>JAPDVU010000002.1:34419726-36819726 GCA_026230045.1 Corynorhinus townsendii
AAGTTTTAATGAAAAAGTATTACTGCAAGGAATTTTACTGAACCAAAAAGTGTAAATGAAGGACTATTGAGGAAACGTGTTGAGAGGAGAGCAAAATGTGGAGCTCTCCTGAACAAAATGAGCTCTGTTTTGTCTCCAGGGCAGCCATGATTTAATGAAATACAGCTTGGAGCAGAATAAATCTGATTTTGCACAGAAAATTGATGATGAAAGCAGTTTAAAAAAAAACGCAATGTCCCCCAAATAGAACATATATGTATATGTCTGTGTATAAGTGTGTGTGTATATATCTTTATATAGAGAGAGAGATTTCTATTTTCCCTTCCTAAATAGATCAAATATATTTGGAACAATTTTGTTTCTCAGTTATTGAGAAATCAAAAGGCAATCATTTTAACATCAAATAGCATAACTTGGATATTTTTTATTTTTAAAAAACTTGCCCTTACTATGTCTTTTCTCAGAGATAAGATATTGGTACTCTAGGTGGAGGCTGTTTATGTTTCTTTCTTTCAAGAGATGCTTGACAGCTGCTCCCTGGAGAGGAGCTCAGACTTTAAATTTTTATTAGGCTATGGTATTTGAAATTTGGAGAGTAGACATTAGCCTTTGAGGTACACTGTTTGATGGCATGAATCTTTTAAGCTGTAGTACTGGGAGAGCAGATTTTAGAGATTTGCTACAGACCATTTGTCAGGAGACAATGAAGCATTTGCGAAGAATATATAGTAAAAATATGCTTGCAAACTTTTCATTACACAATATAGGGAAATCTGTCTGGTGTGTTGTTCGAGTTTCAAGGATGTCAAATAACACAGTTACTAAGGGTGTAATGGATTTTTTTTTTAGTTCGTTCTCATTTTCAGACAAAAGAAATGTCTCTCTAGCTAGAGTTGCTGTATATTACAGAAGTAGTATATATCATAGATTGCTATGAAAATAAATAAGAGTATGCAAAGTAAATAAAGAAATATCAAAAGAAATAAATAGTGCCTGGTCAGTGTGGCTCAGAGGTTGTGTGTCAACCTATGAACCAGGAGGTCATGGTTCAATTTCTGGTCAGGGCACATGCCCAGTTGTGGGCTTAATCTCCAATGGTGGGTGTGCAGGAGGCAACCAATCAATGATTCCCTGTCATCATTGATGTTTCTATCTCTCTCTCACTCTCCCTGACTCTCTGAAATCAATAAAAATCAATTTTTTTAAAAATAAATAAGGGTGACAAGAAATAGAGTGTGTGTGTGTGTTCAAATATTTTTTATGATATAGAGGAAGGCTTACAGTGTTCCCAGAGAGCAAAGCTAATCTTAATGAAATCCCTTTTATAAGCCCTTTTTTGTTATTTTTATTTTCTTTATTGATTAAGGTATTACATATGTATCCTTATCCCCCCTTTGCCCCCCCCACACCCCTCTGTTCATGCCCTCACCCCCCTGGTGTCTGTGTCCATTGGTTAAGCTTATATGCATGCATACAAGTCCTTTGGTTGATCTTCTCCCCCTTACCCCAGCCTCCCCTCCCTTCCCTCTGAGGTTTGACAGTCTGATTGATGCTTCTCTGTCTCTGGTTCTATTTTTGTTCCTCAGTTTATGTTGCTCATTATATTCCACAAATGAGTGAGATCATGTGATATTAATCTTTCTCTGACTGATTTATTTTGCTTAGCATAATACTCTTACGGGGGGGGGGGGAGTTATTCCTTTCACTATTTTTTTCTTATAAGTGTTTTTATCTTCATTTGGAAGCTAGCTACAATATTTTGAAATACATTTCCATGATGACATAAACAGCAGGAAGCCAAATTTAAGGCACACATTGATTGTTTTAAGTAGCATGGTACTTAGGCTGTGGGAAGAAAACGTACCGGCTTTGACTAGTCAAGGTATAAACAGCAGTGATAGAGACTTTGGTGAAACAAGTTGTTTTTCTTTAATAAATCACCTCATTCTCTGCTTCTTTTCTGCTAAAGTCTATATGGGGAAAAGGTACCTGAAACTCATTATCTACTGGATAGTGACTTTAGGAATATCATTTAAGCCAAGCAACTGCCTTAATATTGTAGTCGACCTTTTTAATTAGCAGCTATTCTCAGAATAATTTATTTTTCTGGTGAAGGCCCTCTTGCTGATTTGCAGCTGAACACCTTCTCACTGTTTCCTCATATGCTCACACGATTTTCGGGGTGGAGAGTGGAGTAGAATGGGAGGGAGGGAGGGAGAGAAGGAGGGGAAAGAGAGAGAGAGAGAGAGAGAGGAGAGATATCAAATAATTTATGCATTCATTGGTGGATTCTTGTATGTGCCCTAACCAGGGATAAAGCCCGAAATCTTGGCATATCTGGATGATGCTCTAAATGACTGAGCTACCCAGCCAAGGTGGAAATGGCCTACATTTTCATTATGCATTACATTAACACAAGAACTTAAAAAGCAATTGGTGGGAGATAGAGCTGGAGATGTGTTGGAGATAAAATGGATGTTTTACTTCAAAGCCAATTTGATCAACATTCTGTGAACAGGATTTTTACATCATTTGTATTCAGGGGTGCCTAACAAGATGCTTATTTCAGTCAAAAGGGACCAGTGGAATTGGTAACTTTAAAGCACTTTCTCCCTGTCAGGTTATTGTGCATTTGCATATTAAGTAAAATAAGTACTTGAGTATATTTTTATGTAATGTACACACTTTTGCTTATTAAAAAGCATTATAAGACATATTACTAAATATGACTGATGAACACCAATTTTTTCCCTATCCTTAATAGATTTAGATAATTTACATACAGGGTGATGCAAACTTAGGTTTACAGTTGTGTGTACAAGGAACAGTTTATTCATTTATTATTATTTATTAATTACTGTATTATTTTCCATATAAACAAGTATAAACTTACGTTTGCCTCACTCTATATATTTTAAAAAATATGTGCTTTGGATTTTTCCCCTACATTAGTTAACATAACCCCTTTTCCTCCAAAAGAAATAAATAAAAAGAGAGAAAATGCCTGCTACATTGGTGATGCTCAATAAATATTAGATATTTATTGTGAAAGTAGAATGAACTCTTTAAAAGTAACATGACATTTCTATTTGCACGTTTATACACATTTTTGCTTGCACGTTTGGGTGAGATCATTGCAAATCTCTTTTACCTCTAAGTAATCCTGAGAACTCTTTCTTGCTACGCAAACCACTCTACTTTCTGGAAATGGAGTGTCCTGATTGTGATTTCCATTCTTTCTTCTCCAAGCACAGGGAGGAAATGAGGAAAAAGTCCTGTGAGATTAAAATCAGAACAGGGACAGGGAAGAAATAAATGTTTTAGAAGAAACATAACAAATGTTAGCAAGATATTTTCCTAGATCAGATCCAGTTCATTTTTTCTTTTCTTCCCTTTGGACACTCTTACTTCTCCATAATTTTTCTTCCATACTTTTTAGCCTTAAACCACAATCTAAGATTGTAAGACCACTCACTAGAAGTCTTTCTTGGCCATTGCCCTAAGTAGAAATCACATTTTCCAGTCCATTGGTCCATCTTTTGTGGGGCTTCTGGAAGGTCATAAGTGGGGGAGAATATCTGTGATAAATAAAATATTATGTGTAAATGACATTAAGATTGGACAAAAGAACAGCAGCTTGGTTTGTGTTTATTTATCTTGTTAAGTGTGTTTTCTCTCCTGAAATCAAATCATTATTCTGCTTCTATTTTGAGGTGCTAACCAACAAAATTTCACACGTAAGTTTCTCTTGTGTGAATATGAAATTTTTATCCAAAGATTATGTACAGTGGTAGAATTTAAAGTAGAATTTATTTGAGCATGTCTTCCTTGAATGTCCTCTGTGTATCTGGAGCTCTGTATATTATGTGGGGACAAAATATAAGTGGAAACAAAATTCCAAATAGTTTGTAAATCTGAGGATGAGGGAATATAACATTTATAACTGTATAACCATTAAGGCAATTTAAGATGGAATGTCATTGACAGTCACCAGAAAGTCACTGTGCTATAAAGCCTTGTTAGTTAAATTCTGGTCTATGGATCAGAAGCCCGAGCACACTTACGTGCTTCCTATAATGTAAAATCTCAGACTCTGTCACATCTACTGAGTCAGAGTTTGAATTTCTGTAAAATTCCCAAGCTCATTGTGTGCTCATTAATGTTTGAGAAACACAGTGTAGCACAGTGTGTTTTATGTGGGTGTATATGTATTTTGTAAGGTCAGCAATGGGAATGAGAGAAGCCAGGACAAGATTTACATCCTATGGTTTGAACCAGCTGTCAGTGCGCGCTTAATACAGTCACCAGGTTCCTGAGCTCCGCCTTATAAACGAACCTTCCCCCTTCAGGCCTCTCCCATCACCTTTTATGCCAATCCATGCCACGGTACCAACTGCTCACAACTACTGGGGATCTTCATCTTTTTTTCAGTTTCCCTTTCTAAAATCTTGTTTTGGAAATCTTTATGTTGTATATGAAAGATATAAAAATTTCCTTTTCACTGGGTAGAGAAGAATTCTTTACTGAGTAACTACTGAGTCAACTCAGGAATAACCAGGCAAATATTTACCTAGTATGCACTGGATACCATTTTATCTGTTATAAAATATTCCTAAGGAATTCTGCTACTATAGAAGTAAGACTTCTCATTCTTTATCCACAGTTCTCTAAATCCATGCACTCTGAAAGCTAAGTATGAAATGACATATTTGAGAGCTTTTCACTACAGTTAAATTGTGATCCATTTTAAAAGTGGTGTCACTCAACCACCACCAAACAAAAAAACAAACAACAAAACAAAAAAATCAATAAAGAACCAAATTCAAGGAAACAGCAATTTGAGGTCAGTTTTTAATTGAGAGAAACATTTTTAAAATTTACCTCTAAATATAATATAGCCAAGCTCCCATTTATTCCCTAAATGCAATAACTCAATCTTATAAAGTACAGCTTTTTCTGATTATATAAGACAGGAATGGATAAGTAAGAGAAACAGGATCTAGTAAAAAGTGGGAAGGTAGAAAAGAGAAAAAAAAATCCCAATAAAAAAAGAAATTTTCTAAAAGAGGTGAGGAGGTAAGAAATAACCTATAAAAAGATTGCACAGAAGATAAAAAAAAATTGAGAGAGGCAGCAAGAGACAAGTTCCTTAGCCAATGGGGTTGATGTGTCAATCAAGTTGGGTTGCTGGTCCAATTCCACAATTTATTTGTACTATAGTCATCAAAGTAAGTTATCACCTCTTATCCCTATCCTTTGAAATTCCAATGAGCTTCTGGGCAATTACCCACTAGCCACTGCTCTTCAACTATTCTTATTATGCTTAACCTTTGATAAGCATTTAACAAGATGTCATGAAGGCCTCTATGGGGAATGATATTATTCTCTTAGAAGCAGTGTTAGAGCCACAACAATACCATTTCATAAGTACATAGAATGGGCCAGATGAAATGAATTTATTATGGGATTCTCTTTTTAATGCAAAACACATACTCAGCTTGTTTCCTGCTTTTCAGCATGGTTTTTGTTTGTTTGTTTCACCCAGCTCAGAACCCAAAATAGACGTGCGCGCGCGCGCGCGCGCGCGCGCGCGCGCACACACACACACACACACACACACACACACACACACACTTTCTACAAACAGCACCCATCATGTTGTTGTTTTCTCTTTAACTTGTACTTTAAAATAATTTCAAACATGCAGAGGAGTTTAAAAAATTATACCACAAATTGACTCAGATGTTGCAAATGTTAATATTTTACCATATTTAAATTTGCTTTCTCTTATTTTTCTTACTGAGCCATCTGTGGGGAAGTTGTAGGCCTGTAGATCCTAATGGTCCCTTTCTCCTAAATACCTGAAGTATTTCCCTCCAAAACAAAAAATTATAGGACATTGTTTTACATTTAACCATAGTAATCAGTTATTTAAACATTTTCCTGCTATTGAAATTGTTTTGCATCCTCTGCCACTGAATATCTTATTTACAATAAAATCAGAGGTTCAAGAACATCTTTTTTATTTAGCACTGCTCATTCAGAAACAGCATTTTTTAGTTGCTGGCAACTTTCTTCATATTTATTCTTACATTTTTGTGAAGTATTTTGGAGGAGACAACTGCAAAGGGTAAAACTTTGAGTGAACAGTTCCTTTTTCCTCTAAGTATATATTCCCATCTCCTCCCTACACTCCACATTGACCCCACAAATAGTGTGATGCTATCTTACTTTCAAACAGATCAATATTCTAATAATATGCATCTTTAACAATAGCATCTGAAGAACTGAAAGTAGTTTATTTTCGTCAGCAAATGTCAATTTCTAGAACAACAACTTTGAATTTTTAGTGTCATTGAAGTCATATCAACTTGGATGTCTACCACATGAGGTTTTTGTGAGTATTAAGCATGTCAATAAATGGAAAGCACTTAAGAAGAATGTTTGGCAGGTAATAAATGTTGTATGAGAGCTTCTAATTTCTTTATTCAAAACCATCTTCCCTTCCTGTTATTTTCCTACTGCTCTCCATGGTTATATCCTATTGTTAGCCGCATGGGTTTAATTTGTTAGAGTGACTATCAGCTTCCCCTTCTGTCCCCTACTACCTTATTCCTATTCTATCTCTAGGCAAATATATCTGATTATTTGTTCCTTTGTAATTGTATTTGTTCCCACTGTTACTCCCACCAGCCAGGGCCAGGACTCACCACAGCATGTCTCTACTGTAGCAATAGTACCCCAGTTCCAGCTCCTCCTTCCACTCAGTTATCACCATATTACTCTCTCCAAACACTGTATGAAAACACAGTCTGTGGTCTTAGTCTTTTCACACCACAGTACTCCTTCTGAATGTGATGTATTTCTCTTTTTATCTGTTCATTAATGAGAATATTTGTGAATGTTCTCTGTAGAGGATAAAGTCCTATGTGGCATGTTATTGTTATATTTTAACTGTAACATTTCTGGTTTTTAATCAGTTGGTAGGGGGAAATTCTATTTAATGCTACCTGTAATTAATTCTTAAATCAATGTGATGACATGGAAAATTAGTGTGTTCTTAGGAGATAAATAAATTTAAATTATAATATACAATATATATATATATAAATATTATACTCATTTTCTTTTTCATGAAAAAATAATGACCAATTTTTAAAACAACATGATTATGCAGATTTGTGTTTTCTTAACCTTTTTTTTAATCTACTAAATTGAGTAAAGCATTGTGAAATCAACTCTAAATCTTTGATGAAAAACTATATGAATAATATTCAGGTTAATAGATCACAGCTTAGAATTAAAATAACAACCAAAAGATTGACCTGAAAACATTACTCACTGTCAAAGATTCATTCACATGCAGAGGCGCAATATTTATTTAGGAAGGAAGATATTATTTCATTTGGAATTTATGTAGTATCTACATGAAACTTCTGAGGGAAATCAAGGAAGGAAGACATTTCATTTCCTGGGTACCTACTATGTGCTCAATAAATATGTGTTTTTATGTTCTTGTATTAAAATGAATCATTTCAGTGTGACTCAAGATTTTCAATATTGTGAGCCTTAACTTCCATCTGCTCCCACAAAAGCAAGAATTCTAGGTTTGAAAGGGTCTTAAATGGCTGGTCCAAATCTGCATCTAAAACAGGAATCTTCTAGCATAAATCACAGTTGTCCCCTCCGTAGTCATAGAAAAAAGTATCCAACCTTCCAACCTACTTCTGGATAATTTAATGTCCAAACTGAAGAACAGTCTGGCCCCCGAGCATCTTGTACCCAGATGTCCTAGTTAGGACTTTTTTTTTTTAGCAACATAGGCATGACAATAAAAACATTACACCCTTCATGCACGAATAGAAATAAGAACAATTTTGTTGCTCCTAGGTTGTTATTTTTCCCCTCTCCCGGGCTCTATTTAGTCAATTTTGTGCCTTTACTAACATGAGACAGTTTCCAGACTCTAACATCATTCTTTAGTTTGTCAAAATTAAACTTTTAGAAACACATAAAGTAATCCATGTATAGACTGAACTTGATGGGAGTATAAACACTCATCAAAACTTTTTTGCTATTAGCTTAACTTCTAGAGTTTTTGCTTCATAGTGTTTCATTTGTTAAGAAAATTATCAATAAAACCATTATTTTTGTTCTACTTTTAATACAAACAGCTATGAACTGAATTATGTCCATTTCTGTATGATATAATTGACTTCTTGAATTTATTCAAGATTTTGTTTTCATTCTTGTAAATTTTACTTTGTTATTTTCTAAAAAATCTATTGTATTGACTTCAATAAGAGAGTGACTATGGATCCTAACTATGGATTTGCACTAACAAATGGGGCAAGTTGAAAGTATTCTTCTGGCTATTCAGCCATCTTGTAAATTTGTGAACCCTCTATGGGTTCATATCTAGAATGTTAGGATAGTCTATAATTCCAGACAAAGGCATCTGGTTAAATGAGGGTGAGAGAAAGTAAAAAAAAAATCACTTTAATTCTATGGCTGTTCTCTTGTCAGGCACAGGATTAGGTATATGAATTACCACTTTTTATTGACATCCTATCCTAAGCAGAAGATACACACAGATCTGTCCTCTTTGTATGTCACAATATTGAATTTAAAGTTCAGAGACTTAGGCTCACACCTTTTATCCACTGTTTACTAAGCATGCATGTTCTCTGAATCTTCATCATAAAATGGAGCACAGATGAAATTAAACTTTACAAAATAAATGTTCATTAATAAGTGCTGTCTATATTAAGGTTGTCACTAACTACAGGACACTGCTATCTGCTAGACCAGAATATTTTCTAGGTAAGATGGAGAGGAAAAGCATCAACCTTCCTCTGTATGTTAGGAAGTTACTTTTTTTTTTCCTCCTTTCATGAGATCATCACACGCTACCTATAGACATTTCTAAGCCTAATTTCTCTAATCAATTTATGTTGTTTCTTTAATATACAATGTAAATTTCCATATGAATCAGAACCTAGAAAGCTTTTTGTTTTCCCTTTGGTGATACTTTTACATTTTGTTCAATTAATCCATCATCATTTCTCTTCTCCTAACCTTTGAAAACATCTTTCAAATTTGAAAAAAAAAATCCAAATTTCCAGTTCTCCCAAGGCTATGTTGTTTTTGTGCCCTGACAATGGTGTATTACAGAGCACAGTGGCACACAGATGATCCATTGCCGTAATCCATCGGCAGGGCTCCCTGACTCTGTGATGGATTCTTGTATTACATCATCATCCCAAAGGCTGACAGGAGAGAAAGTGCTTCAAACAGGCCTCTTTCATAAATTGTTTTATTCCTAATGAAAGGAAAACATGGTTTGAAAGGGTATGGATGAGTAGGAAAACTCACTATACCTTTCAGCTCTGTGTTCAGTTAGATACATGTGAGAGCAACCACCAAACTTCCTTGGTTCACAAGATACATTATTTTTTTTTAAATTTAAAAGTATGATTCTAGTTATTGTGCTTAATGGTGACTGCAATATTCAGCAACATCCTAAAGGGACTTGGGAACACTTGGATTAAAGGAAAGATTTCAGTTGTATCAATATAGGTTTTCTAATATGTGCACTTTGATTATTTAAGTATTACACATTGCTTTATTAACCCAAGTGCTTAATTAACTGCTTGCTACATTTTGTATCCTTGTTGGAAACAGCTTTATCACTGAACCTGAATGTACCTATTTACATATTTGTACATGAAAAATGTGAAGCAAAATTTTGTATTCTTATTAAAGAAAACCAATCATGAACTTATAATTCATTTACTCAATACATAGCTTTTAGTTTAGTATTAATAAGTTTGTTGAAATGATAGACAAATATGTGATTAGATCTTTAAGTTAATATTTTCTTAAAAATAATCAATTTGAGATATGCAATAATTATCATGTTTTTGAGAGTACTAAAACAAGTCAAATGTTTTTGCAAACAAATTAAATATATTATACAACCCTATGAAAAATAATTTAAAAGCAGGTGTATTCATTGGTTGATATTAGAGTTGTATGAAAAACATAGGTTTTGTCAGACAATATGTATTTGAATTTGCCTACATTGCTCTTTTTTCTTCTTAAATTACATAACACTATGGACAAAATGAATTTTAGGACAAAGCCTGTTGTATTTTTATTCTGAATATGCCTCCTCTGCATCATTTTCTAATGGTAGAATTTGCTTGTTAAAAATAAATATTAACATACCATGCAATGGGTGAAGAGAAACAACCTGATCCATAATATGAGCTTGTGAACCGGTTCCTACCCTTTTCTGAAAATCTATTTAGTGTCTGAAATTTTTCAGATAGTTTCTGTTAAAAAAATTAATTGTAGAAATCTTTAATTTTCTTCTGAGGCCACTAATAAAAGTGGGTAAAATGAGTTTATTAGCATTTTTACAGAACTCATACAATACCAGCAGAGCAAATCATATGATACTTTGGGATTTTTAATTTTTAGGTATTACATCACTTCCAAACTGTGAAAAATTTAGTTATATCAACTGACTTCTTTAACAGTCCTAGGACTTTCTCCTTGTCACCATTTTTATTTTTTACCCTTCACTCCAAGTTTTGTGCCCTTGAGAGGTTCCCATTCCACACGTCAAGGTCACCAGCTTAGATGATAGTGACTCAGTTTTTTCATTATTCTCCCCAATTTTTCTATCTCTACCAAATTATTCATCATTTTTGGTTAATATAATACATTTTTCCCAATTTATTTTCTAAGCCCCAAATTTTAATGTAATCCTCAGATAGAAATTGAACTTAGATCTTTGGATGCCAAGAGTTTTTTCTAAGACTTTTTTTTAGCATGCCAGGTATCTCTTATGAAGTTCTCCTGACCTTTAAAATATCCACCTACTACTTTAGTGGCATGGATAGTGCATGAAAAGTCATCATTAAAATGCCACTCCAAGAACCTTATGGCATCTATTGACCTGTACACCTCACATGAGCATTTATGTCTCAATATTTAATTATTTTAAAATATTTGTGATGGCCCAGCTGGCATGGCTCAGTGGTTAAATGTCGACCTATGAGCCAGGAGGTCACAGTTTGATTCTGCTTGGGGGCACATGCCCGATTGTAGGCTTGATCCTCAGTGTGGGTTGTGCAGGAGGCAGGCAATCAATGATTTTCTCTCATCATTGATATTTCTCTCTCTAGCCCTCTCCCTTCCTCTCTGAAATCAATAAAAATATATTTAAAATATAATCTATAATAATAAAAGTGTAATATGCTAATTAGACTGGACGTCCTTCTGGATGTCCTTCTGGACGACCTTCTGGACAAAGCTGGGGCTGCGAGGGATGCCCGGGTCCCCAGTGCCAGTGCTGGCAGCCAGGAAAAGGAAGGCCTACTCTTGCACAAATTTCGTGCATCAGGCCTCTAGTAAAATAATAAAATATTTGTGACATACCAGATCTTTTTCAGCATTTTCAGAGTGAGGAAAATGAGACTTAGAGGAGGCTAATAACTTTCCCAACATAATGTAATTCTGGCACAGGTAGAAGCCACCACTCCTGGTAGCTCCATGATAGAGATACCAGAATGCCTTCTTACAACTCTGCCACACTTGCCTCTGGTTTGATTGCTGTTAAGAATGTTTTGGGGATGTTTCTCTTTTCCCACCTATGGTGAAAATATTATATTTATCCTTCTCATTCACCACAATGAGCATGTGTTTTTTAAATATTAAATCCACATTTACAAAAAAGTCAAGGCACATATATTATTAAGGGCATTTTGTACTTAACACACATCCATGAGTTTTGTTTTCAGGTCAGATTTCTTGCTTTGAAATTAGGTTTGTTGAATATTATATTTTTCTATATAGTTTACAAGTCATGTTGGGAAATGGGAGCATAAAATTGATAAGATTGTTCTTATTTTTTGGTGCAAAATACTGTTCAGTTTTTACTTTAGAATACACAATTGGAGCTTCATTAAATATATTTGAGTCAATTAAATATAGGAATCAGCTAATTAAGAATCTCTCTAATTCTGTTACCTAAATCTGTTATCAACACCAAACATTCAAAATTTTTACAATAAAAGTCTTTTAACAGATTTTACTATCTTCACTTGACTCTAGTTGTACATAGATCTAAGTAAAATAAATTGCCAGTGGCATTTTAAAACTTCCAACCATGATCTATGGAACAAAAAGTCTTCACATTTACAGTGAACAGCTTTTCTGCAGACCATCAGATGTAAGATCCCCTTTCCCTCCTAAGCAGACTGATTCCTTGGGAAGGACCGCCATTACAGCTCAGTACTCTGATTTAAAAAAAAAATTTTTGCAAAGGATTGTAAATTATTTTGTGTGTTCAAGTGCAGAACAGTGAATAATAACTTTGTGATGTAGATTGCTGTCCAAAGGAAAAAAAACAGAGGTCAGTAACATCACTTTATTTGGACCTAAGTAAAAAATATATATTTTTAGATGCAGGTGTGTGCATGTATTCACACACACTCACAGTTAATATCATTTGGCCACAATGCATTCACAGCATATATGGACAGAAAATGAAAGTGTCTGTTGATGTGTATAACTTGTCTCAACTGAAATCTGCCTCTGTGAGTTATCAAGTCTAATCCATGCAGGCTCCTTACTGTGTTCCTAAATTTTATGGGACACATCAAATAAAGAGTTATCTGGTCAGGCCTAGAGTAGAATATGTGTATAATCTCACAAGCTACAAATATTTAATTTAAAATGATGCTACTATAAAACATGAAGTTCATTTTAAAAGAATACTTTTATAATTTAACTGTGCTCCTATCTATGCATTATACTGGAATTTTGGAAACTATTTCAACTTTTGGATGTATAGAATTTCTATTTCAAACACAATTTTTTTATTAAAATATTCATGGGAAATTTTTGGAAGAAAAGATACCAATCCATTATTTTTCTCCAAAAATATTTTTCCTTCTTTTTACATTTTTTTCTCCCCAATTTCTAATATAAGTGCATAGTTTATAGTAGTTGGTTTTAAAAAGCTACTTCAGAAAATCAGTAAGTAGAGTACAAAGTTTTAATATATATAGAAAAAAACATTAATTAGCATACTGATTAGAAACAATTACAACAGAGATTGGTAATAAATTATTTTTTAATCCTTTGTGTATAAACTGCATTATTGGTTTTACATTTATATTATGCATGGTAAATATAAAGAGATAACAAATTATAAGTCAGTATCTTCAACGAGGCAGAATATAATAGATTTTATGAAACCAGATTTATTTTAGTTTTATAGTTAAGAGTAATAATTATTTGACACCAGGTAAGGACACCAAATAATACATTGGTTCTTGATTAGCTAAGTCTCAATAAGAAGGAAAATGCAAGACTTTTCTATTCAATTATACTTGTGTACAATGAAAATATAATCATTTATTCATGATCTTTCATCATGTTATATTCTCAAGAAATATGACTAGTCTTGATAATGGGAGTAAAAGTATAGTCACAATTAAAAAACTTTCAATGTGTTCTTCATGGTGGAATCAGTCTTCAGCCACGATGTAATGGCCATTTGGATAGCAATACTGCTCTGTGATGCATTTGGCTCATTGTGGGAAGGTAGAAGAGAGAAGAGATGAGAGCAAAGTCACAGAGTCAGGCCCAATATGGATTCTTAGCTCTGCCATTCATTAGCTTTATGAATTTGGGCAAATTCTTTCATTTGTACCTGTTTTATCATCTACAAAATAGGGGCAAAATAGGGTAAGGTGATTAACAGTGTCTGACATGGTAGGAAGTTTATGATAAGGATTAACAATTTTGATAGTGACTAGAGGCCTCAGTGCATGAAAATTCATGCACTGGAGAGGGCATCCTTCAGCCTGGTCTGCTCCCTCTCACAGTACGGGAGCCGGGAGCCCTCAGGGACAGGAGGCCACCAGGTGAAAAGGGAAAGGCAACACCACCATCACACCTCTGCTGCTGCTACTGCCAGCAGCACAAGCCTTGACCAGCCCTGGTTACCTGAGCCTCGGGCCGGCCACAGGCGGCTGGGCAGCCGACATCCAAGGCTTGCCTGTGCCTCAGGCCGGTCCTGGGCATCTGGGGGGCTGAGGGCAGGTCTGGCTGCATCATGTTTCTGCCACCCCCAGCGGGGCTGAAAGGACTGTGGGACTCCGGTGGGGCTGAGGGGACTGGGCACCACCATCTTGTGGCTATGGGCACCGCCATCTTGGTCATGGCGTGATGGTCAATTTGCATATTCCCTCTTTATTAGGTAGGATAATTAGTGATTTCTACCAATTATGGTTGTTAATAAAGGGAAGTCATGCGTACTATATAGGATACTGACAAATTATTTAGAAAGCATGCAGTGCATAATTTGCTTTCTATTTGCCAAACAAAATGCTATGTACTCACAAGAATACATGGAAAGGAGAGCAAAGGGTCCAGCTAATCTAGGGAAAAAGCTTTTTCCCTTGATTTGCTTAGATAACTAACCCCAGAAGTATGTTTTCTTTTTTTTTTTTTACTTGAATTATAGTTATAACTTTCTCCATTCTCCACATAGAGTGTGTAGTCAGCCTAGGTGTTATTCATTAGACCTGTTCCAACATCTACTGTGATTGATTTATTTAGAAATACCTCCAGGCCAAAATGAGAAGGAAAATAAATGGAACAGATGCAAGTGCCCTACTGCAAGCAAGAAGTACAAATTGAGGTTAAGAGTAATTGCTTTGGCATAATTGTTATTTGTAATCTTAGAACAAATGCAAATCTCCCATTAGGAGCAGTAAATCTGATATGTACAGCAGAAGATGAGTGTTTCATGGTCTAACAATGGGAAGCGATAGCTGAATGTTACACACAATGGCATAAAAATCCCCTCACACCTTTCGTTTGGACTAGCAATGCAGAGGATATGGTGGACACAAGAGTACCTCAGAAAATTAATATCAAAGTAAAATAAAAAATAAGATTCCAAGATCCATGTATACCTGCAAGAATATTTGTTCTATGTATTTTCTTTTTCCAAGACACTTTATGAAAACTCTGTATTTACAAATTCTTCGTGTGCTGTTTTTCATACATAGTTTATACTTATACTGAGTCTGGCTTCCAGAAAGCCTGATGTGATTTTTATGGTTATTAGTCTTCACACTTTCATCACTGAAGTAGATAATATGATGAAGTTATTATCTTTATTTTAAATAAATGAGAATGAAAGTATAGAGATGTTCGGTGACTTTCTCAAGGTTATAAAACCATTCTGTGATAGATCGGTGGGGGGGGGGGGGATAAAGAATACGTGATTCAAACTCATTTTAACTACCACATCATAATTTTTCAGATTATTTTTTCAATCAATAGGTTATTATTACCAGTGGATATTAAGATGATCATAGTGATAAACCAAAGGTTGTCATTAGATTCCTCAAAAATCCAACAATTGAAGGGCCAAGATTAAAGACATTAGAAATTTTATATTTTAAAACAAATCACTTACCTCACAAGAGAACAGCATTTTAAACTATTGAAATTAAGTTTAAATAGAATTAAATTGAGTTCTTGGCTACATAGCAGGTTACTTTGTTGCCTTGATTATATGGGGGAAAAAATAAGATTCCAAGATCCACGTATACCTGCAAGAATATTTAGAAACATGAGAAGCTGCAAAAGAGAGAGACTTTTTTTTAGGTAAAATTGAATATATGTATTTTAGAAAGTGATGGGTGCACTGGGAGAGGAAATATATTGGAGTTTTGTAATAGAATAATGAAAAACATCAGTATTCAGACTGTTTCTGATGTGTACATAGCCAGGGTCAAATATTAAACAGAGTATTTTAGTCTCAGGCTGACACTATACCACCTAAATAGTATTTGTTAGATGTTGGTAAGAAAAGAGTTTAGTATTGCATAAATGTATTTTTAGCTTAACACATTTATTTTGTAAACTTTTAAAGAATATATGTCAACCCTTTTGAGGAAAAGGCCAATGCACAATCCTTTGTAAAACCAGAGTAGGATACACTGCTTAAAACAAATGGGTATATTTGAATTCTCGATAAATTGCATATTTCTAGGGCAGGGGGCTGTTTACCCTGAAGTCTGCTCTCCAAATGTGATTTCAGCTTTCTAACAAGGTCCTTGGCAGTTTAAGAACAGAGTTTTAACTTGAAATCCATTTCTAAGGAGTCATATGCACAGGTCACTCTGTGATACAATTTTTTAACTTGTGACCTCCTCCCATAATCCACAGTCTTTGATCTATGCTCATAGTTAATCACTAATGGTGGCCTGGGTTGGGAGGGACATTCTTTCCAAAACAGTGACAGAATTATAGCAATATAATTGCAAGCTGATTCAGTGAGACCATCAATTTTTCTTTAATAAAATAAAATAAAAGAGCTCTCAAACACAATTTATGACCCCTGCTGCCATTTCTATATGAAAAGAATTCAGCCCCTTCTTTCAATTTAGTGAGGAGGCAGAAGAGTTAGAGATAAAAGAAAAAAATAAATACAATGCAAAAGAATCCCTTGCCCAGCTGATATGGCTCAGTGGATTGAGCATCATCCCAGTGCATCAAGAGGTCACTGGATCAGTTCCTGGTCAGGGCACAGTCCTGAGTTGCAGTCTCGATCTAAGTATAGGGCATGCAGGAGCTATCAGATCTATGTGTCTCTCTCATCGATGTTTCTTTCTCTCTCTCTCTCACTGTCCCTTCTTCTCTCTCTAAAATCAATAAAAACATGTTACACCAATATTATTGACAATTGGTCTCTCACTAAAAGAAACTCCCAGTGACTGAGGGAAAGTTTGTAGCTTTATTACTTTCTCTTTCCTGTAGGATATAAGGTATTGTCCAATTTTAGTGTGAAAATGACCTAGATGAACAACTGAATTTAGCAAAAAAAAATTAACAAATGCAAATTTATTTCTGAATTGTTTAGAGAGAAATGTTATGCAATTATAGCAAAAGCAGATGTGGAGTCCAGAAATATTTTACAGGGTACAAATGGCTTTAAGGAGGGGATAAAGTTTGCTAAAACTTTCTCCTTTAAAGCCTGGTATTTAAGCCTAATGATTGATACATATAAGGCAAGTTTGGGGAAAAGCCCACTTTTGATTTTATTTTTATAATGATGGTAATTCTCAGCTGTATCATTAATTATCTACCTACTTCAATAATTAATAAGTCAGTTAATTTGTCTGAAAAAAAATCTTTTCTGTGAATGACTATTCTATACCAAGGATGATCTCGATGGCTGAGATGTATAGAAAAATAAATACCCTGGCCGGTTTGGCTCGGTGGATGGAGCGTCGGCCTGCGGACTGAAGGGTCCCAGGTTTGATTCCGGTCAAGGGCATGTACCTGGGTTGCGGGCACATCCCCGGTGGGGGGCGTGCAGGAGGCAGCTGATCGATGTCTCTCTCTCATCGATGTTTTTAACTCTCTATCTCTCTCTCTTCCCCTCTGTAAAAAATCAATAAAATACATTTAAGAAAAAAGAAAAGAGAAAAGAAAAATAAATAAGATAATATTCTTTACTTCCTGGAAATTACAAGCAAGTATAAGACTAAAATACTTTAATAAAGAGCAGCCCATGAATAATGAGGCATAAAAACTTTGGAATTACAGAAAATAAAAAGACATGGGTTAGCTTCTTTAAAAAATAAAAGAGGTATTTAAATGGGTTCTGAAAGATTATCAGGATTTTAAGAGATTATTGGAGTTCAGAGAAAAAAAGATTTAAATTTGATTCCTTCACTACAAACAAGTAGCAAGGATAACACTAAGTTGCCGTGTTTTTCACGTGAGAGGCATGGTTTGCAATTACTGTATACCTTGTCTTCAATAACCAGATAGGTGGTACTTTATAACATTATTAACCTGTATTTTTCAATATAGCAAATCATGTCTTGGTACGGCATACTGCTGCCACATGGCACAACATAAATTTACTGAATAAACCATTTAGGCTCACCCTCCCAGGCCTTCTCTATATGGTTTCCTTGGTGCCTGGAAGTCCACCCCCATCCTCCCTTTCTTATCTACTGCTTATATATATACTATATACAGATATCAGGCTCCTTATTGGGCCTTGAGGGTTCTTTGTGGGGGAATCCCCTCTTCTGAGAAGCATTCTCTGAAGCCACCCTTGCCAAATCTAGACTAAGTACTCATTTTTAGGGCCATGCTTTTACCTTCACCACAACATTTCACCCTATTTCAGTTGCCCTTTTGCTTTTGTATCTTCTCCGTTAGACCATAAATTCCTTAAGGGCAAAGACCAAATAATATCAGATGAGCCTTTTTATCTACAGCACGTGGAACAAAGCCTGCCCTGTAGAAGGCACTGACTCGATAAATACTGTTGACTGGGAAAAACAAAAACAGAAAAATGTGGAAAGAATGTCTCTGAATAAACTTGGAATCTCATCCAACCTTTAGTTGGCCAGTAAAATAAGTAGGTGATTATACTCATCCCACTTATATATCCTGTGCTTTCTCTCACCTTCACTGTTTATATCTGTAATTAGCAGAATCTACTAATCTTGCCTTCTAAATACTTCTTTTCCATTGCCACTTCTTTTTTTTTATCTCTACTATCATCTCCTTAATGCAGTACCTCATTTTTCACAGAGACAATATTGCAATAATCCCCTAACTGGTCTCCCAGTTGCAATAAATGTCTATTAAATTGAAGTGGTTGACTTGTTTAAAGTAACACTCTTATTTTAAAATAAATCAACTTGCAAGTACCTGCTGCCCACCTATAATATGCACCATTATGTGCTTTGGGGGAGTCAGAAGAAGCAGAGCATAAAAATGACCACTCTACCCTCCAAACTCTATAATGTGGACATGCAGAACTGTGAGAAAGTGCTCCTTCAAATGCATATAAATCACTGGAGATTTTGCTAAAACACAGATTCAGTAGGTCTTGGGTGATGCCTGAGATTTTGCATTTCTAACAAGTTCCCTGGTGATGGAGATTCTGCTAGAATATAAACCACCCTTTGAATAGAGATATTAAAACCCATTAAGTGCCTTAGAGGCACCTCATAGTGAAGATTCTAGGGGTAGTCAGGCTTCAAGGAGACAGTAAGAGATATAATGAAAAACTCTCTATGGTGCGCTTCTCATATCCTCTCTAAAGCTTTCCTGAATCTTTCTGGCATAATCACACTACTGCTCTTTCTCTCAACCATTTATCCATCTTCTAAAGTACACTCAGAAAGATCTTTGTAAAATACAAATCCTACTGTTTCATCCCTGGGCTATTAGTGTCTTTCCCTCACCTGCTACAGAGATTCCAGATTTGGAGGGCCATCCCACCTGGCCTTCCCAGATCTCCAGTCTCAATTTCTACTATTTTCACCATATATAATCTAATTTTCCTGGCCTCCACCACATTCTTTCTTACTCCTGCTTTTCACAGACTGCTGCCTTTGCCTGGAAAGCCCTGGCCCCATTGTTTATGAGACAGAGTGTACCCCTCATTCAGAGGAAACTCCCCTTCTCCCAAGGCTAGCCTTAACCAGCCTTAACCAGCCAGGAAGAGTTAGGTATTTCAGTGCCCTTTTAAGTTCCATAGCACATAACACATCATTGCATTTTCTATTTATTTTTACTGATGCCACCATTCCTATATGAGCTTCTCTTTGGAAAGATCTGAATTTCATCTGTCTTTCTACCTAGAAGGCTATGTTTAAAAAACAGAGAAGATATTTCAATAACTATCATTTAAAAGAATGAATGAAGGAATCCTAACTGGTTACTTCCTCTAATATTTCTATTAACTAGAAAATAATTTAAGATGGCACTAAAACAAAACTGGTTCATGTTGTGATGAGATTTCAATATACAGAGGAAGTAAATGTAGGCATGAAAGCACAGGAGAAAGAGAAGATAGAGGAGGAAAATGCTAAGAAACACTGCAATGAAGAGGTGGGAAACAGACATTTATTACATGTTAGGTCTCTGTACCCCTGCATGCCCCCCCACACACACATACACACATAAATTCATAATGTAAGCTGTACTAAAAGTCTACCAAATTTAGCTCATCTCCAGATAGCAACAGAAAAGACAGGAAAGTGTGTGAATACTCCTTCTTTTCAAGTGACTTCATTATTTGTCTAGGTCCTGGAAGTCGTGTCTCAGATACTGGATTGAACAGAAATGAAAGGTCTCATGGTGAGAGCAGTCGATGTTCCTCCTATTTATAGATGGCATGGCTGTGCTTATAGACAACATAGGTGAATTATTATTTTTCAGTTGAAAGCAAAGCTCAACATCGAATGTCAAAGAGCAATTCAAAGATGATCCTGGATAAAAATAAATCATGCCCCATAGTAACTCATGAGAAAGCTACATAAATGATTATATTGGTAAAAGGGAAGGATATCTTTAGCATCTTTTCTAGACCATTGCTCAATAGAAAAGTATAAAAGTCAAAAACGTTAGACAAAGTGATAAGCAGTCAAACAGATGAATAGTTTAAAAGATTACCTGTCATTTACACTGAATAGATTATATTCCCAGAATTATTGTTACCCAGAAATCTTAGATCATTAATATAAAAGGAACTTGGCAATGAGCAAAATAATTTAAAAGTATTCAGTATACACTAAGCCAAAAAATAATGTAAGTAGAAATATCAATGGGCAGTTATTCATATTATAAAGAATAGTGCCACATTACATGAGGATTAATCTCAGGGTTACTTCAAATACTTTTCTATAGTAATTAAATACATGTATTTTAATTACACACCCCCAAATTATAAAATAGTACTTTCCTATATCACCCTTCATTTTCATCGTTTTAGCCCTAGAACTTTAGAGTGCCCACCAGGTTATAAGTTCATTATGTACTGAAGTTGAATAAAACTGAGTTATAACTAGCTATCATGTCAATCAATCAGAACACCTACATATATGCTGAGCACTGCACTGAAACAGAAGAAACAGAGAACCTTGAAGTGCAGTCAGAAGACAGTACTGTCAATGCGAACAGTGAGGAACTGTGGATGCCAGTATGTAAGTTCTATCAGGTAGCTCAGGATGAAATTGCTGTTGGGTTTCAGTGTTGAGTAACTTTACAATTCAGGCATGTCTTATGGATTCAGGGGTGGAGAGATCAAAAAAACCTCAGGAGGCACTAAAAGAAGAGAAATCCAGAGTGAGGAGATGTGAGAAGATGTAAAGCTCTCCAGACTCAGGAAAGGATATGATCATAGACCCAGAGGCAGGAGTGAGGATATCACACAAAGTTAAGATATGAAGGGGTCCCTTTAGATTTACAATATGCACAACCTGCCCAATTGTTTTCAAAGGCCTGCTGTACAGCTCTCTGATGATGTTATGTTGTTTTAAGCCTCCTCGAACTAGCTTGAGTCCATACTTTCAGACACAAATGTTATTGCCTCTTTCAAGCCTTCCTAGATCCTCACTCTTCCATCACATTCTGTATATATCTAGTAATAATTCTCTACATTGGCCATAATTACATATAATCATCCTACCAGCTTCTACTACTTCCCGTTCTGCTATCCAATAGAATTTCCTGTGATGACAAAAATACATCTGCACTGTCCAGTACAAGGTCCACATTGGCTACTGAGCATTTGAAATATGGCTACTGTTACAGAGGAACTGAATTTTTTTATTTTCTTGAATTTTAATAGATTTAAATTAAAATTTAATTAACCACATGTGGTTAGTGACTGCCATATCATAAAGTGCAATTCTAGACTGTGAGCATCTTAGGGAACCAATGGTATATTATCACCCATAGACATCAGCATATTTATTCATTTATTTATTTATTTTTATTTTGTTATTATTTTTATTATTTTTTTTTTACATATGTGTCCTTATTCCCCCATTACCCCCCAACCCCCACACATGCCCCACCCCCCTGTTGTCTGTGTCCATTGATTAGGCTCATATGCATGCACACAAGTCCCTTGGTTGAGCTCTCCCCCTTACTCCCACCAACGCCCTCCTTTCCTGAGGTTTGAGGTTCTGATCAACGTTTCTCAGTCTCTGGATCTGTTCTTGTTCATCAGTCTATGCTGTTCATAATATACCATAAATGAGCGAGATCATGTGATATTTATTTTTCTCTGCCTGGCTTATTTCACTTAGCATAATGCTCTCCATCTCCATCCATGTTGTTGCAAATGGTAGGAACTTCTTCTTTTTTACCACAGCATAGTATTTGTATAGATGTACCACAGTTTTCTAATCCACTCATCTGCTGATGGGCACTTAGGCTGTTTCCAAATCTTAGCTATGGTGAATTGTGCTGCTATGAACATAGGGGTGCATATATCCTTTCTGATTCATGTTTCTAGTTTCTTGGGATATATTCCTAGAAGTGGGATCACTGGGTCAAATGGGAGTTCCATTTTTAGGTTTTTGAGGAAACTCCATACTGTTCTCCACAGTGGCTGCACCAGTCTGTATTCCCAACAGTAGTGCAAAAGAGTTCCTTTTTCTCCGCATCCTTGCCAACACTTGTCATTTGTTGATTTGTTGATGATAGCCATTCTGACAGGTGTGAGATGGTACCGCATTGTTGTTTTGATTTGCATCTCTCTGATGATTAGTGACTTTGAGCAGGTTTTCATATGTCTCTTGGCTTTCCTTCTGTCTTCTTTCAAAAAGTGTCTATTTAGATCAGTTGCCCATTTTTTGATTGGGTTATTTATCTTCTTTTTGTTAAGTTGTATGAGTTCTCTGTAAATGTTGGAGATTAAACCCTTATCGTTGATATCATTGCAAATATGTTCTCCCGTGCAGTGGGCTTTCTTGTTGTTTTATTGATGGTTTTCTTTGCTGTGCAAAAGCTTTTTATTTTGGACATCAGCATATTTAATTGTGGTAGGTATTCAATAAAGCTATGTTTAATTAATTAATTAATTAATTAATGGTCAAATCTGAGTGGATCCTAGTGTACATATGACAAATTGATGAATACAAATATTAGAACCTTGAAAATGTTACAAATTTTAATGGTGCTTGAAGATAAATATTGAAAGATTAGTAGAGAAAATAATGTGGCATGAGTGAAGTTTACTTTTTAAAAATTATTGGTACTGTTGGCATAGAATAGAAATAAACTCCAAAAACCTGCTAAGACACTGATGCTCTAAATTATTTGTACATTTATGTTTTATATGTAACTTGTCCCCTTTTAATTGTACTGTCTTCGTTATATCTAAGTCTTCAAACACTAAACTGTTTGAGAACACAGACTTTTGATCTTATTGTAACTCCAGTTCCTAACATAAGGGCAGTACATAGTAGGCACTCAATACTATGTACTGCCCTTATATACTCAATACTGTGTATTGAATATGTAAAATGAATGACAAAACAGAAAATAAACTATTTCAATAAAATGAGCAGATTTGATGTTCAGAAAGGAAGGATAACTATTGCAACGGCCCTAAGTGACTATCATCAATGATACATTTTGCAACATCTACTTTATGAGTGCATTTATACCTTGAGAAACCTTTAAGTGTAATTTCATATAACTCTTCCTAAAATAAATCACAATTGTCTTTTTATTCCTGTCCCCTACCCATTGTTCTATACCGTCCCATTGCTTTTACTTTTAAATGTGGTTTCAGCCTCTTTGGCCCATTCATTGTCTTTTAATATTTCCATGACCTTAAGAGAGTAGAATTAAGTTCCTTTTACTTTCTCATAGTAGGTGGTTAAGAGTATGCAAGGATAAAAAATGTCACCAAAGACTAATCAGAACTTAATTGCAGAAGTTTTGCCTAATGCTTCTGCTTCTAACCTAACATGTTGACTAGCATATCCAATTCATCATTCCTGATAGATTGAAATCCGATTATATGTGCCAGCTAGGGCTGCTCCTCAGAGCATAATTACCCTGTAAAGTCAGAAGGGATTGTTTTCACTTCACGCTTGGTAAATGCCAAGTTTGGCTCCTGTCTTTCCTTTTTTTTTTCTTCCCCTTTCTCCAGGTAGCTTAAAAATCATTAAGAGAGCAGATCTTTATGCTGATGAATAAATCAGACATGGTAATTCCAAAGATATTTGTTAATCACTTATTCTATAAACTCTGTTGTGTTTTGAGAGATATAGAGATAAATCATGCATAAACCTGACCTCAAACAATAGGTGTCTTCTGGCATATAAGCTATGTGTAGAATAGTTACAAAGTAGAAGCTGATAAGTTCAACACAATTGTTTAGAGCACAGACCTGGGAAAACAGCCTTAGATTTGCATCTTGGCTCCCATATTATGAGCTGTGTGACATTAGACAAGATACATAACCTCTCTGAGCTTTACTTTCCTCATCTGAAAAATAAGAAATACTGATTTTTTTGTGTCTCTGAATTATTGAGCTATAATCTGAATAAAACCAAGGCCTCTTCCCTGGGGGTGGATGACAGAAGCCAAGCATGCACATACCTTTGCGTTGTCCTGTGCCTGACATACATGTATGACACTTAGCCAGTAGCTGGCACAAAGCAAAATGTTTGCAGGCTTTAGAGAAATAATGATTTTGGCTCTATGATGACTTGAATTTTATCTGAGACTAAAAGATTGGTAGGATTCAGATGTAGAAAATGTAAAGTCAAGATGTGAAGAAAAGGGCACAGACTATACACAATAACTCAAAAGGCCAGGAGATTTGTTGCAGACTATTAATTTTCCTAATAATTATATTTATCTAAATATTGAGTGCCTACAGTATATGAAACACCATGCTACGTGTCTTGGGAAGGGATGACACAAATGAATGGTCTCTACCCTCACAGGAGAAACTGAACTAGTAGAGGAAAATATGGACAAACAGATCATGGTGTGGGATAAAAAGAAAGCAGGCTATCGGACAAGGGCTCAGTGAGAGCTCAGTGTAGAAGCAGCTCTCCTTGATATCCCAGATTGGGTCAGTTTCTTCATGATGTGTCCCCTCTTAAACACTGCAATGTGGTTAATAGTTGATTATTTTCTTCTCAGCTAGTAGTCATAAGAGCCAGAGAGAACTTTACATCTCATTCCAGTAACATGCTTACTACCTCAGATCAAAAGAATGAGGATTTGTAAGCACAAAGTTGTTTAGAAAATTTGGCAACCATAATAGGAAGTAAATCAAATCCAACAAGAATCTCAAAAAAGCCTCCAGACTTTAGGGTAGAGCCTAATATGAGAGCTTCTTAGAAGTTAGGGATAATGACATTATAACTACTGTAGATTCACCTGGGCTTGATGGGCCCATGGAAAAATCACTATCTATCTGTAACCCCCACCATGATTTTCTCCTTGGTAGAAGTAATATTGTGGATTTGCTGGGAGGATGGGCTCCTTGATGCCAGGGCCTGTGCTTCAGTAACCTTTGTGTCCTCCACAGTAAGCACAGCTCTCAGCACACAGTAGATGCTCATTACATATTTATTGAATGAATGAACCAGTCAACATGTTATTGAATGAATAAAAAGTGAAAAGACTTGTAAAATAATATTTTTAAAACCTGGAGAGTGTTATGATAAGTGAAATAAGCCAGTTAGAGGAAGACAAATAACATATAATTTCACTTATATGTGGAATCTAATAAAACAAACTAACGAACACAATAGAAACAGACTCAATGATACAAAGAATAGACTGACAACTGATAGATGGGAGGAGGGACAGGAGCTGGGTAGAAAAGGTGAAGGGATTAAGCAAAAATAAATAAAATAACTCATAGACAGATAACAGTATGGTGATTATCAGAGGAAAGGGAGGTGGGGAGAGGTAGGAGAGGGATAAATGGAGATGGAAGGAGATGTGAGTTGGAGGAGGGGGAGCATACAATACAATATGCAGCTGATGTATTATATAATTATACCCCTAAAACATATATAATTATATTAATCAATGTAAAACAAATAAATTAAATAAATAAGGTATTTGAATGGTATCATGTTAATATCTAAATGACATTTATCAAAAAAATAACGTTTTGAAGGCAGAACTAACAGCTGCTGAATGATTTTGATCATTAAAATCATATTCATGACATCACCATATGTTTGTGTAGCACTTCATGCTTTCCTGAACTTCCTTTGGATATTTTGTTCTGCTTTTTAGTTTGGTATTTTGTAATTATAAAATATGGTATGTTTAATTTTTTATAAAATAAGTGTATGTTCACCCAGAATGTTTGGAGAAATGGAACGGTATAAAGTAATCCTATATAATAAAAGCCTAATGTGCTAAGTGTCCAGTCATCTGGTAGTCTGTTCAACCAATCAAAGTGTAATATGCTAATGAATACTAAGGCTGCTCAACTGCTCACTATGGTATGCACTGACCACCAGGGGGCAGACACTCCGACTGGTAGGTTAGCTTCTGCTGGGGTCCAGCTGGTTGGGACTGAGCAAGGTGGGCTGGACACACCCTGTAGCTCTCCTGCGTCTCTCCTTGGCCCTGATCATGCACCAATGGGGTCCCTCAGCCTGGCCTGTGCCCTCTTGCAATCCAAGACCCCTTGGGGGATGTCAGAGAGCTGGTTTCCACCCAATCCTACAGGCCAGGCCGAGGGACCCCACTGGTGCATGAATTCGTGCACAGGGCCTCTAGTATCCAATAATAGCTAATCTATACTAATAAAAGGGTAATATGCTAATTAGAGTGGATGTCTTCCAGATTTCCTTCCGGACAAAGCCACAGTAGCTGCGAAGGGCCAAGGCTCAGGCAGCTGCGGGGGGCTGTGAAGGGCCCAGGCTCAGGCCAGCAGTGGCAGCAGCAGTGGGGTAATGGCAGTGGCACCTTCCCCTGATCTGCCAGGTCACTTCCTGCAGAGGGAGGCCATACTGCGGCTTAGGCCAGGGGCCAAGGCAGAGGCAGTTAGGGGCAATCAGGCCAGCAACAGAAAAGTTAGGGTGATCAGGCCAACAGGGGGACAAGTTAAGGGTGATCAGGTTGGCAGGGGAGCAAGTTAGGCTCAATCAGGCCAGCAAGGGGGCAAGTTAGGGTTGATCAGGCTAGCAGGGGGCCAAGGTAGGGGCAATCAGGCAGGCAGGCAGAGACAGTTAGAGACGATCAGGCATTAGGGGCCATCCGGCAGACAGGCAGGCAGGCGAGTGATTAGAAGCCAGCAGTCCCAGATTGTGTGCGAGAGGGATGTCCGACTGCTGGTTTAGGGATCGGGCCTAAACTGGCAGTTGAACATCCACCAAGGGGTCCCAGATCGGAGAGGGTGCAGGTCCGGCTGAGGGACCGCCCCCCCTCCCCGGTGCACAAATTTCATGCACCGGGCCTCTAGTATAATAATAACAATAATGACAAAAACATGAGCTACCGTTTATTGAGTAGTTGCTAAATGCCAGCCAGTACAAAAAGTATTTTCACATGCCATCTTATTTTATTCGCACAATGCTACAGTGGAGGAAACTTGAAGTTAGAAATTTTATAAAGAATGTCGAAGGTCATAGAGCAGGGAAAAGCAAGACTAGGCTTGGAACTCAAGTCTGTCTGCCCCCAAAGTTCATGCTAAGTACCCCACTAAACTGCCTCCTTGGTCCTAAATAACAACAATAAGGACCACAAGAACTAATACTATTTATTCACCCATAATATGTTCTACATATTGGATCTTCATTCTATCATTTATCCTGTAAGGTTGTTATCTTATTTTCCAGAAGAGTAAACCGATCCTTAAAGAATCTTAGCTCCTTGCCCATATTTACAAAGCTAGTCAGTGGTAGAATAGAGAATATCTATACCCACTATATTACATTGCTCCCCCAGCTAACAGAAGCCTTTGCATGTGGTAAATAGTGCATGCATTGTGAAAGGAATCCAAAGTTATCAGGCTTTTTTTTGCCCATTCATGGTTCAAGTCTACTTTAGAAATCTACTTCCTGGTCTCTACAAGTTTATTTTAAGGATATTTAAAAAACTATTTTTATTGATTTCAGAGAGGAAGGGAGAGAGAGGGAGAGAGAGATACAAATATCAATGATGAGAGAGAATCATTGATTGGCTGCCTCCTGCATGCCCCCTACTGGAGATGAAGCCTGCAACCTGGGCATGAGCCCTGACCAGGAATCGAACCGTGACCTCCTGGTTTATAGGTCAACGCTGAACCACTGAGCCATGCCAACCTGGTTGTAAGGATATTTTTTAATCCAAGTAAGCAGACCTGTATAGTGATCTCCCTAACATATTTTTGCTTTATCAAAATTCCACCAGCTTTTAGGAAATAGTATTTGGTGTCACAACCACTGCTGTGTTATGCATGTGAAAAGAAGTAATCAAAGTAAAGTATATATTTATTAGTAAATAGTGAAATGAACAGCTATGCTTCTTTTTAAACCCTGAGTCAAATTATACAGCTAGAAAGCAAAAGACAAAGAAACAAAGATATTTTTGCTCCACAGTTTGCTCTTGACAGAGATCAAAGAGTGAGGCTGGCTTGCAACTCTGTGACCTTTCATTATATGAAAACAGTGTCACTTGCCAAAAATGAAACTACAAATCACATTTTGTTTGATAGTGTTCATATACTTGTTTGAACAGGCCACCTCGATCAAGCAGTGAAGAAAGTGCTGACAGGTGTTGTCTACTTAGAAAAACTAAAATTGCAATGAAGCACAAGGACTGAGTCATTAAGAGTACTTAGATGCTGTATCCCAGACTTTGGAGCTTAAGCATACTATTTCAGATTTTGTTTCTTTTTTGTTGTTGTTTTTTGGTGGGTATTTTTTCACTTTCAAAGGTCAATTTTCAAATAAAATAATATGAGTGTTTGAGCATCGTACCTATCTATGAAATTTACCTCAAGTATATTTTCAATTCAATTTTGCAATAAGGTTTATTAGAACTTCTTGTTTATGCCTTTTTAAAAATAAAATTTTATTGATTTCAGAGAGGAAAGGAGAGGAAAAGACAGAAACATCAATGATGAGAGAGATTCATTGATCAGCTGCCTCTTGCAGGCCCCCCACTGGAGATCGAGCCTGCAGCCCCAGGCATGTGCCCTGACAGGGAATCGAACTAGGATCTCCTAGTTCAAAGGTAGACACTCAACCACTGAGCCATGCTGGCTGGGCTTGTTTATGCCTTTTGACAGAAGTTTATTAAAACAGGAAAACATGACTGTGGCTTATTTAAAGCCAATAATACATAGATTTCAGTCTGTTGAGCCTAAACCCTGAAATCCCATGTGTTGACCATTATAGCAAGATACTCAGAGCAGATGTATGTTTGACAGTGCAGAGAGTGGAAAAACAATGTGTTTTACTTGAAAAGATCACAAAACAATTACTCTAATAGGGTTTTTAAAAACATTTGAGAAATTTTATCTTAAAATACTCAAAATCTTAAACAGAAAACTTGTTTACCCTAGTTTTAGTTTTTGAAAAATTATTGAGTTCAATCAAGTAACCAGAGTTTCTTACCTGATTGATGACTAATAATTTCTTCAGGGAATACTACCTGAACTAGTTGCTTTGGTGTTCTATCTAAGATGCAATTTGAGGTAAGATTAAATTTTTATTGAAATCAGTGATACTGTGGGGATATTATAACTCATGAATTTTGTTCTCAAAAAGTTACAGATATATTTATTTGTGTATGCATGGGATATCTGCTCATCAAGTTCATGCTTTGGGCTTAGTTTTGAACTAAACTTCCACAGAGGTATATATATAATGTAGACAATGTAGTTTCTGCCATGAAACTACATTGTTTTATGTGTTTTTTCTTGTCTTCTTCACTGCCTGTAAAGCTATATAGCTTTATGTGTTCTCCAAAATTCTTCCCACAAAGAACACAAGTAATAAACTTTAAAAAAGTGTTTGCCAATGAAAGGTACTGTCTCACTGGTGTATAATTATCTTTCCTCTCACTAAGCTACTAAAAGTTTGTTATCATTCCCCCCCCCCCCATCTTTGTATCTGTAGTGCCCAGTAGAATGCTTAATGCTTTAGGGGTATTAAAAGAAATGATTGGTGAGACACACATAGTCATCTTTCCATGTTTTTGAAAAACATTTACTAAGAATTTATTATTTGCCAGCAATTGTATATTTAGGTTAATAACTAATGATGATAATAGAGAAAATTTTAAACATAGCTAATAGGTAAGCACGCACAGCATGTCAGAGATTCTGCTAAGTCCCAACTCTAGTGACTAGTGCTTTGACCTTTGGTCAAAGAGCTTGTGACTAGAGTTGAAATTTGAACCCAATCTTTTGAGCCTGCATTCTTAGTTGTTAGCTATAACTTTGTATTATTTTAAGTATATTACGATGTACATCCTTACATATAAATATTTTGTAAAGCTTACTTGAGATAAATTCCTGGCTGGGGAATCCCTGAATCAAAGAATGTGAAAATTTGCAAAACCCTTGATATGTTTTGCCTCTATAAATATACTAATTTTATCCTCCTGGCAGAATATTAAAATGATCATTTCATTAACACTATTCCCAACATTGGGCATTATTATTTAAACTTTCAAATGTAAACAAATGGGATCTTATTCTCCTTGGCATTTTTTATTAATAATGAGACAGCCTGTATTTCCACTAATTGTGAGGATTAAATAAAGGAAGACATAAAGGGCTTAAGACAATGTGTGACTCATCCTAAGTATTTATAAACATTAGGTACTCTCAGTAGTAGTAGTGGTAATAGTATAGAGTGAGGGTGGATGTGTGGTCAAGGCCATCTTTCCTTAAAAGCATAATATTCTAATTCTGGAAGATCTGAACTAACTTACAGAAGGAAGTAAGCCTCGATAGCGTAGAAAGGTTGTCCTAGAGTTCAAAATCTAGAAGACTTCCTTTCAGTCTGATCCTTTCACTGGGCAAACGCCTCATCAATGTATGTACACAACAGTTAGATGAGATTTGCCATGCACAACTCTCAAAAATGTTCTATGAAAGGCTCATGGAAAGAAACTGTCCACATTATTATTATGGCACCACAAATTTCACCAGTTTACCTCTTCTGCAGAAATTTAGATTCAAACATTTATTGAGGTGCCCACCTTATGTTAAAGCACTTGTTCTAGTTTTTTTAACTTCCCGTTTCAATGTTACATAAAAATGTACTCAACAGCTGTGAAGGAGGTACTGTTATTTATAGAGTAGCATTATTTAAACAGGAGGAAGCAAATGCCATAGGAATTTCATGTTTGCCCAAAGCCTACAGTTATCAATATGTTAAATCTGGCATTTTTCCCTCGCTAGTGGCCTTTTCTGGACATCTAGGCATATGGAGAGCTCTCTCGGGAGACCAGACTTAACAGGCAAAACTGTAGAGCTCTAGTCTGCCCAGCAGAGGCCTCTGGTCTAACATAAATGCATCAGTAGCCCTGAATTTGAATTCAGCACCACCACACCGCCCGCCCCCCCCCCCCCCCGGCCTCCTCCCTTTACTAATTGTATCTCCTTGGACAAATAACTCAATTCCCTTTTTCCTCAACTGTAAAATGAAGATAATAACAGCCACCTTGCTGTGGTAAAGCAAGGAGAAAGGTGACTGCTTTAAATCTCCTAGTACATAATAATAATTTATAATTATTGCTAATAATAACTCAGACACTGGCCACTCAACTTCTAAGGCTTGAACACTGTGTTCTCACGTCAACTGCTTCAAAATTAACATCAAATCTTAACTCTTCACATCCTGACCCAGAAGGAGAACTCCGTCACTGCTTCTGTCACTTAAGCTCCAAATGTAAGCCAAGCACTCACTGTGCTCAGGCTCCATTGAGGTGCTGTGAAAGGCATTAGTATTATTCAGACCCAGATTCTGCCCTGAGAGTCCTTACAGTCTAGCAGGGAAGGTGAGGTGTGAACATCAATAATCGGTACACAGAGTAGAAAGTGGCAAATGCTTCCATAGGACAGAGTTCAGAGGAAGTGCTATACATGTGGAAGAAAGATTGCTTTCAACTAATAAAGGTCCCAAGGTAGTAATATTAACAACCCTTTCCTTTTAAATGGGCTTTTATCTGGAACTAAAATCTCATTCCAAGCTCCCTTGCAGCCATTAAAATGAGCACCTTTATCTTACTGGACCCTAAACAGACCAGTTAGGCCTCCTCTCACTAGTTATTCTCCTTCACCAGTAGGCATGCATATTCCAATCGTACAGGGTATAAAGCACTGATAACTTTTTTCTCTCATCCCAGAGAAATAGTCTTCTCGATAACTACAAATGTGTATGTCCTGAGAGTAGAAATTGTCTCCAGTTTGTTCTTGTCTCTGCTAAAGTCTCTTTTTCTGGGTCTCCTGCTGCTCAGTTCTGTCTTCTCGGTACCGCACCACATCTCCTCCCCTCAGTAAAGGCAGGTCACTGGCACCTTGCTTACCCAATGGATGGGGGAATTAACAATTGCAACCTGGACAGTCAGGGATTGCAAGTTTGAATGGATTAGGTTCAAACAAAAGTAGGAATAAAAATGTCAAAAAATCCTCAAATTCTTCTTAGAGCTAAAATGAAAGGAGAGGGCAACATTGAAAGAGATTTCTCATATATAAATGTCTCCCACCAGGGCTGCCAACTAAAGCTTATGCCTAGAGTGTGAGTGGAAGAAACTTCACTTAGATGGACAAGATAAGGAGGTTGGTACTGATCCATTGCTCTTAACTTCTTCCCAAGGTTCTCTTTTACCTACTTTGCCCAGACTTTTTAGGTGAAGTTTCTGATTGCAGGCATTTTTTTTTTCCTTTTTGAGTTCTATTTTTCATTCAGATTTCTTTCTCTTATTTTCTCTCTCTGCTTCTTAATCTTTGATTATCCTTTTTCTTTTGCTTCTCTTTGCATTCTCCATTTCTTCGTTTCTCTTCTTATACCCTCAAACTACTTTCTTATTCTACTATTTTGATATGTCCCTCTCTCTCCATGTCTTTCTTCCTTTTTTATTACCTCTGTCCCTTGAAACATGTCTTCTGTGCAGGATACTTATGGTACTTGAAGAATTTGGGATAAAATGACCTGGATACAAACAGAAACCCTGTTGCCCTATTAAACTAAACACAGAGGGCAGGGTGTGATGTTTTGCTCCTGTCCCCCTGTTCCTCTTAAATTGTCACATCTATTTCCAAATGAAAAGACTGTTAATGATCATGATCCAGCAGGCTCACAGTGTAAATGGAATTCAATGATCTGCTGTTTTGGTGCACAAAAGCCTTTGTTTGTGTCAGCCAGCCTGCACCAGGTGGTGAAAATTGCATTACTCCTTTATTCCTAAGCTTCAGGGTGTTTTTCGACCAAAAAACACACAACAAAAACCAACACACAAACAAACTGAAATGTATTTTGAAACTCAAAATATTTTATCTAAAATATCAGAGATTCCATGAAATTCTATTTTCTTTTCCTTACTATTTAAATTGCCATTTTTTCCCCCTGTAATATCAGCTATGGTGCATGTATGGTTTCAGCCTGGGTTCTCTCTGTTCCCTACTACTAGACTTTGCCTGAAACTCTTAATCCTGCCTACTTTTCAGAATGTTCAGTTTTCCATGGCAACAGAGATGCAAATGAAGATTTCTGTCATTACTGTGGGGAAGTAGAGGAGAACCTGAGTGTGACTCATCCAAAAATCTGTTATTCAAGAATAAATAGCTGCAGCAGTAATAATAGAGGTCAGCACTCACAAAGCCAGTGAGGTGCACACAAGTGAATTTTAGCCCTCAGTGAGTGCTGAGACACGTCAGTCAAGTAAATTGCCCTTATTTTTATTTATTTATTTATTTTTTGTTAGAAGTTCTGGATTCTTTTTTCTTTATCTTACAAAAAAGAAAACACGTCCTTTACAAGGTTTTTTGTTTTTTTTAAGATTTGAATGTGTCACTGAACAGCTATGTGTGTATAAAGTGCTTGTTTACTGAAGCACACACTTAAGATCTCTTCTATGCTTATTAGAGTCCTTAGCCATGTTTACCCAACATCTCACATCCCTGACTAGCAGCAATTCCCTGATGCTGCAGTGACCTAGACAAGAGGAGTAATTTTCAGTCCCTGTGCAGTCTGCCAAAGGTTACTATTCCACTTGCTACTACATTGAGTGATGTTTAGAATTCCTTTTGGAAGGTCCTGGGTGGACAGGGATTGAAGGGAGTATGCAGGCATTCATGCCTATAGAGTAGTTGGTTGCACTTTTGTTCCTGTGCAGCTGGATGCAGATGGAGCTTAGGAGAAAGGGAAACCATCATAAATATGCTTTCCTCTGATGTGTAGTCTCAGGACTTCCTTCTCTTGCCATGGAGAGAGCTATCCCATCAGCAACCATGTCATTTCAGCTGCAGAAGGCAGATATAAATCTGATTTATCCAGGGTACCCAGATACCTGAAGGAAATGGATGGAGACAGAGAACAGCCTTCCATTGTCTCTCCTCCAGCATCACCAACACAGGATGCCATCTACATGAATATAAACTAGTTGTGAAGTTGTAGCTCATGAAGCTCGATCTTGAAAGAGGCAGATTTTTTATTAAGTATATTTCTACAGAATTTCTAGATGTGAATGATAAAGCTGTGGCTATTCTTTTGCTACTAGAGGCTTAATCCAATCATGCTTTATTAAGAACAAAACATTTCCCTAGCAACACAGACACAGAACACATATCCTGGGTAGATATCATAATTTGATTGAGATAATATGGAACTTCCATTGGAGTATTATTTTAAAATTATAATGGTGGTACAGATATTTTTCTCAATGCATTAACATTTTTAGAGTAAAGAACTGATGCCAAAAGTACATTTCTTATATGTTTCTATTAAATATGAGACAACAGACTTGTATCTACATAAGTAAAATGAAATCAGATGGTAATTTTTTATTATTAATTAAATATGGGTTATTTTTCCAAATCTCTAATTTTCTGTACAGCAGTGGGTTTTTAGTTTGCCTTTTGAAATTTATAAAATTAGTATATAATTAGATCAATTCTTTAATAACCCCAAATGCCAGAGTAGGTTTGTTTTTCTTTAAGGATAATGAATCAGTCTACATTTTATCATTCCACAACACAATGGACCAGCAATTTTCAATTGTCTTCCTCTCATGGCACACATAAACTAATCCTATATAATAAAGAGGTAATATATATGCAAATTGACCCTCACACCCTCACAAGATGGCTGCCTACAACCAGGCTGGCAGGGGGGTTAGTGAGGGATGACCAAATGACTGAACAGCAGGCTGTGTGGGGCAACCAGGCTGGCAGGGGGCAGTAAGAGGCAACCAGCCTGGCAGGGGGGCAATTAGGGACAACCAGGCTGGCAGGGAGGGCAGTTGGGGCGATTAGGCTGGTAGGGGGGGCAGTGAGGGGCAATCAGGCCAGCAGGGGGGGGGGCATTTAGGGGTGAACAAGCAGGCAGGCAGGTGAGTGATTAGGAGCCAGCAGTCTAGGATTAAGAGAGGGAAGTCCGACTGCCAGGGATCGGGCCTAAACCGGCAGTTGAACATCTCCCAAGAGGTCCTGGATTGGGGAGGTTGCAGGCTAGGCAGAGGAGATCCCCCCCATGCATGAATTTCATGCACTGGACCACTAATTACTAAATACAATTCTGTGGCACAAAACACCACAAAACTTATTTTTTGCTGTTCTTTCACACTGGACAGCTATTGTGTTGGCTGTTGTCATTTATTTATTTGACAATCTAAGGGAAAAGAGATCAGTGCCTCTGACTAAATAGTCAGGTATTGTACGTTTTAAAAATTCTTGTGGCACACCGGAGTACCTGCCGTAGCAAATTGGCTGAAGATCTCTGCTCTAGACTTGTTTCCGGAGGCAAAAATAATACTTTCAAATTTAAAACTTAATTAACTAGACACTTGGATTAGTTATGTGTCCCCTGATGTAAAACAATCTTTATTGAACATTCCAGCTGATCAGACATTGGATTAGTTCATAAGATAAACTCATCCATGAATGGTAGCTGAACTCCTGTGGTGTTAGTGGAGTGTGTCAGATTCTGTTGGCATATGCTCCACTAAACATTGGTTTTGTGTGTTTTTTTTTTCCCTAAAAAAAATGAAATTTGTGGTGAAAATTCTGAGACAACAAACTCCTAAAGAAGCAAAAATGTAATCTGATTAGCAGGATTTGTATCTATGCATGGTAAATTACAGGAGATTATGGTGTTTACATAACTAACACCTTAGAAAAGCTTCAGAGATGAAGAAGTTAGTTGTTACGTGGGTAATGTTTCATCTCTAAGACAGCTTGGTATATCATCTACCATGACTTTCCAACTTTTGTATTTCTAGGCAGGTGGAATCTTAAAATGACTATTCACTAAACTTCAAACAGGTTTTTTAAAAAATATATTGCCACCTGAAAATCCTTCTGGATTAGCCACCTCTAGATATCATATCTTAGTCTTCAGGGGTTTATTAAAGAAGGATTTAAATGTGACAGGCAGTAATGAGTTGGTAGTAAGGGAACTTAGATAACTACTCATGTGCTCATGTAGTTGCCAAGTGTCTTGATCCAAAATTATATAATTGTGCTTAACACAAATATTTAGCAAGTTATTGTGGCACTTTTATCAATTTTAATATAATTCAAAATAAAATAAAAACATTTTATAGGTTTAATAAGTATCTCAAATGACATGAAAATATCATTATGGTAATTTTACCCTTAGGAATCCACTGAATTTCCCTCTTAAGAAAATAAGATATTCAAAACAAAGCACTTAAAGACTTAACATTGATTCTGTCATGTGTCTTTTTCAAACTACAATTAGCCTGAGGTTAAAGCTAAATATTATATAAGAATGCAGATTGATCAATTGACTTGAGCATCTGAGATTATCCATACTTGCCATATAACAATTTTCAAAAAGAAAATGGGAATGTTTAGAATTCCATTGCTCACTATTACTTTAGTACTTATTTCATGATTAGTCTGTACAACTCTCCAAATTTAATATAACTGAAAATTTTTGTCTTTAGTTAATATTGAAAAATCAAAGTAACTGCACTTTTGTTACTGAAAATAATATTTTAATGATAATTATGGTTGTCATTTTTTAATCTTTCAACTTTTCAGGACTTTAATATATTTTTGGAGTAATTGTATCTGTCTATATGCAGTTCTTTTGTATTTCTTTTTAAATTGTATGAACAGGCATTTTGAAATTAAGTTTTATAATAACAAAATAATGAACTAAATCACCTGAAGAAATGTCTACCTTGCTAATTTCTATGATATTACATTTTTTAAAGAATAACACTATGGATGATTATATTTATTTAAACAAGAAATAGGGTATCACTTAAATTCTGATGAGAAAATGTGTGCTCTTTTAATTTTAATATGTTTACACAATATATTCCAGAGGACTCTGTTTTAAACACTGTGTCCGAGAACTTCCAAGTTCAACCTTAGAGGGTTCTTGTAAGGGTTACTGAGGTACCTAAATCTAAACTGCTTCACTGCACTGCTTGGTGCAGTGTCCAATAGTCAGTGACCATGATTATTTTATTAAATATTTTAATCAACATAGATAAAGTAGATATGGAAATGATGTAGTTAATTTGGGCATTCTAGAACCCAAAACAAATGGAGCAACTGAACAAACTCCTCAACAGCTAAAACCCAAATGAGTTACCAAAACTCTTCAGATATGATGACCATACTTGTTTTAAACCAAAAGTAAGGACATATTATTTGATTTCAAATCAAGAAAATGCAGCCTATATTCTCTCAAAATAATCAAAGGCTGTCTCTTGAGTAGGGACCTCCAAAGGCCTTGAGGAGGCATTGTGTTCCTTTCTTCATTTGGTTTCCTCTGTGGTTTTGGTGAGAAGAGAGAATCAGAGAGTGTGCCCAGGACTCATATCAGCTTTCAGCTATCAAGGTCAAGCAGTAACATCCAGGTCAGGAAGGCAGTATCAGGCATCACGGGAGCAGAGAAAATTTTTGGCAAAATTATGAATTGTGTTTTAGCTACAACACCATCTTTTAGGTCATACCATTTTCTTTAACTCATCGACTTCCCCCTCAAACCCTTTATTTGCTCAAGACCTCTACTCACTTTCTCCAATGTCCCCCACTCCTAGACAAGGAAGGAATGGGTTGTGTTGTAGACTCACCTTCTCTCTGCTCTTCATTCCAAACTGTGTTGGAAACCTGTTGGTGCTCTACAGAAGTTATCTCCTGGGGTTTCCCAGGCTTTCTTTATAGCTCCTGGTGAAATAATGCATGCTATAATCTTTGCTGAGAACTGCTTGCTGTACTTCTCATCTTAACTGGTATTTTGAAGACCTGTATGGAATGGGGAGAAGGGCATTAGAGGCCAGGCAGCACCATAGGTTCCTGTCCTTGTAGAACTGATAGGCTTCAAGACTACAGTGTATTATCTGTATTTACCCAGGAAGACCTAGTATATATGTTGATCAATTGACATGAGCATCTGAGATTATCCAAGAAAACTTTTTTTCTTTTGGGAGTGTGAAGTATGATCTCCTACATACTTGCCTTATCCTCCCTTTCCCCAGACCCTGACGACTCTCAGCGTTACAATGGAAACACACACACCAAAGACTCACAATGGGTAAAATAACCCTGCTCAGTCCCAAGGGATGCCAGTATAGCCTTTTGTGGAAAAGTAAAAGTATCTCAAAACTTTGTTCTCTTTTCTCTTCCTCTAGAATGATGGGATTTTGAAACTGAAAAGTGCTTTGCTTTGAGGGTTTATACCTCTGGAGAGCTAAGTGGTATCTAGAAAGGGTTGAAAGAATAGTTAATTAAAAAAAATATCTGGATGCTTGGGGTTAATAGGTTGGTGTTTAGACTTGAGAGATAAAGGGAGAACATGAGGATTCTGCATTCTTTTGTTTAGTTCACAATGAAGAAGGCAAGATTTGGAAACAAAAAAACGTTAATAATAAATGAAGAAACCTACTTGGCTACTTCCCCACCACTGTTATATCTCGTGGTGTAATGGACCTGCCCTGACATCACATAGAGTGAGACCCCAAAAGGTTATTTAACCTAGGCACAGGGCCTGGCAAGGTGTAGGCACAGGACATATCTGTCTCACAGTAAGACCAGTACCAGGGTACAGTCATCATGCATCTCTGTTCTCAGCTCAATTAGAAATAAAATTAATATTTTTTCTATTTCAAAGAAACTGATGCATGTTCTCTTGCCCAGCTAAGTCTGTAAACTGAATGGGTTTTATTCTAGTTCAAACGTATGTGGCTACGATACGTGGATGCCACAGGCTATGAGAAATTTCCATTATAAGGATATTTTGTACTCTATGATACTTTTCTTATCCCATTCTTTTAAGTAAGAAAGTCAGAAATAACTGTCCCCAGACATTTGCTTGTACATTTTTATAACTATTAATATTTTTTGTGTGTCTTGCTGCCTCACCAAACTATAATCTCATTTTTCTTTATGAACCCTCATGCCAAACATAGAAATTTGCACATTCTAGGATTTCAGTAAAAATTGAATTAATATTCTTGTCAGAGACATACAAATGAAAGTATCTTAATTCAAATATATGCAAACCAGAACTGCTTGCCAAATTCTAATAAGTAAATAAAGCAAACACTGCTTGTGTTTTGCTCTGCTTTCTTTGAAAACTGCCTATATTTTTCAAACTCCTTGACACCTTATAAAGCAAAGCTTTAGCAAAAGGCAAACCAATTTATTTCAACAGACATTCCTTAAGATGTCTTTTGGGGACATGAATGAATGGCATAAAAGGGTGTCCTTTCCCCAATACTTCCACATCATGGAAATATCAGTCATTTCAGATTCTATGATGTCTGCCTGACCAACCAAAGGAAAGCTGCAGTCTGAGGTTGCATCCTCATTTCGGAGGGAGAGGAGTTCGTGGGAGGTGGGGACATGGTTGAATTCCATCAGGTCAGGCTTTATTTTCCTTAGCAAAGCTTGTACTGAATCTGGGAGGCAAAGAGCAGGGTGGGGGCGATCTGATTTGCTACCACAGCATTAACAGTAAGTTTATTCAGATAAGAAGAGGAAACAAATGGCAGGTCGAAGCAGATGATCCACTGTTACTGTAGCTGATATGACCCCCATTTCCAACGCCTAATTTAAACCTGATTAGTATTACTTCTGAGCGCTCGGTCTAGGATCAGGTGTAGTCGGAGCCCGCCCTGAAAGCTCCCCAACCTTCTCTAATATTGCTGGCACACAGTTGGCCTTAAGTAGCTTGCATTTATAAATCTGACAGCCTATTCGTATGTTGTCTTCAAAGGTGTACCATTACTGCAAGATAATGCTGTTACAGGGGAAAGAAAGAATACTTTATCAATGATGAGAGCCAAGAAAATAGGCAGTGCCTAGAACTTCAATTCAATCAGCAAAGGCCCAAAGGAAATCAGACCTAAAAGAACTGAGTACTCACCTTTTTTTTTTCTTCAGTTGCTATGTTTGTGAGGGTCTTTAGTATATCTCGTGGCAGGGAGCTATGCGTGTGCCTTAGCCCAGTGATGTAGGCAGCTAGTAATTTTATGCTATTTTTGTTTTGATGATTTGTTAAATCCTTTCTCCATCCTCCCCTGTGACTGCACCGTTCTTCTACTTCTTTCTTATTACTATCTTTAGTATTGTGCGTTATACATAGTTCAGATCAGGGTATGTAAGAAAGTATTGAGAAACACGAAGTTTGTTGTTTCTCAATACTTGCCACCATAAAAATAGTATTGATCCTATATTTTCCCGTGGGTGTCTCCACCACACAGTGGTAAACATATTCCTACAGGTAAATGCCTAATTAAGCGGTTAGATCAGATGAGAGTGAGTTTGAGTTTATTTGAGAAATCATATTGTTACTCTGGAGGAAGGGGTGTGCTCACCACACTGGTACCTCCCCACTGGCTACACTGGTGTCTGTCTACCTTTCTACCTTTACCTCTTACTACCTTCACCCACATCACCATGCTATGGCACCCTAACATTATCTCTTTTTTTACATCCACCAAGGTCATTCCTAATTTAGGGACTTTCTGTTGCCTCTTGCTGGAATGTTCTTTCCCCAGATTGTCACATGGCAAGCTCCCCCTTAACATTGATATCTGAGCTCATATTTCACTTCTGTAAAATTCATATCATGTATATTCCCCAATTCCTTCTTCTCACACTAGCAGCAGTTTTTATCTGTCACATTCCCTTGTCCCGTATTTTTCTTTTCACTTACCACTATCTAAATTTACCAGATTTATTTTCTTATTTGTTCCCTATGAATGTCTTTCTTCTCCCCGGTGAAAGATCCATGAAATTAAGGGCCTTGCTTGTATTTTCCACTGCTTTATTCCCAGGCACTTTGAGGAATGCTTAGCACACAGTAGTATACAACAAATATTTGTTGGACAAATCATTGTGCTCTTCAAAAAGTATTGTAGACAGGATTGATAAAGGTGACTGGTATGAAAAAGTAGGGGGGAACCATTGTATACCATTGTTTAGTTTTCCTAATGACTAAACTGATTGAGGCCCTGAAGTGCCATAACATTTAGAAGCTGGAAAGAGCTTGCGGCCCCCCAAAAAAACAAGGTGCTCAGTCCCTCAGCTAATAAGTGCCAGAACTGACACCAAGTCCATTATCTTTATGCTGCTTTCCCTCTCCCTGCCAACCCCCACCTTCACCCCATGAGGCGCTAAACAGTCCTGTCCTACTAGCTTTATTACAAATGGCATTTTTCAATATAGAAAAGTTTATTAGTTTTGCATGGCTGCTATAACAAGTTACCTCAAATGCAGTGTGTTAGAACAACACAAAATAATTATCTTACAGCTGTGAATGTCAGAAGTCTGACACAGGTCTCCTGGGCTAAAATTAAAGTGGTAGTTGGACAGCATTCCTTTCTGGAGGCTCTAGTGAGGAGACAATGTGTGTGTGTGTGTGTGTGTGTTTGCACCATCTTTCAAGGCACCAATGGCTGGGCCTTACATTGTGTTGCACTGACTTTCTCTTCTTCCTTCCTCCTCCACATTTAAGAACTCTTGAGTTTACTTTGAGCCACCTTGTATTGTCCAAGACAATGTCCTTATTTTAAGGTCAGCTCATTAGCCATTTTAACTCCAGCTGAAACCTTCCTGTGTAAGGTAGCATATTTACAAATTCTGGAGAATAGGTTATAGACATCTATGAGGGGCATTATTCATTCTTTAAAAAAAAAAATGCCTTCTTCTTCCAAAATAATTATGGTTTACATTTTGGGATATGTAGAACCATTTGAGTTGTAGAAAACTTTTGGTGTTAATAAATTCTACTGATACAGTAGCTTGCATTCATATTTCATTTTTCTGTTAAAGTATAATTTTCCAAAAGTTTCAAATAGGACTCTCACATAAGTTTAAAATAAAAACATGTCAAATATTTTATTTACCTTATCCTACATAATAAAAGCCTAATATGCTAAGTGTCTGGTCATCTGGTCGGCCATTCAACCAATCAAAGCATAATATGTTAATAATATGCTAAGGCCACTCAGCCGCTCACTATGATGTGCACCCACCACCAGGGGGCAGACAGTTAACTGGTCAACCAGTCGCTATGATGTGCACTAACCACTAGGAGGCAGATGCTCTGACTGGTAGGTTAGCTTGCTGCTGGGGTCCGGCCGATTGGGACTGAACTAAACAAGCCGGACATACCCTGGAGCCCTCCCGCAGTCCCTCCTTGGCTGGCCAACCTCCTGCATCCCTCCCCAGCCCTGATCATGCACCAGTGGGGTCCCTCAGCCTGGCCTGTGCCCTCTTGAAATCCAGGATGCCTCAAGGGATGTCGGAGAGCTGGTTTCAGTCTCATCCCACAGGCCAGGCTGAGGGATGAATGAATTTGTTAACTAATAAAGAAACCATGATTGTAAAACTGTTTCAAGGTACTGTATATGAGGAACACAGATATAATTAATGAAATGCTAAATGATTTTATTAATTTTAAGAAACAAAACTGTTCACTGTTCTATATGACCATAAGATTATAACCTTTGGGGTTATTCTTTTTGATTAGACAGAGATCTACTAGTAAAGATGTAACATCACAATGTCTACATTGTCTTCAAATATCTAGATACTAGAGGCTGGTGCATGAAATTCATGCACAGGGGGTGGGTGTGTCCCACAGTCCAGCCTGCACCCTCTCCAATATGGGAGCCCTCAAGGACCCACTGGGAGTGGGCCTAAACTGGCAGTCGGATATCCCTCTCACAATCCAGGACCGCTTGCTCCCAACTGCTCACCTGCCTGCCTGCCTGATTGCCCCTAACCACTCCCCTGACAGCCTGTTCAATGCCTAACTGCTCCCCTCCTGGCCCGATTGCCCCTAACTGCCCTCTTCTGCCAGCCTGGTACCCCCCAACTGTCCTCCCCTGCTGGCCATCTTGTGGCAGCCATATTGTGTCCACATGGGGGTGGCCATCTTTGGCCACATAGGGGCAGCCATCTTGTGTGTTGGAGTGATGGTCAATTTGCATATTACCTCTCTATTATATAGAATACTTTACAGGTAATTTTTCAATCCTTGTGTGCCCCTGCCAAAATAATGACCCTGAAAAGAACTGCAGTTATTCTCCTTCATAACTTCTAAGTTTTGGATAAATTTTTCTTTAATAGTTTAGAATCAAAATCTTAAAAAGTTATTGAATTAAAACTTATACATAATTTTAAGATTACTATTTAATTTTGAAAATTATTACATTTGTAGGTGTAGAGTAATAAAGTTTGTCTCCTTTGTATTTAATATTAAGCATGAAACACTGACTTTACAATGCTATTTTACCATACATAATTTATAATTATTTGCCTTAAAGAGCCTTTTTTAAGGATTAACAAGATAATATATGTGAAACACTATTTTAATAATATTGTTATTGATGTTACTCTAAGTTTATTAGCTATAATTTTGTGCTTTTTAGAATATTTGCAATTTGTTTTAATAAAAAGAAACCAAAATCCAGAATATCGGAAGTAAAATTAAGTAATGCTTGTTATGTCCTAAATATTTTCACTAGTTTTATTGTTTCTTCAGAATAATTGTTTACCATATATTGAGTTTCTGAATTATGTAATTATTTATATTGTTAACCTAAAAATAAAAAACCAAACAAGCATTTATGAGAAGCAACAAGCATTTATTTAAGATAAAATATATCTACTAGTATATAGGGGTAAGCAAAGTGGTTTACAATTGTTCTTATGGAAAATAATACAGTAATTAATAAAAAATAATTCAAGAATAAACTGTGTATTTCAAGTACTCACAACTGTAAATCTACTTTTGCCTCCCCCCCCCCCCCGCCATATTATCTAGGAACATATATTAGGTAAAAACTCAATTTATGTCCCAATTATGGAATGAATGCAAGGGATTTTTATGAGACAGGGAAGGGAAACAATTGCATGAATAGAAGGAATGAATTTCTATTGGTATTGATAAGCTAAGTTATTCTTTAGCTTTCTAAGGCTGTTGACTCATTCTAAAGAATGTCCTTAACTTTTAGTCTTTGTAGTTAGAATGGTTGCTTTCCTGCTATCCAGTTGTTTGGAAGGCAATGTTGGTTTGGCCCAATCCAAAGGTCATTCTGCCCAGTTCAAACATTTCAAAGGTTTAAGAAGTAAGACCGGCTGGAATGATTGTCTAAACTGTAATTTAAAATGGTTCTACTTATGAGCTTCTCACAACCCGGATTTGCATGAGCTATTCTGAAATATTTAGTAAATTACTATAAAACTAGCTTAGAGAAAAAGATAGCAATTAGTGAATTTTTAGCCTCTTTTTGCTATGCAACAACAGTGGTAACTATTTAAAATGTTAAATATTTTACATATTTATGGATACACTTTTTAATGTTATCTTCTGAGATAATAATTATTATATTTTTAAGAATGGACCCATACTCACATGCACTGTTTGATTATATAAGATGGCAGATTCCAAAGGCTGTAGTTACTGAGTTTTTAGAAAGGTTTTTCTACCTTATACTTTTTTAAGTATAGCAATAACCTAGTCTCTAGTTAGAATTAGTCTTGGCTACATATAGTAGAGAGAGAAAAAAATAGCAGCTTATGATATAGGTGATTATTTGTTTCTCGAATAAAAGAAGTTACCAGATGATCAATAGGGTGAATCTATCGTAATCAGGGACCCAGGATGCTATAATCCTCATCTAGGTTCCCTCTTGAAGGTCATCTTACAGTCCAATGTGGCAGCTTCTTAGAAACTGCATCAAATCCTTACACTTAACTTATTTAAAACTTACTTGGGAAATGTAGGTTTTTGGTTGGGTGCATTGATGCCCACAATAAAATCAGGCAAAGAAGGGGAAACTGAAGATTCAATGGTAATGAATTAGTTTTTTAACTTATTATTTAAGCCATTAGAATCTGATGGAATTGACAGAGAGCTCAAATTGAAGTCAAGACTTCTGACTTTCAGATCCAACTATTATTAAATTACTTGAACTCAAATTGTCATCTGACTTAACAGTGAGCATATTCTGGGTTTCTTCTAGTTCAACATTTCAAAGATTTAATAACCTATTCCAACTCACATATATATTTTTAAATAACATGTCTTTCATGGCCCATGAAGTGAATTATGCTTGGGTTTAACTATTATCATGTATGCTCAAGACATACACTCAGAACTTTTTTTAAGCATACAGAGTGCCATTTGCTGTCCCACTAATAAAAATGTGACTCTTTGCAGAAGCCTGTGGATAAGCCTCAAAGCTGAAATACCTATTTAAAATTATATCTCCTGCCTATGGTTAAGCCAAGACACTGAATGCTTTCCTTTATCTAAAACTTTGAGGACTATTTGCATATTAGGAGTATAAATCTTAGTTAATCCAGCAGGAGGGAAAGTATTTATTTTGGACTGAGAACATTTTGTTTCAGGCGGAGTGAAAATGTTTGACTGATGATTGTCATCTTTTATATGCCTTATAACCGTGATAGATGGTCTTGAGCTTCAGTGATTCATAATGGTATTTGGAGGCATGTGAAAAAAAAGCAACTAATTCGAATGAAGGAGTCAGTAAAACATCACAGCAAATGTAGGTCACAGAAAACCATGAAAATTTTACAGAAGGTCAGTTTGTTGCCAATGAATATACTTACGGATGGTAAAAGAAAACGCTAATCACTTGCTTCAAATAAAATGGTATATTTTATCTTTTCTGCTGCAGCCTCCCAGTGTAACAACCTTTTTCGCTCCATTCCTTTCACTCTTCCAAACCCCCTCACCCCACAAAGTCAAACAGTTTCATGCATACTTCCTTTTAAATAACCAAACCTCTTTAATATTCAGAGGAGAAAAATATGGCCCAGAAGAGATTCCTGACAACCCCACAAGTGAGTTCTTGGCAGTACAGAGATTAGAAATCCAATTTTACTGGATTTCCAATCCACTTCCAATTGTACTACTCTGTTCTTTAATAATTCCTGTTAAATTGTGCCCTGTCCAGGTTTGGGCATATGGTTAGTAACTGAGCTGAGGCCAGAACCTGTACTCCTCCCACTGTTACCCTAAAATTTCCTTCTGTTCACCTTTTCATCATCAGTAAATAGATTTGCATTCATAGATTAGACAAGGCTTCACGGAACCAGTGACAGATAAACAGAGGGGCATAGGGCTCACCCAGCAAAGCACCCACAAAACCACAACAAATAGTGACTCCCCGTCATGAAGATACGCCATTTTAGGCTTTCTAGACTGATCATTATTGCACTTATTCTTTCAGATAGTTTTTGACCACATGCTATGTACCATGCACTATGCAAGATGTTGGGTACTCAAGGGGGAAAATGCCTCTGTTCTGCTATCTTTCAGTTATACTGGCCTTGAGCACCTGGGTAGATAGAAGTATCCCTTCCTAATAGGGAGAAAACTGTATGTGGAGCAAAATTGCAGGAGAAGAACAAGGATGTACCAAAGAGCCAGCTACTGTAAGCTCTCAACCAATGATAATTGTCTCCCTTACCATGTCCCTCTCTGCATTTACATTATTTAAGAACTAAAATTTCACAGGGTACTTTAGATGTCAGGTTATGATGCTGAGTCAGCTCAGAAAACCCTGAAATGAGGATCTGTCATATGTAGTTGGTGGATGCCAGCCATCCCTTTCCATCTCAAAATCCCTTTCTCATTGACCTGTCAGGTACCTGAGTCACATCATTAGCAGTATCGCTTCTGCTATGTCATTGTCTGCTGATGGCCTTATTATAATAGACATAGGTAAGTTATTCAAAAATAAAATTGGTTTTATCACAGTTTTGGAGGTTAGAAATCTGAATTCAAGGTGTTCGTAAGGTCATGCTCCTTCCAGAGCCTCCAAATGAGGAGTCTGGCGTTTTCTAGCTTCTGGTAGCCTTAGGTATTCCTCAGCTTGTGGCAGCATACTCCAATCTCTCTCTGCCTCTGACACCTCATGGTGTCTTCTTCTCCCATGTCTGCTTCTTGTAAGGACTCATTCATATTGAATTTAGGTTCCGCCCTCAGTGTGACCTCGTGTTAACTAATTACATGTCCAATGACCTTATTTTCATATTATGAAATGATGGGGGTTAAGACCTTAACATATAGTTTGGTGGGGACATAACTCAAATTATAACAATTTTCATTAACACACAGAGTTGTTTATCCGGTTAGTTAGGCTTCACCTAGCAGGAAGTGAGAACTTTGGAAACATGTTAAAAAAGATGGATAGTTTGTACGAAGTGAAGGGAGAAGGGGAGAGAGCATGGAAGAAATAAAAAGGATCACAGAATGAAGCCAGTATGGCATCCCAAGTGAAGTGTAATGGCGAACAGTCCTTGGCCAACCAGAAAATTATATATCAGGTATCAAATGAGGACACCACAAGGCTATGCCAACTAAAGAAATAAGAGGGATGAGGAAGGCAAACTTTACTGACTTCCTAAGTTTTCCTGAGCTAGAAGATAAATAAACTTTAGAAGCACAGTTTTGCAACTTAAAGTAAATTAAGTCAATGAATAATTTCCTCAGAAAATTGTATTTGGCCCTCTCACAGTTCTTTTATGGCTTACAACGATTTTTTTTTCTGGGAAAACAATTAATGCTTTAGACAAGTGGAATCCATACCACTTAAGTTTATTTAATTAATCAAGTGAGGTTAAAATGAGAATGGTAATAGAACCTGCCACCAGAGGAATGTAGCTTACCAAGAAAACTAAGACTAATGCCATTCATTGACCAACCCTTACCTTCCCAAGAGTAATAAGGTAAAACTTCAGTAGGGAGGATTTAAGACAGATAATAAAAATGCTCCCAGTAGTTTTTTGCAATATTGCTGCATCATCATTCCTTGAATGAGATTATGGAATAAGACAGAAATGATCAGAAATGTTTTAAGTACAATGCTGCCTTACTTCACTCAGTCTTATACTTTTTTTGGTTTAACCAAAATTTTTCTTAGCACAAATACTCTTTTTCTTTGCCTCTCAGCACAGAGACAATTGCTTTTTTCAATAAACAATGCTTATGTGCTTGAGAACCTCACCTCATAATAGTATTGCAGCCACGGCCCATACCATGGACCACCTTCAAAATGAGCATCCTCATCTTTGGAAAACTCTTTAATGGGGGTTAGCATGACCCTTCAAAATAAGACCACTCTGAAGAGAAGTACATCAAAACAGCATAATTGATGTTTTTGTTGTTGAGCTTTGTATCAGATATGTAACCTTTATTTTCCTTCATGGGCATCATTATAATTGTAGTTTCTTGATTCTTGACATTCTCTAAGTTTCTCGCTGTGTACATGGATCTAGCTGACAGTAGCCCATTTTCTATTGTTTGGAAGCATTTCATCAACTCCCTAAAAGTGGAAGGATTGCCTCTGGGGTGTTATTGCCATTTATCAAAATTGGGATGATGCTCTAGTTCTGACAGACAATTCTGGTTTATGTTCAGCTGATGATTCATTCTGACCTAGATCATTTTCTGCCATATTTGTTCATACGCAATCTTCCCTCTTTAAAAGAAGTATAAAATATCCAAGTTTATTTCAGGCAACTTGTCAAGATATTTTCTAAAATTCTAGCAAGTGCTATTGTATTAGTCAGGGTTCTCCAGAGAAACAGAACCATTAGGATGGATATGTATATACTAGAGGCCCAGTGCACGAATTTGTGTATGGGTGGGGTCCCTTGACCTGGCCGGAGATGGGATTCCATCAGGGCTGTCTAGGCCAGTCCAGGGGGAGGAACTGCGGGAGGTTGGCCAGCCACGGGAGATTGGCTGTGGGAGCACACTGACCACCAAGGAACAGTTTCTATGTTGAGCATCTGCCCCCTGGTGGTCAGTGCGCATTATAGCAACTGGTCAACCGAACACTTTTATAATGGTCGCTTAGGCTTATAGATAGATAGATAGATAGATAGATAGATAGATAGATAGATAGATAGATAGATAGATAAGGAATTAGCTCACGCAGGGATGGAGGCTGAGCAGTCCCAAGATCTTTAGTCACAAGTTGGAGACCCAGGAAAGCTGACATGTAATTCCAGTCCAAATGCCTGCAGGCTCAAGACCCAAGAAGAACTGACATTTCAGTCCAAGTCCAAAGATCAGAAAAGATCAACATTCTAGCTTAACAGTTGGGCCTTCTTCCTTGGCCTTTTTGTTCTATTCAGACCTCAGTTCATTGGATGAGGCCCATGCACCCTGAGGAGGATGATCTGCTTTACTCAGTCTAACAATTCAGGTGTTAGTCTCATCAGAAACACCCTCACATACACATACAAAATAATGTTTGGCCAAATATTCGTGCATGCCATAGCCCAGTCAATTTGACACATCAAATTAACCATCACAGCTGTCATTAGTATCAGCTAGTGTCATAATTATAAAGATTGTCTGGGGAACCACTCTGGAATGCAAACCAGACTCATGAAAAACATAGGTAAGAGGCTTTGTGAAAAGTAAAGGTAAGCTGGCTGTTGTGGCTCAGTAATTGAGCATTGACCTATGAACCAGGAGATCATGGTTAAATTCCCAGTCAGGGAACACGCCTGAGTTGTGGGCTCCATCCCCCACGAGGGTGTGAGCAGGAGGCAACCAATCAATGATTCTCTCTCGTCATTGATGTTTCTTTCTCTCTCTCCCTATCCCGTTCTCTCTCTCTAAGGTAAAAAAAAAAAAAAAAAAAGGTAGAATAAATGCCAGGAATTCTCAAGTCATATAGATTGGGTTTGCATCCTGCCTCTTCCACTCTTCTTTGGGAAAGGTACATAACTTTCCACTCAGTGTCTTTACCTGGAAAAGGGGATTATTAAACATATTCCATAGGGTTGATATGGGAGCATATTTCAAGACAGGGTCCTCAGATCATCCAAGATCAGAGGGGTTGCTTGTTTAGACAGATAATTAGACCCTATCCCTGAAGATTCTGATTCAATAAATCTGGAATTCAGTCCAGATCTCTGACATTTTAGCAAACCTCCCAGATGACTATCAACCCTGCCAAGGCTAGAGAACCACAGCTGTAAGATTTAAATGTAAACCACCTGGTATGTAGTAGGAGTACAACAAAACAGAACTATCCCCCAGACAAACCATCAGCTCCTCCAAAACAGGAATGCTGTCTTTTCACCATTGTATCCCCAATATTCCAATACTTTGGCACATGGCAGCTGTTCAGTAAACTTTTATTGATGTGGATGGTTATAAATCACTTGTCAGAGTTCAAAACCAAGAACAGGAGAATCAGGGAATGTTTGGTTCAGGTGAAACAGCACAGAAGCAAGACATGCCACCAGAAAATAAGCAGGATTGCCAACTGCAGTTCAATTTTTTCCAAGTGTCAGCATTAGGACAGAAGGGAGCCACCAGGTTTCAGACAGGTAGAAGGCATCAGGAAGGTAGTGGAAGGGAGGAATTAAAAACACAATACAACCCCAATGAAATTTAATTAAAAAGAAAAAGAAATACGATGGATACTACAGCAGAAAAGGACCAAACAGAGAGATGATGCAAACTTGTTGGCAATTGGGACTAAGGTGTCCACCAAGTCTGAAGGGCAAGATACCAGAAGCTGGAAGACAGAGATTTTGCTCTGAAGCAAACAATTTGGGAACCTAGCTGAGTTTGGCAATTTGTAGGGGGAGATTCTAATAAACAAATCACAAAGAAGTAGATAGTTTCAGGGGTTATACCAAATGAAATCAAAGCTAAAACCATACTGAGGGCACATAACAGTATCACTAGTTCTATGATCAAATCAGAGAAATAGAGCAGATCTACTCAATCAAAATGTTGGTTCTAGATTGCTATAGATATCTCCTGCAGAGGTACACCTATTGGGACACTTATGGGACACTATTTCTGATCTAGATCTAGAAATATATAATTAATGTTTCATACCTGGAGCTAACCTGGTTGTTATTTGAATCATAACCAAGCAATGATTAGATCCTTATGTACAAAATGTCTTGACAAAGAGCTCTTTGGCTACACACACACACACACACACACACACACTAGAAGATGCATTTAGACAAAGAGTATATTTAAAAATTAATAGTGAATTGACCATGTGAAAATGATCTTACAGATTTGAAAAATACAACTGACATATGTATACTATAAAGCTTTATTCTTCTTTCATTTTACATTTGAATACCTCAGATATTATTCATAACAATGTATGGATCTTTCTTCCTAGTCTTAGCATAACACATTTTTCTAGGGCATCACGTTACACCTGAGTGTGCTTTCCCACTACCAGAGTTATAGCCTGATATCTTATTATGCAAATGAAATATTTAGATAGCAATTAGCCCAGTGATTTAGTGTATGAATTGCTTGCTTTTTAGAGAGTAGCATGCCAGTGATCTTCAAAGAAAACCACAAAAGAAAGACTATGGCCACACAAGCATTTGTGTGCTTTTAGAGAGAAGTCCATTACATAGAGTGGGGAATAAATGGCAAGCAAAAATAGGATTTATCAGTGCAGAGCCCTAAGGGTTGTAGAAAACACAAGAAAATCCAATTAGAACTGCGGGGAGTTGGTTCAATCTCTTAATCGGCATTGCAGCACAGCAGATTAATATTATTGCCTACTATTTAAACTTTATTAGTCCATTTTTCTGTCTGTGGTCCTCTGCTTTGCCAGCCCACCTTGAAAAGATGGCAGGCAGAACCATATAATACTTTTTATGGCCTTGGCATCAGCACTGTTTTGTGGCTTGAAAGATAAGTACCATTCTAGGAACGATGAGGTGAGGAAGCAGGCGACACTTAAGCTTGTTTTATAAGCCAGAGTGTGGGGCTGTTAGCCTTGCATTCTAATCACGAAAGCCATCAGCACCAGCACTTTGCCAGCTCCCACTGACTGACAGCAGAATTTACAGGAGTCATTTTTCCATGGAATTATCCACATAAAGTCAGAGGCAGCAACAGACGGTGATTACAGCAAAGACTCCAAATAGGTGGTGGTCTTGGGTTCCAATTACAACGAAGACACAGATTTACCAAATGACCTTGGGCAAGTCACTCAACTTCTTGGGGTCATGAACTGTCCTGGAAGGTCATCAAAAGCCAGCTTCCTGGATAAGCAGTACTGACATAAGCATATGTGAACAGTTTCATTTCTGAAAAGATGGTATATTCGTTTCCTCAGGCTGCTGCAACAAATGACCGCAAACTGGTTGACTTAAAATAAGAGAAATGCATTCTCTCTAAGTCCTGGAGGCTAGAAATCCAAATTCAGGTTGTCCACAGGGCCATGCACTTTCTTGCTGGTCTTGCTCAGTAGGTAGAGCTTTGGTCCGTGTATGGAAGGATCACAGGTTCCATTCCCAGTCAAGGGCACGTACCTCAGTTGCAGGCTCCATCCCCGGCCAAATCGGGGTGCATGCAGGAGGCAATCAATTGATATGTCTGTTTCACATCTATATTTCTCTCTCTCTGTCTCTCCCCCTCCCTTCCACTCTCTCTAAAACAATGAATGGGGAAAATATCCTTGGGTGAGGATTAAACAAACAAACAAAAAAGCCAGGGGAGAACCTTCCTCGCCTCTTCTGTGGCTCCCAGCAGTCTTTGGTGTTCCTGGGCTTGTAGTGCCATCATTTCAGTCTCTGCCTCCATTGTCACAGGGCCTTCACCCTGTATGCCTGTGTGTGCCTGTCCCTCTCTTTTCTGTTATAAAGGCACCAGCCATTGAATTTAGGACCCATCTAAATCCTGCATGACCTTATCTTAACCTAACTAATCATATCTGCAAAGATCATATTTCTAAATAAGTTCATTTTCTGAGGTTCTGAGTGAACATAAATTTAGGGAAGACACTATTTAGTAGGAGTATTAAATATATAGCCCTACATCTTTTAATATTTTGAGATGAGTTGATATGCGTATTCAAATAATTTAAATCAGAAGTCTTTTCATTAATGGGTTATTGCATATTTGTATAATATACAGACACAGTCTGCTTGATTTTATGGTGTGTTAGTTTATACAGCAAACATTTATTTTATTTGAAACTTCTTAGATAGTTAGCTATAATAGAAGCAGATTGTATAATTCTTTCTTGTATTTTATTTTGCAAATACTTCAACTAATAAAAGACTTCTGAGGTTAAGAGTTCATTCTTTTGCTCTGTATGGAGGCATGGTAGACAAAAGAAAATCTGATTTAAAGTTTAGAAAACTGTTCAATCCAAGCCTTCTCCCTGCCCGGATTCAATGTAGACATTATTTCCCACAGTAAACACATGTAATATGTGGCTTGCAAAGCAAATAATTTATTATTTTACAATCAATATAGTTCTCCCTCACTTAATCATTTTATAATAAAAGGTTCCTAGGTTAGGTTCAGGTCCATTTTGCATGGGCGCAAAAACTCATTAGATTTAGCTCAGAAAAGATATCTGGCCAAATAAGATTCCTGTTTGGGCAAGCAAAGTTTTCTTTTCTCTGAGCTTGCAATTTTCTTTCATTTTTCGGGTTCACAAGGCACATGTAAATGTAATCTCCCTTCCACACACCACTGGTTCATTCCTTTCATCCATTTCTTCCCGGGTGTTGATTAGATCATCCCAGTTGCTGTATGTACCTATTTTAACAAACGGAGTTGTTGCATTGATGTAAATGGAAGTGTTTATTTGAAAATTAACTTTCTCTCTCATACTTTACTATTCTTTGGTTCTACTATGCTTTTTTTTAAGTGTACCATGAATATTTTCTTTCAATTTTTCAAAATCAATTCTCATATTTCATCTAATATATATGCCCAGATTCTTACAGGTTTTGTGCCACCAGAGAGGGGAGTAGCCCATCTGGATTACTTCATGGACTTTATATATCTCTTCTGTAAATCACTGAGAGTAGTTCGCCTTCTCCTAACAGGGTTCTCAAATCGATCATAGGAGAGCTGACAACTTCCCATTGTTCTTATCCCTGGTGGTACCACCCACCTCTCCTCCTACCCTTGCCTTCTTAACTAAATATGTGCTTGATCTAACTTACGCTTCCTTTGTGCCAAATCAGTGTTTCAATTCTGCTCTTTATATTCATTGTTAATCTGGTCAAAGTCATTTTGGTCCTTGAGGGTATGTTCCTATAGGAAGAGTTCAAATCTGTGTTGTTTTCTTGGCACTAAACCAAACAAAGAATCACACACAATTAAATTTCTAATAAGTGTGGCCTTCTCCCTTAGATTTCAGGACACTTTTATTCATCTCTTTTCCTGTCTCCTTATCCTCTAATATCCCTGAATATTGGTCTTCTCCAGTATTTATTCCTTCTTCCTTCTCACTTTTCCTTTACCTAATCTCATCCACTCACCTGCCTTCAACTAAGCTGCCCACTGGCAACTCTCAAATCAGTGTGTGTAGCCGGCTCTTTGCTGGCTTCTAAATATGTATCCTAGATCCAGAACAAGTACTTTGTTGATAATGAATATCTCATGTATACTTATTTATGAATTTTATAAACTTTGCTGACTGCAGCCCACAAAAATAAATGCGGTTTGCATTTACATCACCAAGTAGACCCAAAGACACAAAAAGGCCACATGACTTGCTACCCCAAGAGACATGACCATAATTTTTTTTAAAAATCATTGTTACCTCCCAAATTGCTCCTCCTTCTGTATTTTCTCTCCTGGTGAATGAGACCCCAGTACAGAAATCTGAAAGTTATTTTGAACCCTTCTCCCTCATATGCCTTACCAACTTGGCCCATTAAATAAGCCCATGAAATTTAAGCATTCCACTTCTTAAATACCTCTTATTTAACCCCAAGTCCCCACCCCACTACATAGACTATAATTGTGTGGCAATCCTGATAATACTGCTTATTTCCTATCTGTCTCATGAATAGTTAATCCATCTTCCATTCGGCTCCATAAATTGTTTCCCTTCACCTCCTATTTGCTTATGTTTCTCCTTCCATATAGCAACTACTTTTGAGGTTCTAAAGATGGACAAGAAATAATGCCTCTCCTGGGTTACTTAAAACCCAATATAGGAAATAAAATTATAAACTAATACTAGCCATACCATATGTAAAATGTTCTTCTTCAAGTTTGAGCAATTTCAACAGCTCAAAAAATGAATGATGTGGGAATCCAAAGGAACAACCTAACATAACTGAAAGTTGCTATCTTAAAGAAGTCAATCAATGCCTTACCTGGCATCTACAGCCTCTATTTTTCCCTTTAGGAGGTGCATGAAGCTAACTGAACTTCTTTCATCTTGGGAGGATCATTAAAATCCCTTTCCATAATCCCTAGGACATCAAGGCACATGCTTTGAACATCTATGATTTAGCTTACCACTCTCTGTTTAGAGATTAGTAGAAAGAAGAAATCTGAGGCCAAGAGGAGAAATTTGATAAATCCAAATTCAGAGAGCCTCTCATGGGTTACTTCAAAAGGAAAACCCAAAGCTTCCAAGTATTAGCCCATGTTTTTATTTGGTGTTTGATATGAGCTCTTCCCATGTCTCTCCTGCTCTTTCCCCCTCTCCCAAACACAAAAAGACAACTGTCCTAAGTATCTCGATTCCATGCCTGGGTTGGGAAGGGCTGTCTGTGTTATCTGAGATGTTAGTTACAATATGATATCCTCAAAGAATACCCAGTCAGGAGTTTTGAATCTTGTTTAAATTTTTTTTATGAAAAATATGCTCTTTTCTACCAGATTAAGATACACCTGGGCTTTTAAGAGTTTTTGGATCTCACTAAACATGTCCAAGGATTCCATATAAAGGATCCATGCCCTAGAGCTTAATGGACATTCATTTTACATGGTAAGCAAAAGAGAAAGTTCAACACCCAGATCTGATCTGACACAATATACCTTGTCCTATTGGTTTATTGCTGTACTTTTCAATTGTTTTTGCAAGTCAGAAATATAAGGGTGGAGAAAAACAAGGTTTATAATTAGGGCTGTGAAATATTTTCACTTTGGGGATATTTTGGATTGTTTTATTTTGTATCATTAAAATTAAAACTCTAGGGTAGTAAGTCATATTAATCAAGTCAAGGAAAAGATTTCTAGAACAAAAATACCCATAAGAAGTATTGCAAAGAGCAGAAGAATTTGTTTTATTGAAGTTGTGTAGACATGATCACAAATTTCCATATATATTTTTTCTTTTTACTGAATCTTTCTTATATGAAACCAAATTGAAACTCATTAATGACCACCAATACTTTTATCCCTGGATCATCAGATGATTGATGATCAAGAGGCAGATGATGGGAATTGGGTTAGCTATGAAGAAAGCCTGAACGTTCTTTATGAGTGCAGCTAGGAAATAATTATGGATACCAAGAAAGTATATTGTTTCTAATTAAAGGCACATACTGCATAGAGGGAAGAAATGGGCTATTATCTGCTTCCCCGTCCCTGCCCTGGTTATCTAGATTGTATCTGTGACCATCCATCCCTCATACAATGTAAGAGCCTGGCCTAACTCAGTGTTAAGAACTAAACAGATCATGGTTTAGCAATATTTTTCTTCTTGTTTAATTAGCATGGCACAGAAATAGTCACTTTAAGTTCTAGTTTGTATGTGACTTTATATATTGCCATAACATTGGGGTGCTATTAAAGACCTTATATAAGACACCTTTAGGCTAATTTTGTTGAGCTTAGCTTTCACTAGATTCACAATGGATTAAAATTTATTATTACTTCCTCTACTTTTTAAGTCTCTTACAACTTAAGAACCTGGTACTATATGTGTATTTCTCAATAAAAAATAGATTTATCATCTACTAAAATTTAAAACAACACTAAAAGGAAGAAGTGATTTGCTGAAATGTTCCTATGTGAGTATTCCCCCATTTCTCAGACTGCCTGATTATGACCATTCTATTCAAATAGGCAGTTTCAGGGAATTATTCACTTCTAGAGGTGATGGTTTTTTCCATTTGTCCCAGCTGCATTAGAGCATATGTATTTTAATAAAGTTGTATCTTAAAGACCTGGTTATTTATTATGGGTATACAAGAAATGGAAGCAATTAAAGAAACAATCCTTGCCCTTGCCAGTATGTTGCTCAATGGTGAGAATGTTGGCCCCTGGCCAAAAGGAATGTACCTAGGTTGTAGGTTCCATCCTTGTTCCTGGTTGGGGTGCCTGTGGGAGGCAACCAATCAATGTTTCTCTCTCTAATCCATGTTTCTCTGTCTCTCCTCACTCCCTCCCTCCCTTCCTTCCACTTTCTCTGGGAATAAATAGGAAAGATGTCCTTGTGTGGGAATTAACAACAATGACAACAAAAAAGACACAATCCTTGACTTAAAATATATATGTGTGTGTGTATGTGTGTGTGTGTGTGTGTGTGTGTGTGTGTGTGTGTGTGTATGGCCAGATTATTATGATCTCTGAACACATAATAATCTGGCCACTCAGTGTTTATCCTATGTAATAAAAGGCTAATATGCAAATCCCCTTGACCAAGAGTTCAACCAACAGGTAGGTCAGCCAACTGCCCATGTTCCCTCCCCCTGGCCAGGCTGGCCAGACCCCATCCCTGCACGAATTCATTTACCAGGCCTCTAAAACACACACACACACACACACACACACACACACACACACACACACACACACTGAGTGGCCAGATTATTATGCGTTCAGAGATCATAATAATCTGGCCACTCGGTACACATATATTGATTTCAGAGAGGAAGGAGAGGGAGAGAAAGATAGAAACATCAATGATGAGAGAGAAGCATTGATCGGCTGCCTCCTGCACGCCCCCTACTGGGAATCAAGCCCGAAACCCAGGCACGTGCCTTGACTTGAATCAAACCCAGGACCCTTCAGTCCACAGGCCAACACTATCCACTGAGCAAAACCAGCTAGAGCAAATTCTTGACTTTTAGTGATTAAAATATAAAAATAATAGGCAAGTTGATAAGCGTAATGATGACTGATTTTATAGTCTTTACTTGAATTTATAAATTGGAACAAGCAATCATTGTACTTACCTGCCAGGTACACGTAGACTTCATGTGAAAATCATAAAGCCATATTTATTACCTGTGCAATTAGCTAATTGAACACTTAGGTAATTTTTAAAACTATGGATTTATTACATTAAAAAAATTCCTGTGAAATAGTATGACTAAAACATAGCCACCTAAGGGAATACCTACTCTTTCTACTTACTAAGAAAAAAATTAAGATTTTTATTACCATTTTCATTTTACAGATGCAGAATCTAAAGCTCAAAAAGATTAATAGAATATTAAAAAGCTCATTAGAGTTATAGCAGATATTGAAACACAATTCTCTTCAATTCCTTAATATCTTCTTCATTTTCCTGTAGTACAATGTAGTCATGTCCTTAATAAAATTATCTTGTTTTTACTTGCAATTATTTCATAATTATCAGTGCAGTCATATTTTTGAGAGTATAATTTTTATACAGTTTTATTTATTTCAGAGAGGAAAGGAGAGGGAGTGCGAGATAGAAATATCAATGATGAGAGAGAATCATTGATGGGTTGCCTCTTGCACTCCCCACACTGGGGATCAAACCTTCAACCCGGGCTTGTGCTCTGACTAGGAATGGAACTGTGACCTTCTGGTTCATAGGTCAACTTTCAACCACTGAACTACTCTGGCCAGGCAAGAGAGTATAATTCTTATACCAAAAATGTCTCAGAATTTATCTAGTTCAAACTGTTTCTTTTACAGATGAGAAAATTATGATGAAAAAAGGCAAAGAAAAATTTCTAAAGACCAATAGATGTCTCTGGCAAATGTGTCAGTTGTTGGGACCTAGATCTCCAACAGGATCTCAAAAATATTTATTAAATAACATTAATTAATTCAAGTGGAATTGTATATGAAGTGCAGAAATGGATATAATTTGGCTAGTTGCCTTTAACTTTGGCCATTGTATGAGCACAAATAACAGAAACAATTCTGACTGACATAATTTCCACATATAAATACTTAAGTGGTCTTTTATATATAGGGTGTTCCAAAAATATACACACAGATTTTTAATAATTATAAAGGCAATGCTTATTAAAATACATTTTTTAATTTTCAAAATTGAGCTATCAGCTGTTAAAGTGTGAATATATGTTAGGGGGGACACCCTGAATATTTACATTTCCTTAGGAAAGCTTTTATACATATTTGATGGTGGTGAGAAAGTTTGTTATTATCTCAGAATTATTAGTTTTATCTTGCTACTTTTTCCTTATATTGAAATCATTTCTTAATTGGTTTTTCCAAAGGGAATTCCTCAGTTAATTATATAGGTATTTATTAAGATAATTGATTCATGATATTAAGATTACCTTTGTTCATTAGATTTTGAAGGAGCACTACTGTAACAAATAAACAAGTTTGTCATTTGCTATTTTTTTTCCAGTGAGTGCTCATGAAAGAAATTAAAATGATACATCATCAGTGTACCTTCCTGTAAAGTCAGATGGAACAACTTTTGCAAATCAAATGGCATGTAGTTCTACATAACAGAAATTTGGCACAATTATGAGTCTCATCCTGGTTCTGTTAGCATGAATCATTTACTTTCATCCCCAAAGCACATATTTTTAGGATACCTACTATGTGGTAGGGGCTAAGGAAATAATACTAGAGATATCAATGTATTTTCTTAACCATACATACAAGGGGCAAGGGAACATGAGCGAAACATCATTGGTTAGCTATCTCCTGCATGCCTCCTGCTGGGGATTGAGCATGAAACCTGGGTGCGTATCCTGACAGGGAAATGAACCCATGACCTCTCAGTGCATGGGACGATGCTCAGCTAACTGAGCCACACTGGCCAGGTCTATAAGTTGCCATTTTAACCCCACAATAGTATGTCCCTGCAAATAAAATTTCATTTGCCCTTAACCTACATCAGGTGAAAAAACACTTTATTTCAAACTACAGCATGAAATGTTTCCCTCCTTTCCACAGCTCTTCTTCAGAGTATGCCTACCCCACTAATAAGCATTTTTATACAAATCTTAGTGAGGAGATAATGACATGGTGTTTCTAGTCTAGCAAGTTTCTGTAGGAACAAAGAAAAAGTACAAATATTCATCATGTAAGTCGACTATTGTATTATGTGGATTATAAAGCAGACATTGATAATTTCCTGGAGGGTGTTACCTTGTTGACATTTGGCTGTAGTGTCACATTCTCACTGGAGATCAGTGATTCCATCTGTTTCTATAGCATGTCAAGAGGAACTGTGGTGTGTGGTTCAATGAATACACTCTAGTCTCAGAGTGCCTGGATTTGACTTCTAGCTCTGCTGCTTACTAGTTGTGGACCTCAGGCAAATTCATTAGCTCTCTGTGTTTAAATTTTCCCACAGTAAAAGAGGTTAATTATAGTCCCCATCATGTAAAATTATTAATAAAATTAAGTGAGCTACTATTTCTATAGCACCTATAACAGGACCTTGGAGACAGAAAGTGCCTGGCAGAAGTGGATATTAATTATGAGTCTGTCATTTATTAACTGTGATACCTAGGAAAAGTTTTCTAAAATACGTGAGTCTCAATTTCCTCATCTGAAAGAGGACTGAGATTATACATCAAGCCCAGTTAATAGTACATACCCACCCTATTCTTTTTCCCCTTCTCCTCTCTCAGTTTACAATCTTGTAACAAAATCAAATAAGATCATCCTATCTAATAAAAGAGTAATATGCAAATTAACCAGCACTCCACTACACCCACAAGCCACGCCCACCAGTCAATCAGGAGTGAGTATGCAAATTAACACAACCAAGATGGCTGCAGCCACTGAGCCAGCAGGAGACTTGGGTTTCCCTGGCAATGGAGGGAGCCAAGCTTTCCACACACGCTAGCCGGCCCAGGCCTCCACTCAAGGCTACAAAGTTTCAATTATAGAAGATAAATAAATACCAACAAAAATGGCGGCAGCCACAGAGCTGGAGAGAGCAGGAGGCTTGAGTTGCCCACGGCGATGAAGGAAGCCAAGCTTCCATAGCCCTGGCTCACCTTGGTCTCCACTCAAGGCTACAAAGTTTCAATTATACAAGGTAAATAAATCCCAACAAAAATGGCTGTGGCTGGAGCAAGCAGGAAGCTTGGTTCTGCTCAAGGCCACAAAGTTTTAATTATACAAGATAAATAAATCCCAGATACCATGGCCTCTGCTTGGGTAGCCGGGGGGCATGGCCGGCCTACAAACCACCACAGGCCCCTCGCCCAGGCCACCCCATGCTCCAAGGGAACCCTCATCCTAATTTGGTACATCCTTCAAGGCAAACCAGCTGGCCCCCACCCATGCACCAGGCCTTTATCCTATCTAATAAAAGAGTAATATGCCAATTGACCATCACTCCAGCACACAAGATGACTACCCCCATGTGGTCAAAGATGGCTGCCCCCATGTGAACACAAGATGGCTACCATAAGATGGCCAGCTAGGGAGGGCAGTTGGGGGGGACCAGGCCTGCAGGGGAGGGCAGTTAGGGGCAAACAGGCTGGCAGGGGAGCAGTTAGGCATCAATCAGGCTGGCACTGGAGTAATTAGGTGGTGATCAGGCTGGCAGGCAGAAGTGGTTAGGGGAAATCAGGAAGGCAGGCAAGCGAGCATTTGGGAGCCAACAGTCCTGGATTGTGAGAGGGATTTCCGACTGCCCGTTTAGGCCTGATCCCAGTCGGATCAGGCCTAAACGGGCAGTCAGACATCCCTCAAGGGTCCCAGATTGGGGAGGGTTCAGGTTGGGCTGAGGGACACACACTCCTGTGCACGAATTTTGTGCACCAGGCCTCTAGTCTGAAAAGAAATGAAATTGAAATGATAAGCTTATTTCAGTAGCTTTTAAAGTTGTCAAGTCTTGTCTTAGGAAAAGGTCTCCTGCTTAATGAATATATATATTCTCATTTATATATATTTGCTGTATACCTTGAAAATATGATTAGAATTTTGGTAAGTTGATTTAAGGAATTTTTCAATAAGGAGAAAGCAAAAGAATATTAAAAAGTTCCATTTTATTATAATTGTAATTATGTGATATCACTTTCATAAGGATTTATTTTGGTAGGAAGGTCAATACAATTTCTGAGGCCTCCTTTACAAAAGCCTATTATTGTCATTGTTTGTTGCCTTCATTGGGAACCTATCTATCCAGTCCTTTCTGCACAGCATACACTTGAGCCTCCAATTCTTGTGATATTAATTAGACAAGGAACAGACTCATCTCAAAATGAGAAATTAAAAGAATTTTAGAAAAGTCCTTAAAGCCTTTTTATGAAAATATTTTTTCTCCATTTCACTATAGTCTTCAGATAACACTTTTCTAGAAAATATTCCAACAAGGGAAGGCCTCGAATGTCCAAACCAACTGTATCATTTCCTTCAGCAAGGAAGGTTCCACCTTCATACATATTGAATACCTACTATATGCACAGTGCCTTAGTAGGGGCTTTATGAGACCCTGTCATTGGAAAGGAAGTATAAAACTGAAAAGGGACTACATTCAACTTAAAAAAAATTACTGAGGATTGAGATGAGTATTTTCCTGGCAGAATTTTAATCAAGAAAGCTTAAATATATATGAGAACATTTGCAACCTCACCAAAGAAATAAATCAATAAAATAATAATAATAAATCAAAGAAATACAAATTAAAATAAAACAAGATGCCATTTCCCTCATGAAATTATCATAGATGATTACAAAACTTATAATACCCAGTGCTAAAAAGAATACATGATGTGGATCCAACATTCACTATTATTGGTGGGTAAAGTGATGTAAACTTTCTTGAAAGATATTTCATCCTATATATATACCTTAAAATATGAATAGAGTTTCCCCCAGTGTTTTCATTACTGAAATTCTAAAGTTGATAAGGAAATAGAAAAAAAAATGATTTGTGCACAAAGGTGTTTACTTCAGGATTATTTGTTTAGTAAAATATTTCCATTGTTCTAAATGTTCAAATATAGAGGTGATTAATAAATCATAGTTTATTTCTAAGTGAAGCATTATCCTCTTATTATATATTAGAGGCTGAGTGCAAGAAAATTCGTGCACTGGGGGGTTTCCCTCAGCCCAACCTGCCCCCTCTCACAATCTGGGAGCCCTCAAGGGATGTCCTACTGATGGCTTAGGCCCGCTCCCCATGGGAGGAGGCAAATGGAAGGATCAGGGGAAGGCGCAGCCTCCATCACTCCATTGCTGCTGCCAAAGCCAGCCGCCAGGGCTGCTAATGCTCGGCCCTTGCTTCTTAAAGCTGGACCCGCCTCCTGCCCACTTGTGTGTGGGGGGCTGATCTGGGGACAGGCCAGCTGGGGGAGGGGCTGTGAAAGATTGAAGCACCGCAGTCGCACCCCATCCAGCCTCTGCAGAGGCTCTGGGACTGCAGGTCACCCTGCCTCTCCTAGCACCACCTCTGTGGATGGAGGGGCCACACAGCTTGGGTGGGATTGGCCCACCCAAGCTGTCTCTCTTGCACCCCCAGCCCTTGGCCCTCACAGCTGTTGTGGCTTTGTCCAGAAGGACATCTGGAAGACGTCTGGTCTAATTAGGATATTACCCTTTTATTAGTATAGATTATAATTTAGAGTGATTTTAGTAGTATAGGGAATTATTTCTGTTACGTGGAAAAGTCAAATCAAAGTTGTACATGTTGTGTACAGAAATGTAAGAAATTCTCTTATTATTTAACAGGTGAAGAATATATGGGTGATAATAATTTTCATTTGTATAGTTTTCTTTTTTCTATCTATTCAACAAGAGCATGTACTGTTATTACAGACCCTTAATTACCTTTGAAAACTATGGAAATATGATTACAAATGACTTGAAATAACAGGAAAGTATTCTAAAACATTAGCATATGATTGGTTTATAGACATTAGTTTAACCCGTAGTCCACACATCAGGAAGTTTGCTAATGATTTCTCCGGGAAATAAATGTTATCCCTTGATATAGCATGGCTCCTGATATTCTCTTCTAGCTAAGTGAAAACTTGCTGTCACAGCCCAAATCACATCAGACCGGTTGTTAAGTTTATATGCTCAGACTCTAAGGAGGATTGTGAAACCCTCCTCCATCTCAATCAGCACAGCTGGGTTAATGGAATATCCTGCCCCTTTAGTTCTTTCCCTTGGGAGAACTCAGATAAAACTGGGAGATGTCCAAAGAAAGAGCAAACTAGGGCCATGAGAGGCTCATGGTATTGAGAATTCTCCTCCGTGAAAAGTTAGTTGTCATGATAAATCTGGAAGCTTCTAAATGCTGCATAGCTTTATATCTTACAGTCATGGCTGGAATGACATCTGCCCTCTGCTTTCCAAGCAGGAAGTTGAGTTAGGATTCACTGGAGCAGTTCTTAAGAGTTGACCACTGTGCAATTCCGAAATGTCTCTCTCCTTTCCACCTATAAATGTCCTGTCTGTCAGTCTACCATTCGTTTCTTAAAACTAATTTAAACAGGTTATCTCGAATAGTCCTGGTTTACACATCCTTTCTAGATATTGTTAAGGGGGATCCCCATTAACTCTCAAAGCTGGCATGGTTTGGTGAAGGTGTAAGCCCTGACACTATGCAAATAAATATACATCAAAAAGTAGCAAATTAAACTGTTATTTGCAACAAGCTATCTATTTCCCCTTCTCATTATTAAGGCTTTAATTTTAGGTGACATTATTCCATACTGAGAATAATCCAATGGCTTTTAAAATAAATTCCCTTTCTCCTTCCCAACTCACACATTTCCAGTATGCCTTCCATGATTGCTGCCAAATTGATGGAAGATCCTTATAATCTCCTATTTCCCCCATATGTTAAATCCCATGGTGTAAAGTTAGAAGGTAAGCTTTCTATCATGGCAAATAAGATCCTTCGTCATATGACTCCTACCAACAACATGATAAATACTCAGTAAATGCTAGCTTTTGTTATTATTATCCTGAAAAACCAGCTCCATCGTTTCCTCCCGCAAACCTTCCCTAGGTTTTCTCTGTGCTGCCTCTGTTTCTACACACCCTATTATTATAGGTTCCATGCTATATATTATAGGTCTGGGTTTCTTATGGACCTGCAAAGAGTGGCTTTTATTTGTCTCTGCATTTCCACGGTGCAATTTTCCAAAGTAGTGTGTCTGCAGTATTCAAGATTGCAGGCTGCCAGTAGCCTGGTGGAGGAGTAGTAAAATTGGTGAGCTCTGTCTTTTGGAGTTCTCATTTCTCTGCACAGGAGCATTCTCCCCAATCCAGATGTCTCCAGACTCACGATTCCTGATTTCCAGGGCTACTCGTGCCTTTCTGTCATTCCAGAATCCCAAATGTGGATGCCACTTCTAAGTCAAGTGGGCCTGGCCACTGCTGAAATGCTCATCCATGCTCGTTTATCTTCTTGGCTCCACCCATCAAGATTCCTCTACAAAAGACTTATATGCATGCATATAAGCACAATCAATGGACACAAGACACTGGGGGTGGGGGTGGGATGAAGGCATGCGACAGGGGATAGGGAAGGCTGGGGGAAGGTCAATGGGGAAAAAAAGGAGATATATGTACTACTGTATGTAATAGTTTAAACAATGAAAACTAATAATAATTTCTAAAAAAAAAAAAAGATTCCTCTACCAGGTGGTCATGTGGGGAAATGCCTTTGCCCTTCTAAATCTGGGTTAATCCTCTATAAAATCATGAAGTTGCACATTTTTTGGCTTTATAGGAGAGTGATAGATGTGTAGACTAATTAGATGACTACCCTCTTGAGCCAAAGGAATAATTTGCAAATGTGAAAATTTCAACAGAGATAGTTGTGCACCAAAAAAGGTATTTAGTGAATATCAAACCTCTGAACAGTGGTCACCATTACCTCCTTAGCCATTTAATTCTTCAGTAATAATGCAAACAAATTCAGTGTTTATTACATTCAATATTATATGCTGATTCCTAGATAATTTTTATTGTGGCTATTACATGTTGACATATAGTTTCTTTTTCTTTTTCTTCTTTATGTGGGAAGTTAAGCTTTAATAGTCTGTAGTTCTTTTCTGTAACCTACTTTAACTTCCATGTGAATAAGAGAATATTAAACTTAGTCATTTTACACTTAATCACTCAGCTATGCTTTAGCACCAAATTAATGTAAAATAAAAGTGTGCAGCTTTTAACATCAATTTAAAAGATATATAAGAAAATCTTTTATATCTTGAATTTTTTAAATAATTTCTCTTCACATTTTTTCCCTTTGATGAATATTTCTATTTCCATCCTTTGGGCTTTGTACAAAAAGGAAACCATTGCTTTCACTGTACTAATAATGGCTAGATTTTTTTTTTTTTTTTTTTTTAGTAATACATCAAACCAACATGTAGAACATTTGACCTGAATTTTTCAACCTTATCATTGATTTGGGCTTGAGAACTCAGATTTCATATGTCCCGAGGTTTAAGGATGTCTCTCCCAAATCCATTTAGCAATCTGCTCTTCAGAACATTTAACCCAGTGAAACAGGGAATTAAATAAGAAATGTCCACCTGCTTACCCCTCTTTGTTATGGACAAAGTATCTGACTCTTTTCATCTCTCTTCCCCTGAACTTTTCTCTGGGCTGAGACCTCAGTCCTAGGGAGTGATGATAATTAACTTCAGTGAGGTTAGCATGAGGAAACAGTACTTGTTCACACTCCAGTACTTTTCTGTATCCTTGTGAGAAAATGTGATTCTTGCTCAGTGGTTGAACAAAGCTTTTTAGTACATGTTACCCAATTATTTTCTTATAATATTCTAGTCAGCTGCACTATAAGTTCAGATTCTAGAGAACCAGAAAAAAGTGAAACTAGGGTATCTAATTTAATTAAAAATGGAAAATCCTCCTGAATAAGCTCGATATTTTATCAATTTATGCTCTTTGTGGTTACAAATAGGATTTATAGTAGTTACTTTCACGTTAAAGTGTGGATTTGTTAACTGAATCTCTGTGTTATGGTCAAATGTCTTATATGAAACTAGTGGCCTGGTGCACGAAATTTGTGCAGATTAAAAGGGCATTAATTAAAGGAAATAATTTAATGTTGCTATTTGCCCTTTCTCTATAATAGAAGTATCAGAGATGAAAGAAAATTAGTAAAATGTATATGAAAACCTTCCTCCTGTCAGAGTCTGGGGCACACCACGGGACCTAAAGTCAAGTCCACACCCACCCACATGTGCCTCAAAAATCACGTGAGACCCAGACCCCGCCATTCACCCCCCCCCCCCCATTGGGCTAGATCCAGTCCCAGCCACTCCCATCCTTGTCAAGCCCCGCCGGGCAGGGGATGTAGCCTCAGGTCCCCTGGCCCAGTGCCAGGATGGGGGGTATGGCCTGAGGTCCCCCAGCCTAGGCTGGGGTGAGGTCCCCCATCAAGCCCCGCCAGTTGGGGAACATGGCCTGAGATCCCCTGTCAAGCCCCTCTGGGTGGGGGGGCATGGCCTGAGGTCCCCCGTCAAGCCCCACTGGGTGAGGAGCACGGCCTGAGATCCCTGTCAAGCCCCGCCAAGCAGGGGGGCACAGTCTCAGGTCTGCTGGCCAGGTGCTGGGGCGGGGGGTGCGGCCTGAGTTCCCCCAGTCTGGTGCCAGGGTAGGGGGCATGGCCTGAAGTCCCCTGTCAAGCCCCACCTGGTGGGAGGTGAGGCCTGAGGTCCCCCAGCCTGGCGCTGGGGCAGGGAGAGCAACCTGAGGTCCCCTAGCCCAGCACCAGACATCAAGCCCTGCTGGGTGGGGGACATGGCCTGAGGTACCCTATCAAGCCCCATGGGGGCAGGGGAAGGCAGAGCCTCAGGTCCCTCCTGATTACTTATTAAGGCTCCTTATGGAAACTTGGCCTCAACTGTGGGTGCAGCCATCTTTGTGATGGAGTGATGGTCAATTAGCATATTCCCTCTTTATTAGATAGGATTATAAAAGGCTTAATTCTAAATTTAACAGTGTTTTCTTAAAGACCAGAACTAAGAATAGCCCAAATTCCAAGTAGATTTGAGAAAATGACCTGGAAAAAGCAAGAAATAAAGTGAACGCTTCCAAAGTCATCATCCCCAGTCCCCCTTTATGCTTCGTTATTTATCTACAAGAGGCTTGGTGCATGGATTCATGCACCGGTGGGGTTCCTTGGCCTGGCCTGCTAGGATTAGGTTGAAACCAGCTCTTCAACATCCCCTGAGGGGTCCCAGATTGTGAGAGGGCAGTTCTCAGGTGACGCACCCCAGAATTGGGCTCCCTTCTCTCTGGTTCCAGGTGTGTCACCCGAGAACTGCAGCTGCCAAGTCACCACAGCTCAACCGCTCCTGTGTTGAGCGTCTTCCCCCTGGTGGTCAGTGTGCATCATAGCTACCAGTCAGATGGTCACTTAGGCTTTTATATATATAGACTAGGGGCCTGATGCATGAAATTCTTGCAAGAATAGGCCTTCTTTCCCCCGGCTACTGACACCAGCTTCCCTCTGGCCCCTGAGACCTGGGTTTCCCTCTGGCCCCCAGCAGGCACCTGGGATGTAGGCTTCCCTCCAGCGTGGGGTTCCCTCACAGCCCCAGCTTCATCCGGTCTAATTAGCATATTGCCCTTTTATTATTATAGACTAGTGACCCCGTGCATGAAATTCATGTACATTAAAAGGGGATTAATCAGAGGAAATAATTTAATATTGCTATTTGCTCTTTTTCTATAATAGAAGTGTCAGAGATGAAAGAAAATTAGTAAAATGTATATGAAAACCTTCCTCCTGTCAAAGTCTGGGGCTCACCAGGGGACCCAGAGTCAAGTCCCCTCCCACCCACATGCATCTCAAAATCGTGTGAGACTCAGACCCGGCCACTCCCTGACCCCCCACGTGCCTCCTACCCCTGCATTGGGCTAGATCCAGACCTGGCCAGTCCCACCCTTGTCAAGCCCTGCTGGGCAGGGGGTATAGCCTCAGGTCCCCTGGCCTCGTGCCAGGATGGGGGTCATGGCCTGAGGTCCCCCAGCCCAGACCAGGTGGGGGGCATGCCTTGAGGTCCTCTGTCAAGCCCCACCAGGTGGGGGTCATGGCCTGAGAGCCCCTGTCAAGCCCCGCTGTGTGGGGGGCATGGCCTGAGGTCCCCCATCAAGCCTTGCCAGGCGGGGGGGGGCGTAGCCTCAGGTCCCCCGGCCCAGCACCGGGGTGGGGGGAGCTCAGCCTCAGGTCCGTCAAGCCCTGCTGGGTGGGGGGCATGGCCTGAAGTTCCTTGTCAAGCCCAGCCTGGCAGGGGGGCGCAGCCTCAGGTCTCCTGGCCCAGTGCTGGGGCAGGGGACGTGGCCTGAGATCCCCTGTCAAGCCCCACCTGGTGAGGGCTGTAGCCTGAGGTCCCCTATCAAGTCCTGCAGGGTGAGGGGTGTGGCCTGAGGTCCCCCAGCCTGGCGCTGGGGCAGGGGGAGCAGCCTGAGGTCCTAGCCCAGCACCAGGATGGAAAGCGCACCTTGAGGTCCCCCATCAAGCCCCGCTGGGTAGAAGGCATGGCCTGAAGTCCCCTGTCAAGTCCCATGGGGGCAGGGTAGGGCATAGCCAGGTCCCTGCTGGTTGCTTTTTAAGGCTCCTATGGGAACTTGGCCTCAGCTGTGGGTGCAGCCATCTTTGTGATGGAGTGATGGTCAATTAGTATATTCCCTCTTTATTAGATAGGATAGCACTTTTCACCATCTGATACACAATATATTTATTGGATCATTTGTTTATTCCTGTGTCCCCTCATGGAAAATTAAACTCCAAGGAGACAGAGAGTTTGTGTTACTCACTGATGTATCTCCAATGCTCAAAAGAGTGCTGGCTTATAATGGTTCCTTAATAAATAGTAATAAGTAAATGATTAAATGAATGTGACTAATGTTTTCATAATCTATAAAGACTTGAGGACTGATATATAATGAATTTGTGGGAAAAATACTACATAGATGCTTGAAAAGAAGTTGTGTTCTCTACAGGAAGCTTGTGGTTCCAAAACAGACATATTAATTCAACCTATATAACCCAAGCAACATGAATTAAAATCATGTCATTCAAATCCTCTATTCCCATATGTTTTCTGCGTAATCTCTCAAATGCTCAAAGAGTTACATAGAAGTCTTCTAGAATAATTGTGCTTCTACCAACTTTTAAATACTTTTTAAATTGTTATATTTCTAAGAGATTTGTTTTATATATTTTAATGCCATTCTCTTTGTTGTGTAAAACTCATAATAACTATTTTTATTGTAACTCTAATCCAAACTTTAAAAAATAGTAAGTTGCTTAATATTTTTACTCTGTCTAAATTTATTACTCCCCTCAATGCTTGCTTTTAGTTTGAATTTACCTTGTAAAGCTTGTCCATCCATTAAATTTTTCTATTTTTATGTGTTGCTTACAATCAACAAATATTTGAATTTTGTTTCTTAAACTATCAGAAATTCTTCATATTTTAAATGTAGAATTTGTATCATTTATATTTATTCTAATCACTGCTTCACATTGTCTTACTTAATTTTGGTTTAGTTTTTTGTTTATTCTTTATTTTGGTTGCAATTCCTGGGAGTTGACTTTATTTTCTAGTTTTTATTATATGGACTCTGTGGGTTTACTTTTAATTTCCCAGTGTACACAACTATTACCAAATCTATAAAAATAAATACACATACTAGGATATATTCACACTGTATTTCTAACTCTAAGAGTAAATTCATTAATTTAATCAATATTTATTGAGCATTACTATGTGCAAGGGAATGTTCTAGACAATTTTAATTTTAAGAAATTAAAAACAATTGTTAATTTATTAGTAAAGTCAAAAAATTAAATTACTTCATCCTTTTCAAATTAAATATGAAGAGTTTCAAATATTTTTTAGTATTGTCTAAAGTTTTACATATGTATTCTTTTTCCCCAATTGACACTCACCTGCATCCCCCCCAGCCATTCCCACCCCCAGCAAGCACACACCGCCCCAGTGTCTGTGTCCATTGGTTATGCTAATATGCATGAATACAAGTCCTTTGGTTACTCTCTAGCCCCCCCCCCACCATTTTCTCTGAATCTATTCTTGTTCATCAAATTATGTTGATCATGATAACCCACATATGAGTGAGATCATGTGATATTTATCTTCCTCTGACTGGCTTATTTCACTTAGCATAATGCTCTCCATTTCCATCCATGCTGTTGCAAAAGGTAAAAGTTCATTCTTTTTTATAGTGGCATAGTATTCCATTGTGTAGATGTACCAGTTTTTTTATTCCACTCATCTGCTGATGGGCACTTAGGCTGTTTCCAAATCTTAGCTATTGTAAATTGTGCTGCTATAAACAGAGGGGTGCATATGTCTTTTCTGATTGGTGATTCTGATTTCTTGGATATAGTCCTAGAAGTGGGATTACTGGGTTAAATGAGAGTTCCATTTTTAGTTTTTTGAGGAAACTCCATACTGTTTTTCACAGTGGCTGCACCACTCTGCATTCCCACCAGCAGTACAGGAGGATTCCTTTTCTCCACATCCTCATCAGCACTTGTCATTTGTTGATTTGTTGATGATTGCCATTCTGACAGGTGTGAGATGGTATCTCATTGTTGTTTTTATTGCATCTCTCAGATGATTAGTGACTTTGAGCATGTTTTTATATGTCTCTGGGCCTTCTGTATGTCCTCTTTCAAAAAGTGTCTATTTAGATCCTTTGCCCCTTTTTTTATTACATCATTTATTTTCCTTTTGTTAAGTTGTATGAGTTCTCTGTAAATTTTGGAGATTAAACCCTTATCGGAAATATCATTGGCAAATATGTTCTCCCATGCAGTAGACTTTCTTATTGTTTTGTTGATGGTTTCTTTTGCTGTGCAAAAGCTTTTTATTTTGATTAAGTCCTATTTATTTGTTTTCTCCTTAGTCTACATTGCCCTAGGAATTATCTCTGTAAAGATATTGCTATGACATATGTCTGCTATTTTGCTGCCTATGGAGTCTTGTACGATTTTTATGGTTTCCCATCTTACATTCAAGTCCTTTAGCCATTTTGAGTTTGTTTTTGTGTAGGGTGTAAGTTGGTGATCTAGTTTCATTGTTTTTTCATGTATCTGACCAAATTTCCCAGCACCATTTATTGAAGAGACTCTCTTGACTCTATTGTATGCTCTTGCCTCATTTGTCAAATATTAATTGAGCGTAATGGCTTGGGTTGAACTCTGGATTCTCTGTTCTGTTCCATTGGTCTATATGTCTGTTCTTGTGCCAGTACCAGGCAGTTTTGAGAACCGTGGCTTGGGAATATCACTTGATATCTGGTATTGTGATCCCTCCAACTTTGTTCTTCTTTCTCAGGATTGCTGTGGTTATTCAGGGTCTTTTTTAATTCTAGATGAATTTTTGGAGAGTTTGTTGTAGATCTTTGAAATATATGGTTGGTATTTTAATGGGGACTGCATTGAATATGTAGATTGCTTTGGATAGTATGGACATTTTAATGATGTTGGTTCTACCAATCCATGAACATGGCATGTTCTGCCATTTATGTCTTTCTGTATCTCTTTTTTCTATGTCCTAAAGTTTTCTGAGTACAGGTCTTTTACGTTCTTAGTTAAGTTTATTCCTAGGTATCTTAATTTTTTGGTGCAATGGTAAATGGGATTGTTTTTTAGCTTCTTTTTCTGTGAGTTCATTATTGGTGTATAAAAAGGCCATAGATTTCTGGGTGTTAATTTTGTATCCTGCTACGTTGCCAAATTCACTTATTAGTTCTAGTAGTTTTTTTATGAAATCTTTGGGGTTTTTTATGTGTAGTATCATGTCATCTGAAAATAAGGACAGTTTTACTTCTTCTTTTCCAATTTGGATGCGTTTTACTTCTTTTTCTTATCTGATTGCTATGGCTAGCACTTCCAGTACTATATTGAAACATGAGTATTGAAAGTGGGCATCCCTGTCTTGTTCCTGTTCTTAGGGAAAATGAGTTTAGTTTTTGCCCATTGAGTATGATGTTGGCTGTAAGTTTGTCATATAAGGCTTTTATTATGTTGAGGTATGATCCCTGTATTCCCACTTTGCTGAGAATTTTTATCAAGAAAGGGTGTTGGATTTTGTCAAATGCCTTTTCTGCATCGATTGATATGATAATGTGATTTTTGTCTCTCAGTTTGTTTATGTGATGTATTACATTTATTGATTTACAGGTATTGTGCCATCCTTGCATCCCCAGAATAAATCCCACTTGGTTATGGTGTATGATCTTTCTAATGTAATGTTGAATTAGATTTGCTAGAATTTTGTTGAGGATTTTAGCATCTATGTTCATCAAGGATATTGGCCTATAGTTCTCTTTTTGTGTGGTGTCTTTATCTGGTTTTGGTGTTAAGGTAAGTCTGGCTTCATAGAAAGAGCTTAGGAGTGTGTCCTACTCTTGAATTTTTTGGAATAGTCTGAGGGGGATAGGTTTTAGTTCTTCTTTGAATGTTCGGTAGAACTCCCCTGTGAAGCCATCCAGACCAGGATGTTTGCTGGAAGATTTTTTATCGCTGCTTCAATTTCTTCGGTAGTTTTCAGCCTATTCAGGTTTTTTAATTCTTCTTGATTGAGTTTTGGGAGCTTGTATTTTTCTAAGAATATGTCCATTTCACCTAGGTTGTCCATTTTGTTGAAATAGAATTGTTCATAGTATTTTTTCATAATCATTTCTATTTCTGATTTTTACTCAGAAGTTTTTACTTCACCTCTTCATTTCTGATTTTGTTTATTTGGGTCCTCTCTCTTTGCTACTTGGTGAGTCTGACTAGAGGTTCATCAATGTTGTTTATTCTTTCAAAGAACCAGCTCTTGGTTTTGTTGATCTTTTGTATTTTTTTTTAATTTTTTGGTCTTTATGTCATGTATCTCCACTCTGATCTTTATTATTTCTTTTTTTTTCTGCTTACACTGGGCTTTGCTTGTTGCTCTCTTTCTAACTCTTTGAGTCGTAGGGTTAGATAATTTATTGCCACTTTTTCTTGTTTTTTGAGATAGGCCTGTAGAGCTATGACCTTCCATCTCAAGACTGCTTTCACTGTGTCCCATAAATTTTGGATTGTTGTGTTTTCATTTTCATTTGTTACCATGATGCTTTTTTATTTCTTCTTTGATCCATTTGGTAACCCAATCATTGTTTAATAACATGCTCTTTAGCCTCCAGGTGTTTGATTTTTTTATTGTTTTTATTGTAGTTGATTTCTAGTTCTATGCCATTGTGATCTGAGAAGATGCTTGATATAATTTCTATCTTCTTGAATTTGAAGAGACTTTGCCTGTGTCCCAATATGTGGTCTATCTTTGAAAATGATCCATGTGCACTTGAGAAGAATGTATATTCTGTGGCTTTGGAGTAAAATGTTTTGAAGATGTCAATCAATTCCATCTAATCTAGTGAGTCATTTAGGATTGATGTTTCTTTGCTGATTTTTTGTTTAGAGGACTTGTCCAGTGGTGTTAGTGGGGTATTAAAGTCCCCTACTATGACTGTATTGCTGTTAATCTCTCCCTTGATATGCTCCAGAAGTTTTTTAATGTATGTGGGTAGTCTGTATTGGGTGCATGCATGTTTACCAGTTATATCTTCTTGTTGAATTGCTCCCTTTAGTATTATGAAGTGGCCTTCCTTATCTCTTGTTATGGCCTTCACTTTTAGGTCTAATTTCTCAGATATAAGTATTGATACCCCAGCTTTTTTCATTTCCATTCACCTGAAAAACCTTTTTCCATCCCTTTACCATCAGTGTGTGCAAGTCCCTTGTTCTGAGTTGGGTTTCCTATAGACAACAGATATATGGATCACATTTCTTATCCATTCAGCTACCCGATGTCTTTTGATTGGGGCATTTAATCCATTTACATTTAATGTCATTATTGATAGGTACTTGTTTGTCAGCCATTTTCATTCTTTATGCCTATGTTCCTTCTTCCCCTCCTATTTCTTCTTTTTACTGCAGACCCTTTAGCATTTCTTGCATTGCTGGTTTGGTGGTAATAAACTCCCTTAGTTCTTTTTTTGTCTGTGAGGCTCCTGATTTCACCCTCAACTTTGATTGATAACCTTGCTGGGTACAGTATTCTTGGATTTAGACCCTTGCTTTGCATGACTTTGTATATTTCATTCTATTCCCTTCTGACCTGATGTTTTTCTGTTGAGAAATCAGTTGATAGTCTGGTGGGAGATTCTTTGTAGGTAACTTTCTGTCTCTCTCTGGCAGCATTTAAGATTCTTACTTTGTTGTTGGTGTATACCAATTTAATTATAATGTGTCTTGGTGTCGGTCTTTTGGGGTTCATCTTGTTTGGGACTCTGTGAGCTTCTTGGATTCATGTGAATTTTTTCTTCCTGATATCAGGGAAGTTTTCTGTTATTATTTCTTCAAACAGGTTTTCTATTCCTTGCTCCGTTTCCTGTCCTTTTGGTACCCTTATTATGTGAATGATGTTTTGTTTTATGTTGTCTCAAAGTTCCCTTAGGCTCTCCTCCTGTTTTTTTAATTTTTTTTTTCTAGATGCTTCTCTGCTTAGGTATAGTGTCCTACCTTGTCTTCTAGCTCACTGATGTGGTCCTCTGCTTCTTCTAGTCTACTGTTGATGCTTTCTATTGTGTTCTTTATTGAAGCGATGTCATTTTTCATTTCTTCTTGGTTCTTCTTCTTTTCTTCTTGGTTCTTACCCATATTGTTGAATTTGTCTTTCATCCTTTCCAGTGACCTTATGACCATTGCTCTGAATTTTTTCTCTGTCATATTGCTTGCCTCTGTTTCGTATACTTCCTTTTCTGGTGATTCCTCCTTTTCTGTTGTATGTGGCCTGTTTCTTTGTCTCCTCATGATTGCTCCTCTCAGGGTGTCTGGTTATGTAGCTCTCAGTCTTCTGCATTGAATTTCTCTAGGCGATATCTGACCTTTCCATCTGTGGATTGCCTCACCAGCTGTGTTTAATTTGCCAGTTCTGGGTGGGTGTTGTTCAATTCAGCTGTTCCTTCTATCTTCTCTATGAGAAGGTGCAGGGCCTGTCTGCGTATTTGGTGCTGCTTTGTCTCCCCCTGGAGACTTTTTAGGTGCCCATGGTTGGAGAGGTTGGTATCCTGGTATTTGTGGGTTTGCAGCTGAGGCAGCTGGTCCCTGGGCGTTCTGATTGTAGGATCCCGGGAGGTGTCCGATGTCTCCCCGATTGAAGGTAAGGCTGGGCTTCTGATCACAGCTAGTCTCCTGATCATAGCCAATCTCCCCTTCAAGATAATGTGGTCTCTGTGGCAAAAACAGCTGCTCCGGGAGAGATTTCAGCAGCATTAGATGCTGCCCAGCCAGGGGAGCCTGTTCTGCCAGTCCCCAATAGTCCCTTGGAAAATAGCTGTCTCTCACGCACAAATACAGACACTCCCTGCACATCCACACACTCTCCTTTCATTCTCTCACTCACAAACTATCTTGCTGCCTTCTGTCTTGTCAGCAACCATTTTAGATTCTCCCAAGTTTTAAATATTTTGCCTTTATTTGCTGCTCTCCCAAATAAAGGCCTTGTTAATATAATCTACATGTTTACACCTGCAGATATACATTCATTTTTATTTATAATTTATACAACTTCTATTAAAGTGTTGTTTTACATTTTGTTTATGTTTATTTGTCTGATTGTTTATTCACTTATGTTTGTCTATCAAAAGCTTTAATTAATTATGTTATTAACTGTTTTTAACAATTTTACATCACACCAGTTTTAATGATACAATTTTTCTATTTTTAAATTCTGAGTTTTTATTCATCACTGAGTCAGCTGGAATGCAGTTTTAAGTAATATTGGCAAAATGGACATAACTTTCTGAGCCAAGCATATCTGAACTGTTATTCAATTGTTTTCATGTTTGAATACATATTTATTTAGAATAAAATTTTAAAGTCATAATTTGCTATCTTTTCCTAAAAACCCTGTAGCAGCTTTTCTATTGTTTCCAGGTATTTCATGACTCAGAGGAATCAGTTGATAGTCAGATTTTAATTTCTTTGTGACCAACTTTATTTTTTTAAATTGTGTAGTTGACAATAGGGTATATTAATTACCATTGTCATTCAAAAATTTTGATATACTAGGTGTCTATATATTTGCATCTTTTCTAATATTTTCAATTGTAATACTCAGTTATTTTATTTCATTTTGTTTTTAAACTCAGGAAAGTATCATCCTTATACTTGATTTTTGCTTTGCTCATTTGTACTTGATAATTGCCTACTTTGCAGCTTCCCTGATGATGTCCTCCTCTGGAATATGCATCTGTTTCTTGTTTGTTTGTTTGTTTATTGTTTTAATTATTACAAATAGTAGTACATATGTCTCCTTTTTCTTTTCCCCATTGACCTCCCCTGACCTCCCCTACCCCCCAGTACATGCCTTCACCTACCCGCCCTCCCCCTGCCCCAGTGTCTTGTATCCATTGGTTGTGCTTATATGCATGTGTACAAATCCTTCGGTTGGTCTCTTACAGCCCCCCTCGCCCAACCTCTCCTGTCTTCCCAATGTAGTTTGACAGTCTGTTCAATGCTTCTTTGCCTCTGTATCTTTTTCCCACCATTTCTTTCCTTTAAAAGGTTTTGCCTTTGCAGACTAGAAATAAACATATAATAACAAAACAAAAAAATGCTTGAGTCCCAATTTCAATGTCCAACAGTTCTGAGTTTCCGTTTCAATGTCTAACAGTTCCTTATGTGTACATGTCAGCAATGATATCTGGATGGTGGGCACATGGTGGCAATGCAGGTCTGACCCTCTCTGGTTTGGTCCTAGGCAACCTGCAGTGGTGGACAGCTGCTGACTGCTCGCATGGCAAGGCGTTGTCAGTGTCTTCCATCTCTGGACTGTTTTTTCCTCTTGTCTTCGTGGTTGGAGCAGACCTGTCAATTCCTCTCTGTTGCAGAAATCCACCTGGTCTTGGGGTTGTTTTCTGAAAATATACAAATATATTCTCGACCACAAGTTAATAAAGGAATCTTTTCTATATCATTGATTTGGGATCCTTTTTATTTTTGCCCAAACGATTTTCCTTTGTCTTATTTAGATACCATGTGTATTTTTAATGGCCGTCTTGCTGTTAGCATTACAGATGAAAATTAATTTGGTAAAGTAAAAATTTTCTAGATGTAATTTACTTATAAGATATTTTTCCTTACATGATATTGCCCTACTATTCCCCCCCCCTTTTTTTTGATTAATGGAAGTTTTTGTAAATTTTATAATGCAGTCTTGATATCTTTAAATTTAATTTTTTTTTTTTTTGCCCAAAAATATGACTGCTTTACGTTCATTGCATATTCAGGAATTTTACCATGAGATGAACTACCAATAGAAATTTTAGTTATTACTTTAAGAACAGCTTTTTGTCCAGTACAATTAAATTTACTTGAATATTCACTTATTTCAATTAGCCTATTTAAATTAATCTAAAAACTTGATTACTATTTTACTGTCAAATTTAATACTCTACCAACAATCTTAGTTTACCCTGTAAATATTAGTGGGAATGATTATTTGCATTCTTGAGTGGGCCCTGAGCATTCCTGATGCTAGGCTGAATTTAGATATAGGGCAGCTGCTGTCCACAAAGTCTTTTGTCTGTTACCTGGGTCCCTATCTGAGCTGGGCCAAGTCTCTGTTGCCTGGGTCCCGATATGAGTTGGGTGTGGGAAGCGCGAAGCAGCCATGGGGGCAGGAGACCTCCTTCAGAGGGGGCAAGGGTTCAAGCCCCTGCAATGTTGGGGGGTGAGGGTCTGTGCCCCACTTTTGTTGCCCCCCCAAGTTCTCTCCTGATGGCCCCTCTGCGACTGTGCCTGTCTTAGGTTGTTCCTTCCTTGAGGAATCTTACCCGTCTTTGGCTAACCAGCCATCCTCCGGGGCCAAGCAGGGTGCTGTGAGGTTCAGTTCTGTCTCCTTGGTAGCCTATGCCCCCGTGGCCTCCACACCCAGCACCTACCTTGGAATACGCATCTGTAACTCTAAGTTCACATAACCATTTTTTTGGCCTTTAATTTCTGTTCTTTGTGTTTTTGTTTTTGTTTTTGGTATCTCTGTCTTTTTATTCTCTATTATAGGGGAGCTTATTAAGATTTTCTTCCTTCTTACAGATGCTATTTTTAATTCAAGCTTTTATCCTTATGACTTTCTAATCCACTTTCATATACAATATATTTTTGTACTTTATAGAAAAAATAAAAAAATACTATTATCTGTATGTATCTTTCCATTTCTCTAGGAAGTAATTTTTAGAACCAAGTACTCACTCTCATTCATGCAGATGATTTCTCTTATCAAGCTCTAATTTTCTTATCTTCAAATGAAATTTCATGGACTACTCAGTAGGGGGGTTGGAATGTTTTGGCTTGATTATTGAAAACCTATCTGGAAGCTGGTTAGATACCTATTTCATACCTAGAGCTAAAAGACAGAATGGGTGTGCCACATACATATGGAGAACTTGCATATTTGCATCTAGCACATTTGTACTGTAGTGATGTTCTCTTGGCCCCTTGTATCTAGAATCTATTCAAGAGAGGGTTAAACTGTTGGATTCAGCCATGACTGATACCAGTTACTTTTTAGTTATTACAATATATGACCCAATACATTTATTTTATTGTTGTTCTTTTTGCTTGATTCCTCTTGAATTTTTCTCCTTTTATAAATTAAAAGGATCTTTACTAATACAATTGTTATTATTTTGTTATGTGCTTTAGCATGTTGGGTAGTTCATGAAATTGTAGGTGCTAACAACTGGGTCAAGGAGAGTGTACATCTACATGTTATCCATTCTTATATCCAAGGAGGGAATTTTGCCAGTGGAAAAGTTGACTAAGTAGGACTAAGAACAAGTCAAAACTCATAATTTCACAAACTGGATATTATGCTCGAGAAAAAGAAAACATCAAAAATAAAAATAATTATTTTTTAATTCAAAATATTATCAAGCAAGGGAGAAGTATCATCATACTCAAAGAAAAACCAACCTCTGGAAATTATACAGAAACCAGTATATAAGTTTAGAAATTTGACACTTTTTCTAGAATGTATAATACATTACCTCTGAAACAGAGGTATAAATCAACTTGAAGAAAGCAGATTGAAACAAAAGACATCAGGCTGATATTAAAAAATAGGTCATGAGATAAGGCAGGATATCAAGAAAATTAAATAGTAAAGCATATTTGAAATCCACAATGATTGATGTTAGTAGAGTAGAAAATACAGTAGAAAACTGAGTCATTGATGTGGAGATCATTCTTTAAATGCTTACTCATAATATCTGAAAAAAAGAAAAATAGAATTGAAATGAGAAGAGATAAAATAATAAATGTATGATATTAAAATATGTAAAACTAACTTTAGAATAATATAGTTTTCTTTTAAAAGATACAAAAATTGGAATAAAAGCATAATAAAATATATTATGGACGGATTTTCTAGCATCTAAAAGAAAATGTTCACAGTATCCAAGTTAAAAGAGCTTTTCTTATTAGCAAAGACAAAAAAGAGACACCCACATTTAGATAAATCCTGAAACATTGTTTTGAATAACAAGAATGAAAGATGCATGGTCTCATTATCTGGCTCCCTCTCCTCAGCGCCCCCTCTCCCCCATAAAAGTCCATAAAGAAAACAACAAGACCAACAAACAGTTGGATACTTAGAAAAGAACAAAGGGAACAAAGAGCACCCTGGCCCTTGTCTTCTCCCCAACCTCATTCCAAAAGGGGACACAACAGCAACCATAGAGTTTTAGACAAAAACATTGTGACCCAAGAATATTATAGGCAACAGAATCCCTATTCTCAGATATTCAAGGGCTCGTGATGAATACCACACCTGTATTTATCTTGAAACGAAAGCAAGGATTCAAGCACAAGGTACATATAGGAGGACTTACAGTTCTTTCCATCGTGCTTGTCATGGGAATTCTGCATTCCAGGGAAGGCCCTGGCTCTACCTTTTCCCCTCAGTGTTTCTCCTTTGCTTCCACACATCCATTTCCACTAGTTTCCAAATGTGTTCTTTGTGCTACATCTTCCATTTTACAACTAAGATAATCACTTACAATACAGGCGCTGTCCTAGGCTAACATTTGCTAACAATGACAACACATGGTTTCAAGAGTTGTATACTACTTTGAACACTAATAATTTTCATCTCTATTATTTCATTCCTAGAAAGGCAGGGGTGAAATTCTATATAATCTCTTCAATTACTAGGAAATTTGAACACAATTCTCTATATCTTTTAAAAAGTCTTACTTCATAACTTAAATCACTATTTTTCTTTCTCTCTAATGTGAACTAGGTATTTATTTTTTTCTCTATTTCATATTTAATTTTTCTTTTTTTTCAGTTTTCAAGTTTTCTTTAGTATATTGTTTTTATCGTAAAAGAAATAGAGGAATCCTAACTGGTTTGGCTCAGTGGATAGAGCGTTGGCCTGTGGACTAAAAGATCCCAGGTTTGATTCCAGTCAAGGGCATGCACCTTGGTTGCGGGCACATCCCCAGTAGGATGTGTTCAGAAAGCAGCTGATGGATGTTTCTCTCTCATCAATGTTTCTAACTCTCTACCCCACTCTCTTCCTCTCTGTAAAAAAAAAAAAAAAATCAATAAAAAATATTTTTAAAAAAGAAATAGCCCTGACTGGTTTGGCTCAGTGGATAGAGCATCGGCCTGCGGACTGAAAGGTCCCAGGTTCGATTCCGGTCAGGGGCAGGTACCTTGGTTGCAGGTTGCGGGCACATCCCCAGTAGGAGGTATGCAGGAGGCAGCTGATTGATGTTTCTCTCCCATCAATGTTTCTGACTCTCTATCCCTCTCCCTTCCTTTCTGTGAAAAATCAATAAAATATATTTTTTAAAAAAGAAAAGAAATGGAGGATTTAAATTTTAAAAGCAGTTTTCACACAGTACAGATATGGATGCCCAACCAGGTGTTGACCTTGAACTTCTGAGCCAAAACTCCTAAATACAGTTTTCTTGTCATTGTTCAATCATACAGTTATTTACAGTTATGGGGGGGGGGAGGAATTTAACATGTTCCTGGTACTTAACATACATAAAAAAGCAAAATCAGTATAGTCCTTGTCCTTGAGGAGTATACAGTCTTTTGTGGAGACAGGTAGTAAACCAATCAACCCACTCACTATCCTTGTCAATTTGGTATAAAGTAGTCCTTAACTTAGTTTCTCATGGCAGCCGAGAATACTGGTTTTGAGTGTGGACTTTGGAGTCAGAGAGAGCATCTAGGTTCAAATTCATGCTCTGCTAAATACCAGCTGTGTGATTTTGAGCTGATGATAATAACACTGGTTAATCAAGATGGAATGAGTAAACATTGTAAATTGCTTAAACTGTCTAGTATACCGTAAATGAACTTGGGTGCTAATTAAATAAAATCTACCTTGATCAACTTCATGATCTGTTCCAGTCATCCAAGATGCTTACCACAGTTTAAACTTCCAGTTTTCATTTTGACTGTCATTTCAAGACTTTTATTTCTCCATGTCTTTCATTATTTGAGGGGAAATTGAGAGAGGGTATATTGGGGTTGTTCAATCACATACCATTTTTATACCAAATCTTTCAAAGCTGAATAGAATTTCTAAATAGGCCCAAATCAATAGTGTATTTAAATGTTAATTTATTTCTCATATCCAAAATAAAATGTATGCCGTTTGCTTCTTGCTTTAATAACCCTTTGCTTCACAGAATAAGACCATATTTAAATTCCTCCATTCATATATGTCTGTCTTCCCAGATCTAGAGCTCACAGAATGACTTAATGTAGCTTTTCAGGTTTGTGGGTGGGCAGCCTAGAGACTTAGTCACTATGGCAATCACAGGTTTAAATAAGCAGTGTCAGCAATATAAATAAGCTGATGCCACAAAGCAAGACTTCAAAAACAAACACAGAAATACATTTTAATGACTCAGAAATTTTTACCTGATATTGTGTTAGTAGTTCCCTATTGCGAGCCTTTTCTTTCTTAAAATCTCTTTAAAGTCTCCCTCTGTAACCCTTTTTCTTTTCTTCTTAATATATTTTTATTGATTTCAGAGAGGAAGAAAGATGGAGAGAGAGAGAGAGAGAGAGAGGAAGAAACATAAATGATGAGAGAGAATCATTGATTGGCTACCTTCTGCATGCCCCTTACTGGGGAAGTGAGCCTGCACCCAAGCATGTGCCCTTGACTGGAATCAAACCTGGGATCCTTCAGTCCGCAGGCCGGTTGAGCCAAACCAGCTAGGGCTCTGTAACCCTTTTTCTATTCCAAGTTCTTTTTTAAATTTTTCTAATATATTCTCTGACAGCCATATTTATTTGGTGATATTGCAGTTTGTCAGTAATATCAGTTTATGTAATCCCTTATGCTTAAAAAAAGGATTGCAGAATGATCATTACAGATGGAGATCAACATTTCAGAAGTTCTTCTGGTGTCCTTTTCAAAAGGTAGCCTACAAAAATGACAATTGCCCTTAGTACAGATAGCAAACACTTGTAAATATATTTCTATCTCAAGTTGTTGAGGTATATAGTCTCATTTTTTAGAGAACACTTTCACGGAAGTCAAAGTAGTCATTCAAAATTCACACCAATAATAAGTGGCAGAACTCACCTTAGGACCCAGATTTTCAGACTTTATTGCATCCAGGTCTCTGACACTTCCATCATCACAAGAAAAGGGAAACAGCCAACTCGCTAGACTTGTGTTTAATTTTTGCCTTTTATCTCTAAGAATAAATTACTAATAACTGAAAGCAGACTGTTTTCTTCACTAATAAAATAACTTGGTTTTCTTTAAATTTCAGTTTGGTTTTCTTCAAATAATAATCAAAGAAGAAAGGGGGAGTAATGATTTCAATAGAGCCATTATTAGTATTTTTATATTAATTTAATGTTTCTTTGCCATGTCTTTAGACTCTTGAAGAAAGTATTGATTTGAGAACAGATAATCAAGTGTTAATCTTCCTGCTTAATTTGTGAAGAGTTTTAGAAGGTCAAATATCATCCACAAAATTTTCTCCCTAGTGATCATCATCTACTAAGACAAATTTTTAGTTTGGGGAAAACAGTAATTAAGAGTCTGGTCTCTCTCTACTACAAACACTATATTTTCTCATTGTTAAGAGTAGTTATATACTCTCATTGAAGTGGAAATACAATGCAGAACATTTAAATAAGAATGTTATCAGAAACAATGTCTTTTTATTGTTACATATTGAAGAAAATGTAGTTTAATGTTAACTAATCTACAAGAATTGAAATTTTAAAAGTGTAGGTAAAGTAATAGAAAAATAGGAGGTGATTAACATTTATTATTACTGCAAAACAATTGTGGCTCAGAGAATTTTAAAAAGGGAAGTCATAGATGTGTTACAACAGGTATATTGAATCTTTTAAAAGTAAAATGTAGAGTGTTGTTCATTTCTGACCAGATATTAGTACAAGAGGTGACAGCGAGACCCCCATTAAAATGCTTGGTGAGCACTCAAGAGGCTGCCTTTGAGTTAATCGGTAATTTTTCACAGACGACATCTAATCTATGAGTATAAATTACTTTGCACTCTTATTATTCCTTAATTGAAGTGCACCAATGTGAAATTGCCATAGATGTTGCAGGAATGATTCTAGCCTCAATTAACTTGGTAGAATTGAAGTCCTTTTTTTTCCCTGAACTAGGACTATTGTCTGACATCTTATATTTATTTAAATTGTTGCTAGAAAATTAGAGGGAGACTGTGTGTGACTAGGTGTTTTATAAGGATATTCTGGAGCCAAAAGGCATCTGAACAATCTATTTCTATGTTAATCTATACTCTCTGATGCAGCTGTTTTGTGTAACAGTTGTGCAGCCAGCAGTAGCTTAATCTCCCCAGATTCCATTTGGGAAGAATAGATTAATAGCACTCATTTTTTTCAAAGTGGCATTTAGAGTCTCTGTGATTTTTAATTCAAAAGGCAACTAACTATTAGTTTTTAAACTAATTCTCTTACAAAGCTGCTGTTGTTTAATATATAACACATGACAATCTTTCTGTCTAGAATGTGGAGAAGAAGGTCAACATGAATAACTTAATTCTAAGCCTTTCAGTCTACCAATTCTAAAAACTGTTGAAAGAACATATTGCCAATAGCTGGTAATGAATAATAAATAACTGATTTTAAAATATAGGCTTTGTTTTTTTTCCTAATTAGTTATCACTTGGAAAAAATATTCTTGGTTTATTAGTTCTTACCTGGAATTAAAAACTATGAAGAAAATAAATCTGATCTCTAATCATACTGACTAAATAGATATAGATACAATTACCTCTACAAAGACTAAAAGTGATGATGAAATTGTTTGCCTATTCTCGATTATGAGTAAATAGTAATATCAAGGATTATACCTCAAGGTATCTTCTAAAAGTAAGTTTTATAATTCCTCTATATCAGGGATGGGGAACCTCTGGCATGTGGGCTGTATAAAGCCCACGGAATCATTTGGTCTGGCCCTGCTAAGGCATTAGGGGTGAGTTAATTAAATGTTTGACTAACTATAGCAGGCTAATTTTTAAGTTGTTAATTTTTTATGGCCTGAGAATGATGTTATAAATATCCAAATGGCCCTTGGCAGGAAAAAGCTTCCCCACCCCTGCCATGAACCAGTTGATCAATTTATGTTTTGATTCAAATATTCTGTCCAATTACTTTTCACATTCTTAAGACTTATAACCAGCTCTGAATGTTGTCTCCAAAAGTCTCCTATTACATGAATATGTTAAAATGTTACCTAATGTAGATCCTGACTGGCATTACTTGGAGACTAACATCAAAGGTGATTCTCTGTCCTTGACAGAATTATACCCATTGTTAAGTTCAAATCAATGTGTATTTATTGAGTGCTTATTATGTATCACAAGACCTAGGAATACACACTAAGTGACTCTAATACTTTAATAGTCATCCATCAGATTATTTAGGTAGTCCCCAAACAAGTATCTTAAGAATGAGAATGGCAGTGCTGGGCCTGGATAGAACTGGCTTCTCACTGAGGTTAGAAAAAAACAAACAGATCTAAAAGAAATGCAAAACTGGTAAGATTCCTACCATACTCTTACCTATTTTGCAAGTCAAGTTTATTGGCTATTCTGTATATGATATTATCTCAAAATCCAACTGGTTATTATTGCAAAGCTGGCTTTCCATACATAGACAAGAGTTTGTGGGAAGAACAGGCAAGGCTATTCTTTAGAACAAACTCACCGGGATGAGCCTAGTTCCATTTTTAATAAAGCCATTTTCTGGATTATAGAGGTTATGAATGAATAGGTGGAGAAGTCCTTTGCAGTGAGAGAGAAATTACCTGTTGATAATCAGCAGCTGGTCACATTTGATGACTGGGATCAGTAGGAACCAAAGGCAAGCACAGTTAGTCTACTATAGGACAGTGACTCATATATTGAGCTATTCCAATTGAAATGCCCATTAATCCTTAACTTTGTTATGTTATGGGCCATCTAGGCATTCAGAATAGACTAATTCTTAAGAGCCAATAGCACAAAAGTCTGTTTAATTGTGGTATTTCCAAATATGAAGACTGATACATCTTAAGCATTCTCTAAATTACTGTAAATCAATCATATATTAAGGAAGGTTGCATATGCCTCTTTATAATGCCAATAAAATTCATGAGTCATCATTGTTTTTTGGAAATTAGAGGCCAACATCAAATGTGATTTTCTAGTCTTGTCAGAAATGTGTCCATTTTCAGTTCAAGACCATGCACATTTATTGAGTGTGTAGTATGTGTCAAGCCCTAGGATTACACATCACTTAGAAACTGTTAAAATAATCCTTGAGCTCTACAGGCTCACTAATTCAATGAGCTGCTTCTTGACATTGGTTCTCTATCCCTAACTGGCACAAGGTAGTTTTCTCATCTTTGAAAGAAAAGCCACCTCCATTTTTCTTTTAAGAGTCTGCCTCTCAAAACCCTCAGGGAGAGCCTTGTGACAGGTGCTTCTTGTCCTGGCTCTCTTCTAACTCTACCTCTTATTCAGACTTCTCATCTGAATGATTTTATCAGTGCAGCCAAGAAGTCTGTCCAATCTTTCACTTTAGTTGCAGTTATCTATACCCCCTCGGTAGTGGACAGCTGTCAGCTAAACCAACTTGTATTCATCATTCACCGATCAAGCAGCCCAGCTCGGAGGCGAGATAGGGAACCGGAGCCAACGGTCCATTACAGCTATCTCAGGAAGCCACTCGCAGCCTTCTCAGCTGGAAACCTCCCTGGCTGTGAAAGACTAGACATTTTCAGCTTCATTGTGATGGCTGCTGCTCTGCTTTGCTCTGATATCTGAGGCCATCTGAATAAAGACTGAGTGTCTGTAAATCTGCCTGAAAATTTGCAGATGTGTGATGTATGTAAATTACAGATTCTTAAAAAAACAACAACAAACAACTAATCCACAGGTCATGTTTTTCACATGCAACTGTAACAAGCCGACCAGGCCTGACTCGACTCGTTCACTCCTACTGGCTGTGTTAGCGAGTGATGTGGATCGCTGCACAATCAGTTCAGCTTGGAATCGTGGGCGCCAGACTTCTAGCTACACCTTCAGATCTGCCAGTGGAGCTCAGCTTGATCATTAGCAAGTGAGGGGCATGCAAAAGGGACAGCATAGCCAAGACCCATTTTGGTTTAGGAAAATTATACTTACATTTGTTTATACATTCTTCTATTCTATAAATTTGTACATCTGGCGTACTATGTGCTGAAGGCTGGCAGGGGATACCAAGGAGAATTCTTTTTCTCTTCCCTTAAGCTCTTCCGATATGGAAAAGAGTAGTTCATGCACATAAAACTATAAAGACTATCCAAGATAAAAATGTATAGTCACCGTTTTAGCAAACACTTATTGAGTACTTACTATCTGTTAGGAAGTATTCTAGGGATGTATTGCCTAATAAAGAACTCTACTATAACGTTTGTGTGTCAGATTATAGGAGGTAGATTAAAATAAAAATGCACACTATAAGCAATTTGCAATCTTTATATTAGAGCTCTTTATCATTAGAGCAGACTATCATTTTACCAACCTTGCTCCTTCTCACCCTAATCTGTGGCTTCTCCATGTCCAGGAAACTTGTGCTGGCCTTTCATACAATGAACAGTTTCAAATGAGAGTTGCAAGGAACTCTAAAGAGAATATGATAATCACATTAGTGCCCATATATTTGTCTCTTCATGGTACAGCATTAGACTCTACATAAAGTGATACAGACCCGAAGTCCTATTTTTAGAGGTGAAACCATACCTATTGTAGATATTGCCTTTCCCCACCTTTATGTCACTGTTCCATGTACATTCGGCAATAAGTTGAGAACTGCCTTTCTTTTATAATGTGATAGTTCCAATTCATGTATTGCTTATATCCTCACTTCTCTAAACTCAGTTTCTGTCACATGGTCCAATAAATATGACTTTGAGCTTAACTTTATGATATGCTCTCAATACAATTAAGAGAGTTTTTACCCACTTCTTAGAACCACATCATCTAGACAGAAGATATAAAGAATAAAGCAATCAGGGCAAAGGTCCACTGCTGTTCTCTTTAAGTCTCATGACTGGGAACAAGGTCCTTTCTTGAAATTAAATGACAGTTCTGTCCCCAGGAGCTTTACCTGACTGCCAGCTTTCTTGGAGAGGAGTGATCACATCAAGTGAAAGTAGTTCACATTCCCTTTAAAACTAATGTGGAATTGAATGAGTACTTTATCCACTTACCCACTTTATGAAAAGTGAGTCCTATTCTACTTAAATGAAGGCTGAAGAAACCACAAGTCATTAGCCTAGAAATACTTTTGATGAAAGACACATTTTCCCTTGAGTTATGTTTAAAACCAGAGGAGTTTTCTCTCACTTTCCTTTTTCGCTTAGTTATTTTTCTCCTCTCTGATTGCGCCTTTGTATTATAAGACGGAGGCTGCTGTGTTTCATTGTCACAAATGGATCATACATTTGTTCCAGTGTGTGACCTATGGAAAGGAGAAGATTATATTATCAAGGAAGAGAAAGAGGTTATATAGGTTGGGTGATTTGTTAAGGGAGAAAAAAGTTAAGTGTTTAGAAGAGAGATGCTTAGAAGCCCAGGAAAAGTCATCTTTTAGGTTGTGGCAGCAGACGGACATTTTGCTTAAAAGAAAATGCGAAAAGGCACACTTTATTACCAAAATATTAAAAGCATACTTTTTTTCAGGACAAAGGGTTTACGTCTGAATGTCATTAACTCACTAGGTAACCTCAAAGTCTTATCTACTATCGAAGGTTATTATATAGACTGAATGAAACATGGTATGCAAAATACTTAACCTAGCATAGTGTAAGGTTATTAAAAAATTCTAGTTATATTACATGGGACTAATCACCATTATTAACTGCTATATCATGCAATTGGCTCATATTCTGGAAAGACCAAAGATATATATTAAAAATGTGCTTTTGTTTTTATTTTTTTATCTTTATTGTTGAAAATATTAAATAGGGCCCCCTGTTCCCCACATTAACCTCTTCCAGTCTGTTCCCATCCCCTCCCCAGGCCCTCAGCACTCCATTGTCTGTGTCCACGGGTCATGCATATATGCATACAAGATCTTTTGCCCACCCTCCCCTGCCTTTAAAGATGTGCTTTTATTTGAATTTTATTTATTTAGTTTAAATTAAGGTTTTTATTTGTTTCAGGGAAAAGGCTGTAAAATAAAAATAAAATAAAATAAAAAAAGATTGCTTGAGGAGTGGGAATTGGATACAGAGAAACTTTAAGATGACAAAGGAAACACAAGTCGAAGGACACTAGCCTAGCTAATGCCTGGAGGGAGACTCCCGAAAGGGAAGGAATGAAAGTTAGCCGTGGCTGAATCAAAGAGGCCAAGGAAAAGAGAGGGAGAGGGAGGTCATATGCATGGAGCAGATGGTGCTGGAACTCAAAGCTGAGTTTGAGAAGTTAACATTCTTTGCTTCTGATCATAAATAATTTAAGAGAATCTATGGCCCAGCTCGGGAAAAACAGCAGCTCTGACCTAGGATATATAGATCATCAAATATTGATCACCCCTCTACCCTCAGAGCTACCCTTGTTCCTAAGAGCTAGGTTTCTCTGGGCAGAATCTGATATGCTGCTGTTATTTATATATATATACATATATTTTATCTATTTTTTACAGAGAGAAAAGTAGAGGGATAGAGAGTTAGAAACCTCTATCAGCTGCCTCCTGCATACCCCCTACTGGGAATGTGCCCACAACCAAGGGACATGCCCTTGACCGGAATCGAACCTGGGACCCTTCAGTCTTCAGGCCAATGTTCTATCCACTGAGCCAAACCGGTTAGGGCATGACTTGCTGCTTTTAATAAGGAAAAGTATTCTTCTTTTGTTTTGTTTTACCATTTAGCACAGTATGACTATCAGCTCAGATTAGTGGGAAATTACAGTTTGCTTTCTTGCCAAACTTGTACCTATACCTGGTGCTGCCCATTCTGATGAGTCAGCCCACTGTGTGTGCTTTGGTATAATTAATTCTTCATCTTCAATGATAACAACATCAACCAAATGTAATAAAAATAAAAACAGAAGGAAACTACTTACAAAATAGGAAACTGATAGTTTTATAACTAAAATATTCAAAGAAATGGTCACTAAGAAATGAAAACTTTTCAAATAATGTTTACTTAAAATTGGACTAATTTGCAGTGTAGTATTTTTTTCTTTGTAAGAATGGTGGGATAGCCTTCTCTCAACATCTAGGAAGAGTCTAAGCCTATTTACACACAACAATGCTGAACAATTGGTGGAAGCTAGTGGACCTCTTGGGCCAGCTGCCACTAATTCATAAGGCACCTTTGTGTGAGTTAGGAAAAAGGTGTTCCCTGAAGGCTCATTCCCTTGTGCCATGACAATTTCTTCATGAGGTGGCCCTGTTTGTGGGCAATATTATGACACCTGATCAAGGGCAATATACCTGTAGGTCTTCCTCTTAGAAAATCTCAAAAAATTCTTAGCATGCTGCATTTATTATTATTATTTTTTTTTTTTGGCATGGGCAACAGGTGAAAAACCTAAAGAGCAAATTATTTTCTGTAGAATTTATACCATTGCTTTTATTATAATTAACATTGTTCAAACAAATTGCAAATTAAACTACTACAACTTGGCTCTGTTCAGCAAATATCCATCTACATTGTGTATGTATCCATTTATATAAGAGTTTATTCATTTATATAAGAGTTGGAGAATAGCTCCATACAATGTACACAGAAAGAAATCAGATAATTTTGCCTGAGGAGTAAAGATTTGCGTTGAATATCTTGCCAGAGAAAACTGTCAGATGTTTTCCATCTTCTCTGAGCACAGAACACAAAAAACAAACAACTGATTTACACCACATAGATATTTCAGCTCTGAAAATAATGTCCTTGGAAATAGAATAATAAAATTAGTTTATAAGAGAACTCTTTCCCCAAGGTAAACAGAATCTTAAAAGTAAGATTAAAGATTTTCGCTACAGGTTGCCTAGGACCAAACCAGAGAGGGTCGGACCTGCATTGCCACCATGTGCCCACCATCCAGATATCATTGCTGACATGTACACATAAGGAACTGTTTGACATTGAAACGAGGACTCAGAACTGTTGGACATTGAAATTGGGACTCAAACATTTTTTTTGTTTATTATATGTTTATTTCTAGTCTGCAGAGGCAAAAATTTTTAAAGGAAAGAAATGGGGGAAAAATAGATACAGAGACAAAGCATTGAACAGACTGTCAAACTACAGCGGGAAGGCAGGGGAGCTTGGGCGGGGGCGGGGGGCTGTAAGAGATCAACTGAAGGACTTGTACACATGCATATAAGCACAACCAATGGATACAAGACACTGGGGGCGGGGGGAGGCGGGCAGGTGAAGACATGTACTGGGGGGTAGGGGAGGCCGGGGAGAGGTCAATGGGGGAAAAAAAGGGAGACATATGTACTACTATTTGTAATACTTCAAACAATAATAATAAAAAAAAGAAACCTACTTAAGAAAAAAAAAGATTTTCTTGTCCTACATTTTAAAATTCAGTTCTCCTTTCCATTGGAAAATAGGATAATTTGTAGATAAAATTAGCATTGTTAACTGTAAGAAAAATTAATAAAAGTTTATAGAATAGGCCTCACACATTCATTTTTTTGTTGTGGGAGAATTGTTTTTTTTTTTTCCCATGGGAAAATATCCCTGCTTATCTAGAATAGTTAATGGTGGATAAGAGGTCAACAGATTAGATATTTTCATATTCCAAACTTTTACCATTTTAGTCCTATAACACAAAACACTATTACATAGAAATAGTTAATTTGTAGAGCAAAAAAATAAATAAAAGCAGGAACATATATAATATAGTGAATTGTTTGAGTACGGAAACCCACAACCTCCCTAGCCACTGTGGCTCTGTTGGTTGGGCATCCTCCCATGCACCGAAGGATTGCCAGTTCCATTCCTGGTCAGGGCACATGCCCCAATTGCTACTCAGTCCCAGCCAGGTAGGGGGTGGGCAGGAGGCATCCAAGAGATATTTTTCTCTCACATTGATGTTTTTCTCTCTCTTCCTCTTTCTCTAAAATTAATTAGTTAATTAATTAATTAGTTTTTTAAAAAAAGAAACCTACAATCTAGTTTTTACCCTATAAAAGTGCTGAAAACTGGGTTGCTGACCAGCCAAGTGACATGAGGCAATTTATACGTACTCTGATCCTCTGTTTCTCATCTGTAAAATAATTTGATTGCACTAGCTATTAAAGTTTTTTCCAGTCTTAATTTTTTGGTAAGAATTCTTTACCTTTAAGACATCAGAGTTCTCAAATTTTAGTGTACATCAAAAGCACCTGGGAACTTGCAAAAAGTGCAGATTCCACACCACTCTAGGCTCTTCCCTTAAATATTATGACTCCAAAGGTAGAATCCAAAAACTCTTTCACACACTTTTTTCATGGTGAGATAGCAGGAAGGTCAAGGAATACATTCAAGGAAACATTCCAGTGAAACCTAACTTTATGAAGAACAGGGAACAAGCCTTATTAAACTTTGTATATTGAGTAACTAGCAGAGTTCCAGGCAAAGAGTAAGTGCCCAACAAATGCTGATTCAATAAACTATTATCTTTAAAAGATTTATATTTGTAATATTAATTGATCTTCCTGATTATCCGATTCTCTAAGAGAAAGAAGGGCGATTTCTAACAGAAGGAAGATAGGCTATATACAGGTTCCTCACTAGCTACTAATTGCTGTAAAGTGCTTTGTAAGTTAGCAAATTAAAATAAAAAATCATGCCTTCTTTTTAGTATAGCTTCACTCTAATCCTCAATGTGAAAGAAAAAAAAAGATTGAATTCTGCACGCATATGCCTTCTGCTCAGTGGCATAATAACAAGGTGTTCTTTTCATTCTGGAAAAAAAAAAAAAAAAGACTAACTCTTTACATTAAGTACTACAAAATCAAGCTGTCACTTCAACCCATGGCAGCTGTCTCTTGCCCCACCTCTGCCAAATGTCACCCTTCCGCTCTGGGGTTTGATCCCGCTACTGGATCTGAGGGAGTATGCCTTACTGCATAGCTTGTAACATCAGTCTCTGTGCCTTCCAGTCTCAGATTCTCTCTCATTTCCCTTCATGTATATTAATACAGAGATTTGTTTCACTTTTTTCTTGAAAAGCTAATCACTTGGCAGCCAACATCCTACTGTGGCATTGCAGGTCAAATCAGCTGAAAAGGACAGTGACTTCAAGCTGGAAAATAGAATGCTTAGTGAAAACTGCACCCGGGACAGGACCTCAGACTTGTCACCCAGACATGAAAGATTTATTTTCAATTACAATTCCAAGCTTAATGTGAGGGCACCCTGGGGGGAGGGGAAGAGATTCAGATCACTGCTTCTTCTAAATTGACCTTGTACGTGTTTCAATATTTCCTCGCTATTGAACAGCATTCTATGACCCTCTGAGCTGAAGATCCATATTAGCTACTTGCAGGAATTGCTAGGCTTGGAAAACTTTTGAACAATTCCTCTAACTGAAGGCCAAGTTACATGAATAATTTCCTCCACTGCTTAACAAACACAGCAATAGACTGGGGGCTTCAGGCAATACTTCTTATGGATTGCAGGGGCAATCATGCCATGTTACATAGGCTTGAGCAGGACACAAAAGCAAAACACAAAAATTCGAAGTTTCATTATTAGGTGGATTTATTGTTCACATCCAATTAAGACCTATCATATATCCCTTTTGCATTAGTAAATAAGATGACCCGAGGCTAACTGCTGGTGCTGCTATATTGGTAGCTAGTGTTAGTGGCTTGCCTCAGGATATTCCGGCTCCCTGTTCTAATGCCTTTCCGTTCGCCAGCAGCTGCTCCATAATGCATGCCATATGGCCCTAATCTAGGGTTCACAAGCTTGTCTCTTAAGAACCACTAATTGAAACTCCCCAGGAAAAGTTGGGTTTTTAAAAAAGATATTTCGAATTTAAAATTTTGAGAGCCTGAGAAGTTAGGATTATCATTCCAGTTTTATTTGAGATCAGATTATTGGGAAATAGCTTAGTGTAATTTAGATTTCACTACTTCTAATCTGAGACTTTTCTCAATCTACATATGTTTCGAGACCATTTGTTGTAGAATACTTACACCACTCTTGTTTATACTTTTGTGTTTAACTATTATGCCCATAATTGTGAATAATTACATTAAACAAAAATAAACATATTTTTAGTAGGTCCATCTTCTGGGTAGTTTCTCCTGAGTAATTGTGTCTACATAATGTCATGAAAGGTGCCAGATTTTTCTGGTATTTGTAAACATAGAGTAGTCCAACTATATCTGTATTTAGGCTGTGTATAAAAAGAAATCAGTTACTAATTATCTTTATATATATTTTTTATTCTTAAATTACAGAAGAGGTTCTAAATATATTGAGAATTGTGTATATTAATATTCTCCTATTCCCAGGATATTTTGACAATTAAGTGAAAGGCCAGTTCATTTAGTTACATGTATCATCAAACAAGATAGCATAGGGATAGAAACCCTACTAGGAAGTTTATTCATTTGTTATATATTTATTAAATATTATATGGAATATTATTCAGTGGTATTTAAGTGTGAAGAACACAAAGATGTTCTCTGTGTAGGAAGATAGACCAATACTCAAGTGACAATTCAATGTGGCAGAGCTCAGATGGAGGTAACTGAAGGATTGGGTGCTGAATCACCTTGTGTACACCTTTCCTGTCTGTTACAGTTTCCAAAGGGGATTTGAAGTGCTAGAGGGAGAATCCTTTCCCCTGCCCTAACCATTGACTTTATTTTATTCTAGTGGCATCATCTAGGCTACTCACATTGGCATGGTCTTTCCGTAATTCAAAAACTTGAAGTCATTAAAAATATGTTTAGCTAGGTTGGGTTATAGTTTTGTTATTATTGTAGGCATTTGTTTGTGTGCATGTGTTTTGTGTGTGTATAGTGGTGTGTTGGTACTTGTATATGTGGTGTTTGTGAGATTATTTAGTGTTATTCCAGAAGAGTGTTTTTACCTCATTCTATGCTACTTTTTCACAAATGAGATATCCTTATATTCCAAAATTCAGAAATAAGCTTCTTTTTTGCTTTCTGAAATTATTAATTTTTTGGTAATTTTTGTAATTACTTATCAGCTTAATTAATTTATTTTTATTACATTAATTTATAAATTTAATTAAACATCAAATTGCTTTATACATGAAAAACAATTTAAAAATTTTAACTAGTCAAATATTTTAACCAGAGCAAAGCCCAAGACCCCAATACTAATTAGCTGTTTCTTGCAAAAATGATGTTTTTTCATTTTACCAAAGAGAAGTAAGGATGTGTTGAAAGATGATGAGAACATGTCAAAATGACATAAAAGGCAGCTTGGAGAGAATCCCACTGGCCAAATAAGGTACAATTTGAGTATCAAATTAAAGGATAGTAAAAGATTATAACCCCTAGAATAAATAAGAACCCACGAATTCATAACAATATTAATGAATGAATGAATGAATGAATGAATAATGAATGCAAACTGGGGGTAATGGAAATCTTTTACATACTACCAATTTCAACTAATAATAAAATAAATGATGAAATTAATATTTGCTTCACATAAGAAGCATGAACAGATGCTTAAATTAGTAGAAGAAAGTGTGATGAGAAGCAGGACATTTACATAGTCTTAACATTATCTGTCTATATTTATTAAATGTAAAATGAAACATAGTAACTTACTATTGGAGAAACCTGGAAATTACCATCTTAACTAAATGGGACAAATCAACATGGGATGCCTCCTGTCATATTGCATTGAGTTGAACACAACATTATTTCTATGACCTTTCTGCCCAAAACTCACAACCTGAGGAAATACAGTTATGAGAAATATTAAACAGGCCCTAACTGATGGACATTCTCACAATAACTGACATATTCCTCAAAAAAAAAGTGAAGATGAAGAAAAACAAAGAAAGATCAGTAAACTGTTCAATATTTAGGAGAGTAAATAGAAAAGTAAATTTAACATGTAATTCCAAAATTGATAGGGAGGTGAGAGAAAAAGAAGCGGGGGGGGAGGTAGAGAGAGAGAGAGAGAGAGAGAGAGAGAGAGAGAGAGAGAGAGAGAGAGAGAGAGTAGAAAGGGTGAAATAAGGGAGGGAGGGAAGGAAGGAGGGAGAGAGGAAGGGAGCAAGGAAGGGTAAATGTGGGAAATGTGGCTTAAGGGTATGTTTAAGGGTATGTGGTAATTTCTAGACCATCCTTGGAACATTTCTGTAGTACTGAAAGTATTCAAAAATAAAACATTTTATTTCAGGGCTTGCTATTCTGTTCCACTGACCTATATGTTGTTTTTATGCCCCTACCAGGCTGTTTTAATTACTATGACCTTGTAGTATAGTTTGATATCATGTAGCGTGATTCTTCCAACTTTGTTCTTTCTCAAGATTACTGTGGTTATTCACCGTCTTTTGTGGTTCCATATAAATTTTTGAATTATTTGTTCTAGTTCTGTGAAGGAAGTCATTGGTATTTTGATAGGAATTGCGTTGAATATATAGATTGCTTTGTATAGTAGATATTTTAACAATGTTAATCTTTCCTATCCATGGCTATAGTATCTGTTTCCATTTGTTGACATCTTATTCAATTTCTTTCTTCAGTATCTTATAATATTCCAAGTTCAGGTCTTTTACCTCCTTAGTGAAATTCATTCCTAGGTTTTTTGTTTTGTTTTGTTTTGTTTTGATTTGTTTTGTTTATGCACTTGTAAATTGGGATTGTTTTATTAGTTTCCTTTTCAATTCATATTTGACAAAGAAGACAAGAACACACAATGGTATAAATATAATTTATGCCATAAATGGTGTAGGGAAAATTGGACTGATAAATGCATAAAAATGAAACTAGATCACCTGCTTACACTATATGCATGAATAAGTCAAACTAAATTAAGTATTTAAATATAAGACTCCAAACCTTAATGCTCCCAAGGAAAACATAGGCAATTGTAGGATTAGATAATTTATTACCAGTTTTTCTTGTTTTTTTGAGGTAAGCCTGTAGAGCTATGAATTTCCCTTTCAGGACTGCTTTCACTGTGTCCCATAGATTTTGGATTGTTGTGTTTTCATTGTCATTTGTTTCCAGGATGCTTTTTATTTCTTCTTTGATCTCTTTGGTAAACCAATCATTGTTTAATAGCATGCTATTTAGCCTCCAAGTGTTTGATTTTTTTTAAATTTTTATTGTAGTTGATTTCTAATTTTATGTCATTGTTACCTGAGAAGATGCTTGAGATGATTTCTATCTTCTTGAATTTGAAGAGACTTAGCCTGTGTCCTAATATGTGGTCTATCTTTGAAAATGTCCTATGTGCACTCTAGAAGAATACTTTTGGGTGAAATGTTCTGAAGATGTCAATTAGTTCCATCTGATATTCTATTTCTTTGTTGATTTTTTGTCTAGAAGATTTATCCAGTGTTGTCAATGGGGTATTAAAGTCCCCTACTATGAGTACAATCTATGACATTTTTCTTAGTAATAGTTTTTCTGCTATATCTCCTTTGGCAAGGGAAAGAAAATAAATAAACAAATGGAAGTACATCAAACTAAAAATTTTTACACAGGAAAGGGAACCACCAACAAAATGAAAAACAACCCACTGAATGAGAGAACATATTTGCCAATGATACATCTGATAAAGTTTAATATCTAGAATTTATAAGGAACTTATACAACTCAACACTAAAAACAAACAAATAAAAAACATACAAACAACCCAATTTAAAAATAGGCAGACATCCCCTGAGGGACCCTGGATTGTGAGAGGGTGCAGGCTGGGCTGAGGGACATCCCCACCCCACCCCCGTGCATGAATTCCATGCACTGGGCCTCTAGTCTTTTAATAATGACAACTTGGTAGGGTACATACTGCTATTAATCTTGTCTATTAGGAATCTGAGACTCAGAGGTGCTAATTAACTGGTTTACACATGGTAACTTGCTTACACACCCAAGCTGTCTTACTAAATCTGGTGCTCTTTTCACAACACAAGTGAGAGAATCTCAAATGCCTCTCAAATTTTATGTTCTTTGGCCAATAATCTGAGCTTGCTTGCTGGTCCATAGTCCTCTTCTTCAGGTAGGCCCTACCCAGTACTGTCCTATTTTTTTTCTTTAAAGCTACTGCCACACACTCTATATCTAATTACTGTAGGAAAACACTACAGGTATTTTATTTCCAGGCATCTTTCTTATATGCCTTCATGTCCAGCTGTCAGGAGCCAGAAGCCTTGGCCAGTAACTCAGTTTGATCTTTCCAAAAATGAGCCATTAAAAAGCAAATTATCTCCAAATAAATAAGTAATAAATAAATAACTATACCAAAATATAAAATTTTGAAAATATCACAAAATTATATGATATTAAGATATCAGCCTCATTTCAGAGAAAGTTTCTGCCAGATGATGCACATAAAGAAGTAGACACTCTCTGGTTTGATCCTGGGCAACTTGCAGCGATGCACAGCTGCTGACTGCTAGTGCGGCAAGGCGTTGTCAGCGTCTTCCATCTCTGGACTATTTCTCTTCTGTCTTTCTGGCTGGACCAATTCCTCTCTGTTGCAGGAATCCACATGGTCTTGGAGTTGTTTTCTGAAAATATACAAACATATTCTCGACCAAAAGTTAATAAAAGAATCTTTTCTATAAATTTGACTTGGGATCCTTTTTCACTTTTTTGCCTAAACGATTTTCCTTTGGCTTGTTTTGGCACCATGTGTGTTTTTCATGGGTGTCTTGCTGTTAGCTTTGCAAATGGAAATTAATTTTCTAAAGTAATAATTTTCTAGCCAAAGGACATGTATGCATGCATATAAGCCTAACCGGTGGCCACAAACAACAGGGAGGAGGGGACATGCGTGGGGAAGGGTTCGGGAGGAGAATGGGGGGATGAGCACAAATATGTGATACCTTAATCAATAAAGAAATTAAAAAATAATAATAATAAAAAAGAAGTAGACACTAACTTTCAAGAGAACATAACAGCAAGGAAACTAGCTAGAGGTGATAGATAATTAAACAGTAGTGTGTGTGTGTGTGTGTGTGTGTGTGTGTTTCCTTAAGTAGAATCCAAATTTCCAATTTGGGGAATCTTAAAACATTATATTTTAAACAATCTTGACTTAAAGGGAAAAAAGGGGAAAGCATCCAATTATGTCTTACATGAGGATTTTATTTTGATGCAATAAAGTCTCCCCATTAGAACAGAATATTTTTCAAAAGCAAGTCTGGTAACAGACTAGAAGGTAGAACTTGTTTGCTGGAAGATTGGAGGTTGAGTGACTAGTAGAAGGATTTCATGAGTATAAAAGAGAAGGACCTAGAATGAGTCAGTGACATGAGTGGAAAGCAAGAGACAGAGGCAGAATACAAGGAAAAAACAATTGGACATAGCAGCTAAGAAGACAGAGTTAGCACATGGGATTTCATTTTCAGTTGGGAGGAATTTAAGTATTAATCACACAGTTTTAAATACTTTTATGTTTAAGATGCAAAATCCTTCATGAGTTATTTTCTGATCTGTATCCCCAAGTTCCCAGAAGGATGCCTCATTACCATTTATTTAAAATGTCATGTCTATAAGTCTGGCTTTTTAATGCTGAGTATGGTCTCTATGTCAAACTTTTATCAATTTGACTACACTTATCTGTATTCATATGATGGCATTGAAGAACATAGATTTCTTTCCTACTTCTTCGTATATAGAATGAACTACAAGGTATGGAATATATATATATTCTGCTGCTTTCCCCCACATACCCACATACACACTATATATATATATATATATATATATATACACACACACACACACACACACACACACACACACATACAGATATGTATATATATGTGAGTGTGTGTGTATGTGTATATATAGTGTGTCCCAAAAATGTATACACACTTTGAATAATTATTAATTATAACAGGTTAAATCTGAAAAGAAAGAAATATCAATTGAGTTATCAGAAAAAAAGGTGTGTATACATTTTTAGGGACACCCTGTATATTCTGTTTAAAACTTCCAGAAGTTTAACACCATAAACATAGTTATTCATATTTCCCCTTCCCACCAAAAAGAAAGCACAACTATAGTATAGAATCACTGACTCTAGATGTCACTTCAAATGTAAACAGTCTGTATTGTTCCTACTCTCAGTTTCTTCATTGAATACATTCAGATCATTTTTCTACGGAGACGCACTCTGCTTTCCTTTTGTTTTACATTCAAAGACATTGCCTGTAAGTTTGTATGTAAGAGACTTAAATATAAATTGGATCAACCAATAAGCTGCAGGGCTGCTGCCAGGTAACTTAGCTCCCCCATACGCCTTCAAGTCTTCCTGTCAGCCATCTGAGTTCTGTGGACATCGGTAGTCCAAGCCAGTACTTTGATCACAATAATTATGTCTTTATTTATTTTCCCCTTACTCAATTCCATCCTAATGTTTTTTCTAACACCTGGAAGTAATCCTAGTTTCTAGGTCTAGTAAATATCAAATTGGGGCTAAACCTGCTCAGTAAACTTAATGAGGTCAGTAGAACTAGTAGTTCCATGCAGAATGATAATTGAGGATGTTTTTTAATAGAATGAATTTTTAAGTGAAAACAATTGTATTAAAGAAATTCTGGTTGAACGCATAGTTGAATGACAATTGTAGTGGATACAATGAGCTGGTAAAATAACTCTTGGTATAATAGTAATTATGAATTTTTAAAGTTTGTTTTAATTTCTAAAGTAATATTTGTCAAGGTTTTATATTTGAGACAAGTAAATTATATAGTTGATTTTTTTTCTGAAAAATTCTGCTGCTTTCCCCCCACATACACACACATATACCCTAAAAAAGAAGAGCTTGGTGTTTGTTTTATAATCATAATTGTTTTATCTTAAAAAAAATAATGTGCTGGTATGTTAGGATATCAATTAATCACACACTCTAGGAGCTTACAAATGAAGGTCAGGAAAGGACAGAGAATGTGAATGATGATCTGTTAAGAATAATTTCAGTGACACTAAAGAAACAACCTTTTCCAAAGTCATTATGAAAATAAGCAACACTTTCAGATCTTTTGCAAAGTTGAGCTTTGCCATGGTTGGACTATAGTTGAGCAGTGCAATGTAAAGTTCCGACTAGAGTGATCTGAAATGATTCTGCTGTTAAGGAAACCAAAGCTAACAATTTTAAAAGAGAACTTTAAATGAATAAAGTACTTCATTGGATGACAAGGGATAAAGAATGCTACCAATGCACATCATTAGGTAATTAGCAAACTGTATCTTCTAAGGCAATGATTTATTTAACTTTTCTCATTTTGTGTTCTTAGCTGAGCTACAGTTTTATTTAATTACTAATGGCCTGGTGCACAAAATTAATGCACTGGAAGTGATCCCTCAGCCCAGCCTGCCCCCTCTCCAACCGGGGACCACTTGCGGGACCACCTGTGGGATCAGGCCTACACCAGCAGTCGACATCCCTCTCGCAATCTGGGACTGCTAGCTCCTAACCGCTCACCTGCCTGCCTACCTGATTGCCCCTAACCACTCTGCCTGCCTGCCTGATCCTCCTAACTGCTCTCCTCTGCCTGCCTGATCCTCCTAACTCTTCTCCCCTGCCAGCTTGATCACCCTAACTGCTTTCTCTAACACACACACACACACACACACACACTCACTCACTCATGCCTCCTTTATCCTTCAAAAGCCTTATGTTAAACACCATAAACATAGTTATTCATATTCTTTTCATAATGTTGTTTTCAAGGTTTGTTCTATCAGTCGTGCCATAAGTTCCTCCAGGACCTTAAGCTAACAGGTTTTACACCAAAATTCAGTTAATAGCAAATAAAGTTAAAAGAGTTCCCTGTCATGTTTTTGTATTGCATTTTAATATACTCATTTATATGACCATTGAATATTTGAAAGTGCTTTTATATAAAAATATCCCATAAAAATTTCCTTACATTGTTATGCAGATTCAATAAAAAGTAGTGATTATAACCAGAAAGCTATCTTTACTTGGAACTTATTTTTTAAAAGTCAATCTCCATCTCAAGGATGATTTAATAGTTCAACATTACACACACACACACACCCCACACACATACATACATACATGCACTTGTATACTGTATGTACACAATAGAGATTATGGTGAGGTTTTTTGCTTAGAATTTTAATTTTTGTAAGAAAAGAAGAACTAATCATCTGCATTTCTTCATATTTGTCAACATCTGTTGCTTGCTATAATGATCCTAAAGCACTTCTTGTCCATAGATTCACTGTGGGTGTAGATGCATTTTACTCATTTAATAGGTATTTTTATCACAGCCTAGTTTTCACAAATTTAATTGCAAAGTACATTTTTACAATTTGGATTAAATAATTTTTACCATTAAATTGACCCATTATGTTGAGTTTCTATAATGGCTCTGTAATAAAGAAATAAATTCAATTTTTAAAAATTAATTCTATAAATTTGTTGAGTTTAGAAATTAATTAAATGAATATAATTAACTAATTTACATGTAATATATCTCTAAATATTTTCCACATAATATACAAATAGTCTATAAAATTGAATATTTTATGAAATACTTTTTATATTTTCTACCACATTTATACCAAATGCAGAAGTATATTAGAGTAGATGTTTATTTTAAAAGTTATAACAAATATAGTATAAAAACTATTGTCAGAAAAATGAATGAATATGCTTAAAGTGTTATAAAAGTAATATTTTTTATTCTTTTCTCTGTAACTTTAATATATGATAAGTCCTCACTTAATGTCATCCATAGATAGGTTCTGTAACTTTAAGGGAAATGACCTATAACAAAACAAATTTTACCACAGGCTAACTAATATAAACAAGAGTTAAGTTCCTATTATGGCATGTCACTATTATCATGACATAGCATGAAATAATGTTATTCTAAGACCTACTACATAAGAAAGTCATTCAGCCCTAACCGGTTTGGCTCAGTGGATAGAGTGTCAGCCTGCATACTGAAAGGTCCCAGGTTTGATTCCAGTCAAGGGCATGTACCTTGGTTGTGGGCACATCCCCAGTAGGAGGTGTGCAAGAGGCAGCTGATCAATGTTTCTCTCTCATCAATGACTCTCTATCACTTTCCCTTCCTCTCTATAAAAAATCAATAATATATATATATTTTTAAAATCATTCAGCTGTTACTGCCACCATATTTTCTCTATCTCCTTTTGTTTCTTTTAAAACTTTTTATTTATTTATTTACTTTTTTATTGAATTTATTGGGGTGACATCTTATATAATAAAAGGCTAATATGCAAATTGACCAAACAGTAGAATGACTGGTCGCTATGAATTGTACTTACCACCAGGGGGCAGACACTCAATGCAGGAGCTAATGCCTGGTGTTCAATGCACTCCCATTGGAGGAGTGCTGCTCAGCCAGAAGCCCTGAGCTGGGCTCATGGCTGGCGAATGCAGCGGCGGTGGCAGGAGCCTCTCCTACCTCTGCAGCAGCGCTAAAGATGTCCAACCGCTGGGTTAAGCCCACTCCCTGTGGGTAGTGGGCCTAATCCATCAGTCAGACATCCCCTGAGGGCTCCTGGACTGTGAGAGGGTGCAGGCCAGGCTGAGGGACCCCCCAAGTGCACAAATTTTGTGCACCAGGCCTCTAGTTGGTTCATAAAATTATATAGATTTCAGGTGTATAATTCTATAGTACATCATCTGTACATTGTATTGTGTGTTCCACCACTCCGGATTAAATCTTCTTCCATCACCATTTATCCCCCTTTTACCTTCTTCTATCTCCCCCTACCTCCTTTTCCCTCTGGTAATAACCATACAGTTGTCTGTGTCTATAAATATATTGTGTGTGTTTTCAATCCCTTCACCTTTCTCAACCAGCCTCCCCCCACCTCCACCTCTCCTCTGTTAACTGTCAGTCTGTTCTCTATCTATAAGTCTGTTTCTATTTTGTTTATTAGTTTATTTTGTTCATTAAATTCTACATATGAGTGGTACTTGTGTTTCTCAGATTGGCTTATTTCACTTAGCATAATGCTCTCCAGCTCCATCCATGCTGTCCCAAAAGGATAAGATTTCCTTCTTTTTTACAGCTGAGCTGTATCATTGGCAAATATGTTCTTCTATTCAGTGGGTTGTTTTTTCACTTGGTTGATATTTTTCTTTGCTGTGCAAAAATTTTTAGTTAAATGTTAGACTTGAAACCATAAAAATCTTAGAGGAAAACACAGGCAGTAAAATCTTGCACATTTCTTGTAGCAATATTTTTTCTGACATGTCACCTTGGGCAAGGGAAACAAATGAAAGAAAAAAACAAATGGGACCCTATATCCTTTTCTTCAATTGCCTTTTCCACCTTGTCAATTCAGACCCCTACAACCTCTCCCCTACGCCATTCTTTTTGTTGTGCAACATACACTTCTCCTCATTATCAGATTCACTATAAAGCATACCTTTAAACATTCCAGAAATATGAATCAAAACTTTTCGAAAATCTTCAATTATTCTACACTTTTTTTTACTTTTCTTTTAATTGTTGACACTATTTTAGATGACCCCATTTTTCCCTCCTTTTCCCACCTCCACTCAGCCTTTGCCCCCCTTCCCTCTGGCCATCACCACTGTTGTCTGTGTCTATAGATTATTTACATATGTTCTTTAACTAATCCCTTCTCCTTCTTTCTACACTGTTTTCTAATTGTGCAAATCTCCTCAGTTTAGCATTTAAGGTATTTCAAAAGGTGGTCTCAAATTACCTCTAACAGTGATTATTTCTTAACCACAGGCCATTATTGATGAAAATGTACATACACATATATGCAAATAGTTGCATATGATTTTAGGAACAAGTTTTTGAAAAATACACATGTTCTCCACCCTCACATCCTGCCACTCTGCTACACATACTTTAAATTCCAACCATGTTAGACCATGAGCAACCTGACGACTGACATAGTGTTTTATGCGAAAGCACATTCTCATGTGCCCCATGATACTATCCCAAATATCCCCACCAAGTAACTTGGCCTCTAGAATCTCTCCCTGAGGTCTCTCAGAATGTTTTCATTCCCTTTATCTGACCCTTGTTGCCTATTACTTGGATAACTTGAGAAAGATAAATGTCAATTTTTAAATTTTAGTCTCTACTATTCTTCCTAAAGTAATTTTTTTTATTCTGGTGGGAAATTATTTTTTTCTTTCTTTTTATTTTTACTAAAGAACATGTACTCACCTTGATGAGCATAAGGTTCAGTTATATTTAAATTTAACACTTATTTGATTTATATCAAATCAAAAGGGTGTATCTAAGGTGTCTTTTTATTTTTATTTTCCAGGTTTCTTGAGCACAGGAGATCAGGCTGCAAAAGGAAACTATGGACTCCTTGATCTCATACAGGCTTTAAGATGGACGAGTGAGAACATTGGATTCTTTGGTGGTGACCCCTTAAGAATCACTGTTTTTGGATCTGGTGCTGGGGGTTCATGTGTCAATCTGCTGACTTTATCCCATTATTCTGAAGGTAACCGTTGGAGCAATTCAACCAAAGGTATTATGCAGGTTGCAAATTTTGACAATTTTGGTGTCTGCATGCCACCACCATCAGTAGTATGTGATGCTCTGTATATATTTCTCTGTTCAAACTGAGAGTCAGGTTGAACTCAATAACTGTTTAAAATTTTGTTTCTTCAGCTTTTATGCATGTTCAGATTTTTGTCAAACTTTCTGTCTCCTGTGGAGCTTGGTAAGGAAGCCCTTTCAAGCAGACTTCAGAATGGTTCACATCACAGTTACTTTTCCTTTCACCAAAGGGTGATTTTTAGGGAATATCAAGGATGTTCACAGTTCTGTCATCTCTGTTTATTCAGTAATCAAAATAAAAGACAAGGTGTGTTTTTATTTAAGGATTGTGTATAATCTACTTTTAAGACAATAGACATTTAAAACCCTTTGCTAGTAAGAAAGAAGGAGCTATAAGCTAGTTTGTCTAGAAATGAGATTCTCACTTGTTGTCTGAGTGGAGAATAGATGTCTGATTATTTTGCATGCATGATCCAAAATTGTCAAAGCATCGAGGTCACTAGGAGAGCTTTTGATTTAAAAAAATAGGTCTGAATTTATGATTTTTTTCTATTTTCAACTCCAAAAGTGTTTTTCCCTCCAAAAGCTTGGCAAAGCAGCATGGAGCACTAAGGCTGCTTAAACCACGGGACATTTTTCTTGTCTCCATTTTCTGGCCTTGACACCGTTTTTCAGTGCCTGCCCCAAGCTCCTCATGTTGGTGTGTGTGTTTGTATTGACTCCCATCTCACTGTGAGTTTAGTCATTCATTCAACTCTCATCATTAACTGGTATCCTCAAGAACAGAAAGTGTTTTGCTGGAGAAGTTTGCAAAAACAAATGGTTTCTTTCCATTTCACACACATAAGAGATGGAAAATAGACATCAGCATAGGCCATCTTATATTTTGTACTTTTTGTCATTTTATATGTATAAAATATACATTGTCAAGTGTTCATAAAACATCTTATTTTGTAAGACTGAGTTTTATGATATAATCACCAAATATAGGATATTTGTTTTTGGTATCAAAGATACATTTATGTGGAATTTCAAAAATATCAGTGAGTAATTAAAGGAGTATATGTATTTGTAGAATCATATATTACACATTGTTATTATTATATCATATATTAATATGGACCTAACTTACAGACATAATTTCTGTAACATCTCATATGTAGTAGTAGAATTCTGACTCGAGATGACAAAATGGCATATATGAGAACATTGCCAATTGTATAGAGATTTGGTTGGTAATGAAATGGCTTATTATGAAATAACAGAGTTGTTTTCTTTAATAGAACAGGTTATATAGTTCTAGCTAGGGACTAAAGTAAGCCAATATTTATCTAGAGTAACATTAGATAATTCTATTTAGACTTCTTGGGGTCATTTGTTTGCAAATGTTCTTTCCTCCTAGGTTTCTAAAATGTTTTGTAAATGTAAAGCAAACATGGGCACCCAAACCAGTTCCAGCCAGTATAAAACTATCATCCCATATAAAGAGATGAATCAGTTAGTTCATTAGCTAGCGTCGCTATTTATCAGTGGATGATGTGGTAAACAGTGGCAAATGGCTATGCAAACAGTCAACAATACAGCATTCCATCAGCCTCTTCAAGGGAATCTGTTCATACCTGGCCACAAAAGTGGACTTATGTCCTAAGCCTATCTCCACAAAGCTGCCTGATTTGACCAGGAGATGTTTGTGAGATGTCTGGAAATCATCGGGCTAATTCTGTCTCCAGTGCAGACAGACTTTAAAGTCTGTAAACTCCCCAGAGCTGTAGCAATGCTCAGGCCTATATCAACCAAAAGTCAACCACAGCTTGTGTACACACAACAAGCACTCTCACTAATGATAAACAATATGGTTTTCCCAATACCATCTAGGTGATATCTTTCAGATTATATTTAATGATAGGTATTTTCTGAAAAATCATTTTTGGTATATATAGTTAATGTCATTAATTCCCTTAAAGGTGAAAAGATATTATAGAAATCACAAGATTTATATTAGTTGTCAAGTTTTTAATTAGTAAAATATTTCTCTGAGCTAATGTTGACACATAGCCCATATAATTTTTTGAAATTATTTGTATTTATATCATTTACTCTAGCATACTGTGCTCTAGCAAACTAAAAATATGATCTTAAAGATGTCAGAAACCAAAACAAATTTAAATTAGTATTGTTTTTAGAATTATCTAAGAACATATTATAGACTGCATTTTGAATACATATATGCATTTGGAGAAAAATCTAAAATTCTGTTTCTAATTCAGACACTGTTTTAGCACCTTTGTGAAAACTGTTCTTATCTTGTTAACACATATGAATAACTGAGCATGTGTTTAAATAACCAGTCTACAAAGCTGCATTTGGAAAATGGTAACAAATGTACTTTTTAAAAAGAAAATAGATACATTTAACACAAGGATTTTATTTGAAAATATCATAATGATTAGATAAAGTGCATTTGCAAATTTGAATGGCATGCAGTTCTAATCAAACTGCATATGGGACTGTGATTTGTAATTTTTCAGTGCAATTAAGTGAAAACCAGCGGACCATGTACTTTGCATTTTTTTATGATAAAACATAGCAGTGCACATTCAAAACTGAAAGAAGTTAAATCACACCCCACAAAGTCCTCTGCTGATGTTTTTTTCTTTAACCTAGTGAAAATGTTATGTTTGAAAGATGAATATTCAGCATACTATGTCTGACAGGAAGAGCTGGAAAGAGGACGTCTAAAGTGATATTCTGTTTTGTGTGCCTCAGGGCTATCCCCAGGGTATTAGCAAATCCCCAGCCCCAATGTGAGCTCTGAACAATTCTTTGTCAAATAAAATCTGATTAAAACAAGCATACAGAGCCATTTTGAAGGAAGCCAAGTTGGAGGAAATAGCCTCAAAAGACAAGAGAAAGTCTGATGAAAAGATAGTGGGGAGAGACTTGGTCCCATCTGGTTGGCTTTGATAATAACATAGGTGTTTAGATGATGAGCACAGACAAGTGTGGGCCTTTTTGCCACTAGTAGTCACATATTCTCCTCCTCTCTTTGCTTACTGCCTTTTTGAGACAGATACAATTTGTACTTCTTGATCCCTGAAGTGGTTGTAACTCACAGCAGAAGACTTAGTCCTCCTATCTAATTCCTTATACCCTGGGGATGCCCTTATATACCTTCTCTTAAACAAAAATGTCTTTATCTTTTGTTCTTGAGTTGTATCTGGGTTTTTATATACACGTCTAAAATATCTAATGTTTTTGTTTTACCACAACATTATTCAAAGGTCATCTGAAATTCTTTGTTGTTTTTCCTATAGGACTTTTTCAAAGAGCGATAGCTCAAAGTGGAACAGCCCTTTCCAGCTGGGCTGTTAGTTTCCAACCTGCAAAATATGCTAGAATGTTGGCCACAAAAGTTGGCTGCAATGTTTCAGATACAGTAGAATTGGTGGAATGCCTACAGAAGAAGCCTTACAAAGAACTTGTTGACCAAGATATTCAACCAGCACGATACCACATAGCCTTTGGACCTGTGATTGATGGTGACGTAATACCAGATGACCCTCAGATATTGATGGAGCAAGGAGAGTTTCTCAACTATGATATAATGTTAGGAGTTAACCAAGGAGAAGGATTAAAATTTGTGGAAAATATAGTAGATAGTGATGATGGTATATCAGCTAGTGATTTTGACTTTGCTGTTTCCAATTTTGTTGATAATTTATATGGATATCCTGAAGGCAAAGATGTTTTGAGAGAAACCATTAAATTCATGTATACTGACTGGGCTGACCGTCATAACCCTGAAACCAGAAGGAAGACATTATTGGCCTTGTTTACAGACCATCAGTGGGTGGCACCAGCTGTTGCTACAGCAGATCTTCACTCAAACTTTGGTTCGCCTACATATTTCTATGCCTTTTACCATCATTGCCAAACAGAGCAGGTTCCTGCGTGGGCTGATGCAGCTCATGGAGATGAGGTTCCCTATGTACTAGGAATCCCCATGATTGGACCTACAGAGTTATTTCCTTGCAATTTCTCCAAAAATGACGTGATGTTGAGTGCAGTTGTAATGACATACTGGACAAATTTTGCTAAAACTGGGTATGTACCTAAGGAATAAAATTTTCTATAATTTAATACAAAAAGGCCTTTAAGTATTTACTAGTAAAAATAATATATGTTTTGTGCCCAAATGATTTAATAGATTAACAACAGCAGGATATTGTTTCTTTTTTTCCCTCAAAATTCTTACTGTGGTGCTTCAAAAATTAGTGTGTTATTAGTTCTTATCTTTTAGAAATTTATTAAATAGGCTTACATATATATATTGCACACCTCAATAATTAAATTTATTTTGGTGTTTTACTTGAGTAAGTTATTATTATGGTTATTCAATAGTGACAAATACTCTTTTATAGTGCTCTCCAATTTGCAATACTATATGACTTTGGTTCTGCCAACTACGTTGTTAGGTGGGCATGACAAGTAAGATTTATCCCATTTTACAGAGAAGGGACATGAGGCTATCAGAGCCTCTTCTAGATATTAATTATGTCTAATATGTAGCAGTACTAGGACTCAAATCCTCACCTGCCAATTCCAAATCTTATCTTTTCTGCTACTCCATGCTGTATCTGCTAGTTTGCCTATGAGACAATGAATATGTACATAACTTTTAAAATCTTTAGGTAGATAGTAGCCCATTTATAAAAGAATGTGAGGCTTACTCAAATTACATTATCATCCATCAAGCAATCTGCCTGCAATGGGATTTATATTTCTAAATTAACCCAAATTGTTGTTAAAACACTCTAAAGCCTGGCTGAATTACCTCTTCAATTTGATGTCAACCTAGTACTATTTCTATTAAGAAAATGAATAAAATAATTTTGTTCTCATAATTGCTTTTTTCTTTCTTAGTGACCCAAATCAACCAGTTCCTCAAGACACAAAATTCATCCATACCAAACCCAACCGCTTTGAAGAAGTAGCATGGACCAGATATTCCCAGAAAGATCAACTTTATCTCCATATTGGATTAAAACCAAGAGTTAAAGAACATTATAGAGCCAATAAGGTGAACCTCTGGTTGGAGCTGGTACCTCATCTGCATAATCTCAATGACATTTCTCAGTATACCTCTACAACAACTAAAGTGCCATCAACAGACATCACTTTCAGACCTACGAGAAAAAATTCTGTACCAGTCACATCGGCCTTTCCCACTGCCAAGCAGGATGATCCCAAACAACAACCAAGTCCATTTTCAGTGGATCAGAGGGACTACTCGACAGAGCTGAGCGTTACCATAGCAGTGGGAGCATCACTGCTATTTCTGAACATCTTGGCATTTGCAGCCCTGTACTACAAAAAGGATAAGAGGAGACATGATGTTCATAGGAGATGCAGCCCTCAGCGTACTACTACCAACGATCTGACCCATGCACAGGAAGAGGAGATCATGTCCCTCCAAATGAAGCACACTGATCTGGATCATGAATGTGAGTCCATCCATCCACATGAGGTGGTTCTTCGGACCGCCTGCCCCCCAGATTACACATTAGCTATGAGGAGGTCACCTGATGATGTTCCCTTAATGACACCCAACACTATTACAATGATTCCCAACACTATACCAGGAATTCAACCCTTACACACATTCAATACATTTACCGGAGGACAGAACAATACGCTGCCCCATCCCCATCCACACCCCCATTCACATTCAACAACCAGGGTATAGCCAGATAACAGAAACAAACTCTATTTTTTTGATGGATTGCAGTAAAAGATTACTGAAGATTCCTTGGCTTTCAACCTACAAAACTCTTACTATTTAAATAAGGAGGAATATTATGTGAATATACATATCAAGGACTTTGGGGGTTTTGAAAAAATGAATTGTATATATATACACAAATCAACTCTAAAAATGAATTTCAATTGCTTGAAGCAATTGTTCTGAATGATTCTTTTTCATTCACATTCAAGAATTAATTTTTGAAGATTTATGTTACATAATGGAATTAGGCATGTGGAACACCAAACAGGAAAGAACTATGTCTGAAATATAAAAAAATAAAAATAAAAAACAACCATGAATATGCACAAGGGACACACCAATGGAATGTCAGATAATTTTCACCAGTTTTTATTTGGAGCCGTTTTATTGTGTAGACCACATTTACATATTTGGATAAGTACACAAAACACCAATGCTGTTAATGGCCTTAGCGGAGGCTCATGCTGAAATTTGCCAGTAAAACAGAGAAGTTTAAAGGCTGGCAGGTACATTATCACATAAGTGCTGTCAGTATAAAGTTGTGGGAATACAGGAAACTGGATATTTTTAGCACGATGTGCATGATAATCTATATGCTTGGTGGCTGTGCTGCTGAATAAGCTGTAATTAAAATTCTTCTCATCTCATTGGAGTCTTTAATAGAAGCTTCCTCCATCAATTGGCAGAACCGAAAGAAGATTTTAAGGGGCAAAAGTAATTACAATAAAATAATTCACAGTAGTTTTGATAATAGAAGGAATTAGTTCTTAAAGGTATTTGAAGAAACTGTAGGTATAGTGGTGAATACTCGCTGATACGAATCCCAGAACAAACAATTTCCAGTGTTCTTAATGTTCTTTTCATTCCCATCTAAATTATTTATAAAAATGTAATCCTAATTGGACATGTGTTACAGGATCCATAATTTGCTGTGGTTTTTGTTACTCTGTATTTTGTTCCTTTTGGTAAGGTGAAGTGTGTCCAAAGAGTTACTTGCAACAGTCTTTTATGAAATGAGGATGCCCCAAAATACCACTCTGGTTATAGCTCTCAGTTAATTGATTTACTCATGTTGCATGACAAAATGTTTACTAATAATAATTCAATATAAAGTTATGTCCCTCCTCACACCACTTATCTTTCTTACTGAGGTCCTGTCACTGGAATTTACTCTTGCAATCTCAGTAGAGTACAACGTAGATGCAGAACTTAAGAGAGACAACATCTGGGGGATTTTAGTCTTACACATACATGTGATTTTTAAATGAATATTCTAAGACCACAGGAAACTCTTCATCCACTGTTGTTTACCGGTAACAGTATATCACAGACCTATCCAAATGTTTGTATATGTAATCAGATGTACATTTATATTAAAAAATGAGATGGACTTAAAGAGCACATCCTGATAAATACTTTCTCTCTTACCTGTACTATATTTCTATTAGACTAAAGTTATGTGATTTTTTTTTACATTTTTTCAGATGACTAGCAATTTTGATAGTTTGTAAGATAATGCAAAGAACTTTCTCTGACAAACTAACTGCAGTAACAGAAACCTTTCTTTTCAGTTACTCTTTTTCAAGAATGAAAGCTTATTATACAAAAAAAAAATTGTATACTACTTGATGGAAACAACTTTGTACATCTTGGCCATGTCATTGGTCATTGTGTGAAATAAAGATAAACTGGATAATGACTATTATTCCAATGATAAGAGACATGATCTTTGCTCATTAAAGAGCTAAAATGCTTATTGCTGTTTTGTCTTTTTTTTAAAAAAAGAAAAAGAAAAGAAACATGACTGTCTCAGAGTCATTTTTCTAGACCAATCAAATTTTTGAAGCATTTAGGTAACTTCTTCAGAAAACACACCATGGATTTCCAGGCAAGTCTCATCTCAGATGAAACTGATGAAACTTTAACATTATGAATTTATAAGCCCAGGAATTTGTGGACAAATCAGCTTTGTATATTTAAATACCTCTTATGGGAAATAAAATGTGCCAGTTGTTTTCAGTTAAAATCCCAGGTTCCAATTCTGATCATTGAGGAAAAGGTCTATTGGAAATAAATGGGTGACATTTCATGGAATAAGAATAGATAGGTTCATTTTTAAGGATGATTGAACTATCATAACATAATGGACAGAAAGTTATCCTTCTAAGAGAATTTAAAAGTGCTGAGCAAGACATTAAGCTTACACTAATAGATAAAATCTTCTATTTCAAGGAATTTATTTGCTTATAATTCCTTCTAATTGTTAACTGTCAGTAAAATGTAAATATTGATCCATAACTTGAAATAAAAATCTATCTTAAAAACAAAAATTCTTCAAAATCCAGAATGATCCACATGCAGTTTTTGCCTGGGGTAGTTATACTTTTAGATTGTGAAATGCCAATGTAAACCAATAAAAACAATTATTTAGCATTTGCAATATTGTTTAATCAGAAAACTGTCTTTTACTATATTGCTTAAACAAAAGATAAAAACAGAAATAGAAATGATAACAAAATAAGATATGAATGGAATCTTTCATATGCAGTATTTCACCTGGCAAAACAAAACATTCTACTTTAATGATGGCCATATTTATATCCATCTACCTATCTGTTGCTCTAAATTTATCTGTCAATCAATCTGCCTATCTATACCATAACTGACATCTATTTTGTATTTACCAAAATGGTTAAGGAAACAAAGCATAGCCCTATTCTTTTTTTCTAAATTAATGTAGTAACAACTTTGTGGAAGATAAAGCAGTTCTACGTTGTATAACTGTTCCCAAGTCGTGATCAAGTCATTGTGAATGAGTGTTAGCTCCTAGTTTTATAGTTACAGCAGATAGTTTTCTGAGTGCAAAATGATGTCCCAGAATAAACAGAACATTAAGCACTGTTTTTAAAGGTGAAACATAATTTTAAATGCAAGAAGTATTTTGGATATTGTTATTAATTTTTAACCAATATGTATCAAATGTGTTTATTTAGATGATAATTTTCTTTAGGAAAAAAATGTAAGTCACAAAATTAAAAGAATATATTTGGCATTACTTATTAATTTAGATTTCCCTGCTTCAGATTAAATTGCAGAGTCAAGGCTGCTAGAATTTATACAAACATTATCAACAGATTAATGTTGTTTCATAGCATGAGAGTGGAAATAAAAGTGACACATTTCATAGTTTAAATTTCTATTTAATACATTGACTGAACAAGATCTAGTTGAGTACTACAAATGTATCATGAGGTTCATCATTAACTTCATGGAAATTAGAAAGTCATTTGCTAAAGCATTAAATATATCTCAATTTAATTTGGAGAGATCATGCTAGCAGCTCAAAGCAAAAAAATCTGAGTAATATATAGAGTGTTTCATTCATGTCAAATTTAAACGTTGATTCTAATGATGCTATAATTTAGTTTTTTTTATATGTACAGCATGAAAACAGCAACAATTAAAAAAACATAAGTAATATTAAACAGGAAACCAGAATGGTACTGATTTTCTTTTTAAAAAATGCCAAAACTCATTTGCTGTATCTGTAACAAATCCTTCCTTCTCAGTTATTTCACCTATTGGCGTTCTTTTACTAAAACATATCTTGAAAGGATGCAAAGAATGTGGTTAAATGTGTTCCAGCTTTAAAGACACTACTACATAGAAATTACTGGGATTCTTCTAATTGGCGAGTTTCACAGAAATATTTCACAGGACAAAATGATGAATAGGATTTTCAGGAAGCTGTCAAACATCATGGCAGTTCTTTGGTGTTTATTTTCTTCTGTTTGGTTCAAAAGACTGGCCTTTTCCTTCAAGTCTAGTAATTAGTTGTTATATACTATCACTTTTTAATGTGAGTGAAAATTAGGTAATTTGGTTATACTTGTGAAAACATGATCCCAAATAAATCCAATTAGTGGGCACTTCCCCACTGAGATTTTGTTATCATTCATTTAATTATCTTGTCAGGCTTTACTGTTAACAACAATTGTTTTGGCTCTTTAGTCAATAAAGTAGGGAATTCCTCCAATAGCCTTATACCTCTCCTGCACTTGATACAGCAACATACACTGCAAATTTCCATCAGAAGTTTCTAACGAAATTTCCTACTGACATGAAATATTTGGTAGACAACTTGATTCTTTTTCATAAGCATTCTGATTTGATTCTCTTCTAGCACTTTTCTGTATTTGTTTTCAGGTCAGAAATCAATTCCATTTGATAGGGTTGTGGATTGTACAAATTGAAATAACCGTGTGCAGGGCATAAGTGCCTTTTTTCCTGGTATTTATAAAGCTTACTGTCTTCCTTTTTTTTTTTTTTAATTTACAGAGCTTGATAAATCTATTTAACAGAATGACCATGTTATAAGTTTTCAAAAAGAATGACCATGTTATAAGTTTTCAAAAAGAAAATTTTATTTAAGAGGATCTTTTCTTGAATTTAATTATATTTCTGTATGATATCAAATGTTGCCAAATGAGTTCTGGAAAAAAGCAAAGTGAATTTTTGGAAAGCAAGTTATTTATGCACCTGATTTAATGATTCATAAGTGTGGAAACTTAAATCTCTAACAAACTTTAACATTCTCCCAAATACTAGGTAAGTTTAATTTAAAAGAAGTTTAAAGTTGTTAGGGATAAACATAAATTAGATAGACACATAATTTTTTGTCTAGCCAACCATAATGCAGTCCATACTAAATGCTTACAGGATACTTATGAACCTTTCAAATTCATATATTTACAAATGACTTTGTGTACCTTCTTTTTTTTTTTACTTTGTGTATATTCTTACATATGTACTAATGTCATAGAATTTAGTCCTCTATGGAAAGTCAAACCAAAATGCAAGTAGTTTTGTGATTAAGTGGAACGATAATTAAAGCTTTAAAGAAAATTGTTAAGTCACAGTAACAAAAAAGCAGATAAAGTTAAAGCAAAGGACTATTTCTGAATGCCATGTCCAGGGTGATACCTTTATTAGATGGTGTATTTAAAAGGATTTAGTATTTTTAATTTGTCCTTTGCACTCATATTATTTAGCAAATTAATGGGACATATGTCATGTTTTTTGTAAAAGAGGCCCTTGGGTTGTCATGATTCCGTTTGTGTTTGGACATCCATGGCTTTTACTAAAAACACATTTATTATCATAAATAAATATTACTGTGTTTTCCCATTTGTGCTGACTATTTTTAAACTCAGAAATAATTTCTTCTCTGTTTGACACACAGAAAAACATTTCCAAGATAAATGTTCTCTTGCAACTTCTTTGAACTGCCCACACATGTGCTGACAGTTCTGATTGGATGGGAACAATATTTTATGGTCTGTTCACCTCTTGGTGAAATGCAGGGAGAGAAGTTGAAGAATAAAGTTTGATATCTATGATGCAATTGTTACACAGCTTGTCAGAAAAGCAAGCGAAAAATGTAAGGTGAAAAAGAAAAAAATGGATTAAGGAAATTAGAAAAAAAAGAAAAATTCTCAGTTTTAATTTAATGACTTTCTGCCTTCAAATAGTTTTGTAATAGATATATATGACAGGATATTAAAAAAGAGGGCAAAGAGATTTAAATAAACCCCTTTAAACCATAATCTATTGTCCTTAAAGAGCAAAATTAATAACATTTAGAAAGAAACAAGAAATTTAATCCATGATCCAAGGCTTGGCTAAATTGTGTCACTGGAAACAAACAAAAGAACAAAAATCTAGAGTGATATATTTCCAGCCTTGTACTATCTACTTAATACTAATCTTGGTAGAGAAGATTAAATGAAGTATTGGCATCTCTTACCTGAATATAGCCCAAAGATAAGAATATATCAAACAAATAGGACATGAGAGAATTTTCCTATACATGGCCTAAGGATCAATATTTCCAGATCACTAAATAAAATAATTGGCATTGCTTTGCAGGTCTCTGGCTACATATGGCCATCAATATCAAATAAATAATTCAAAACCACATTACAAGGATGTCTCTTCCCATAAAAGTTTTTGATGTTTTGTAGAATTTGATGATTAACATTTTATATGATTTCATTTTCACTACATTTTTATATTTCCTTACAGATTACAAAATATTATTCCTGACTTCAAAAAAGCAAAAGAAATCCCAACCTAGTCTGTAAATGTTTATATGAAAGCAGCATTTCCAATGGAGTGCCATAATTTGATGCACTTATTACTGCCCCAGTCATGGAGATTTGTCTTTGAACATCCCCTTAGAAGCTTTCTATCTGTCTCTTGAAAATATTAAATTTCACTCTCAGAGCTGACTTCTTCTGCACTAGAGGAAATCTTCCCACCAATTATGGCAGCTTCAATTTTCATGCCCTCTCCCATTATTATTTATGCCTTCTTCTCCAAGGGTGTGGAATGTGTGGGGAAAGACTTATGATGTAAATAAATGGTACTTCAGGCTGTTTAGAAGCTACTGAACATCAATCAAGCAATGAGAGGATTTAGTCATTCACTCAACAAATGGCGCCAGCCATTGCCAAACAGTATGTTGTCATACAACAGGACAAATCTCTGCCTTACCTATTAACATACAAGCATGGTCAAGCACAGAATAACTGTAAATACTAACTATTCAGACCATCTTTTGTGCTATCCACTGTACCAGATCGTTACACAGTGCCGTGTTTTATCTATAGGGGTGGGCATAAGTAAGTTCACAGTTGAGATATTTTAAAATACTTTGTATGTCTTAAATGGTAAACATAAAATATTATTTGAATCATATTGAGCAAGTCCATCAACAAAGGCAGGTGTGTATCCATCATCCCGATAATAATTATGGCCATGTCTGAAGCCACACTGGGCTATGCCACAGAATATGAACTATTCAGCTTAATCCTCTACCCAAATATGTGGTTATGAAGTCTAGCATTGCACAACACCATGGTTCTGGAATTCTAAAGCAGGTGGTTGCAGTTGAGACCATTTGAAATGTTTTCCTCATATTGATCAACTGTTGTATTTTTTTCTTCTAAAGGTACTAAAGTCTCCATCACCTGACTTTTTTTTCAAAAATTGAAAACAATTATTATATCTTGCATGAGTCATTTTTCTTCTCAGAACAAAAATTTTTATTTTCATTACAAAATAATTTAGCCTTTTTACTATTCGAATCATTGCTTTTTAACATATTTTCACAAGCCTAAATTTTTTAGGAAGTGTGAAGTCTAGGATTAAATATATAATTGCTTCAAGCATAGGTATATTTACTTAATAAAGACTAGATCCTTAGTTAATAGAGACTACTATTCACTCTCTCATTATAAAATATCTTCTTTTAATATAATTTATGGTACTATTACCTTCTTTAGTGGCTACATCAAATTGGCAGTTCAGATTGAAATCTATTCCCTATTAAAATGCCTTAAAATTTCTACATGTACTGCTGCTACATTAAGCAAATTCTGCCTTCCTGCAGTCTTTGAACATTTGAGTTTTACTTCTTCTTCAGGATATTAAACACTATTAAATTGCACTTCATTCGATTCAGCACATTGTTTTAGTCTATGAATATCTTTTTATCCATCCCACAGCCATGAAATTCCATAAAGTGGTAAACATATCCTCTATCTTCACTCGGGTCACTTATAAAAAAACTAGAGGCTCAGTACATGAAATTCATGCACGGGGTGGGGAGGGGTGTCCCTCAGCCCAGCCTGTACCCTCTCCAATCTGGGAACAATCCAGGTCTGCTGGCTTCCAACCGCTCACCTGCCTGCCTGCCTGCCTGATTGCCCCTAACTGCTTCTGCCTGCCAGCTTGATCACCCCCTAACCACTCCCCTGACAGCCTGATCGATGCCTAACTGCTCTCCTGCCTGCCTGATTGCCCCTACCTGCCTTCCCTTGCCAGCCTGGTCACACCTAACTGCCCTCCTTTGCCAGCCTGGTTACCCCTAATTGCCCTCTCTTGCCAGCCTGGTCAGCCCTAATTGCCCTCTCTTGCCAGCCTGGTCCCCCCTAACTGCCCTCCCCTTCAGGCTTGGTTTCCCCCAACTGCCCTCCCCTGCAGGCCTGGTTCCCCCAACTGCCCTCCCCGGCTGGCCATCTTGTGGTGGCCATCTTTGGTGTTGCAGTGATGGTCAATTTACATATTACCTCTTTATTAATGGGATACTGTTCAGAATCAGGTAGAAACAAAGCTGTGGAATATTAATAGAGATAGTGTTACAGTACTGAAAAAAGCAACAGCTGGCATTTACTGAGCACTTACTGTATTCTAAGTTCTATATCACATCTTAAAATATAACACCACATACAACTCTCAAAATACCAATAATTTTAGATGTACTTATTCATTCTTTTACAGATACATATTAATGACCTACTCTATATATGAGTCACTGAGCTACTAGTGATAGAAAATTGAATAAAATGTAGCTTTTGTTCTCTCATTACTAGCAACCAACTGATTAATTCTTCATTTTGTCTATACAGATAGCACAGTAAATTATTATATATATTTGAAGAATCTATTTTCTTCCATTTAAAATATTTGAATGGCGGCATAGTCATCCATAGTAAAATAAAGGGTGGGGGTGTATGGTGGGGGTGGATAATTACTCTAAGCTTTCTATGTGGTGATTTCTAAATTACTGGTGCTCTATGTCAAAAGATAAAATAAATCATAGAAAAATAGTTTTGTTCTGCCACTATGACATTATCCCCAACTCTCACAGCTAACACCTGTTACAATTAAGATGTTGATTTAGGCCAGTAAAATGTCATCTTCAAAGGGGATTGCTTAATAGAAACAGTAATGCATGTTCAAGGTAAAGAAAGGAAAAATAAAAAAAAATATTTTACAATTACTAACTTGTATATATATTTCTATAAATATTCCATTCATGTACAAATATGTGCAAATATTTATTGTTGATATATGTATGTGGGAGCACATTATATGTATATATTCTTTTTTTAAGTCATCTGGAAATGATCCATGGGAATATACTATATGTCTGCTTTAGAGAAAATGAAAGTAAATAAAATAAGTCCCAAAATGAATTATACTCTAAAGCTGTTCCAATCAAAATTGCAACAGAGTATGTTTGTTTATTTGTTTGTTTCCAGACCTTACATGGGTGAACATCAAGAATATCCAAGATTATTTTGAAGCAAAACAGTAAGGAGCAATTATTTCACCTAATATATTTCAAGAGTTAGTATTAAGATATAGTGATTAAAACAATGTAGTATTAATTCAGAGAGAGAGAAATGGAGAATAACAGTGAACTCACAAAGAGATTTATTTAAAAAAAGGGTTTTGGTGTATGTTAGAGTAACATTAGAGGAAAGGATAAACTCTTCAGTTAAAAAGTTGTCTACATGAGAGAAAAATTACCTCTGTGTTACACTACACAAAAAAATTAACCCATAAATTAAAGATATAAATGTGAAAAGCAAATTTTAAATGTTTTAGAAGAACAGATAGGAAAATATTATAATGTACTTGAAGTTAGGAAGACTTTATTAAGACATTAATAATATTAACCAGAAAGAAAAGGATACAAAATTAAAATTAAATCTTAATGCATAGATAATGAGATTTTTAAAATAATGACAATCACATACTGAAAGTAAATATTTAAAAAACACATAAGATATGAAAGATTAATTAAGGAGTCAAATAGAAACTCCTATAAGTCAATAGGGAAAAGACAACTCACAAGAAAAATGGGGCTAATTAAATACTGTGGACTGAAAACATCTGTTTCTTCCCTCTCCATAATACTCACGAAAAATATAAAGGGGATAAAAAATACATAAGTCATCAGAACAAGAAGAATAGAAGAAAATTAAATAATAATAACAGGTGAGGAGTTCTAAAAAGTTTTTGGAAGATAAAAATTAGACAAACTAAATGATATTTAGGAAATAATATAACCTAAAACTAATAACATAAATCTTAATTTAAAAAGTTAAGAGATACTTTACTGAAATTCAAGAAAGAATATACATAAAAGAGAGAATGATTTAAAAGTGACTATTACAATCAAAGAAACACAGGAACAAAGAATGCTTTAAGAAACATTAAAAAAATAAGTGCCTAAAGATAAAAAGAAGTTAAAAAGGAAGAAAAGTCCAAAAATAAAAAATGAAGGAAGAAGAAAAATGATTCAAGCATAAATGACTAAGAAGATAAAGACTTAGCATATGTTTATATTGAATCTTCAAAAAGATAAAATGGAATAAAATACCAAAACAAGAAACAGGATAAATAAAATAAAAACAATAATTCAAGCCCTCGCTGGTTTGACTCAGTGTATAGAATGTCAACTTTCAGACTGAAGGGTACCAGGTCCGATTCTGTCAAGGGATCCTGCCCAGGTTTCAGGCTCGATCCCCAGTGGGGGGCATGCAGGAGGCAGCCGATCAATGATTCTCTCTCATCATTGATGTTTCTATCCCTTGCTCCCTCTTCCTTCCTCTATGAAATCAATAAGAATATATTTTGAAAAAATAACTATAATTCAATAAAACTTTCTCAGTGTAATAAAAAAAAATATTGAAATTATATTTTGAAAGGATGGACTGAGTATTTAAGAAAACTGATTTTAAAAATGACCAACATTAAGACATATTCCAGTAAGGTTATTAAATATCAAAGAAAAAAATGTCTTTAGGCATTTACATCCAAATAAAAAGACCAAGTGTCTTATAACGGAGACTCTCATAATTAAATTATCATCAGATTTTTTTAAAAGTGATGCTTTATATCAGAAAAATATTGAGTAGCATATGTATACTCAATTTTTATAGTCAATGATAAACTAACTATCTTTACTTAGGATATAACTATGAGGCTACAGACAAAGTGCTATCCATATCCAAGAGTTCAGAGACTGCTGTTCTCCTGAACTCTTCCTGATAAATTTACCAGAAAATGACCTTGAAACAGAAAGGTGACATTGATGTAAGAGCTAATGATGGTCACTCAATACATATTTATTCAAAGACGTATGACTAAGTGAGGGTTATAAGGTGGACAGTACATTATACAATGGCTATATACTTTGACAATGTAGATATAGTAGAAACATTTGCAATGTGAGGAGAGTAGGAAAATCATATGCAAAAATGTTAATTGCATTCAGTAATGATATTGTTGAAAGCATTGCCATTGCTATCCTGAGTCTGTTAATCTAATGAGAGATACAACAAATGAGGATGTTGAAATATGCTAGATCTATCATCTTCACTGTCTTCTGTCTTTGAGAACCAGCAGTTTAAATGTGGAAAAAAAGATATTCTGATGCAAGATAGAAGAGGTTAAGGAAAAAATCCTGTGGTTTGTATATTAATGTCTAAGTATCAGAATAAACACTAAAATAGTTATACAAATAATAATCAAGCCAGTAGCAATGAGCATCTCCAAGGCCCAGATGTATAAGATAAACCTAGAATATCTTATTAGAGAGACTTCTACATTATATCAAAAGGAACCAACTTGAGAAATATTTAACTATTTGAAGATGAGACAATTTGGAAATCAATAAGGGTAACTTCAATTTATTGAAACAAATCAAGTGGAAATCCATAAGTTATTAATGGTTAAAAAAACACTTCTGTCATGGGAGACAACTGGAATTCAACTCATTGTTTTGAAAATTAATTAATATAATGAAACATTGAATAATTTGCCCTTCCATTCCTCTATGAATTATATAGATAGCCAAATAGTAGATGAAGGGAATTTATTCTTTATAGAAATATTTCAGCTAATAAAAGAAGGAACCATTGTATTAGAATTTCACCCTTTTTTCACTCCGAATGAATTAATGGATGTAACTATTGAGTATCAATGGCTGGTAACATCATAAAAATAAAGACAAGCAGTCTGCATACTCCTAGCCATGTAGGCTTGTTTTTATACAACACCACCTCTGAAGAGGACTTGCACCTAAAAATGAACCTGCATCTTACAAAGTCTCTAGGTCCAATTATCAGGAAATATATAGGACAAAGGAGCAGGTTAAAATACACGATGGGGATGAAATCAGCAAAATTCATACCACAGAAAAATGTATCATTTCCTGGTTTCTTCAGTGAACAAATGCAAGAAAAAATATGGCAAGATAACATGTAGATTAAAAGAAACTTACAAATAAATAAAACTTGCAAAAGTTTAAAAAAAGAACCCCCAAAATGATGATTATTTATAGGAGAGAAAAGAAGTTGTATTGAGAGGAGGCATATGCAATATGGAAGACTTTGGTGGTGGTTTGCAAAGTTGCATTTTTAATCTGGTTGTGTGTTTTTGTTCCCAGAGTATATCTCTAACAATGATGTAGTAAACCAAACATTTATTTCATGAGATTTTTCTGTACCTGTGTTATAGTTTACAAAAATGAATAAAAATGATTGGGGATAAAAGGAGTTAGTACATAAAAAGTTTTCAGACTTAAAGGACATGAGTTTATTAATTGGAAGGACCTACCAGTTGCCTAGTATAATGTATGGGAAAAGCACCCATCAAGGTATAGGGTCATGAACTCTCAGAACATCTGAAGAAAAAATGTTTCCTAAAGATTCCAAAAAGGAAGAAATGAGTTCTCATTTTAACATCAGCTCCTGAAGCTACAAGAGATTGAATAAATGCCTTCAAATTTTTAGGGGAAATTATGATCAACCTAAAATTTTATATGTAAACTAAATATTAGTCCAGTGTATCAGCCCAAGAAGGCATGGATCCACGAGAGAGAAATGGAGGGAACAACCAGAATGCCTGCTCAAGAGACCAAAGACCAACTGATCTCGCTCAGAGTGTGACACTAAGGACCCAGGTAGAGATGTTGCTAGAATACAACTGAAACTGATAAAGTATCATTACGTTTAAAAAAAAGTGTTATTTGTAAGATTTTCTAATGATTTTGCTGACTTTTGGGAGGGTGAAGAAAATCAAGTAGCAAATGAAATGATCATTGTAAATATAGGAAAAAAAAGTACTATAAGACATGGAATGTAATCCTTGAACATATATTTGTGCACATCAAAGAAAGTACACTAAAGGGATAATTCTTACAAATAGAAAGGTGGATCAAAGGATATTTTCTCTTCTTTTGACTATTTTCTGATTGCTTTTCAAAGATGTTACACAAATTTACACTCCCACCAGCAGTATATTAGGGTACCTGTTTCCCTACACTCTGCCCAAAAATGTAACTAACAATTTTTTAAAATCTTTTTCAGTTTAATGTAAATGGAATGTCATTATGGTATTAATTTGCATTTTTAAATGGAGGTAAAGCATCTTTTCTCATGCTTATATGCTATTGTATTTCTTTTTATATTAAATGCCTTCCTTTACTTTGTATATTTTTCTATTTGTTTATTAATATCTTCTGATGAATTATAAGAGCTCTCTAGATAAATAAAATCAGTACTTTTTGTCATGTGTGTTGTAAATAATTTTGCACTATTATTTAATTTTATGTCATTTTGTGCTGGGAAGAAATGCTTGAATTTATTATTTAAATGTGTCAGCTTCTTTTACGTTTTTTGGATTTTGTGTCTTGCTTAGAAAGGTGCTCTCCATTCCAAGATTTTTAAAAATTTGCTCATATTTTCTTCTGTATTTATAGTCTCATTGTTTATAGTTAAATTTTTGATCCATCTGAAATTTATGTTGACATAATAGGTAAGGAGGAATTTAGTTTTCATTCCCCCACCCAGATAAGTCAAGATTGAATACTTTGCAGATTTGAGTACAATGATTGTGTTTTATTGTAAAGCTGAGAACTTTTATTTTCAGCCACTGAAATCTACAAGACTGTAGAAGAGCAAGATGCTAGTTAAACCATATGTGAATTGTGACTACTTCTGACTCCTTACGTGCCTACGACAGAAACCTGCCTGCTCCCTCAGTGTATGACATCTGATTTTCAAAAAGGAAATCCCCAATGAGTTCCATCCAGGGAAGGGAAAACCCCCTGGCTTATGAACCCAGTCTATACATAGGTGCTGTCACAGGGCTTTAGATTATGAAGTGTATTGACATCTACAAACCATAATTTCTAATTGTAATTGCCACTCAATATTAAAATAGCTTAAGAATAACAAGTTTGCTCAGCCTTATAATCAGAAGAAAATCAATACCAAAAAAAGAACTATGATGGATAAGTATTTGGAGCTAGTTTAGAGACAGGACAGAGCATCAGAAACAGAAGTATTCCTTTCTCTGCCTCTGGACTTACTGATCTAATCAAAATGCCTGACAGATGCTGCCAGAGGATTTCCAGGGATCAAGTAGAGTATTTTTAAAGAAACAGCAGTTGTCTTGATGTCTGGAAAATACTCTACTTGGTGATCTTGGGTTTGTTCAATAAGATGTACAGTCTTCTGATTACTTTTTCTCCTGCTGCTGAGAAAGATCTAATTAGCTGTTTGCTTAACTTCCTCCATTGACCAAGACATCTATTGCACTATTGCATCTCTGATTATCCAGACGTTATTTTCTGAGGTTGATTCTTGGGGCCCACACTTTGCTACATGACTTATTTCTATACTTTTTTTACACTAAACCTTAAAGATTCTAAGAATATTTATTAAAACAGAAAGAAAAGGAAGTAATAAAAATCTCTATTAGATTTGAAGAATATTTAACGAAAACTACTTGTGTTCTAATTTCCTTGAAGGCTTTTAGCAAAGATAAATGAGTTCATGCCATAAAGCTGTATATGCTTTAAAAAGTTGTAGGGGGGGAAAATGGTTAATTGGTGGTGTGTGAGCAAAACTGTAAAGAAACCCTTTAGTTGATAGTCTTAGTACACTTAACATTAATGGATCTTATGTCTACATTAGGTTGTCATGCTACACATGTGTGCACAAAGTTTGGGAGATAAAACAAAAGAGCTTAGCAATATGTGCACAGTTTAAAATAAAACATTTCTGGAGAGTTAGGTGAGAGAGGGAAGAAAAAAGAATTGGGTTATTCAACAGACATAAAAAGAAGTGTTAAAAGACAGAACTATTTTTCTCTGGCAAGCAGAAGTTTCTTTGAATAGTAAGCACATATGTTTGTTTTAAGGGCTGCAAAATTATTGGTATTGATTAAGGTTCCCAAATAATTAGAGCTGAAGTTGAAGGAATCATTATTTATAAAGAAAAAATTTTAAAAGGAAAGAAGCAGTTATCAAAATAATATTCATTAGTAGGAATTAGTTTTGTCAGTTTCCCCTTGAATTTTCCAGGCTAAATCTTGCGTTGAATATTTTCTTTCCCTGTCCTAAATCAGAAGATTCTTTTAAACAAAAGAAAAAAATGTAAAACTATAGATTTATATACATTTGTCATGAAAGTAACTATGTTCAGCTACCAGGAAATATTATGCCCCCTTTTAGCTATGTATACAAAAAAACAACAACAACCCATACACAGTAAAGTGGAGAGATGATTTGAGAACCAGGAGGTCACAGTTCCATTCCCGGTCAGGGCACATGCCGGGGTTGTGAGCTCAATCCCCAGTAGAGGGCATGCAAGGGGCAGACAATCAATGATTCTCTCTCATCATTGATATTTCTATCTCTCTCTCCCTCTCCCTTCCTCTCTGAAATCAATTAGATAGATAGATAAATAGATATAGAGATTCAGCCTTAAATATCTTAAATATCTTGGCCAAATCATCTCACCACTCTTCTGCACATTAAATAAAAAGTCCTATCAAGTTCCCTTTACCCAGCTAAGGTATTTCATTACAAAAGCTATCTTCTACCTAATTTTGTCAATATTGGCAAAAAGAACATCTCGCCAAGTTTTGAGCTTTAACCATTTTGATCTGTATTTAGTGTCCAAAATCCTATCTGACCCACTTGCTATTTACATTGATAGACTTCCTCGTCCTCTTTCTATATAGCCTAAGAAGTTCCTCACCGTGCTCCTGATAGGATGGCTTCTGTAGCAGGTGTACTGTGGAATCCAGTGGCTCAGTCTCCTTGATCACCTTGAGCTCCAGGAATATCCTTTGTGTGGTTTATGTGGGACCTCCTATTCTAATTGAGTCTTGATTGGTATTGGCCTGTTTGTGCAGGGGGCCGACCCTCAGGCTGACTAACAGTGAGGATCAACCCCGACCACAGTGTATGAGCTGCTGCACAGGTGCTGACTACAAGAAGCAAAATTCGCCTCAGCAGCGTCTGTGCCTGCCCTGATCTCCCTTGAGATATGAGGTTGGTAAAGCTAATTGGACCCTGCTCTGATGTTGTCTGAAGCTGGCCACTGGGTGTGTTGGTTCTGGGAATTCTTGGTTGAGACTCTGGAGCAGGCCAATGTCAGACACAGTGCCGGGTGCCGTGGAACTTTTGCTGATCTTCCTCCAGGCCAGGTCCTGGATCAAGACAATCTTTCAAAGCAGGTAAGACAAAGTGTTATTAAAGGCTAATTTAAAAAAACAAAACAATACCATAAAGCCACTTTTATCATATTGATAATTGTTTCAATCTTTTTCAAAATCTTTACATATAAATATACTCAATTTCCTACTACTCTAATCTGTGTATTACCAACCCCTAATTTAGGAACTAATCTTCAATAGATAAATGACATAAATGAATGGAATTCTTCTGTATAAAATATTTTAATTCTTATAATAACCAAATTGTCCTGCGGGACACAGACAAGAACATTGTATGATTATTAGATGGAATAACAAAATATTCCTATAACTGAGTTGAATCCAGTGCTTTTATCACAATTAACTATTAATGGAGTCATATTAGTACAAGGCTGTTAACCAAGAAAAAGCTTTGGGATAAACCACTGCAAAATTTCTCTAGAAGATCTCTCGTGTGGCACTTTGGGATTCCAATATTGACACTCATATCCATCTGATAAGGCTTTAAAATCACAGAGCTGAAAGATCACATACTGCAATGAAAGAGTCTCTGTGGCTATATTTAGGTACTATTAAATCATCAGGAATGATCTGGTCAGAACAAAAGAAAGATAACTGAAAGAGAGCCCAGATAAATCCAGTTAGAAGCGCACAATTTCTCACCATTACAATTCCCAATCCAATTTTCTTCTTTTGATGTATAGAAGGCTGCTCTGAAGCATTCATATGAGTAATTCACTACTAACACACATGGGAAACAATGTAGGTCTATCTTTTTTTTAAATATATTTTTATTGATTTCAGAGAAAGGGAGAGAGAGATAGAAACAACAGTGATGAGACAGAATCATTGATTGGCTGCCTCCTACACATCCCACACTGTGGATGGACATCGCAAACCAGTATATGCCCTGATCAGGAACTGAATCATGACCTCCTGGTTCATAGGTCGACGCTCAACCACTGAGCCACACCAATGGGACTGGTCTATCTTCAAATAGATTCATTTTCTAAGGCTGATTTCACTGTGACTCAAGCTGGCCATTGACCCATGATTTGGTTTTGTACCATCTTTATTCCAGATGAAGACCTTATTTGGGGAGACGTATTTACTGCCTCCAGTGCATTTTTTCTTCAAAATGTAATATTAATAATTATTTAGGGAAATATCAGTGTTTCAGCAACCCAGAAATGCTCAACATGGTCTAAGACCTTACAAAAGTGTGGCCCATCAGCACACATGGGAGCTTGTTAGAGAAGAAAAACCTTGATACCTCCCAGGGACCTGCTGACTCAGAATCTGCATTGGGTCGGACCTGCATTGCCACCATGTGCCCACCATCCAGATATCATTGCTGACATGTACACATAAGGAATTGTTAGACATTGGAACTGGGACTCAGATTTGTTGGACATTGAAATTGGGACTCAAACATTTTTGTTTTGTTTTGTTTTGTTATTATATGTTTATTTCTAGTCTGCAAAGGCAAAACTTTTTAAAGGAAAGAAATGGTGGGAAAAAGATACAGAGGCAAAGAAGCATTGAACAGACTGTCAAACTACATTGGGAAGACAGGGGAGGTTGGGCCAGGGGGGCTGTAAGAGACCAACCTAAGGACTTGTACGCATGCATATAAGCACAACCAATGGATACAAGACACTGGGGCGGTGAGGAGGGCGGGCAGGTGAAGGCATGTACTGGGGGATAGGGGAAGTCAGGGGGAGGTCAATGGTGGAAAAAATAGGAGACATATGTACTACTATTTGTAATACTTAAAACAATAAAAAAAATAAAAATTAAAAAAAAGATTCACAAGTAATTCATTTACACATTACAAACTTGAGAAGCTCTGATCTAAAGCTCAAAAATTTTTAAATTGCTTTTAATTTTATTTCCTAAAATCCTTCCAGCAAACATTTATATGACATCACAGGAGCTCAAGCCCTTTTACTTCTTCTGATCAGTTTCCATGACATCATAAATAATCAATCAGCTAAAGGGGTTTCAAGCTCCTTATACTGAAGCATAGTGGTCCAATGTACTTGAGAACTTATTCTTTTCATTAAACACACTTCTTGCTTGACTATTCATATGCCACATTTCCCTTTTTCCAACTTAATTTGTATAAATTTTAATAGAGTAGTAGAGAGAGCACAGTTGGTAGGGAGAATGTTTTGGGAATGTGAGTGGGATGCATTACAGCTCAGTATTTATTTCTCCCTGGTTCCACTTCATGGATAATAATTTCAATTACTGGATGTATCATTTTAACCAATTTATGTTAACTAGATACTCTCTCATGGGAAACATAAACCTCTGCAGTTTAATAAATTACTGACATTTTTACTATATGTATTTCCTTACTTTGATGGCTTGGATGTGACATTTTCTTAAGAGTAGATCAAGTGAGCAGAAGTCTTTGTTGCTGTGTTTTGTTTTTATTTTCTTATATAACCGTAAGCTGGTTCTGTGGAGGGTATAAAGCAGGTTGGGCTGGCCTGGAATCTTCCTGAGGCTACCCTGCCCTGTCTACCTACACAAGCTGTTTTGTATTGGTCTTAGTCTGTGGTGTCTGAACCACCCCTTGTGGTTATTATGATTGCAACACACCCTTCAGCAATAATCATCAGGAAACTTTGAAAAATTTATTACTCACAAGACTATAAATTACACAGCACACCTGACTGAGGGTAGAGAAAGAGCAGGTATGCTTATAGGCCCGGGTTCTGCTTTTATTGGAATCAAGCATGGAGGCCTAAGGTTTCATGGGCTCACTTTTTCTAGTGAATTTAAAGTATAAAAGTGGGAATTTAAAGAAAATGGAGAGAGAAAAAAAAAACAGTAGCCCAAATGGTCAGTTATTAAACTCAACCAATATTTCTAAAACAAAGAAGCATCAGTTCGGGTGGTGGCCATGGCTCCTAATATAGACAATGTGTTAGCTATCTTTGAAGTTGATGCCTCTTTGAAATAGATGCCCTTGCATTATATAAAGAAAAAAAAGGACAAATGTCAGGGCTTACACTACATTATCCACTGTTCCCAAACCTGCTCATTGTCTTCCATGTCCACCTCAATGACCGCTTCATCATCAGGCTACTCACTGTAATAATTCCTCTCATCCATGGCCTCCATGTCCTCATCATCCTGAGTTTTCACCATATTCCTTGTCTTAACCTTCCTCCTTTGTGTTATCATATTGCTCTGAGGCTGTCTTCCAAATGATGCATTGTCTTTCTCCATGATATCTGAAGTCAAGCCCTGTTGATGTAGCTGTCTCAGTCATATGGGGCAAGAGTGAGGGCAACAAGGTCGATATGGCATCTAGATAGCTATTTGACCTTGGCCAAGTCATCTAACTTCTCTAAGCATCAGTTTACTCTTATCACCAGGGTAAAGGAGTCCCCATCGGAGTGTGAATGGTAGTGGGATGATAGCAAAAGCGAGTTATTTTCAGCTTCCTGCAGTAATGCTCAGTATAAGCCTAGAGTTTAAGCACAAGGGCACGGGCATGTGCATACACATAGATTTAGAAAGCCTAGATTCCAGTCCAGGGTGTAATATTTTAATTTACTGCCATTTTTATTGCATTACAAAAATAAAATATCTTAGCCCTTACCCTAAAGAGGTTGACAGTCTGGTTGTAACAAAGCCTCAAAAAAGGTATAATGAACCTGGTGGCATCGCTCCATGGTTGAGCTTCAACGTATGAACTAGGAGGTCATGGCTCACTACATGCCCATGTTGCAGGCTTCATCCCCAGTATGGGGCATGCAGAAGGCAGCCGATCAGTGATTCTTTCTCATCATTAATATTTCTATCTCGCTCTCCCTCTCCCTTCCTCTTTGAAATCAATAAAAAGTATATTTAAAAAGAATGTATAATGAATGTACTATGTTATATACATTGAATTCAATTACTTAAATTTGTAGTCAGAGTGGCTAGGTTGAATTTTGTAACAGATACATAGGTGAGTAAGATAGGTCCCTTCCCTCAAGGCAAGTGTAACCTACTATAGTGAAATTGATAGGTAAAGAGCTTTTGACAAAATAGGACAGAATGAAATGAGTGTCAAATAGTACAAGCAGCACATCAGAGAGTACAGAGAACAAAATGCTGAATGCTGGCTAAGAGTATCAAGAGAGTTTACAGAGCATGTCCCTTGTAAGAGTTTTGAAAGATGGGCAGAGAATTTGAGAACATATTCTGAGAAACATGATGGGCAAAGGCACAAAAGCATGAAAGCATCAAGGAGCACATGTGAAAAAGTGTTGAGCTGGGAGGGAAATGACCCTGGGGAAGAATAATAGAAAGACTTACCGTTATGACTATATAACTATTTGGTATTATTTGAGTTTTTTTAAACATGCCTGTTCTCCTAAATTTTTTTCCCCCAACTTAAAGGGAAAAAAATGTGTTAGTGCAATAAGAAAAAAAGTGATAAAATTTCCCACCATGAAAGTGTTAATTGTAGGCACCAACAGTAAAACCAAACAGGTTTGAAATAAGCAGAAAGCGATTTGTATAAAAGAAACAGGATTTGAGTTGGTCTTGGTTGACAGGGTGGAGATAACTAGATAGAGAGGAGGAAGAACTGGAATAATTTGTCATTTCACTCATGGAGCCTTAGCTGACCCAGTTTGCCTGAGTGGAATTGTGCAGACACTCCTGGAACGCCTCTGCCCCCATGAGTACGTATCACCTCGGTTGAGTTTTAAAAAGCATGAAATGAAGCATGCTACAGTACAATAGAGTGTTTTTCGGTTTGTTCTTTAAAGTTCTTCCTTAGCAATTTATATCTTCTCCAAAAGCTTAGAACAAATATAAGTTCGCGGCATTTAAGTTCACCTCTTTCTTTTCTTTTCTCTCAGATTTCAGTGTGAAAAGTAAACTTCTGAGTAGAAAATCTGGGCACTTATATTTCAGTGTTTTTAAGGATATATGGCACCATTAGTTCTTTATAAATGCAAAGATGTACTTAAGTAAAGAAAAATAATATTTAATAATAAAAGAATTGAATAGAAATATAACAAACCCAATTAAAGTTGTTCTTAAGTGACTGCTTAGAGGTCATGCTAAAATACTAACTAAATTCTCCAAAAAAATAAATGAAGATTAGTGAAGTCTATGCTAAGTACTATTGGTAGGACATAGAGAATTTTTACATTTGATCAATATTTAAGTTGATATATAAATTTTTATTCAATTACTCAGCAGTTTTAATTACATTTAACCTTGAAATAAAGCTTCAATGTATTCAGAAAATAAGAAATTTATTAGTTTAATTAGTTTAAGTCTCTATTTTTTTTTACTTGAATAATTGCATTTTTTAACCTAAATCCAAGGTTTTTAAGCATTGGTGTGGTTCATTCCTTTTATTAGTAATGGGGTCAGAATATGCATATGGGCCTTCCCATCTGCAAAAGGCAAGAGTATGGATGGAAAAGAAAGCTGACCTAATAAAACCAGCTTAGACATCCCCAAACAACTTGTGTATGTTACTGAGGTCTAGGTCTTCACCTGGACACCAGGAGGGATAGTGAGTGTAGTTGCTCATTAGAAGAAAAATCCAGACTTGGGTCTTGCTAATGAGCTGGTAGGAGAAAGGTTAGATGCTCTGAGATTTCCCCAAGTACATCTGGTCAAAATTGAGAGACCAAACATGACTAATGAGATGCAGATTATGTATATTCCTTAGTTAACAGCTCCAATATGAGCAATCCATAAAATACATCTTCCTTCCTCAATGCCCCATTCTGCCAAGTCTTATTCAGATCTCCTCACAAATCCAACAGTATTATTCTCTCTCTTTCCCTCTGTCTAAAGGTCATTCTCATGCATTTCATCAGCCAATCCTGGCCCCTGGGATCTCAGCAAGCTAACCTACCAGTCAGATCGTCTGCCCCCTGGTGGTCAGTGCACTTCATAGTGAGAGGTTGAGCGGCCTTAGCATATCATTAGCATATTACTCTTTGATTGGTTGAATGGCTGACCGGATGACCAGACACCTAGCATATTAGGCTTTTATTATATAGGATATACTTGTACCATTACTTTTACTCTCCAACTTTTATTTTCAAAATTTTCAGTCATAGGAGCATTGAAAGAATGCTACCTTTCATGTTCACCAGTTCTTAACATTTGGCCACATTTATCTTACCCCTCTTTTTCTTTAAACTGAACTATTAGGATGTAAGTTGCACATATTATGACACTTCACAGCCAAATATATAAGCACAAATCCTCTAAAATAAGGGCATTCTTTTCCAGATATTTTATGGTGTGTTTTTGTTTGTTTGTTTGTTTTGTTTTGTTTTTATGATAACACTGTTTAAGAATCTCACGGGCTATAAATCTCCAACTGAGAAATCAAACTGATGGCCTAGTGGAGCATATCAATTGATCATTAGAAGATCTGTATTTCTATATGGCCTACTAGCACATTCCTGATGCCTTTACTTGGACACCATAGGATTTTAATATAACTTCCTGCATTTCTCTATCTATATTATTCTCTTCCACAGAAGTTGAGTTCCATTTCCATTGTTTTCCTTCAAAACAAAGCACATCTGCCTTTTACATCTACTAATAACTTTCAGCTGATTTGAACATCTGGTTACTTAGGAGGACTTCTAATATACTTAACAACTGTATAAGAACTACTTTAAGTATCACCAAGACATCTGGTGTAAGATTTTCTTTGGACCTTCCTGCAACATCCACACTTATTTATCCTAAAAGCAGAAGGAACTGAACATAATGAGGATTATCAGCCTCTATCTTAATAACTCTACCTTCCTCCACAGGCAAATCCGTACCATCATTTATAAGTAAGCTTTCATCCCAGGCTTAAGAACCCCCTGTGAATGAAGCAAGACAAGAAACCAACATATGTTACACAGAAAATGGTACTTTCTTCCCACCTGTTTTTCCTGGGGGACCGTTCATGAGAGTTCTTCTTCCACAATTTTCAAAACATCTAAGGGATTAAAACACTCACCTCTAAGGGATTAAAGCACTCCACCAAGAAATTTCACTTATGCTGCATCTGGGAAAGGGCATGAGGAGGTGGCATATGAACCAGCCTAGGAGCCCTGAGCTGTTCCTTCATAGGACAGAGGTCCAGGTACTTCCTCAACCCTCCTTCCTTTACATACTCAGGAATCAAGGCAAAGAAGGGGACCTACAGAGTCATGATCCCAAGAGCCTATAGTACATCCTTTTCTGAAGGCCTAAAGCAAGAATTTATCTGGAGCTGGTCTGAGGCCCGAAAAGAGACCAAGAAGAACAAAAGATAGAGTGTGCACTGTTGGGGTGCTTAGGAAAATAAGTTGATAATTTAGGTCTCTGGTGTGAAGGCCCTTTCATTTGCAGCCCAGAATGGGCAGCCAAAACAGGGGCAGATTTTTAAGGGTGTTGTATGAGCAGTATATTGATGTTTGATTGTCATTTTTCTTTTGGAATGTTTAGTGCCAACATATCTCTTCTTGTCAGACTTGCCTTTTTGGCCAATAGAGATAAAAATCATTTCTACTGATGCTTGCCCAGAGTGTCTTTCAATGTCTATTTGAACTTTGTTGAACATGGAAAGCTTTTGTTTGTCTGTTCAGTGAAGAACCCGTATTTATTTACAACTCATAAAAGAGCAGTCATTAGCTTTTCCTGACAAGATCCTTCTACTCCAAGTATTTTATCCAAAGGTGAGGTGGCTTTTAAGTTTCCACTCGTGTTTCATTTTTCTGCTTCTCTGTTCATGGGCAGTCAGAAAGAGGTACCAGGGCATCTGAAGCTTTCTTCACTGAAAGAATGATTTTCTAACTTTTATTTAACTCATAAGAAGAATACCATTTTGTATTTAGTTGTTTTTGTCTTTCCTAAGAAAGCCCAAATTCATGTCTTTCTTCCCAAAGAGTACTTCAGCTGTGAATTTATAAAATTAAATGTTTAATAATACCCATACACATGATCAGAAACTGTTTTCTGAAACAAATACCTCCAAAAAGGGATGATAAAACTTGATTTATGTGTGAATATAACATGTATAGTTCACTTATATCAGAGTAAAAAATCACTTAAACAGAAAAATATGTAGAAATATCATAAGAGAAATATCAAATAGTGTTATATTAATGAGTTCTAAATGCTCAAAATGGATATGGAGGGGGAAATCTTTAAAGGTAGTCATCACATAATTTTTTTAAAACTTCTCTGAATTACTTGGAAGCTCAAGTGTGAAACTCTGCAGTCATGTTTCTCAAAGTGTTCTGCATAGATCAATGGTATCAAAATCTACAGTGTGTGTGTTTACAATGCACATTCTATCATAGATTCTCCCCTGACAATTCTCACCTACACTGATGTTTGAGAACTATTATGAGGGAGAAGAAAAACTGAAGTAATTACTTGAGAGAAAAGATTTTACAAGCATTATCAACCATTACTACAAATAGGACAATAAATATCCATGTATTTGGAGATAAGTGATGAAATTTTATTTACTAATGAAATGACATGGTATCCAAGTAGGGTACCATTGATCTGAGTTGATCATTGTTAAGTTAGATGATGGAAACATAAAGTCATCATTATTCTACTTTCATGTATATTTTGATAAAGAAACATTGAGCATAGAGTGATTTACTGTTTTCCACATGAAAAACTAAGAGAGATTAATTCCACATGCCTTGAAAACATTTATTTCACATCTGGTATTTAATCTAATTGTGGCTGTGCTCAATCTGATTAAACATACACTAATTTGTATTTGAATTTTTTTTATTTTGAAAACAACATTTTAAATTACAATAGTCACTTAGAATTATGGGTTTTGTTTTTGTTACTTTTTATACATTTTTCATAGTGTTGCTAGTAGCCCTTATTAATTATAACTACTCTGATGTGACATCACCTTTCATTTTCTGATATTTTTCTTTCCCACATGACCCTCTCTCTTGAAAAATAAAATTCTTACTTTGGAAAAGCCACTTTAATATCTGGGATCAGTGGAAAGAGTCATGTCTCATTTATTAATGTGTTGGAGTCTTCGTCCTTTGGTCTTTTTTGATCTGAAGAAAAATAACTTCATTTTTTCTACTAGCCCCAAATACTCTGAGGCATTGAACTTTTAGCCTCTCATGCCTGGCAGCTGCTTTTTAAAGGGCTAAACTCTTCGTAGATTGGTTTGTACAAGTAAAACAATTTGAAGTACATCCATAAGTTTTATGAGATCAATAGACTGGTCTATGCAGGAGATGGAAGAATGCTACTAAGAGCTGTGCAAGCCAAAACTATTTTTTAAACAGCTCAACAGTCTTTATAGACATCAGCAAGACTGAACTAATTAACACCTGCAACTTCTTCCAATTATACTGTTGTGTAGACAAAGGGTAGTTAATTAGCTTAATCTAGGTCAAGATTGGAACAGTCTGCAGCCATGAATATAGAAATAGCCCAAGACAAAGAAAATTCTATTGTAAAGCTATGTTTTAACATGTAGCTCCACTTGAAGGAGCAGGGAGATTAAAAAGGCAGAATCAAGATGACAAGAGCTTAAATGGAAGAAAACTTTTCTTTTAAATCAGTTAATTTCTTGTTAATAAATGCATAGCCAGGCTGTTTAGGGTAATACACTTTGCCTCTCCTACTATCATTAGATCATGTTGACTGTGCTTAATTAATAGTGAGTGCTTAATTAATAATGACCTGAGCTTCTACATATACTAAATCATTGATAGTCAAAACTACATTGTCTACATAAACAAGCAACACTAAATTATATTGTTTAAATGTAGTTTTTGTTGTTAAAATTATGAAGCAAAACAAGGAAGTGATTCTCATAAGGCTGGGTCAGGAATTACTTCTAAGAGGGAGACAGAGGGTTATAATTGGGAGCTGGTGCACAGAGGGTTTCAGGGTTGCTGACAGTATCATCTTTCTTGAATTGAGAAGTAGCTACATGGGTATTTGTTTTTACAATAATTAATTAATCTACATATTTATGTTTTATGTTTTTCTAATGTATATTATATTTTATAATTTTTAAAAATGTTTAAATAAAACAACTAACTGTACATCTGGCTTGCTAACCATGGCTCTGAGCAATCTGAAACAGCAACCAAAGCAGAATTTCCAATGGGTTGTTAAAAAATATACACACACACTATCTAATAAAAGAGTAATATGCAAATTGACCATACATCCGCTATACCCACAAGCCATGCCCACCAGTCAATCCGGAGCAAGTATGCAAAGTAACCCATCCAAGATGGCTGCAGCCATGGAGAGAACAAGAGGCTTGGGTTTCCCTGGCAATGGAGGAAGCCAAGCTTTCCTTCTTTGTTGGCCAGCCAAGGCGTCCGCTCAAGGCTACAAAGTTTCAATTGTAGAAGATAAATAAATCCCAGATACCAGGGCCTCCACTTGGGTTGCTGGGAGGCATGGCCGGACTGCAAACCACCACAAGCCCCTCACCCAGGCCACCCCACGCCCCAAGGGAACCCCCACCCTGATCCGGGACACCCTTCAGGGCAAACCAGCCAGCCTCCACCCATGCACCAGGCCTCTATCCTATCTAATTCTATCTAATAAAAGAATAATATGCAAACTGACCATCACTGCAACACACAAGATGGCTTCCCCCATGTGGACACAAGATGGCCACCACACAAGAGAGCCAGCAGGGGAGAGCAGTTGGGAGAGACTAGGCCTGCAAGGGAGGGCAGTTGGGGGTGATCAAGCCTGCAGGGGAGGGCAGTTAGGGGTGACCAGAGGAGGGAAGTTGGGGGCAACTCGGCCTGCAGGGAAGGGTAGTTGGAGAGAACCAGGCCTGCAGGGGAGGTCAGTTAGGGGCAAATAGGCCAGTAGAGGAGGGCAGTTAGGGGCAAACAGGCTTGCAGGGGAGCAGTTAGGCATCAATCAGGCTGGCAGGGGAGTGGTTAGGGGGTGATCAGGCTGGCAGGCAGAAGCGATTAGGGGCAATGAGGAAGGCCTGCAGGTGAGCAGTTGGGAGCCAGCAATCCTGGATTGTGAGAGGGATGTCCGACTGTCCATTTAAGCCCGATCCAGGTAGGATCGGGCCTAAACGGGCAGTCAGACATTCCTCGAGGGGTCCCAGATTGGAGAGGGTGCAGGCTGGGCTGAGGGACACACACCCCCATGCACAAATTTCATGCACCGGGCCTCTAGTGTGTGTGTGTGTGTGTGTTTGTGTATATATATATATATATATATATATATATATATATATATATATATAATATCCATGTATATATGTTTACACACTTTAATACATTATTTTATTTTTTCAGTAAAGATGCACCTGAAGCAATATTTATGGCATCTGGTTAAAACTAGAGGAGCCCACTTTCAGTTAATAGTTCATATTAAACTTTTTTTTTGCATACCATTATACTCTAAATCATTTCTTAGCTTTGTATTCCTTCATAGTATGCCTTCATATTTCCTAATCAGCCACTTTAGCCTATCTTCTGTAAGGTCCTCCCGTCAAATTACCAAGGACATTTGATGTTCTCTCACTAAACATAAGGCAATACTACCTCTAGCAGACTCACCAGGTTCTCTCCAGACCAAGCTAAAAAATGCCCAAACTAAAGCTCTGATAGCTTAAGTGACTTCAACTTAATCACCAAGCTGCAGGTAGTTTTATGTTTTTTTAAATATATTTTTCTTGATTTCAGCGAGAGAGAGAAACATCAATGATGAGAGACAGTCACTGATTGGCTGCCTCCTGCACGACCCCCTCTAGGGACTCAAGCCCACAATCCAGGTATGTGCCCTGCCCAGGAATTGAACTGTGACCTCCTGGTTCATAGGCTGATGTTCAACCACTGAGCAACAATGGCAGGGCTAGTTTTTTTTTTTTTTTCTTTTTTGAGAGCAAAAGTAGTACTCATATCCTATTATAATCTAAAATAAATCCTATTTGAGTATTTATCTAATTAATTTAATTCTAGGCTTCAATCTTTTATATATATATATATATATATATATATATATATATATATATATATGGAAAGAGAGAGAGAGAGAAAGAGAGAGAGAGGTGAGAGAGGTGCAAATTAGCTGGGACGCTGTAACATCATGACCACTCAGGAGGAGGCTGTGAGTGCAGGTGGGTGGGAGGGGACTGCATGCACAGTGAGGCAAGCTACAGATGCCACAGGGCAGCAGAGAACAGGGCCTGCCAGCTGCGGCACCCTGGCAGTCCCGCCTCTGCGTGTGAGCTGCAGAGGAAACACTTTTTCTGACGGCTCATTGGGTAAGCTCCCTGTACACCATGCTCAGTGTTCATGGTAACTTGGGTAATAAGAAGGTGATCTAGGGTTTTCCCACCTCACTCCTGGAGGAAAAAAAGAAGGTCCGCTGATGGAGGGCTAAGAAATGTCATATCCTTTCCTAGCCAGTTTTGCTCAGTGGATAGAGCCTCAGCCTGCGGACTGCAAGGCCCAGGTTCTATTCTGGTCAAGGGCATGTACTTAGGTTGCAGGCTCCTCCCTGGCCAGCACCCAAGTCAGGGCTCATGCAGGAGGCAACCAATCAAACTGTCCCTCTCATATTAATGTTTTTCTCTGTCTTTCCCTCTGTCTTCCAAGCTCTCTAAAAATCAATGGAAACATATCCTCAAGTGAAAAGAAAAAAAAAAAAAGAAAGAAATGTCATATCCTGTGAAAGAGACATCTTGAAAATGCCTAAAGAAAGCTGTCATTTTTTCATGGTGAAGGGACTGGAGTCCGTGTTGATGAAAACACCTTGGCGGCTGCGGCGACCGGCAATGGCAGCAGCAGCAGGGCGATGGGGGCGGTGCCTTCCCCTGATCAGCCCGGTCATCTCCTGCAGAGTGAGGCCAAACTGCAGCTTAGGCCTGCTCCCTGCAGGTGATGGCAGGCCTAAGCCATCAGTAGGACATCTCCTGAGGGCTCCCGGATTGGAGAGGTTACAGGTCAGGCTGAAGGACGCCCCCCCCCCCCCCACCATGCATGAATTTCATGCACCAGGCCTCCAGTATTGATATAATAATCAATATCCATAACTCACTTAATTCAATAGAATTATAAGAACTCTTAACACTTTTAAACCTGAGCCCAGACACTACCAGGGAAATCTTCGCCCAATGCATCACATCAAATGAAAAATACAAAGAAATTAAAGCAGAAGACAAAAAATATATATGTGTTTTCTAAAGAGTGCTACATTTATAAGTGCAGTGGGATATTACTAAAATGAAATAGAAGAAGATGTCTTGTTAGCTGGACTAAACTCAGTGACAAGTTGCTGCTTAGTTTCTACTCACCATCCTAACAATATCTACTAAACATCAAATTCTGTCACTGTTCCCAAGTCATTTCCAAGCTTCCCACAGCTCTTCAGACTAATCTTCTCACATCCTGCTCCCTCTTATTTAGTCAACTGCTCTCAATTTATTCCATTTCTATGCCCAGGAATTCTTTTTAATCCTCCAACTCCCAACATTTAGTGTTTAGTGTTCTTTCATTCAGAGCAACTTCTGAACAACAACAACAAAAAATACCCTCTGGAGCATAGATCCAATTTACCCAAGGAAATAGGGAAAATGGGGGGATTTTAGGGTTGGGAATGTGCCCAGACAGAGGAATAGATGATCGTTGCCAGTCCCATTATGAAGAGGCTGACTGCTCTGTGCATGTGGATGTGTAGGTTGACATAGCGATCCTATAATTCTTGGAACAAAGACACCCAAGAAGTAGCCACAGGAGTTTCAAAGTAATTTAAATGTTTTTAAAATCTTGGAGAAAAAATTATATTTTCCCAAGATATGCTCACAGTAGACCAATGTAAACAGTTTGCCTAAAAGACAAAATATTTGTCTGAACTGAGAGTGGAAAGATAAATTATAAAAAGTGCCTTTGATGGTATGAGGTTGGGATCTACTACTCCAGGGAATAAGGATTTAGGCTATTTATAACCTGAACAGGATCATAATATACAAGAACTCTATAAATATTAAACAACTACCTTTCAGAAGTTACATTGTGGTGAGCAGTTGATACTTTGAAAGTGATTAACAAGGAGTCTTAAAAAAATCCTTGATCCTATGCTGTTACAGAATGATACTGCAAGGAGACTCCATATAATGTAAACTAAAATGTTATAATCTTACTGTTACAAGTCTTACAAGATCTGGAGGAAACTAAAATACCAATTATTTTAGTGGTGGCGATAAAGTTTGTTTATGCATGAATGTATTCATTTATTTATGGACCGGTTGGTTTATTCAAAGAAGTAGGGTACTTTTCCTTTTGTTCCCAAGCCTGAATGAGATGTTTCATAAAACACACACTGAGTACATGTATTTCTAATAGGTTGTCTCTAAAGTGTGCTCTTGGATGACTTGACACCTCTGCCACAGCAATGAGCTGAATAATGTGGAAAAGTTGCTTAACTTCTCTGAACCTCTGGCTGAAGAGAATAATTGTGTGGAATTGAAGATCAAAGAATACATCTGAAAACATTTTGCAAACTGTAAGGACACATTCTTTGTAAAAGGCCCACCCCTTACCCCCCTGATATTGGCATTTTTAGTACTATATTGAATCATTTCCCCACATGAACTTATATTATTAGATATGCTATTATTCTTGTAGAGTTCAAGAGATATTTATATGATTTGTCACCAAAACAGCATGTGTCAATTACATCAGAGTCAAACAAATTTAAATTCCCCAGATATACCTTGGAATCTCTATTTGTAATCAGTAAGAATAAACGCTTGTCTGGCTGCTGTGTCTCAGTGGTTGAGTGTTGACTTATGAAGCAAGCGGTAAAAGTTCAATTCCCTTCACAGTGCTTGGCCAGGTTGCAAGCTCGATCCGCAATGTAGGGCATGCAGGAGGCAGTTGATCAGTGATTTTCTCTCATTATTGATGTTTCTATCTCTCTCTTCCTCTCCATTCCTCTTTAAAATCAATAAGAATGTATTTTTAAAGAGGAACAAAGGCTTGTTAAATAAGACATACAAAACTTAAATATAAGGCAAAGAATATACAGATATAGACAAAAGCCATTTAGGTAACAAATAAACTGTTTCATATAAATACATTCATGATGGTTTTACTATATAAATAATAGATGAAATGTGCAAACAACTTAAGAATTAACATTAAAGTAAATAATTTTTGAAATCTGTTTGAGTCAAATCAAAACAATATTAAATATCTGTTTTACAAGTTTAAAATTGCTTTGATTACTCTGAGCTGAGTGCTAGGCAGTGAGATTGATATATATGAATTTTTTTAATTTTTTCCTTTTATTTTTTTTTATTCTGGCTTACTGTCTGCTCCTAAACTTTTTTTCTAAAAGTGTTCTAGTCTTTTTTCACTGAGGGAAACAACAATATAACATTCTGAGAATTAAAGGGTCAGCTACCTGCTTTAGTAGAACAGAGTCTTGTGCTCAAAGGTATTGCTTCTCTGAAACACTGAAATTGCTAAAATCCACAGTGTCCTTGAAGAGAAAATAAAATACAACAGTTGCAAATAGGTTGGAAACTGACAATTCCTATGTCAGCCGCTCTAGGGATATGGTAGGAAATTGACTTTTGTAATGAAGTGTTACTCATGCCTTCAAACACGGGATTACTTGTTGTGCCTCCTGGGGTTAAGACACGGATGCCACTCTTTCCTTCAAAATTTCATGCTTAGTATAACTGCTGGCTTTCTTAATTCAACATTGATACACACAATTATTCCTGGTGCCTATGCTGATTGGTCAGGAAATATTAGAACACTCCTGACACCATAAATATTTAATCATTAATTTATTCACTTATTCAGCATTAATTTATTTGCACCCATAAACCAAACATTGAGTTAGGAGTCATCAAAACTAGATTATAATGTACCTTTAAGGTATTTATAATCCAGGGGTCTGTGTGAACTTGTACAACCAAGTATTAAAGTGGAATGTAATATGTATAATGAGAGATGGACACAGGATGCTGCAGAAAAGAGAGAAGTTGCTAAACGTCCCCCAAGTGTACACATTAAAAAAATTGTCATAAAATCCATATACATATTAAAACACTAATTTATATGTCTATAACAATATGTGAAAAATAAACAACATACAGTTAAACAACAAATGGATAAAAAAATCATAAGGGAAATTAGAAAATATTTTGAGGCAAATAAAAATGAAAATACAACATACCAAAACTTATTGAGTACTGCAAAAGTGGTATTAAGAGTGAAGTTTAGAGAGTCTGTGCCATCTTGAAGAGGAGAGCTGCTGTGAGTGGAATCCCAGCCTACCCTCCACCCAGGGTGCTCTCAGACACCACCCGGGATCCTACAGCCACTCAGCCAGAGAACTGCTCCCTCAGCTGCTGACCCACGGACAATGGAACTTCAGCCCCTCAAGCTGAGGGCTCCTGTGAGCTCTGGAGGGTGCTCCCTTCCTCTTAGCCAGAGTCTTTAGCTCCAGGCACCATGAGCACATGCATGCAGTAGCAGCCAAGCCTTACCCAGCAGCCCCAAGCTCCGTGTCCATAGGCACAAACAGTCGAGTCTTACGCAGCAGCCCCTGGCACTGTGACCACTCTAGCAGCTGTGTGAGCATCCACCACCAGTGACCACCAGAGGAGCAGCCACCTGCCTGCAACTGCTCAAAGAGCAGACACCCTGAAACACTCCCTCCTCAGGAGCAGCCACCACCTGAGACTGTGTGAGGAGCAGCAACCCTGTGACTGCTGAGGAGCAGCAGCCCCACGACTGTGTAAGGAGCAGCAGCCCCATGACCACTTCAGGAGAAGCCGCCGCCCATGACCACCCAAGAAGCAGATGCCACCTGCAACCTCATGATCCACCACCAAGCCCACCACAGCAGCCAGATTTGACATCTAGATCCTTTGGTGAGAGCAAAATTAGGGAGACAGAGAACAACCCCCAAAGGAAAGAAAAGGAGAAAGCACCATAAAGGGAACTAAATGAAATAGAGGCATGCAATGTGTCAAAAACAAAAAAGCATTGAGCATAAGGGTCATACAGTTCACAAACTGGATGGATGAGAAAACCAACAACCTATGTAAGAATTAGGAGGAAATAAAGAGTGATATAGCTGCAATAAAAAACAATATGGAAGCTTTCAACAGTAGACTAGGAGAAGCAGAGGACCAAATTAGCGAATTAGAAGACAGGGAATCAAAACACATCCAATCTGAACTGCAATTGGAGAAAAAAATCAAAAGACAGGAGGAGAGCCTGAGGGAGCTTTGGCACAAATGAAACAAAGTAACATATGTATAAAAGGGGTGCCAGAATGACAAGAAGAGGAGCAAGGGTTAGAAAACCTATTTGAAGAAATAATGTCAGAAAAAAGTCACACAAGCACAAAGAGTCCCAAACAAGATGAACCCCAAAAGACTCACACTGAGACATGTCATAATTACCATGGCAAATGTTAATGACAAAGGTAGAATATTAAAGGCTACAAGAGAGAGACAGAAAGTAACCTATAAAGAATCTCCCACTAGATTATCAAATGATTTCTCAACAGAAACACATCAGGCCAGAAAGGAATGGAAGGAAGTATACAAAATTATGCAAAGCAAGGGATTGAATCCAAGAATACTCTATCCAGCAATTTTGAATTTATCATTCAAAATTGAAGGGGAAAACAGGAGCTTCACAGACAAAAAAAAAAAAAAAAATGGCTAAGGGAATTTATTACTACCAAGTGAGCAATGCAAGAAATGCTAAAGGGATTGTTGTAAAAAGGAGAAATAGAAAGGGAAGAAAGAACACAGGCACAAAAAAATAAAAATGGCTACAAACAAGTACCTATCAATAACTTCTAATGTCGATGGCCTAAATGCTCCAATCAAAAGACATGGAGTAGCTGAACTGATAAGAAAACACGACCCATATATGATGTCTATAAGAGACCAACCTCAGAACAAGAAACTCACACAGACTGAAAGTGAAGGGATGGAAAATATCTTTCAGGCAAATGGAAATGAAAATAAAAGCTGGAGTAGCAATACTTATATCTCACAAAATAGACCTCAGAGTGAAGGCCATAACAGAGATAAGGAAGGCCACTTCATAATACTAAAGGGATCGATACAACAAGAGGATAAAACTCTGGTAAACATGTATGCACCGAATGCAGGAGCAGCCAAATACATAAAAACAAACAAACAAACAAAAAAAACCTGCTGGAAGATATCAAGGGAGAGATTGACAGCAATACAATCATAGTAGAAGAATTTAATACCCCACTGAAATCACTGGATAAATCCTCTAAACAAAAAATCAGCAAAGAAACATCAATCCTAAATGACTCACTAGATCAGATGGAATTAATTGACATCTTCAGAACATTTCACCCTAAAGCCACGGAATATACATTCTTCTCAAGTGCACATGGGACTTTTCAAAGATAGACCACATATTGGGTCACAGGCAAAGTCTCTCCAAATTCAAGAAGATTGAAATTATATCAAGTATCTTCTCAGATCACAATGGCATAATATTAGGAATTAAGAACAATAAAAATAATCAAAAAATCCAAACACTTGGAGGATGAATAGCATGCTATTAAACAATGATTGGGTTACCAGAAAGATCAAAGAAGAAATTTAAAAAACATCCTGGAAACTAATGACAATAAAAACACAACAACCCACAATCTACGGGGCACAGTGATAACAGTCCTAAGAGGGAAGTTCATAGCCCTACAGGCCTATCTCAAAAAAAAGAAAAGAAAAACTGGTAACAAATTATCTAACTCTATAACTTAAAGAAGTAGAAAGAGAGCAACAAGAAAAGTCCATAGTGAGCAAAAGGAAGAAAATAATAAATATCAGAGCAGAAATAAATGAAATAGAGACCAAAAAAAAACAAGACAAAAGATCAATGAAACCAAGAATTGGTTCTTTGAAAGGATAAACAAGATTGATGGACCTGTAGCTAGGCTCACAAAGAAGCAAAGAGAGAGGATCCAAATAAACAAAATCAGAAATGAAAAGAGGCAAAATAACAACCTACCCCACAGAAATTGTAAAAAAATACTATGAGAACCTCTACTCTAACAAACTAAACAACCTAGAGGAAATAAACATATCCCTAGAAATATATGACCTTCCAAAACTCAATCAAGAAGAATCAAAAAATCTCCACAGGTTGATAACTAAGGAAGAAATTGAAGCAGTCATCAAAAATCTTCCAGCAAGCAAAAGCCCTGGTCCAGATGGCTTCACAGGAGAGTTTTATCAAACACTCAAAGAAGAACTAAAACCTATCTTTCTCAGGTTATTGCAAAAAATTCAAGAGGAAGGCACACTTCCAAGCTCTTTCTATGAAGCCAACATTACTGTAATCCCAAAACCAGATAAAGACACTACAAAGAAAGAGAATTATAGGCCAATATCCCTGATGAACATAGATGCCAAAATCCTCAACAAAATTCTAGCAAATCAGATCCAGCATTACATCAGGAAGATCATACACCATGACCAAGTTGGGATTTATTCCAGGGATGCAAAGCAGGTACAATATCTGCAAATCAATAAATGTGATACATTACATAAAAAAATTGAGAGACAAAAATCACATCAATTGATACAGAAAAGGCATTTGACAAAATCCAACAGCCTTTCCTGATAAAAACTATCAGAAACATGGGAATAGAGGGATCATACCTCAACATAATAAAAGCCTTATATGACAAACCTACAAGCAACATCATACTCAATGGGCAAAATCTAAAACCATTTTCCCTAAGAACAGGAACAAGACAGGGATGCCCACTTACACCACTTCTGTTTGAAATGGTACTGGAATTTCTATCCATAGCAATCAGATAAGAAGAAATAAAAGGCATCAAAATCGGAAAAGAAGAGGTAAAACCGTCATTATTCACAGATGACATGATAGTATACATAGAAAACCCTAAAGACTCAATCAAAAAACTACTAGAACTAAAAAATGAATTCAGCAATGGAGAGGATACAAAATTAACACCCAGAAATCTATGGCTTTTTTTATATACCAATAATGAACTCACAGAAAGAGAAACTAAAAAGAAACAACAATCCCATTTACCATTGCAACAAAAAAATTAAGATTTTTTTAACCAAGGAGGTAAAAGACTTGTACTCAGAAAATTACCAGATGCTGAAAAAAGATTTAGCGGAAGACATAAACAAATTGAAGAATATCCTGTGTTCATGGATTGGTAGAATCAACATATTAAAATACCTATACTACCCCAAACAATCTATAGATTCAATGTAATCTCCATTAAATACCAACGGCATATTTTATTTATTTATTTATTTTTTTAATATATTTTATTGATTTTTTTACAGAGAGGAAGGGAGAGGGATAGAAAGCTAGAAACATCGATGATAGAGAAACATCGATCAGCTGCCTCCTGCACGCCCCCTACTGGGGATGTGCCTGCAACCCAGGTACATGCCCTTGACCGGAATCGAACCCAGGACCTTTCAGTCCGCAGGCCGATGCTCTATCCACTGAGCCAAACCGGTTTCGGCCCAACGGCATATTTTAAAGACCTAGAACAAACCATACAAAAATTCATCAATAATAATAAAATAGTAATATGCTAATTAGACCAGACAGCCAAATGAACTTCCGGACATAATTCCGGGAGTCCTTCTGGACTAAGCCGCGGCAGCGAGGGCTGAGGCAGAGGCAGTTAGAGGCAATCAGGCAGGCAGGTGAGTGGTTAGAGGCAATCAGGCAGGCAGGTGAGTGGTTAGGGGTGATCAGGCAGGCAGATGAATGGTTAGGGGTGATCAGGCAGGCAGGTGAGCAGTTAGGGGTGGTTAGGCAGGCAGGCAGAGAGGTTAAGGGTGATCAGGCAGGCAGGCAAGTGGTTAGGGGCAATCAGGCATTCAGAGGCAGTTAGGGGAAATCAGGCAGGCAGGCAAGTGGTTAGGAACGATCAAGCAGACAGGCTAGTGGTTAGGGACAATCAGGCAGGCGAATGGTTAGGGGCAATCAAGCAGGCAGGAAAAAGGGCTAGGGATGATCAAGAAGGCAGGTGAGTGGTTAGGGGTGATCAGGCAAGCAGGCAGAGGGGTTAGGGGTCATTAGGCAGGCAGGCAGGTGATCAGTTAGGAGCCAGTGGTCCCAGATTGTGAGAAGGATGTCCGACTGCTGGTTTAGGCCCGATACGGCTCACAGATATCAGGCCTAAACCTGCAGTCAGACATCCCCTGAGGGGTCCCGGACTGCAGGCCAGGCTAAGGGACCTGACCCCTGTGCACAAATTTTGTGTACCAGGCCTCTTGTCCTATATAATAAAAGTTTAATATGCTAAGTGTCTGGTTGTCCGGTCGGCCATTCAACCAATCAAAGCATAATATGCTAATGATATCCTAAGGCAGCTCAACTGCTCACTATGACATGCACTAACTTCCAAAAGGCAGATGCTCCGACTGTTAGGTGAGCTTGCTGCTGGGGTCCAGCAGGTCAAACTGAGCAAGGCAGGCTGGACATGCCTGGAGTCCTCCCGCAGTCACTCCTTAGCTGGCCAACCTCCCACATCCTTCCCTGTCCCTGATCATGCACTGGTGGGGTCCCTTGGCCTGGCCTGTGCCCTCTCACAATCCAGGACCCCTCGAGGGATGTCAGAGATCTGGTTTCAGCCCAATGGAAAAATGACCGGTCACTATGTCACACACTGACCACCAGGGGGCAGATGGTAAACACTGGAGATGCCCCCTGGTGGTCAGTGCTCCCACAGGAGCACCTCTCAGCCAGAATCTGGGTTCACAGCCAGAGTGCAGCGGCAGTGGCAGGAGCCTCTCCTACCTCCTTGGGCTTCTGGACTGTGAGAGGATGCAGGCTGGGCTGAGGGACTTCCTCCCCAAGTGCATGCATTTTGTGCAATGATCCTCTAGTCTAGAATAAAAAAAGACCCCAAATAGCTGCAGCAATTTTGATAAAGAAAAACAAAGTAAGAAGGATGACAATACCAGATATCAAGCTATACTACAAAGCCACTGTTCTCAAAACTGCCTGGAACTGGAACAAGAACAGACATATAGAACAATGGAACAGAACTGAGAACCCGGAGTTCAACCCAAACCATAACGCTCAATTAATATTTGACAAAGGAGCCAAAAGTATTAAATGGAGTCAAGATAGTCTCACCAATAAATGGTGTTTGGAAAATTGGATAGATACTACTACATGCAAAAAAAAAAATGAAACTAGACCACCAACTTACACCATACACAAAAATAAACTCAAAGTGGATAAAGGACTTTTTATGAGACAGGAAACCATAAAAATCCTAGAAGCCATAGGCAGCAAAATAGCAGACATTTGTCATAGCAATATCTTTACCAATACAGTTTCTAGGGCAATGGAAACTAAGGAGAAAATAAACAAATGGAACTACATCAAAATAAAAAGCTTCTGCACAGCAAAAGAAACCATCATCAAAACAACAAGAAAGCCCACTGCATGGGAACACATACACTTAGTGGCCAGATTATTATGATCTCTGAATGCATAATAATCTGGCCACTACACAAAGAAGCATAGAACAGACAATCAAACCTATGAGGGAAGGCAGGGGGTGAGGTGGTAAGAGATCAACCAAAGGACTTGTATGCATGCATATGAGCAAAACCAATGGACACAGACTGGGCAGGGGGAGAGCACATGCTTGGAGGTGGGGGCGGCCGAGAAGAGGTCAAAGGGGGGGAAAGGAGACTTATGTAACACTTTAAATAATAAAGAATTTAAAGTAAATAAAAAGTGGGGGAAAAGATATGGAAACAACCTAAGTGTAAATTGACAGATGACTAAATAAAGAAATTGTGGTAAATAATAAAAGCAAGAGTGAAGTTTGTGGTAGTATACACCTACATTAAAAAAAAAAGAAAGAGCCTGCCAGTGTGGCTTAGTGGTTGAGCATGGACCCATGAACCAGGTCACAATTCAATTCCTTGTCAGGGCGCATGCCTAGATTGTGGGCTCAATCCCCAGTGGGAGGCATGCATGAGTCAGCTGATCAGTGATTCTCTCTCATCATTGACGTTTCTATCTCTCCCTCTCCCTTCCTCTCTCTGAAATCAATAAAAACATATTTTTAAACATTCTTTAAAAAGAAGAAAGATCTGAAATAGTCTAACTTTATACTCCCAGGAACTAGCTAACTAAATAAATAAGAGCATCACAGCTCCACATTAGCAGAAGGAAGAAAAAGAATAAATAAAATAAGGAACAGAAAAACTCAATGAAACTAAGAGTTGATATTTTGAAAAATATAAAAAATTGACAAATTTTTAACTAGTCATACTAAGAAAAAAATCTCAAGCAATTAAAATTAGTAAAGAAAGAAGAGAGATTACAACTGATGCAACAGAAATCAAGATATTCATAATAGGGGAAACTGGAAGGAGGTGAGTTATGAAAAACTATCTGTATTTTCTGGGGAATTTTCTGTAAAACTAAAACTGCTCAAAAATATAAAGTTTATGAAAAAGAGTGAGATAAAATGGTTGAAATTAATTGTAATAATATATTCAAATTAAGAAATCCAGACTATTATTTTATCAATAAAAATTTTGTACTTTTGTCATACAAACTGGTTGCAATGTATTGTGTAATTTTACACTTAGATACTTTTAAATTCACATTAGCCACAATTCAAGAGCTCAATAGCCACATCTGGCTAGTGGCTTCCATATTAAATAGTGCATGTATCTATAATAATAAAAGCATAATATGCTAATTAGACCAGACATCCTTCTGGATGACCTTCTGGACAGAGCTAGGGTTGCGAGGGAAGCCCAGGTCCCAGGTGCTAGAGGGAAGACAGTGCCAGTAGCCAGGGGAAGGAAGGCCTACTCTTGTACGAATTTCATGCATTGGGCCTCTAGTACATAGATAATGTCTTAATTCTTAGAATAAAGGTGTATACAGGATATAATAAAAATGTGGGGTGGGGGGTACTTAAGGCAGCCTGTGGGACAGAAAAAGCCTCAGAGAGAGGATAAGGCTGAATTGATACTTGAAGGAATTATGGGAATTACCTAGTAAGCACAGCCAAGGCAAGGGTCAAAGCCAGGCTTGATGGATTCAGTGAGTAAAACTATCATGAACCACTATTAGACCCAGGGAGTTTATTACTTGCATTGAGAGCAAAAGGAAGAATAGCTAAAGGTACCAATTCCCTGTGTCTTTGCACTGCACACCAAAAAGGGTGACACAAAACCAAAGGGTGTGGGTTGACTGCAATGAGTTGTAAGACAACTCATTGCTGAGGAGTCACTTCCAGACTGTGGCTAAGTGGTGTTATGGTGTGCAGCTACACTCTGAAGAAGATAGGACAGAAAGCCTCATCTCACCTTATAACTTGGAAAAATAATCAAATAAATCCATTTAATTAGTTTCTAGATTTGATACATTTATCTGTTTCTTATTCAGTTTGTTTCAGAAGGAACTCAAGGTAGAATCAGTTTTACTTATAATATGTGCACCTTTCCCACAGAAAATTAAGCTCTGAGCCACTGGACTAATTTCATGTGACTGAGGATTCCATTTTGCATTTGTGTCATATCTAAACTCCTTGCTATGAGAACTATAGTGGCAGAGTGAGATCATGTCAACTCCTTTTTAGAGATTAAATCTTGTGGGCTCACATTCCTATCATGTTTTCTTCCTGGAGTTAACCCAATGCATTTGCAAGTTTATAGTCTTTTCTGTCTGATATTTTTCCCTTTTAAAGATTATTCCTGAAACCTGCCTGCACATTCATGAGAATTATTTCCAGTTTTTTTTCTTCTGGTCCCAAAGTTATTTATAAATGCTGTTTGATATTTTCCAAAGGCAGTGTAATATTTCAGGGGACCTTGCCCCACCTCATATACTGAGACTAGCAGTCCACATCTAAACTATTCCCAATTCTCAAAATATCACTGGCTCTGCTGTCCTACCACTCTAATGGCACAGTGTTTGTAGCTAATGTTGATTGATTACAATCTGTCAGGCACTGTGCTGAGTTCTTTGACAGACATTAATCCATTTGATCCCATGAAACCCTATTTAGTAGATGCTGCTCTTATTTTCTTTTTATAGATTAGAAAACACATAGATTAAGTAACTCCAGTTAATTCATCCAGTAAGTGAGGGGATTACAATCCATGCAGTCTGGCTCCAAAAAAAGAGTGCTTTCCCTCTACACTGTCTCTACCTCAAAAGTAATATAATCTCATTCCAAATAAAGCAACACTGTATACAATTGTCCAACATTTACTCCATCCCATCAACTTAAAACAATAAGCCCTGTCTAATGTTCGGCCGCCTAATCCACCTAATATGTATTGTTAAGTTAGCCAACCAAAACACGTAAGTTACCCTGTCCCCAATTTTCTTCAGATTTTCTCTAGTCCTACTGGGTCACTAGTTGGGATCTCAATTTGTCATTCTGTAGCTATAGCTGGGACACTCCCTCTACAATCTCCAAAATTTCATGACTTCAGTTCCATGACTTTCTTACCAACCTTCTGTTTACCAAAGTCAGTCTCTAAGAGTATGTTATCACCACACCCACAGACTTTCAAAAGTAAAAACTATTACTCTACGCAATGTTTCTCTTTACAATTATCCTATACTAGAGGCCCGGTGTATGAAATTCATGCACTTGGAGGGGGGAATCCCTCAGCCTGGACTGCACCCTCTCACAGTCCAGGAGCCCTATGGGGAGAGGGCCTAAGTCATCAGTTGGACATCCTTAGCACTACCACGGAGGCAGGAGAGGCTGGCACCACTATTGCTGTGCTAGTCAGCCATGAGCCTGGCTTCTGGCTAAGCGGTGATCCCCTTGTGGGAGCACACTGACCACCAGGGGACAGCTCCTGCATTGAGCATCTTCCCCCTGGTGGTCAGTGTGTGTCATAGTGACTGGTTGCTCTGCTGTTCGGTCAATTTGCATATTAGCCTTTATTGTATAGGATAATGTCTTATTATGGGCAAGGCCTCTAATTCAATTTTTTTTTTTTTAGGTAGTTAAAGGGAGGGGCAGAATTTTCACTTGAGCCTGAGGCTAAAATTGCCCTTAGCTCAAAAATCTGCATACCACTGAAACACATCTTGGTGAGGCTCATTCTGAACCCCCACACTGTTCTATTATGTGTATAAGTATTGGGAACCATCTTATCTCTTTAGTGAAAGGAACCTTTTGTTATGTTACAATGGGACTAACTTTATCCCATGAGTTGTGTTTTGGCTTCAAGCCTGTATCCTGTATTCATGCAACAACTCCAGCTCTTCTGTTCAATATTTACCTGGCATATCTTTTATTTTCTTTTCTCTAAATCTTTCTAGATTTTATGTATTAGATAGGAATAGCCCATGGGCACAGACAATAGTCTGGTGAAGGCCTGGAAGGGGCAGGTGCAGGGTGGAGGTGATCAATGGGAGAGAAAAAAAAAAAACTAAAACAAAGGGACATCTGTAATACTTTCAACAATAAAGACATATTTTAAATAAAGGAAAATACCTTAGTTGAAAAGAGTTTTATGTGAAATAATGTAAGTAATTGCTCTACACTGTACTTTATATTCTCCACTCCTCTCAAAGAAATATTAATTGACCCTGTGTTCACTTAATGTAAATTGACCTTATATTCACTGACTGCAGGACTGACTTCTGCCACACCAACCCAGCACTGACTGACACAGGGGCTGCAATCATACCCTGCTTTTCTCTCCCGGCCACTGCCCGGACCTGATCGCAGCCCCCTCAGCAGTCAGTGCTGGGTCGCTGAGGCACCCGCAGCATGGCAGTCAGTGCTGGGTTGCCAGGACAGACTTCCGCCATGCCAACCAAGCACTGACTGACATGGGGGCTGCGATCAGACCCTGCTTTTCTCTCTGGGCCTGATTGCAGCCCCCTCAGCAGTCAGTGCTGGGTCGCCATGGCAACCCAGCACTGACTGCAGGACTGACTCCTGGTGTTCAGTTGAGCCTTCGGTCATTTTGGACGTTATGGACCCTGAATCTTTATATATATAGATAATAAAAGCCCAGTGACCAAAATGGTGGAACGGCCAGAATGACCAGAGACCATAATGACCACGCCCCTCACCCCGGCTGGCCAACCCCCAGGGAGTGGTTTGGGGCAATCAGGCAGGCAGGCAAGTGTTTAGGGGCAATCAGGCAGGCAGGCAAGTGTTTAGGGGCAATCAGGCAGACAGGTGAGGTTAAGCGGCGATCAGGCAGGCAGGCAGAGGTGGTTAGGAGCGATCAGGCAGACAGTTGAGCGGTCCCAGATTGTAAGAGGGATGTCTGGCTGCTGGACATCCCCCGAGGGTTCCTGGATTTCGAGAGGGTGCAGGTCGGGTTGTGGGACACCCCCCACATGCATGAATTTCATGCTCCGGGCCTCTGGTTTTTCATAAAAACTAAGTAAGTGGACACAGACAACAATATGGTGATTACCAGAGGGAAGGAGAGTTGGAAAAGGTAAAAGAAGGTAAAGGGGGGAAAATTGGTGATGGAAGAAAATGTCACTTGGGGTGGTAAACAATATACAGATGACATGTTGTAGAATTGTGTACCTGAAACCTATATAATTTTATTAACCAATGTCACCCCAATAAATTCAGCTTAAAAAGCTGAGTAATAGATTCCAACACATTTCTTCAATATATGTTTTGTTGATTTAAGAGAATAAGGGAGAGGGAAATACAGAAACATCAATGATGAGAAAGAATCATTGGTAGGCTGCCTCCTGAACACCCCACACTGGGAAAAGTGCCTGCAAAACGAGCATGTGCCCTGACCAGGAATCGAACCTATGACCTCCTGGTTCATAGGTCAATGCTCAACCACTGAGCCACACTGGCCACACTCCAACACATTTCTTAATTTTTAGGCCATTATTCTCAAACAATTCTTCAACATGAATACACCCAAAGGGTAGTATCTACTTCCATCAGTTGATTTAAGGATATGGAGATGAGTGGGTGGAAAAAAAAGAAAAGTCCTTCTTAGGATGTGTAACTACACATAGAAGGACTAAAAAAAGAAAATGTACCCTAATTGAAACTTATACTCTCTTTCAATTTGGGAATCACTGTTCTGAATACTAAATTAGAGAGTTTGTGATTGTGTGAATCAGGGGATCATACAGATCACTGAAAGAAATAAGGAAGACTTCGAGGTCCCAGTTTCACCTGGTGTCAGGCATTTTGTTCCAGTTCTTCAGAAACTACCACAAGTAAACTTCATAACACTTAGAAGATACATTCCCAAAGGAGATAAATTATAAAATAAGATTTCCATAACCTTTGATTAAATACAATAACTCTACTTTAGAAGACATCTTTCTCTCTCAGAGAACAGTGCCTATACTATTTCCCTCATGTAAGAGAAATTGGAAATTTTTAGAAGTGGACTCTCCAGTACTCAGCTCTTCATTGATGTTCTCTTGCACAATTCTATAGGGAATAACTGGAGCATGATGAGATAAACTGCCTTCAGGATGTTACATTAAAAATAGATAGACCAGATCAGAGATAAACAAAGCCCTTTCAAGACTCTAGGGCCAGGAGTACTTGAATCTAAAAAAGAAAAGAAAGAAAGACAGCCTTAAAGAATATATCCATCAGAAAAGGATGTGGTCATGAACAGAGCATAGAGAAAAGACAAAGCACCCAACACCCATGCAAGCAATCTCAAGGGCAGTTGTACTGGGCACACCCAAGAGTTGTTCTAGTAAGTAATGGCAATAAAAGATAGTGTACAGAGGAAGCAGACTCATTTTGTGTCCTTTGAATCTGGGTTCAAATTCTGGCTCAGCAATTACTACTTGTGATAATTTGAGAAGGTTATTCTGAGACGTTCGATTTTTTTTCAATTCTAAAATAAGACTAACAATACCTACCTCATAGGGTTTTATAAAATAAAATAATCAAAGAAAGCATATAAACTGCGTATCATGATGCCTAACACAAAGTATACACCAAAGTATAGGCTGAATTCAGAGATAGCTCCCAAGGTTCCCTCCTCTCATGTACACACCCCATAATCACATCCGTTGAGTGTGGCCAGGACTAGTGAATATGATGGGTTATACCCTCCATGTTTAATCCTAAGAAGTTTATAAAAAACAAGATTATTCTTAGTGGGCCAAGCTTAATCATCCGAATCCTTGAAAAGTAGAAGGATTCTTCTGCTGGCTTCAAAGACTAAGCTAACAGCCATTTTGTGAGAGGAGATAATCATGCACAAAGATGTGAGGGTGATCTCTAGATGCTGAGGGTAGTCCCAAGCTGAAAATCAGCAAGAAGATGGGGGTGGAGGGGGGAGGTCGGTTTTAGCGCTGCATGGAAATAGATCATATCAATAATGAGTGAAATTGTAGCAGGATCACAAACCTCAGGCGAGTCTGCAGTCCTGGTGAGATCAAGAGCCTATGTCCTGGGTAAGCCATAATTAAACTTCTGATCTATGGAAATGGTAAGATAACAGCCACTGAGTTTGTGGGAATTTGTTATGCAACTATAGAAGATTAAGACAAGTAGTACCTGTTGTTCTCCTGATATTGTTACTTGCCAGGATGTTATCCAGCATTTAGAAGGGGTTCAGGAATCTGGAGAAAGGCTGCGAGTAAATTAATAAAGAGACTAGACATGAAATATAAATTTGGAATACATGGGGGAGCCAGAGGAGACCTAGCTTCAGTAACTAAGTTCTCCAAATCTCTGGGCCCCTAGATTTTTTTTAACACAAATTGCCCTAAGGCAAAGCAGATATATATATATCAAAGGTCAAGGTTTGGTACGCAGGAGGCACTGTCAGATTGGAGGAACTGTCTTTGGCTGTTCAAGTAGCAGGCAATAATATATGCAGATCTCTAGGTTTGGGGAAATGCTTTTGGCTATTCCAGCAGGCAAGAACATGTATTCTGCCCTGATGAATACAGAAGCCCACCAACCTTTTGAGGACTTCTTGCATTTTATTATGACACTAGAAGCCAGGTGCATGAAATCTGTGCACTGGGGTGTCCCTCAGCCCAGCCCGCACCCTCTCCAATCTGGGACCCCTCAGGGGATGTCCAACTGCCGGTTTAGACCCAATCTGACAGGGATGGGGCCTAAACCGGCAGTTGGACATCCATCTCACAATCCGGGGCTGGTCGCTCCTAACCACTCACCTGCCTGCCTGCTTGATTGCCCCTAACTGCTTCTGCCTGCCAGCCTGATAACCCCCTAACTACTCCCCTGCCAGCCTAATTAACACCTAACTGCTCCCCTGCTGGCCTCATGGCCCCTAACTGCCCTCCCCTGCCAGCCTGGTCCCCCGCAACTGCCCTCCCCTGCTGGCCTGGTTGCCCCCAACTGCCCTCCCCTGCTGGCCTGATCTTGCCCCCAACTGCCCTTCCCTGCCAGCCTGATCGCCTCTGTGTCTGCTTGCCTGATCACGCCTAACTGCTCTCCCTTGCAGGCCTGATCTTGTCTCCAACTGCCCTCTTCTGCCAGCCAATTTGGTTCTGATTGATCGGTTTCTATGCCAGTCAGTGTCAAAAGCTCCACCTCCTAGGCAGCCATTGGCTCCTTGCAATTCACCCAGATTTGGTTCTGATTGGTCAGTTTCTATGCCAGTCAGCATCTCCAGGCCTATCTCCGGGCCTGATCACAGAGGCGGGGATGATCAGCAGCCACCCCAGGCTGCTGGCCAGCGGCTGAACAGCTGAGCTCTGGGAGAGAGAAAAAGGCTTGGCTACTGGCGAGGCCCGGAGAGAGAAGCAGGGTCTGATCACCCTGCTTCTTCTCCTGGCACTCCAGCAGCTGCTGCCCTGGCTGATCAACCTCATCTTTCTCTCTCTCCAAGAGGTCAGCAGTTCAGCCTGATCACCTGCTGCACGTGCAGCCTGGCGAATGGCCGAGCCTCCATGTCATTGCAAATGTGACGGACCCAGGGTTTTTATATATTAGGATGCTGGAATTAACCTCCAGCAGTAGCTATCACTGTAAATTAAAATCATGTCACAATACTCCTCTTTCTGAGTATAGGCTCACCTCAACTTTCTGATAACTGGCATCTCATACAGTTTGTTTGTTTAACAACCAGGAAGTGCTGGTTAAGATAACAATTATAGAATATATTTGGCATTTACATTTTATATTAATTTACTGGTAACACCTGGAAAGTCTCAGCTACTTAGAGTAAGTAATAATTAAATAAACAATCACTCCATTTTTCTTTTTTAAAAATATATTTTCATTGCTTTCAGAGAAGAAAAGAGAGGTAGAGAGAGATAGAAACATCAATAATGAGAGAGAATCATTGATCAGCTGCCTCCTGAACCCCAGCTACTAGGGGTCGAGCCTGCAAACCGGACATGTGCCATGACCGGAAATCAAACTGTGACCTCCTGGTTCATAGGTTGATGCTCAACCACTGAGCCACACCAGCTGAGCTTCATTTTTCTTATTTTTTCCATTTCACCAGTGGATTTTATTCATATACAGGGTGTCCCCCAAAATAAAATGTATACACACTTCAACATCTGATAGCTCAATTTTGAAAATTAAATGTATTTTGATAAACAGTGCCTTTATAATTATTCAAAGTGTGTGTATACATTTTTGGGGACATCCTATATTAGTTAGAGAGCCACCAAGGAGGATTAGTTTTCGTCTTTGTATTAGACAGTTATGCAGATGGTTTAATAATATTGAGACTGATGGGATTCCTACCTAACTCCATTCTCACTAGTAAGTAAACCACATAACAAGCCACATTTTATATTTCAGATTCATGTGTCCTCAATGATAGCATGGCTGAAACCACAGCATACAATAAAAGGTGTCATATTTTATTTTCAAAAACTAAGGGTAGGCAGCAACAACTATATCAGCAACTGATGACTGGAAAAGATTAGAATACTTAGTGATCCTGGCCATATTTCTGCTAGAAATGACAACCAGAGCCATCTTTATCTTGTTTATGATTTCTAAAGGCAATCTTCTAAATGTTTCACCATTATGACATGAACTATTGGCCAAAGTTGATATTGTTTATGATCTTAAGTAAGCTTTTTCTTCCCCCTGTTTTCTTAGAGGTATTCTCAGGAAATAACATTTTTAGACTTGACTGGGATGATCATAAGACTTTTTTCCCTTGACAGTTTGAAATGATGAATTATATTAATAGATTTCCTAAGCTTGAATCATCTATACTTTCCTGGAATAAACTCTATTTGGTCATGATAGATGATGGTTTTTAATGTAAAGTTAAATTTGATATGCTTATATATTTATTTATAATTTGACATGCTCATATTCTATTTATAATTTAATGTTTGCTTATAATTTATATCACTCAATTATATTGACCTAAAGTTTATTTTGTATTTTTGACAAGTTTTGGTATTAAGGTTTTCTAGTTTTAAAAATCAATTTGGATAGTTTTCTCCTTTTTACTATGCTATGTAATGTATTATGTAGTATAAGTATTATATGTCGTTTGAAGTTTTAAATAATTGGCCAACAAGCCATCTTGCTTCAGAGATATGCTAGAAATAATTATTTTATACAATTATACATTTTCTATGTTGTTCTAATTATATTTTTAACATTATTCCTGATTCAAATTTTGCAACTCATACTTTCCCAGAAAATAACCTATTTCATTAAGGTTTTCCAACTTAAACTTTTATTTGTTTTATTGTCTTTCTTAATTTTAATCTTGTTGGCTTTCTTTTGAACTAGAATTGTTAAGTAACTCACCTTAGTTATGCTATCAAGTCAGAGTTGAAGTATGCAAACTGTTGCATCTATGATAAAGCTACTAATGTTGTATGAACTCAATTACCAGAAATATTTTAATAACATTTCCATTCCAAGATTTCTGCAAAAGACTCCAGGTAATGGCAAGGAGATACCTTAAACTATTAAATGACAATGAGTGATAATAACTCAATGTGTAAAGAAAATTATGCTTAAGTTTTTTGTAACATGTAGAATATGAAAAATTATGCAAATTATAGTTGAAATTTGGGAGAGTTCAAGGACCATATTCTGTTAAATGACAAAAGAATCTGTTCCATGAGAATAAAATTAAATAGATGTAAACACAAACTTGACTCTAAAAATGGTTCCCATTTTATATGCATCGTTTTCGGATCATAGATCTAGAGCATAAAGTAGGATCACCATCGATCAAATATTTATAAAGCCAATTAAGAGATAATGTTTTAGAGTAATATTATATTCAGGTATAATGCAAAGAATAAAATGAAAAATAGTCTTGCTAATCTGATTAAAGTTTAAGATAAATAGATTGACAACTCAGATTCAGAAAATAATTTGTTTTTCCCAGGAGATCTGCTCATAAGAACACAAAGCAATGTCTCTACTATGTCTGGCAATATTATTTATGGAATATCATCTCAATATATTAAGTTAATCATTTGTAATTTGATTTAAAATGAGCTTCTTGATTCCCATCCAACTCTCTTCCACATCAGAGAGGTAGAGACATGGTCTTTTGGGGATTCAATTTGGTTTCATGGAACCAAAGTATAATGAAAGCTCATATAGCTACCAAAGCTATTTTCTGATTTTAGCATCATTCTGGAAAACTTGGGGGAAAAACAAACAAAAACCACTGGGAAAACTAAAAAATGCAGAGAGAGATACCTCAGCAAAGGCTTAAACTGCATTTTTTTTTAATACTCACCTGAGGATATTTTTTATTGATTTTTTTGTGTTTTTTTTTTTTAAAGAGAGAGAGACAGACAGAGAGAGAGAGAGAAAAAAAACATCAATATGAGAGAGAAATATAGATGGGTTGCCTCCTGTAACTGCTCTCACCAGGGATCGAACCCTCAACCTGGGTATGTGCTCTGACCAGGAATCAAACCCGCAACGTTTTGGGTGTATAGGATGATGACATAGCCAACTGAGCCATTTGTCCAGGGCTAGACTTCATATTTTTAAATGAAAAGATACTCAGCAATTTCTGGATGGTTGATATAGTAAACTAGAAATTGTGGTAGTTAATGTTAAAGGGTAATACACATAGATATTAAAGTACTTGCAGTGATGGAAGAATTTGAAAAGAAAAAATGTTTTATGTATCTAAAGTTTAGGTGAATATTGGGGGAATAACCAGGAGTTTGGTCAGTGACAATTATGAGTAGAAGTAAAGGGTGGCATATACTTCCAAAAGAAATGAGAATTGTTATACCAAGACAGAGGGTGATAGAGTGTGTAAGTGACAGTGTGGTGAAGGATGAGAGAGAAATGACTGGATACAGACAGTTCAGGTGGAAGTCTATTGTAATAGCCCATGAAAAAAAAATTGGTTCAATTCAATAAACATGTATTAAGCACCGAATGTATACCAAGCACTCGTCTAGGTGCTTAGGCTAAATATTGTGAACAATAGACTAACATCTTTGCCCTCTGTGACTCACATTTTAGTAATTGAAGGCAAAAGGAATAGGAAAAGAAAAAGACTATGACAGCAGGAGGTATTGCAAAGATTGAGTTGGCAGGACCTTCTTGATATTGATGGTCAAGGAAAGGAAGAATAATCCCCCCAAAATTCTATGGCTTTAAACCTAAGTAACAGGTAATGTAAAAAGCCCATTGGTAGAAAAAGAGCAACTTATTATTGTGACTAGGAGAAAATTCTCTTATGTCCTAAATTGATTATAGCAGGCAGGAGGGTGGAAGGAAGAGACAGGAGAGGTTAACCAGCTAACAACAGGGAAAAGCCAACAAAAGACTGCTTGCATTCCTGAATGTATATTAGAAATTTGAACTAACTTCCAGATGGTCATTTCCATGATTGTCTGAAAGAGAATAGCCAGGTACAATCACCCACCAGAAGCTTCTGCTTCTTACTTATACAATAGCTTTCCGAGTGTTGCCCATTACCAATCCAAAGGAGGAAACAGCTCTTCCTTACAGACAATGTACCTGTTCCAGAACTAGCTCTGCTTCACCTTTGCCCACCCCCTCTATCTATAGACAATGTGATTTATTTCTTCTTCAAACTATTTCCATTAAAGACCTCATCAATTCCAGTACTAAGACATATATGTCTTGTCCACCTAGTCCTGCTGCTGGTGCTTCAGACTGTATGCCCCAGGACCTGGCCTTTTTTTGAGGGGGTGTGGGTGGGAGAGGCTATGACTTAGTAAACTCTTTATTTCAGAAAAGCTTTAAGCCTTGCAAGTATTTTGTTTAACTCTTGAGTTCTTCCCAGCGCCAAGTAATAGGAATACAAAGATGAACAGGAAGGAGCAGCGTTCTGGAAAAGTGACTTGTGTGATGATGGGGGCAATTCTGGATATGTTGAAACTTTGATTCAGGTAGATTATCCTTGTGAAATATGCAAGAAAACAATTGAAAAGGTGTGTGTTTTTTTTTTTTAATTCAAGAGAGAAGTAAACCTAAGAGAAATCTAGGAAGTTATTTTTCTAGCTCTCATCATATATGAAATTACCAAGCTAAAGAGAATAGAATAAGAGAAAACACCCAAAGACAAAAACTAGAACACTGCTATTTATAAGAATACAATTGTAAAAGTAAACCAAGAAGATGAAGTTAGAATAGTGTAGAGGTGGCTATAAAATAACAGAAAAAGAAAAATGCTGGACTATCACCAGAGTGATATTGATCTATGTAAGACAGTTCCCAAATGGATGGAGTCAATACCAAAAGGAGCAGAGCTTGAATAGAAAGGGAAAAGACCAGAAAGAGAAATGTTTCAGAAGAAAGGTGGGAGCTTATAGGAGGAAAAGCTAGAATATAGGGGATTGTTAGCAAAAGATCAGAAATGGAGCAAGTTTATGTACACTAATCTTTTAGAAAAACCTTGATGGTAGGAGTAGTCAGCAGGTGCAGGTAATTTATTTTTTTGTTCTTTTTTTGTAGGAGAATTAATTAAAAGAGACTTGAGTGTGTTTATGAGATAAAGGGGAACAGAATGTACTACCCAAAAAAATATGCCTCTTTGGCAAAGGATTATTTTGAGCTGATTATTTTGAGAAATCACAGATACAAAGGAAGCTCTGATAAGTGTAGAAATTCCCCTTTTGTAAGAGAAATTCACATTAGAAAGGGGGACTGTACCAGGAAGAGAACTATTACCAGAGAACACTATTTAACTAGAGAGACTTCTCTTCATGGCAGGCCAAAATTTGTTTACCAAACGTTTCCTCTTCTCACCTTCCCATGAACTGCCTTCCTGCTTTTGAAACCCCAAACTCCTACCCTCTTCCTTAGCTGTGTCCTACATGACAATCAATTACCTGGCTGCCTTTTGAATCTCATTCCTTCGTGTGGCTCCTGTACTTACGTACGTAATAACTTATGTACCTTTTCTCTTGTGTTAATCTGTTATTTATTACAGGGTTGTCTCAGCCAAGCATCTAGAAGGGTAGAGGTAAAATGAATTTTCCTTTCCTACAATGTTAAAGAGAAAAAGTTAGTAGTCAAACTGAAAAGCCAAAAGCATGTGGTGATAGAACAGTTCCTAGAAGAGACATGATCATCTGGAGTCGACCAGAGCCAAAGAAATGAACATTGAGCCAATAAGGCATTTCTCTGTCAGGCAAGCAGGGGATGCTATCTGAGTACACTTTGAGTTGCAGAGAAGAAATCAGAGGGAGTTTATTTATGTATGAGGGCTTAGGTTTTACTCAGTAAAACAGGAGGGCAGGTCATATGCCATGTCTTCGGAAGATAAGGGTGATGATAAGGGTGATGAAGATTGTAGAAATTAAATTACCACCTTTGTCTTCCAACACCTTAGTGAAATTCAGAAGGAGAAGAGAGAGTATAGGAAAGAATGGGTCAAGTGCTTATAGGAGATATTAAAGGAAGACCTGAACTTTAGGGAGAAAAACACACCTGCCTTTCAATTCATTGGTGGGTGAATTTGGAAGGTATAAAGTCAAAAGGAAAAAAATATGTTTCCTGGAAAAAATTTGTATGAAAAGGCAGTGGCTCAAAAAAAAAAAAAAATCTCAGATATATGTTGCACTTTCAACCATATTAGCTGAATCATATGTTCTGATATTTACTTGTTTGGTAATTATCATATACTAGTATTATCATCACATATATTTTGATATTGATAAATTTCAGTAAGTGTCATATAAAATGTTTAGGTTTCAAATGTTACTCTGCTTTTATAAAGCCAGTATTTCTATCTAGTGGGCATGAAAATGTAATAAATTTAAATTATATTGGTTTATGTGAATGGGTATGTGAAAGTGAAGCATTTATTACCACAATCATTGCTACTAGTGGTAATTTAAAAGATTTGTTTGCATTTCACCAGGTAAAACAAGGAAGCATATTTTATATGGATCACAGTTCTTGAAAAGAGTATCTTAGTTTTTATCTACTGCATTGCTTTTCAAAGAGTGGCATAACCATGAGGGAAATTCACTGTACACTTGATTGTTTCAGTTGAAATGCACAATTTTTTTCCTTTAAAGTGTTTAATACTTTCCAGAGGCAAACAGGTTTTAAATTAATGATGAGGTAAAAGGTCTGAAAAAATAAAATATGAATATACTGAAGTCACTAAAATTAAAAATGAATGAAACAATCCTATTTCAGAGTGATTCCAAAAATTGTTGTCTTAAAAAAATTCATTCATTTTGAGTGTGTTCCTTATTAGGATACTATTTTTCATTTCTCTTCATAAATCAAGTTTTTGGCTCTGTATTTAAATGCTAACTTATGATCTCAAAATACAATGGTTTTTTCACCGTAGTGTAGCATCTATAGCACTTTCTTCATGTTTTGTACCCTGATTATTAATAAGTATTAATAAAGGCAAAATGCAGTAACTGTTCATGGCACATCATCTCAGTGAAGAATAACTAATGTAAATCAAACAAAATATAGTACAGATTGGAAAATGACAATTTTAATAATGGTGCTCAAAGAAATAGAATAAAAACTCTTTAAGAAAATGAATTCTTCTTTAATAGCTCCCTTGTTTTTTCATGCTTTATGTTTCCCATCCAAAGTTGCTTTAGATTAAAATAACTTGCCATTTTCAAAAACAAGATAAGGTGGGTCTCAAATTTGATTCTCAAATATTGCTTTAAATGCTACCATCTTTCAGTTCAAACAATGCTACTAGTATTTACACCAGGCTATACATAGCCTATGTGGCCACACCAGACTGCCAAGATCACTACATAGATTCTGAAGCCAGAGTGGTTCTTGGACTGTGAATGCATCAGAATCACTGTTAAAATACATACTCCTGGCTTCTCTCTAAGAACCACTGAGCCAGAATTTCTTAGGAGCGGTAGCCAGCAATTCAAAAATTTAATAATTTTCCTAGGAGACTCAGTCACACAAGATTGGGAACCCCTACCTATTGTTGTGTCATAGTGTGATCGGTGGAGTGCCATCTGCAACCCTATCTGTTGCCACAGAAAGTGGAGTTCTTGCAATGTTGCAAGGAAAGGAATTTCCTATGACTCACGTGGGAGGATGAGTGATCTTTATGTCCATGGAATTAAACCCCTGGGCTTCCAATGTCATATTTCCTTCCAACCTGCCATGAAAACAGTCCCATCTTATCTCCATCACGGCTAGAATTAAGGCCACTGCCCAAAGCCTTCACTCCATATTAAAGCACAGTTCAGTCTAGCATCCTGCGTGTAGAGTCCAGGTGGCCATGGGCCATGTAGCTTCTAAGGCCACATGGCTACTGAGAGAGAACAGGCAAGTGTGGGTCACGAAGCAGAATAAGAGAGAGGGAACACTTTGTCTTGGAGATTTTACCCTTTCAAGATTTCTCACACTTGCAGTAGCTCTACCCTCCTAGCCAATCTGTTGTTCCCCAGGCTAGACTGATGGGCAAACACATTTCCTATGTCATCCCATTCACTGACTTCACTGCATATGTGCCTACCTCCCCCTTTGTTTGATCCCTTCCCCCAGTGATCTCCTGAGCAGTATGAAGTTGTAGCTTCCTGATGAAGCTGTCCAGATGGCTATGCTTATAATGTCTTCTCTCCTTTACTCTCTTATTATTAATAACTAGAGGCCCATTGCATGAAATTCGTGCATGGGGTGGGGGTGTCCCTCAGGCCAGCCTGCACCCTCTCCAATCTGGGACCTCTCGAGGGATGTCCGACTGCCTGTTTAGGCCCAATCTCAATGGATCTCTCAATCCAGGACTGCTGGCTCCCAACTGTTCACCTGCCTGCCTTTCTGATTGTCCCTAACCACTTCTGCCTGCCAGCCTGATTACCCCCTAACCACTACCCTGCCAACCTGATTGATGCCTAACTGCTCCCCTTCTAGCCTGATTGCCCTTAACTGCCATCCCCTGCCAGCCTGGTCACCCCTAACTGCCCTCCCCTGAAGGCCTGGGTCTCCTCCAACTGCCCTTCCCTGCAGGCCCGGTCACCCCCAACTTCCCTCCTCTGCCAGCCTGATAACCACTAACTGCCCTCCCCTGCAGGCTTGATCACCCCTAACTGCCCTCCCTTGCAGGCCTGGTCCCTACCAACTGCCCTCCCCTGCTGGCCATCTTGTGGTGGCCATCTTGTGTCTACATGGGGGCAGCCATCTTTGACCACATGGGAGTAGCCATCTTGTGTGTTGGAGTGATGGTCAATTTGCATATTACTCTTTTATTAGATAGGATAGAGGACTGGTGCACGGATGGGGGCCAGCTGCTTTGCCCTAAAGGGTGTCCCAGATCAGGGTGGGGGTTCCCTTGGGTCGTGGGGCAGCCTGGGCAAGGGGCCTGTGGTGGTTTGCAGGCTGGCTACGCTCCCTGGTGACCCAAGTGGAGGTCCTGGTATCTGGGATTTATTTATCTTCTATAATTGAAACTTTGTAGCCTTGAGCAGAGGCCAGGGCAGGCCAGGGCGGGCGGAAAGCTTGGCTTCCTCCATTGTTGGGGGCAACCCAAGCCTCCTGCTCTCTCCAGCTCTGTGGCCACTGCCATATTTGTTGGGTTGATTTGCATACTCGCTCCTAATTGGCTGGTGGGTGTGGCTTGTGGGCATAGCAGAGGTACAATTTGCATGTTTCTCTTTTATTAGATAGGATATTAATAACTAGCTAATTACTACAATAACAATAGATTGAAAATTTTCATGGTTGGGGAGGCAGTGACAGATAAGTGAAAATAGAGTGAAAACTGGAGTGTTGATTTCTTTGCTTGAAATATATATTATTATAGACTTAGCCACCTACATTTAGGTAAAAAAAGATGTTATTCTACCTATGGTAGGCATAATTCTAAGATGAACCATAATATGTACATTACCTGCATAGTCCTTAAAACTGTGAATATGATGAATTTTTCTACCATTATTAGGTTATATTATATAGGATGGTTGATTTTAAGAGAGTTATCCTGGGTGAGTCATAACTAATCAGGTGAGACCTTAAATGGAACTGGGCTCTTTCTGAAGCCTGCGATTCAACACTTAAGAGAGACTTCACAAGATTTCCCACTGCTGGGTTTGCAGGAAAAAGGGGTCATGTGGCAAGTTATGCTTACAGTCTCTAGGAGTGGAAAGTAGGCCCCAATGACAAAGAAACAGGGACTGCAGTCTTACAACCACAAGGAACTGAATTTAGTCAGCAACCTCAGTGAACCAATTTTCTTCCAGAGCCCTCAAATGAAAATACAGCTGGCCAACACTTTGCCTTAAGCTCTGAAAAACCCTGAGCAGAAAATTCAGTTATTATATGTCTGAAATTCTGGCCTACAAAACTGTGGGCTAACAAATAGGTTTTATTTTAAGCTGCTAAATTATAGTGATTTGTTTTACAGCAACAGAAAACTAATACATACCTATATTGCACCAAAGTGACTCTGGTTTAGGGTTGATAGGTGGTCTTTAAGCACAGCCACTCTGATCCAAACTTTGCTTCTCTGAACCCTGTATATGAATGAGATTGGTGTTATGAGTCATCAGATTTTAAATAGCAAAGTTAGGTTTATAGAATCCCTACGGTCAGTTGTGTTAAGTTTTTTTAAAAATTCATTAAGAAATGATTGATAGGAAAAGAAAATTCCAAATAATTCAGAACTCCTTTATCAGGAATGATTTTTTTAAACTCTTTTAAGTTTATGTTATAGTCAACATTGTAAGGTTGATTAATATTTTAATGTATATAACCAAGGAGGTATAAGAATGTGATGGGAGTCCATGGCCCAAGATTTTACCCTAAATCTGCTAGCCTTAGACCTCATTCACAGAGCAACTCTCTTCTTCACCAGAGAATCACATGAGTCTATTCAGCCAAAATAAAGCCTTTTTTTTTTCTCTTAATGTGTTCATGAGTTACATCTACTTGCCATTATTTCTCGTAGTCACACAAGCATTTCATTGAATATTTCTATAAATAGTTCCCACATGCCCATCCTTCCTTTAATGACACTGGGATTCTAATAAAGTGATTAGAGCTTCTTATCCCTGCTGTGGCCTCTGCTAAACGATGTGAAAATACCCCTCCTGCTGGGGTTACCCTGCCAGCAAAATTCAAATGACCCACCAACAAGTACATCTGTTATCATTTGACTTTCTTTGCCCTTGTTACTTTTTCCTACTATGCTATAAGATCTTTAATTTTTCCCTTGAGGCTCTGAATTCCTTTTTAATTATTTATTTGTAGAGACTCTCTTCTACAGATAAAATTGTGTTGATTGGTCTGCTAGACTTCCTCTAAGTATTGGAGTTTTTAACGTGTCACTTGCTCTCTGAAACCTCACCGCTTTCTAATTCATATGTGCTCAAGCCTGACAAGGTCGTCTGATTTGCCTTACGTATTCTTTAATTGTTCAGTTATGGGTCCCAAATGTCCAGAGGAACACATGTATAATTGTGATCTTGCCAAGGAAAAATGTGGCAGTGAATCTCTGAAACACAGATTCAGTAAGATTTTGACAAGCAGTTTTGCTAAGTTTAGGAGGTAATTTAGAGTGGCAGAATATTTAAACGCAAACTGTTCACCGTTTTCTCAATCTTCAAGAAAGGTTAAAAATAAAAGTGGGTTTGGCGGAAGAATTTCTCTTTTGAGACTTTCTGATTTCATATAGGTGAGGGGAATCTTGGTTCTTCATCAGTTTTGCCTTTAGCCTTATCATCTGATAGCAGCACCTGGTCTTCATCTGGGTGGCCAGGCTTTTCCCACTCTATCAATGGATCAGCCAATACTGAGAACTGTTGACTTCAGAATACACTGGAGACCCAGTCCTGGTTAACAGAGGCCACATCTCAATGACCACAGCGGGGAAAACATTACTATTGTGGACTAGTAATAATCTGGAGACTTTCATAAAACTGGGGAAAGATAAGCTGTCCTTTTCCTCTGGGGTTTCCACAGGGTTTGAGAAACCTCTGAAGCTGTTACTTGACCAAACCTGCTCTTACATAGGAAAACCTATGTGAGAATGACAATAATCTAGGAGAAAGCAAAATTGAGAAGAGAGAGTGACTATTTCATTATTCCATTCTTTGAGATTCTACACTTAGCCATGGCTGAACTGAAGGTATACCACCCCCAGCCTTTCCTTTTTTTTTTTTTTTAACATAACTGTCAATAATTACAGAGTTTTTTTAAATCTTTATTGTTAAAAGTATTATATATGCCCCCTATTTTCCCCCATTGACATCTTCTAGCCAGCACCTGCCCAACCCCAGGCCTTTACCACCCTATTGTTTGTGTCCATGGGTTATGCATATGTGCATAAAAGTTTTTTGGTTGAACTCTGACCACTCACCCACCCTCCCCTGCCTTCCCTCTAAGCTTTGACAGTCTATTCCTTACTTCTAGGATCTATTTTGTTCTTCAGTTTATTTTGTTCATTAGATTCCACATAAGAGTGAGATCGCACGATACTTGTCTTTCTTTGACTGGCTTATTTCACTTAGCATAATACCCTCCAGGTCCCTCCATGCCATCTTAAAGTCATAAGCCTTTTCAATTAATAGAGCCAATCAATTCCCTTTAATAACTAGCTCCTTTGGGCTGGGTTTTCAGACATGCAACTGAGAAAATTCTGCCTTACAGGAAAGGTCTCTCTCACAAAAGTTAAATCAGTTTGAGACTCTACCCTTTTAATTTAGTAAAAGTGACATTATAAAGCTAATTTATTGACATAATAATTTTTGAATGGAATACAATCAAACTCCCAAAATACACCTTTGGTGATCATTTTAAAGTCAGAACCACTCACATGGCTTGAATTTCCCAGTATTTAAAAGTACTTCAATGATATAATCTCATTAATTCTTACAATGTCCTTTTGAACTAGCCAGGAGACAGGTATGCTTATCTAGTGATATAATAGTCCTGTTCTCTCTTACACTTCATGACACATTTCAGTGAAGGTTGAATAACAAAACATGAGGTCACTGTGTAAGCACCTAGAGAAAACAATAATTACTTCCTTAATAGTGTAGGTAGGCTATCACTGTGGAAATCAGAATAAAAATTACAGTACAATTTCATCACCTGTGAGGAACTGTGTGGTCAATATAACTTTTAATAATGTAGTTAGTTGGTTATAAAATGTACATGATACGTATTATATGCATGATATAGACATTTAACAACACATTTTTATGGAAGTCCTTCTACTTATACTTCATTATATGTATATTATATCTCATATAATTATATAATTCATAATTATAGGAATACATTTGTTAGTTACTATATGTAAATCCTTATAAAATATATATTTAAAGAATATGAAAATATAAAGATGAAAGAATGCTAAAAGTAAATTTATGTGTTCATTCCCCATTATATTTCTCCTCACTATATAAAATGTTGTTTCCCCTTCTCTCAATAAAATAGCAACTATTTAAATTCCTTAATAAAGCCAGATTGGGGTAAAAGATATTCCTACATTGCAAATATTTTTTCTTATTAAGATCCAACTTACATTTTAATTTTTTTTAAATATATGTTATTGATTTTTACAGAGAGGAAGGGAGAAGGATAGAGAGTTAGAAACATCGATGAGAGAGAAATATCAATCAGCTGCCTCCTGCACACCTCCTACTGGGGATGTGCCCGCAACCAAGGTACATGCCCTTGACCAGAATCAAACCTGGGACCTTTCAGTCCACAGGCCAATGCTCTATCCACTGAGCCAAACTGGTTAGGGCACATTTTAATTTTTAATAAAATTTTTCTAAAATCTGTTACACAAATCTGAGTATTTAATTTTCTCTTGATGAACTGGTGGCCTCTTTGTGAGCATCCTTCTGGGTATAAAACTTCGAATGCTTCTGGATATATTAAAATATAAAGCTGTGTAAACCCAAATGCTATGTCTCACGAATTCATATGTCTGCTTTTGATAGTTTCCTATATTTTTTAATTCTGTGGAATTTGTGCATCTTTCAATAAGATCCTTTTCACTGAGTGTCTTTCTATTCCTAATTAGATGTTTTAGGACCGTTTATAGGAGGCAAAAAATCAACTACCTGACCTAGTAATTCCACTCTCAATAAAATAAGCCATAAGACAATTTCAAAAATGTTCAGTGAAGCACTAATCATAGTAACCAAAAATGGGAGGTAACCCTAATGTCTACCAACAATAGAATTAATCAATGCATTTTAATATATCCTTACAATAGAATGTTACATAGAGAATGAACTAACTACACAAAATAATATGGGTGAAATTCCCAAACAAGAAGTTGAGTCAGTTAAGTTGAATGCATGCAAGCTTGGTGTATGGGGGTTTGTAGTGACTTGAACCAGATGTGGGGTGCTGGGTGTCAGTAATATTCTATTCTTTGATCTTAGTTCTGGCTACACAACTGTGGATGCTTTATGAAATCTCATTGGGCTGTGCTATGATGTACACACTTTTCTGAACGTGCTTTATAGTTCAGTAAAAGTTAACTCAAAAGTAAATAAGTTAAAAATTAATTGATGTATCCCTTTATTTTTACTGAACCCCACTTTCAAAGCACATGAATTGTCTCATTTCATTCATCCAGATAATTGTTTGTTTGTTTTCTGTCTTGATCCAAGTAATAGGGATGCAGCACAGATTAAGGTAGATACATATGGTCCCCGTTTGCATGGAGTTTACAGTCATGTCATCTTCATGACCATCCATAATATTCCTATGAGATAGATGGAAAGGGTATGGTCTTTTGAGTTTTGTTTATTTAGATGGAAGACTATTAAAAATGCTAATGTGCTTCAGAGAAGAATCCATTTGAGTGGCAGCAGATGCAGTATGTGAGAGGGAGGGGAAGATTTAAAAATCAGACTTCTGAAGAGAACAAGAAAAAGGAACCCAGAATGTGGGAGAATGGAAGAAAAACTTCAAACTGGGGTCATTACTCTTAGCAGAGCATGATCTAGAGCCAAGAACCTAACCCCCTCAACCACATCAAATTAATTTTCTTCATTGCTGCCATTTATAGTATGCCAACACATCCTTTTATACCATGCACACACAGATATGCATGTTTCAAGTAACGAGCTTTGGTCCTGTGTGCCTAGTTCACCACCATCTGGTGGTGTGTTGTGTTCTCAAAGGTGCATGCAGGCCAAGTTCCCAGCACAGAATTCTGGTCCCCACTCCTGTACCTGCAGCCAGAGACCAGTGCTGTGTTGTCTGGATTGTGGTCTTGGATTTCAGAGTGCAGCAGCAAGGCCAATTCATGAAGGATATTCTCTACAGTTAGGGATCTGAGAGCATGTTCACCACCACATCACCTTACATCCTAAAGTTATCGTTTTGGAAAAAAATGAGACACTACTCATTTTGAGGATATTAGAGTCTGGGGATTTTTTAATATGGTAAATCTTTATCTGGGAAATGCTATTCAGACCAAACAAAAGCCATTGTGTGTCTGACTAGCAGGTCCAGTTTATAGCATCTGTTCTATCTACATACATCTCTCTGATGATGTCAAGCATTACTTAGGACCAGTGGTATCTCGTGTTTTAGATGGCTTGTCTTTTTAGCTCTACATATGTAGAAAGAACATCATAATTAACAGCCACACTTGCCTACCCACAGGAACATCAAGCTTCGGATGTCAAATATTAAATTCATCACTTTTTACCACCAAACCTCCCCCTCTCTCCTAGTCTCTTTCTCAAAGAATGGCTAGGTCAAAAACATGTGAGTCATTTTGTATTCTTCACTATCCTTTAGCAAATGGAATCATGTGTTAAACCTGACCAGTATTTAAAACTCTCAGATGAGTCCCCAAAATCTTCTAAATGAATCCCCTTATCTCCATCTCTATAAATACTGCCTTGATTTATATATTTTTCTAATAGCAGCCTTTATATACTAAGCATTAAATCTCTTTCAAGTAAATATGTTATCTCACTTAGTCTTTATCATCAGTGTGAAATAGTGTCTTATTTTAACTTGTAAAATAGTGCCTGAGAAAGGTCTTGGGTAAAAAGCAGAAGTAAGGGAATGGGAAAGAAAAGCCATTATAAGGAACATTATCATGGTTACTACTGTAAGCAACAGGAGCTGGCATATCTGGGAAATAAACAGAATGCCTCCAATAAATGGCCATCCAATAGGTAAGAGTTTAGGGTAAGCTACAGCTGCTGTCTCCCTTGGTAAGAACTGGCCTTCTGCCATGTTTGCATTGATTGAGAGGCTCCCACATCCCAGGGTCAGAAAGAGAAAAGATAAACAGCATACACTTAAGATATACAGCACACACTATTACCATAGCAGGTGAGTCTGAGCTCACCTGGAACTGTGAAGCATAGCTGCATCTAAATCCAAGGTAAGCGGGGGAAGTGACAGAGCACCAAAGGCATCTGTTTCTGATAAAGAAAGTAAATCTTTGAGATTAAAGTAACCAAGCAACATAACCACGCTAGGATTTACGCCCAGGTCTGACTCCAAAGCTTGTACTATGTGCAAGAAGTTTCAGTTAGCTTCAAAGATAGACGGTGCAGTCCCAAGTCTGCCCTCAACTTTGACACCAATTGCAAGTTTAGGCGAGAGTGGCTCCCAAAGCTGCCCGTAGTTTCAATAACTCACTAAAGGGATTCACAACACTCACTGAAATCTATTCTATCTGGGGCTACAACTTATTACAGGGAAAGTACAGAAATAGAAAAGGGCAGGGTCTGAGAGAGCCCCAAATGTGAGCTTCCTTGGTCTGCTCCCCACAGACTCAGGATGCATTACTCTCCCAGCGTCAACATGTGACAATACTCATGGAATAATGCCAACCAGGGAAGCTCATGCAAGGTTCAGAATTCAGAGATTTTACTGGCGTTGCATTACATAGGATTAACTGGTTTCCCATGTGATTAATCTCAGCCTCCAGGTGGACTGATACCCATGGCCACACCACATGCTTGCTGGATTATCAGATGTGATGGGCCCCACCCTAAGATTTGGTAAAGCCATCCCCACCCTGACCAAATATAATCCTATCATGTTTAGCATAGAAGTCTCCCAGAAGCTGAGGGCAAAGGCCAGACCCCTTTATGAGCAATGCCAAATTCTTAACTATACATTATGAAATATGATTAATTATGTCCACAATAAAATGTAGGTTTGAGTGTGTCTTTCCCTTCCTTAAACATCTTCTGTGGCTCTCGTCAACTTCTGAGTAACATCTATATGAGGCATCCCAATCTCTGACCCCTATATATAACTTTTCTAACTCATGCCTTGCACTCTTATTTCTGTGTATCCTATAGCTTTTCCAAACCACTGGCACTTCCCCTAATGACCCTGTCCTGTTCTCAGCAGTCTGACTAGTAAAAATGGGTGGCAGCACATAGACACTTTACAAAAAAAAAAAAAAATAGTGACTTTTCTTCTTTTTCCTATGAGCAGTTCCATCAGAATAAGACAAGCTCCTGGGACCAATGGGTGTATGTGGAGAAGGTGCCTTTTGATGAAATGTCTTTTGAGGAGAGAAGGTATCATAGAAGAAGAGGGATGTACTCTAGTTTGGTAGGTAAGTAGCAGAAGTAGGATTGAAGCTCCCAGCTTCTTTTCCACCATTTGAAGCAGATACAGAATACTTAGACCTTCATCAAACTCCCACATATGACCCTTTCTTTGCTTCAGAACTTCTGCAGAGGCAATAACTTCTCCCCAGAAAGCAAATGCCAATGCACATGTGCACACACATCTGTGTTTCAATACTCAACTGAGAATGCCTTCCCTGACCATTGTCCCTTTCCTCTCTCTTCTCCAGATGGATCATTCCTCTTTCTTTTTATTGCAAAATTCCCCCAAAATACTTATCAAGGTGTATTATTACTGTTTGTTTGTGTTCTTCCTGTGACTATGAACTCGATAACAGAAACTATACTTTTTATCTTTGCATGCTTATCATCTAGCACAGGGCTCAATAAAATTGGGATACATATTTATAGATGACATGGGCAAATAAAAGAGAGAGAAAGTCAGGAAAGAAGAGAGGGAAGAAAGCAGGGGGGCGGGGGGAGGAAGGGAGTGTTGGATTCATTTGGTTTTCAGATATGCAGAGAAGGAAATAAAGCAGAATTTAATAGAATACTGTGTTTTGAAACCCCCCTAATCCCCAGGCCCCAAGCAGCAGCCCTGATTCTGATGGCAGAGTTTAGTTAGCCCAAGGATAACACAAGGCAGCCGTTGAATGACATTAAACTGCTCATGAGTTCATGCCCAAACCAATTCCCTCTGCAGGGAAGATAACATTTCTGTAGTCTTCTGCAGTACTTTTAGAATCTCTCCAGGCTATGGTGGCAACAGATTTAGTAGACAAGAGGGAACTAGCAGCACATCACATGAACTGAACTGGAAAATGTCCTGGCCAATTAATGGCAAATGTCTGTGGCAATTAACAAACAGCCTGGGAACAAAGACTATCTATGTTGTTATGCTCAGTCCTGAAATGTTTATTGTCTCTGTGTCTTTAGTTTTATAGTTTCAACATTTGAAAAATGAATATCCCACTCTTTCACTAGTTTGTAAGCTCCCTCAAGGACTCAAACCCATTTAATATATATTTTTATTCACACAATACCTAGCACAGTACTTGACTCAAAATAGAAATGCCATAAGTATTTTTGAAATAAATTAAAAAAAAATTCTCCCCCAAACCTGAAGCTTTAGTTTAATCTCCTACCAGGTGTCCTCAGCATGGTTGGGTCTATAAATTAAATAATGTGGCTTACACATTTCTTCATACTTTTTAGTTGCCTTTATCAAAATTAAAACAGAAAAGTTAGTTTTGATTCAGGAAGGACTTTTAGAGGTCATATAGCTCAGCTCTCCCTTTTCAGATGAGAAGCCTGTTAATTTGGCTTGACTAACATAACAAAGCTGAGAATATGGCGAGACTGATATCAGAAGCCAGTCTCCAGACTCTCTCTCTCTCAATCTAGCGCTTCTTCTTTTACAGCAAGTCTTTTCTCATTACATCTTCTAGCAATTAAGACAACAAGGTAGCTTTATAAAATTGCTTAAGAAAACAGAAAGCATTCTAGTACATTATGGTAGTTTTCTCACTAACACACATTAACCATCCTTGAATGGTTAGTTTGCATTCAAGAGACACTTTTGTTGGTTTGTCATCAACCCTTCCATCCTATCTCCTTAAAAGAACAGAGACCAGCAGTCAGGTTCCTGTTTTATTCCTGATTCCTTCAGATCCACTTCTGATTACTTCTGTCATATAACTTTATCCTAATTTCCTCTTAGTTAACTTAAGGAAAAAGGTGGAGCTTCTCTTTTGTAAACCCAGCCTGCCATCCTGGCACTTGATCTAATTCTCATCAATATCTATAACCTGAAGCTACTGGTACCACAAATAGGCTCAAGTGTCTTCCTTCTTAAAACCTCCTCATCCTATGTACTTGAATAACTACCTCCAAATGCTATTCTCTTCTTCTCATTCAAACAGTTTGAAAAAAATATACTCATCTCACTTTATTAGCTTCATTTGTTTCTCATCTCATGACATTCTGCCTTCCACTCCCAGAATGATACCAAAATGGCTCTTACCAAGGGCACAGATTGCTTCCTCATTATCAAATACAGAGGGAATTTTCAGTCTTATGTGACTGCCTCATTTCTTTTCTTTCCAACAACTCCCCATTCTTTCAGTTTCCATTATTCTGTGCTCATTTGATAACCTGAAATATTTTTATCAAGATTATTTTTTCTGCCTTATGTGTGGGTTTCTCTTCTTTTGCCTACAATTAAAATGCATATTTCTACAAGAAATATAGTCAGCCCAGCCAGCATGCCTCAGTGATTGAGCGTCGACCTATGAACCAGGAGGTCACAGTTCCATTGCTGATCAGGACATATGCCTAGGTTATGAGCTCAATCTCTGGTGTAGGGCATGCAGGAAGCAGCTGATCAATGATTCTCTCTCATAATTGATGTTTCTATCTCTCCCTTGCCTTTCTCTCTGAAATCAATAAAAACATATTTTAAGAAAGAAATATAGTAATAACTTCAAGTATCAATATATACTGATGGCCAAAATCTGTATTTTCAACTCTAACAGTTTTGACATTCAAATATATGCATTCATATAACTATTTAATGGGTTCTATGTCCATGTATGATAAGCACTATACACGCAAGATCAAAGCTAAATTCAACATCTTTGACCCTCTCTCCTTCCTATTCAAATAGAGCCACACCAAAAATAGACCAACACTGATCACTCTAACTCAACATCTAGATAAGAAACTAGCAAAAATATGTGGATGTCAAAAAAATTGTGTCAGATAAAATTCAAGGTCACATTATTGTAATGTTAATTAAAAAGCCATCTTAAAAAATTGTAATAGGCACAAGAGTAAAGATAGTGAAATATATATATTGAATATAAATGACCACACACTGAGAAAGTCTCAAATGATCATGAGGCACTCATTTCCCAGCAATACCTTCTCCATGTTCCTTCCCTCTATTTTTTTTTTAATATATTTTTCTCCTTGCTCTTGTCTTTTCCTCTTTGAGAACTGAGGCTGAGATGACAATTGGAACCAATCATAAATGCCATTATATCCAAATTCGTGTTAAGGGACAAATTTACTAAATTTTTTATCTTACCTGGTGATATCGCTATCAACCTAAGTGGTATCTATCTATCTCTTAGAATAAAAACTTGGGGCCGATTCTTATATCCTCCTTTCATTACACTCTATATCAAATTAATTAATAATTCTTGAAAATTGTACTTTTTTTTCAAATTGACTTTGTTTTCAAATCCTCAAATATTTATAATGTTTTCATGTTTTTCCTATACTTTCATCTTTTTCTAGACTACCAAACAGCCTTGCATTGGGCCACTCTGCATCCAGGTTTGTCCTACTAAACTTTAGAACTGAGATTCCAGAGAACATGTAAGGCACTCAGGCCCTCTCTGACCCTACATCCCATAATCCTGGTTGTGATTTTAAAACATGTGAAGATTTTTCACACCTCATTCTTCACTGATAGAATCCAAAACTACCTAGTTGTTCACCTGGCAATTGCCCATTGCCTTTTTAAGACTAACCTGCAATTTTATCTATGAAGCCATCCCTGTTATAGCCTTTCTCTATTGGATGAATACAATTGACCATGCCCCGTTTTTTAGTGTCTACTTTTTGTATCATGTGTCTTTCAAAATATTTATAATAGTCCATTTTTTTCTCTTTTCCACTAAAATTGTAAATTTATCGAGGATGGGGCCACATGTGATTCAGTTCTTGGTATAGATAGTATGTACAGGTATGTATAATTATTTTTAAAACTATGTTACATTGTATGCATTGTATAATATACTCACCATTTTTAAAAACTGAGAAAGTAAAAGAGATTACAAATGCCTCTAAAGTAAACTGCAAGGCAGAGGTCAAATTAAAAACAATGGCAAGAAAAGGGAAACTATGACAGAAAACCTACATAGGGCAAAGAGAAAGACAGAATCTGTTGGTTGCCACTTTCCAAATCATAACCTCTCTTTTGAAATGAATCTTTTGCCTTATTTTCTACTCTTCTTTCTTATCTCATGAGCAAGTGAGAGAAAGCCTCATTGGCCAGAAGCATAGACCAACACTGATCACTCTAACTCGACATCTAGATAAAAAACTAGCAAAAACATGAAGCATGAAGTAAAATAGAGAATTTCCCCCAAAATAAGTTTATAAACTTAGGGGAATAACAGAATTGTAACTTTACCTTGTCATAATTTAAATAATAGATTATTATAAATAATACATATTCAGACTTAATATTTTTCTCATTATCTGCAAGTATCAATTTGAAGAACTAGAACATTTTTATAGGAAGCTAGGCATTCCAATGAAAATAATGTAACAGTGACAATGTGAGAATTTCGATGCAGAAAGGACTTAGGGGCAGTCATTTGACTGGAATCCGAGGCTCAGAAACTTATCTGAGGGATATATTGGCCATGAATGCTCGCTGACTTGCTGAGAGTATGTTTTCTTTGGGTAAAGCTTAAGGAGAGAAATGTGGTTGATAGAGATTGTGAAGGGGATCAATCTGCTCAAGCCATCCAGGTGTGCTGACACTAAACACTACCTGTGCCTGCATTGTTGAGATTTTTGGGTTTGGTTTTCACTTTATGAACACATCAAAAATGACAAAGCAAAGAATTAGAATTAAAATGTTTAATGAGTAATCATATTTTCTGAACCAGAAAAAGTGAAATTACATAAAATAACAATGATGGGAATCAGTGTAAAAGTTTCTTCAGACTATATTCAAAGATATAGGAAAATTAGTAAAAGAGCCCTACTTCTACCTCCCTTCATATTCAAGCTTTATATATAACTAGAGGCCTGGTGCATGAAAATTCTTGCACTGTGTGGGTTCCCTCAGCCTGGCCTGCCCTCTCTCACCGTCTGGGAGCCCTCAGGGATGTCCTACTGACGGCTTAGCTTGCTCCCTCAGCCCTCGCTTCTTAGTGCTGGCCCTGCTACCCACACACTTGTGTGTGTGGGGGGCTATCTAGGGCCAGGCTGGCTGTGGGAGGGGCTGTAAGAGGTTGAGGTACTGCAGTCACACCCCATCCAGTCTCTGTGGATGCTCCGGGACCATGGACTACCCCCACCTCTCCTAGCACCACTTCTGTGGAAGGAGGGGCTGGACTGGTGCTGCCCTGCCTCTCCTAGCACCCGCCTCTGTAGACGGAGGGGCCACACAGCTTGGGTGGGATTGGCCCGGGCCCACCAGCACCACTCCACCTCTCTTGCACCACCAGCCCTTGGCCCTTACAGCAGCTGCGGCTTTGTCTGGAAAGACATCCAGAAGATGTCCAGTCTAATTAGCATATTACCCTTTTATTAGTATAGACTAGAGGCCCAGTGCATGAATTTGTGCATGGGTGGGGTCTGGCCAGCCCAGCCCCAATCAGCAGATTGGGGCCAGGCCTGTCAGGAAGAGGAGATGGCGAGAGGTTGGCCGGCCCGCCCAATCAGGGCCAGGCTGGCTGGGGGGAGGGGCCATGGGTGGTTGGCCAACCAGCCTTGCCGCTGATCAGAGTTGGGGGGTCAATCGGGGCAGAGCTGGCTGGGGGAGTGGCTGCTGGTCGATCAGGGTGAAGGGGGCCCTTTGGGGGCAGGGCCAGCTGGGGGAGGGGCTGCAGGAGGTTGGCCAGCCAACCCCACCCCCCGATTGGGCCAGTTCCCTGGCCGCAGTGGGCATCATAGTAACCAGAATGGTCATTCTGGCATTCCAGTCACTGGCTTTTTACATATATAGGTTACTAGAGGCCCGATGCATGGAATCCATGCAAGGGTAGGCTTTCCTTCCCCCGACTGCAGCCACCAGCTTCCCTCCAGCACCCAGGACCCTGGCTTCTCTGGCAGCCCCAGCTTCATCCAAAAGGTTGTCCAGAAGGATATCCAGTCTAATTAGCATATTATGCTTTTATTATTATAGATTGGGCATTATGTCTACTTCATATTACTTGTGTGAAAGACAGTATTGCATATATTATCTATGGAAACATTATTAAATTGTGGGCTCTGCTTTCATCAAAGGCCTAATAAAATGGGTGGAATCTCTCACTTGCCTTAGCTTTTATTTGAAAAGAATTTGAAGTGCCATCAGACAACCACACATTTTCCCTAAACAATATTTTTTATCCCCTAAACTCTTTTTAGTTGTAGGGTGGCATAATGTGACAGTAAGTGTCTCCAAGTACTAGTCGAACCAAATTACACTCTTGAATCTGTGCGTGCTCTGCCTGCTTATGGCAATGTGCTTGTTCTATTGCCCTTCCTCATCAGCTGTCTTGCTAAAGTGTGCAATGAGTAATGACTACAGGGAGATATTTAATGAAAATGCTACCCATGACTCGGAGCCAATTGTGACCCCTACTATTCTTCTACAATTAAAGAATAATTACCCATTCCCCATGCAATCGCAATTGCAGGTCACAGAGATCTTGGGTTGCCTAAATTTGCCAGTAAACTATTTAACTTTTAAATTTCTCAACATACAAAGGGCTAATATTGATATAGAAATACATAGGAAGTAGAAAGTCTGGCTCTTGGGAATATTAAATATAAATAGCCTTGCTTCCGCTAATTTGGGTGAGAGTTGCAACAACTCTTTAAACCAGTTTTTACATAGGAGATGAAAGGAAGAAGCCAAAGATTAATACTGTCAATTTAAGTGGCCAGGATGTATCCAAAAGGCAAACATATAAATCTAAAGCAAATAGAATTACATTGCTTAATTTCTGTTGATCATTCATTACACAATTGCCAGGAAGTTAACCATTACATTTTGCAAATCCATCACATCTTAAATTCATTTTGGAGAAGTTCCTTCTTCCATTACTGTATTGAGCTTTTATGGACTTTTGATGGCTCTCATTGTACTTGGTATAGAGGATCTACAAGCTTAACATAGACTAAAATTCTGAGAGAAAAAGGATGAATGTATTCAACATTATTCTCTAATATTTTTCATAGCCTCAAAACAAAGAGTGTGATCTCTTAATCTGGACCATGACAATTTGTTTTCAATGGTTATAATTCTAGCAAGGAAAACAAATAAGTTCAGGATTTCCAGTCACTTGTTGCTCAACATGGACAAAGTAGTAAGCAAATTGTAATTTTCACAATGCCCAAAACCAAATGTTTTTTAGCATTGGAAAAAATAATGTAATACTATTTTAAAAAGTAAATCTCTTCTGTAAGAAATTAATGTTCTAATATCAATAAGCTTCATATATATCCTCACATTTTTTAATTTGATATTCTATTCAATTCATTAGTTTTTCAATGAACACACCTCCCTTTTTTCAGGCACTTAGCTAAAGGAGAGGATATAGAAATGTTTCTTGCCTTTAAGATATGTGTGTTTTAATAGGGTCAGATAAACATAAACTAATATAGGTACAAAAAAGATAACATACATATGATAATAGAAGGAAGAGTAGAAGTACAACGGAGCAAATGATCAATTTGAGACAGGAAAAAGTAAGGTGGAATGGGAATATGGTCCAAAGGCCTCATAATGAAGATGTCTGTTGAGCTGAGTCTTGAAAGGTAACAAATTTGCCATGTGTGTGTGGTGATCTAGAAACAGGTCCACACATTCCTTGACACTACCTCCACCAAGAAATGAAGTCTAATTCCCCTGCTCTTGAACATGGGTTGTCATTACTTCTAATGAGTAGAATGCAACAGAAGTAACACTGTATGACTTTCAAGGCTAGTCATAAAAGATGATATAGCTCCCATCTAACTCTCTTGTCCTGTTGATAACCATCTTTTTGAAGGCCCAACCCATCCTGCAGAAGTCTGACTCTCCTGAGGCTACCATGCTGAAGAGACCATTTCAAGAGAACACATAAAGAGAGGTGCCCTAGGAGACAGCTGTTTCAAATTCCAGTTGTTTGAGTCATTTAAGTCTAGGAGCCAACATGTGAGTGAACAAGTCTCAGACAGTCCCAATTCCAGCCACCATCTGATTATGTCCACATGAGAGACCTCATTGAGTAAGAACCACCTAGCTAAGTGCCATCAACTCCAAGACTACCCCTAAGTGTTGGCATAACTTATTATAAAGCAGAAGATAACTAGAACAGAAGAACATGGGAGCAGCCTGTGACAAACTATGGAGGCCTACAACATGCTGGTGTTTCCAAGCAAGAACAAGTAGCTGAGAATAATCAAAGGATAGAGTTTGAGTCAGGGCAAGGCAAGAGATAAGACTGAAGAGATTAGCCAAAGTCACATCGTAAGGCATCCTAATAATTTATGCCAAGGAGTTTGATTTTTAATCTGGAACCACTGTATATTCATCCATAGTTTGAAAACATATGTATAGATAAATATTAGTTTATTACTTGTGAGAAAGTCAGAATACTATTTATTAACTTGTGAACACATGCACAGGTTAAGAAATAACATGTGCCCTGGCCAGTGTGGCTCAATGGGTTAGGTGTTGTCCCATGCACTGAAAGGTTATTGGTTGCTGGTTCAATCCCAAGTCAGGGTACATGCCCAGGTTGGCTGCTTGATCCCCAGTGGGGTGCAGCTGATCGATGCTTCTTTCTTTCCCTGTGCCTTCCTCTCTCTCTAAAAATCAATAAAAATATTATTTTTTTAAAAAAAGAAAAGAAATAACATGCTTTGTAATTGCCTTTAAGCCTCTGAAAACTCTGAGGAACGAACTGCTTAGATTAGCACTTCACTTTACTGAAATCAAAGCAACCCCTCCTGGATAATGGCTTGTCCAGACATATTACCAGTCAGGGCTTGTTTTGTAGTCAGCAGCTTCAGTGACCCTGGCTTTATTTAGAAAGATTTCAGTGCTTCATTGAAATGGTTCATCTAAGCACTATGTGCACCGTTAACCTTTCGTGGCTATGGAGATTACTAGCATGAGTCTTTAATTATAAGAACCCCGAGTGGAAGAGAGATTAACGTATTTGCCAAGTTCACACAGCTTTGTAGCACTAAGGCCAAAAATAAAATCTACACCTTTTTTCAAAGAGCGATTCTTTGCAGAACGCTTTGACTGGCCAACTAGTGGCCAAGTTGAAAAGAAATCAGAATTAAGTGGTAAAGTCCTTAATGCTTGCTTACAATTATGTCCATAGAAATATATATATATAGGTTTGACAAATACTGACACTTTGACAACCTATAGCTGCTGTTCATTATTATATGTGTAGCAGAAAACATGTCTTTGGTGTTCATAAATGACAACAGGAAGAAAAGAATTTCACAATATATGGTCTGTTCACTTTACACATTCATTAACATTTACTGTCATATTATAGGGGGGCACTTGAAGAATGTGAGTAGATCCACTTAAGGTAAACTTGGGGAAATAGCCCATTACAAATGAAATCATTATGAAGCCTATTAACAATTTCACAAGGTCTTGTCCTATTACCTCTAAAATTCAGCTGGAGCCCCAAGACTGAGAAAAATGGATATAGATACTCCCTACCTTCTAAAGAAAAGTATTACACACACCCATATGGACTATAACTTAAGGCAGCAACTGAAGCAACTTCCTAGAAAACTAGTTCATTAAAAAGATTTATCATGGTAAAAGTTATCAGCCTCGCCCCGGCTGGGTGGTTCAGTTGCTTTGAGCATCATCCTATACACCGAAAGGTTTCAGGTTCCATTCCCTGTCGGGGCACATGCCTAGGCTGTGGGTTCAATCCCCAGGAGTATGGGAGGCAACTGATCTATATTTCTCTCACATTGATGTTTTCTCTCTCTCTCCCTTCCTCTCTAAAATCAGTAAACATATCCTCTGTATTAAAAAAAAAATAAAGTGTTATCGGCCTTGATGAAGTATGCCACCACACCAGTTCCACCCCCACCCTCAAGATAAGCGAGAATAAATTTTTTAAATAGCGAAAACATTAGGTGCCTCTAAAGGGGAACACTGGGAATCTCACTCCCCAGCTGACTAAAGGGAGAACCTGACATAACCCGGGGGGCCTATACAAACATACAGACTGGTCCCTGCCTCTCACCTGGGGAATTCTACAGGGAAAGTGCTTAAACTGATTTCATGGCAAGGCAAATCGAGAGGGCAGCAGTGGGGAGCACTCTACATGTAACTTGTTTAGTGAGGCAAGTTTGCATTCCTTCCTGCAAAACGGATTGCTGAGGAGGGGAGGTAGAGTTCAAAACATATGGTTGGGCCCCAACAAGAAGGGCATGCCACAGGAAGAAGCCAAAAATGTTTCTGACTGTTGGGGAAGTGGAGTGTAAGAAGTCAGCCAGGAAGTGAAGCTCCTGTGTCCATCAGCATTTGGAAGTTTATCATCAAAGAAGACACCGAGATGTGAATCACTAGAGCCCTTTTGCAAAAGAGACATTACTTTTTCCTTTTACCCCCATCCCTCTCCACATCCCCTAGCATCCCACCCTGACTCTGAAGCAGCCAACTACAAAGTAAGTGGAGAGAAGAAGTTAAAAGCCTACGGCAGCTTTATCACTTCTGATCTCTGATGCCCAGTTCAAACCTTAGAGGAGACCTGGGGAAAATTTAGAATTGGGTGGATGTTTGAAGATTTATTAAGAAGGATTTGACTTGGTAATACCTGGAAATCAAACATATCCTTAAGCTGAAAGTGACTTGAAAATTGTGCGATTGCCTGATCAAGTGATGGGGAGACACAAGGAATCTTTTTTGAATGTAAACATGGAAGGAACAAAAATCTGTGTCCTGGTTATAACCTATCAGAATATCGCTCATTCAATAAAGTAGTTATATATATATAGAGAAGTCTGAATATTAATACTGTCACTCCAGATCTGTCTGAACCCAGCTTCACTCATGAAAGCGGGATAATAAGACCTATGTCATGGGCTGTTGGGAAGAATAACAGAGGTAATACATGTATAACATGTAGCATATGCTCATACTAACATTCTGTTTCTTCTTCTTCTTCTCTTAGTTACCATATTTTTTAAAAAGTATTAAGGCAGCTTATAATTAAGTTTCTTTATTAGAAATTGAAAGTCAAAGAAATTAAAAGAAATAAGTGGCATATTAGCCAATGCAAGAGCCAGTTTTGTTAATATGATTAGGCCTCAGATTTGAATTTATTAAAGATCAAAACAAAGAGTTACAAAATTCTTATCTGATTAAAGGAAACTTTCCAGTTCTTCAAGACAGAAAAGCCTTCTGGGGTATGAAACTATAAAATAATTTCATTATATACAATATTATCTGAGAGCCTCCCCTTTTATTTATTGCTGCCCAGAGACTCCAAAATTTATAATCCAATTAGATAGCAAAGGCTCATTATTTTTGTCTGTAATTTGAAATTCACAAAGATTTTCTAGACCAGTCCATAAAAGTTGTTTAAGACATAAACTAGCTCATTGTTATAGTGTTATTGGTATTCCCTGAGTTCTAGTTCCTGGTAAAACAGAGGTCTTGAATGTATCCTCTGCATGTGTGTGTGTGTTTGTGCGTGTGCATGTGTGCATGCATGCACCCACAAAGAAAACAGAGAACGGGTTTTTTAAAATTCTCTTTTCTTTTAATTCATCAAATTTATCTTCAATGTCATTCCTGCCCTACAATGTTGCCCACCCAGGCCTGGTCCACAATAACCCAAGTGTTCTGTTTTCAAATGATTTGCTTTCTTTTCTGCAAACAAAAACTCATATTGTCAAGGGCTGGATGAGTTTAGGATGAAAACAACCCAATTAAATAAATCCATATTAACATGCAAATGGCTAAAAGCCATTTACGGTTTCCAGAAAGGTGGCAATTTTATCAGAGTATTCTTTTTTTAGCTCAAATATTTTAAGTATAGGAATTTCAGATGGCATAATAAAATTGTCAAGAACATTTACCAAAACCCAATCAACATGGCCTGTACCTTTAAGAACCAAGTACAGCACCCATCCAGTGATTTCCATTGCTGAGAGGATGGGCCAAAAGGGATAAGAATCAATTTATTCTTGGGCTATGTATGAATTGGGTCTTTCTCATTTAAAGTTGGACTACCTTTATTACAAAATCTAATTCAATATATGCCTATCATCTATATTGTATTTTTAATTAAATTGGATCATTTGCAACGTTTGTAGATATTTCTAAATTGCTAATAATCAAGCTAAATGAGAAAGAGAAGTCTGCAATGGAATAATCCCACTGGGAAAAAAATCTACTTGATTTGTCAAATGGAAACAAACCATGGGTTTATCTAAACAGAAGCCAAATACCCCCCTTTACTCTTGAGGTCCACACAGCAGACACTATACACTTCAAAAAAAGTTTGTGTTCCTGTTCTTTTTCAATATTTTCTACGTTTTGGAAATAACAATCAGGCCATTCATTTATGTGTGATGAATTATTTTCAGAGCATCTCAGCTCTAAATTTAGAGAACTTTGAAAGTGGTAAGTTGTGCCAGCAGTCAATGATGCTAAACAGGCTCCTGGGAGCAGAACAGTAGAAGGATCAAGAAAACATTCGTCAGCCTCCCTTCATAGCTTGCCATTTTCCCTGCGAATTAAGGCATTTAGTTTAATAAATGCTAGTTTTTATTTGTTTGGAGAAAAGCATTGTTAAAGTGGTTTTCAAATAGAAAGAATGTCATTAAATTTCTCTAACCGTCCTTATTTTTTAGAGGCTGCTTGGTATGATGGCCCAGAAAACAGAAGTCTGAATTTTAATGCTATGTCTGTATTGACTTTATTCAATCAATAAAATTCTTCTGTTTTTAAAATATGAAGAGTTACACTATACTCTGTATGGTTTTCTCACTGAGCCCTGGCTCTCTCCTTAAGCTGCACTGCACATCCCACAAATTACTACTACCCAACCCATGAACCCCACTTCTGACTCAGACAATTTTTTCAGGCTTTGCTTCCTACATTGTAGCTGATGCCTCCCAGTGAGTCAGCAACGACTGCTGGACCAGTTAGCCTTAATATTGTTAAGTCATCTGCATACTCATCTCATTTTGTCACTTTGAGATGTTGTAATAGCATACTTTATGACAGATTCAGAAATCCTGATTGGTATTGTCTGTTGTAATAGCATACTTTATGACAGATTCAGAAATCCTGACTGGTATTGTCTGTTATTGTTTTCTCATTCCTTCTCCCTGCCTCACAAGCTCCACAGCCAGAAAATTTAATAAGATGACATTTTATGTTATTTAGTATAAACCACAGGGAAGCCATAGATCAAGAGCTTCCTGCTCCATCCAGTAAAGAAGGGGAAACATCCTTGAGCTCTAGAAACTAGAATGACTCTTTGATCTTAATTATAAGAAATTCCATTATGTTCTACATCCTCTACAGTGTGTTGGGTTATTTTCTTTAATTGTTAGTCTGTAAATCTACATTGTAATCAAATATATTGAGTATTCTTTCATAACCTTTCTAAAATTATCCTTTCACTTTTATTACCCAGAATGTTCAGGTTTTATTCTTAAATTAGTCTAACTTTCCTTTGTCTTCTCTGCTTAGGTTTTGGATTCATCAGCAACCCTAGTAATAGGGGAGATCACTCAGCAATACCACAGATTGAGAAAGCTAGGAGAGCAAACTTTAGGGTCAGGCATAGAGGAGGCATCAAAGAAAGATGAAAAACATTGACAAAGGAACAAAAAGCTTGGTAAGGAAAAAATTACTGTGTTACCCAGGAAGCCATGAACATAGGAGATATTTCCTGTGGTCAGCAGGAGCAAGGAACATACAGGAGACAGAGTTCCTACCAAAAGATAATTTTAAAAGATCTGACAATATGAAGGGTAATAAATAATGACATAAAAACAGTTGCAAATGACAGTTGGCAAAAAATTGCATCATAAATGATAGATGAGTAAGGTTTTACCATGTTTACAAGTGAATGAACGGAAGAAGAGTTATTATACAATAGACAGAAGAGATTCAAAGGAAGTTGCTTTATGAACCAAGGCTATTTAAGAATGTTTATAGAAGTAGCTGACAGAGAGAAAAAGATAAAAGGTATAAGAATGAGAAATGAGGTTAACATTCTAAAAGGGGCCAGACCCAATGGAATCTGGAATTGGATAACAACAATTTAAGTAAAAGTGTGTCCCCTCAATAGAAACTTTTCCCCAATTAACTTTTCAGTTCTGCAACTATTGTTTTCTTTCCACTCTAGTTACTTAATGACCGCTTCTATATTTGAAGTTCTGTTTCACCTTGTCTCTAAGTAAGTGAAAGCAATTTCATCCTATTGTATCCGTGTATCATGTGGTTTATTACTACTGCCCAATACAAATGTTTAAAAGGTCTGCTTTATTTTTCTTTTTTTATTGATTTCAGAAAGGAAGGGAAAGGGAGAGAGGTGGAAACATCAATAATGAGAGAGAATCATTCATCAGCTGCCTCCTGAATGACCCCTCCCCAGGATGGAGCCCACAACCCGGGCATGTGTCTTGACCAGAAACTGAACAGCAACCTCCTGGTTCATAGATCCACACTCAACCATTGAACCATGCCAGCCAGGCTAAAGGGTCTGCTTTAAATATAAACATTTAGGTTTATATAAATACTCTGCTGATTAAGCTGGTATTTTTATCTTGTCCTCTTCAGATCCTAGGTAATAAATAAGAAAAGAATGCCCTCGAGTTATAATACACTTTAAAGACACAATTATATGAGAAGAAATGTATCCCCTTGGAAATTAAATGCACCATAGCAGAGGTTTGATGAAGGGAAGGACATACTTTGAAAAATTTATTCCTCAGTTAAAATATCTGCTGCAGCTTTGAAAGGGGAGTTGCTAAAGCTCTCTTAAATTAAATGATACCCTCCTGACAGATACCAAGAGGATAATGTTCAGTTTCACTGGAGTTTATTTGATACCTGACAAAATAATTGGATCGAAGACAATCATTATAATCATAAGCTACTAAATTACACAGTGAAGAGTATATAGGTCTTGGTCTTTTAACACAAGAAAAAGGAGCCCCGGTCATCTTGTCAATCACTTCCTAGATATAGCCTCCCAATTTGGGATACAGTGTTTATAAGTAATGGAAGTGTTGCAAATTATGCAGCAGCTCTGTTTATAGAAACAGTACTTGAATGACTATTAAAACATACTGTAATTTAAATGTGACATTTGATGGAAACAGTTACATAGAATATGACTACAAACATCTGTCTTTGTAGTCTCATTCCACAACAATTCCAGGTCAGCTTCTGTGGGATGCCCCAGGATGAGTTCAACGATAAGAACCCAAACAGCTTACAGCAGGGAATCTGTAGTATTTCTTTCCCACTTGGAACAAATTAGCCCTCCCAGTTTCAGTTCTCAGTGGGGTGAATATAGATTGGTTTTCTGTTTAGACCTAATGTTGTCTAAGCCACCCACCAGTGCTGCTCACTCTTCTTGTGGAAGTGAGCACTGCAGGGCACCAATTGACCACTCCAGGAGATTAGAAAGTGAAGCCAATCTTAGTTAGAAAAACAACTTCGGAGTTGATGAAAATATATTCCTTTCAACCCATAAACCACCTTTCTAAATATATCTGGAACCATTCTGGCTTTTATTTTTTTATTCATTTCAGAGAGAGGAAGGGAGAGGGAGAGAAAGAAACATCAATGATGAGAGAAAACCATAGATTGGCTGCCTCCTACACGCCACCCACTGGGGACTGAGCCAAAAACCTGGGCACATGCTCTGCTTGGGAATGAAACCTTGACCTCCTGGTTCATGTGTTGATGCTCAACCACTGAACCACACTGACTGGACACCCTTCTGGCTTTTAGGTGAAACTATGAGAGTGACTGTAGAGCAGCAGAGATTTGTGATCACAATAGAATGCCATTGGATTAAAAGAAGAGATTAATGTCAGTAGCTGGGATCATATTCCTTATTATATATGTATGTAAAACAGGATTAAAATTGGAAATATGTATTGTTAACAAGTCAATTTCTTAAACTTCAGGAAAAGGTCAGAATTATAAAAAATAAATAAAATTTGAAATCATGCTTAAATCTTTTACTTTTTACTCATTTCTGCCACATATGATTTCAAGAATTCAAAATAACCAAAACCTCCCTTTTAGAAACAAGTGATGATTTTAGGTTTTTTACAAGTACAAATTATAGTACCTATAAACATTATCTGGTACATGTGCAATAGGGAACTAATAAAACAATTTTGCTGTTAACTTGTCTATAGGGAAAGATGTTACTACAACTTTTTATATTTATTGTAAGGATGCTGTGAAAACCCAAGAAAGAAATGTCTCTTGAATGTCATTTTTAAGAAAAGTTGGCTTTCTGAACAAATAATTTGGCTTTTATATATGCTCATATACACTAGGAGTTTTAGAACTTGCTTCAGGCTCTGATTTGACTGCTGGGATACCCAGAAGAAATATGCAGTCCACCTACAAAAGCATGGGAGACTAGCAGGCGATTTTGTACTAACTGTACCATGGACATTACTATTTTATTCTTTCACCCCAAATATTTATCTGCTTACTTTTTAAAATTTATAGTAGTACTAGGGGCCTACTGCATGAATTTTTACACCTTGAAAGGAACTGTGGGCCTGTAGGCTGTGGTGGGCACAGGGGCAGGTCTAGGCCCATCCTCCATGCCTCCGCCCAACCCCTCCCACCACGGACCCTAGTCCCCTCTGCCAGCAGCCCCAATCCCACCACCGCCAACACACAGTGGGTGTGAGCGGTGGCACTAGCAGTGGGTGCAAGTGGGGCCTGCACAGGCAGCAGGTGTGAGTGCCAGGTGGGACCTCGGTGCGAGGGAGCAAATAATTTTCAGTAACCACCAGAGGCTCACCCCGATGACAGCGATTGGTGCCCTGCCTTGGTCTGGCACCCCTGCTCACCTCCTCTACCATCCCACCACGGCCGATGCCTGCCATGTTCTGTGCTCTGCCGCCTGCTGCTGACACCCACTATGTTTGCCTCCTGGTAGTCAGTGCATATCATAGTGACTGGTTGTTCAGTTGTTCCGTTGTGCTGTTGCTTGGTCTATTTGCATATTTCTTTTATATATATAGATAGTCCTATGAATATTTGAGAGCCAATTTCAATTGGCTCCTGTGTCTCATTGACATGTACTCATTATTGTTTATTTTCTTTAAAAACCCTTTCTTTCTGGCACTAGTAGATTCTCCAGAATCTTCATATATATTTCCCGTTCCAGTCTTAGATTCAACCATTTCTCCAAGCAGCCTTAGTTTATTTCACTGGGAACTAGAAATAAAAACAAAGATCAGGGTTCTAGGGGTAATCATTCCTTCTAGGTCCAAACTACAGAACAAGGAAATGTATTTGACACTAACCCATATATATATACACACTTAGCTATAAATCTTTCTATTTATAACCATGTGCATCTCTATCAACTAAATGAGAGTTTATACTGATGTCTCCTCTCACTACCACACAGATCATTCTAGCCTCCTTCACTTGCTTATCTCTACATTCCTATTCCACCAGTGGGACATTTGGCTCCCACTATTCACCACATTTACTTAATGTTCAAGTCCAGTATGCATGTATACAAGTTTCAGAATCATCAGCCTATCCCATCCTGGGAACATTTTTGTCAACTTGAGAATGTACAGTGCTTATATGAATTCCTTTTGTTGTTAGTCTTACAGAAGCCACTCATTTCCAAAAGGTGTCAGCACCTTTCCTTCCCACCCTATTCAATGAGGTTATTTTATACATTTGTAATAGAGTTAAATTTTATTGTCACAGTGTGCAATTCTTACTGAGAAACACTAACCTCCTAATATTTTAAATTATAGTTCTGTACATTAAGGTTCACTTTTTATGCTATAAAGTTCTATGGGTTTTGACAGAAGCATAGTGTCATGTATCAGACATTATAGTCTCATCCATATAATAAAAGGGTAATATGCAAATAGACCAAACGGCAGAACAACCAAGCAACCAATCAAAGCATAATATGCAAATTATATGCTAAGGCTGCTCAACCACTAGCTATGATGTGCACTGACCACCAGGGGGCAAACAGTCAACTGGTCAACCAATCACTATGACATGCACTGACCACCAGGGAGCATATGCTCCGACTGGTAGGTTAGCCTGCTGTTGGGGTCTGGCCAATCGGGACTGAGTGAGATGGGCCGGACACGCTTTGGAGCCCTCCCCGTGGTCCCTCCCCAGCCTGATCATGCACCGGTGGGGTCCCTCAGCTTGGTCTTTGCCCTCTTGCAATCCAGGACCTCTCGGGGGATATTGGAGAGCTGGTTTCAGCCCGATCCCACAGGCCACTCCCCTTGTGGCAGAACGAGCTTCTCCCTATCTGACTGGGCACAAACCCATGGCAGGCACAGTGGGGCCAGGATGAGCGGGAGCAGCAGGCAGGAGCTGCAGGTGGTGCTGGACTGTGGGTTTCGACCCGATCCCTGCAGGCCACCCAGAGGGACACCACCTGTGCACAAATTTGTGCACCGGGCCTCTAGTAACAAATAGTTTAACTACTCTAAATGTGTCCTCTGTGACTTACCTATTCCCTCCACCACCAAACCCGTGGAAGCCACTGAATTTTTATTGTCATTATAGTTATGCCTTTTCCAAGTGTAATAATTACACTCATACAGTATATAGCCTTTTCAAATGGACTTTGTTAACTTAGCAATATACAGATCAGATTCATCCATGTATTTTTTGTGGTTTGATGGTTTCTTTTCATTTATTGTTAAATAACATTCCATTATATGGTGTACCACACAATTTTTTATTCATTCAACTATTGAAGGAGATCTTGTTTTTGCCAGTTTTGGGTGATCATAAATAATTCATACAAAAGTTTTATGCATCTACACTCAACTTCTAATAATTCGTCACAATTATCATTTAGGTGTCCTATCAGATTATGGTTCCAGTTGCTTCCATTGCTGGTAAGAAGATCTTGACTGTGACTTTCTGAATTTATCTATCTGTACAGGTTTCCAGTGTCACTTTGTCCTGTGATCTCAATTATTTTATGGTTTCAAGGAAAGTTGTTGTTTTTCTATTTATTTAGCTCTTTCCTGCTGTGGGTAAAAAACTATAGACTTTCAAGCTCCCTCTATGTTGGAACTCAGAAAGAGAAATCAGAAGTTCTATTTACTTTTTGTCATTTATCAAAGCTGCCCATATTATAAGTTTTAATAGATAGAGAAAAGTACAGCCATGCAGGAAAAATACTAACCTATAATTCTATCCATTAGAGCCACAGTTTCCTCCTCAAGATTTATTTGTGTTCAACATTTAAATCTTAATATATTTTTGCAGGCTTTGAAAAATTACCACAATTATTGATGTACATATTTTATCTTACGTAATAAATATGCCAGGTTCTGCTTCATATTATGCAGATTGTGGAGCTAAGTAAGTATTGTTATTTTCTCTTTTTTAGTTTTACAATTAGTAGAAATTAATCCATATATTGCCATATAAAGTTAAAGATTTTTACCAAGTTCTATTCAATCACCTATTAAATTTACTGGAAACATCCATTCACTTCATAAAACTTGCTAATATTTCCAGTGCATGAACACTCATGTTCAGTAAGCTACTCAACTCCACAAATATTTGAGACATATAATTGCTTAAAATAGTGAAGCATAAATATAATACATGAATGCAAAATGAATGAAAGTTAATGTCTTTATAACAATTCATTTACATAAAAACTAAGTGAATGTTTTAGGAAAAACTAAATAAAGATCAAATACGGAGTGAGTTATGGAATGGAAAGATTTGGAGGAAAAATACTAAAACAAAATCTAGGAAGAGTTTGCAAGTATTATTTTACTGTAGAAACTATAAGAAGTAAATAATAAATTATTTTACATTTTTATATTATATTTTAAGATGGTTTATATAATGCTTTTGTTAGGAATTTGACTTGGAATTCCAATCATCTAAACATACTCCATAATAACAGCTAATGTTACTTAATATTCACACATACTAAGCACCATTACAAGTATTTTACATATCACAACTTTAATTCTTACAACAGTTCCATGATACAAGTTCTATTTGTGTTCCCATGTTATAGATGAAACAGATGTAGAGGCCATAAGAAACTGACTCCAGGTTGCACAACTTAAGGAAGTCAAAGAGGTTGCTGCTCTTATCCCACATTTGTATAACTCAAAAACCAAATTACAAAGAAAAAAATAGAGCAGTTTCATATGAAGTTAAATATAAATTTTTTATACAACCCAGTCATTCCACTTTTCAGATCCTATTCAAGGGAAATAAAGCCATAGATCCATACAAAGCCCTGCATGTGAATGTTCATAGCAGAGTTATTCATAATAGGCAAAATGGTGAAACAATTCAAGTGTTCTTGAGGTTAGGTAGATGGTTTGGCATGGAGCAATGTCTGTATTGGACAAGACAAATATCAAGAACCTTTTGACATGGATCAAATGGCTCAGTGCGTGTTTTGGAGGGACCAAATATTGGTTAATCTTAAGTCAACCACCTCTCTATCTATGCCATCTGCTATGGACTGAATTGTAGCCCCTCAAATTCATACATTGAAACTATACTGTAAATTCAATGTGATTGTGTTTGGAGACAGGGACTATTAGGAGGTAATTAAGGTTAAATGAGATTATGAGGGTGGGTCTCTAACCACATAGAGTTAGTGTCCTTATAAGGAAAAATACCAGAGAGATCACTCTCTCTCCACTATGTGAGAGCACATTGAGAAAGTGGCCATCTGCAAGATAGGAAGAAAGCCTTCATCAGAAACCTTGAGCTTCATCAGTCAACACCTTGGGCTTATACTTCGCAGCCTCCAGAACTATGAGGACATAAATTTCTGTTATTGAAGCAACCAGTCTGTGGTATTTTGTTATGGCAGCCTGAGTTGACCAATATATCTTTCAGGCATTCCTAATTCCTGGACTAATTAAGAAACTATGCAATAGTTTTTCTTGAGTATGAACTATTATATTCCAGGCATTGTACTAGGTACTTTAGATGTGTTACTTCATTGTATTCTTAGAATCCCATGAAGTCATTTTAATGGTATAAATGAGGAAACCAGGGCTCATGAAACAAGAGTCAGTCACACAGTTAATAAATGCTGAAGTTTCAACTTGAACTCAGGCTATGTACATGCCATGACAACTCACTACACACTGTCTCCAATGGGACAGGAGATGGCTGGAGCTGGGAGACTGTACTAGGAATTAATAAGACAGGAAGTTGCCAACATAAATATGTACCTAGATTATGCTTTTATTGATCACCTGCTAACTACCATTTATGAAAGGCCATAAATGCCAGGCTGTAGAGGTTTTTGGTGTTTTTTTGTTTTTTTTAATTTTATCCACTTATCCAGAGGTCAGCTAACTTTTTTTTCTGTAAAGGCAAGATAGTGGATATTTTAGGCTTTGTGGGGTATATGTTGTCTGGAGCAATTACTCAACTTGACTGCTATAGTAGAACAACAGCCATAGGCAATAAGTAAGTGAATAAGAATGTCTGTTACAGCAAATTTCATTTATAAAAACAGAGAGTAGATTGGATTAGGTCCTCATGCCAAAGTTTGCCAGCTCCTGTAGTAGTCAATGATAAATGATTGAAGGTGCTTGAGAAAGATTTGATCAAAGAAGTTTTTTTGAAGACGGCCTTGGTGGTAATGTACATGATGATTTGAAAGAGGAAAAAATAGAGGTAGATAGAAAAAAGCTTAAGAAAACTGAGACTCAGCAGATTTGGTAGAATGCATGAAGAGAAAAGAGCAATGTATATCATGTGTGAATAGGTCAGGTGTTTGGGTTATGTGTTGATTCCCTTTAGAACTTAGAACTTCCTCTTTTGAAAACTCACAAAAATAGATCATGTGTCAGAGTAGGTCATTATTGATTTTTTTCTTTCTATTTTTCTTTCCTGGCAAAAGAAAATATCCAATAACCAAAGAACTTATAGATGTTCAAAAGCAAGTCTCTCTATCTCTTTTTTTCTCATTTTCTCTTTTTCTATGTGTTTGTGTGTGTGTGTATGTGTGTGCATGTGCTATAGTCCAAGAAACCATACAAATCAAAGAACCTAAGAAAACCTATAAAGTATTTTTATTTTTAAACGCATTACTTAGTAATTCAAACAAACAATGAGGATGTGAAAATAAGGATGCTGCCGAGGAGTTCATGCCTCACAAATTGCTATAGCTCTAACACAAAGCTGGGTTGATGAGTTAGAATAAAATCACTCATTTACAGAATCTTCTTTGGGAGGAGACAGGAACTAGGCCACTCGGTCCTTTATTTCTCTATGTAAAATCCTCTTTTATAAAAATGTTGGCATGGCAATTTCCTGTATGTCAATGAGCGGGTAGAGTTGACTACACTGTTTAGCAGATGGAGAGAAGGCCCAGGGGGATTTTAATTTACTTGGTCAAGATCACTCAATTAAACACCGCTTTATCTAGAAAAAAGACAAAACACTATGAATTTCTAACTACATGATCTCACCACCACAAACTGGAAAGTGAACAATCCAGTTAATGAGCCAATTTTTGTCTATGTGATGACAAAGCATTGGTTTGACTCATATTACTTTTAAATTAGCCAGCTGTTTGAGTAACGTCATACAAAACAACTGGCATTCCAAATCACCCATTACTTCTTTCAATTTAATTGTATTGCCTTATAACAATTAGTGAAAGAGCATTCACTCATTTGTTCATGCATTGTTTATTGGTTAAACCCTTAGTAAGCACCAACTTTTTTCCAGGGCAGGACATTGTGCTTAATAATGAAGGAAATATGTAGATGAGTGTGACACAACATCTGCTTGTGAAGTATTTACAATCACATAAAGAATATAAGACAATGAGGCGGAGAATCCAAGATGGCGGCGTAGGTAAACCCCGAAACTGCTGCCTCCCACAACAATTTAAACTGCAACTAAAAGACAAAACGTCTATCACCCAGAACCACAGGAAAGCTGGCTGAGTGGAAGTTCTACAACTAGAAGGAAAGAGAAAAGAGCTTTGAGACGTGCACGAGCGCTGAAAAGCTGAGGTATGGAGGCGCGTGATCCGGGCTGGCTGCAGGCAACTGGGGCGTTGCTTTCTTCAACCCAAACGGAGACAAGCCCTCGATTACTCTGAAATCCAGTCTCTGGGGAGACGCGGGGGACCCAAACTCCTACAGAGAGAAGCTGGACTGCCAGCGAGGGTGGCTTACTTGCAGAGCTGCGCACAGGAATAATTGTTTACTGCACTGGGGCACGGAACTCGCGGATGCCTTTGGAGACACAGAGCCAGCTAACTAGCAGCCATTGCTGTTTGCCACGCCCTAACCTAGTGACGCCCTGAGGCCCCGCCCTGCACAACCTACAAACCCACCCAAGCTCCAAGCAACCGAGTTAGCATAAGAAAAGCCTGCCCTATCGCAGCTTAACTTAGCAAACTTGCAGCCTGGGTCAGACAGTTCCAAAACCTCCAAACCCCAAGCAAAGAGGAGAAAACTGCAGCTCTCACTGTAGCTCCTGCTGAGTGGCCTCAGACAGTAGCTGACCTGCACCCCATTGAAGATCGAGAAGCCAGTGTACCTAGTGGTCAGTGTGAGACACCAGATTTCAACTCCTCACATCCATAAGTGACACATTCAAGAGGCAGACTCAGTGAGCACCAAAGCCCCACTGAAACAAGTCCTGCTCCATAAGCGTGTCTTCAGCGCAGCAGTTCTTCCATTATAGACACAGGGAGTGCTCACAGCTAATTGGCCTGGAGGTCAATTCCTCCCAGCGTACCAACAGCAATTCAGGCTTAACTACACCAAGACTTTGCACTCAGCCCACAAAGGGGTGTACCAAAAGCATCCACATCAGGTGATTGGGGAGGCTGAGCTACTGCCCCCTATAGGTCACCTACCACACAAAGCCACTCCATCAACACGGGGAAGCAGCCAAAATGCAGAAACAAAGAAACATGTCACGAATGAAAGAAACGGAGGAAAGCAAACTACTGGATGACATAGAGTTCAGAACCACATTTATAAGGTTACTCAAGAATCTTCTAAAAACTGCTGAGAAACTTGATGACACTTCTGAGGAGCTTAGTGAGACCTTCAAGGACCTTAATGAGAATGCCAAAAAAATGGAAAAAGATCAGTCAGAAATGAAGCATACACTGTCTGAAATAAGAAATATACAGAAACTCAACTGTAGATCAACGTACCCCAAGAATCAAACCAAAGATCTGAAATATGTGGAAACAAAAAACATCCAACCAGAAAAACAAAAAGAAAAAAGAATCCAAAAATATGAAGATAGTGTAAGGAGCCTCTGGGACAACTTCAAGCGAACCAACATCCGAATTTTTGGGGTGCCAGAAGAAGGGAGAGAGCAAAATATTGAAAACCTATTAGAAGAAATAATGACAGAAAACTTTCCCTACCTGGTGAAAGAAATAGACTTACAAGTTCAGGAAGCACACAGAACCCCATACAAGAGGAACCCAAAGAGGACCACACCAAGACACATCATAATTAAAATGCCAAGGGCAAAAGACAAAGAGAGAATATTAAAAGCAGCAAGAGAAAAACACTTAATTACCTACAAGGGAGTACCCATACGACTGTCAGCTGATTTCTCAGCAGAAACTATGCAGGCCAGAAGGGAGTGGCAAGAAATATTCAAAGTGATGAACAGCAAGAACCTACAACCAAGATTACTCTACCCAGCAAAGCTATCATTCAGAGTTGAAGGTCAGATAAAGAGCTTCACAGACAAGAAAAAGCTAAAGGAGTTCATCGCCACCAAACCAGGATTATATGAAATGCTGAAGGGTATTCTTTAAGAGGAAGAAGAAGAAAAAAATAAAGATAAAAATTATGAACAACAAAATGACATCAAATACATACCTACCAACAAGTGAATCTAAAAATTAAGTGAATAAAAAATCTGAAGAACAGAATGGACTGGTGAATATAATAGAATCAGGGACATAGAAAGGGAGTGGACTGACGATTCTCAGGGGAAGCAAGTGTGAGGGGTGCGGGAAGAGATTGGACAAAAATCTTACTTCTGTGGATGAAGACAGTGGCGGGGGGTAAGGGCATGGGGTGGGGTGGGGAATCAGGTGGAGGGGAGCTATGGGGGGGAAAAAAAAGTGGAACACCTGTAATAATCTGAACAATAAAGATTTATAAGAAAAAAAAGAATATAAGACAATGAAACAAATATTGATAAATGACAAAATGTAATAAGTAGCATATATTGACCAAAATTCAGGTGCTTACAACCTACAAGACTTCTCTTTTTGAGAAAAGAGCATTTGATACAACTCTGGTATATTGGATTTAGCATTTATTTATTTATTTATTTATTTATTTATTTTGTTTATTTTTAAATCTCTATTGTTGAAAGTATTACATATGTCCTTTCCCCACCCCCTCCAACTTTGACCCCTTCTAGCCCATCCTTGCCCTCCTCCCCAGGCCTTCAACCCCCTATTTTCTGTGTTCATGGGTTATGCATATATGCATACAAGTTCTTTGGATGATATCTTCCTACCCACCCACACACCCCCACGTTTCCTCTGAGATTCCACAGTCTGTTCCATGGTCCTATGTCTCTGCCACTAAATAGCTGTCTGCCATCTGCTTAGTCACAACTTTCTGAACAGTAGTATCTTCATCTATGAAAGAAGAGGTTGTGTTATTTTTTAATAATATTTTTCCCACCAGTGCTATATTAAGTTTCAGTATTTTAACTTGGAGAAGGACAGCTTTCAAAGAAAAAAAAAGAAAGCTGTGATGAAAATGGTGGAAACAAAGATGTTCTTGAAGACATGACAATGGATCTTAACTGATGGAGATGAGTTGGGTACACTCTTTAAGTAAAGGAAACAACATGAGCCAGCTGCATATGTAAAAAAATAAAATCATAGCAAAGAGAACAATATCTACATTTGTTGGGTAAATGTCTGAAATTAAAATCTGCTCAGGAAACTGGATGGAAGTGGCAGGCTTAAAGTAATTAGAACTGTCTTTGACCAGTATTCTGTGGGAAAAGAAAGAATTCTTTGGGTCAGCTCCTTTGCTGCATAGCCAGCTGCATGGGGAAAGTGAAAGTATGGGAGTGGGAAAGGCCATCCAGTGTAGGAGTTGACATCCTAGCAGGTCAGTCCTGGGTTCTGATAAGCCACATTGCACCAGTAGAGAATGAAGCATTCTTATCCCACAGCACAGGGCAATGCAAAGAAGCACAAGGATTTCTCAGGCTTCAGTTTCTATAGTTGATGTGGTATAGATGGCTGGGACCAGCTCATGGAAATCTCTAGGGCTATAGTTGACTAAGTTAACCAAATGAGTGAACATTATAAGAGGGATTTGGAAGTTTAATTCACACCAGGAGTGAGTAAAACATCTTCAGCTCAGCATTTGTCCTAGAAAGTCTGTTGTAAAGAGCAACAGACAACCTCTCCTTTGAGTTAAAATTAACAAATCAGTATCATTTAAGGCAGCAAAAACAGGAACTTTCTCATTAACATGAGCTTTGAAAGCTGTGAAATCTTATGAATATATGAGACACTAATAATGACTTTTATCCCAGAGGAAAAATCAAAAGCAGCAAATTTAGAAGTTGAAGGGACCAAGTCAAACAACAGAACTAGTAGCTGTGGCATAGCCTAGGTCTGGGTCTGGTGATGGACATCACTGTGGATATGGATCTAGAACCTGGCATCAAATCTGTGACATAGAGGTTTCTGTAAGTATGAGTGGCCAGATGCCCTTCCCTCTCCCCAAAAACAACCCAACCCCCTTTCTTTTCCTTGTCCCTTCCCTCAAAAGAAAGAAACTAGGCCTGGAATGTCACTATGAACCTTTCTTTTTGCTAGAGATGTAGAGACATTTCCAAGAATAAATATCAGTGGTAATACCAAGGAATCTACCCTCTGGCTGTCAAGATTTAGGGACTAAAAAGGCCATTCAGAAAGTTGCCACAGTAGTTTAACAATGGAATAACCCTCTGGAACAGGGGAGAACCTTCTTAAGAATAAGCTCGACCCAGATCTGTTGCCTCTACCCTCAGGAACTGCAGGATATCCAGAAATTAGGAAAAAGACCATGCCACATGAATCTGGATAAATATGATGTTCAATTGCTTCAAGATTAAACATCTGATCCAACCAAGACTGGATCATGAGCATGTCCCACCAGGTGCATTATCATGATATTGGAATACCTTCAAGAGATTGTGGTCTTCCACAGTAGTAAGCAGCTGTGTGATATGCACTGCTTCACCAGGGTAGGTAGTAGTGAGTCTGTGTTGCAGGTTAATTCTCTCTATAGCTTGTAGAACACAATGGCCTATCACCAAGCACCAGGAGACATTTAACCCCATAGAACATGTCTAAGGTATAATACCTGAATTGTGGGGGAGATAGGGAAAAAATGATCCTTTGTTTCCTTCTCTTTAGCATGGTTTTAGAAACACCCATGACCTAGGACTCCTCTTCTTGCATTTTTTGATATCTTCAGCATCTGAGCATAAGGTGAGGTTGAGGTGAGAATTGAAGTCAGTCTCTACAAGCTTGGCTGTGGGATATGCCCAAGGGGAGCAGCACATCATCCTCTTAAATGACTCAAGGGCATTTCCAGAACAATCTAGGAGGATTACTTTGTGGGAGATTAATGACCTCAGGGATCATTTCAAAGAACTGTTGGTTAATAGGATCATTACAGAATCATAGTCCATATGCCTCTTCAATTGTGATAGTGAAAAAGGAGTCTGAAAAAAATTGAGTGTGTGAATTATCATACTGTTAATTGTCCAACTAAAAGCGATCAATAGATTTCTTGTTAAGAACACCTAGAGTTCACCTTGTCAGATTTGCAGAGTGGGTATTATCAGATAGCAGTTATAGCTGATGATGATAAAAGAAAGAGAGCTTTTACCAGAAGAGCAAGGTTGCATCCATTTGAAAGTTCGCCTTAGCCTGTCCCAGGAGGCCCTGATATAAACCTTCACTAGAAAAGGTTGTTTGTGACAGGAACTTTCTTTTCTCAGTGCTCACTTCTAACCTGAAGGCTGCTTGCTGTGAAAAAGTGCTAATTCTTATTTGCTACCCTGCCCCCTGCACCACCCACTCAGCTTTGTAGCACAGTATGCCCCTTATCACGGCAAGACAAATGTGATAGGAGTTCATTCTCCTAGAAGCAGGCTTCAAACAATGAAGAATGCTCCTCTCCCTCTAGAGACAATTCTAAGGTGTGATCTGCAATACTCCTAGAGTTCCCTGATGGACTCAAGCTCCAGCTGCTCACAGTTGTAAAATTTGCCCTCTATTGCCTTCCTTCTCTTTTCCAGCTTCACTTCCCCACTCCCCTAGTGGTGTTTCCTGGGACTACCTGCCTACTGACAAATCTTTGAGTGTTTGCTTCCGGAGGATTCCAAACAAAGACACTCAATAACAAATCTTGTTATATACATTAATCTCAACTATTTTCTTGCTCTTGGATGTGCCTAAAGATTGGGAACACAAACATATGGATACACTTTTAATTTAAATACAAAGCTTCGATCTTTTTCTACCTCTTGGCCCAAAATAAAAAGGAAGGTCAAAAGTTTATAATTTCAAGATACAATCCACATCTTACCTATCTGGTGGTCATCTGAGCATTTATCGGGGGGAAAAATGGAATGAGAACTCATGTCTGCAGTCTCTAGGTCCTTTAAAAACTTGCTACTTGAAGTTTAGTCCTCAGTATCACCCTAAAGCTTATTAGGAAAACAGAATGTCAGAGCCCACCCATACCTACTGAATAGTCCTGCTTTTTTTTAATTTTTATTTTTTACATTTTAAAGAGTTATTTTATTTAATTTGTATCTTATATTAGACTACAGCTAATCAGAGCTGGATTAATTATATCTATGGTTCATGACATTCTTTTTCTTATTGAATTTATTGGGTTGACATTGGTTAATAAAATTATATAGATTTTAGGAGTACAGTTCTATAATACATCATGTGTATATTGGAATGTGTGTTTACCACCCCATGTCAAGTTTCAGCCATGACCATTTGAGCCCTCTTACCCTCTTCTTCTACCCTCCCCTCTCCCACTTTCCCTCTGGTAATTACCATATTGTGGTCTATGTTCATGAGTCTTTCTTATTATTTTTTATTTCTTTGCTTAATCCCTTCACTCTTTCACCCAGCCTCCAACCCCTTTCCCTGCATTTTTTTTAAACAGAATCTCCAGATGACTCATATGCATATTATAGATTGAACACCACTGCTCTCAGACACAAGGCTGGTCTTTTGGAGAAAAAAAGGAAGCAGTATTTCCATCAGCAGATCTTGGCAGCTGCAGCTCTCTGCTTAGTTGTAATGTATTACTGCTATGTCAAGTAACACAAAGAGTTCTAGAATTCCCCTTTATGTGCAGTTACCTGGGTATAGATGAGATTTTACCAATTGCCACCAGGTGTAATAAGCAGTCATGTATAACAATGTCACGTCCTACAGCCAAAGAACCAAAACACATGTAATTGAACAAGTTAAGTTTATTACTGGTTTCCTGAAGAGAGAACAGGCATCATAGGGAATCCTAGGGTGTCTCAGCAAAAGGTTGTCAGAAAGGACTTATTAAAGGATTTAGGTGTTGGTTGAGTGATTTTGGAGAGGGTCTAAGGAAGTCAGGCTTTGCAGTGAATTGATTTCTATCAGAAAGCAGGGCTAATTCTGTAATTGGGCATCTCAATAAATCTTATCTATCAGGAGGGCAGAATAAAGTGAAGCTAAAGCTATAATTGGAGAAACCACAGTGTGAGAGTGAAACAAAATGTAAATCTGCTTTTTCCTTTGTGGGGCTCAGATCCCCTGTGCCACATTTTATCACTCTTAATTTGAATCTAGGAATTAAATATATACACTGTTTGTATAGCACAGCCTTTTTATAAACCAAATATTTCCTTTAATGCTCAACACAAGAAATAGTGGTATGTCTTACAGTTTAAAAAAACAACAACTGGTTGTGTTGAATTTCTTTTAAAATGGTGTTATTCAATCATATGATGAAGAAAAAAAAATTCTTATTGTGCAGCTACTATGGGTCACACCATGCTTTCTTGTTGCCTAAAGATATGTGGTAAAGAAGACAATGTCTCTGCTCCAATAGCGCATGGAAATAGTGAAGAGGGACAGAGAGTAAACAAGTAAATATAACAAACACTCAAACAGTGAAAAGGCTATGAATTAAATAAAGCAGTGGAATAGATTGTTGTGGCAGAATGCACAGGAGAACGATCAACCAGCACTCTGAGGGAGGAAAGTTTAACCTTTATTTTGCAGATCTGCTAGTCCAGGGGAATTCCAGATCCAGAGCCTGAACTGAACTTGTGGGGATGCTCTGACCTATATATCTCCTCTTGTGGAGGGACCCTGAGGGTCCCCGCAGCTCTGCTCAAGTCAGAGTGGGGAAGTAAGACTACAGTTTTAACCAGATATTGAACTAGATCGCAAGCCTCTCCACTTTCCTTTGCAAGATAATAATGGAGAAGGGGCTGCTTCAGTTAGTTTAGTATGGAAGGGTCTTCTGAGGACATGACATTAGAAATGAGAGCTGGATAATGAAGAGGACCCCATAATGTGCAGATCTGAAGGAAGAGTCTTCATGATGGAGAGAACACACAGTGCAAAGCCCCTGAGTATGGAACAAGATACTAGGTGTTTTCTAGTGTCATGATTTAGGAAAGGTCACAAAAAAGGCTGGAAGGTAGAGAGATGATACCTACAATTTTATTTGCAATTTTTGAACCTGTGAAGTTCAAGATGCCTAACAAATAACTAGCATTTGGATATTTGAGTTTGGGATTTGAGGGAACTGATCAGAACAGAAGGTAATGCATTTAGGAACTATCAGCTCTACGGTGTGGTTTGCAGTTTAATCCTGGCTTCTGATCAGGATAGGTTGCCCGGGCTGACCAGCAGACCCTGAGTGATGGATGAATGATTACTCTGACACCAGTTTCTATGAAAGAGAGGGCTAAGGGACTGCCTGGCTAGAGGAACCAGACAGCCTTGTTCACCTGCCTCTTAAAGCTTTTATTGTAACAGCAGTTTGGGATAAAGTTTATCTTTTAGATACAATCAGTAGGGTAAGTAATCTTGGGAGGACACATGTGTCTGCAGTATCCTTTAAGTAAGGACACCTAAAGATTAAGCATAAGGATTCCAGTAAACATCCGAGGGTCCCCACATGCACAGACTTGTTTGGAAAGGTCAAGGAAAAAATAGGGGTGGCCACCTTCAGCCAACTCCCTAGGTCTGAATTTCCTCCTTATCAACTTTCCAACCAAAGTCTCTGTGCTCCCCCACAATAGATCTTCAGTATATAAGTTCAGGAAAGCAGCAACAGCAACTGCTAGGTAAAGAAAGAGGAAATAATGAGAAAGTATTGTTGCCAGTGGATGAAACTCCCCTGTTGTTTTGGGGAGTGAGGTTCTTGGGGTGCCACTCTGGGTCTGAAACAGCAGCATCTGAGGCTGGGAATAGCAGAAAGGAGGAAGCAAATTGCCCACATAAATATTAGAATGGGGGAGACAAAGAGGGATGCATGATAGAATTCCCAGGACAGAGAGGCTAACCTCCATTTCTCACCTGGCTCCCTAGAGTGTTTGTCAGCCTTCACCTTGTTGGCTTTTTTGTGCTGGCTTTGGCAGGCAGGGTTCACGTTTTTCAAGCTGTCCACAGAAGCATCCTCACTCCTGGCTGGGTCGCCATCTGTTGCCAATGGATGAAACTCCCCTGTGGTTTGGGGGAGTGAGATTTTTGGGGCACATTTTCAGAAGCCCCCATGGGAGGAGGGAATGTGAAAGAAGGCTTTATTTGTTCCAAAGTCCCCTGCCCCTAAAGCCAGTCTTGAGAGAGTGGCATCTGGGAGTTCAGCAAAATCAGAAGCAGGCCCAGTGTCTAGAGTTTCCATTCCATATTGCAGCCGGGTGTGGTTCAGCATCCACGGTAATGAAAGTCCAGGAGTCCACATGTGGAGCCCACATGGTCAGGAGCCTGTGGGGCACAGGGGAGCATGCCACTGCAGCAGGATTCCCAAGAGGGCCCGGAGCCCTAGAGCCAAGTTTGAAAGGAAGAAGAGCTGGACTTGCTTTGTTTGGAAGTTTATATATTTAGATTTTGCATGCTTACAAAATCTGGCCAATTATTTGTTTCCAGGTGTGATTGACAGGCAAGCATTTTTCCATGTCACTCAGACCTTACCACACAGCTGCCTAAACAACCTTTGTCTAGTCCCTTCCCCCATCAGTCAGCAGGGAATGGTCTTGGAGAACGTTATATGTAGTTTTGGGGCAAAGCTGTATTAATGGCATGCCTATACTTCCCTTCTCCTCGGTTCCTGTAAAATAATAAGCTGGGTTATTACAACATTATCAGTATGATATCCTTGGAATGGGCTGAAACATTTAATGTCTTTGAAATTTTTAGGCAGGATTGAGAGAGAATGCCTTCCATTTGACAAAATCCTGAAGGACAATATCCTTGAGTTGAATCTGCTTATTGATCTCTAGGTAGGATGGAGATTGGCTGAAACTAGGAGATGAAAACCACTTTTCTCAGATGGCAGTAGGAATGGCAATAAAAGGTGAGAGGGAGAGGATTGTTAGGTATTATAAGGCAAGGAACTAAGGTGCGTCCCTGTGCACTGACATGGGAATGAATTAAATACAGCAGGCACTTTAAAGACGGAAATATTGTTTAAGGACTGGAACAAATAGCCTTAAAGTGATAGTGTCAGCAGAGGCAGTTAGTGATTCATATAAGGAAGAAAACAAAAGGAAATTAAATAATTTTAATAAACTTGGAAGCAGATACAAATAACAGAACAGAATTTCCATCTAGGTCCTGGGAAACGGACCCATTAATACACACTAGGGGGGTTGCCACTGGTCCAGGGATAGGAAACCTCGGTGGAAAGGTGGGAGGAAATTCCTCTGCTCTAGATGATATCATGAAACTTTTGGACATGCTCAGTGGGAGTCAGGGTGAGGAAAAAGAGGAGCAGCGCCTGGTGTGGGAACAATCCGAAAGGTAACTGGATTGGGTAGAGGGCTTGAAACCCCAACAGAATTTTCTGGGAGGAGGGACCAATCCAAGCCTGTGAAAAGTTAGAAGTTTGGGTAGGATAATTCAAATGGTTCTTTGTTCTTTGCCTAAACCAAGAAAACATAGGTCCTTGAGGGTGCATTAATTCCTCTTAATTCACAATGAAATCTTACCATCACGTTTAAATTTCTCTTAGGGTCACCGAAGGAGGTTCATTGTATTATTCTGTACACTTTTATGTATGCTTAATTTTTCCTTAATAAAGAGTTTTCTATTTAAAATTTTATTCAAATATACCCTTATTAAGGAGGATTTATTTGCTTCTGCTTTTTGTTAACATAAAAAATATGCTGTATAATGCACACACACATACCACACACACACACTAATGCTTTCTTTTATTTATTTTAGTTTTGCAGGATAGATTTCCAAGAGTAGAATTGCAGACCAAATACTATGTATACATTTTTTTTTATTTAAAATCTATGGACACATTGCTTTCCAAAAGGATTATAACCTTTTATGCACCTATCAACAATTTATATACCTTTTTCTTCTCATACTTACCAACATTTGTGACTAATACTACTTTTAAAATTTACCAATCTGCTGGATATAAAATGGCATAGCTCATTGTTGTTGTTTTTTAATTTTCATTTTCTCTACTATTAGAGATGTCTAGCACATTTTTAATGTTTAGCAGTCATTAAGATGTACTCCTTTATGAACTGCATTTTAATACTCTTATAATTTTTCTAATAGGATATCATTTGCTTATGATTTATTGATATGAGTTTTTGTGTATAGACATTGCTTTTTATCTATCAGGTGTTTCAAATGTTTCATTATTTATAATTTGCATATCAATTTTGTGTATGGTATGCTTTTTTCAGGCACTATCCTATCTAATAAAAGAGTAATATGAAAATTGACCATCACTCCAACACACAAGATGGCTGCCCCAATGTGGTCAAAGATGGCCACCCCCATGTGGACACAAGATGGCCAGCAGGGGAGGGTAGATAGGAGGGACCAGACCTGCAAGGGAGGGCAGTTGGGGGCGATCAAGCCTACAGGGGAGAGCAGTTAGGGGTGACCAGGCCAGCAGAGGAGGGAAGTTGGGGGTGACCGGGCCTGCAGGGAAGGGCAATTGTGGGGGACCCAGGCCTACAGGGGGGAACAGTTGGGGGAGACCAGACCTTCAGGGGAGGGAAGTTTGGGGGAACCTAGTCCTGCAGGGGAAGGCAGTTGGAGGGGACCAGGCCTGCAGGGGAGGGAAGTTGAGGGGACCTAGACCTGCAGGGGAAGGCAGTTGGAGGGGACCAGGCCTGCAGGGGAGGGAAGTTGGGGGGGACTAGGCCTGCAGGGGAGAGCAGTTGGGGGAGACCAGGCTGGCAGGGGAGAGCAGTTGGGGGTGACCAGGCCTGCAGGGGAGGCAGTTAGGGGTAATCGGACTGGCAGGGGCATGGTTAGGGGCAATCAGGAAGGCAGGTAGGCGAGCAGTTGGGAGCCAGCAGTCCTGAATTGTGAGAGGGATGTCCGACTGCCCGTTTAGGCCCAATCCTGGGCAATTGGACATCCCTCGAGGGTTTCCAGGTTGGAGAGGGTGCAGGCTGGGCTGAGGGACACACACCCTTGTGCATGAATTTTGTGTACCAAGCCTAGTGTCTTAATGTTTATATACCTAAATATGTCTATCTTTTCTTTAATATATTTTGAGTTTTCTATCTTGGTTAAAATTTTTCTCCCAAACTTTCAAAATTTTCTTCCAAGTCATTAAGTATATCCATTGGAAATGTATTAATCAAAGTTCTAAGAAATCTTCCTGGTTTATTAGACTTTTCAAGAATCAGCTTTTGGACTTATTTATTCTAGTTATAATTTTTCCATTTTATTAATTTCAGCTTGAGCTTTATGCATGCCCTTCTATTTTGTTGTTATTGTTGTTGTTGTTGTTGCCTGAGACATATACTAATTTACTTTCTTTATATCTTTAACTACCAGGACATTAAGGCTTATTATGTTCCCTTGAGTATTTCTGCAGTATTCCTCAGTAATACTGTATGATTTATAATTAAGCTTTTATTTTACCATTGAGTTTTGAATTTAGAATTATTGAGGAGTGTATTCCTTAATCTCCAACTCATTAGAGTTTTAAGTTTATTATTTATTTCTAATTTTATCATATTATGATTATATTGTAGAATAAGTAGTAAAAATTTCTTTCTAAAAAATATGTTAAAGTTATCACCAGAGATAACTGGTAGAAACTTAGCATGTAGTGCTTGTCCAAAGTCTTTTCTGTGTCCCAATGTCTCTAACATGTTTTCTTTTTGTTTGTTTTTGTTTTTTTTGCCAAACACTTGTTTTTCATCTCTATGTGAATTGCTTTTCTCCTCTTACAAGTCCCTGGCCCCTTCTACCCCTTTTGCCTTAACTCTGGATGGCATATAAATCTCAATTGTCTGATTGTCTTTGGGTCCTCATGATGATATGGAGCCCCATGCAATCAAAGTTCATTTCTTTCTTATTAATTTCTCTTATGTTAATTTGACCAGCCAGGAAACCTAGAAGGTAGAAAAGAAAATGTTTTTCCTGGAGAATCCAAGGTGGTGGCGTAGGTAAACACCTAAACTGCTGCCTCCCACAACAATTTAAACTGCAACTAAAAGACAAAACATCTATCACCCAGTACCATGGGAAAGCTGGCTGAGTGGAAGTTCTACAACTAGAAGGAAAGAGAAAAGAGCATTGAGACGTGCACGAGCGCTGAAAAGCTGAGGTACGGAGGGGCGTGATCTGGGCTGGCTGCAGGCGACTGGGTGTGCTGCTTTATTCAACCCGAAGGGAGACAAGCCCCTGATTACTCTGAAATCCAGTCTCTGGGGAGACGCGGGGGACCCAAACTCCTACGGGGAGAAGCTGGACTGTCTGCCAGTGAGGGTGGCTTGCTTGCAGAGCTGCACGCAGGAATAATTGTTTACTGCACTGGGGCATGGGATTTGCGGATGCCATTGGAGACTCAGAGCCAGCTAACTAGCAGCCATTGCTGTTTGCCACGCCCTAACCTAGTGACACCCTGAGGCCCCGCCCTGCACAACCTACAAACCCACCCAAGCTCCAAGCAGCTCAATTAGCATAAGAAAGGCCTGCCCTATCACAGCTTAACCTAGCAAACTTGCAGCCTGGGTCAGACAGCTCCAAAACCTCCAAACCCCAAGCAAAGAGGAGAAAACTGCAGCTCTCACTGTAGCTCCTGCTGAGTGAACTCAGACAGTAGCTGACCTGCACCCCATTGGAGATCCAGAAGCCAGTGTACCTAGTGGTCAGTGTGAGACACCAGATTTCAACTCCTCACATCCATAAGTGACACATTCAAGAGGCAGACTCAGTGAGCACCAAAGCCCCACTGAAACAAGTCCTGCCCCATAAGCGTGTCTTCAGCGCAGCAGTTCTTCCATTATAGACACAGGGAGTGCTCACAGCTAATTGGCCTGGAGGTCAATTCCTCCCAGTGTACCAACAGAAATTAAGGCTTAACTACACGAAGACTTTGCAGTCAGCCCACAAAGGGGTGTACCAAGAGCATACACCTCATGTGATTGAGGAGGCTGAGCTACTGCCCCCTATAGATCACCTACCACACAAAGCTACTCCATAAACACAGGGAAGCAGCCAAAATGTGGAGACAAAGAAACATGTCATGAATGAAAGAAACGGAGGAAAGCAAACTACTGGATGACATAGAGTTCAGAACCACATTTATAAGGTTACTCAAGAATCTTCTTAAAACCGCTGAGAAACTTGATGAGACCTTCAAGGGGCTTAATGAGAATGCCAAAAAAATGGAAAAGGATCAGTCAGAAATGAAGCATACACTGTCTGAAATAAAGAATAGACAGAAACTCAACTGTAGATCAACGTACCCCAAGAATCAAACCAAAGATCTTAAATATGTGGAAACAAAACACATCCAACCAGAAAAACAAAAAGAAAAAAGAATCCAAAAATATGAAGATAGTGTAAGGAGCCTCTGGGACAACTTCAAACAAACCAACATCTGAATTTTTGGAGTGCCAGAAGAAGGGAGAGAGCAAAATATTGAAAACCTATTAGAAGAAATAATGACAGAAAACTTTCCCTACCTGGTGAAAGAAATAGACTTACAAGTTCAGGAAGCTCACAGAACCCCATACAAGAGGAATCCAAAGAGGACCACACCAAGACACATCATAATTAAAATGCCAAGGGCAAAAGACAAAGAGAGAATATTAAAAGCAGCAAGAGAAAAACAGTTAATTACCTACAAGGGAGTACCCATACGACTGTCAGCTGATTTCTCAACAGAAACTATGCAGGCCAGAAGGGAGTGGCAAGAAATATTCAAAGTGATGAACAGCAAGAACCTACAACCAAGATTACTCTACCCAGCAAAGCTATCATTCAGAGTTGAAGGTCAGATAAAGAGCTTCACAGACAAGAAAAAGCTAAAGGAGTTCATCACCACCAAACCAGGGTTACACGAAATGCTGAATGGTATCCTTTAAGAAGAGGAAGAAGAAGAAAAAGGTAAAGATAAAAATTATGAACAACAAAATGACATCAAATACACACAACAAGTGAATCTAAAAATCAAGTGAATGAAAAATCTGAAGAACAGAATGGACTGGTGAATATAATAGAATCAGGGACATAGAAAGGGAGTGGACTGAGGATTCTCAGGGGAAGCAGGTGTGAGGGGTATGGGAAGAGATTGGACAAAAATCTTACTCCTATGGATGAAGACAGTGGCGGGGGGTAAGGGCATGGGGTGGGGTGGGGAATCAGGTGGAGGGGAGCTATGGGGAAAAATAAAAGAGGAACACCTGTAATAATCTGAACAATAAAGATTTATTTAAAAAAAAAAAGAAAAGAAAATGTTTTTCCTCCCTAACAATTGCAACCTATACTTTCAGGGGTCTATGTCTCTGACTCCATTAGCTTCCTAATGATGAGCTTAATCTCAATCTTTTATTTAGTAAGCAACTTCTTCTTCCCATCTACAGTTTCTAAAATGCTCTCAGTAATCTCAGAATCCAGGGATCTTTATCATGACATGTCTGATCTGTCTTTTCCTCTCAATTTTGCATGGGATTTGTTAAATCCTGTCTATCTGATTCCAATCTATCTTCAGAATAGGGCATTTTATTCTACTACTTGTGAATTAAATAATTTCTCTTATGTCCACTCTTTTGTATTTCTTCTTCTAGAACCAATGACATTTGATTTTTAGAATTTTTGAATTTTTCTCTTTTATGATTTTCCTCATTATTTCCATTTGTGGGTGTTTTTTTACCTTGTTTCGAAGCACTTTTTTAAATTTAATATTTAATACCACTCATTCAAGTCTTAACAATGACCATTATATTTTCACAATAATCTATTAACTTTTTATTTCAAACACCAAGTTTCTCAATATCAACAATGTTATTTATCTCCTGATGTGCTTATTCGTACCCTTCAGCAGTCCTTAGTTAAGAGCCACCATTGGTAGGATCTTAATTTTCTCAGAGGTGTTTGGGCCCAGCCTCTAATCAACCTTAATGTGATAATACCATGGGTGAAGAGAAATGGAGCTGTCTCTGCATCTGTAGGCTACTAAAGCTTTAATGTGCCTATGGTCACCTGGAAATCTTATTAAAATCCTGGTTCTAATTCCATAAACCTGTGTTTGGGCCTGTGATTCTACATTTTATTAAGCAACCAGGTGATACCATTGTTTTTTTTGGGGGGAGGGGCGGTCCAGGACAACATTATGCATAGCAAGGGACTAGTTTATACCAAACAGCATCATAGAGACTATTTCTGCTTGCATCCAAGTGCAAAAACCATCATTTCCCAGGCCTTGGTATTAGAAAGGATACACACCACCTGTTTGGCTATTCTTGCTAGCTGGCGGAGACCAGTAGGTTTTCTCAGGAACACTCATCTTTCCTCCTGGGCAATTGTTGGTGTCTGTAGGGCAAACTCTCTCTCCACATAATTTTGATCAGCACCTCATAGCTTTCCATCATTGGTCTCCAGAGGCATTCTGAGACCAAAAGGTCTTTCCTTTCTCTCCATTTGTTCTTAGAAGAGCCAAGGCCTGTCTATACCCTCCAGGCCCGTCAGCTGGTCCAACAGCTGCTTGGCTCAGGAAAGGTAGTTTGCTACTGATTTGGATTTGGGAGACATGTTCCAATTCCCATCTTCAAATACAAAGAAAGCCTCTATCTACTATATTTTTATTTTTAGCCAGGGGGGGTTTTCATGATAATAAAAAATGCATACACATTTTTAAGTTTAATACCTGTGAGTTTGATCTAAGTTTCGGTCAAGAGCCCAGATTTTAAGCAGGGAAAAATCAGATGAAATTGCATCCCTGAGTTGTAAGGGGAAAGAGTTAGCATTCTGTTAGAGGAAACTCCCTTTGGCATTTCACTGACAGTAAGATAATATTTTAAAACTTGGGGTCCTGAACAACTAAAAAAGAAAAAATATAATTAATTGAAAAGAGGGCAGGATCACCATATTCTCTACTCCTTGTTCTTCTATGGGAGGATCCTGACATTGTTTGGCGTATAGGTAAATGAGAATAAACTTTGAACATTGGGCTTTTCCCTTTCTTACCCTTCAGGGTGTGTGGCATCATCTTTACACCTTTCCTTGCGCACCATAAGAGAGGAAGCTAAGCATATGTGCTGTGCAAATGCTAGCAGTCTTATTTCATGTCTGTTTATTCCTAGAGTTGTCCAGATACAACTTGTAAGACAGTTTCTCTTATTTTCCAAAATTCAAAACTATATATTTTATATTTATAATAAGCGGTTAAGCCAACAGTGATAGACATTCCATAGGAACCATTTTACCCTGTTTTAATGAGGTTGATCTGCATGGAGTAGAAGGGAACAGAGCAGCTGCAGACAGAATTTAAGGGGCTGCTATGAAGCAGGAAAAGTCTCCCTCAGGAAAGAGCTGTGCCTTTAACAGTGTGACCTAATGGAAGAGCTACAGACATAAAAATGCAGCATTCCCAAGGCTTGAGGCTTTCATTCTTCCGTAACAGCTGTGGTAAGAAAAACTCCCAGAGAGACTGTAAAAGAGCAGTAGTGTTGTCACTATCATTCCTGTGTAAAGAAAAACTCTTGTATGTTTAAGGGTCTTTTTCCATTTTATTTTCCCCCCTTTTGTATTAGTTCTATCCATTTTATAAGATATCTCTGAAAACTTTCAACTCTGATTTCAGGACTCAGTTTCTAACCAATACTCTAGCTCTGATACAGTAAATACTCATTTTCTGCTATTCAATGCAGTGCTGCTTAAATTATTTTCTTATAAAAGTTCAAAAGTTTATCTACTTACAGACTTCATGCCATCTCTGTGTTGCTAGGGCACATGTGTGAACCAATAGCAATGCAGTAAGATTTCATGAATCTATTGATAAACTCTGCAACGATGAGCACTTATTTCACCTACTACATTGGGGACATAATCATAAGACTATAGATCTAGAAGAAGCCTCTAGAGACTATCAGAGTCATACATTTCTCTCCAGATATCTCAATACTATTCAAGATTAATGGTTGTTTGTTTGTTTTTTTCATATAATATATATGTTAATCCTCGCTTGAGGATATTTTTTCATTGATTTTTAGAGAGTGGAAGGGAGGAGGAGAGTCAGAGAAACATCGATGTGAGAGATATACATCGATTGGTTGCCTCTCACACAGGCCAACGTAGGCCTGGGATTGAACCTGCAGCTGAGGCATATGCCTTTGACCAGAATCAAACCCTGCACCCTTCGGTCCGCGAGCTTGATGCTCTAGTCACTGAACCAAACAGGCTAGGGCTGTTTGTTTTCTTCATAAACATATTCCAAGACAGAAATCCCATAATTATCCATGGTTTTAAAATCATCCAATTATAGGAAGAGGTTCTATTTATCCCTCTAAAACCCCACTTATTTTAATAATTTTTATTTCAAAAACTGTAGTATTTTTATTTACTAGAGAAGCCAAGAACATAAAATGAGGAAACTGAGTCCTGAAGAGTGGATTGGACCTCTGTCTTCTGTTAACCCAATGTTCTTTCCAGTTATTCTGCCTCAAAGTGAACAAACAGTATAATGCATGTAATAGTAATGTTAAATGCCTTCCTCTATTGCAATTTAGAGTAATTTTGTCTTTTACTTTTTACATTGTTAGTCTGTCACCTTGTAGGTACAGTAAAAGAAAGGATGATAAAGGAGTATATAAATGCAATACAAATTTATTTATAGGTATGCTGCAATTGATTAACAAGTTTTCATGAGTTAAAATAAAATTGTTGAATTTATGCTATTTTACTCACAAGCAAAATGAAGAAATTGAACTGGATGATTTCTAAAATTTCTTCATATTGACTATATTTGAATCAATTCAATTGCTTTATGAAAGTTCCCTAATACTTTCAACATTAAATGTTACCACCAAATCCAACATGAAAATATCCAGGGCTTCCTTTATAAAAGGAAACTGATATGAACTTTATAATTTAGTGGTGTGATATTCATAGAAAAGATATTTCTGAACCAAGCCTGTGTTTCATTAATGTTATGGGTGTTTTGATCTTACACTTTATGTTTTCCAGTTCTTTTCTGAGATTCTAAAAACTTGTTGAGAAATCAAGGTTAATCAGCCCATCAGAGATCAGTATGACATTCATTTGCAAATTAGAATTTCTTTTTACACTTCAAAGTTTCTCTCCCACCCTCAGGAATACACAATAATTTCAATGACATACTCTTTATAAACAGAACACAGAAATGAATGGGACTTGGGGAATGGATTAGAATTGGTCTTTGCAAAATAGGAGGGCCTCAAATTGCACATTCTTACAATAATCTGCACTGAATAAATACTATTGTGGGTCTCCTGCAATGTGCTGCAGGATTTCTTCCTTGTAATGTAACTGAGAAAGGAATGGTATCACATCCCAAAGGTTTAAGGACAAAGACTAGAACAAATAATGTCAAAATCATCACAACCTCCTTTAATTTCCCCCACTCTACTCAAGGCTTCAACTTGACTTTCCCTCATTAATCCCCTCATAATCAACATATGGCCCAATCTCATAACGTTGCTATAATATAGTCTCTTGATTATAATTTACTCAACTTCCTTTTCCCACATGAAAATCTCTATGATCACTCATTCTGTGCTCTGCGTTATATAGACATAGCTACCAGGACTTAACAGTCAGACAGATCTGCCCGAGTCCAATACTTCCTAGCTAAACAATATCGTGCAAATTAATTAATCTCTCTGATCATCAGTATCCTTAAAATGGGAATAAAAATACTTCCACCACAGGATGTTGTACGGATTCAGGATAAAATATACCTCCCTATATAAGTGTGTCTAGTAGATTGGTTCTAGTTGGCACACCATAAGTGCTCAAGAATTAGTTATTATTTTTATCTCTGAGGAAAAAGTGTATTGCCTCCTTAGGAATGCTAATTGATCCCATCTTCTCCAGGATCACCAAATGCCCTCCACTACTGCTCAGCTTTTTAATCATTAAAAAATAGTTCCTCCTGGGTTTACAAACCTGTTCATGTACAACTCTATGATATTCAATAAATGAATACTGACATATAACCACCACCACAAGAAAAATAAAGTTCAATTACCCCCCAAAAATTCCTCTGAGCCTTCTCTTTAACCTCAGTCTCTGGCAATCATTGATCTGTTTTCTAGTCTTATAGTTTTGCCTTTACAAAAAAAAATCATATAAATGGAATATGTAGCCTTTTAAGTCTAACTTCTTTCATTTTGTTTAATGTATTGGAACTTTCTCCATTTTGTTGCAAGTATCTGTCATTTGCTCCTTTTAGTAGCATTCCATTAAATGGATACACTATAGTGTTTTCCAGTTGTGTGAATTCTCCATTCTCTCATTGAGGGGCATTTGAGTTAATTACAGTTTGGGGCAATTATAAATAAACTAAGGCTGAGTTTTAAATTACTGTTGTTGTTCAAATTATTTTTCATTTTTACATTTAGCTCTTTGAAGCTGAGGAACAGTTTCTTCTCCCATCTCTACAAATCCACAGATTCATAGATTCTATAATTTTTTGTTTATGCTTGCAATGTAGCATTTCCTATCTGAGCTAACCTTCTTCTACTATTTTGCCAGACTCAGGCTGTGTCAGCCAAAGCCTGTTCCTATCACTCTGTTTTCCAATATTTCTCCCTTAGGACAAAAAGTTCATTAGATACATAATTAGTCATCCACATCACTTTGAGCAAAAGTTTTGTGATAAGTTTTACTATGGCAGAGTAGGGAGAAATATTCCAACATCAAATAACAATTTTCTCCCCACCTGCTTCCTAGCCTTTATGCCAATGCAAGAAATTTTGGGTTTTCTATTACAATGCCTCCAAAATTCTAGATATCAATTTTCACACTAATAATTTTAGAGTGTAATAGCAAACCCACCCAAACTCTAGTGACTAAACACAATAAAATGTACTTTTCCCTAGTGCTTTCTGTCACACGCAGTCAGGTAGAGGGCATTCTGCTCGATGTGTCACTCAAAGAGACAGTCTGACAGAAGTCCTGTCCCAATATAGACTTCAGTTATTATGGGAACACCAGGAAAGAATTGGCCAAAGTAAGTCACAGAGCCACACCTAACTTCAAAGATGGTGAGGAAATACAGTCCAACCATGTGCCCCAAAATAGAGTTAACAGTGCATAAAGGAGTGTATAGCTGCAACAGTGTCTAAGATTCCCCCAAGTGTTTAGGTAATTTTTCTAACACCATTTATTTATTACATTATTTGCCCAGCAATTTTAAAAGCCACCTTTATCATCTACTTAATTCTCATATGTAATATGTCTGTTATTGAACTCTATTTTATTAGGACTTTATTTCTTCCTATAACTGTACCTCAAGTACCACAGCTATCTAAAACTTTTTGATAGAGGTAGGGCAGGTTCTTCTTCACCATGCTGCTATTTCAAACATTTTATGGACTCTTGTTTTCACTTATTTATTATTTATAAGACATATTGTATCAAAAAGTGATAAGGGAATAAAAACAATCTGACAATAAAAATATACATATAGATAAAACATGAATGTTGATCTTCAATCTCTTTCACACTTTTGTTCTACTGTTAAGATGCATCTTTGACCTATATTTTGCCATTTATATTTTTAACTTTTGGAATTTATCCATTGCTCTCATAATTTATACATGTATGTGAATATTTTTATAGCTTAATAGTACACTGTTTTGGAGGGTTAACTGTTTAACATAATTTGGATCACATTATTTATGTTGTTTTACTACTTTTTAAAATTTATTTTGGTTGTGGATGGGAAATATGATTTCAAAACTTTGAAATTTGTAAATGCAGTGCATATGTTTTATGATTCAGCATGTGATTTATGTTTTCTTGAAATGAGTGAGTTCTATGTTTTCTTGAAATGAGTGAGTATTTTGCAGTTATTGGATATAGTGTTCTGTAAATGCCGCGTAGATCAAGTTGATTGATATAGTGTTTTTTAAATATTCTATGATTATCTGTACTGATATTTTGTCTACTCATTATACACTGAGAGAAATATTAAAATGTCTAACTTTTGGAATTTATCCACTGCTCTCATTAATTCTATCCATTTTTGCTTTGTGTATTTTAAAATATTATCATTGAGTGTATTCACGATAGGATTGTATGTCTTGATGACTATTTTGTGATTATAAAATGACCCCTTTATGTCTAATGATACTTATTGTCTTGAAGTCAATGTTGTCTGACATTGAAGAGCATACCAGTTTTCATATACTTAGTGTTTGCATAGTGTAGTTTTTCCATTCTTTTATATCATATGTATCTTTATTATTATATTTACAGTGGTTCTCTTGTAGGTAAGCAAATAGTTGGGTGTTTATTTTTTTACTAGAGGCCCGTAGCATGAAAATCGTGCATGGGGGCAGGGTGTGTCCCTCAGCCTAGCCTGCATCCCCTCCAATCTGGGACCCCTCGAGGGATGTCCGACTGCCCATTTCGGCCCTATCCCACTGGGCTACTGGCACCCAACCGCTTGCCTACCTGCCTGCCTGATTGCCCCTAAGCACTTCTGCCTGCCAGCTTGATCACCCCCTAACCACTCCCCTGCCAGCCTGATCGATGCCTAAACTGTTCCCCTGCTGGCTTGATTGGCCCTAACTGCCCTCCCCTGCTGGCCTGGCCTGGTCACTCCTAACTTCCCTCACCTGCAGGCCTGGTTGCCCCCAACTGCCCTCTGTTGGCCCAGTCACCCCTAACTGCTTTACCCTGCAGGCCTGATCACCCCCAACTGCCCTCCCTTGAAGGCCTGGTCCCTCCCAACTGCCCTCCCTGCTGGCCTGATTGCCCCCAACTGCCCTCCCCTGCTGGACTGATATCCCACAACTGCCCTCCCCTGCTGGCCATCTTGTGTGTTGGAGTGATGGTCAATTTGCATATCACTCTTTTATTAGATAGGATGCAGTCTGATAAACTCTGAATTCAAATTATTTGTGTAATTGAGATCAAATCTCCATAATGTTATTTGCTTCCTATTTGCTCTTTGTTTCTTTCTTCTTTTTATGTCTTTGGGGTTAGTAAAATTTTTAATATTTTATACTATCTCTTCTATTGGCTAGTTAGTTAATACTGTTTTGTGAAGTGTTTTGCTCATTTTTGTTGTTTGTTTATTTATTGTTGGTTTTGGCATGTTTGCTCTAGGGGTTAGAGTATACATCTCTAATTAATCACAGTCTTCTTGAATTAATATTATGTCACCACATATTATGTAAGAAATAGTGGTAAAATTCAGTTTGCACTGCTCCTACGTTTTGCAATAATGTGTTGTATCTTTATTTCTACATGTATTATAAACCTCACAATAGTTTGCTTTTCTTTCCTCAGGGATTACAATTTAAATATATATATATATATATATATATATATATATATATATATATATAGAGGCCCGGTGCATGAAATTCGTGCATGGGGGATGTCCCTCAGCCCAGCCTGCACCCTCTCCAATCTGGGACCCCTTGCTGGTCAGATATCCCTCTCACAATCCAAGACTGCTGGCTCCCAACTGCCCTCCCCTGCAGGCCTGGTCCCCCCCCCCCAACTGCCCTTCCCTGCAGTCTTGGTGCCCCCTAACTGCCCTCCCCTGCAGGCTTGGTCTCCCCCAACTGCCCTCCCTTCCAAGCCTGGTCCCCCCAACTGCCCTTCCCTGCAGTCCTGGTCCCCACTAACTGCCTTCCCCTGCAGGCCTGGTCTCTCCCAACTGCCCTCTTGTCCTGGCCTGGTCACCCCTAACTTCCCACAACTACCCTCCAATGCAGGCCATCTTGTGGTTGCCATCTTGTGGTGGCCATCTTGTGTCCACATGGGGCAGCCATCTTTGACCACATGGGGGCAGCCATCTTGTGTCTTGGTGTGATGGTTAATTTGCATATTACTCTTTTATTAGATAGGATTTTATTGATTTCATAGAGGAAGGGAGAGAGAGATAGAAACATCAATGATGAGAGAGAATCATTGATTGGCTGCCTCCTGCATGCCCCACACTGGGGATCAAGCCCAGGCATATGCCCTAACAGGGAATCAAACCATGACCTCCAGGCTAATAGGTCAGCACTCAACCACCAAGCCCGCTGGCTGGGTAGTATTGATACATAATTAATAAATATTGCTAAATTGTTTTTTTAAGTGTTTGAATAGTTTACATCCAAATTATTAGAGAGTCTATTTCATTATACCTTTGACAATGATTTATCTCTGCTAATCTCATAGACAAAATAAATTGTTTCCCATTTTTTTCAATTTACAAATATTTTATTAATTATAAAGTTGAACGCTATTTTATAGGCTTATTAATTAGTTAATGTTCTTATATTGAAAATTATTAATGTCTTTCAATCACTTACTTTTGGTTTTCACCAATACTACTCTCATTTTCTAACATTCTGATCACTGCCCCTGATTTATTAAAGGCTTTTTGAAGTCACTCTGACTTTCTTAAGTTCTGCAATTATTTTGGTTATCTACCTATATCCATCTAATACCTTTGCCTCTCATTTTATTGACTTTCTCACCTTCAATGACTTCCATCTTTGCCACACATGCCTACCTCACTCATCGCTGCAAATATTTCTTAAACTTACAAATTTACAATTTCCCTCTGACTTTAACCTCTCTCATCTTGCCAGCTCTCCTGTCATTGTTACCATAATACTTTGTAATCAACTAAGTGCCAAGTACCTAAGAATCATCGATATTTTCTGTCTGTCAAAATCCAACTGTAAAACACTCCTGATCTTCAGATCCACATCAACTCCATGAAATATTTTCATAATAATTTTTCAGATCATCTCTCTGGCCCTTCATCTTTCATTATGTATAGGCTTTAAGAAACTCAACCCAACTTAATGCACCTGCCCTCCTTCTCTCTGACTAAACTTTGCTTGATGCGCACTACTGATGATTAGCACCATCACATTCAAGAACTTGTGCCTCAACTGGGCCTTCAGTGCTTGTCAGAAATCCTGTCTATTTATTCGAGTTGCTTCCACTTTGAACCATTGTCAACAGTTGCTACCATACACTTTCTTCAACTAGCAAGATACCTCTTCAAATGTCACTTTCAGAACATAATCTCAGTCATTACTTTACAGAAATTAGCAGCCAATTTTTCCTCAACGTCTTGCCACGCTGTTGTTATTTACACTCCCCCATTCTTCTTTTCCCCCTGACACAATTCAAAAGGGGTTCTTTCCCTGAACTAAAGGTAATGGCCTCCATTCTTGCTTCTTTGCTTTCTCTGTTTCATAAACCACTCCAGGTCTCTCCTGTGTCTTCAGCATCTCCAGTTATCAAGGTGATTTGTTTTTGTGAGCATATAACTTAGGTTTTTCTCATATTTAGAGAGGTAGAGGAAAGAAATAAGGAAAGAACAAAAGAAGCAAAGGAATGGAGTCAGTCAGAGAGGGCAGGAGGGAGAAAGAGAAACTTCACCCAGTACTTCACTAGCTAACATGCTTGGCAAATAAAAGTTTATGCTTAACATTTGTGGAATAAATGTTGAAAAGCATTAAGTTTCAGAGTGATAAGTCTTGATTTATGAGCTTCATGGTGTCAAGGAAGAAAACTATATCATCCTTCTGGAACTAGAACTATAAATCCAAACAATGTCTTAAAAGACATATCTAAATCACTCCACCTATTTCGTGACAACAAAGATCACATACAAAGAAAAGTATTATACACATGTATGTTTCCTAATCATATGTGTATGTTTCCCAATAATAAAGTGTAGCTCTTTCACGAGAGCTAGAAACATTTCCAAGGGACAGAGAGCACCCTTAATTGAATTCAATAAAATTCCTATACATCAATTAATTATACATTCTAATTATGTTATAAACATATTACTTATGTGTATTAGTATTTTATTTTGTTCAGATTTCACTGGTTTCAGTGAGAAAGGAAATTTTGTACTTCACAAACCCTAAAAATATTTCATGTGTAACAACTTTAAGGGTAGCAATTTGCTTTAAAAATACTGTCATTGGTACATGTCAATATAGCATTTCTTCCACAAATCTACTAATCTTTTCTAATTACTTGGTTTTATCAATTATTTAAGTTTTAAAAATTTTATCTTCAAATTAAATGTTCACAGTGAATATATTTTAGGTTAATTTTAATATTAAAAGCAGGAGCTATAAGCTGATTGTACATAATGATTCTTATTAGAATAAGATTACAAACTACCTTTAAGAATAGATCCCTTGAAAGTTTTCAAATATACACTAAGACCTGAAATTTATTATTTCACGCACCAGATGTCACTGTTTCTCCATGCTAGTAAAATGGGCCAACAAATTTTGGCAGTTAAAAAAAGAACAATTGACTCTATCTTTCTATTCTTAAGTGCATATGCAACAGAAATGTGTGTGTAAAACAAACAAACAAAAAACAAGACCACAAATATTCATAGTGGCACTATTCATAATATTCAAAACTAGAAATTTCCCAAATGCCAATCAAGAGTAGAATGGTACACATCTAGCAATATATTAAAAATATCATATACCATGACCAAGTGAGATTTATTCCAGGGATGCAAGGCTGGTACAATATACACATATCAATAAATGTGATACATTACATAAACAAACTGAAAGACAAAAATCACATGATCATATCAACTGATGTAGAAAAAGTATCCGTCAAAATCTAATGCCCATTTTTTATAAAATCTCTTAGCAAACTGGGAATAAAAGGAGCATACCACAACATGATAAAGGCCATATATGATAAACCTACAACCATCATCATGCTCAATGGGCAAAAAGTAAAACCATTTCCCCTAAGAACAGGAACAAGACAGGGATGCCCACTCTCACCACTCTTATTCAACACAGTAGTAGAAGTTCTAGACACAGGGATCAGATTAAAAAAAAAAAAAAAAAGAAGAAAGAAAGAAAGAAAAGGCATCCAAATTGGAAAGAATGAAGTAAAACAGTCATTATTACAGATGACATGATATTGTACATAGAAAACCCTAAAGACTCCACCAAAAAACTACTATATGTAATAAATGAATTTGCCAATGTAGCAGGATACAAAATCAACACCTAAAAATCAATGGCTTCTTTATACACCAATAATAAATTCTCAAAAAGAGAAATTAAACAAACAATACCATTTACCATTGCAACAAAAAATTAAAATACTTAAGAATAAACTTAACCAAGGAGGCAAAAAAACTGTATTAAGAAAACTACAGGACATTGAAAAAAGAGATAGGAGATATAAACAAGTGGAAGAACATACTGTGTTCATGCATTGGTTGAATCAACATCATTAAAATGTCCACCATGCTACCCACGGCTATCTACAGACTCGATGCAATTCCATTAAAATACCAATGGCATATTTCCCAGAGCTAGAACAAATACTCCAAAAATTTATATAGAATCAAAAAGACCCCTAATTGCTGCAGCAATTTTGAGAAAGAAAAACAAAGTTGGAGGAATCACAATACCAGATTTCAAGTTATACTACAAAGCCACTGTAATCAAAACAGCCTGGTACTAGCTGTATATAGATCAATGGAACAGAACAGAGAACCCAGAAATCTCTCCAAGCTATTATGCTCAATCAATACCAGGTGTATCGGTTAATAATGCCAATTTTATAATCAAAGAAAAGATGATAATGTCAAGAGAAACACCAAAAGTGCTTTATTCAAAGTAATGTCCATTGCTAGCTACACATTTCCCCCATCTTTCAGGTAATTTGTGCATACCATCCCAACAGAACTTTTCTTGTTTTGAGGAAAACCATTCAAAGACCCAATTTTTCACTTCTTCATACGTTTTGAAGTGCTGCTCAGAAAGTGCGTGTGTCATCGATTGGAACAAGTGGTAATCTGAAAGAGCAAGGTCTGGTGAATACAGCAGGTGGGTTAATATTTCCCAGGCAAGATCTTTTAACGTGTCTTTAACTGGTTTTGAAGTGTGTAATAGTGCATTATCATGAAGCAAAACTACTTTGTTGTGTCCTATGGCCCATTCTGGTCGTTTTATGATCAAAGTGAGGTTCAGATTGACTTGGATGTTCTTTGTCTTTCACATCAAAATCATCACTTTTAAAGCACTTAAACCAGCATTCACAAGTATCATGAGATGGAGCATGTTAACCATAAGCTTCCCGAAGTATATGATAACTTCCAGCAGCACTTCCTGCAAATGCTCTTTTTTTGGCACAAAATTCAACATTTTTAAGCGTAAAAATATCTATGATGTTAACACCTTCAGAAAATTTGACATATGAAGTTTTGAAGCTTGTTGTCAATACAACAAAATAGCATACATATCAAATCGCATATATATCAACATATGTGTAACTCCATCTATTAAAAAAAATCTGTATTATTAACCGGTACACCCACCTAGTATTTGACAAAGGAAGCAAGAGGATACAATGGAGTCAAGAGAGTCTCTTCAATAAGTGGTAATGGGAAAATTAGACAGATACATCCCAAAAAAAGTGAAACTGGACCATCAAATTATACCATACACAAGAATAAATTAAAATGGATAAAAGACTTAAATATAAGTCATAAAACCATAAAAATCCTAGAAAAAACCATAGGCAGCAAAATCTCGGACATCTCTTGTAGCAATATGTTTACAGATACATGTCCTAGGGCAAAGGAAAGTAAGGAGAAAATAAACAAAAGGGACTACATCAAAATAAAAAGTTTCTGCACACCAAAAGCAACCATCAATAGAATGAAAAGAGAGCCCACTCTATGGGAGGACATATTTGGCAATGATACATCTGATAAAGGGTTAATATCCAAAATATATAAGGAACTCATACAACTTAACAAAAGGAAGTTAAACAATCCAATTAAAAAATGGTCAAAAGACTTATATAGACACTTCTCTGAAGAGGACATACAAATGGCCAAGAGACTTATGAAAAAATGCTCAGAGTCACTAATCATCCAAGAGATGTAAATCAAAATGACAATGAGGTTCCATCTCACCCCTGTCAGAATGGCTACCATCAACAAATCAACAAATGAAAAGTGTTGGTGAGGATGTGGAGAAAAGGGAACCTTAGTACACTGTTGAGAGGAATGTAGACTCCTGCAACCATTATGGAGAACAGTATGGAGTTTCCTCAAAAAATTAAATATGGAACTGCCATTTGACCCAGTGATCCCACTTCTAGGAATATATCCTAAGAAACCTGAAGCACCAACCATAAAGAATGTATGCACCCCTAGGTTCATAGCAGCACAATTTACAATAGCTAAGATCTGGAAACAGCTCAAGAGCCTATAGAAGATGAGTGGATAAAAAGCCGTGGTACATTTATACCATGGAATGCTAAGCAGCAGTAAAAAAGAAGAATCTCTTACCTTTTGAGACAGCATGGAGGGACCTGGAGAATATCATACTAAGTGAAATATGTCAGTCAGAGAAAGACAAGTATCACATGATCTCATTCATATATGGAATCTAAGTAACAAAACAAACTGATGAACAGAGTGGATCCAGAGGCATGGGAGCATGGAACAGAGTGTGGAATCTCAGAGGGAAGGTGGGGAGGGTGGGTAGGTGAGATGTAATCAACTAAAGAACTTGTATGCATATATGCCTACCCCATGGACATAGACAATAGGATGATTCAGGCCTGGGGCCGGGGGAAGCAGGGGCAGGCTGGAGGGGGTCAATGGGGAATAAAAAGGGACATATGTAATACTTTCAGCAATAAAGAATGATTAACAAAGAGTAGAATGGTAAATAAATGCATTGGGGATATACGCTATACACAATGGAAAATTATGCAGCGATGGGAATGAAATAACTACAACCACACACAACAAATCTCAAAAACATGTTGAGTGGAAGAAGTCAGATAAGAAAAAATATATATTTTAGCATTCCATATCTTTTATAAAGTTAAAAAAAACATGCAAAAGTAATCTGTGGTTTAGTATCTAGATGAGTGGTTACCATTGGGAGGAGATTAATGACTAAAAAAAGGGCAAGGTGGGCTGTTAGGGAGTGTGACAACATTCTATCTCTTGACCTGGATGATGATTATAAGGGTTTATACAGTTTGTGAAAAATTATTAAGCTATAATTTTATGGTTCATACAATTTTATTTTATTATAATTTACTTATATTATAATTTACTTAAATGGTTAATAAAATAACTACAAAGAATTCATTGAAACTAAGTTAATAAATCCCCTGAAGATCTACTTAAGGTGTAATTTAAATTTAATGATTATACATATTAGATAAAACTCAAGAATTCCCAAACTTTCTCCTTGAGTTGATTTTATATCCACGAATATTTCTGTATGATTCCCCTGGCTAGTTTCTTCTGTAGTCTAAGAAAAATTCCTTCACAGTTTTTCCCCATTCATCTTGCTGTGTGTACAAGAAATGCACCTTTCATTGATCAACTTCATTCTCCATTGTGTCAACCATTTTCTCCCTACTGACCCTCTCCTCTTGACATATAAACCTAAGTTTCTTCTGTCTTCAAACACAAAATACTCCTCTCTGCTTCTCAGTTTCCTCTAGCTAGTACACTATTGTCCAGGTAGAAAAATGCTTTTTCTATACCCTCTCATGCTGAGTATTTGGAGGCCTGCAAATGAAACTTGAGATTAGCAAGTGACAAAAAAAAATTATTTTCTTTTGTAGCCAGGCATCCTTGGCCCCATATCATCACTTCCCAAGGACATCTATGGCAACACATAACTCCATGAAGTTTGTTTTCCCTAAGATTACAAGAAGCCTTGATATTGCAATTAGCTTTTGCATCCTTCCCTGAGGCATTTCACACTATTAATAATTATTTTGGCAGTAGAGCTAAACTGTCTGGAATTCATAAGTCATCAGGTATGGAAAATGGTAGGTATGTGGGGGGAGGGGCTTAATCCTATGTAATCATTTAAGCCACAGCATTAGGTTACATTTTCTTTAGGTAAAAACAAATTGTATTCCTTTGATTTCTCCTTTATATTAATTACATTATATATAGATTGATTTTTATTGTTGTATAGGTAGATTATATCCACTAGGAATCTAACTTTTGCATGATAAAGACAGTATTAAAAGTATTTGTTAAAAAGGGGAGCCATTGGGTATGATAGCTTGAGAACCATTGGTATAATCTGTAGACTAGCCACTCTGTTTCGTGAGGGTCAAGAGATGCTTTCTGCCTTGCCATGACCAAAATCCAGTCTCACAAATAATTCATAATAATAGACAGAAGCAAAACTTACTTACTCATAAAATATTATCACTTTAGAGCTGATCAGTCTCTTCAGTGTCCCAAATACTTCAGTCTCCTGGTGCCTGAGGCATGTCCTAAGGGATATTTGCAAAATCTCCTGTAATTTTGATCTCTTGCCCCATTCCTGTCTACCATCAATTATCATGTTCTTCTGTAGGAAGAGGCTAAACTCAGTTTAACTCTGGCATTTAAACTGTCCACTGTTAAGAAAAGGAGGATAGTGGCCTTCGCCTCTCCCCGACATGGCCTGTGCCCCTCCACTGATATCTGTGTACTCCGAAAAGGGGGAAACATCTGGCAAAAATGCCACTGTGTCTGCTGTGTTCAAGGCTCCCATTCGACCAGATATTGTGAATTTGTTCACACCAACTTACGCAAAAACAATAGACAGCCCTAAGTTGTCACTGAATTGGCAGGTCCTCAAACCAGTGCGGAGTCCTGGGGTACTAGCAGGGCTGTGGCTCCAATTCCCAGAGTCCGAGGTGGTGGAACTCATCGTCCTGGCCTGGGTGCTTTTGGAAATATGTGTGTGGGCGCCGCACCGCAGCGTGAACTCAACGCAGAAACGATAGGCCATCTGCTCTGTCCGCGCTGCTTCAGCCTTGCCAGCACTGGTCACGTCTGAAGGTCACGTATGGAGGAAGTTCCAGGACTTCCTCTGGTGGTTGCAGATAAAGCTGAAGGCTACAAGAAAACCAAGCAGGCCGTTGTACTTAAGAAACGTAAGGCCTGGAATGATAGAAAAAAGGGCTATGCCTCTCAGCGAGTGAGGGCTGGCAAGGGCACAATGAGAAACCGTCTTCGTATCCAGCACAGGGGACCTTGCATCATCTATAATGAGGACAACGGTATGTATCATCAAAGCCTTCAGAAACATCCCTGGAATTACTCTGCTTAATGTCAGCAAACTGAACATTTTGAGACTTGCACCTGGAGGGCATGGGGGCCGCTTCTGCATCTGGACTGAAAGTTGGATGAGCTGTATGGCACTTGGCGTGGAGCTGCCTCCCTCAAGAGTAACTACAACCTTCCCAGGCACAAGATGCTCAATACAGACCGTAGCAGAATGTTGAAAAGCCCAGAGATCCAAAGAGCCCTCCGAGCACCACGCAAGAAGATTCACCGCAGAGTCCTGAAGAAGAACCCACTGAAAACCCTGAGGATCATGTTGAAGCTAAGCCCATATTGCAAAGACCATGCTCGGGAACGCCATTCTTCGCCAGGCCAAGAACCACAAGCTCCGGGTGGATAAAGCAGCAGCAGCAGCAGCAGCAGCAGCAGCAGCAGCAGCAGCAGCACTAGACTCCCAATCAGATGAGAAGGGGGTTCTAAGCAAGAAGCCTGTGGTAGGGAAGAAAGGAAAGAAGGCTGTGGGCATCAAGAAGCAGAAGCCTTTGGTGGGGAAAAAGGCTGCAGGTACCAAGAAACCAGCCGCTGAGAAGAAGCCCGCAGAAAAGAAACCCACCACAGAAGAAAAGAAGCCTGTGGCATAAACATAAATTTGTTTATTTCATTTCATGAAGGTCAAATCACTTTGAACAGCTAATTTTAATTAAAAATGTACACATAAGGAACTGTTGGACATTGAAATTGGGACTCAAACATTTTTTTGTTTTGTCTTGTTTTGTTATTATATGTTTATTTCCAGTCTGCAAAGGCAAAACTTTTTAAAGGAAAGAAATGGTGGGAAAAAGATACAGAGGCAAAGAAGCATTGAACAGACTGTCAAACTACATTGGGAAGACAGGGGTGGTTGGGCGAGGAGGGCTGTAAGAGACCAACCGAAGGACTTGTACGCATGCATATAAGCACAACCAATGGATATAAGACACTGGGGTGGTGGGGGGAGGGTGGGCAGGTGAAGGCATGTCCTGGGGGGTAGGGGAGGTCGGGGGGAGATCAAAGGGAAAAAAAAAAGGAGACAAATGTACTACTATTTGTAATACTTAAAACAATAAAAATAAAATAAAATTTAAAAAAATATATATGATCAAAGGCAAAAAATAAAGAAAGGAGGATAGTATCTGGTGGCTTGTTAAATAAGTTGTTCTCTTAGTGGTGAAGGATGTGGACAGTAATACATCAAATACAGATCTAAAATCTTTGTTATATTCCCTCATTTTATCCCTGCTATGAAGGAAATACATATTACCATATCCGTTTTACAGGTGAGGAAATGTAGGCACAGAGAAGTTCATTTGAATTTGCATTTGGCAAAACAATTCCGTTGCAAATATGAATTGCCAGTGTCTTACTTACGTCTAGGAAAATTCCACCTAAGTAGGAGACTCAACATGATACAGACATCTAACACAAACAGTATATGTATTAGTGTAGGATGAGTCTTCCTAAATTATGGTTCAATATTGGATGTCGCTGAGTCTATATTCCCATGAAATGGGGGTATAAGACTTAGCTGACCCTATCAAACACAGTTTCTGTTTTTGCTTGTTGATATTTTTTTCTTTGCAGAATTTTTGTTTAACAGTCTGGATGAAAGCATGTCTCATAGTATATGTATCTATTTTCAAAAGTGAAGAATCTGAGCAGAGGCACGTCAGTAGCCCTGTGAATGGCTTCAGAAAGTGTATTTTTTTCTTTTTCAGCTTCAGATAGGGAACCAAAAGAGAGGTTAGTAGAAAACTACAGTCTAAGTACTTCCATCAATAAGATCCTCGAAAAGTTATTTCATTTTTCAGACAATTATTTTTTCTCAGTATTATAACATTTTTTTAAAGTTCCCAAACACCTTAAATAACTTTTGTACATTAGATGATACTTATAACATTATGGTTTCAGGCAAAGACACACTAACCTACTTATCATAAGATTTTCTAGTGAGAGAATATCATATGAACAAATTTAAATTGTACACTATGTTTAGACATACTAAAAATAAATGAAATAATATATTATTTGATATTTTTTGGTCTATTGTCAACTTAGACTATTGCCAAATATTTTGTACTATGCACATTTTGCCTCTATTTTGCCCTAAATACTTCTGTCCTAAAACTGTTTGTCTGAGCTATAACTTAAGTGAAGTTTTATGTAAAGTATCAATGAGCTTTAGAAGGACTGAAAAAAGAAAGGTTGTTAAATGGTATAAAAGTGAGAAAAGCATCACACACCAAAAAAAAAAAAGAAGGTATAAAAAGGAAAGTATACCTGTCACAGAATGAGTCCCTTGTACTTATTCTCTTCACTCTACTATTCACCATATTTTATTAAATCTCTCTCCTTCTATTGGCAGGTGCAATAAATGGTAGTTACATTACATTTTGGTACAAACTGTGTTTGCCTTCATTTTTATTTGTTACTACTTATATTACCTTGTTTTTGTTGTTTAATTGAGAAATGTTTTTCTATCTGTGAACATTTTTTGGCTACCTTTGGGTTGAAATGGAACACATCATAAAATTTCTCATTTAAACGAACAGTAAAATTGTTTAATATAAGATCCTTTATATTTCAATTTTCAGGAAAAATTGAAGTTGCTTCAGTATATAAAAAGAATAGATGTATTTTGTCTTCTAAACCCAAACTCAGATTTGCTTCCCCTCAACCCAACCAGGGCTGTATCTAAGAGCTCCCTACTAATCCTCAGGCCATAGTATAAAATGAATCTCAGGGAGGTGCTACTGATTCGATCTGGGAGAGCAATTGTGATTCAGTCCATTATTCCCACATAGAGAACAAGTGAAAAGAAGCTTCACTGTAAATATGACACCAGTTGAACATTTTCTCTCTTCTTATCCAATAATTACAGTTAAGAATTCCTGGCAGTATCTTACATATTATATCATAGTTATTATGACTTTGATAAATTAAGGAATGGGTAAGTGGAGGAATTTGGGTACAAATTAATATTGACACTGATAAATCTCCTTGTGCTTGTTAATGAAAGTGAAGAGTGTAAAGTATTCTTAGAGCTATAAAAAATGAGAATACAAAAACTTGACAAATTTCTCCTCTGTGATTGAATGTTTTTCTTTCATCCTCCCATACTACCTGCCTTCTCATACCTATTTTGAAATAAAAATATCAAGGGAAAACTAATCAATAATATTATACCAATATCAATGTATATAAGTGGACCTAAGCCTGCAGGCAGACATCACCCTAGGGGTCCCGGACTGCAAGAGGGCGCAGGCTGGGCTGAGGGATACCCCTAGTGCACGAATGTCATGCACTGGGCCTCTAGTACTATATAACACTGATTGCCTGCTTCTCTGTTCTATTTAAAAGGTGCTGGTTGGCCCTAGCTGGTTTGGCTCAGTGGATAGAGCATCAGCCAGTGACTGAAGGGTGCCAGATTCTATTCTGGTCAAGGGCACATGCCCAGATTGTGGGCTCAATCCCCAGTGGGGGCATGCAGGAGGTAGCCGGTCAATGAGGCTCTTTCATCATTGATGTTTCTATCTCTCTCTCCCTCTCCCTTCTGCTCTGAAATTAATTTTAAAAATTAAAAATAAATAAATAAAAAATAAAAGATGCTGGTTGGTGAATGTGTCCTAATGGAACACCATTAAAAAGAGGAAATTTTAGATGAGAAAAAAGGCAGGGGGGGGGGGGGTGGGCAGGAGGGGCATGAAGAGAAGTGAGAATTTGGACCTTAAACAATAAGACCAATTAGTGGCAACCTACCATTATAAGATTATTTCTAAATAGGGAGTGTGTTGGCCAACAGAGGCAATCCTAGGATCTACAGATGATGAAAAGCTAACAAGCAGAAATAGACCTTGCAACCAATGAATCCAGAGTAACTTTGGGGAAGAGTGTGCTGCTCAGCTGTAAGGAAGATAGAGAAGACAAACCTGATCTCACACATGGGCAAAGTAAAGGAATTATGTCTCTGGTGCCTAATTTTGGGGTCTACTCATAGATATTGAAATGAATATTAACTTTATTAGATAAGAGCATCAAATACATATAATTATAATGATAACTGCTTTATTAGCAAGCACTATTCTGTTTTATATTTTTCATATCACTGAATATTACTTTATTAATTTGCTTACTGAAATATCATTTCCATGTGAGGAGGGAATGTTACTGTCTTGTTTACCTCTGTATCTTCAGTGCCTGGAAGAGGAACTGACAAAGAACAGAGGTTCATTAAACAAATATTTCTTAGGTAACTACTGATGGAATTGATTAATCATTAGTGGTGGAAAAGTACTCCATAGACTCTTCCTGAGCCTTGGGAAGAGGAGAATAAACAGAGGTGTTAGGAATAAGTGTAAAATAGAAATGTTTCAAGCTCATAAATAAATAGAAGAGGCAGCCTCAGCCTTCCCATGTCACGGAGATGGAGATGGGTGTTAACAGTTCCACCGCCTTGAGAAAAATCACTAGCTGGCCCAGCCACAATACAGTGGGTTTGACTGACTTACCAGTCTCAGGAGAGAATAAGTGTGTCCTAAGTCAGAAAAACATAGGGGATCAGTGCAATCCTTATTGATAGCATCAACCACTTTAAGAGAGAAAAGCTGGATTAGAAAAAAAGGAAGGAGCCAGGGTGGGAATGACTAGAGATATAATCCTGTTTGAAGCATTTTCTAGGGAGACTAGAAGCCTGATGTACGAAATTCATGCGGGGTCGGGGAGGTCCCTCAGCCCAGCCTGCGTCCTCTTGCAATCCGGGACCCCTCACTCCTAACTACCCACCTGCTCACTCCTACCGCCCACCTGCTTGCTCCTTACCATTTGGCTTGCCACTCCTTACTGCCAGCCTGCTCACTCCTCACCGCTCCTTAGTGCTGCCACAAAGGCAGGAGAGGCTCCCGCCACCACCGTTTTGCTCACCAGCCATGAGCCTGACTTCCGGCTGAGCGGCGCTCCTGCTATGGGAGCACACTGACCACCAGGAGGCGGCTGCTGTGTTGAGCAGCCACCCCCTGTTGGTCAGTGTGTGACATAGCGACCTGTCTTCTGGTCATTCTGCTCATTCCACCATAATGGTCGCTGGGCTTTTATATATATATAGATGCTCATATTAAAGCCATAACAAGCACCAACCTGGTACACTGTTAGGAAATGGAAGTGATTTGGGAAATATTAAGATTCTTGAAATTATTGGTTGAGGGCTTTCACTAGAGACAATTATGTTTCTCTTTTTAGTATGTTATCGATATTTATTGATTTTTTAGTCCCCTCATGCTGATGGACTGTGGGGGTATACCTATTAATTTGATTATTCCTTGATGAGCTGTGATCCAGGTTACTGACTCAAATCTCATAAATGACTTTAAAGGAATTTTTATTTAATGCAGATAATTTGATTCATTTTATTCCTTCTTCCTGTGTCTTTTATGTAAATGTGTAAAATAGCACCTCAGACATGGAAAATCAGAAACCTCAGGCATCTGTGTTAAATTTCTGAAACATTGACTCATTTTCAAGAAAGGCCTAATCTTCCTCTTCTCTTCCTTACAAAATTAGGTGCACATATTATAAAGTAAAGTTTGGTTTTGTTGATAACTTGGGAGAAAATATGAAGTAGCTTTTACTTTCTGAAACCAAAGAGGAGTTTTAGCCAACAATCTGAGATTAATACCTAGCTCAGGGCTTAGTTACTACCTGGAGTCAATGGTCTATTACCATTAGGCCACAAAGGCATTTCCTGCCCTGCTCCAAGGATACAATACCTGCAGAGTCCATACCACCTGTTCTAGACTGCACATTTTTAATATAACTTTAACCAAAGGCGAATGCTTAAAGATCAAATAATTTAATTCATGATTCTCATCGTTCATACTTAAGCATACCCAAAATACAGATTCTTCTGGCATAGTACTCTGTTCTCTCACTTGAAGATCTACTCTGCCCACACCAACCTACAACCCATAAACCCTTGCACTTATTCCATTGTCAACTATTCTTATCTGCATATTCAGTCTCTTTAGAGAAAGTTCTCTTTATTTCCTTGCTCTAAAGTAATACCTCAAAGATAATTTTAAGCTGTACATTGGATAAATATTTACATTTCAATAGTATTTTAATTTAATGTATATTAGAAAAATATATATCAGTCATTTTTGCACATTGATTTTTCCCCCCAAAAATGACAGAGCTGATGAGATGGCTTAAAGAAAAATATTGAGAAAAACAATAGTATATGTAGAAAGTAGAAATGGCAAAAATCCAAAATGACTTCAGTTTAAGAAGTGCTACCTTAAGATAATCCTGATTTTTATTGAAAACTCCAATTTCATTGTCACTTCCTCCAGTACATGCTATGCTTTCTCTTAGATCCCAGCTACCATAAGGCCAGGAGATGTCAGCTGTCAGCTGCATTCTCTCATTATCTTTTCCAGATTTCCAGATCTAGACTTTATCTGTCTTCATTTAAAAACTGTACTCCTTTGAAGCTCACATCTTCAAACTATAATATTCTATAAGCCCTTTCTTTTCTCTGTGGACTATTGTCCTTCAGATCAGTCTCTTATAGACATAAAAAGCTTGAAAGTCCAGCTCACAAACTTATACTCCAGTGGTGTGTGTGTGTGTGTGTGTGTGTGTGTGTGTGTGTGTGTGTGTAGTAATGTTAACGTAAAACAAAAACAAAAAATATTGAAACCTGTAAAGAATTTTTGTGAGTTTATTTGGGCCAAACTGTCGACATATGCCGGGAAGCAGAACCTCAATGAATTGAGATAATGCTTCGTAGAATGGCGGGTTACATTTGTATTTATATATTGCAATCAAAGGAGGGAAGTAGGTGGTTACATGAAATTCATTTGTGAGAGATTAAGGAGGTGGGAGAAAGCGGTAGGGAGGGGAGGACCCCAGGAATTGGATATAAAGTAAAATGATGGACACATACTTAGGTGCATACAGGAACAATTAATATGATAATGAAGAAATTTGTGGCATCTGTCCTGGTGCCCACCACATTTGGTTGTGCCCCAGGAGCTCCAGAAAAAGGGAAGTTACAAGTTACCCAGACATTTTAAGGGTATGTTATCACAGATGCAAAAAGACAGTTAGGCTCAGTTAAGGTAAAGGTTGACCTTGTCAGTGAAGATACTGGCCTAGGATGTAACTGCCCACCATAACTGCTTTTAGTTAAAGTTTAATTTCAGACCATCCTTTGTGGTTCCTTTAGGTCTCTGAGTTTGCAAGACTGTCATGCAGGTCTCCCCTGAGCTTGTCAGGTCAGCATGTGGCCTCTTCCGTCCACACTACTAATGAAAGTAATATATCTCCACTTGTGGAAATTTGGAAAATACAGATTTTAATGCTGTTTATCATTATTAATGATTTTTAAAAATACTGTTAATAATTGATATATTTCCCTTATATATCACTTTATACTTTATTACTAAGAGTTTTTATATTATTAAGATGTCTGTCTTTATAGCATAATATAACTAATATAATATAGCCTATATAACTAATCCTTAATAGCCTAGTATCATCATTTAATCATCCTCTTATTGTTGGATACTTAGGTAGAAACGAACTTTTACTTTCATATAAAATTTACAATGAACATCTTTGTGGACAATTTTTTAAACCAGTTTGCATTACTCTACTGGACAAGATTCTCAGAAGAGAAGTTACTAGGTCAAAGGTCTTAAGAAATTTGAAGTGTAAGTGGATAAACTGAGGACTCCCCAGGGCATTCATAAAGAACAATAGGTGGTTAGAATGCAGTTTTGGTACTTTTGTTTCTAAAGCTATTCCATCTGCTAGCAGCCTTTTGTTATGCTGAGAGGGCCTTGAGCTATCTGAACAGACTTTCTGAGAGATTCCCAGACACAGGAAGGAATGGGAGCTACAGTAGAAGAGGAGAGAGAGCTATGCAACAGTAACTTAGCGTAGTGAAAATTTGAGAATGAACAGGCATAGTTCAAGGAGATATAATGGGATTTAGGAAAATCCTTTTATATGGAGCCTGCACTCTCTTTCACAAAAAGCTTATAATGTTTGTTCACACTCTGTCTTCAAGAAGTTCAGACAGGTCACATGGAAATTCACAGAGGCTGGTACACAAAGGCTTATAAATGCAAACTTCAAAAGAATATCTGCAAAGCTTGCATGCTATGAATCCATAAAGTAGGTATATGGGTTAAGGCTATAAGCTTTGGAACACAAAGAGCTATAAAAGAGGCTTTTAGCTGCTGCCTGGTGGCTTTAAATTGCAGGGTGGGTAGTGGTGAAGGAGAAGGTGAGACTGGTGGAGAGCAGTGGAATGATATTTTTCAAGTTTACATCTTAAGAACCAGCTACAAACATACAGGGGTGAGCAAAAGTATGTATGTTTGCAGTTGTTTGTATGGAAAACAATACAATAATTAATGAATGATAATACAAGAATAAATTCTGTGTTTTGAGGACTCACAACTGTTAAGTCTACTTTTGCTCACCCCTGTACGTAATTTTCAACTTCACCCCACGCTGACCCTTAAAAAAAAAAAAAAAAAAAGGATTTGGTAATTTCTGATGGAGCAGTTTCACTCTACTATTTTGTTTAAGGCCATGGACTAAGGAAACACACTACCTGGGTTTGAATCCAAAACAATAGAAAGCCAAAAATGAATTAAAATGCTTTACCTAAGGAACATGGAAAGAACAAGAGAGTCAGCCCAGGATGGAAGCTAGTTTTGAATTGAAAATTATATAAATGTCATACATAGTTTAAAATTTTTAAAATATATTTGTATTGATTTCAGAGAGGAAGAGAGAGGGAGAGAAAGATAGAAATGTCAATGATATCACACTGGGGACAGAGCCAGCAACCCGGGCATGTGACCTTGACCAGTATTGAACCCTGGACCCTTCAGTCCACAGGCCAGTGCTCTATCCACTGAACCAAACTGGCTAGGGCCCATACATATTTTTGAAAAAAAAAAAACAAAACAATAAATCAAAGAATCACAGAACAAACCAAGCCTCAAATTTGATAATAAAGTAAACTAAATCAACCTAAGTGTAAAATTGGTTGGTGCCATAACTGCACAGACCAGAATTATTTCAAATAACTTTAAAACATAGTGTTTTGACACTACATCCCTAGTGGATATATCCTAAGGAAAATAAAACCCCGAAATTGTATTCAGTGGTCTTATTAGTAGCAATGTTGGTATCACTATTTTAGTATTTGGTATACACATTATTTATACATTTATATTGATAGATAGATAGATAGATATAGATATAGATACATAGACATATAGATAAAACAAATAAATAATTCTATTTATGCCATTAGGAAACATCATTTCTCAAAGCTGCAGAAAATATCCTATATAATAAAAGCTTAATATGCTAAGTGTCCAACCATTCATTTGATGGTTCGACCAGTTGCTATGATATGTGCACTAACCACCAGGGGGCAGATGCTTCGGCCGGTAGGTTAGCTTGCTGCTGGGGTCCGGCTGATTGGGATGGGGTGAGATGGGCCGGACATGCCCTGGAGCCCTCCCACAGTCCCTCCCTGGCCTCGATCATGCACCGGTGGGGTCTCTCGGCCTGGCCTGCACCCTCTCACATCCTGGGACCTCTCAGGGGATGTTGGAGAGCCAGTTTTGGCCTGATCCCCATAGGTCAGACTGAGGGACCCCACCGGTGCACAAATCCTATATAATCCTAGTCCTATATAATAAAAGCCTAATATGCTAAGTGTCCAACTGTTCCATTGTTCAACCAGTTGCTATGATGCGCACTGACCACCAGGGGACAGATGCTCCAATTGGTAGGTTAGCTTTCTGCTGGCGTCCAACCAGGATGTGTAAGACAGGCCAGACACATCCTGGACGAATCTGTGCACTGGGCCAGTTTTGGCCTGATCCTCATAGGCCAGGCTGAGGGATCCTACTGGTACATGGGCCTCTAGTAGAAATATAAAATCAAATAAATTAGTAAAATAATAACAAACTTATGCTTAATTCATCTCTAAAATCTTATTTCCTAGCATCATTTTCAAATGATAGAACAAACTGAGCAGTAAAAAGTGACTGCAAAAATCAAAATGTCTGATATATATAGGCTGAGGCAAAAGTAGATTTACAGTTGTGAGTGCATGAAACAGAGATTATTCTTATATTATTACTTATTAATTATTGTATTATTTTCCATATGAAAAACAGTAAACCTACTTTTCCCCCACCCTTTATATGATATATACACCCTGTATATGATATATATATATCCTTAACTATATAATTATATTATATATATAATTATATAGTTAATTATATATATCCTTAACTATATAATTATATTTAAAATAAAACTCATGGGTCACATATATATCCTTAACTATATAATTATATTTAAAATAAAACATATATATATCACATATATCCTTAACTATATAATTATATTTAAAATAAATATATATATTTATATCACATATATATCCTTAACTATATATCCTTATAGTTAGGATATATCCTTAACTATATATATCCTTAACTATATAATTATATTTAAAATAAAACTCATGGGTCAACTTTGATGGTGTTGACACAGAAACTCATTATTATAATAATAAAATAAAAAAGTACACATTTATTTATATATATATATATAAATAATATATATATCCTTATATATATATATCCACAACTATATAATTATATTTAAAATAAAACTCATGGGTCAACTTTGATGGTGTTGACACAGAAACTCATTATTATAATAATAAAATAAAAAAGTACACATTTATTTATTCCTTCTCATTTCAGAATGCCACCCCAAAATGATGGAAGTTTTTCTTCATAAAAGAATCATAACTAGTAAATTCAGGAGAAATAGTAAAATTGTAATATCATCATTTTGTAGAACATAATAAAATAATAAATGTTAAAACTATTAGGTGAAAGGTTCATAGGAGAAAATGTTAATGGCTGATGACAACATTTGAGCCATCTTAAACTAAATAAAAGTGGGACAATCATATTTTGTTCTTTGATGAGATGTGATAGAAAGTACATATCTCTGTGGTTTATTATTGGAGAGAGAGAGAGGAGAGAGAGAGAGAGAGAGAGAGAGAGAGAGAGAGAGAAGCAAGGCTGAATCTAATCAAGTCAGGATCTACTGCCAAATTAATTGAAAACATGGGTTTGGAGGAACATTTTCAGTAATACCACACTGATGCAATCAGTCCAATGGAAAAATGTGAGAAACTCTGCATTATAAATGATCTGGTAGCTTTAATGAGAAATGGCATAAAATGGGGTGGGGAGAGTTGTTAGCACGCAATGCAAAGATGTTCACATTGTATGCCCACTCCCATAGGTCTCTTTTCTAGACCTACTGGACCCGTCTTCCAATCATGCTTCTTCCAGACTTCTGATCAAAAGGATGAACTGTCCACCATGGCCTGAAGTCCAGCCATACGCTTACTTTGGACTTCTTCTCTATACAAAGTGAATGAAAAGATGAACTGGCTGATGTTCTGTCCATTGAGAGGATCACACGTACCACTGTTTTTCGGTTGGTATTTTTCGATCATGAATTTGTCTCTGATGGTGGAAGCAGTTTCTTTTCTAGATAATCTTATCAGATTCATTTGAGATAAAGAAAACCATTTCCCAAAGGCAGAAACATAAAGTAGGAGAGAAAATGTAGCATATGCTCATTGTGCAAACCAGAATGGTAGGATGGAAAAGATAAATCTTACACTTACTAAAAAAAAATCATGAAAGTGATGAACAGAAGAAACCTTAAATATATAAGATGTCCCCCAAAATGTATAAACACTTTTAATAGCTGATAGCTCAATTTTGAAAATGAAATGTATTTAAATAAACACTGATTTTATAATTATTCAAAACATGTATACATAATTTTGGGGGGGACACCCTAGATATACTATAAAATAAATTTGGAAGAAAAATGTAATGTAATATTTGGAATGGGTTATTTTGTCTTTGCCTTACAAGACTTACTAGGTCATTTAAACCATTCTGTATTAAAATAGTCTTTATCTTTCTCAATCATTAGACAATCATTTTATTTCTATATTGAAGTGAATTCTAAATCATATTTAGGACTGTTTTGCTGTAACTATTCAAGACATCCCTTAGTATGGAAAATTCTCAGATATTGATGCTAAGCCATCCAAACAACAGCAATTGGGCTGCACATATCATTTAATATTTTTCTGTTTTTTATTTTTATTTTTTGTATATTGACACAGCAGGAAAAGAGGATTCTCAAGTCTTCTTTTCACTGTACAGTCTAGTCATTTAACAATAATTAAAAATAATAATTTTCAAGATGTAATCATATTTTAAGTTTGTAATTTATACTAATAAAAGGGTAATATGTAAATTAGTCAGGATGCCCTCACAGTAATGACTGAACAGCAAGTTGCATGAGGTGACCAGGCTGGAAGGGGGGTTAGTGAGGGATGACCAAACGACTGAACAGCAGGCTGCATGGGGCAACCAGGTTGGCAGGGGGGTCGGGGGGCAGTGAAGGGCTACCAAACAGCAGGCTACGTGGGTTGACCAGGCCAGCAGTGGGGGGCAGTGAGGGGCAACCAGGCCAGCAAGGGGGACAGTAAGGGGCAACCAGGCTGGTGGGGGTGCACTTAGGGGCAATCAGGCTGGCAGGCAGAGGTAGTTAGGGGTGATAAGGCTGGCGGGGGGGGCAGTTAGGGGTGATCAGGCAGGCAGGAAGGTGAGCAGTTAGGAGCCAGTGGTCCTGGATTGTAAGAGGGATGTCCGACTGCCGGTTTAGGCCCATCCCCCAAGGTGTTCCAGATTGGAGAGGGCGCAGGCCGGGCTGAGGGACATCCCCCTCCCCGTGCACGAAATTCATGCACTGGGCCTTTAGTGTGATATAAAAGAATATTAGAAATCATAGTAAACCTTTCAGTTATTAAATCATTTGATAATATTAGAATTATAATAAGAAAATAATTAAATTGCACCATGCATAAGAAGAAAAAAGAATAGAGATTAAAAACTTGACTTTAATTTTTTGTTTTTAGTAATTAAAATATTTATTTCATGTGTAGTTTGGGCTGATTTTTTAATAAAACATATATTTTTTGGAAGACAAAAACTTTTTGAGGTACTTAAAATATTATTTTGAAAAAACTCAATCAAGGATAATAGTAATCATAATAGAAAAAATAATAAATAATAGTAGTAATAAAAAATTAAAAAATTATCCTCGTGATTTCAGACATGAGGATAGAAAACTTAATGAATAGATCAAACAGAAATATGTGTATTTATTTCTTAATACTCAATGTTAAAAGAATAAAGATTTTATGTATAATAACTGCTTGTCTAATTTTTTTATGAGTTTTTGTAATTATTTAATTTTTTATTGAAAGGAAATTTCCCACTTGAGTTACTCAAAATAGGCTAAAAGCTATTATAGGTAAGAACAAAATCTCACTTACTTAATGCAATAAAAGCTTATTGCCTGGACACAATGTCCAAAGCAGATGTTTTTTGTTTGTTTGTTTGTTTTATTCTCTAAAGTTTTACATATGCCTTCTTTTTCCCCAATTGATTCCCACACTCCCCCCCTCCAGCCATTCCCACTCCGGGTTAGCCCCCACTGCCTCAGTGTCTGTTTCCATTGTTTATGCTAATATAGATGCATACAATTCCTTTGGTTGCTCTCTAATCCTTTCTCCCTGCACGCTCGCTCACCCCCTCCCCGCCATTTGTCTCTGGATCTATTCTTGTTCATCAAATTACAGTATGTTGATCATTATATACCACATATAAGTGAGATCACATGATATTTATCTTTCTCCAACTGGCTTATTTCGATTAGCGTAATGGTCTCCAGTTCCATCAATGGTGTTGCAAATGATAAAAGTTCCTTCTTTTTTATAGTGGCATAGTATTCCATTGTGTAGATGTACCACAGTTTTCTAATCCACTAATCTGTTGATGAGCACTTAGGCTGTTTCCAAATCTTAGCTATGGTGAATTGTGCTGCTATGAACATAGGGATGCATATATCCTTTCTGATTCGTGTTTCTAGTTCCTGGGGATATAGTCCCTGAAGTGGGATCACTGGGTCAAATGGGAGTTCCATTTTTAACTTTTTGAGAAAACACCATACTGTCTTCCACAGTGGCTGCACCAGTCTGCATTTCCACCAGCAGTGCAGGAGGGTTCCTTTTTCTCCACATCCTCACCAGCACTTGTCATTTGTTGATTTGTTGATGATAGCCAATCTGACAGCTGTGAGATGGTTTCTCATTGTTGTTTTGATTTGCATCTCTTGGATGATTAGTAACTTTGAGCATGTTTTCATATGTCTCTGGCTTTCTGTATGCCCTCTTTTGAAAAGTGTCTATTTAGATCCTTTGCCCCTTTTTTTGATTGGATCATTTATCTTCCTTTTGTTAAGTTGTATGAGTTATCTGTAAATATTGGGGATTAAACCCTTATTGGCAATATTGTTGGCAAATATGTTCTCCCATGCAGTAGACTTTCTTATTGTTTTGTTGATGGTTTCTTTTGCTTTGCAAAATCTTTTTATTTATTTATTTTTTCCTTAGTCTCCATTGCACTAGGAGCTGTGTCTGTAAAGATATTGCTATGACATATGTCTGTTATTTTTCTGCTTATGGAGTCTTGCAGTATTTTTATGGTTTGCCGTCTTACATTTAAATCATTTATCCATTTTGAGTTGTTGTTTTTCGTGTATATTTATGGTGTAAGCTGGTGATCTAGTTTCATTTTTTTGCACGTATCTGACCAAATTTCCCAGTACTATTTATGGAAGAGACTGTCTTGACTCCATTGTATGCTCTTACCTCCTTTGTCAAATATTAATTGAGCATAATGGTTTGAGTCAATTTTTGGGTTCTCTGTTCTGTTCAATGGTCTATATGTCTGTTCTTGTGCCAGTACCAGGCAGTTTTGAGAACCGTGGCTTGGTAATATAGCTTGATATCTGGTATTGTGATCCCTCCAACTTTATTCTTCTTTTCTCAGGATTGCTGTGGCTATTTGGGGTCTTTTTTTTTTTTTTATTCCAAATGAATTTTTGGAGAAATTGTTGTAGATCTTTGAAATATGTGGTTGGTATTTTAATGGGGATTGCACTGAATCTGTAAATTGCTTTGGGTAGTATGGACATTTTAATGATGTTGATTCTACCAATTCATGAACATGGTATGTTCTTCCATTTGCTTATGTCTTACTCTATCTCTTTTTTCAATTTTCTGTAGTTTTTCAAGTACAGGTCCTTTAGATCCTTAGTTAAGTTTATTTCTACGTATCTTATTTTTTTGTGTGTGTGCAATGGTAAATGGGATTTTTTTTCCATTTCTCTTTCTGTGAGTTCATTATCAGTGTATAAAAAGGCCATAGGTTTCTGGGCATTGATTTTGTATTCTGCTACATTGCCAAAATCGTTTATTAGGTCTAGTAGTTTTTGATGGAGTCTTTGGGGTTTTCTATGTATAGTATCATGTCATCTGCGAATAAGGACAGTTTTACTTCTTCTTTTCCAATTTGGATGCTTTTTATTTCTTCTTTTTGTCTGATCACAATTGCTAGTACTTCTAATACTATGTCGAACAGGAGTGGTGAAAGTGGGCATCCTTGTCTTGTTCCTGTTCTTAGGGGAAATGAGTTTAGTTTTTGCCCATTGAGTATGATGTTGGCTGTAGGTTTGTCATATAGGGCTTTTATTATGTTGAGGTATGATCCCTCTACTCTCACTTTTCTGAGAGTTTTTATCAAGAAAGGGTGTTGGATTTTGTCAAATGCTTTTTCTGCATCAAATGATATGATTATGTGATTTTTGTCTCTCTGTTTATGTGATGTAGCACACTTATTGATTTACAGATATTATACCATCCTTGCATACCCGGTATAAATCCCACTTGGTCATGGTGTATGATCTTTCTAATGTATTTCTGAATCCGATTTTCTAGAAATTTGTTGAAGATTTTAGCATCTATGTTCATTAAGGATATTGGCCTATAGTTCTCTTTCTTTGTGATATCTTTATCTGGTTTTTGGTTTAGAGTAATGCTGGCTTCATAGAAAGAGCTTGGAAGTGTGCCTTCCTCTTGAATTTTTTGGAATAGTCTGAGGAGGATTGGTTTTAGTTCTTCTTTGAATGCTTGGTAGAAGCCCCCTGTAAAGCCATCTGGACCAGGGCTTTTGCTTGCTGGAAGATTTTTGATCACTGTTTCAATTTCTTCAGTAGTTATCACCCATTCCAGGTGGGTGTTGTTTGATTCAGCTGTTCCTTCTATCTTCTCTGTGAGAAGGCACAGGGCCCGTCTGTGTATTTGGTGCTGCTTTGTCTCCCCCATATAGATTTTTAGGCACCTGCAGTTGGGGATGCTGGAGTCCTAGTATTTGCAGGTTTGCAGCTGAGGCAGCTGGTCCTTGGGCATTGTGGTTGTAGGGTCCCGGGAGGTATCCGAGATCTCCCTGGTTGAAGGTAAGGCTGGGCTTCTGATCACAGCTGGTCTCTCCTTCTAGATAGCACAGTTTCTGCAGCAGAGTTAGCCACTCTGGGAGAACTTTCAGCAGAAGTAGAAGCTTCCCAGCCAGGGGAGTCCAGTCTGCCATTCCCCAACAGTCCCATGGAATATAGCTGTCCCTCACTCACAAATACAGACTCTTCCCACATATCCATGCACTCTCCTTTTGTTCTCTCACTCTCACATTATCTTTCAGCCTGACATCCTGCTGGCAGCCACCTTGGATCACCCAAAGCAAATGATTTTGGTTCTGTGGCTCTTTTCTAAGGAGAAAGTCAAGGATCCAGGCTCTTTTAATCTCTGTCTGCATGGAAGAGACAGAACTATGACCTCAGAGGAATTCACATTTATTCTGGGTATAGGTTTTATCTGCCTGCAATGCTTTGGCCAGTAGAACCATTCATATACTTACAAAATACCTAAATTCACCATAATAAAGTCACCCACAACATTGTTTCACAGCAAAAGAATTGGGACAGAATGGCATTCCGTGGTCTTCCCATGAACATCATTGGCTGTGATACTCTCCTGCAGCATACAGCATGTTTTGAAACATATGTTGCTGCTTCTCCCAAAGTCAGAATGTAAGTCTCTGAGAATCAAGGATAAATCTGACACCTAATTATAACACCTAATTATCCATTTGAAAAAGTTTTCTTTTTGTCTCTGACATTTGGATTCTGTGATTTAGTTATATCAGTTCCCAAGGAACTAAAGAATATTCCCACCATGGCACACAGCAACTGTTCCCTTGAATCAAATGTTGAGACTGTCACCTGGTCTCTGCGAGCTTTTCATATCACTGAATTAACTGACTGAAGTGATTAATCCTGAGTATCAAGCAGAGAGTGGTCTGGTGCTGTACAATGGGGTCAGAGAGGACTAGATCTAGAACTAGTGGGTTATCTGGTTACTTCTTAGTGTGTCCATGTTTAACAATAAAATTTAATGGAACTATAATATATCAGTAAAGACCAAATTACTAAGGCATTGGGTTCTTCAGGAATAAAGATTTAAGTACTCTACTTCCTCAATAGCCATGACCAGCAAAGATACTGGGTGAGATGAAAGGAACATGCAATGGGTAATAGAAGAATAGTTATAATCATCTCCTTCCTTCTGTCCAGTTACAGAAACAAATACTTTAATATTTTTTCTTATAATTTGTTTCCTCTTTCCTTCTATGTGACTTTTACTTTAAATAAGGATTGGTGATGATGGTTAGTGTTTTTACATTCATGTTCTGTTATAGAGCATCCAAGGTGGGGCTGTGACTGAACCAATACAGACACTAACCTAACCAATAGATCAAGAAGGTAATGTTAACACTCATGCCTGTGTCTCCCCTTTTTTTCAGGAGAGGATGAGAGTATTTTGTTTGAATAAATGCAGAAGCATGCATCTGTTGCTATATAATTTTTAAAAAATGTGAGAAAGGATGTGAACAGATGCTGAGATGACAAAGGTGAGGTGTGTGTTGGGTATTTGCTCATTGACTCTGCTTCTACTCCCCCTTCCATAGTGTCTTCTGTAATGCTGAGGCTAGGATACGTTACATTTCGGAGACACCATCCAAATTTTGCTAACAGGTAGCACAAAAAGGGAAAGGGAGAAAAGGGACTTTCTTTTTTCTTGTCAGCATGATTTGAGCAGCAACAGTTTGACATGGTCTCAATTGTCTTTTGCCATTCCCAGAACTGGTGTTGTGTTCTCAGAGGTGTCAGCTGCAGCCAACTGTGCTCCTGTCAAGAGATCAGAGTTCCATCTTCTGGGGTCCCTCCCTTATATGTACTATATTTTCTCCTTTACATACATACCTTTTCACTTAAACGAATTACTTTATAGCTTCTCCTTCCCAAATCTGAATTGCCGGTGTCACTACTCTTGCACTCTGGTGCCATTATTAAGTAAAATAAGGATTACTACTTGAACATAAGTACTACAATACCATGATAGTCGATTTGGTAATCTAGATGGCTACTAAGTGACTAATGGGAGGGTAGCATATGCAGTGTGGATACACTGGACAAAGGAATGTTTCATATCCTGGGTGGGATGGAGCTAGATGGCAGAAGATTTCATCATGCTATCTATAACTGCACACAATTTAACAAGTATAAATTATTTCTGGAATTTAACATATAAAAACATGTTTTAATTGATTTGAGAGAGAAAGGGAGAGGGAGGGAGAGATAGAAACATCAATTATGAGAAAGAATCATCAATTGGCTGCCACACACTCCCTAGTGGTGTACAAGCCTGCTATCCTGGCATGTGTCCTGACTGGGAATTGAACTGTGACTTCCTGGTCCATAGGTCCAGTCTCAACCACTGAGCCATGCTGGCTGGGCTGGAATTTAACACTTAGTATTTTCATATAAAACTTGACCACAGGTAACTGAAATCATGAAAAGCTAAACTGTGCATAAGTGGGGGAAAGGAGAATACTGCACAAAGCTATTAGTGAGACTAACAGTTTCTGCCACACTACTTAATTTTCAGTCACACACACATTGTCAACACCTCCTGGATATCACTTTCTCAGCTAAGTAACTTCTGCTACACAAATAAATTTCTGCAAAAACTCAAAACACTCTGTAAGCAGAGTGATTTGAATTGATTTACTTTTTTTGATTGAGTTTCTCACATTGAAACCATTAATTTCTTGAAAAGCATTGGAAATAGAAGAAACTTTATATAGTTAACCATAAAGTCTATGCTTCAAAGGTACTTTAATATAAAAATTGTTTTCTTTTAGTCATTATAAATTAAAATTCAGTAGTTGTTACTAAATAGCATTTTCAGCAAAATAATAGTAAATTGTGGAAACTCTGGATAATTATTTTACCATAAGCCATACTATGTTATGCATAATTTCTCTATTGTTGGGAACTTTAAACTAATTGGAGAAAAATGAAAATTGATTTTATTTGTGTGTGAAGGTTTACCTAATAATTTCAAACACTGGGGGGTCTTTATAGTTAAAACAGGTATACATGGAATTCATAGTTTAGTTAGCAGGGATTCATAATAGTAAACTTCAGTACTTTTGGAGATAAGAGAGGGAGATAATTCAATTTCAAATAACTTTTCCAAGTTTATCTTTTTACACCTTATGAATACTAGTTGGCATCTTTATTATTATTATTATTATTGTTGTTGACAGTATTACAGATGTCTCCCATTTTCCCTCCCTTTACCCACCTCTGCCCAGCCCCTACCCACTGCTCCAGGCCTTCACTACCCTATTGTTCATGTTGTTGGGCTATGCATATAAGGATATAAGTTCTTTGGTTTGTCTTTTCTCTTCCCCCCACTCCCACATAGAGGAATGTCAGTCTATTCCAGTGGTTGGCAAACTCATTAGTCAACAGAGCCAAATATCAACAGTACAAAGATTGAAATTTCTTTTGAGAGCCAAATTTTTTAAACTTAAACTTCTTCTAATGCCACTTCTTCAAAACAGACTCACCCAGGCCATGGTCTTTTGTGGAAGAGCCACACTCAAGGGGCCAAAGAGCCGCATGTAGCTCGTGAGCCGCGGTTTGCCGATCACTGGTTTATTCCATGTCTCCATGCTTCAAGTTTTATTTTGTTGGTCAATTCATTTTGCTCATTAGATTCCACAAATAAATGAGATCATGTGATATTTGTCTTTCTCAGATTGACTTATTTCACTTAGCATGATACTCTCCAGGTCCATCCGTACTTTCCCAAAGGGTAAGAGTTTTTTTTTTTTTTACAGCTTCATAGTATTCCATTGTGTAAATGTCTCACAGCTTTTTTTATCCATTCATCCACTGATGAGCACTTGGGTTGTTTCCAAATCTTAGCTATTATAAATAACACTGCTATGAACATAGGGGTGCATATATTCTTTATTCTTTCCGATTAGTGTTTTGGGGTTTTTAGGATATATTCTCAGAAGTGGGATCGCTGGGTCAAATGGGAGTTCCATTTTTAATTTTTTCCATAGTGGCTGCACCAATTTGCATTCCTAGATCCTTGACGGCACTTGTTGTTTGTTGATTTATTCATTATAGCCATTCTGATAGGTGTGAGGTGATATCTGGTGATTTAATTTACATTTGTCTGATGATTAGTGACTTTGAGCATTTTTTAGTATGTCTCTTGGCCGTTTGTATGTCGTCTTTGGACAAATGTGTATTCAGGTTATATGCCCATTTTTTAATTGTGTCGTTCATCTTCCTTTTGTAGAGTTGTATGAGTGCTTAAATGGAGATTAATACATGATCAGATGTATTATGGGCAAATATGTTCTCCAATACAGTGGGTTCTCTTTTCATTTTGATGGTGGTTTCTTTTGCTGTGCAGAAGCTTTCTATTTTGATGTAGTCCCATTTGTTTATTCCTTTATTTCCCTTGCCCTAGGAGACATATTGGCAAAAATTTTGCTATGTAAGATGTCTGAGATTTTACTGCCGATATTTTCTTCTAGGATTTTTATGGTTTCATGACTTCCATTTAAGTATTTTATCCATTTTGAGTTTATTCTTGTGTATGGTGTATGTTGGTGGTCTAGTTTCATCTTTTTACATATATCTGTCCAGTTTTCCAAACACCATTTGTTGTAGAGACCGTGTTTACTCCACTGTATAGTTTTGCCTCCTTTGTCAAATATTAATTGACCATAATGATGTGGGTCAATTTCTGGAATCTCTGTTCTATTCCATTGGTGGCATCATTTTTTAACTATTTTTTTTCCAAACAGATACTATATGTGTATGCCCCTCCACAAGACAAAAAATGTGTAAGACAATGAGGGGAAAAGGAGACATATGTAATACTGTATGTAATACTTTAAACAACAAAATAAAACTTAAAACAAACCAATAAGCATAATGCAAATAAATCTTTTTTTCTTGTTCTCCGGAAAAAAAAAAAAAAAGTCTTCTTTCCCTCTTTACCTCAATCCAATCAATACATTTGACCTCCCCATTACATGAGCAACCCTTATTGTTTGTTTTTTATGTTTCCTTCCAGAATTTCTTTATATGTGTACAAGTAAATGTAAACTTATTGCTCTTTATACAAAGGTACTATATTTTTCACATTGTTCTGTACCTTGTTTTATTTTCCCCCCAATTTATATATTTTGTATTTTCCAAAACTGTTTACTGAAGAGTTTTTCATTTTATTTTTCTTTCCTCCTCCTACAGTTGCATAGAGCACATTCTATTGTATATTATTATATAATTTTTATAATTAATTTAAGTAGCCTCCTATGATGGGCTTTTATGTTATTTATAAACTTTTGTTGTTATGATGAGTAATACTGCTCTTAGTTGGTTCAAGGGGAATGCCATTTTGGTGTTTATAGTTTTGATTGTTACCAAATTGTTGTTCATTGGGGATTGTAACAATTCACACTCCAATCAGAAATAAATGGGAGTGCCTATTTCCTACAGTTGTTTATTTTTCCAATAAAAATTTTAATTACCTGAAAATTTTTAGATATGACATTGTCTAAAAATCCAAACCATAAAGTGACCATTCTTTAATTGACCTTAAATGCCAAAAAAGACCAGAGTGCTGTGGATTTCAATAGTTTCAAGTAGACCTTTTCTAAAATATGTACAATAGATTCCATTAGTATATACTTTATATGCTGTTGACAATGAACAACAATGATCTGTATTTTTAAGACTGTCCTCCCTTATTGAGCTGAAAGCTGGCCATCTTGAAACACGTTCTCAACTAAAGTTCAAATGTGGCTCATGAATCTCACTTCAGCTTTGATACAGTCTTTAGTAGCTTTCCTGAAATTAGTTTCTAACACTATACACTTTTTGAGGATCTCTGGCTAGTTATCTATTGCTTTTGTTATGTAGTGATTTAGCAACAGGTAGTGTTGTAACAGTGTCTGGAGTGTGGCATTGTTGGTGGTGTGAAAACGACACCGGGTATTAGACCAGAGGGGTCAGACTGGACCTTGGTTCAGTGACCTTGGTACTTGAGTTCTGGCTAAGAAAGAATTCACAGTGAAGACTCAAGCTATAAGAGAAAGTTTATTGAGAAAGTAACAGAGGTAGAAGTGAGCTGTAGAAAAAAAATGGGGTCAGGGAGCAAGTTACAGAAGGGTTCTTGAAACTTAGGAGAGAGAAAAGTAAGGCAATACACCTGCAGAGAAGAAGAGAGGAGAAAGGCAAGGTCGTGCCCCCAGGAGAGAGAGTGGAGCTGGGTCCTCCATTTTCAGGATATTGATCTGGGGGATCACAGGATCCCAATAGAATATTCATCAGCTTGCCAGGTGTGTCCTTTCAGTGTTGTGGTCAGTCTCTATTGATTGGTTGGTGCCAGGACAGGGGGTCTTTAGTCAATTTGATACCATTATAATAATCTGGTTATGATTTAACAGAAAAGGAGTGAAAGGGAAAAGTAAATACAGACATGCCATTTATACAGCTTTGTGCAAAGCTGCATTTAACACTTTGCAAGTCTGTTCTCTGCGGATCCATAGGGGAGGGGACTGGAGAAAAGCAGTTCAGATACATGCCCAGTAAAGGTCTGAGTGACATGGAAAAATGCTTGCCTGTCAATCACAACTGAAAACGGGTAATTGGTCAGGATGGGTGTGGCCACTGCAAGTGTGTGAAATCTAAATATATCTAAAACTTCTAGACCAAGGAGCCATGCTCTCTTGGCTCTCTTGGCTCCAAAGCAGGAGCCCTTCTGAGGTTCCTGCTTCAGAGGGCTGCGCTCTCCTGCACCCGCATGGCACACGGCCATGTTAGGCTTCACACCTGGACTAATAGACTTTAATCCGGCCTCAGAACCAGGTGACCAGTGATATGAAAGGTCAGGGGTCTAAACCACATGAGTAATGGTAACTTAGGGGAGGAAAGGTTACCCAGGATTTGGCCCTTGTTGTCCCAGCTTTGCCCCTGGCTAGGCACCTAGGACTTTCTGCCCTGCTGGCTTTCTGTACCTGGCCCATGTCTGTCTAACTGCCTACTACAGCATGAAGTCCTCTCTACACTGGTTTTAAGTCATACCGAACAGTGCAGCCTTTTGCAATCTAAATAACCCTTTCCAATATCACTTTATGTAAAATCTTAAATAAAAATCATACTAGCATACCAAGGTTAAATTCATTTGTGTAACAGAAACTTGTAATGTCATCAAATTGATATAGCTTAATTATAACTATTATAATCTATCCATAAAACAACTTGAAAAGTGGCTCTCTCTAGGCTTTACATTATTAACATTAATTGATGATGCATTTAAAAGCTTCAAAAGCAAATGTTAGTTAGTCAAAATCCACCTTTGGATAAATTCACAAAATGCTCAAAAGCCAGTCTACAGAATGCCATGAGTTCAACATTGAAGTGGATTCAGGTGTTACTAGTAATGCTCACAAACTTAACCGGTGAGTTTTCGGCTCCACCCAAAATGAACAGAATTATCTTCTTAGACCAAAATATCTCAGTCAGGGCGGGCTTTTTGAAAAATCTGATTTGACCAGGTTTTGGTTCCCAGCTTTAGTTTGTATTGCCTGTTTGTCTACAGCAAGTCACATGCATTCACATTACAGCCAAAAGTTCAAAGTTTCTCTTAGAAAAGCTTCCTAATCTCTTTATTTTCTGGGCTTTGGTTTTGTTTTCTTGCTTTTGGTTTAAGGGCTTCACACCATTTAAGGTTTTAACTCTTTGTTTCACATTATTAAAGATTTAAGGACAATGTTTGCTTCAGCCCCAAGGCTTAGCAAAACTGGAACAAAGAGTAGGCTTCTCATTTTACTTAGGGTTTTCCCATTCTGGAAAGGTTAATCCCCTCAAATATTTCACTTTCAGAAGCACCTTCAAGTCTTTTATCCTGCAGGAGAACTCATAGAAAAATGCAAATTATTACAAGAATCTGCTAGAGGTAGTTTTTTTCTCCTCTCTTTTTTCTTTCTTTTGTTTCTGTTTGAAAGGCTGGGTAGTAGAGCAAGGCATCCATTTTTTAAAAATATATTTCATTGATTTTTTACAGAGAGGAAGGGAGACGGACAGAGAACCAGAAACATCAGATGAGAGAGAAACATCGATCAGCTGCCTCCTGCAGACCCCCCACTGGGGATATGCCCGCAACCAAGGTACATGCCCTTGACCAGAATCGAACCTGGGACCCTTCAGTCCATAGGACCATGCTCTAACAACTGAGCCACACTGGTCAGGGCAAGGCATACATTTTTACTTGCTAGAGAAAACTATGCTCTAGTCTTTGGTACTTACATTAATTAAGAAATAGAACTGTTTCTACTTTTTATTACATTTTTCTTTTATGCCAGTGTTTTCTTGTTTGTCTGAAACAACTTGTGATTTCACATCTGCCAATTTACCCTTGCTCTCATTAAAACTTTAACTGAAGAATCTTTCTTTCAAAAAATTTGACCCTATTTAGACAGGCATAGCTAAAATTCTTTCCATTCTTTAGTATTAACTAAAACCACCTTTTCCTAAGGCAGTTGCATTGTATAAAAATAATATAATAAAAGTAAATAAAGAAATACAATGAAAGCAGAAACAAAGGGGAGAGAGAATGAAAGTAGGATAGATGGTTACTTGTTGGGAATCTTTAGCTGCATCCTCATTGTGTGTGGATACTCATAAAGCAAGTACTGTAACTACTTTGCCTTTTAAGTTCACTCCTCAAATCTTGTCAGATTTCCTTCTTCTAAATTGACAGCACAGAGGGAACATCATAGTTATTAAGACTAAGCAGAATGCATCCATCTGGCATGCCTTTCAGGAATCCAGCCCACTAATTTTTGCTGTGGGTTTGATGACTCACCCCAAGATGCAGCTCAGGGAAGAAGAATTTCCTTATTTTGCATAACTGCCAAATCTCATTCATTGGAGCAGAGGCTTCTCATTTGGGGCTCATTTTTAGATAATTGTTTATCTGCTTAAATATTTTATTTTTTTAAATCTCTCTCAGCAGTGGGAACTTGTCATGATTCTCTAAATAAGCATACTCTTCCTCCCTTGCCCATAATGCTCCATCTTTTTGGCCACTGAGCCTAGTCCCCCTTCCCTCAACCTTCCCTCCTCCCCCGCCCCCCCCCCCCCCCACCTTTTTTCCCCTACCTCAACTCAATCTCTTGGACTCATTTGTTCTTGGAAGGCTCCCTTTTCTATTTTCTATTGAGACATCTGTCAAATTTACACCATTTGAAAATAAATCTTGCTTTTCTCTTCTTGTCTTCCTCCCTTTTAAAACAGATCATCTAGGCTCCTTTTCACTTATCATCTGCCCCCTTTATTTTTAAATCAGCATAATTCACGTTTACTGAGTGTAAAGTGCAGGCAGGGTAGGCAGTACCCTCCCAGCATCCTGTCTCCTGAAGGAGGTACCTCCACTATCCTGTTCCACGGATGAGAAATAAAGGTACCAAATTCAAGGGTCTTGCATAAGGTCCTAGAGCTGGAAGTGACGACACGGAGCGTTATCCATCTGGCCCCGGAGACAATGCACTTTTGGAAGTTTTATTTTCTACAAAGAACATCTGCACGACATAAGCAAATTATAAAAGAACTCTCTCTCCCACCCTGAGACAAGTTTTCCAGTTTTGTCCACTTAAAAAGAAAAGAAAACCCTTCCCTATTTGGGGGGGGGGGGCCTCTTGCCATTTAACACGGCTCCTCGAGGCCCCTCTACCAAGTTCTCGGCCAACGTGTCTTTTATTATGACTCAGCGCAGCCCGCTGGCCAGGCGGGGGCCGCTCGCGGAGGCGCCGGAGGCCGCTGGGGGCGAGGGCTCCGCGGCTCCGCTCCGCTCCGCGCTCCGCCCGCTTTACGGCAGCTGGAAGCCCGGCCGCCCGGCAGCCGCCGCACTCAGGCTCGTGCCCGCGCAGCTCAGGTAAAGGAGTCTTTCTGTTTTAAAAGTTTCGCCGAAAGCAGCTCGGCGCAGCCTTCCGGCCTCCCTCCCGCCGAGTCGGGCGCGCGGAGGCGCTGGCCGCACCCCTGCCTGGGTCCAGGGAGCCGATCTGGCATCTAGTCCCGGGGCCGAGGGGTGCTGGGACGACGGCGGCGGGGCGGGAGCTACTCCGAGGGAGGCGCGGGGCACTTGGCTCAGGTCGCCTCCGGGCCCACGCCGGCCCCCAGTACCCCCAGCCCCGCCTCGGGGCCCCCGCCCACCTCCGCGAGCCGCTAGTCTGCAGAGCGGAGCGGGGCAGCCTCCAGTGCATCTCTCACGTGGCCGCACACGCGCACGTGCCCAATGCGCTGCCCCATGAGACACCCTCGCGGGCGCAGGGAGCCGGCCGGCGCTGCGCGCTGCGCTCTGGGCCGGCTCCCGAGTGACGCCCTCGCGCGTGGAATGCGCTCCGCACCACGCGCCAGAGGAAGTCCATGAGACGCTGTTGAAAGAGCAGCCTGTTACTGGAGCCTGCGCTGCGCTCTCTCCTAGGGCCTGGCTGACTCCCACATTTGCCATATGGTCTCATTCTTCCATCGCTCGCCATCCTCTAGTCCTCACCCAGTCTCTTTCCCCCACATTCTTACCTGTTTATCTTCCATTTTTCCTCTTTTTGGGGTATCTCAACTTTTGGTGTCTTGTATGTGTTCTTTTGTCCCCCTCTGTTCGAATAGCAAGTGCAGATACAGTATTGTTTATTTTTTACTCTAGTTCTTAGTAGTTAGTCGTTGCATAAGCAGTTATATCATAGGTTGGTGTAGTATTCACTCCATTCACTTCAATCCACTAACAGTTTTTTGTTAATCATGGATAGCTGGTGACAGATTAAGAAAGAGAAGAGATTCAGTTCTTGTCCTCCAGTATCTCTGATCTCTCAAGACTTCTGGGAAATATGAAAGTTAACTTCTCTTCACCAAGGTAATCTAGTGTATTACAGACTTTTATTATAGGACCAACAAGAGTGAAATTATACAATTTATTAGTTGCTTACATAAAGCATTTTGAGGTTCAAGTCGAGAGGGCAATGTTTATTTATTTAGTCAACAAGTATTTGTCCAGTGCCAGGCATTTGTTCTAGGCACTGCCTTCTTGGAATAAACGTTGTAGCAGAGGGAGGGAGTATATATAATAAATAGAAAAATACTAGGTGATACTGTCCTAAGTGCTGTTAAGATACATAACATAAAGCACAAAAGTGTGTGTGTGTGTGTGTGTGTGTGTGTGTGTAGCAGTTTAGAGTAGAATTGTAAGGGAGTGAGTCATGTGATACTTGAAGCAAGAGCTTGCCAGGTTCAGAGAACAGAAAATGCAGAGGCCCTGCATACTGGTGTGTTCAGTAATAAGCAGAGAAGCCAGTGTGGATGGAGTGGAGTGGAGAAAGGAGGGTAGTGAGATAAAACAGAGACTGGATAGTTCTGATGGTAAGCTAATGTAATGCACATCTTTTACTTGAAGTGACATGGGAAGGCTTTGGGGCGTTTTCATCACAACTGTTTATAACAACTGTTTACAGCCTCACTCTGGCTATTGTGTTGAGAACAGATTGAAGGAAGGCAAGCAGCAGAGCAGGGGTGCCAATTAGGCTGTAATAATATTCATGTGACAGATGATGGTGGCTTAGACCAGGAAGGTCACAGTGAGTTGGTGGAAAATTCAGATTCTGGATATACAGGGTGGGCAAAAGTAGGTTTACAGTTGTTCGTATGGAAAAATAATACAATGCTTAATAAATGATAATACAAGAATAAACTCCGTTGTGTGTACCCATGACTGTAAACTTACTTTTGCCCTGCCCTGTGTTTTTGATGGTACAATCCACAGGATTTGCTGACAGATTGTATCTGGAGTGTGAGACCAAAAGAAATGAAGGACTTATTTGCCTAAGTTACTGAAAAGATATAATTCCCATTTGCTGAGATGGGGAAGAGAGCAGGAGAAAGATGTGGTTGTGAGAATAAAGAACTTGGATTTGGACATATTGAAAGTTAGATGGATTTTAGATATCCAAGAAGGGATGTCAGTCGTGGAGTCTGAAGGTCAGGCTAACTATATACATTTAAGACTGTTCAGCATAAAACTTGTTTTAAAAGCAAGGAGATTGGATAAATTCATTAAAAATGCATGAGATTAGAAAAGTGAAGAGGACCAAGGACTGAACCTTGGGGCATTCCAACATTATGAGATGAGGAATACCTACCAAAGAATGCTGAGAAAGCTGTATGCTAAGTAAGAGCAGAAGAGGGTGGAATCCTAGAACCCAAACAAAAGATGTGTTTGAAGGGCCTGGTCAAGTGTTTTAATTGATATATTAAATCAGTTCTCAATTAGTGACTGATGGGAGCAGTTTCCAGAGTGGTGGGTGGTGAAAGCTTTGTTTAGAATGTTTGACAGAGTGAAATAAGAGTTATTGAACAATTTGATAGTGTCTATCTCTTGAATTTTATTGAAAAGGGAGAGAGAGAAATGGAACATTAGTTGGAGGGCTATTGGATATGGTGAAGAGTTTTAAACGTGCAAACTATTGGTATGTTGTGATGCTAATGAGAAAGAGCCACTAGAGATACAAAAGGGATGATATAGAAGAGGGGAGCAGTGTTCATAATGTTAACTGATATTCACTGGGGTCCATTCAACAGCAGCAGGACTTCCCAGTTTTGGGTGGAGTGAAAAAAGGAAACTGTATTCAGGGCAGATAGCTCAATTGTGATACAGCGTGGCTTGTGGAACAGCACTGCTGTGAGGCAGCCCCAGAGCAAGGCCCCTTTATAGCTAGACAGCTATGGTGGCTCCACTCTACTCAGTCTAGTATCTTTGGTGTTTCATCTCTAGCCAGAAATCTCAGTCTTCAGTGGACAGGGAAAGTGCACTCAGTGAGCCAGAGGGTAGCTGACTTATATAGACAAAAGTCCCTACCTCTAATCCCTGATTGGTCTGTCCTCATGCAAATGAGGGTTCTAAATCCTCACAGTTTGATTGGTCTACAAAGCACTGTTCTGAATGGTCAGAGTGGAGCTGCTCTGGTTGGTGACAATAAGGACTGGCACACTAGTGCATACAAGCATTTCTGTGTGGGAGGCGGGAAGCTTAGTGCAAGGTTTTCCCTGAAGTGTCCTTTGGTGCGATAGGAGCCTGTACAGAAATGGCTCTGAGCCTCTAGTTTTTTGTTTGTTTGTTTGTTTGTTTGTTTGTTTTTAATTGAGCCCAGTTGAAACAGTGAGAGCCCTTCTTAGTAGGTGTCTTCTTTCTCAGGGTCCACGATATGTATGTTAGGGAGGATGCAACAGAAGAGATGATCTGTTGTTAAATAATGGGCTACTTATCTATAGTAATAAGAAAGAAGGTAGACTGTATGGACACAGATGCAGGTGGAGGGTGTGGATGTTCTCTTTGGATCATTTCTCTTTTCTCATTATGGTGAGTGGCAGGCAGTTGAGGTCCAGGATGAATTTGAAGGAAATGTTCTTTTTTACAATTTGGTTGGGATCTATTTGATTAGAGAGTACTTTGAGATACTGAAAATTTTTTGAAACAAAGAACTTAGTATTTTGTTAAGGAAAGAAGTGGAGCAACTTCTACCTTGATTGCTCCTTGGGAGAAGACTTGAAAAGGAAGTTGAGATTATAAAATAAAAGGTAGATGCAAAGGAGGATATAAGTTAAGCAAGATCACATTATGAAATCTGGGAAAGGCTATGATGAGGAAGGTAAAAACATTGAATCTTAACTCCAGTGCTGTTATATAATTGTAGTAAAGTTCTAAGAACATTGGTCATATCACTGAGATATTTTTTAAGACCAAAGTGACCTAATGGACAACAGTGTTGGTGGTGATGAATCTACTTATTAAGAGGCAATATCAGAGTCTAATACTGCTGGCAAGTGATGATAGCTCGGAATAGATTTCACATTGTATTTTGAAAATGATATGATAAGACTAGGTCAACAGCAAATTGGGTGTAGAGGAAAGATAATATTTTGACAACATTGCTCATGGATATTGAGCAGTTTGACAAGATGGAGAGAATTGTTGCAGTTGGAAATAGTAACTTGTTTGAGATGACTTTCAGTTACTTAGGGACCATTGTTTATTGAATCCTAATTATAAAACAAGTTCCTATATGAGATCTTGGCAGGGGCTGGTGATACCGAGCTGGAAATGGCAGGATCCTGCTATCAAATTACCATTACTCGTAGAGGTAAAAGAAAAGAATGTACACCAACATTCTGAGAAACTTGATGAATGCCTTATGAAGGGTACCGAGGGCTTTGAGAGATTTAAAAATTATTATGGAAATTATTAGACACTCAGAAACAGAGAAAATAGTATAATAAACTCTAGTGTGCTCACCAACCTTATCAGTAGTCTGTTGATCTTACATGGTGTGGGAGAGTAGACAAGGGAGACATTGTTTCTGTTTGTACATCAGGCAGGACATCATGAAGCCTCTCTTATATGGAAAGGTAGAAAGAACATCAAAGTAAATTGTAGAGTCCTTCGTTCTGGGCTGTACCTGCTGGGCTTGCTGCGTAACTTTCTGTTGCTCATTTGATCTCTTTATTCTTTCCTTTCTCTGTTAAATGCGATTGTTACTCTACCTATATCAGGAGGTTGCAAGCTACAGGCCTCAGCTCAAATCCAGCCTGCTTCTGTTCCAGTATTATAGTTTTATTGGAACACAACTACATCTGTCAGTTTGTTGTGTGTGGCTGCGTTTGTCAGAGACTTAGAGTTGAGTTGTTGAGACAATAGAGGGTATGGCAAGAGAAGCCTAAAATATTTATTGTCTAACCCTTTACAAAATGCTTTCCAAATCCTATTCTGCATGATCTCTGAGATTCCTTTAGCTCAAATGAGTAATAATAGCTAATATTATTTGAGCATGTACTAAGAGCCAACACTGTTATTTTGTTTTGTATGTGGTAGGTCAATTAATTTCCCAAACTCTATCTGGTATGTTCTGTTATTTCTATAAATGAAACTAAGGTAATAAGGTGGGCAAAGTTACATAGTAATAAATACTGGATCCAGGCAATCTTTCTTTCAGCATCCATATCCTTAACAATAATGTTGCATTTTCTTTAGCTTCACAGAACAAATATGTATATATGTAAAGTAGTTTATCCAATCATAGAATGAAAATTAATTCATAAATCAATGATTTGCACTCAAGTAAAGTTCTATATTGTGATTACAGATGCATACGCTTTAAGATGCTGACTAATCCTGAATGTACATTACAGCTGAAAAGCGTATGAAATTCAAATGTGCCTGGATAGAAAATTCTAGTGCATCATCATTTTCTCATGAAGCCTTACTGGATTTTTGAAAGCAAAAACACTTTACTTAAAAAAGTAAGTAAATATAAAATGATACAACACTAGGAGCCTATTATTGACTCTTATGGCAATATTTATTAGTCTTCAGGAGCCCATCTCTAGCATGTGACATGATTGATGAAAAAGCTTAGGAGGTAGGGCCCTAGAGTTTTAGTCCCAGTTCTTTCCCAACTAGCTTTTGTGCCCCTGCCTTGTCTGGCCATCATTTTTTTTTTTTAACTGCAAAATGGGGAGGTAGCTCATTTGAGGACTTCTTACAAGTCAGAAATAGGATTGTGTTATTTTTACAGGGTACATTCTGAGAAATAGATGAGCTAACAACAGGTTTGTTAAGTCAAATATTTAAGCTTCCCTTTTTTTCTCTCTATACACACATAAACACATGTACAGACATGTATAAACATAAACATAAGCCTGTACATATAATTATAAAATCAATGTGATTTACAGTTGTATTGGTGTAAGGGCATTTAACCATCTGTTCTTAGATTTGTGTTTTTGTATTTGTTTGAGGGAATAGATAAAATTTCCCTCCCCTGACCCGAAAACACAGTTATGTGGAAAGTGAGGCTTGATGAATTCCTGGACTTCTGTGATCTGGAAGTGTATCTCACATTTTCTTGAGCAAAATTTGATTCATTGCTCAATTTGTTTGCCAGTTAAAAGCAAACAGTATGCCTGAAATCAGGGTTTTCTGTTTTGCACTGTTGTCTGGGATATTGATGTCAGAAAAAATTGTAATTTAATTGTTTTGACATTTTGATCTGAATGATTCAGATAAGAAAGGTGATTTATCTTGCAGAGAGACCTGGTATTTTGAGCTCAGCATGGTTTTTCCCTAACTACTTGTTTATAAATGTGGTTTCAATTTTTAAAAAGTTAGGTTTTAATCATAATGGAAATGCAAGCTCTCAGTATTAATTACCAAAATGTGATTTGATAGGGATATATTACAGATATTTTATTTCTTGGATATTTCAGGCATGAAAAAACTTTAGGAAGGCTATGAATCCTTTAAACACAGATAATGAAAATTTATTCTATATTTTGACTTGCTTTCATTGTCTGCAATAAAACATTAAGTGTTTTCTATATTACAGATGGCTTTTTGTCTTTTTAAAACCTTGGCGTTTAAAATTATTCATGAAATTCTTCAGTTTTAGGACTTACCTATTGGTAAATTCATAATTCTGCATAATCTGTGCTCACTTATTCCTATGTAATGAATCCAATTCACTGGCGATAACATAAATAACCTCAAATAATGCATTCCTATATGTACTTTTGGATTCCTTATCTTTTTTTAGACTTAGTAACTAGAGGGAAAACAACACAAAACAGAAGCATTTTTATTTATTTATTTTTATTAATATTTTTATTAAATTTATTGTGGTGACATTAGTCAACATGATCATATAAGTTTCAGGTATGGGTTTCTATGTTACAACATCTATATATTACACCTGTGCCCACCACCCCAAAGTCAAATCTTCTCCTGTTACCATATTTTAAGACTCCCTTCTCCCCCACCTCCTTCCTCTGGCAACCCCTACACTGCTGTTTGTGTTCACTAGTTTCCGTTTTATATCCCACACTAGAGGCCTGATGCATGAAGATTCATGCAAGAATGAGCCTTCCTTCCCCTGGCTGCTGGCACTGCCTTCGCTCTGGCCCGGAGCCGCCTTTCCGCCTTCCCATGCTGCCCAGAGGCCTGGAGTGGCTGGGGTGGTGCGGAATGCTTGCATCGTTGCCATTGCGATGACACAAGCGTCCCACCCCACCCCCAACCACTTGGCGCCTGTGTATACAAATTAACCCACCATCTTTGTCGGGTTAATTTTCATACTCCTAATTGGCTGGTAGGCATCACCATGGTATGGTCAATTTGCATCTTACTCTTGTATTAGTGTAGATAAGAGTGAAATCATATGGTTCTTAGCTTTTTCTGACTGACGTATTTCACTTATCATGATGTTCTCAAGGTTTATCCAAGTTGTTACAAATGGCAGTATTTCATCCTTTCTTATGGCCGAGTAGTATTTCACTGTATATATGTACCACATCTTCTTTATCTAGTCCTCTATTACAGGACACTTTGATTGTTTCTACGTCTCGGCCACTATGACTAATGCTACAATGAACAGCATTGCAACCAAAAGAATAAAGTACCTAGGAATAAACTTAACAAAGTACATGAAAGATCTGTATACTGAAAATAACAAAGCATTATTAAAAGAAATAGAAAAAGACACATCAAAATGGAAAAATATCCTATGTTCAGGGATTGGAAGAATCAACATAGTTAAAATGGCCATAACACCCAAAGCAACATCCAGAATTAATGCAATCCCCATCAAAATCCCAATGTCACTTTTTAAAGAAATAGAACGAGAAATCATCAGATTTGTATGGAACCACAAAAACAAACAAACAAACAAACAAACAAACCCCACGAATAGCCACAGCAATCCTGAGAAAAAAGAACAAAGCTGGAGGTATCACTGCTACCCAACTTCAAATTATACTACAGAGCTACGATAATCATAACAGTGTGGAATTGGCAGAGAAACAGACACAGAGATCAATAGAATAGAATAGAGAGCCAAGCTATAAAACCACATGTATATGGACAGATAATTTTAGACAATGGAGCCAGAATCACACAATGGAGTAAAGATAGTCTCTTTAATAAATGGTGCTGGGAAAACTGGAAAGCCACATGCAAATGAATGAAACTGGATTACAGTTTGTCCCCGAGTACAAAAATTAATTCAAAATGGATGGAAGACCTAAATATAAGACCTGAAACAATAAGTTACCAAGAAGAAAATGTAAGTACCAAACTTAAGGACCTTGGTTGTAGAGAACATTTTATGAACTTGATCCCAAAGGCAAAGGAAGTTTGGGCAGAAAAAGAAAACAGATTGGGACTATTTCAAACTAAAAAGCTACTGCACAGCAAAATAAACTGACAATAAAAAAACAAACCAAGAGGCAGCCAATAATTTGGGAGATGATAACTGCACTCTGACAAAGGTTTAATTTTCAAAATATATAAAGAACTCATAAAACTCAATAACAAACGAACAGAAAACTCAGAAACACTTAAATAAATAATCATGTCTCTATAGTAGTGTGTGTGTGTGCGTGTGTTTGTGTGTTTATTTAACATGCTACTCAGTAACTTGACAACTTCCTGGGGCATCTCCTTGTTCTAAGAAGCTCCTATATCCTAGTCGGCTCCATGAGGGCACCATTAAGTTTTCTGAACAAAATCTGGAAGGTATTCCCCTCCAGGCTTCCGGACTTGAAGAGTGTAACCAAAGTAAACCCCGTCTGGTGTACCTGCAATACATCTTTGAAATACGGGTCATAGAAGTCAGCTTGAAACTTTTAATTACATTTAGGTGATGAAAGCATCCTTTATCCAACCTCCTCAAGTGATGTGAATCTGCTTGAGAATGACATAAGAAGCCTTATAGTCTTGGGCCATTTCCTTAAATTTAATTTCGCTGAATTCCCAGAAAACATTCCAAAGAAGAACAAGGTATTTTCAAGCAACATGGCTTCTAATTATGCAGAAAGCCTACTACTCGTGTGTGCGTGTGCATGTTTGTAAAAATGCCTCAAGGCCTCCCTGTTTCCTGTGGAGGTGAGCCTGTGTAAGTGATGTTTCCCAGGGAGGCTTTGGTTCCTAGAATAAGCCCCTTTCTCGTAAGTCACAGCTGAAATCATACCGTGCTAGTGTTATCGGTGAAGGTGGAGCCCTTGGGATGCTGTGAGGAAAATAATTTCCTGAGGCGTCCAGGGAGGATGGGGTTTTGTGGAAAGCTTCATTGCTGATGTAAAATTAAGGGAGTTCCCCTACAGAGTCTCATCTCTGTCTGTTTCTCCATAGAACAAGTCCTATCTTGTCTTTAGTGGGGCCAGAATTAAGCCCACTACTCAGAATTTCTGCTCCATATTATAGTCCAGTCCAGTATCTGGCTTGCTTGGCTTAGTAAATTTATGGGTCCATGAAGTCCAAAAGATTCATTCAGAATCTATAGAGCTATTTAAAGAGAAGAGACCCAGATGAGCCTTCTTAATAGAAGACTGGGAGATATGAGAGATTAGACGCCTGGGATGAGAAGGGTGAGAAGAGACAGATATGTTTTAAAATGGAGGAGATGTCAGGTTTGAGGATCGTGGGGAAGTGGGGAAACTGAAGGGTGTTTAGTTGGCTTTCTCAGATCCAATGTCAAATAAAGGTGACATGGGAAGAACTTGCAGTGGGCAGTGGCTTGGAAGAATGGTTAGTTAGAATTCTAAGTATTTGCACTGATTTCATTCAGTAATCTTAGCTCAATTGTAGTATCTCTGAGTGCTTCACCCTCAGAATAGGAATCGCTTATTTTTAAAGCACTTTAGGATTCTCAAATGAAGTGTACCACTGTCAGCTTCAAAGGTAGTCTCTTCATTTGGATACAGTTTCTTCACTTTGAAATGGAATTCACCTGGAGCTTTTCAAAGTGGCATTAGAGTTCATAATGACAGCAAACTTATAGTTTATTCATGTTTCCAAAACCACCTGCATGTCATATCATACGTGTTCTATAGTTATGAAGCAATGTGAAAAAAATTACTTAATTTTTTGGAAGGTTGCCTTAACATTGTTAATGCGATACTGGCAACATTACTGAGATTAAAGTTCAGAGCTGCTTTACAGATGTTCTGACTTTATAGGGACATATTTACATGCTGCTAGAGCAAAATAAAAAAACAAAACCCAAAACAATCCCACCCCGCCAATGACATCCATAAATGATCCCCAATAAATGAGAGGATATACTCCAGTACATTTAAGAGTTATGGCATCTGGTATCGAACATAGAATAAAGCATACTGATAACTACTTTTATTCATATCATCGAAGCCCTAAATGTGTTTTCCTCTGGGATCAGGAAGATAAAGAATTCAAAGTTTAATTTTGTGTTTGGTTAGCAGTTTCATTTGTGTATAAAAGCAGTGTGGGAAAAATGGGAATATTTAGCATTCTTTTTTAAAAAATATATTTTTGTTGATTTCAGAGAGGAAGGGAGCAGGAGAGAGAAACATCCTATATAATAAAAACCTAATATGCTAAGTGTCCAGTTGTCTGGTCACCCGTTCAACCAATGAAAGCATAATATGCTAATGATATGTTAAGGCCGCTCAACCACTCGCTATGACGTGCACTGACCACCAGGGGACAGACAATCCACCAGTTGACCAGTTGTTATGACATGTACTGACCACCTGAGGGCAGATGCTTTGACTGGTAGGTTACCTTGCTGCTGGGGTCTGGCCAATCAGGACTGAGTGAGAACGCTGGACATGCCGTGGAGCCCTCCCGTTGTTCCTCCCTGGATGGCCAACCTCCCACAACCCTACCTGGCCCCAATCGTGCACTGGTGGGGTCCCTCGGGTTGCCTTGCACCCTCTCGTAATAGGGCTGAGGGACTGCCCCCCCCCCCCCCCGAGTGCACGAATTTCGTTTACTGGGCCTCTAGTCTATATATATAAAAGCCTCAGTGACCTGTCAACAGATCAACTGGTCACTATGGCATGCACTGACCACTAGGGTCAGATGCTCAACACAGGAGCTGTGCCCTGGTGGTCAGTGTGCCCCCACAGTAGGAGCACTGCTCAGCTAACCAACAGGTGCCAGACGCAGGGCTTATGGCTGGCCACCATAGCCCGGAGGCCGCAGCCTGGAGGCTGCAGCCCAGAGACCGTAGTGGAGGGGCAGCAAGCCTACTGAGTGACAGTGAGACTACTGAGTGGCAGCAGGAGGCACAGCAGGGCCAGGGTGAGCAGGAGCGGCAGGCAGGAGTGGCAGGTGGCATTGTGCTGCTGGTTTTGGTCTCAATCCCCACAGGCCCCGCTGAGGGACCCCACCATCCATGCACCAGGCCTCTAGTCAGTGATAAAGTATCATTGATCCACTGCCTCCTGCATGTCCCGCACTGGGGATCAAGCCCGAAACCCAGGCATATGGCCTGACCAGGAATCAAACCTTGATCTTTTGGCTTCATAGGTCAACGTACAATCACTGAGTCACGCTGGCTGGGCCAGCATTTATTCTTATTCGGAGAAGTTTAGATGGAAAGATCTAAGTGATATAGGTCAATCATTTAAGACTTGTTTACTTAATTGTGCCATTTTCTGATAGCGAAGCACAACTATTTAAAAATAGAGTATATAGCTCCTAGTACAATGGAAACTAAAGAGAAAATAAACAAATGGGACTACATCGAAATAAAAAGCTTTTGCACAGCAAAGGAAACCATCAACAAAACAACAAGAAAGCCCACTGCATGGGAGAACATATTTGCCTATGATATCACCGATAAGCGTTTAATCTCCAACATTTACAGGGAACTCATACAACTTAACAAAAGGAAGATAAACAACCCAAAAAATGGGCAACGGACCTAAGTAGATACTTTTTGAAAGAAGACAGAAGAAGGCCAAGAGACATATGAAAACATGCTCAAAATCACTAATTATCTGAGAGATGCAAATCAAAATGACAATGCGGTACCATCTCACACCTGTCAGAATGGCTATCATCAACAAATCAACAAATGACAAGTGTTGGTGAGAATTCGGAGAAAAAGGAACCCTTTTGCACTGCTGGTGGGAATGCAGACTGGTGCAGCCATTGTGGAGAACAATATGGAGTTTCCTCAAAAAAACTAAAAATGGAACTCCCATTTGACCAAAAATCTAGAATATATCCCAAGAAGGTAGAAACACCAATCAGAAAGGATATACGCACCCCTATGTTCATAGCAGCACAATTCACCATCACTAAGATTTGAAAACAGCCTAAGTGCCCATCAGCAGATGAGTGGATTAAAAAACTGTGGTACATCTACACAATGGACTATTATGCTGCAGTAAAAAAGAAGGAATTCTTACCATTTGCAACAGCATGTATGGAACTGGAGAGCATTATGCTAAGTGAAATAAGCCAGTCAGAGAAAGATAAATATCACACGATCTCCCTCATTTGTGGAATATAATGAACAACATAAACTGATGAACAGGGACAGATCCAGAGACAGAGAAGCATCGATCAGACTGTCAAACCTCAGAGGGCAGGCAGGGGAGGGTGGGGGTAAGGGGGAGAGATCAACCAAAGGACTTGTATGCATGCATATAAGCCTAACCAATGGACACAGACAACAGGGGGGTGAGGGCATGATGGGTGGGGTTTGGGTTTAATGGGGGTATGAGGACACATATGTAATACCTTAATAAAGAAATTAAAGAAATAAAAATAGAGTATTACTTTGATTTTTATTACATTAAATTCAAAATGAGTTTCAGTGAGCATTTTTTGGGGGGGAAAAAAACACACACATTTTGTTTACAAACTTTTTTTCTAATTAAGACAATAGTCATTGCAGAACGTTCAGAAAGCCTAGAAATGTATAAATAAATAGAAAAATGTACTATCTAAAGTTGCCCTTTAAAATTTCACCATTTTTCTTCTGATTTTTTTCTATTTTGTTTTTTCTTTATATTTTTAGATTATACCAGAAATTTTAACATTCTGCTTTCTCAACATGACGTATATAGAGTGTTTTAAATATTATTTTAAACTTTATCATGACTGCATGATACAATGCCTCACTTGACCAAAACAAACCTAACTATTTCTCTGTTGTTGGACATTAAGTTACTTGCATAACTATTACAACTTTAAATTAATGCAAGTTTGTTTTGTTGAGTTTTTCCTCTTCAATTGAGCAAGCTTATTGAAAAGACTCTTTTAAGATTAGATTTTTTCATTGCTCCTTTCATCCTCTCAATTACATGCTAGCTAATTCCTGGAATTTTTTCTTCCCCATTCTTTGTAATATGAAAAACTCATTGTTGTCCCCTGCTGGTATGCCAGCTTTAGCTTAGTTGTTATGGCTGTATTGCAGTTGTGCAAAGTATATATGGCTCCTTTCACTAAGCTACCATGAACCTCAACAGGACATCTTCATTCAGCTGGAGAGCCTTAGAATATACTTGAGAGAATATATACAAAGGACCTAATTAGAATGTAAGGAATTAAATACTCCTTATTCACTATACAGTTTATATTTTTTTGCTACTATCAAGCATTTACATCAGCTATATGCAAAATGAAGTTTTTTATGCCAATAATAATACCAATGGCTATACTAATTATTGATTTTTAATGTATAATTTATTTTTTATTGATCTCAAGAGTACAACAAGAGTTTGCCAGTATCATAAACATTCTATTGGCTATTTGGGTCATATCTGAGTTTAATAATTATATATTTTTCAATACATTTTATTGTTTTGTAGGAAAAGATGGATAGTGTTGAAGACAAGATTATTGAACAAAATGCTTGTTTTTCAGATTCCTTGATAAGGCTGTGTGGATTTTTTCCTGGTTTAAGAGCTTTGTATTTATATTGGAAAGAATACTGCTACTTTGTGCCAAAGTAGATTGCTATTCAAATGAATATGTATATTTTTTGGAAACTTTCCTAAACATTTTTTTCTCCAAGCTCTATGGTAATTATTTTGAAAAAAACTTTGTGAAATAAAATTTAATTGAATGTTGAAATTATTTTTGGAAATAGTCCCAAAATATGTTTATAAATCAAGGTTTACATTTTTTGATGTTATTAGAGTTTCTTTTCCACATTTATCTTATATCCTATATAATAAAAGCTTAATATGCTAAGTGTCCAGTCGTTCGTTCAACCAATCAAACACAATATGCTAATGATATGCTAAGGATGCTCAACCTCTCGCTATGATGTGCACTGACGACCACAGGGCAGACGTTCCAACTGGTAGGTTAGCTTGCTGTTGGGGTCTGGCTGATTGGGACTGAGCGAGATGGGCCAGACATGCCCTGGAGCCCTCTTGTGGTACCTCCCCTGCTAGCCAACCTCCTGTGTCCTTCCCCAGCTCCGATTGTGCAGCAGTAGAATCCCTCAGCCTGGCCTATGCTCTCTTGCAATCCAGGACCCCTCAGGGATGTAGGAGAGCCGGTTTTGGCCTGATCCTACAGGCCAGGCTGAGGGACCCCACTAGTGCACAAGTTTGTGCACCTGGCCTCTAGTACTTAAATAATTCTAAGACAGTATTCTCTGTGTGTATGTGTACGCATGTATGTGTATATGTGTGTATGTGTGAGTTTTGTTCTTCAAATATCTCTGTTAAAATTAGTTTAAAAAATGAATAGCTTATCTGTCACTATGTACTATGAACGTCACATCTCATTAAAAGGATAATTTGAGGTGGAAATAATGATGCATCCCTTATCTTTCCAAATGGAAATCAAATCAGAATTTGTTACCAATTTGTTTTCATAAATCTACTAACATCATAATTAAACTTTCTTTTCCTATGGTTTTTTAGTTAATTTAATAATAGAGTAATTCTCAAAGTATTTGACAAATATCCATTACTATGGACTCTTTTAAAGATGTTTAGAAACAGAAATAGAAGTAATATGAAAATCAATGAAAAGTTGCTAAGATGAAATGGAAAAATCTTCAGTATTGTATGTTGTTCTATGTGAAATGGCTGATGCTCTGAAAAATAAAGATAGATCTGGAGTCAAAATTGAGAAGTCTATAATTTAGAGAGCGTTGGTAGAGAGGTGTCAGGATATGCTCCTTGGAGTTAGGAATTAATTGCTCTCATGGCACACTCTTGAAGTGAAAGAAAGAAAAGGTGAAAGGACCCTTTAGAACAACCCACAGGGAAGTTAGCTAAAATGAGCCAAACAGATTACAGAGTTAGATTTACGAAATGAAGTTTTTGTTTTCCTTTTAATTGTTTGATTGATTTGTAACATAGAGATACTTGTAGACCCTAGTCTATAAAAATGGTAACTCAATAATCCCAATTCACTGTTCTGTCATATAGTTATTAAGCTATTTGTGAACAGTCTATGTACCTCGGGGCTTTAATTAGCCATGAGAACATGCAGAGCTTAAACTGAAAGTAATTGTTCAGCCTCTGATAACTTGGGCAGAGTGAATCACCTTCTTTAGATGAAAGCCACATAAAACAAACTGTTGTACAGAACAGATAGGAAAGTACAGTTTTGTTGCTGGGTCTGGAAGGTGAGACTTACAGATTTTTGTGAGATCCTGCAGGGAATCCAGCAAAATCTGCATTACAGCATATTATTTCCTGTGGGGAAGAACCAGCAGGACTGCTTGTGGTTCTCAACTGTCTCTGCTCTGTATGTGCTTGTCCTACTCTGTAAAAAGTCTTCCATTTGCTGGAAACAGGAGCAATGTTGTAACACTGAAAGAAAAGGATAAAAGGATAATGGAAAATATCAACTCCATGAGAAGGACCTCACAGCCAAGCTTGGCAAGAAGACTGGAAGTCAAATTGAAGGGTGGTTAGATAAGCCGATACGATTTGGCATACATTTTTTAAAAATTCCAGTCAGTTTTATGTAGCTACCAGTATGCACTGGTATTATATGGTAGTTTTATTTCTATTTTTTAAAAAATGTATCTTTATTGGTCAGAGTGTTACAGATGCCGTCCCCCTTTTTTTCCACTCATTGTCCCCTTCCACCTGGCTCCACCCCATCCCCGGCCTGCATATACTCTTTATTTTAAGAAATAGCTATCAAATTGAAAGGGGAGAAAACCTTTAGGTTGAGTAAAGAATACCTGATTTGCAGGTTTATTTGAAGGCTTTTTGTGTAATAATACTAAATGCTAAATTTAATGCTACAGTTTAATATCTCCCTCCATTTTTTAAAATTTTGTAGTCAGATTTTTAAATTACTTTCTCTCTTAAGCACCTGTTTATAAAGAACTAGACGTGACTAAAGAATGCAGTTGATTAAGAAATAAATTTAAAAGTAATCACTAAAGGTTAGAAGGCCAATTTTGGAAATTTTGAAGCTGATATGTATGGGTAGAAAAAATGAGGAATTCCAAAACTGTATATTTCTGACTTACAGTATTTCTTGGTTTTAATCTTTATTATTTTCTTGATTTAGACCTTATTATCTTTAATTTGTAGGCTAATTCCACAAACTAATGTTCAAGTCCTTTATTTAGTGTTTTATATTTAAAGTATAAAGAGACCGTAGTGCCGTATTCTAACCTAATATCTGTAACAGCTTTTAGTTTAAAGTTAAACAGTGATCAGTTTTATAGTAGAAGAACTTTACCCATAAGTTAAACTATGAAATAATGTTAAGGTTAGTTGTTAGATATTTTACCCTAATCTCTTATATTTACTTACTAGAGGCCTGGTGCATGAAATTCGTGCACAGGGGGAGGGTGTCCCTCAGTCCAGCCTGCACCCTCTCCAATCTGGGAATGCTGGCTCCCAACCACTCGCCTGCCTCTGCCTGATTGCCCCTAACCGCTTCTGCCTGCCAGCCTGATCACCCCCTAACCACTACCCTGCCAGCCTGATCGATGCCTAACTGCTCCCCGGCCAGCCTGATTGCCCCTAACTGCCCTCCTCTGCTGTCCTGGTCACCCCTAACTGCCCTTCCTTGCAAGTCTGGTTGCCCCTAACTGTCCTTCCCTGCTGGCCCGGTCACCCCCAACTGCCCTTCCCTGCTGGTCTGCTCACCCCTAACTTCCCTTCCCTGCTGGCCCGGTCACCCCTAACTGCCCTCCCCTGCAGGCCTGGACCCCCCCAACTGTCCTCCTCTGCAGGCTTGGCCACCTCAACTGCCCTTCCCTGCTGCCCTGGTTTCTCCCAACTGCCCTCCTCTGCTGACCCAGTCACCCCTAACTGCCTTCCCCTGCAGACCTGTTCCTCCCAAACTGCTCTCCCCTGTAGGCCTGGGTCTCCTCCAACTGTCCGCCCCTGCAGGCCTGGGTCCCCCCCCCCCAACTGCCCTCCCCTGCTGGCCTGGTCCCCCCACAACTGCCCTCCCTGCTTGCCTGATCACCCACAACTGCCCTCCCCTGCAGGCCTGGGTTCCCCCCAACTGCTCTCCTCTGCTGGCCTGGTCACCCCTAACTGCCCACAACTGCCCTCCCTGCAGGCCATCTTGTGGTGGCCATTGTGTGTCTATATGGGGACAGCCATCTTTGACCACATGGGAGTGGCCATCTTGTGTCTTGGAGTGAAGATCAATTTGCATATTACTCTTTTATTAGATAAGATTGTAATTTCTGGCATTTTTTGAGGGGAGACAAAAGCTGTCTTGTTATTATGCCATACACATTGTCTTAAGGAAGAAACTTATTTCTGCTTCACATACCAGTGGTAGGGTAGTTTATAAGCTTCAAACAATTTTTAAAAATAAAATTGTTGCAATTATGTTTTCATTTGACAGAATTTTTTGAATATAATAACAAGTCACTCCAGGATTTTAATGCATTAAAGTCGGTTAAATGGAATGTTGGGTTTTGACAAAATTACAAGTAAATGTTAAATTAGATTATTGTATAGATTATTTTTATTGGATCAACTGTCATTTTCAAGTAGATAATACTTTAAGATACACTATTATTGTTACCAGAGAATTGCACTGGTAGAATTTCTCTATTGCTAGTGGGAGTGGGATTCTTGGGATGCCGCTGAAATAAGAATTTCCAGAGGTCCCCATGGGTGTATGAGATGTGGTAGAAAGCTTTATTTGTGAGAAGTCATGTCCCTCAGTTTCAAAAATCCTATTTCCCTTAAACTAGTCCAGGAAAATGTGCTGCTGGGGCTTCAGTAGAGCTAGAAGCAAAGCCAGTGTCCAGATTTTCCATTCCATGGTGGAGTTGAGTCCGGCATAGCATCAGGCTAATCGCAGCCCATCAGTCCACTGTGTGTGAGAGCACACCCCCTGCAACAAGAGTTTCAAGAGAGCAAGAGGGCCAAGAAAGGAAACACCCTTTGTTGAGGAGCTTATGTAGCTCAGATTTCATACACTTGCAATAGCCACGCCTATTCTGGTTAATGACCTGCTCCCAAGTGTGACTGACAGGTAATCACCTTTTCCTGTCACCTAGACTTACTGGGCATGGGTCTATTCTCTCTTTGTCCAGTCCCTTACCTGAGGATCTGCAGGGAACAGACCCGGAGAATGTTAAACTGCAGCCTCCTGGCACAAATGTCATGCCCACATTATCTGGCCTTCCCTTTGTTCCTTTCATGTTAATTACAACAGTATCATTATGATTCACTTTCCAAGTGAATATGTTATATGAAATATCAAAGAATTGCTGATATTTTCCTGCTTGTAATAATTAGAATAAATTCTTGTAGAATATAAAGGGAGAAGTGATCACACTGTCATTTTAAAACATTTTACAACATTTATTGAGCAGTGCTTTATTTATAGAAATCTAAGAAGCCTTAGTATCTTGCTTCAGGAACAGTGCTTTAATGATTAAAAGGTATTGATCATTTTGAAATTTATCTTTTCTCAAACAAAAAACTTTTTCTTGAAGAATCCTTACATTAAAGAGATTGGGCATATGTTTCTTAAAAGTAAGTATTCAAATAATTGATCTTAAAGTAATTTTACAGAGTTGAACTATAAAACTTTTACCTTCACATGTCAACACAATTAATAAAATTTGCTAGTGATCATTTCCCAAACAGGAAATGTTTTTTATTCACCATTGCATCCTTAAGTCCAGCACAAGTGTCCGTCTAATTCACAGTACATAGTCAATGATGTTTACTGAATGGGTTTCAGCATCTTCTCTCACAGAGACTTACTTGTCACTGTTTAATCAAGCTAAGATACCAAATTTGTTATATAAGCCACTGAAAGTTCAAACAAATTTAAATGTTTCTAAATACAGTTAATTATATTTGAATTACTGTGTTTTTCTGTGTGAGGAGTAACCATTTGAATAAAAAATCAGGTGTCTGAAATACAATGCACTTTTCCTTCTAATACTTTTCCTGTATTATGTCAATTTTCTGTGCATGGCAAATATCTGTTTCTGATATCAGCCTTTATTTTGGATAGTTCTTCAATATTTTCCTTCTACTTATTAATGTATACTCATCTTTATTTCTTATAGTCTTATGCCCTAATGCCTAAAAAATGCATGTACTTTTTTCCTTTTATTTTTATTTCAAGTTTTTCACTTTCCTTGAGTACTTCCACTGCTCAATATTTTGTGTATGTGCCTGTTTGTGTGTGTATTTGTAGAGATAAGATTGCTATAACAAAGATACCGAACACTGATGTTGGGTTGAATAAGATAGAAGCTTATTTCTCCACAAATCGATGGTAGGGTAATCCAGGATGTCAAAGTGGTTAGCCTCACAAGGTTACTAGTCCCAAGGTTATTTTATCTTAGATGTTGTCCCTGTCTGCAAGGTTAAATCTGAATAACTGCCATGTCTGCATTCTAGTTTTAGAAAAGGGAAGAAAGGGCAGAAGTACAAGGCACGCAATTTCCTTTTAAGTAAGTAGCCAACATTTTGACATTTCATTGGTTAGAACTTTGTCACATGACTACATATGGCTTCAAGGAAGCTGGGAAGGGCAGTCTCTATAAGATGCCCATTCAGCTTAAATTCTGTTACTATAAAGCAAGGGTAAAATGGATTTAGATGGCCACTACTAATTTTCAAATTGCACTTATACTAGAGGCTCGGTGCATGAAATTCATGCGGGGGGGGAGTGTCCCTCAGCCTGGCCTGCACCCTCTCCAATCTGGGACCCCTCAGGGAATGTCTGACTGCTGGTTTAGGCCTGATTCCTCTCACAATCCGGGACTGCTGGCTCCTAACCACTTGCCTGCCTGCCTGCCTAATTGCCCCTAACCACTCTGCATGCCAGCCTGATAACCTCCTAACTTCTCCCCTGCCAGCCTGATTGACACCTAACTGCTCCCCTGCTGGTCCGATTGCTCCCAACTGCCCTCCTCTGCTGGCCCAATCACCCCTAACTGCCCTCCCCTGTAGGCCTGGTCACCCCCAACTGCCCTCCCCTGCTGGCCATCTTGTGACAACATGGGGGTGGCCATTTTGTGGTGGCCATCTTTTGATGACATAGGGGTGGCCATCTTGTGACAGCCATATTGTGACAATGTGGGGGGGCCATCTTGTGATGACATGGGGGTGGCCATCTTGTGGCGGCCATCTTGTGATGATGGGGTGGCCATCTTGTGACGTGAGGGCATGAGGGTCAATTTGCATATTACCTCTTTATTATATAGGATTATTCTGGTTGGTAGTCTTGTTTCATTTGTCCTATGGGGCAATTAAGAAAAGTATCAAGGGAAGGACACAGCATTCATTTTTTTGTGTGGAATGTGTCCACTGTGACCTAGCAGCATGGTGTGTTAAACATAATTAGTAAGACTCCCAGTGATTAAGGTAGATCTTAGGAAACATTCATTTTGCTTAAGATGTGAGTGAGCCCATCTAAGGACTTGACTTTTAGCATCAACCTCAATAGAATTTGGTTTGGAGGGGTTATATTAAGGGAGATTGTGTTTCATACACAGGGCATCTGAGTACTTAATTGTTAAACAATAATTTTTCTTAATGTTACGGTTACTGATATAACTTTTCATTTTCTTTCACAGAACTTTGGTGAACTCTAATTCCCAATGATGCTTTTAGTATATAATCCATTGTCTGCAATGTCTTAGATTAATGAATTCAGAACTTATTAGAATGGTTTTTTTTCTTTGTGATTTATATATTCCATCTGAGAATGCAAGGCTTTTCACATGAAAGCACTGTGGAACTCACTGCATTGTAGATGCCCATGGAATTCAAGGACTCTCATGTATTGCTGGTGGGAGCCTAAAATATCAATCATTTGGAGAGCAATTTGTTAATATTTATGAAACTTATGAATGCATTTACCTCTTAATACAGCATTTCTATTTCTATATGTATACTTGGACGTGAAACATGATGTATTTATAAGGTTGCTTGTTGTGATATTGTTTATAATAGTAATGATTGGAAACATCCTGAATAACTATCAATTAGGGTCTGCTTAATGAACAACTTTATTTTTAAAAAAATGGAATACTGTATAGCTATATAAAATGATGGAGCTGTTTAAATATTGAAATGGGATAAAAAAGAAGGAACTTTTACCAATTGCAACAGCATGGATGGAACTGGAGAGCATTATGCTAAGTGAAATAAGCTAGTCGGAGAAAGATAAATATCACATGATCTCACTCATATGTGGGCTATAATGATCAACATAATTTGATGAACAAGAATAGATTCAGAGACAAATGGCAGGAGGGGCATGTTAGAGAGCAACCAAAGACTTGTATGCATGCATTTTAGCATAAGCAATGGACACAGACACTGGGGCGCTGGGGGCTTGCCTCGGGTGGGAATGGTTGGGGGGGTTGTCACTCGGGGAAAAAGGAGACACATGTAAAACTTTAGACAATAAGTAAATTAAAAAATAAATATTGAAATGAAAAACTCTATGATTTAGTATCATGTGGAAAAAAAGTTCAGAAAAATATGTGATCAGACTCCCATGTAAAAAGGGAATATGATAACATATATTTATATGTGTTTGTAAGCACCTAAAATATCTCCCACAAAATTACAAATGAATATGGTGGAACCAAAACATTTTTATTTAGGGATTATGCTCTAAGAAATCTCTTAGGAATCTTAATTTTATCCTTATGAAATTGCCTTTTTTGAGAATCAGGATTTATTTTCTAGTATCTATCTTCTGGCACATTCAGTGGTCACATCTGTACTTCGTGAAAAAATTCTGAGTTAGAATTTGTCTGGAACTGAGGAATTGAAATCATTTGTGTAAGGCAGCCAGGCGCTCTTACTATCTTTCCATCTATTTTAGCCTTCAGTTAATTCTTAATCATGTTTATTATACCTTGTCCAGTTTGAAGATCATTCTGTTTGATAGAAGTAAATAGGAATTGAATAGTTTCATTTTCAGTATCATTTGTTTCCATTCATTCAGCAAGTGTTTATTGACCGACTAAGTACAGAGCATTGCTCAGGATGCTTAAGGAAAAGGCCCTGGAAACTAGCCTTGTCCTCAGAGAGTACCAGTGTGCGTGCATGTATGCGTTTGGGGGATTAGTGAGAATCAGAGAAGGAGGGAGGCATCACAAAATTCTATTTATAGTGTTTCTCTTTGTTTTCAGTTTTAAAGATCTCTTTGTTTCTTTGCTTTAGTATATTTATTATTTTATTAAACTTGACAACATCATTGTTTTCTGCCAACCATCATAATCTCAGCCTTCACCACTAAGCATGCATTGTATCTCACAGAGGTATGAATCCCAAGTGTTGTTCAGAACCAGATGTTCCCTTCCCATATTTGTGTTTACTTATTTTCCTATATCACTACCTTCAATGGATAGGATAAATGAAAATATCAACTTGGGTTGAATCCTATAATTTTCCACCTAGGACTGTATAATTTTTTAAAATTTATTTTTATTTTCTGACAGAAGCATGAATGTGGCCCAGTATAAAGGGCATAGTCTTTGGAATTAGAGGGATTTGTGTCCAAAGGCTGATTCCTCCTCCAGCTAGCCCTATGATTTTCCCTGTGTTTGTTAAAAACTTCAAACCTAAATTTCCAAATTTGCAAAATGGGGCTAATGATACTTATCTTGGTGAACATTCCGTTATCTCCCACTGTTTGCCCTGCCCTGCCAGTCAACTTGCATCAGTGGATCAGGTTAGCGATTGAGGATTGTTACTGTGTTTGATCTCAGCCAGAAGGCAGAGAGGCTACAGGAGTGTTGAATTTTGAAAACCTTAGGGCATGAGTGGCGGAGGGGGGGGACAATGGGGGGATAAGGACACATATGTAATACCTTAATCAATAAAGAAATTTTAAAAAAAGTAAATATCATTTTCTGCTTAACTAATTCAACTCTACAAAGGACCTTTCAGTTCTATACTCACTTTTCAGTGTCCAGAGCCATAATCACATGTTATTTTCTCCTCTGGCTAAGAGTAAGAGTCGCCTGACTTTCTAAATGAAACCTTTTTCTTCCTGTGAACTTTGCTTATTTTATATGTCAATGGAATTCAGTTTCATAGTTGGGAAACTGAATTATTTCCCTTTCAGGATTACTCTGTTTACTTGCCAACCAGTTGTTCTTACTGAAAAGATAATAATGTGCCTAGACATATTTAAGGGCCATTAAAATTAAATTAGTCATTAAGATAGTTCCTTATCTCATGAGAATGATATAAAAATTGCAGGAGGTGTCTATGTTTTGTTTTGTTTTGCTGTGGGGGGTGATGGGGAGAGTGGGGTGGAAAGGACTGATATGGTAATAATAACCTTGGGCTAAGAAAGATAAAAAACTATTCGTCTTGGAATTCACTGTTGAATTAGATGTTATTTGATAAGACCATATTTTGAGATGAATATAAAAAGCATCCTTCACAACTCGGCTTAATGGAAATTACATAACGTTCTCTAAATAATGCCTCACTGAATGTAAAATATTTCTAGTGAAAATTTCTTCAGGCTATTGATTCACAAATTTTAATTAACAAAGTTGAAAGTAAGATTCTTTTAAAAACACTGAATGTAGTCATGAGGATTGAGTTTGAAAATTCAGGTCACAAGTTTCCATTTATAAATGAAACATTCTCAAGTCATATTAGAGATGAGCATTTTTGACTGAAGAATTATAGTGTAGTAGTTAATGAGGAATGAGAATTAAAGTGTATTTTGCCAGTGATTTTTATCATTACTGTAAGTGTGAACCAACTTAACCTATAAACGGGAGTATTTGAAAGTCAGTAATGTTTACATAGTAATTGGAGTGAATAGACAGTTGATGAAATCTGTATTTTATACTTTTATTTCTTTTAAAATTCTCCTACCACTTAATTTTTTATTTACTTGAAAAAAACCTTTTACTTTCTTACATTTATTTATTTTACATTTTTAATTAAAATTTTTAATTTTCACATAATTGCAGATATCCCCTTTTTCCCATCCTTTGCCCACCTCCACCCACTTTCACCTTCACCTTCACCTCCCTTGGCCTTCACCAAACTACTGTCCCTGTCCATGGGGTATGCATGTATGTTCTTTTTCTAATCCCTTCTTTCTTTCTCATAGGACCCTCTTTTTCAGACTGATCATAATTATGTTCATTTCTCCCATGCTTGTTAAATGTCTGGGTCAGGCACTCTACTAAGTGTGGGATCTGAAAATGAGTGAGACAGGTGTTTTGTTTTCCAGGGTCTTCTAGAATGCTACAGAAGAACTACATAGGCAATTTCATCCTTCTATTGAAATCTCAGAGCAGGTAAAATAGTTGAGAACTTTGTTAATAGGAAGCATTTATTAAATGCTTAGCAGTTTGTTTGTTTTTTACCCATCGTATTGGATGCAGCACAGGCACCATCCTTCCCTGTTCATTGGTCATTCACAATTTGATGTAGACATTTGTCCTTAGAATAAGACTTGGTTATATGTAAAAAAAAAAAAGATATTACCAAGGAAACAACTCAAATTTGAGAGGAGAGACTTTTTCATGGGGATTGGGAAAATATTTAGCTTGTCATTTAACAGCTAATAGCAAAATAAATTCCAAGATAATAGTTAAAAAAACAAGCTACTGATGAATTAGAAAAATATTTATTAAACATCTGGAAGGGAATTTCAAAGTCTAAAGGCAAAAGAGTATGTCATTAAGGAAAAGATGGACTGATTTGATTAAAATTTATTTGCATAAAATAATTGAAAGGGAACAAAAATGAACTATTGCAGAAAACAAAGTAGACAATACTGAGGTTGCAGCATATATAAAATCCATTTCAAAGAAAATATTAAATTAATTAATAAGATATAAGGGATAATCATAAAAATAACCACTCTACTGTATAGTTTATATAATTTGTTTCTTTTAGTGTCATACAAAAGTAGTTGTAGGGACTAAGAACAGAAGGGAGTAATTTATGGAAGGATTGACTAAGTTTCTAATTAATGATACAAACTGTTACAGTGAAAGAACCACATAGTCTGTGAAATGCCAACATAAATCAGGCACTCATTCTGCAAACATTATTTGAAGATTTAATATATTTCAGATACCATACTAACTGCTAAAATGATAAGTATCCTATATAATAAAAGGCTAATATGCAAATTGACCGGACGGCGGAATGACTGGTTACTATGATGCGCACTGACCACCAGGGGGCAAATGCTCAATGCGGGACCTGCCCTCTGGTGGTCAGTGTGCTCCCACAGGGGCATCGCCGCTCAGCCAGAAGCCAGGGCTCATGGCTGTTGAGCGCAGTGGCAGTGGCAGGAGCCTCTCCCGCCTCTGCGGCAGCTCTAAGGATGTCTGACTGATGTCCTTCAGTCAAACATCCCCCAAGGGCTCCTGACTGTGAGAAGGCACCGGCTGGGCTGAGGGGACCTGCCAAGTGCATGAATTTCATGCACTGGGCCTCTAGTGAATAATAAAAAGCTATTTCTCGAGGAAACAGCTCAGAACACCATTCCTCCCATTTCTTCCTCTTTTTTTTTTTTTTTAATAAGCTAGTTCATCAATCTCTCTACTCATCTGCCCATCAAAAAATAAAACAAGACACACAAAACAAAACAAAACAGATTGAGTCTCTGGAAGGCATAGAACCTGGTGGTAGGTGTAGGGATTTTAAGATAAAAAATGAGACTGTCATTTCAGAGTTATTCAAAGAGATGGACGGAAGCAATGGTGGTTAAGTGATACCAGACATTGAAGTTATTCCAGAGAATATAATCCTAGCTCCATGAAGGGAAATATACACTGAGTTAGTATAGTCTAAAAGTTAACAGCAAAATGTTAATGCATTTTATTTATTTACTTTCTACACTCTTAACATTAAAAATGTAATTGTTCTTTCTAAATATAATGCTTAATGAATGAAATAATCAAATCCTTGTGATAATATCACATTAGTTGTCAGAGACCCCATTCAAGTTTATTAAGGTATAAGATGATTTTACCAAAAATTTATTCCTGAGATTGGTTATTCAAAGGCAAAAATTAGAAAATTAGGACAGCCTTCTTTTTTTACATAAAGGACACAGTTATTACTAATAGAATGTGCACATCAGGAGAGGAGCATAGTAGCCAAAACCTTTGTATAGATCAGTTATGTGCTTTCTTTTTTTATGTGTTGGGCTGTTATTTTCATTTAATACTTGCTTTTTATTTGTCCTGTCATGTTTCTTCCTTGTCATTTTTCAGTCTTCCTGTCTTTTCTTTAGTTTTATTTCCATCTTATAGTTAATGTAATCTCTCCTGTAATGTTGTATTATAATGATCCAATTCTCTCAAAGTTTATTCAAGTGGTACATTCATTTTTACATTTAAACTTTTTCTAGTATAAAAAATGCCTAGAAATGAGTATGATTCTTAGAACATTTTTGTGAGTTGTATGTATAAACTTTGAAATAAACTATACATTTTGCATGTTATATTTTACTATATTTATTTACTTTAACAAGAGTAAATAAAAGCTCTGATATGAGTTAATTCTTTTTTTTTAATTTAAATTCTTTATTGTTTAAAGTATTACATGAGTCTCCTTTTTCCCCCATTGACCTCTCCCCAGGTGCCCCCTCCCCCCCAGCTCATGCCCTCACTCCGCTACTGTCTGTGTCCATGGGTTATGCTCATAAGCATGCGTACAAGTACTTTGGTTGATCTCTTATATTATCACTCTCCCACCCTCCCCTGCTTTCCCTCTGAGGTTTGACGTTCTGTTTGATGCTTCTGTGTCTCTGGATCTATTTTTGTTCATCAGTTCACATTGTTCATTATATTCCACAATTGAGTGAAATTATGTGATATTTATCTTACTTTGACTGGCTTATTTCGCTTAGCATAATGCTCTCCAGGTCCATCCATGCTGTTGCAAATGGTAAGAGTTCTTTCTTTTTTACAGCAGCCTAGTATTCCATTGTGTAGATGTACCAACATTTTTAATCCACTCATCTGCTAATGGACACTTAGGCTGTTTCTAAATCTTAGCTATTGTAAATTGTGCTGCTATGAACATAGTGGTGCATACATCCTTTCTGATTGGTGTTTCTGATTTCTTGGGATATATTTCCAGAAGTGGGATTACTGGGTCAAATGGAAATTCCATTTTTAATTTTTTGAGGAAACTCCATACTGTTCTCCACAGGGGCTGCACCAATCTGCATTCCCATCAGCAGTGCATGAGGTTCCTTTTTCTCCGCATCCTCGCCAGCACTTGTCGTTTGTTGATTTGTTGTTGATAGCCATTCTGACAGGTCTGAGATGTACCTCACTGTCCTTTTGATTTGCATCTCTCACTGATTAGTGACTTTGAGCCTGTTTTCATTTGTCTCTTGGCCTTCTGTATGTCCACTTTCAGAAAGTGTCTATTTAGGTCCTTTGCCCATTTTCTGATTGGGTTGTCTTCCTTTTGTTAAGTTGTATGAGGTCCCTGTGAACTTTGGAGATTAAACCTTTATCAGATATAACATTGGCAAATATGTTCTCCCATGCAGTGGGCTTTCTTGTTGTTTTGCTGATGGTTTCTTTTGCTGTGCAGAAGCGTTTTATTTTGATGTAGTCCCATTTGTTTATTGTCTCCTTAGTTTCCATTGCCCTAGGACAGTGGTCAGCAAACTGCGGCTCACTAGCCACATGCGGCTTGCAAGCCGCGGCTTGCCGCTCTGTTGACAAATGAGTTTGCCGACCACTGACCTAGACTCTTGATTCCAATAATTATAGGCTATTGTTGTTCCTTGTGATTGAGCTCCTAGAAGCTGTATCGGTAAAGTTATTGCTATGACATATGTCAGATATTTTGCTGCCTATGGTGTCTTCTAAGATTTTTATGGTTTCCTGTCTTACACTTAAGTTCTTTTCTTGTAAACTATTTCCTACTTGTCCGAATCCATATTTTATTTATTGTTTTGTGTTCATTTTTTCTACTGATCACTGGATACTTGTTTATGCATTGAATGAAGTGATTTCATGAATTATACCCAACTGAACTTCACTCAGCAAATGTAAGTGTTTTAAATAGGAAATAGTATCAAAGAAACTAATTGTCTAGGGCAGGTGTGGAATCCTCAGGAACCAGATGTCTTTTGAGCTAGGTCTGACTAAATATTTCCTGTTAAAATTGACCCCCTACAGCTTATAATGAGGACTAAAGTTCTATGAAAATCAAAGAACAAAACATACAGCAAAATCATCCAAAATATGCATACAGTCTTCAATTTAGGAAAGAGTCTCTTTATGGTAATTCTTTCATGTAACTAGTGTTGGACCAAATAAGCTTTCCTTGATATGGAGCTAGGGTTGAACTCTCTTCTTAGATGATCCTTAGCTCTGTGCTCTTTCTACGCATTGTTGTATTTTGTTTCTAATAGGACATTGAAGAAATAAAGCCACATGACAAAGGTAGGAAGTAAAAATAAATCAAGACTCATACTTAATGTGTGTGTCCCAGTAGAATGCTTATATAGGCACCATGAATCATTTTTAAACAGTCACTTGTTATGGTTGCACACTTAGAGATTGACATCTTAGAATCACAGAGCGTCATGTTGAGTGAAAGTTAAGGGACAGTGATTTGCATTAAGTTGCTGCTTAAATTGGTTAATTAGCTTTCTTCAGAACTCCCTGGTTTAATTTGTTTTTGAAATAATAACAGCTACAGCATTAAAAAACATATTTCCAGAGCAGGATTTTGCATGCTCTAGCTTAGCTGTTCAGTTCTTATTATCAGGAACAAATCCGCAAGGACCCTTGAGCAAAAATTACCCACACATCGATTTCCTCTAGGGAAGGATTAAAACTGGCAAGTCAGTGAGCTAAAGAGACTTAGCATTCTTGGTTTATGAACATTATAGAGTAGTGAATATTGTCCTAAGGAACTATTTTTTCAGTTATTATTTTTTCACTGCTATCCATGAGTTTTTCTTTGGGAACTGTTAAGGAACAACTGTAGTATAAACATGGTAGAACAGAAAAGGGACTGCATTGATTAATGGAGAAAAGTCATTGGCTATCTCTCTCTATGCAAGAAGAGTATAATGAGGAATTGAGAGGAGGTTACTACATTTAGCTGAAAAGAAAATGGTCATTTCCCTCAATTATCAGTTGTTTGAAATATGGCTTATTTTTCATTTGCCAACTTTATGATATATTTATGATGAAACTTTTAAAATTATATTTAACAATATATTTTACAAACATTGGTTGGTTATGTTTTCAGATACTTACAACTGATTTAGAAGGGGAAATTTTGTGTTTTGACAAGGCGTGTATGTTCTAATATATTCAGAATGTGCTGTTGTAAGATTTATGGCAATTTAAATTTAACCTCTGGAAAAGAAGACTTCCCCCTAGTGACAATCTCTAACAATGTTTCTGAGAATTTACTTTTTAGAAAACTAATTCTGATCCATATGCAGGAAAAGTTAGAACTGAAGCAATTAAAGATAGGAAGAACCGAGTTCAAGCTCAGGGCGATTAGGGCTTACCATCAGTTAATGGCCATGGAAAAAAAGAATGCATTAATTTTATGTTTATAGGATATATTTGCTTGGATTTCATTATTCAGTATAATTTTAGGTGAGGGAGAGGAAAGTTTAGTAAACATTTTGGAGTGGGGACAAGATAAATTATAATGCCACTAATCACAATAGTTAATATAGGAAAAGAAGCAGGTTTTGCAGAGTTTACTTTGTACAAATTGATTTAGTCCAGTGGCAACTTGTCCAAGTCAGCAATATAGTACCAGACCCTAAAGACCACAGTTAAACCTTTGAAAGTGAATTTAATGGTGTTTGATGAGAAATGTTTACTCATTAGCCAAAATATCTTGCAGGAGGGAAATATATATATATATATATATATATATATATATATATATATATATATATATGGTAAATTCCTGTTAATTTATTCAACATAAAAATATTTTGGCATTTATTTGTAAATTCAGAGTCATTTTGGAATAACTCAAATATTTATCGATATGCATTGAGTTGCCTAAGTAAAGCTAGTTTTTTGTGTGTGTTTTTTTTTAAATAGCCTTCATGCATTCATAAGGGAGGCATTTCTTGAGCAAGAATTCTTTCTTTGGGAATGGGCAGGGTGACCATTTATTAGATGGTTTATTCAATTTAATTCAGTTCAACAAACATTTGCTCAGCATCAACTATATACAATGCATTCTTAGTAACTACATCGCTCTGTGAACACTTATATTCCCAAAACTTTTTTCTATTCTTCTAATTACTCCCTTGAGTATTCTGGCAGACTACTTTTGGTTTCTGAGATACCACTAGGGCGTGAGTACATACTTGTGTCAATTGCAAGGGTTGCCAGAATACAGACATCACACAAGTTAGGTAACATTAGGCACTTGGACAAGGAAGGATAGTATAAATCGACTCATGAGGGTAATCTTTTAGAGAATTAGGGATTAGGGATCCCTGATGTCTGTCTTTTTCTGCTGAAGTGAAGTTTTTTAATACTTAATAGGAGGCAATGTAGTAAGACAGGAAAAGCAAATAGTTCAGACTGGAGAGCCTCTTCCCAGTGATCTGGGATTTAATATCAGTGGAACCGGTTCCTCAGAGTTAAATGAAATTGTTGTGTTAGATCCGTGGTTCTTATGAAAGTATACACAAAACTTTGCTTATGATTTCAAGAAGTTTATAGAATCACCGAACTGCAGCAACTACCTACAGATTTGTGAACTACAGACACTGAACTACATGACCTCTGAGAGCCTTGCCAGCTCTAAAATTCTCTGACTGTATGAAGCTTGTGCTCTTGAACTCCAGTGATGCTTTCTTTTGGTTTGTCAGCTGCTTTAGGTGAGGCACGTCTGGCTTTTATAGGCTGACTACCGAACAGTCAGAAAGCCAGCTGCATTGCGGTGTTTTTATATGACCTCCTTAGGCACCCCTCAGTATTCCTCAACTCAGTCTATGCACACACTGTCCCTACCCTAACATTTTCTCATTTGCTGTGCTATGAAAACATTGGCCACGTCTCAAAAAGCGGAATATGCCAAAGAGTAAATGTAACTTCCATTAGCCCTTTGGCTCTCTCTGTGTTGACATTAGATGCTGATAATGTATTTGACTCATTTCTTGGCTATTTTCATGTTCATAAACTGTAAGGGTTTATTTTCTCTTTGCCTAGAATGTGAGACATTGAATTCTCTCCTAACGTTAAAGCTATGTATTTCATTGATATTGGCTTACTTTATATAGATACTAGTAGATACACTGTTACACACACACACACACACACACACACACACACACACACGCATTAGAATTGAGTAAAGGAAAGAAATACTTTGGCTATCTATTTATTTATGCTAGGGTCTGTTAAATAATCAAGAATAGAATTATTAAAGTTTTAAATATCTTATTATATGGTATAGATGTAACACAGTTATTTTTTCAGTGAGCAAATGATAGTTCACTTACCTGGTTTATTGCTTGTGATCATTTAAAAAATTAGAGCACTTTAACTTCAACATATGACAATGCATTTAATTCTGATACTTTTTAGTGCTATAGTATAGTGACAGAAACTGAAAAATGAATCTGATGACTAGTATCTTTGGAAGGAAAATAAACATTTTAAATCTAAACATGTTAAATGATTCAAGTGAAAATCAGTGAATCCTAACATTTTAGAAGCTTACTTTATTTTTGATAGTTTTATTAAGGTATAATTGATAAATAATAATGTGCATCTATTTAGGGGGTACAGTTAGTGAGGTTCTGATGGGTACATACCCACAAAACCATCATCACATTGTAGTGAACATCCCCATTGTCCCCTAAAGTTTCCTCATGCCTCTTTATAACCCCTCCCTCCTGCCATGGGCCTTGTCCCCCGTTCCCAGGAAACCACTGATCGGCATTCTGTCATTATATATTCATTTTTATTATCTATAGTTTTATGTAAATGGAATCATATGGTATGTATCAATGGTTTTTGCTTTTTTAAGCCTAGATTTCAGATTTGTTGATGTGTACAGTAGTAGTATATTTCCTTCTTTCATTGTAGAGCATTCCATTGTATGAATATGCTAGAGTTTCTTTATTCCTCTGTGGACAACCATTTCAGATTTTCTAGTTTTTAACTCTCATAAAGCTGCTATGAACATTTATATATGAGACTGTATATGGACCTATGCTTTCATTTCTCTTGGGGAAACAGATCTAAGAGTGGAATGTCTGGATTTTATGATACTTATATGTTTAAATTTTTAAGAGTGCCAAACTAAGTTCCCGAATGGTTTTATCTTTGCATTTCATGTTTTCCACATTCTTGATAACACTTTCTATGGTCAGACTTTTAATTTTAGGCATTTCAATAGGGGAGTAGTAGTGCATCTCTGTGGTTTTAATATTCATTTCTTTAATGACAAATGATACTGAACATCTTTTTATTTGCATATTGCCATTTTATGTTGTATACTAGAGGCCCAGTGCACGGAATTCATGCACAAGGGTGTGTGTCCCTCAGCCCAGCCTGCATCCATTCCAATCTGGGAACCCTCAAGGGATGTCTGACTGCCCGTTTAGGCCCAATCCTGGTTGAATCCGGCCTAAACGGGCAGTCTGACATCCCTCTCACAATCCAGGACTGCTGGCTTCCAACTGCTCACCTGCCTGCCTTCCTGATTGCCCCTAACCACTTCTGCCTGCCAGCCTGATCACCCCCTAACCACTCCCCTGCCAGCCTGGTTGATGCCTAACTACTCCCCTGCCAGCCTATTTGCCCCCGACTTCCCTCCCCTGCAGGCCTGGTCACCCCTAACTGCCCTCCCCTGCAGGCCTGGTCGCCCCCAACTTTCTTCCTCTGCCGGCCTGGTCACCCCTAACTACCCTCCCTTGCAGGCTTGATCACCCTCAACTGCCCTCCCTTGAAGGTCTGGTCCCTTCCAACTGCCTTCTACTGCTGGCCATCTTGTGGTGGCCATCTTGTGTCCACATGGGGGCAGCCATCTTTGACCACATGGGGGAAGCCATCTTGTGTGTTGGACTGATGGTCAATTTGCATATTACTCTTTTATTAGATAGGCTAGAGGCCTGGTGCATGGGTGGGGGCCAGCTGGTTTGCCCTGAAGGCTGTCCCAGATCAGGGTGGGGTTTCCTTTGGGGCGTGGGATGACCTGGGCAAGGGGTCTGTGGTGGTTTGCAGGCAGGTCACCCCCCCCCCCCCCCGCTCCACCCCCTCCAACCCAAGTGGAGGCCCTGATATCTGGGATTTATTTATCTTCTATAATTGAAACTTTGTTGCCTTGAGTGGAGCCAAGCCTCCTGTTTGGTCCGTGGTGGCAGCCATTTTTGTTGGGATTTATTTGACTTCTATAATTGAAACTTTGTAGCCTTGAGTGGAGGTCTGGGCCGGCCAGGGTGTGTGGAAAGCTTGGCTTCCTCCATTGCCGGGGAAACCCAAGCCTCCTGCTCACTCCATGGCCGCGGCCATCTTGGTTGGGTTAATTTACATATTTGCTCCTGATTGGCTGGTGGGCATGGCTTGTGGGTGTAGCGGAATGATGGTTAATTTGCATATTGCTATTTTATTAGATAGGATTCTTTGATGGAGTGTTTGTTCATGTCTTTTGTCTAATTTTTTATTGGATTTCTGTTGAGTTTTGGAAGTTTGTAATACTGTTGAGATTTGAGATTTTTGGACATTTGAAATACAAGCTCTTTATTGGATATGTAATTTGCAAATGCATTTTTCTAGTCTGTGGTTTCTCTTTTCATTCTTAAACAGTATCTTTTAAATAGAAGTTTTCAATATTGGTGAAACCCAGTTTGTCACTTTGTTCTTTTAGAAAGGAATTTTTTTTGTGTTTTGTTTTTGTATCACAGAGTTTTACAGCTTTAAGTCAATTTGGAAGTTGGAGAAATGGAGATAAGTTATTTGAGTGCTTAATCAATCAGATTTCTGAAAGTTGAAGATAGAAGTGGTATGGCAGTGAGGACATGTAGTACATGTCTTCTATTCCCCCCGCCCCCAGGTAGCATGCCTCAGTACTATAACAGTACAAAAAATATATGCCTTACATAGTATGTACTAGATATTACAGGCATCTGGTAAGTGTATGATATATGTTTTTTTTTTTTTTTGTTTAGAAAACCTAACCATAACAATTTATATTTTCCATTTTATTACTTCAGCCAATGATAAAAACAACATAAAAAAGTTACTAAAATTAATATAAGGGATAGAAACATAATATTTAATTTTTGAGATATGGTTTAGTTAACCATATGGGGAAGAAAATTTTATTGTCCAAACTCTGTTTTTCCTGACAATATTTAGGTCCTTAGAAATGCTTTTTTGTAATGTTAATTTAATAATTTATCTAATATTTGTGCTTAACACTGGAACTGCTATTTTTAAAAGCATGAAATTTTATACAAATGAAACTACTGTAGATGGTAAACATTTTATTAAATTGTCCTGTAACATAAAAACAACAAAATTAGTTTCTTTTAAATATTTACTGATTGTGTAAGAATAAAGAGATTTCCAAAATTTTGACTCAGAATTTTCCTTATATTATTAGAATATAAAGAATCTCTCTTGCAATATATCTTCTAATAAACTGTACACCATCCATGTTTTCTGGTAGTTAATGCTCAGCTGAGTCTTTGTGTACTATTTGGTCTTTCAATTTTCAAGATTTCTTTGGAAGAGTCAAATCAGCAATTTTTGAAATAAAAATAATGAAACAACATTATTTCTCAGAGAGAGAGAGAAAAAAAACCACAAAAGCTAGAGGTAGGTTTCTCTGTAGCTTCTTCACCAAATGCTGATGCCTCAAATGAATAGCACATCTGGGCTAACTTTTCTTTTCCTGTTACTGTCTTTTATAGAAGAGAAAATCAAGGGCCCTGGCTGGTAGGATAAAAGTAGAGCTGATTCTAATCTTGGGAGGATCGTATTTGTGTCTTTAGAGTTTCAGAGAAATAAAGAAAGGAGCAATCCCTTCCTCTTCTTCTTTTTCCTTTTCTTTCTTTTTTTTTTCTTTTTTCTTTTCACTCCAGGGGCTGGTAGAAAAAATAAATTATTATCAACTGTGCTGGCTTGTAGTCTATTTGCTATTAGTAGTTAAGAAAACATTTTATTATCACTCTAAAAATTAATTCAGAAATATCATTAAAATGTTTTATCACTTTTACATTTATTATTTATATTAAATAACTTTATTAGTCATGTAATTTTTTACAACTTCAGTATGTACAGTATGCAGTACAGATTACTAAAGAAGATACATATTTTATATTATAATTTTTTCCAATTTGCTCTTTTTAAAGTTTAGATTTGCCCTCTTCTCCTCAATGTAATAACTAATCTTATTCCAGCATAAATTTTTGGAACTTAAGTTAAAACACAGTGTTAGTTATGTTAAGTGGTTGCTGCAAAAACACATGATCTGTTTGGTCAACTATAGAATACTGTAGTCACCCATATGCAGCTATTTTACCAATTTATATATTTTGCCAATGGTTGGACAAAAAAGTTCAGTTAAAAGTCCCAAATATATCAAAATTATATTGTAAGGTAATCATAATGTTCTATTGTGAAATAATGTATAACTCAGTTTTCTTCAGGGGAACATAATAATTTATTCCACAGTTAGATCCGAAACTCCAAATTAAGATGCTTTGGAGAAGTATAGCAACCTAATTTTCCTTTTAAAGAATTCAAAGATAATACAATGGCGATGACACACTTAAAGAACTTAGGGAAGTTATAAAACTAAATGGTTTTCCTAGCAAGTAGTTGTTTCTAGTTTGATAATTCCAACTTGACATTACCAATTGGATGCTAATGGTCAAATCCCAAGTTAAGGGGATTGGTGAGTCAAGTGGGCATTTCTTCATTTTTCCAGACTAGAGAAGACTGGTCTCAATTCTGTTCTGGGGAATTATTTCCAACTAGAGGCCTGGTGCATGAATTCATGCACCAGTGTGGTCCCTAGGCCTTGCCTGCGGGATCGGGACGAAACTGGCTCTCAGACATCCCCCGAGGGGTCCTGGATTGGGAGAAGGTGCAGGCCAGGCCGAGGGGCCACAATGGTGCATGATCAGGCAGGAGGTTGGCCAGCTGGGGAGGTACTGTGGGAGGTCTCCAGGTTGTGTCCAGCCTGTCTTGCTCAGTCCTGATTGGCTGAACCCCAGCAGCAAGCTGACCTACCAGTCTAAGCGTCTTTCCCCTATTGGTCAGTGCACATCATAGAGAGTGGTTGAGTGGCCTTAGCATATCATTAGCATATTATGCTTTGATTGGTTGAATGGACGACCAGTTGACTGGACAGTTAGCATAATAGGCTTTTATTATATAGGATACATTTGTTCTCTGATTTGCTTTACCCTCTGTTATAATACTCCTTATTTTTTAAATGAGTTTTCTTTCCTCTTTTATTTAAGGAAATGCCAATTTATACTTCTTGAGTATCTACTTAATAATTTGTAGACATTTAGTAGTTGAGTACCTGTTTAGTAATTAGCATGCTGAAAGGAGTTTCTGAATGAGTATGGATATAAATGGACATCAGACATCTGGCATTGAGACTCCTCTTATGGAGGAAAAGTAGTAGGGATGATGCACAATAAAGGGTTGCTGTCTCTCTAAGATTAGTTTTTCATTCATTAGTGGTAGTACAAGTTTATTTCCAGTTTGTATCACTGGACATCTCTGCCTGAAGAAGTGTGTTTTTTTGTTGTTGTTTTTTTGTTTTCACAGACATTTTCATTAACCCTAGCAAATTGTTTAAAGTATGAAGTTGTGGAAAGGAGAACCAGCCCAAACTATCTCTACTAATGAAAATATTTCAAGTATATAAGTTGGTTATCACATCAACTTTATATACAGAAGGCAACACTTGAAAAAAAACTTAATGGTTTAGGTCATTACTGTTATCTTAACAGTTTGATTATGTATCTTCAGCTGATAAGTTGTCTCAAATAGAGATCCAATATTAGAGAGTAAGGGGGGAAATCCCTTTGTAAAAATTCTCTTCCACTATCTCCATAATCTCTACTTCACTGAGTTTCATCCAAGTGCGAAAATGAAAAATTATAACCTGCCAAGCATCAGTGGCAGAGTGAAATGAAAAAATTGCAAGTTAATAACGGTGATGCCTCAAAAAAATTTCCTGGCCAATTTAACATTGCTTCATCCAAGGTCACTTCTCAGAGCTGATTATTTTTAGTAATTTGCAGATGAGACCTTTCTACCTTTGCCATGGTTAGTGAAGATCAAGAAACCGCCAGAGAAGGTTTAAGACTCCAGGTTATCTATTTTTCTCAAGTGAGACACAAACCACTTTATTTTCTTAAGACCTAGCAGAAAACAATTTTCAAATAAATGAAACTTAAAGCCGGTGTTCTCTTTTATTGGAGAAATAAAGTTACTCTAATGTAAAACACCAGGGATCAGGGTAGCAGAAGGACACTATTTAGTAAGCCCTTAAATAGCATTTTTGTGCAAAATAAATTCCCAGTTTCCTAGAATTTTAATCTGATGATTAAAAATAAAGTAATTGTAGATTGTGTTTTATATAAACACTAGAGACCCGGTGTATAAATATGGGCACGGGTGGGGTCCCTTGGCCTGGCCTGTGATTGGGCCCAATTGGGGCCATCTCGCCCAGTCCTGATTGGGGCTGTCTCACCTGATTGGGGCCGGCCAGGGTGAGGGACTGCGGGAGGTTGGCTGGCCACAGAGGTTGGCTGTGGGAATGCACTGACCACCAGGGGGCAGTTCCTGCATTGAGTGTCTGCCCCCTGGTGGTCAGTGTGCATCATAGCGACCAGTCCACCAGTTGAGTGGTTGACCAGTTGTACCGGTCGCTTAGGCTTTTATATATATAGGTTGATTATGATAACTAGTCAACATCTAGGAAATGGAAATTTATTTTCTCTTGCCAATTTGAAATTACATTGTAACTAATCCTTTAAAAATTAATCTCATTTTTCTTAAACTTAAATAATTCAGTTAATATAGATAAGTATAAAAGAGAAAATAAAGTTTTTCCTTAATTTTACCAATCACAGATAAACTGTATTGAATTTTTATGTATCCTCTCCACACCAATGCATGTATCTCTGTATGTCTATATACATGTATGTAGAGAACAAGACATATGTGTAGGAAACAGATATTTCTTAAATGAGTTTACACTGATGATGTATTCATATTTTATCTAGCAACTTGCCTTAGACATCTTTCTATGTCAGTAATTACTGGTTTACATTCTCATGTGTAATGGCTTCAGATTGCACCCATAGAATCTGATATTGATGAACATTTTCATCATATAAACAGTTCTGAAATAAATAAAGTTTCCTAAATCAGATTATAAAATAAATTTAAAAGTGAAGATGAGTGAAATTTATACATTTGTTACTGATACAAAATGTGCTCTATAAAGATGTAAGTATATACTTCCACCAGAGCCATATTCTTAAACCAAGGGTATTTTATTAGGTAGGTTAACTCTGATATCTTAGTATTGTTTGACTGTTTATTAGTGATGTTCAAGACATTTTCAAATGTTTAGTAGCTATTGCACTATCTTTTGTGGATTTCTTGTTCATGTTGGCAATTTTTTTCTTCTAGTATTTCTTTCCTTTTCTTATTGATATTTAATAACATATCTATACTTTTAAGGATATTAATCTTTTGTCTCACCTTTGTTTTAAAATTTTTTCGTATTGTCAATTCTAATTGTATTTATCTTTTTTCTGAATATGTGTTAATCTTTTTCTTATTGTTCCCGGCTGTGGAGCCATGCTTATAAAAGCTTGCCCTACACAAAGTTATTTGACTAATAATTTCCATATTCTCCTGGTAATTTTCTTATGTTAAACGTTTATTCCATGGGAAATTTGTTTTTATGTGTGATTTGAGGCAAGAGTCTAATTTCTTTTATGTGTAACTCTCTTTTCCTCAACTCTCTTCTCTCTAACCACCTACCTTCAAAATTGTGAAGTTTAGCTATCCCTTGGTTATATTAGAACTTACTGTGCTAGAACCTCTGGTCCTACTTTAATCCACTACATCAGTGGTTGGCAAACTCATTAGTCAACAGAGCCAAATATCAACAGTACAACGATTGAAATTCCTTTTGAGAGCCAAATTTTTAAACTTAAACTATATAGGTAGGTACATTGTTATTAACTTAATTAGGGTACTCCTAAGCTGGCCTTTGCTAAAAACATCCTCAATCTGATTGAGGTATGTTCGCCAAGGTCCACCCCTTCCAACTCTCCCATCCACACTCGTCTTGTATACTTGTTTCGTCTATCTCCTTTCGTTCATCCTCTCTATATGTCCAAACCATCTCAACATACCTTTCTCAATCCTCGACACTACATCTTCTTTCACTCCACAGCGTTCCCTAAAATTAACTTAATAAACTTTACTTAAAGTTTTAAGTCTTAAACTATAGGTATGTTGAATAAAACTTGATATCATACTTAATAACGATATTATTTATTGATAAAATTAAATTCTTTACAATTTACCTTATAATATCCATAAAATTAAATCATGACAATGACTGACAAACACTAATGTAAACAATGGCCTTGCATCTCCTTGGAAAGTTTGGGTAAGTCAGGTTTGTATGTTGTTGTTTTTCATTTTAGGCACGGTTCTAGGTTCTCATCAATAAGATGACTTCTCAATTTACTCTTGATAAGGTTCATGCTTGAAAATGATTATTTGCATAAATATGTAGACCCAAATAAGGAAAGAACAGCAAACACTAGTTTTTTTCAGTTGATTATATGAGTCAGGAATACTCTTCCAGGTGTTAAAAATCAACATATCTTCCTTCTCCAGGTCTTTCAAAGCAGACCACTTGTGCTGTGAAGTAAGTTCACATTTGTTTTTCTCCAATATTTCTATATCAGCACAAAGATTTCGAGCTCCACAATTCTTTGTTTTTCAAATCCAGCAATTGCGTTTCAAAGTTGCCAATGTCAATATTAAAGGGAGAAAAATTTAATTCTGTTACAGTAGCATTAAGAGTTTTTTGGGTTTTTTTTAACAAAGGCTAATGTGCTTTACTGTTTCTGAATTCCTGAAACCTATTGAGAAAAGCTTCCCTCATATTTAAAAGTGTTGTTTTGAAATAGCAAATGACAATATCAGAATTATTTTCTTGGCAATGTTTCAACAGGCTTGGAAAGTGAATCAAAGTTTCTCTTTCAAAATCTTGAGCAAAAAGAGATAATTTGTTTTCGAATGAAATAACTTCTTCTAACATCGAAAAAAATTGTGTTTCCTTTCCCCTGTACTTTACGATTAAACTGATTTAGATGAGACGTAATGTCTACCATAAAATAAAATTTTTGGATCCACTGATCGTTCGTTAGTTCTGGATAGTGAACACCCTTCTCAAGGAGAAATGCTTTAATTTCTGTTAATAAGGAAGCGAAACATTTCAAAACGTTTCCTCTTGATAACCAACATACCTTGTTATGCAGCCGAAGATCTGTGTACTCACTCTCCATTTCAACTAAAAATTATTTAAACTGGCGATGATTAAGAGCTTTAGCCATAATGGAGTTGATAATGTTAATCATCAATTCCATAACTTTGCAAATTTCTTCTGGAAATGTCTGCGCACAAAGCGCTTCTTGATGAATGATGCAAAGGTAATAAGTATCTCGTGACTAATTTTTTCTTTCAAAATAGCAACAAACCCGTTTCTTACGCCGGTCATACTTTTCGCCCCATCTGTTGAAATTGAGACAATTTTATCGAGTGGAATAAGATGTTTTTCAATGCACTCAATACAGCATTTGCTATATCCTCTCCAGGTGTTTGACCTTGGAGTGGCAATAATCCTAAAAGTTCTTCTTTAGGACCTGTAGATGAAATAAATCGTACAAAAAGTGAAACTTGTGCTGTATCATTTATGTCACAAGACTCATCAACCGCTATTGATAAAGCTGAAATCAATTTAAGATCTTTGACTTGCTGGTCGGTTATATTAGAAGACATTTTGACTGTTCTATCTTTCACTGTTTTAGCAGACAATGGTAACTCTTTAATTTTTTTTAGAGTATTTCTTTGTTCTTAAAATTCCGAAATAGTTCTTCGGATGCATTTATAAAACAACTTTTTATGTATTCGCCGTCTGTATATGGTTTTCCTCTCTTAGCAATCTCTTGACTAACCACAAAACTTGCAATATTAACATTGTTGGAAGATTGCATCCAGTAATTAAACACAGAACTTGATTTTTCTGGTCTCTTCTGAAGTTCCTCAACTGCTTTCTTCCTTGCATCACCGACAGGATATTTAGGACTAAATGACACGTGTTTAGTTGTAAAGTGTCTCTCCAAATTTGATTTCTTGTTATGCTCCAATTTTTCCTGATAAGACAGGTCGAAAGGCCATTTAAGTTTTGAATAAATGCAAAAGTCTAGGTCCATTCAACTTTAAATTCACAGTTTTCATCTTCCTATTTTCTTTGCTTCTTCTGAGTAGCCATGTCAAACAGGGCACGTAAAAAAAGTCTCATTTTATAATAATAAAGCCACCAACACAAAATAATTACAATTCTTAAATTGATGACAAAAATACCTGCAGGATTTGCAGCTGGTTGGAAAAATACAGGTAACTTTATGCTTTGAGTAGGTACTGTTGTCACCGTGTGCAATTGCAGATGCGACTAGCACTGACCACTGCACATGAGATGCTGACTGACTGGCTCCCTCAACTCGTGCATGAATCACGTGCACCTCCCCCGCCCTGCATATCCCATGGCATGTCTGCACTGCGTCCCCTGTTGCCCAACCTACCGACACCCCCACTTCTTCTAACGCCACTTCTTCAAAATAGACTCGCTCAGGCCGATAACCGACTTCTGCGCATGGACCACGAAGTTTCAATCGCACTGTACGTGTGTGCCCGCACGTGGTATTTTGTGGAAGAGCCACACACAAGGGGCCAAAGGGCCGCATGTGGCTCACGGGCCGTGGTTTGCCTACCACTGCACTACATCATCATTGATTTTTTTTTTTTAATAAATTCTTGTGTCCACTGTTAAGATAATGGCTTATTTACCCCACTTTATTTGAAAAAATGATGCTCAATATTTTTGCATTTTTATTTCTATTTTATTTTTTAAAAACTGAAGATGTGCATTATTCCTCAGATATTTGGTGGCTGTGATGGCATTCCAGATGCTGCAGCCTTACCTGTAGTTTTGAGCAAAAGTAACAAAAATTTACTAATGTGTTTATTTAATTTTAAAAAGTCATATGAAGAATAATATGAAAATAACAACAGTATATGACTAATTGAAGTATAAATTCTCCACTTCAAGACATTTGATATTAAATGTGTATAGGCATTCCTGCCCATTGATTAAATTGAAGATTGTCTACATTCTTAGGTTTTGGTATTAATACAATTGATTGATTATTAAATAGTTTTATATAATCTTTTTTTAAGGTAAATCAGCTATATACATAATAGGATAAATTATATATCATAAGCATGCTTCTTTCATGAAAGTAAAGTTTTCTTTTATATTATTGCTTATTGTTTCCTCAAAATTTTATCAATGTTCTTATTTTTTCCTTGATCATATATTTGTTTTTTTTATTAACAATTAGAGGCCTGATGCACAAAATTCCTGTAAGGATGTAGGCCCTGGCCTCCACCTGCTGCTGCTGCAGCCACAGCTGGGGGGCCTCTGCTGCCTCTGCCTCCTCTGCCGTGGCCCCCGCCTTCTGTGACTTTGTCCAGAAGGAAGGATGTCCAGAAGGACATCCAGTATAATTAGCATATTACGCTTTTATTATTATAGATTGAAAAGAATAAATAAAGACAATTTGGAAAATAACAGTGCTTTTTATTCAGTAATATTACTTTTTTTATTGGGTTGTGCTCTGAAAAGTATAGCTTATATGTCATAATTTGTAAATTACTACACTAGGAACCATGCGGCTGTCAAAAGAAATATTGGTTTGTACCTGCTTCCAAGGGTCTTAATATCTAGATGAGGTCACAGAATATTCACTTGTGAAATTACTTATAAATAATGTGTACAAATGAGTTCAGCTTTAATACTCTTAGTAGATTTTAGAAATGAAGTAAAGACTCTAAGGGAGCAATCAGAGTGGAGCAGTATTAATAAGAAAGGCATCATGAGTTGAGTTTAGAATAAGTGCTAAATGCAAGGAAAATCGTATTTCGGAGAAGGCATATCCAAAGGTGAAGAATGTAATTTACTAAAGCAGAGGGGATGGTTTGATCACAGTAAATGCAGTGGATGGCCCTTTTCTGTTGGGCTTATACTTATTCTTCTTTTACAACCTGTGGCCATCAAAAATGTAGATTTGGAGTCAAATATAGCTTCAAATTCTGCCCCACCACATACTGGCTCTGTGTCCTTGAACAAGCTTTGTTTTCCTCATCTTTAAAAAATGGGAGCCAAGTTAGCCTATCTGAGGATGAAATGCAATGATGCATGTAAAGTTTTTTGTCAGAGCTGGGCAAGTAGTAATCACTAAGTTAATTACATTTTAGCTCTTAGTGTGTGTTTGCATTATGAACAGTATCTAGCATATTTTACAGTGCTTACTTGTCACTGTGGTAGGCTGTCATTCTTTGAAAGGGCAGTTTTTATATCAGGTACTTTATTGACAAATATAGGTATGTAATCATTTTTAAAACAAATAATTATTTGTCCAAAGTAGAAAAACCTTTGGGAGAAGTAACTGGTTGAAGTCAGAGAAGAGATAGAGGAAAATCTTAAAGTCTTAGAAGTAGGGAGAAGTAGCATCACCAAGATGGTGACAAAGGTCATCCTGACTTCGCTGCCCATCACAGAAAAAGCAACTGTCGACTCTTCATGGACAAGCCACCACTGAGAGAGTTTTAGTACATGGAAGTGAGGTTGAAGCACCTTTATGCACCACAGAGACCAAAGCAAACTGCATTAGAAGGGTAGGAGGAACGGCTGCAGGCTGACCACATTGCTGTTCCCCAAGGCTGGTGTAGCACCGCACTTAGTGGTCTACCCCGAATCTCTGTTTTCTCAAGTTGAGAGAGCCCAGGGGTGGCATCTAGCACCCTCTTCCCAGCACTGTGGTTTGCTTCACAAGAGCCATACTCTGGTTTAACTCTACAGGGACCACAAGGAAACTTGTGGAGCCCAACCACCAGGAATCTTACTGTGACAGAAGCGGGGAGAGGCCTGCAGCACTTGGGTCTTGTTCTAGGATGAGACAACGAGCAGCTTTGCTCATCTGTAGAACCAAGTTAGTGGCAGTCTTACCAGGGAACTCAGGAGGGTGCAGTTCTATCTAATTTGGGTCCCCAAATTAGGCAAAAAGGCCTTAGTCATAGCCCCACCCACTGCTAATTATGGTTTCCAGCCTCTGAGGACCAGAAAATTTTCTCAGGAAAAATTGGGATTTTTCTTGAAGTGGGTTTCCCCAGTCCTGCCCAGGCAGGAGCATGAGTCAGCTGCCCTTGCTTAGAGGCTGGCCCCCAGCATCATCTGACAAGAGAGTCTGGTAAGAACACCTAGAAGCTGCAAAACCCATAAACTCTTAAGAGGCAGGCAGACAGAGCTGATTATCCCCAGATCAAAGCCAGTGGCCCTATTTGTCCAGTGAATTTGGGCCACAGGTCAACATTAGTGAACATGGAGTTGCTTCTCCCTCTGTGCCCTGGCAGGAAAATTAATTCATAGTTCCACTTATTGCTGAATGTAATTTCGGCTCCTGCAACCAGATAATCCTACCAGAGCACAGAGGCAACTATGTAGCCCATCCAACTTACATATGAACAAAGAATACTGCTTATATATGAACAAAGAATATGGCTTGTGGCTTTCCATGCCTCTTGAGCAAAACTGATGGCCTCACCTGACCAGGAAGTTGAGTGCACACATTCTTGCCTGATTAGGGTTTCCCAACAACGTCTCATGAAGGTCTTGGGTCTGATCCTGCTGCTCCACCAGGCCAAATTCATAGCCCACCCACTGCTGACGATGGTGTAGCACCCAGTCCTGATTATCTAGAAAGCCTGACTAGAGTATCCAAGCAACCATGAAGTTCATATTACAGCCATACTTGGGCAGGGAATCATATCGAGCTGTTCTCAGTCAGTGGCATGACCCCACCACAAGCATCAGTGCTTGATCCATCACATCACCCCAAAATAGGTTCTAATAGCAGTCCCCACGTGCCCAAGACAGTTACCAGCAGCAACCCAAATTAATTGGTGAAAATTTTATCTGCCAAAGTGAATCTGCAAAGTCTAAAAGAGGAGACAATTTAAGGAATCAAGCATAAAAAGAAGTCAGGTAAATATGATACAAAGGAAACTAATAGAGCTGTAATAACTGATCTTAAATAATAGAGATTTATGAACTGTCAGGTGGAGTATTCAGTTAAGAATAATTCACTTAAGTAAGTTTGTGAACTATAAGAACACAAAGACAGCTACACAAAACTAGAAAAACAATACACGAACAAAATGAAAAGTGTGACACAGAATTGGAATTAGCAGCCATCTCTCAGAAATCCTAGAGCCCAAAAATATATTAACTCAACCAAATAATTCCATACAGAAGAAAGAATAAATTACATGGAAGATAGGACATTTGAAATTATCCAGTCAGAGGAACAAAAAGAAAAAAAATGAATAATATTTATATTATAGGAGTTCTAGAAGGAGAAAAGAAAGAAACAGAGGCACAAAGTATACTTAACCCACGATGGCTGAAAACTTTCCAAACCTTTGGAGAGAGATTGACATTCAGATCCAAGGACCCCAATAGGGAGATCCTGAATAGGGCTAGCGAGAGGCATTGTAATTGTCAAAAGTCAATTTTTAAATGTATTTTTTATTTATTTCAGAGAGGAAGGGAGAGGGAGAGAGAGTTAGAAACATCAATGATGAGAGAGAATTATTGATTGCCTCCTGCATGCCCAACACTGGGAACCAAGCCTGCAAGCTGGGCATGTGCTATGAGTGGGAATTGAATCTTGACCTCCCAGTTCATAGGTCGACACTCAACCACTGAGACATACCAGCTGGACAAAGAAAGAATATTAAAAACAGCAAGATAAAAGAGAGAAGTTATATACAAGGGAACCCACAAAATATTATGGTAGATTTTCAACAGAAACCTTTCAGGTCAGAAGAGAATTAAATGCCATATTCAAAATATTGAAAGAAAAGGAGTGTCAACCAAGAACACTCTACCTAGTGAAGCTGTTTTCAGAAATGAAGGAGTGATACTTTCCAGAAGAAATGAAATCTAAAGGGACTTATCACCACTAGATCTTATAAGAAATGCTAAATACTAAAGGTAGTTCTTTGAATGAAAATAGAAGGATGGTAATTAATAAACTGAACACCTAAAAGGCAGTGTAAAAATCACCTATAATTGAGATTATATTGTAAAAGTCAGATTTTGTAAAGGGCAGTGGTTAAGCATTATTCATATACAATTCTAAAAGTTAATAAACAATTGTAGTAAAAATGAACATAACTATTGTAATCTGTTATTAGTTACATAAACATAAAAATGTAAATTTTAATTTGCATCAATAACCTAAACTGTGAGAGAGAAGTAAAAGTGTAAAGCTTAGGAATTCTATTGAAGTTTAACTGTTATTAGTTTACTAGAGGCCCGATGCACAAGAATTCATGCAAGAATGGGCCTTCCTTCCCCTGGCTGCCAGCACCACCTTTGTTCTGCCCCAGAACCACCTTTCTGCCTTCCCACGCTGCCCAGAGGCCCAGAGCGTTGCGAAACACCTGTGTCATCACCCTGGCGACAATGCAAGTGTCCTGCCCTGCCCCTGGTCGCTCAACGCCTGAGTATGCAAATTAACCCACCATCTTTGTTGGGTTAATTTGCATACTCACTCCTGATTGGCTGGTGGTCATTGCGAAGGTACAGTCAATTTGCATCTTACTCTTTTATTAGTGTAGATAATCAGGTGCTATAATTTTAAGCTATCTTATGTAAGCCTCATGGTAACCACAATGGAAAATCCTGTAGTAATGACACAAAAGATATGATAAAGAAGCCAGCACACTGATGCCACAAGACAATAAAACACCAAAATAGCAGAATAAGAAACAAGAAACAATGGACCTACAAAACAACAAGAAAACAATCAACAAAAGGGAAATAGTTAAATCCTTATTTATTAATAATTACTTTAAGCATATGGATTAAATTCTCTAATCAGAAGACAGACTAGCTCAAAGAAAAAAAACCCCACAAGATTCAATCATTTGCTGCTTACAAGAGACCCACTTTAGCTTCAAAGAAACACATAGACTGGAGAAATGGAAAATATGTTAAGCAAATGTTAATCTAAAAAAATACACAAAAAACCACACACAAAAAAGCCCAAAGGTAGATATATCACCTATTGATAGGCTTTTAACCCGATATGGTAAGAAAGAGACAAGGTCATTATAAAATGATTAAAAAGCCTGATATATCAAGAAGATATAACAATTGTTAATATGCACTCAACTTTGAAATACCTAAATACATAAAACTAACAGAACTAAAGGGAGAAATAAGACACAAGTTCATTAATAATTGGGGGCTTTAATACCCCATTTTCAACAATGCATAAATCATCCAGACAGAGAATCAATATGGGAATAGTGAATTTCTATAAGACTAGAGATCAAATGGACCTAACATACATACGCAAAACATTCTTTCTGAGAACGGGGAATACACATGCTTCACATGTGCACATGGAATTTCTAGGATAGATTATAGGCCACAAAAGAAGTCTTAACAAATGGAAGAATATTGAAATCATACCAAATATCTTCTCTGATTACAATGGTATGAAACTAGAAATCAATATCAAGAAGAAAATTTGAAGATGCATCAATATATGGAAATTAAAACTCATCTGAACAAGCAGTAAATCAAAGATGTTAAAGGTGAAAAGTTCTAAGAGAAAAATGTATAGCAAAAATACCTATGTTAAGAAGCAAAAAGATCTCAAATAACTTCATGCCATAAGGAACTAGAAAAAGAACAAACAGCTCAAAGTTAGCAAAAGGAAGAATATAGTAAAAATTAGTGCAGAAGTAAGTAAAATAGAGAACAGGAAAACAATAGAAAAGATTAACTAAACTAAGAGTTGGTTCTTTGAAAAAATAAACACAATTGGGAAACTTTTAACTAGACTAAGGAAAAAAAGAGGATCCAGAACAACAAGATTATAAATGAAAATGGAGACATTAAACTGATACCACAGAAATAAAAAGAATTATAACATGCTACTATGAACAAGTATATACCAACAAACTGGATGACCTAGAAGCTATGGAAACATTCTTAGAAACATACAAACTACCAACATTGAGTAAAGGGAAAATAGAAAGTCTGAATAGACCAATTACTAGTAATGACATTTAATCAGTAATCAAAACTTTCCCAAAGAAGAAAAGGTTGGGGCCAAATGGTTTCACTGTTGAATTTTATCAAGAATTAACATCAATCTTTCTCAAACTTTCTCACAACCGTAAACCTACTTTTGTCACACCTTGTGTATGAAAGTTAAGAGAGTAAATCCTAAGTTTTTATTAGGAGGAAAAATAAATACTTTTGCTTCCTATTTCTATTGTGTCTATATGAGATGCTAATTAAAGTTACTGCAGTAATCATTTCAGGTTTACAGTTGTGATTACATGAAACAGAGTTTATTCTTGCATCATGACTTACTAAGTATTGTATTATTTTCCATACGAACAACTGTAAACCTACTTTTCATCTATCCTATTTATGTAAGTAAAGCAATTATGCTGTACATCTTAAATTTATTCAGAGATGTATGTCAATTATATCTCAATAAAATTGGAAACTAAGGGTGAAGGAATAGAATTTAGATTGCATAGGATTTTGATTATTGATGGAATTATGCTTGGGAAACATCCTTGGCAGCAGTGGGTTAAGACTGTTTGAGAATAGTTTGTAAACTTTCTAGATATGATGACTTAGAAAGAGGAAAGAACTCTCTTTAGATAAGTTCTCATATTATCTTCAAATAACAATACACATTTATCATGGACAAAAGAGATAAGTGAAAGATGTAGAGTAGGAGAAGACGGTAAAAGGAATAGGTTAAAATGTGTATATAGAGAAAAATGTAAGGTTGACCCCAGTGCATTTTTGATACCAGAATGCTTCCACATCAGCAAACAGTGACCCATTTCAGTGGTTTATGTGCGCTGTACTGCACCCCTTTGTTTTCTCTTAGTGGAGCTGTACATGTTACATTCCAGGAGCAAGTGCCTCTAGAATGTTGACCTATCCCCCGTACCCTTCCCCTGTGGCCACCATTCCTTTGGTCTCTGTTTCTATGAGTCTGTTTTTATTTTTTGTTTTGTTTTTAAAAATATGTTTTTATTAATTTCAGAGAGGAAGGGAGAGGTAGAGAGAGAAACATAAACCATGAGAGAGAACCATTGATTGGAACGCCTCCTACTGGGGATGGAGCCTGCGACCCAGGCATTGCCCTGACTGTGAATCGAACCATAACCTCCTGGTTCATAGGTAGATTCTCAACCACAGAGTCATTCCTGCTGGGCGAGTCTGTTTTTGTTTAGGTTTGTTTTTCAGTTGCTTTGTTTGGTTAGATTCCTCATATAAGTGAAAACATGATATTTTTCTTTCTCTGTCTGACTGACTTCATTTAGCATAATATCCTCTAAGTCCATCATGTTGTAGCAAATGGAAAAATCTTAATCTTTGTTATTGCTGCATAATATTTCAGTGTGTGTGTGTAAACACCACATCTTTTTTCCATTCACTTATCAATAGACAACTATATTACTTCCATGTCTTGGGTTTGTAAATAATGCTGTGAGAACATAGGGGTACATATATCTTATTTAATTAGAGTTTTTGTTTTCTTCAGATAAATACCCAGAAGTGGATATATAAATCCTGAAACCACAAACTCCTAGAAGAAAACATAGGGGGTAAAACTATTTGGCATCAGTCTGAGTAATATCATTTTGGATATGTCTTCTCAAGCAAGGTAAATAAAAGCAAAATAAACAAATGAGATTTAATCAAACTAAAAACTTCTGCACAGTGAAGGAAACCAACAAAACAAAAAGACAATCTACTGAATGAGTGAATATATTTGCAAATTATATATCTGATAAGTGGTTGATATCCAAAATATATAAGGAACTCATACAACTAGATACAAAAATATAAACTATCCAATCAAAATATGGGCAGAGGACGTGGAAATGACTGCTTTCATATTAGTACATAGTAGCTCACTTCTCTTTGCAAACATTTAAATTCTACCTGGTAATTTTACTTTTTTAACCAAGACTTGTTTTTGAAAGTGCACACAGGCCCTTTATGAAGTCCCTGGGGAACTGACAACTCCTTCCTCATAAGCTGCCCTAGGAGAACCACCTCACTGAATGTATATCTTAGCATAATTCATTTGGATAATTTGAAAAGCTATTTGTGAAATTATTCATTGAACAGAGATGATAAAAATTTATCTGTATACCATTGTCTAATAAAAGTGGTTTATTTTTGTATTATCTTTGTTTAAAACCATGAGAATGAGTAGCTTGGAACAAGCTCTATGATATATAGCTACATTTTTTAAAAACTTCCATTAATTTTTATTCAATGAAAGGAGAAAGTTATGAAATGCATTTTTTTATGCTTAATGGGCACAACTGTCAAACTTAAGTCATTTTAAAATGCTGTTTATACACCCCAAAATAGTAATTTCCTTTTGAAATTTGAAAATAAGTCACAAAATTTGAATAAGAAAAAATTCAAGAAGTGTATAAATTTGAAAGCCTATTATATGAGAATTCTAGAGGCCCGGTGCATGAATTTGTGCATGGGTGGGGTCCAGCGGGCACGGACTGGATCAGTGGATTGGCACCGGGCCTGTAGGGAGGAGGAGGTGGCAGGAGGTTGGCCAGCCAGCCCGCCCCAATTGGGGCCCCATCAGGGCCGGGCCATGGGGAGATGGGCTGTGAGAGATTGGCTGGTGGCCCCGCCCCCAAGTGGGGTGGGGAGGCCGATTGGGGGCAGGGCCGGCCTTGGGTAAGTTTTGGAAAAGTTTAAATTCAAGATCAACATTTAAAATTTTTCTCTTTTGGGGAGCATTTGAAATCTTGCTCCCTGGCACATGTCATTAGTTTGCCTCAAATAGACATAAAAATAAATCTTTTTTGAAGAGAAAACATTAGTTTTAGTTATAAGACCAAGAAATACATGGTGCCAAGCTAAAAAATGCCCTGGGATTACTCCTTAATTGATGGCACAGTAGATTATTATTCTATTAACTTGCTCATGTCCTTGTACATATTTTTATCAGAACTCCTAGTATGTTATGTTTTTGTCACTCAGTGATTTCCTCCTGAAACCAAAATGTCATTTAAAAAAATGAGTGAAATGCAAATGTCTATCAAAACCATGTTGATAAAATCGATAAGTGAAGTGTAAAGGTGATTCTGGTAACTAAACACAAGGCCTCTATGCTGGGGAAAAAGTAGGTAGTTGCTTTCTAGAAAACTGGAGTACCTGCTCTAACCAGCTTCAGCCAGTCTTGACTGAGTGAGTGTTATGGGCCAGAGTTGCTAGATATTCCAGTTACATAGAGAAGTTAAAAATCTGTGTGTCTGTATTATAGAATTATATGCTTCAAACATATACTTTTATTAATGAACTAGAGGCCCGATGCACAAAATTCTTGCAAGAGTAGGCCTTCCTTCCCCGGGCTGCCTGCACCGGCTTCCCTCTGGTACCCAGGACCCAGGCTTCCCTTCCAGCCCTGGCTTCATGGGGAAGGTCATCCAGAATGACATCTGGTCTAATTAGCATGTTACACTTTTATTATTATAGATGACACCCCAGTTAAGTCAATACATTTTTTTAAATCCTCACCTGAGAATATGTTTTTATTGATTTTTTACAGAGAGAGAGGAAGAGAGAGGAAGAGAGAGAGAGAAACATCAGTTGGCTGCCTCCAAGTATGCACTCCAGCTAGGCATCAAACTGCAGCCTATTTGGCCTGACCCGAGAGTGGACTTGCAACCTTTTGGTGTGTGGCAGGATGCTCCAACCAACTGAGCCATGTGGCCATGGTGAGCCTGGTAAACTTTTTAAGAAAGTAGAGATAGCAACTCCTATCTTATATGGCTCTGTAGTCTGGACTTTTTTTTTTTATTATTAAATTTTTTAAATATTGATTTTAAAGAGGAAGGGAGAGGGAGAGAGAGATAGAAACATAAATGATGAGAATTACTGAATGGTTGCCTCCTCCATGCCCCCCTACTGGGGATCAAACCTAAAATCTGGCCATGTACTCTGAATGGAAATCCAACTATGACCTCCTGGTTCATAGGTCGATGCTCAACCACTGAGCAAAAGTGGCCAGTCTGAACTTATTTTAAGGCAAAGGCTCAGTTATTTGAATTTTACAGAGTAGGAAAATCTCTGACATTATAAAGATACTAGAGGCCTAGTGCATGACATTCATGCGCTTGAGTTGTTGGTGGGTGGGGGGGGGGGTGTTCCTCAGCCTGGCCTGCACCCTCTCGCAGTCTAGAGCCCTTAGCACTGCCACGGAGGTGGGAGAGGTTCCTGCCACCACCCCTGCACTGGCAGACTGTCAGCCTGGCTTCTGGCTGAGCAGCACTCCCACAGGGGGAGCTCACTGACCTGCATTGAGCATCTGCCCCCTTGTGGTCAGTGCGCATCCAAGCAACTGGTCATTCCACTGTTCAGTCAATTGGCATATTACTCTTTTATTATATAGGATATTTTAATTTCTGTGAGTCGGCAAGGTATCTCTCTCCTCTTCCCCTTGTGTCTCTCTGTTCATCTTTCTGTTTCTTTTACACACACACACACACACACACACACACACACACACACACACACACACATCCTATCTACAAGACATCATAGCAAACCAAAATATTAATGACCGTTTTATTACTGGTAATCGTGGCTCAAACCAATACTTAGAGAGTGTGTTCAAAAATACAGATTTTATATTCTTAAACATATTCTTAAACATGGGGATAGCATTTCCAAAGGAAATAATTTTCTCATAGTTTCTTTTTTTTTAAATGCAAATAATTCAAAATCTTCAACATTGAGACCAAGGTTAGCCCTCATCAAAGTTGTTGAAATGAGTGAATGCATGAAAGGCTTTTTTTGGGGGGGCGGAGGGGAAGTGGTGGTGGTATGTGTTTTCTGTCTTTCTTTCATTGCCCTTTTCTTACCCTTCTGTTTTCAGCATCCCTTAAAAAAAAGTCACATACAATGGCATTCTATATATCCCACAGAGTACAGTGGAATCATTATTTTATGTGTCCTCCACTTTGTTCTAGGGTTAATATGGTTGAGTGGACTCTTTTTGCCTTCATATCACATTACCCTGAACTTTGAGACAACTAACTTTATTAGGTGATAAGACTGCTGTTTAACAAACTCTTATTTGTTTTATTAAAATGCTTAGACATGGCATCACAATAGAAATCCATGTAGAGTATCCCATGAGGAAAACAAATCATTTGTGTACATAAATTCTGGTTATATTTAATAAATTCAAATTTTATACTCATAACTCATATTCTGTCATTTCAAAGTAATTTTGGTTTAATTCACCCAAAAATAATCTCTGTAGAAACAGATCAATGATGGTAACCCAATGAAGCATTCTGAAATCTGTTTTACAAATGTTTCCTTTAAGCTTTCCTATAACTATGTAATAGGTCGGTCTACGTTTGAAAACAGAACTTAAAACAGGATGACAACAATGGAGTGACACTAAAATAGCTGCTTATTACCGGCTGCATGAATTGAAAACAGATGAAAGATAAGTTCCATCTCTTAGGATTTTGCTGCCTGCAGGAACTAATCCCATTTATTTTAACCCACCCATGGCTTTATGCTGCCTATTTATCTCATCTGTGGGAAATGTCTTTCCTTATTTGTGTATATGGTACTCTTATATTGCTAGGTCATTGCCAAATAGTGCGTAAATATCACTACATAATTATGTCTTATTATTTTATTCATTATAATCATGTGATTTTGTAAGATTAGTTTGCTTTTTTACTCTTTATAAAATTCAGCTTGTGAACAAAAGTACAATAGGTACTTCTCTCTGTTTTTATTGAGTAACTAGAGGCCCAGTGCATGAAATTCATGACCTTGGGGGGTGGTACCCTCAGCCCTGCCTGCACCCTCTCACAGTCTGGGAGCCCTTGGGGGATGTCTGACTGCTGTGGAGGTGGGAGAGGCTCCTGCCACCACCATTGTGCTCGTCAGCCGTGAGCCCAGATTCTGGCTGAGTGGAGCTCCCCGTGTGGGAGCACACTGACCACCAGGGGGCAGCTCCTGTGTTGAGCTCCTGCCCCCTGGTGGTCATTACACATCATAGCAACCAGTCATTCCACTGTGGGGCCAAAACCTGCTCTCCGACATCCCCCAAGGGACCCCACCAGTGCACAATTGGGGCCAGGAGGGACTCGGGAGGTCGGCCAGCCGGGGAGTGCTATGGGAGGGCTCCAGGACTTGTCTGGCCATCTCGCTCAGTCCTGATCTGCCAGACCCCAGCAGCAAGCTAACCTATCAGTTGGAGCGTCTGTCCCCTGGAGGTCAGTGCACATCATAGTGACTGGTCGACTGGTTGACTATCTGCCCCCTGGTGGTCAGTGCACGTCATAGTGAGCAGTTGAGTGGCCTTAGCATATCATTAGCATATTACGCTTTGATTGGTTGAGTGGCCGAGAGGCTGACCAGACACTTAGCATATTAGGTTTTTTTTTATATAGGATAATTGCTATAACATTATATATTTCATGTATATGATGTAATGATTCAATGTGTGTATATATTGCAAAATGATTATCACAGTAAATCTAGTTAACATTCGTCACCATACATAGTTACAACTTTTTTTTGTGTGTGACGAGATCTTTTAAGATCCACTTTCCTAGCTACTTTCAAATATGTGATAAAGTATTATTTACTATTGTCATCATGTTATACTACATTCCCATGACTTAGTCATTAATAAGTGGAAATTTGTACCTTTTTACCTCTTTAACGCATTTCACTTACCCCTTCCTCATGCAACCACCTATCTTTTCTCCATATTTATGAGCTCGGTTTTCTTTTTGTTTTTAGATTCCACACATAACTGAGATCATATGTATTTACCTTTTTAAAATATATATATTTTTATTGATTTCAGAGAGGAAAGAAGAGGGAGAGAGAGATAGAAACATCAATGACGAGAGAGAATCATTGATCTGCTGCCTCCTACATGCCCCACACTGGGGATCGAGCCTGCAACATGGGGAATGTGACCTGGCCGGGAATCAAACCGTGACCTCCTGATTCATAGGTTGACTTTCAACCACTGAGCCATGCCGGCTGGGCTTGTATTTGTCTTTTTCTGTCTGATTTATTTCACTTGGCACAATTCTCCCAAGGTTCCTCCATGTTGTTGCAAATGACAAGAAATAATTCTTTTTTATGACTGATTAATATTCCATTTATGTAACCATTGACCAACATTTAGGTTATTTTCATATCTTGACTATCCTATATAACAAAAGTGTAATATGCTAAGTATTTGACTGATTGGTTGACCATTTAGTCAACTGCTCGACCAGTTGTTATGACACGCACTGACCACCAGGGGGAAGACACTCAGACCTGTAGGCTAGCTTGCTGTTGGGATATGGCTGATCAGGACTGGGAAAGAGGACCAGACACGTCCTGGAGCCTTCCCATGGTCCCACTCTGCTTAGCCATCCTCCCACGGTCCCTCCCTGGCCGGGACTGGGCAAGACAGCCCAAATCGGCCCCACCAGGCCAGGGGACCCCACTCGTACATGAATTCGTGCACCAGATCTCTAGTTGTAAATAATGTTTCCATTATCTTTTCAAATTAGTATATTTCTTTTTTTATGTTTTTTGTTTGTTTGTTTGTTTTGGGGGGCGGGGGTAATTACGGAGAAGTGGAATCACTGAATCATATGGTAATTCTATTTCTAAAATTTGAGGAGCCTCTTCTTTGTTGTTATCTATAATGGATGCACCAATTTGCATTCCTACCAACAGTGCACAGTAGTTCCCTTTTCCCCACATCTTCCCTAACACTTGACGTCTTGGTTTTTTGAATAAAGCTATTGAAACAGGTGTGAGGTGATATCTCATTACAGTTTTGATTTGCATTTCCCTGATGACTAATGGTGTTGAACAACTTTTCATGTACCTCTTGTTTTTTTGTATATCTTCTTTGGGAAATATTTATTCAAACAATCAGAAAAAAATCTCTATTTAGACTATACATTCAAGAGAAAATTGCAAAAAAAAAAAAGAAAATTTATTTCATGAGTATGAAATTCTCTCTTTTTCCCCCTATATCTATCTTTTCCTATATAATCTTTCTCCATTTTTTTAAGTAAGAGAACTTTTATTGAGTAAATTAAAGAGGTAGATAAAGTAATTCCTAGAAGCAATGGTCTTAGGAAACAAGTTATGGACTTAAAGGAAAGGCTCTTTGGAGCTTAGGAGTGAGGAAGCTAATGGTAATGTGCCTGGGGCAGGGGAGGGGAGAGAGAAGGGAAAGGGAAACGCATCTAATTTTTCTCTTTTGAGTCAAAAAAATCTCCTTGTAATATGATCTGCTTCTTTATGATTATGCCCAATGTTATATGTTCAATATCACCACATGTTAAACATTTTACTGGAGTATGACATTAAAATATAATTGTCACTTCCTCCTTATTTAATGATGAATATATCACATGCATTCAGCAGTACAATTCTTTTCTATTTTGGTGTATCAAGGCATACTGGGACAGTGATGAAAGGATATTTCTATGGTATATTGGGGAAAATGAAGGGACAAGGTAGGGAGCTTTGTAAATTGAAACGGCTTAATAGTTGTATACATATGTCTTCAGATGAAAATGAAAAAAAATCAGTGAATCTTCTAGAGAGTTTGTCTTTTTGACTGATCAAAATTGTTTTCCCCCCAAATGTTGTTTCTAACACATGATGAATAATCAGAAAAATTTGAGAAGCCCCAAGTACATAGATAACACATTCAAATGATTGGGTATATTTTCAATTTTTATCCAGAAATCTGGCATCTTTTAACTTGTTACCATAGCCACTATTTACCAATTCTATAATTAAAAATAAAAATACAAAACCCTGAATAATAATAGCAGCTACCACTTGGGGGAACCCAGTAGTTATCAGGCCCACATGAGCTCATTTTATCCTCGTAACATCCCAACAAAACAACCCTGATTGTTTTCCTTAATTTGTATGAGAGGAGTCTGAGCTGCATACATTTTAAGTAATCAAAAAAAACTACCTTCTAAATAGTGGATCTAGGATTTTTAAAAGGCCCACATGATTTCATAGCCTGAAATAAATGTGTTTGCCATGTCTCTAAGGAAGGTTACTGACATGCAGCATTTTTTGAATAACTAGTTTTTGGATTCCCAGTTTTAAGTTTTCAGGAGTTTTCCTCTTTTTCTCCATCTTCCACGTTTGACTTGTACTTCTTTGCATTCACCTCCATCTCCTGTTTCATGAACCTTTTTGCCAGAGATGTCTTGTCCAGACAAAGTGTAGGGCATACTGGCTGTGTCAGCAGGCTAATAGTTCTGTGCAGACACTGAATTATGGTTTTGGCCTTACTAGCATTTAGAACCTAGACCAGTGGTTCTCAGCCTTTCTAATGCCGCGACCCTTTAATACAGTTCCTCATGTTGTGGTGACCCCAACCATAAAACTATTTTCGCTGTAATTTTGCTACTGTTAATGAATTGTAATGTAAATATCTATGTTTTCCGATGGTCTTAGGCTCTATAGCAGCGGTTCTCAACCTGTGGGTCGTGACACTGAAGCATGATTCATGTGCTAGCAGGGTCGCCTAAGACCATCGGAAAACACAGATATTTACATTACGATTCACTAAGTAGCAAAATTACAGTGAAAATAATTTTATGGTTGGGGGTCACCACAACATGAGGAACTGTATTAAAGGGTCGTGGCATTAGAAAGGTTGAGAACCACTGACCTAGAACAACTGCTTTTAAATCCCAGCTTTGCTGCTTACTAACCCTATGCCTTGGACAAGCACCTGTCCGAGGCACAGTGTCTTCATCATTATACAGTAAAGGTAGTAATAGTGACTGCATTACATAGGTTTGCTTTGAGTATTAATATTAAATGACATTTAATTAATAGTTATTAGCTATTATTATTAACTTAGAAGCCTGGTGCATGGATTCGTGCACTGGTGACCCCTCGGGGGATGTCGGACTGCCAGTTTCTGCCTGATCCCCACAGGCCAGGCCAAGGGACCCCACCAGTGCATGAATTTGTACATCGGGCCTCTAGTATGCATATAAGATCTTTGGTTAATCTCTCCCCCCCCCTCCCCTCAGAGATTCGTCAGTCTGTTCCATGTTTCCATGCCTGTGCATTGAGCATCTTACCCCTGGTGGTCAGTGCACATCATAGCTACCGATCGAACAGTTGAATGGTCGAATGGTTGCTTAGGCTTTTATATATATAGATGGTAATGTCATGATCAGTTTTATAACTTTTCTATAGGAAACTATTACTTAAGAGAAGGAGTGTTAGTAAGCTGAATTTTAACATTTTGTAACAGTGAAATTTTTATTAGTGATTTGTCACTGAAATAATTGAGAGCCATATTAAAATTACTAACATTTTCTATTCAGAATTTTGAATGTGTTATATTATATTACATGATGGAGGGTAGAGTTCAAAGAGAAAGTTGTCATGATGCTTAAGGTTACTTGTAGTAATTTTGTTCTGTTCTACTTTATCATGTAGTGAAATATTTGGATTTATAGGAAAGAGGTACAACATTGAAGCACATCTCAGAGATAGATAAAGGTCTTTTATTTTAACTTTAAAAATGTAATTAAGCTTTTAATTGTCAAAATTTGATGTGTATACTGCTTTATCAAAGCTATCTTAAGTGCCAAGGAAATTCAATGATAGCAAACTTAGGAAGAGCTTTGCCTAGTTGGCAGGTTTTAAAGAATCTCTCTCAATGGAGAGAGGAATTTGCTTGGGTAATATAAAACAATAGCCAATAAAAACATCCATCACATTTTATTGAATTGTATTCAAATATAAGTGTTTCTGGTGTTCTGGGATTTCAGAGTATATCTACAAAAATTCCACTTGGCCTCAGCTCATTTCTTGCTCTCTGTTTCATATTGAAAATGGGATGAATTACTTCTCAAAATGATACACTAGACCGGGGACTGTCAAAGTTATGTTCCTCCAAGCTACATTTGTTCCTCAGTCTATTTCCATAATCAAAGTTTTATTGGAATACACACAACTATGCTCAGTTGTTTACATATTGTGTATGGCAGCTTCACATTGTAACAGCAAACAGCATAGTTGCAACAGAGACCATAGGGACAGCAGAGCCAAAAACATTTACTATCTGGACCTTTATAGAAAAAAAAAGTTTGCTAGTTCCGCAGTAAACAGATTTAAATACACATTTGAGTGCTTATTTCAACTTAATGTATCATACTTTCTCTGCAGGGAAAATTAATTTTCCCCATAAGATTTTACTCTGAGTATTGATTAGAAACACTACTGTTTCATGTGTGCTAGTCTTTTCCTTTTCATTTAGATGATAAACTCCCAGAAGGTGATTAGCATTGTAGAAATACACTTATAGAAAATATAAAAGATTGCAAATAGAAAGTAGGAAATGTGACTATAAAAATATTAAATGGGACAATGGATTCATCATTTATATGATCACATTATTTAGTGAATCTCTTAATTTGTTGAAGCAATTTATTGAGGTAAAAAATAGCACATTGACTTAATAGTTCATATAACTTGGAAAAAAGGTATAAAATTATGAGTATTACAAAGCACTAAAGCAAGCTTTTTATGAGCATCATCTAGTTAGTTCCCATTAACATTATTAAACATAACCCTGTTTATTGATGTTTGAGTTTATTTGCCCTGTTTTTGTATATATGGTGCGTTTCTCCTCAGCATTTTGCACCAATTTTCATTACATTTTCTTTCACTTTTGCTCATTTAGTTCTATCCTTGTTAGGTAATATTTTTATAACCCTCTGTGCGCATATATGTGTGTGTATATATATATATGTATATATATATATATATATATGCACACACACACACACACATATATATATATATATTTAAAATATATTTTATTGATTTTTTACAGAGAGGAAGGGAGGGAGATAGAGAGTTAGAAACATTGATGAGAGAGAAACATCGATCAGCTGCCTCCTGGGGATGTACCCACAACCAAGGTATATGCCTTTGACCGGAATTGAACCCAGGACCCTTCAGTCCTCAGCCTGATGCTCTATCCACTGAGCCAAATTGGCTAGGGCACCCTCTACATATTTTATTGGATTCTTTAAATTCTCTCTCAATTTGGAGTCAGAATTGAGTGCACTCAACTAGAGCTCTCAACAGTGCAAGAGTGATAGTGGGGTTGGCCTCCAACCCCTGTCATCTTGTGAGAGGTATTGTACATCATAATCATCAGCAAATAAAATCCATGTAAAAGCCACCTCCCTAAAGTCTCCTTTCTCATTTTTTAAAATAAATAAGAATGAACACTGGGAGTGGACTTTACTAGAAGCAGAATCCAGTGAGAGTTAGAGCTCTGGAAGGATTTCAGCACTTCCTGTAGTTCATTTGCACCTAAGTATAGTTTACCTGCTCTTGGGAGATGATGCTGATTATTTAAAAATAGAGATGAAAAACCCCAAAGCAAGGTGATTTATTTACTTTATATCAAACTTGAGTCTGTTTTGTAACCTTTGAAACATGGATTTTATGAGTGATACTATTAAAATGTATACTCTAGCAGTGGTTCTCAACCTTCCTAATGCCGTGATCTTTTAATACAGTTCCTCATGTTGTGGTGACCCCCAACCATAAAATGATTTTCGTTGCTACTTCATAACTGTAATTTTGCTACTGTTAATGAATCGTAATGTAAATATCTGTGTTTTCTGATGGTCTTAGGCTCTACAGCAGCGGTTCTCAGCCTGTGGGTCGCGACCCACAGGTTGAGAACCCTATCAGGGTCGCCTAAGACCATCAGAAAACACAGATATTTACATTATGATTCATAACAGTAGCAAAATTACAGTTATGAAGATCTTACAGTTATTAAGGATCTTAAGACATCTCATATATCTCTTTGTCTCAAATGGGATTCACAAGAAGTAAGGGCTTGCCTCTGAGATAAAAATATTAAATTCCTCTTAAACAGGTGTACAACTTTCACCCTGTCCAGTTACACAATGGTTAGAGCATTGACCAAAGCACTGAAGGGTCATGGGTTGACTCTGGGTCAAGGGTACCTACCTGGGTTGCAGGTTTGATCCCAGGCCCCAATGAGGGCATGTGCAAGAGGCAACCAATCCATGTGTCTCTCACATCTATGTTTCTCTCTCTCCTCCTTCCTCCTTCCATTCCACTCTCTCTAAAAAAATTCAAAGGAAAAAAATGCCCTCAGGTGAGGATTAACAAAAACAACAACAACAACAAAAATATGTAGAATTTTAAAAATCAATGCTTTTTTTGTACTTCTAAAATAAAATATGTGACCCTAATGGTTGTATTTAAATGCTCTACAGGGTAGATGAAATCATTTTTCAAAGATAGTTCTAGTATAAGTAGAAACAGAGTGAACAATTGGTACTTCATTTATAATATAGTTCAATGCACCAGCCATTTATTAAGTGTCTACTTTGTGAAATCCCTGTTCAGATTGTAGGGAATGCAGTGATGATGTCAGATCTCTGTGTGTGGATGAAGAGGATTGAAGACAGACATGAGTACATACAACTTTTAGAGTGTGTAGATCCATTGCTATGACTTAAGCTCCCATCTTTCAAAGAATGAAAACAATACCAGAAACGGTACTTGCGAGTTCCAGATGAATGCACCAGCATTTATTTAATTGTTACAACAAATACAAGTTATTTCCAGTAACTCAATATTTGTATGGAAATATCAGCAAATACAACTTAAGCTAATCTTTTAAAAATATATTAAAAACTAGAGGCCTGGTGCACAAAATTCATGCACGGGGGGGAGGGTGTCCCTCAGCCCAGCGTGCACCCTCTTCAATCTGGGACCCCTCTCACAATCCAGGACTGCTGGCTCCCAAATGCTTGCCTGCCTGATTGCCCCAACGGCTTCTGCCTCCTGCCAGCCTGATCACCCCCTAACCACTCCTCTGCCAGCCTGATCAACACCTAACTGCTCCCCTGCCAGCCCGATTGCCCCTAATTACACTCCTCTGCTGGCCCGGTCACCCCTAACTACCCTCTCCTGCCAGCCTGGTTGCCCCTAACTGCCCTCCCCTGCTGACCCAGTAACCCCCAACTGCCTTCCCCTGCCAGCCTGGTTGCCCCTAACTGCCCACCGCTGCAGGCCTGGTTTCCCCCAACTGCCCTCCCCTGCTGGCCTGATCGCCCACAACTGCCCTCCCCTGCAGGTCATCTTGTGGTGGCCATCTTGTGTCCAAATGAGGGTGGTCATCTTTGACCACATGGGGGCGGCCATCTTGTGTGTTGGAGTGACAGTCAATTTGCATATTACTCTTTTATTAGGATAACTCTGTAGATACATTAGAACCTAGAGAATTCCTTATTTTATGGAATTCTATAATTAGGTTATTTCTCTGGGATCTAGAATTTGAGCCCATAATGCTATGGTTGTGTTGGCATATAAAATGGCCAAAGTGCATGTTCTTTTTATTTGCTATGCACACATTTTATTTTATGCATTTTCCTTGTTCAGCAAATACCTATGACTAATAGGTGATAGGTACTGGGGTAGTTCTTGAATTGGACTGCATTTTCACTGAACATTATACTTTACGGGTGTTCTTTTTTCAGAAGTGGGTTGACAATTGCTTTGCTATGCACCAAGCACTTAGCTTATGATCAAAGAACAATAGAATGAATAAATAAAGTGAAATATTTAGACTGCTTAAATTGGGATTTCTCAAGTTACAAAGTCTAGTGAAATTTTACCTTGTCGATAATTTCATTTTCCTTGGGAATTTAAAATATAAAAATCATGTGCCCACCATCCAGATATCATTGCTAACATGTACACATAAGGAACTGTTAGACATTGAAATGGGGACTCAGAACTGTTGGACATTGAAATTGGGACTCAAACATTTTGTTTTGTTTTGTTATTATATCTTTATTTCTAGACTGCAAAGGCAAAACTTTTTAAAGGAAAGAAATGGTGGGAAAAAGATACAGAGGCAAAGAAGCATTGAACAGACTGTCAAACTACATTGGGAAGACAGGGGAGGTTGGGCGAGGGGGGCTGTAAGAGACCAACCGAAGGATTTGTATGCATGCATATAAGCACAACCAATGGATACAAGACACGGGGGGGGGGGGGCGGGGAGGGGGGGGGGCCGGGGAGGGGAGGGCAGGCAGGTGAAGGCATGTACTGGGGGGTAGGGGAGGTCGGGGGGAGGTCAATGGGGAAAAAAAAAGGAGACATATGTGCTACTATTTGTAATACTTAAAACAATAAAAAAAGTGAAAAAAATTCCCTATAAATAAAAAATATAAAAAATAAAAATCAGAGCCCTTTAAGATGAATTTTAATTGCTGATATTTCCATACAAATACTGAGTTACTGGAAAGTGTGTCTTGAATCAGTCAGTCACACTCCATATTGCTGTTTTTAATAAACACAGTACTCTTTCAATAAAAAGGAGGTAATTGGTTTGTATGGCTGACATTTATTTAGACACCTGCTTTAGAATGTTTTCTTCTAATTGAAAGACAAGAGGAAAATAAACTGGGCAATGACTGTTGAGGACTGGTTAGTTTAGTTTTTCATAGAGATCACACTTTTTAAATTACTAAGTTATGATATTGAAAATGAAGGGCAAGCTCCTTGTTGGGGGAAAGTGTTAGAGTAGCCCTAATGCAAAATCTTATTAAGAAACTGTCAAGATTCCTCTATTTTAGCCTCACCTCCCCTATTCTGTAAGAAGCAACTGTCGTTTTTGAGTGAGTGTACTGCCAAAGAGACATTTACAAATAAATGAAAAATGTCACGATTGATTTCACTCTTTCTAGAATACTGTGTGTCAGCTTTGTCACGAGCTGTCTTTTTCACTCTCTGTTTTAGATAGATCTCCCAGCTGGATACTGGAAATAGCTTTTGATAGTTTAGGAACTCTCTCACTTGACCCAGGTAAGCCCTCTGTTGGTGACCTTTTATAAATGTTTGTAAAACCATCCAGCAATTTGAGAATATAAAAACCTTATTTTCTACTTCTTTCTGTAACTGATGTTTTTGTCAAAAAGCATTCAGATATTGATATCATTTACTTACATTTTGGACATTGGGGAAAATTATTTCATGCATTATAAAACATTGTCAAATTATACAATTTTATTTCATATTATCTTTCCCAGTACAATGTGTGTGTGTGTTTTTAATTGTCCTCATGGTTAATCTAATAATAAAGCTAACAACAATGTTATTTGTAAAGAGGATATCTGGGTATGCTTTTCCTATATTTTCAAAGAACTCTATAGATGTTTAAATTTTTATCACTCTTTCAAAAATAACTTCATCTTGAATACATAAGTCTGTCATACAATTTACATAAAAGATCATTGATTATTCATTCATTATTACCATCACCTTAAATCAATCTACCAGCAAAACTACTATCATGTTAATATAATTGAGGCCATTTACTGTGCTAAGCAATTATATGAATTAGCTTATGTAAATGTTTCACAGTGGTATTTGAATTGTCAGTTAATATGGATTTGAAAAAAAACTAATTAGAAATTGCTAGCAGTAGTTTTTATTATGGATATTCCATTAAAGGAAAGTAAATCTTCACATAAATATATTTTAAGAGATTTAAATCAATGTAATTAGTTATAGATCATGCTATCATATGAGATTATTTAGCTCTCTACTTGAAAGATCATGGAATGAACTAATTAGCTATATTCTGTTTCTCTTGGAAAATAGAAGTTGAAGTAATCACTCTTTCATTCAACTAATATTTATTGAGCATTCATTCAGTGCAGCTACTTTACATTGATGACATGATGATGAAATACAAGTATCTACTTCTCAAGAGTTTACAGTTTAGTGCAAGTCAGTCAAGACTATCGGCAAGTACAACTTAGTGTGATGAGTGAAAACAATAAGGATAAGCATAGGAAATGAGGTGAGCACATAGCCAGGCTAGGGATAGATGTTCAGGGAGTCAAGTGGTAATGGAAGGTGGAAGAATATTTAGTTGCAAAGTAGTTTATGACAACTAAAGTATAGTATTTAAGATAGAGAGATGTGTCTAAAGAATTAAGGAAGGGACAGTTCATGAGTTCACCTGCTTACCTGCTCCACCATCTCGCTGTGGCCAATGCCCACCATATTCTGCACGTGCCCCTGGTAGCACACGTCATAGTGACCGATTTTTCTGCCATTTGGTCTATTTGCATTTTAGGGTTTTATATATATAGATAAAAGTAATTTGGTAATTTATGAACTACCATGTTTTTAAAGGCTCCTCATTAAATTAAATACATTATCTTATAATATCAGATTAATTTAATGATTGCTATTATTTCATCTCTATATCTCATTATAAAATAAAACATTTATAATGTATTTTGACTATATATTTTCTATAGTTAACTAAAAATTTAACATTTTGGCTATTTCATCTTTTGCTAAATTATTTACTTCACCTATTCTTAGTTTCCTCTCAATTATTTTTAGGTTGTTTAAAGAGAATTTATTAACATGTACTTGTTATTTTTCAATGAGCAAAATGAAGAGGAGTCAGTTCTCAAAGAAATGATGCCTGGTATTTTGGAAGAATTGGCATTTATCTGGGCTGTTATCAGTCAAAATGCAGGTCAAGAAAACTGGGAGTGTTGTGTAGGGGATCTGGATATGCCACTCCAAAATATGCCTGTTTGGAATAAGACCTATTTAAGCTTAAGGCAGTTGCCTTATCTGCCTAAAAGCAGAATCTCTCAAAAGAATTCCGAACTTGTTACATCCTCTTATGGGTAGTAACTCTAATCTCACTATGTTACAGGGTAGGAGAGGAGTTCGTCTCCCCCTGCTGCCACTCGGGGTGGAGTTCTTGTGATATCCTGAGAAAAGGAATTTCCTGAGATTCCACAGGAGAATGCAATGGAGTAGAAAGCTATATTTCTGTGGAATTACACCCCTGGGTTTCCAAAGTCCTATTTTCATCAGTCCAGTCAGAAGTGTAGCTATGGTTTCAATAGAGCCAAAATTGGTGCCAGTGTCCAGAGTTTCCTTTCCATATCGGAGCCGGGTCCAGTACAGCATCAGGCTGGCTTAGACTGTATTTCCCATGCAGTCCATTAGTCCATTGCATGTGGATCCATATGGCTGTGGACCACAAGGACGAATGCAAGAGAGATAAGAGCCAAGAGCCACATAAGCAAAAGTCCAAAATAGGAGCAAAAAGAGTGAACTCCTTTAGGTTTGCATGCTTGCAGTGGTCATGCCCATTTGGCCAAACATCTCTGTCCCCAGGTGTGATTGACAGACAAGTACCTTCCCTATGTCACCCCAACTTTACGGGGCATGTGTCTGTCTTTCCTTTTTGGGTCCCTGGGGAGTGTGAAATTGCAGCTTCCTGGTGAAGCTGCTCAAATGACATGCTTATGTCTGGCCTTCCCTCTTTGCTCCTTTCCTATTATTGATAACCAGGTAATTGCAACAGTATCATCTAAACCCAGACATTGTCACAAGGCTATCCTATTCCCCATCTATTCTCTTTAATCTCTCTCTCTCTCTCTCTCTCTCTCTCTCTCTCTCTCTCTATATATATATATATATATATATATATATGAAAGTATAAGCAACCTAACAACTGAAAAACTGAATGACTGAATGACTGGTTGACCAGTCGCTATGATGCACACTGACCACCAGGGGGAAGATGCTCAATGCAGCAGCTGCTCCCTGGTGGTCATTGTCCTCCCACAGCCAACCTCCTGCAGCCAGCCAACCTCCCATGTCCCCTCCCGGTAGCCAGCTGGCCCCGATGGCCCCAATTGGGCCAGCTGGTCAACCTCACACAGCCCCTCCCCCTGGCCCTGATTGACCCAGATCACCGGCCAGGCTGAGGGATTCCCCCATGCATAAATTTGTGCACCAGGCCTCTAGTCTTTCCATAAAGTAATTTGCTTTTTAATAACTGCCCTTTATCCCTTTCTCTTCCCCTAGTAAGTTAGGTGGTAACAGTATGAGGCACAGGCTGCCTTGTCTGTTGGTTTTCTTCGTTTGCTTCTACCTCTGACTCTGATAGCACCTCTTCTATACCATTACCTTGGCAGGCAGCCTTACCATTTGTCTTTAACACATTTTCTTCTTAAGTTACCAAAGGCAATTAATTGTTAAAAACAAACAAATGAATGAATGAACAAACAAGCACAAACAACAAAAAATCTTTCAGAGCAAGCAGGATAAGACCAAACAGCTTTCTGTGAGAGCAACTATACTACTTTCAGAAGATCTCTTGTGAAATTTTATCCACAGCATTATAATCTGGCTTCTTGACAAGGAAAACTTCCATTGTCTTGACAAAGGAGTGTAAATCTCTTCCATTCCATTACTATTTATTGAAAGGCTGTTCATGTTAACGTGCTGCATGTGGATTTTCTTTTTCTTTAATGTAGCTATACCATTTCCAGGAACTGAGACAAAAAAGCAGTTCTTTTACATTTAGTTCAAAGCCTTTTCCCAGTCATACAGTGTGGCTAAAGACAACTTTTTGCCTGGAGATGAGGGAATTTACAATTGGCTTTTTCTAATAATATGTATTTTGAATTCTTCTATAGAAATTTTCATAAGTTTTTTTCTCTTAATAGTTGCCACCCATCCATATATATTTTGCCACAAAGATGAAACAGGAGAATTAAAACATGCCTCAAAACTGGAATAACACAGTTTTAGATACAAATGTCTTACTGAAAATAAGGTTTTGCATATATAACCACAATACTTCTCACATTTCTTTCTCTTACTACATTGCTTGCCTTTAACTCCAATCTCTTACTAGATATTTATTAAAATTAAGGTAACATGAATTTCCAAGGAAACTTTTCAGAAATTCTTTCATTCCTCTCAGTATCCATTACTTCACGGCATCCCCTTTTCATTTTATTTAAAATCCATTTACTTTTAATTTGAAATTAAATAAGATAAAAATTATGAAGATACTTTTATGAAGAATCCTGATAGAAATTATTTTTGATCACCATATAGCTGAATGATAGTTTGTAAAATTTTTACCTACTGGTTTATTTTCTTCTAAAGTAGAAAATTGGAATGTGTGACAACATAGCTTGATATGTACTAAAACACAAATTAAGGTCAGAAAGCTGAAAAGTTAAATAACAAAAAGGGTGTTTGTGTAGAGATTTGATGTATATGAAAGTACAATATGTTTACCTAGTAAATTTAAAGTGGGTTAAACAAGCAACCATTCAGTGTATTCTGAATATGTGGCATGTGCATGAAAATGCACTGGATGCTATGAGACATTTAAAAAAAAATTCAGGATGCATTAGTGGACTCCATTTATGATTTTCATTATTACAGAAGGTTCAGAGGAGTTCAGTATGTTTTCTGCTACAAAGTCAATTACCACTATAGGAAAACAAAATAGTGACAAAAATAGAGAATAGGAGTATATTTAAGTAGATGCTTTTTATGAGGTGAAGACAACATTAGTGAGAGTTATTAGAAAAGGGTTAGCCCTAGCTGGTTTGCCTCAGTGGATAGAGTGTAAGCCTGTGGACTGAAGGATCCCAGGTTCGATTCTGGTCAAGGGCACATGCCCGGGTTGTGGGCTTGATTTCCAGTAGGGGGCATGCAGAAGGCAGCCGATCAATGATTCTCTCTCATCATTGATGTTTCTATTTCTCTCTCCCTCTCCCTTCCTCTCTCAAATCTATCTATTTATCTATCTATCTATCTATCTATCTATCTATCTATCTATCTATCTATCATCTATCTATCTGTCATCTATCTATCATCTATCTTAATATATAAAAACCCAGGGTCTGTAACGCTATGGTAACCCAGCACTGACTGCCAAGGGGGCTATGGATGAGGCCCGGAGAGAGGCCCAGGGAGAGAGAGGCAGGGTCTAATCTGCACCCTCCTGTGAGCTGTTGATCAGCTCTTGTCTCTCTCTTTCTCTCCTGGCTTCGCCAGCAGCTGCACCTCTCTCTCCAGGCCTCCTGATCAGCCCTGCCTCTCTGATCAGGCCCAGGGGGCTGCTGATCAGCCCTGCCTCTCTGATCAGGCCCAGAGATAGGCCCAGAGATGCTGACTGGCATAGACACTGACAAATCAGAACCAAATCTGGGTGAACTCTGAGGAGCCGATAGCTGCCTAGGAGGTGGAGCTTTTGACACTGACTGGTATAGAAACCAACCAATCAGAACCTAATCTGGGTGAACTGCGAAGGCAGAACCTAAGGTGGGGGCTGAGGAGGGGTTTTAAGGGCAACAGCTGTTTGGTGTAAGGTGTAAGAAAGCGGTTCAATTTTTTAATGACTGGTTTGGCAGTATAGTGCATATGGCTGGCTATCAGTCAGATATAGGGATTATGTATTTTTGTCTGCCAAGAGCATCTCCTCCTGCAGAAAAAGGCTTCCTTCCACCGCCTATTTAAGCAATTCTATCCTATATAATATATCTATACTAATAAAAGGGTAATATGCTAAATAGACTGGGTCGACCAGCCATCTTCCAGAAGTCTGACTTCCTTCTGGACAAAGCCATGGTGGTGGGGGCCGAGGCAGAGAGGGCAGTTGGGGGTGAGATTAGGCCAGCAGGGGAGGGCAGTTGGGGGCAACCAGGCTGGCAGGGGAGAGCAGTTGAGGGTGAGATCAGGCCGGCAGGAGAGGGCAATTAGGGATGATCAGGCAGGCAGCCAGAGAGATTAGGGGCAATCAGGCAGGCAGGCAGAGGGGTTAGGGACAATCAGGCAGGCAGGCAGAGGCAATTAGGGGCAATCAGGCAGGCAGGCAGGTGAGCAGTTAGGAGACAGAGGTTCCCAGATTGTGAGAGGGATGTCCGACTGCCAGTTTAGGCAGTTAGAATACCCCAAGGGGTCCCCAATTGGAGAGGGTGCAGGCTGGGCTCAGGGAACGCCCCCAAGCACAAATTTTGTGCACTGGGCCACTAGTATATATATAAAATGAAAGTGTTAAATCTGTGCTTTGTAGAATTTTCAGAGAAGGCATTTTAGATCACATGTCTTGAGCTATGTATACTATGATAGATGGGGAGAATTTGGGTAGATGAGATAGGTAAATAGAAAACTTTATATATTTTTCCCTTTCAGTGACCAAACAGCATGAACCATAAAGGCAATGGTTTAGGAGGTACTGAGGGAGAGAATGGCAGTGTAAGCAGGAGACCTTAATGACTGGAACGAAAGATTTGTCCTGGGAAGTTACTGAATGTGAGGAGCCAGGCAGAGTAGCTTAAACCTGGGCAAAGGACTGCTGTAAGTGCTTGAGCTGAGGTTGACATTATGAAGATATGCTCTTCTGTGAAATGAACATGAGCTGGATTAGAGACAGCCTGGCTGGCTGGGAGGGACATCTATCTATGCACAGAGGAGTAAATTGAATTAGGATAGTGATGGGAGGAGTGAATGAAGCAATGCAGTGTAAGCAATTAAGCTATATTTTACTGATACTTATTTCTTATTTACAAATTTAACACATTCCAGAGACAGTAATTAGCAATCAGGTTAAATTATTTTGATTACCTCTTTTACATTTAATGAAAAACATCTTTAAAAACTACTTTCTAAGGTGTTTGATAGTCTACTCTTTCCATCGTTTCTCTTTCGTTGTTGCTTCATTTTTTCCCTTTCCCTCTTCCTCCCGTGGCCCTTTTCTCTGTCCTTTCCTTTCCATTTTCTCATCTAAAAAAGCAAACTTTTAGGGTGGACTTTATTAAATTATTTTTAGTAATCATTCATCATTTAATATAAGTATTACATAAACATATTTTAAAATCACATAGGCTTAAAAGGAAAGCATAGTAACCTTGTTATATATCTCCCCAGTTCTGCTCCTAAAAGACAACCATTTTCAACTGTTCCAATTGTTTCTCCTGCTAGCTCTATGCTTTTATAGTTATTTCTTAATTTACAAATTATTGATATTATCATTGACTCCTTTTTTTTTTTTTTTTGGCGAGAATGCTTTTTAAGATCTCATACCCATCGATCCCAAATATCCTTTCTTCATTTTAATTGCAAAATTATATCACACTTCGTGAAATTAATAGTTTTTTACATATATAATTACTAAGTGAATATTGTTTACTTCTAAATTAGGGCATGTTCTATTAATGTTTCTTTCTCAGATATTGTAAAATTTTTCTGAAATTAACATTCTCCTTTCTTGTTTGCTTAGTTTTCTTTATATCTGTTCCTATTTGTTCCCAAAATGTTCTAGAATAGTAAATGGCTATCAATAACATTTTAAAATGATTTCTGTGGTCATTGTTCTCAGAGAAAATGACCTTCCTCACCTTTATTGTTAAAGGCAGAAGTACAAGTAAAGATCTTAGTCCGAATCTTAGGAAATGAAGAAAACAAAAGAACTCAAGAGAAACTAGTAAAAGTGTTCTGAAAATCAACAAAATAAAGTCCTCTTGAATTTGATGGGGAGAGAGATACAGATTATGAATAGGAAGGAAATGGATCCAGACAAGTTAACCTATTAGTGATATTAAACATTTTTATGTTTGTCCCGGAGATATTCTATTGTGTCCCTTCATCCTCCTGCGCAGGTTTTAACTGTTGTTTCTACACCCGGTACAGCGGCCATCCTGGGACGCCTCTGTTTTTTGTATTAGGATCCATGTTACCTGCATCTCATTTTTTCTCTCCAATGGCTTTCTAAGAAAGGGTGCCTGGGAAAGTTTTCTGACTCTTTTTTTTTTTTTAAATATATTTTATTGATTTTTTACAGAGAGGAAGGGAGAGAGATAGAGAGTTAGAAACATCGATCAGCTGCCTCCTGTGCGCCCCCCACTGGGGATATGCCCGGAACCCAGGTACATGCCCTTGACCGGAATCGAACCCGGGACCCCTCAGTCCGCAGGCCGACACTCTATCCACTGAGCCAAACCGGTTGCGGCTGAAATGTTCTTTTGATAGCATACATTCTGTGATTCTTTTTTTTTTTTTTTTTAATAAATCTTTATTGTTCAGATTATTACAGGTGTTCCTCTTTTCTTTCCCCCATAGCTCCCCTCCATCTGATTCCCCACCCCACCCCATGCCCTTACCCCCTGCCACTGTCTTCATCCATAGGAGTAAGATTTTTGTCCAATCTCTTCCCTCACCCTTCATACCTGCTTCCCCTGAGAATCGTCGGTCCACTCCCTTTCTATGTCCCTGATTCTATTATATTCACCAGTCCATTCTGTTCTTCAGATTTTTTATTCACTTGATTTTTAGATTCACTTGTTGGTAGGTATGTATTTGATGTCATTTTGTTGTTCATAATTTTTATCTTTACCTTTTTCTTCTTCTTCCTCTTCTTAAAGAATACCCTTCAGCATTTCATGTAATCCTGGTTTGGTGGCGATGAACTCCTTTAGCTTTTTCTTGTCTGTGAAACTCTTTATCTGACCTTCAACTCTGAATGATAGCTTTGCTGGGTAGAGTAATCTTGGTTGTAGGTTCTTGCTGTTCATCATTTTGAATATTTCTTGCCACTCCCTTCTGGCCTGCATAGTTTCTGTTGAGAAATCAGCTGACAGTCGTATGGGTACTCCCTTGTAGGTAATTAACTGTTTTTCTCTTGCTGCTTTTAATATTCTCTCTTTGTCTTTTGCCCTTGGCATTTTAATTATGATGTGTCTTGGTGTGGTCCTCTTTGGATTCCTCTTGTATGGGGTTCTGTGCGCTTCCTGAACTTGTAAGTCTATTTCTTTCACCAGTTAGGGAAAGTTTTCTGTCATTATTTCTTCTAATAGGTTTTCAATATTTTGCTCTCTCCCTTCTTCTGGCACCCCAAAAATTCGGATGTTGGTTCGCTTAAAGTTGTCCCAGAGGCTCCTTACACTATCTTCATATTTTTGGATTATTTTTTCTTTTTGTTTTTCTGGTTGGATGTGTTTTGTTTCCACATATTTCAGATCTTTGGTTTGATTCTTGGGGTACGTTGATCTACAGTTGAGTTTCTGTATATTCTTTATTTCAGACAGTGTATGCTTCATTTCTGACTGATCCTTTTCCATTTTTTTGGCATTCTCATTAAGCTCCTTGAGGGTCTCATCAAGTTTCTCAGCGGTTTTAAGAAGATTCTTGAGTAACCTTATAAATGTGGTTCTGAACTCTATGTCATCCAGTAGTTTGCTTTCCTCCATTTCTTTCATTCGTGACATGTTTCTTTGTCTCCACATTTTGGCTGCTTCCCTGTGTTGATGGAGTGGCTTTGTGTGGTAGGTAACCTATAGGGGGCAGTAGCTCAGCCTCCCCAATCACCTGATGTGGATGCTCTTGCTACACCCCTTTGTGGGCTGAGTGCAAACTCTTGGTGTAGTTAGGTCTTAATTGCTATTGGTACACTGGGAGGAATTGACCTCCAGGCCAATTAGCTGTGAGGACTCGCTGTGTCTGTAATGGAAGAACTGCTGCGCTGAAGACACGCTTATGGGGCAGGACTTGTTTCAGTGGGGCTTTGGTGCTCACTGAGTCTGCCTCTTGAATGTGTCACTTATGGATGTGAGGAGTTGAAATCTGGTGTCTCACACTGACCACTAGGTATACTGGCTTCTGGATCTCCAATGGGATGCAGGTCAGCTACTGTCTGAGGCCACCCAGCAGGAGCTACAGTGAGAGCTACAGTTTTCTCCTCTTTGCTTGTGGTTTGGAGGTTTTGGAGCTGTCTGACCGGGGCTGCAAGTTTGCTAGGTTAAGCTGCGATAGAGCAGGGCTTTCTTATGCTAACTCAGCTGCTTGGAGCTTGGGTGGGTTTGTAGGTTGTGCAGGGCGGGGCCTCAGGGTGTCACTAGGTTAGGGCATGGCAAACAGCAATGGCTGCTAGTTAGCCGGCTCTGCGTCTGGTAGGCGTCCCATGCCCCAGCGCAGTAAACAATTATTCCTGCGCGCAGCTCTGCAAGCAAGCCACCCTCACTGGCAGACAGTCCAGCTTCTCCCCGTAGGAGTTTGGGTCCCCCGCATCTCCCCAGAAACTGGATTTCAGAGTAATTGGGGGCTTGTCTCCCTTTGGGTTGAAAAAAGCAATGCCCGCCGCCAGCCCAGATCACGTGCCTCCATACCTCAGCTTTTCAGCACTCGTGCACGTCTCAATGCTCTTTTCTCTTTCCTTCTAGTTGTAGAACTTCCACTCAGCCAGCTTTCCCGTGGTTCTGGGTGATAGGCGTTTTGTCTTTTAGTTGTATTTTTGAAATTGTTGCGCGAGGCAGCAGTTTAGGTGTTTACCTACGCCGCCATCTTGGATGTGCAAAGAGCTTGTAAGCCACTCTCACACTTCCTGCCAGCTCTTATGGAACTCAGGTGCTCCCCGATGCACTGAGGCGGCAGCCTCGCTGCCCTCCCTGCACTAAAAATATCATGCCTGATCCAGATGATAAATTCATTCTAACATGAATTTAACTTAAAGCAGAAAGCCATTACTCATTTTGAGTGACTTTTCCTTTTTTATTTTAGGCAATTAACAGTAAAGAACAACACAAAGCCAAAACAAATTCTAATTAAAAAAAGACACAAATGTTAAGGACAGACAGCCTATCTAATAAAAGAGTAATATGCAAATTGACCATCACTCCAAGACACAAGATGGCCACCCCCATGTAATCAAAGATGGCTGCCCCCATATGGACACAAGATGGCCACCACAAGATGGCTGGCTGGGGAGGGCAGTTGTGGGCAGTTAGGTGTTTACCTACGCCGCCATCTTTTCTGACTCTTTAAAAGCTTGAAAGTCTTTAATTCTACTCTCATGCTTGATGGATAGTTTGCGTGAGCATAGGCAGCTTCCTCTCAGAATTCTGAGGCTTCTATTACCTTTTAGTACTTGTGCTGAGAAGTCAGAGGACCCTGTAGTGGTTGATGCTTCTTTTCTCAGGAAATTTTATGATCTCTTTGTTGAACATTTGTGTGTCTTGCAAACTGCTCTTTCAGTTTCGTAATGTTCCTTCTATCGTTGTTGTTGTTGTTATATTTTTATTGTGAATTTCTTCTGGTTTTGCTCTTTATTTCTGGAACTCCTACTATAAAAAATGCTGGCTATCCTGGATTAATTCTTTGATTTTTTTTTCTACTCTCCCTCCCTCCTACTTCTCATTATTATTATTATTATTATTGGTTTGTTTCTGGTGATTTCTCTGATTTAATCTTTTATTATAATTTTTCTAATTTTTAGGAATTTTAATTCTGTAATTATTCTTATTTTATGGTGTCCTGTCCTTGATTGGTACAGTGTATTCAATATATTTTTTTGAAGTCTTTCTCATTTTGCATAGTCTTTTCCTCCTGGTTTCTTTTTTGGTTGTTTGTTTTACTTTTTTTGTGTGTGTGTGTGTGTGTGTGTTGGAAGCATTCCTCATATATTTACTAATTCTTAAATGCTTATTTTAAAGATGAAACAATAAGAGCTGATAACTTATGCGGGATTTGTTTTCTGGTGAGTTGTACTACAGAATGAGCCTTTTCATTTTAAGTACCTGATGGTGTGTGTGTGTATAATAACTCAGAAGAGATATTTCTCCCATTTTAGTGCTGAAGAAACAGAGTCAAAATGAAGTTAAGTAATTTTTTTTTTCAAAGTTACACATCTCATTAGGTGCAATACTCTGCTTTCCATTAGCTCTAAATGACTCAAAGTTTACATTCCTTATAAGAAATAATTTTTTTTTCCTTTTGGAGATACAGTTCTGAGTCAAGTGACATTATGTTAAAGTTTGGTGAAATAGTCACAGCTCTTTAAACTGAAGATTAAAGGTAACTGAGCATAATTATACATACATTGGAAATGCTGTCTGAAGACTTTCAGTTTATGGCCTGGTGGGGTGGTTCAATTGATTGGAGCCATCCTGTATACCAAAAGGTTGCTGGTTCCATCCCAGGTCAAGAGGCAACCAATCTCTCTCTCTCTCTGTCTCTCTCTCTCTCTTCCCTTCCCCTCCCTCTCTCTCCCCTTCCCCTCCCTCTCTCTCTCTCTCTCTCTCTCTCTCTCTCTCTCTCTCTCTCTCTCTCTCTCTCTCTCTCTCTCTCTCCCCAAATCAATAAAGCCATATCTTTGGGTCTTTGGGTTAGGATTAAAACAAGGGTTATAGCATTTAAACTAAAGGTTGGAATAGTTAATTACAAATGAATTGAAAATGCTTCACCAGGTTCTACTTTGCTGAGTCACTACATTCTTGCATAAAACTAGAAGTAGAAAAGGAAGCACCTTCATAAACTTGGTAATCAAATATCAATATAAATACAATCTTTTGAAAAGCAATTTGGTAATATACATCAACAGCCTTTAGAAGTTGATACCTATGAATTACACATTTACTTTTAGAAATGACTTCTAAAGAAGCAAGTCACAGGTATAAATAAAACAACAAATAAATCTTCAAAACTATGATGTTCATTATTAAATATGCAAACACAAAATTAGAAACAACATGAATTCCTAAAATGGAAATATTTTAAAATAAGTTATAGTAAAGCTATTATGACAAAGTATTCTGCAGCTTGTAGGCATGATGTTTTTAAAGGACACTTAAAATATCATAAGGAAATGTCTGCTATGTAAAGTGAAAAAGCAAAATGCTAAATTGCACTCAGTACAGTGCACAGTAGGTTAAAATTCATGTACATGTGCATAAAAAAGAAACCAGAAGAAAATACAGCAAATTGCAAATAGTATTTGTTTCTAGATTCTTGAATTCTAGGAAGTTTAAGCATTCTCCTTGATGCTATTCTTTAATTTCCAGATTTCCTAAAATAACTATATATTACTTTAATACTAATAAAAGTCTTTTTTATACATTTTTATTGATTTCAGATAGGAAGGGATAGGGAGAGATAGACACATCAATGATGAGAGAGAATCATTGATCGGCTGCCTCCTGCATGGCCCTACTGGGGATCCAGCCGGCAACCCAGGCACGTGCCCTTGACTGGAATCGAACCTGGGACCCTTACAGTCTGCAGGCCGACACTCTATCCACTGAGTCAAACCAGCTAGGGCAAGAAAAGTCTTTAAAAGCACTTAAAAGGAAAACAGAAAGTATCTCACCAGTCTTGTCTACATCATATTCCCATGTAGGGATAGTACTAATGGGACAGACTTGGGCTCTTTTCTGCATTGTATTGTTACTAAGAATGTTCTAATTTAGGAAAAGGTGTGGATTCCAGTCATCTTTATTGCCCCCTTTCTTCCATTCCCTAACTCCATTGTCTCATTTTCTCTACCTTAATTAACACTTCTCATTGGATTGTCATAAATATGTTTTAGGTTGCTAATGTATTTTTTAAATTTATTGTACACTTTTATTTATAATGCAACTATAAATATGATTTACCAATTAGAACTGGTTTCTGAAATATTTTGTGAACATCTATCAAATTTTCTAGTGGCAAATATTATATATAAGAGAAGTTAAAGATGTATAACTGGGTTTTATGAATAAAAGTGGAAAATCATCATGATTATCTGCACCTAATAATGGTCTAGCTTTTAGACATTTTTGCTATGTAAAGTCATCTTATGTAATTTAATTACTAATTACAGTGATTTTAAACACCTGGGTTTCCTTTGCAAGCTCTATAAAAATCTTTAGGAAATAAGAATTAATGAATGCATGATGGTGAAATGAAGTGAAATGGATGGGAATATAGATATTACACTTATATGCATCTCAGCTATATTGAATTCTTCTGGAAGAGAAATTACATAAGGAAGCATTGCCAGAACTGTGGAAACAGTTTTAATGACAGAATGTTTTTTGAAATAGTATTTTAATTATGTATGTATTATAAAATTCAAAGCATAATTAATTTGGTCAAATTAAATATTTAATTCATATATGGAAGGGCAGACTGTGTTCTTGAATATTTAAGAGAGATTGAAATGTGTGTTTTCTCTATAATCAATGTGCAAACATTTATTTAGCATCCAAGAGCTGAAGCCCTGCTCCCTTCATTGAAAATGGAATTATAAAACATACTGGCTGGTACTTTATGTTACTATAATAAAATTTTGGCAGGTTGCTATTATTAAAGTAGCAACATAAAAATAGTGCTTAAGGTCAGAGGCAAAGAGCATTTTCAGTACAGCTTCATTTATGAAATATGGTAAATTAAAAGACACAGATACTTCTAATTTTGACACCTCCCCCTGTAGGTTGAAGAATCTTATATTTGGCCTAACTGAACTCACAATTAATTATAAATTTGCTAGTTTACAAGTTTGGAAGGATGCTTTTAACTCTAATATTGTAGGTTTGATTTAGACAACTTTGCATTTCCATCCACCAAACTGAGGTGGACCAAATAAGTGGCCTTACTGAGGTGGTATATGCTTTCTTAATTGGAGCTTTCAGTCAACCTCAAAATTGTCACATATTGTAGGTCCTCCTGAGCACATATCCTATATTCCACTCTCTTTCTCCGTGTGATGATCTTCTCAAAGTTCTGCTCCTGCTCCCAGGTTCACTTTGTTTACATTATCAAAAACTTTTTCTAATGACCTCATTCTGCAATGCACTTTAAAGAAAAACTTAAAGCCACTGACTTATTTTCTGTTGGCTAAAATAATATTAAACACTTTGTGAAGCAGGCAATTTTTCTCCCCCCCCCCTTTTTTAACACTGAAAACACAGCTTCATTTATGAAATATGGTAAATTACAAGCATTGATGTGTGTTATCCAGGATAAAGTCAGAGATTCAACTAAGTCTCTAATTCTGAAGTATAAGCAGTGTTTTAGGTATGCTTGTGATGTGTCCAATTAAAGCATTTTGTTTCAAAAAGAAGTTTTACTTTGTTGTTCATCTTTCTGGGGTAGACATTCACTTTTCCCCTTGTATTAGCAGAGAATCCAATACAGACTTCACAACATTTTAAATAATGATAAAACATATGTGAAAAAACAAATGTTTAGTTATTTATATTTTCATTTATTAAATATGAATTGCCTATAAAAATTATAGCTTGAGCGATTTTAAAGCTTGGGAGGGTGGGGAGTAACAAAAATGAATTTAAATGACCATGTGGAAAGTGTAATATCCAAGTGTTATAATAATTGAGAACATAGTGTGATAAGACATATAAGAAAACAAAACAAATCTGGATTGTATATTTAGTCAATGAAACTTCTCAAAGGTGTTATGATTTATGTGAAAGAAATCTAAAAGTGACCATTGTTTTCTTAGAATTTAAAGTTAGTAGGAGTTTCATTTAGTAATTATAGTCTGTGCTAAAAACAATTTGCCGAAATAATGCTTGGTATGAATTAATCCAGAGTGTTCAAATACTTCACTACAGGTTTTATACAATGTGCAGCTAATGGAAACACTAAAACTAGACTGTTCTAGATAGAGTTTGCTAGTAGCATTTACAAATGACAAACTACATTTTTGTTCTAAAGGGATTATGGACTTAATGAGTGTACTCTACAATGTGCCAAATTTATGATAAGGAAAAATAATTAAGCAAGACAACGTAACTACCTATTGATGCTTAATAGAAATGCTTATGTATTCATTAAGTTTAGAAGATGGGAAACTTAGTTCTGTGTCTTAATTCATTCCACTTATGTTTAGGTGGGAAGTAGGTTTAATGAGTTTTAATAATATCCTTTTTTTTTTAATTTGATGTATTTATCTTCATCTAGGACACTTAGCTCCAACCTACTTTCAATAGTACAGCAAAAAGAAGATAAATTCTTCCTTTGCTTTCATCTGTTCCTGAAAAAAATCATTGAGTATATAGGGTTCAGAATTAGCGTCATTTTCCATTTCTTGTGATTCATTCAGAAAATGGCAGACTGGGATTTCTAGGAACATTCTTTTCAGTAATGGGTGGTTTCTTTTTTCTTCCTTTTTTTTTCTTCTTCTTTTTGTGTGTGTGTGCTTAGGAACATGGGATAGCACTTTAGCACTACATTTAGGGGCCAGTTTATTTTTTAGAATTATTTTTTAATTTAAATTCTTTATTGTTTAAAGTAATACATATGTCTCCTTTTTCTCCCCTTGACCTCTCTCTGGCCACTCTTACCCCCCAGCACATGCCCTCACCCCCTACTGTCTGTGTCCACTGATTATGTTCATATGCATGCGTACAAGTCCTTTGGTTGATATATTACTGCCGCCCTCCCCCGCCTTCCCTCATAGATTGGGCAGTCTGTTCTATGCTTCTATAACTCTGGATCTATTTTTGTTAATCAGTTTATGTTGTTTATTATATCCCACATATGAGTGAGATCATGTGATATTTATCTTTCTCTGACTTGCTTATTTCGCTTAGCATAATACTCTCCAGACCCATCCATGCTGTTGCAAATGGTAAGAATTCCTTCTTTTTTACCACAGCGTAGTATTCCATTGTGTAGATGTACCAGTTTTTTTAATCCACTCATCTGCTGATGGGCACTTAGGCTATTTCTAAATCTTAGCTATTGTGAATTGTGCTATGAACATAGGGGTGCATATATCCTTTCTGACTGGTGTTTCTGTTTTCTTGGTATATATTCCTAGACGTGGGATCACTGGGTCAAATGGCAGTTCCATTTTTAATTTTTTGAGGAAACTCCGTACTGTTTCCACAGTGGCTGCACCAGTCTGCATTCCCACCAGCAGTGCAGGAGGGTTCCTTTTTCTCCACATCCTCTCCAGCACTTGTCATTTGTTCATGATAGCCATTCTGACAGGTATGAGATGGTACTTCATTGCTGTTTTGATTTGTATCTCTCAGATGATTAGTGACTTTGAGTATGTTTTTCATATGCCTCTTGGCCTTCCTTATGTCCTCTTTTGAAAAGTGTCTATTTAGGTCCTTTGCCCATCTTTTGATTGCATTATCTTCCTTTTGTTAAGTTGTATGAGTTCCCTATAAATTTTGGAGATTAAACCTTTATTAAAGATAACATTGGCAAATATGTTCTCCCATGCAGTGGGCTTTCTTGGTGTTTTGTTGATGGTTTCTTTTGCTGTGCAGAAGCTTTTTATTTTGATGTAGCCCCATTTGTTTATTTTAAGAAATGGGTGGTTTCTTAAAGGTCTTGCTATCAGATTAGTGTTAGGTAATTCTCTGCTGTTAAATACAATAAAAACTGTCTGCAAAATTCGCTCATTTTTTTACATAGTTTATGAAATTTTACAGTTGGATGGAGCTATCACATGTTTTACAAATATATTTAAAAAATGATTCTAGAGGGAGAGAGAGAAGAAGAGAGAGAGAGGGAGAAACATCCATTTGCTATTCTACTCAACCATGCATTCCTTGATTCCTTCTTGATTGTGCCTTCATCAAAGATTGAACCCACAACCTTGGAATATGGAGATGACTCTCTAACTAACTGAGCTACTAGGCCAGGGCAAAATATCATTTAAAATATTTATATTTTTTCTAGGAAACAAAAGAAAAACTAAATAAAAATTACACATTCTTCTGTCACTCATTTAGCTTTTCTATCTATATATATAAAAAAGCCTAAGCAACCGAACAACCAAACGACTGGTTGACTGGTCGCTGTGACACACACTGACCACCAGGGGGCAGATGCTCAACACAGGAACTGCCTGCTAGTGGTCAGTGTACTCCCACAGTGGGAGCGTGGCTCAGCTGACCGATGGGCGCCAGATGCTGGCAAGTGCAGCTTCAGTGGCATGAGCCTCTCCTGCCTCTGTGGCAGCACTACAGGGCAGCGGCAGCAGGCTCAGCAGGGGCCAGGATGTGCAGGAGTGGTATGGTGCCCAGCCCAGGGTGGGCTCCTACCCAGCTGCCTGCCACTTAAAGCACTACTACATCCCTTGGGGGATGTCAGACTGCGAGCCTGGATGTCAGACTGCGAGCCTGCGGGGATTGGGCTGAAACTGGCTATCCAACATCCCCTGATGCATCCTGGATTGCGAGAGGGTGCAGGCCAGGCTGAGGGACCTCATCAGTGCACAAATCCATGCACCAGGCCTCTAGTCCATAAATAAAATGGTATCAGATATTTCATGGCTTTCTGAGGTGACATTTTTAGTTAACAATATATTTTGAATATCTTTTAATATTATTAAATATTCTTCTACAACATAATATAATGGCTGCGATTTAATAGATATACTATAGAATAGCAGTTGCCAACCTTTCGGACCTCATGGACCATCAGTGGTCCACGGGCCACCGGTTAGCAACTGCTGCTATAGAATAAATTCTACCACAGTTTATTTATCTAATATATTGTTGAGCATTGAAGTAACTTACTCATTCCCTCCCTCCCTCCCTCCCTCCCTCCCTCCCTTCCTCCCTCCCTCCCTCCTTCCCCCCTTCCCCCCTTCCCCCCTTCCCCCCTTCCCCCCTTCCCCCCTTCCCCCCTTCCCCCCTTCCCCCCTTCCTCCCTCCCTCCCTCCCTCCCTCCCTCCCTCCCTCCCTCCCTCCCTTCCCTCCTTCCTCCCTTCCTCCCTTCCTCCCTTCCTCCTTTCCTCCTTTCCTCCCTTCCTCCCTTCCTCCCTTCCTCCCTTCCTCCCTTCCTTCCTTCCTTCCTTCCTTCCTTCCTTCCTTCCTTCCTTCCTTCCTTCCTTCCTTCCTTCCTTCCTTCCTTCAATACTACAAAGACAACTGCTGTGAGAATGTTAGTTAACTACAGGCACATGGTTAGCTATGTTCCAGCTAAGTGTTTTATAACATTAACTTATTTAACATCACCTATGTTTAAATACTACAACCATTATCCCGTTTTACTTGTAAAGAAACTGAGACTTAGAGCAGTCTTTAAAGTCTCTATGGCTTCAAAGCTTATAATCTTAATCAGTAAGCCTACTGCCTGTCTTAAAAAAAATAGAGCTGTGCTGATTGAATGCTATGATTAGTATGGTTGAATAAGAGGTTTCTTGAGGAAGATAGTGACTTTGATGATTAATGAAGAAGCTCAAGAAGTAAAAAAGGAATCAGAGAGTTCCTGTCTTGGCTTACTTAAGCCCAAGCTACTGCAGGTTCCTACTATACACTATATAACTTCTTTTTCTGGCTCTCTCATTTCTCACTTTAATTCCAATAATTTAACTTCTCTGTCCTAAGGTAGCCATAGTTCAATAAGGTTTTCCTTAATATAATACAAATTTAAGATGGCAGATAATTGCATCATGAAATTGTGAACAATTTTAGTTTAGATGTCAGGAAAAGGAATATCTGTAGCAATTAAGGTGAAAGGGTCCACAGAACAAAGTGGAATGATTCACCACCTAAATGAGTCTTCTGTCTCATTTGTTTTATCCTTATATGAAAAAGATTTAAAATATTTTGGGCAACTGATGCTGAATTTTCTTAGAATTTTAGCAAGTATACATTACAATTGTGTTATTTTTCTTTACAGGTCAGTATTAAAATTTCTTATTTGAATGTTTAACGTGTTTGGAAAAACTAGATAACATTCTTCTTTCATTTGCCCCTTTTCACTGTAAAAATATTTTCCTGTTTCTTAATTTAAAAATATACATTTTCTTCTTTGAAGCAATTTTAGAAAATAGTGACCAGGTTTTCAAATCTGGTAGTTGTCTTCCTTAATATTTAATAAAACACTTATAGAATTGTTCAATTTTTTTCTCAGAAAATAATTTATATTAAGGAGAGCATGATATCTGTGAAGCTCACTTTTTTAGAATATGTGTTTTTGAAAAGCAAAGATTCACATATTGAGTGAATTATAAAATTTATAGTGCATTTTTATAGAAATACATTTGGTTTCAATAACAACCTCTAATTACATTATAAAAATAAACTTTGAAGTCATATATACTCATTTTGTATCAATAATGATGTTCAAAGCATGTTACAAGTTACATTTTGTTTGGGCCTTTTTATCCTCCTGAAAGAAACTTAAGTTTCTTATTCATTGGCCTACATCAGATTATAGACCAACAAGCACCATAAATTTGTGAATTGACTTAAAAAAATACAACTTCACTTTTAGACTACTATGAATATTACTCTTGTGGATATAAGAAATTTAACTTTCTCGGGAGTTTCATCTCATGTATTATCTCTTGAGAAAGTTTTAAAAAATATCTCAAGGGCCTGTTATACTGTTCCTGTGTTTGATTAGCATCATAAGTAAGACTTTTCTGTGTTAAAATGTGAAGTCTTTAAAATTCTGGGGATCATTTCCTTGTTTTTTTTTTTTTCACACTGTAAATTTTTTATTATAGAGGGATCCTTCAAGAGTTACTCCTTCATTAGGTTTTCAGTAAATATGCCAAGGAATTTTTCACATTTGCTCTTGGAGAAATGTTTTCATCTACTTGCTAGCCAGGAATCTGGAAGGAGCCTGCACTACTGGTTGCTGGGAGCTGATATATAAAAAGTTGAACCATTTTTGTATTTCTTTTAAAAGTATCTCTTTCTCAGGAGGACCCCAATATCACCCCAAGGTTTATTGACTCACCAGGAGCACTCACAAGACTCAGCATTTCAGTCATGGCAATGATCTGAAGGGAGAGGGTGCACCCAGAGATATCTGGGAGGAACCAAGCACCAGCTTCCAGAGTCCCCTTCCAGTGAAGTCACACAGGAAGTCCTTGATTGCTACAGCAATGAGTTGAAACAGGCATGGAATGTTGCCAACCAAGGAAGTTTCTTAGATGCTCAACAACCAGAGTTTTATAGGGTGATGGTTGTGTAAGCTCCTTCTGCCTGACCCATACAAAGTTATAGATACTGGAAGAAAAGCAGATGTTCGGTATGAACTAGATTATTTATACACAAAGTGTAGGCACAGGGAGCCTTTCAACCACTTTGGGAATGGTGGAAACCCTCCTGAAATTCATGGTCTCTACCACGAACATATTATATTTTTGAGCAAATCACTTCTACATTTTCAAGTCTAAATTTCTTCTCTCTTAAATAACAAGATAGCTAGATAATATTAGAAATAATTTCTGATTATCTAGTAATTGAAATCTAAATTTTATATAGATTTGTTTCTTGGTCTATGTAGGTTTTTAATTACTTTTTGCCCTAGCTTCCAATGGTGATTTTGTATACTAGTAGATGAGGATTAGAGGCTTCTATTGCACTTAAGTTATTCCTGTTATGCTTTTTCCTACTTAGCAATTTTCATATCCATATGCAAATCTGTGTCTTATATGTTAAAAATCCAAATGGAGAAATTACATTATTGACTGCATAGTCTTAAAGACCACAGGGCTCAGCTGGTGTGGCTCTGTGGTTGAGCATCGACCTATAAACCAGGAGGTCACAGTTTGATTCAGGGCACATGCCTGGGTTCCAGGCTCGATCCCCAGTAGGGTGTATGCAGAAGGCAGCTGGTTAATGATGCTATGTCACCATTGATGTTTCTATCTCTCTCTTCCTCTCTGAAAGCAATAAAAGTATATTTAAAAAAAATAAAGACAGTAGATATGAAAGGTGACAAGGCAAGTATTTAATTCCTATTTAACAGAGGAGAGCACAGTAACTTAGAATAATTAACTTGTAAATGTCTGCACAGGTAATACATCATAGAGCCTAAATAGAATGTAGTTCTAACTAACTACTTGACAGGTCATTCTTAGAGACTTTTTTTTCATGTTGTGCCTTTAGTGACTGGAGCATAAGTGTGGCTCAATAAGTGTTAGGTGGATAAGAATTGTATGAACTTGGTACAATTTATTCATTCTCTCATTCATCAAAACTTTTAGAGAACACAGTTACCAAAAAAATTCTTCATTCTAATATTCTGCTATGATTTGATTGATGGTTTTTATAATTAACTTTTATATTTTCAATTCATCTTGGACCTGGTTTTTGCTGTTAGAAACTTCATCCCTTTTCCTTAGAACATTAGTTTTGTGCCTTTTTCTACCAGTTTCTCCTTTACTTGCCTCACTTCTCTCAGGGAACTGGGGGCTGGCTACCTGGTAAATTATAAATTTTATTTGGTCTCCTGGTTCACTTTTATGTACCTTTCTAGTTTAGAACAGAGAAATATTTCGCTTTGTCCCTGCTCAAGCCATCTTTGAGATAGAAGCTCCCAAAAGCACCATTTCAAAGAAAACCCTATGATAGAATAAAATAAAGCAATTTACCATTTTCAAATCAGTGGCCACTCTGGTGGAAAATGTGTTCAAGGGTTCTTGTAAGTGAAAGAGAATTATGGTGCTACTGTATTATTTCTTACAATACTTTAAATGTCCTGTAATGCCATTTCCCTCTTTAGTTGGACTTAAAAAAAAGCTCTTCAGGTACAGTTAGGGAATTTTATTTTGTTTAAAAGTTCTTTGGCAATATAGGAATAATTCTATTTTGAAAATATTTTTTTTAGAGCTACAAGGTAAATAAGCACTGTAACTGACTTTTTTGGTATTAAAATGTACCTATTATGTTATTTCAAAAGATGCATATAATCTATACTTAAAAAAGTTCAATATGCTAATTAGACTAAATGACCTTTGGGACGTCATTATGGACAAACTTCTGGACAGCCACAGTGCCAGAGGCTGAGGCAGAGGCGGTTAGGGGTGATCAGGCCAGCAGGGAAGCAGTTAGGGGGCAGTCAGGCAGGCAGGCAGGTGAGCGGTTAGGAGTCAGCAGACCTGGATTGCAAGAGGGATGCCCAATTGCTGGTTTAGGCCCAGTTCCTGTGGGATTGGGCCTAAACCAGCAGTTGGACATCCCCCGAGGGGTCCTGGATTGGAGAGGGTGCAGGCTGGGCTGAGGGACCTCCCCCCGCCCAAGCATGAATTTTGTGCACCAGGTCTCTAGTTGAATATAAAAAGTAATTCCAACATTAAAATATTATATGTTGACATCAAGAGTCTGTTTTGGAATTGTGTCTTGTAATTTTAGTACCATATTTAACAACACACATATATAGTTATGTACTTAACTTTGGCATCATATGAAGGAGACATTTTTAAACATCAGTAATTTGAAGTTTTATTATTAAACCAGAGGCCCGGTGCATGAAATTCGTGCATGGGGTGAGGGGTATCCTGAGACCCCTCGAGTTATATCCAACTGCCCATTTAGGATATAACTCAGATATAACGGGCAGTTGGACATCCCTCTCACAATCCAGGACTGCTGGCTACCAACTGCTCACCTGCTTCTGCCTGACTGCCCCTAACTGCTTCTGCCTGACAGCCTGATCACCCCTAACCATTCCCCTGCCAGCCTGATCGACGCCTAACTGCTCCCTGGCTGGCCCGATTGCCCCTAACTGCCCTCTCCTATTGGCCTGGTCACCTCTAACTGCCCTCCCTTGCCAGTCTGGTGACCCCTAACTGTGCTCCCCTGCAGGCCTGGTCACCCCCAACTGCCCTCCCCTGCTGGCCCGGTCAGCCGTAACTTCCCTCCCCTGCAGGCCTGGTCCCCCCTCAACTGCTCTCCCCTGCAGGCCTGCCCCCCCCAACTGGCCTCTCCTGGAGGCCTGGTTCCCCCCCCACAACTGCCCTCCCCTACAGGCCTGCCACCCCCAACTGCCCTCCCCTGCTGACCTAATCTCTCCCAACTGCCCTCCTTTGCCAACCTGGTCACCCCTAACTGCCCTCCCTCTTGCCTGATCATCCACAACTGCCCTCCCCTTCAGGCCTGGGTACCCCCCAACTGCCTTCCCATGCTGGTCTGGTCTCCCCCAACTTCCCTCCTCTGCTGGCCTGGTCACCTCTAACTGCCCACAACTGCCCTCCTCTGCTGGCCTGATCGCCCACAACTGCTCTCCCTTGCAGGCCTGGTCCCTCCCAACTGCCCTCCCCTGCAGGCCATAGTGTGGTGGCCATCTTGTGTCCACATGGGGGCAGCCATCTTTGACCACATGGGGGCAGCCATCTTGTGTCTTGGAGTGACAGTCAATTTGCATATTACTCTTTTATTAGATAGGCTCTATTCATATAAATTCTGTGCTTTGAGATGTTTTGCTCTCTCATTGATGTTTCTATTTCTCTCTCCCTCTCCCTTCCTTTGTCTCTAAAAACCAATAAAACATATTTAAAAAAAATAATCTTGCGTAGTATGTGGTCCCCACCATTTTCCCAAGAAATGAAACTTGTGATGGGTTTATTATTATTATAAATAAATAGATACTTGCAAGATTTTTCATCCTTTGAGTATTTTTTCTTTGAAGTTACATAAACTTTACTGCAAATGTGAAACCTAAAATAAAAATTACCTCTGCTGTGTTTGTTCAGTATTATTTCTGTGTGTTTGGAGTGTTTATAGCTACAAAATAAATAAATAAATCCATATAAAATTGAAATTATTGAGTAGGTAGTATCAACCTGTGAATGCATTTTAAGTGTTCATGTCATTTTTGAGCTACTATGTCCTCTTTTGAAAAACAAACAGGTTCATTGATATAGTGTTCACAAATACACTTTTTCTGTCCTCTGGTTTCGATACAACAGATTAATAATTTAATTATTAATATTAATAATTTCATATATTGATTGTATGTGTACTCTGTAAAGATCACTACCCAGGTCTTATGAATGATTCTAAGATGTTACTTTTGGAGGTAAAGGGAGTTTTATTAGTACAATAGCACAGATTAGATATCAGTTTGAATCAGTTTCATAGAATTTTGTTTTGCCACAGCACATTGCTTTGCCATAAAACATGGTCTCTGACCTGAAGTTTCATGCACATGTGAAAAGTTCAAATGTAGTGCGTGATTGAGTGATTTAGTAACAGTTCACAACAAAGGAAGATAAGTGAAAAGGACTTAACAATTTAAGAGGGCAATGCCTGATTAATTGTCAAATCATGCTTAGCAATGCAGAAGACACTATGACATGTTTTGTGATTTTTATTAGCACTCTCATATGTTTATATCTCTGGGACATGTCTGCTTTGGGATGTCTTATTTCCTCATTTAGACTGTAAGCTCATGTTGGTAGGAACTATTATTTTTAGTTTTTGTATCCCCATGAGATATGACATAAGGCACAGTTATTGAAAATCCTTGCAGATTAGTCCTTATTATCATTATCCCCTTTTAAAAAGTAAGGTATTTTCTAAGATATAGTTGAATTAGTCTTTATACAGGATACTATTTAAATTACACTATAATTAAATCTATATCGAAATGTTTTCAACATCTTACATAAAAACTAAGTCACCTCATTCATGCTATAACTTCTCAGTAAAAAAATATGCCACCAGTGATTGTTAATATTATAATTTTAATGAATGTTATTATATTAAAATGTAATATTTTAAAACAAAAATTGCAGAAGGAGGCATATTGCATGCACATTATATTTGTGAAAAATCAGCTTTATTTGTATTTTTTAATAAGAAATACTCCTTTCAATAAGGATGAGTATCTATCCAAGCAGAACTCATTAAATGTGTAAAGTTAATAATGTTGTTAAGTATAACATAGAAATTAAAAATGGTGACATTTTAAAACAAACTATTTGAAGAATAATTTACATATAAAAGCACTCATTCTAATTGTGAAGTTCAATGAATTTTGACAAATATGAGTAGCCTTGTAACTATCACTACATACTTGCAATAGCTGTTTCAAAGTCCTGTCTACCAATGCCAGGATCGCTCATTTCAGGACCTGTTGCTATTGTCTGATTTTTCTCCTGGTGATGGATGTTTTTCCCTGTTTATGCACAGGTCTAATATTTTTTATTAGGAGATAATATGAGATTTGTTGTTTTAAAGATTGTTTAAATTAGTTTGCTAGCAAGTTAAACAACGATAAGCTATTCAGACAGGTTTAAAGTACAGTTTATCCTGGGCTGGTTTGCCTCTACTGCTGCCTTGCGATGCTTTTAGGTTCTCAACTGAACACCTTGGATCTTCAAGGATATCTCTTCATTCTACCTAGTAAGAGCTTTGGAAACTGTTCAGCTTACAACTCTCCCTGCTTGTTCTTTGCTCAGGCTTATGGAGTTTCATCCTATATGTGAACAACTTATTATTGAACAAACAACTCAGAGAACCCCTGAGCAGCTTCCTAGGGCTTTTACTCCATGTAGCTGTGTCAACTGTAATACTCAGCCCTGCAAATTCTAGCTTCCCCATCATTCCCAGACACTAATGTCTGTTTCTTCAATTCAGTGATACTTTTTGCTTTCTACATTATTGTGCTACAGTCTGGAAAGTGCTTTTGTAACATTTGCTGATTTCCATGGTGGGAATCGTCCAGCCATTCTCACTTTGTTAATTTCAAGTTCTCAGATGACATTATTGACACAGGATTGGGGAGAAAGTCATGCAATCAGTTCTTTTGAGCAGTGCGAGCTGGCTCTGATATACCTCTAAGCTTAGAATTTATGACAGTTAAGTCCTTTTTGAAATAAAGTGCCCCTTTAAAGAATGCATAATTACCTATGAATTTTAAATAAATTTTCAGGTTTGTTTAGTAGTAGTAGTAGTTGTTTTTTTACAAAAATTTTATTCATCTTCTAACTAAATTGGGCCAATTGATATAGTTTTCTGAGTTACATTAGATACCTGCTTAAAAGCTTTAAAAAAAATCCAAGAAGAGGCAAGTTTTAAATAATTTTATATAAATTTGATAAAAGTTTCCTTATATTCATAATGTTACATAAAATTTTATCTTACACCGTACTTCCTATGCATTGTATTTTTTGAGCCTGTCTTGTAATGATTATTTTAACATTGCCTCAGCTATCCTCTCTGGAAAATGATTAGATAGTTCTGTTTCTTTATGGCAGAATGAGTAATAATGAATGCTTTTTCTTTTCTATGTATAATGTAGATAAAGGTACGTTACAAGTATTATTTTAAGCATTATATTTTAGAATTGAATGTCCTGATAAAGAAATCTGATCACAAAATAATAGTGTTTTGTTATGCAGTTATCTAGATAATGTTTTTTAATTGAGTTATAATTTACTAGAGGCCCAGTGCAGGAAATTTGTGCATGGCGGGGGCGGGGGTGGTGGGAATCCCCTCAGCCCACCCTGAACCCTCTCCAATCCAGAAACCCTTGGGTGATGTTTGAATGCCAGTTTAGGCCTGATCCCTGTGGCCTGATCCCTGTAGGATTGGGCTTAAAACGGCAGTCAGGCATCCCTCTCACGATCTTGGACTGCTGGCTCCTAATAGCTCACCTGCCTGCCTGCCTGGTCACCCCTAACTGTTCCCCTGCCAGCCTGGTCACCCCTAACTGCCCCTGCTGCTGGCCAGGTTGCCCCCAACTGTCCCCTCTCTGCCGGCCTGGTTGCTCCTAACTGCCCTCCCACCGGCCTGGTCACCGCTTTCTGCCCCCCCTGCCGACCTGGTCACCCCCAGCTGCACCACTTCCACTGGCCTGGTCTTCCCTAACTGCCACCCCCAGCTCTCCTGGTTGCCTCTTACTGCACCTCCTGCCGGTCTAGTCGCCCCCAACTGACCCCCTCTGCCAGCCTGGTTGCCCCTAACTGCCCCCCCCATCAGCCTGGTCTCCCCCAACTGCCCCTCCCTGCTGGCCTGGTCGCCTCCCATGGCCCCCCTGCTGGCCTGGTTGCCCCACACAGCGTGCTGGTCAGTCGTTTGGTTGTCCCTCACTAACCCCCCTGCTGGCCTGGTCACCCCATGCCGCCTTCATGTTCACCCCACGCAGCCTGCTTGTTCAGTCATTTGGTCAGCCCTCACTAACCCCCCTGTGGCCTGGTAGTAGGCAGCCATCTTGTAAGGATGTGAGGGTCAATTTGCATATTACCACTTTATTATATAGGATATGCAGTGCAGTATTCAGATATTAGGTATATCCATCAATCAGGTTTGATGAATGTATATCAAGTTTATGAATATTTCCATCACTTCATTAAGTTTCCTTGTGTCCCTTTCTAGTCAATTCTTTCCATAAAAGCAAATATCTTTCACAGGTTAGGTAAGGCCTTGTATAGAATTTCAAATAAATGTACCCTTGGCAACTTTTACTCAGCCTATTTTTGAGGTCCATCTATGATGTTGCTTGTACTAGTAGATTGCTTCATTTTATTTCCTAATATTTATGAAAGCAAAAAGTTTATTTAGCCATTCTCCTCTTGATGAATATCCAGGTTATTTCCAGTTGTGGGCTATTATGAATGAAGATGGTATAAACATGTAAGGGATTTCTGTGGACATATATTTTCATTTATTTTGGATAATTAATTAGAAATATAATTATTGTGTCCTAAGGTAGATGTATATTCAGTTTTTTAAGAAACTGACAAATGCTTTTCCAAATTGGTCATTCAATTTTAGTTAAGGCCTGGGGTGGGGGATTGCTGGGAGGAGTCAATGGGGAAAAAATGGGACATATGTAATACTTTCAACAATAAAGATTTTAATAAAAGAGAACTTCTCAAAAAATGTTACTTAAGTAACTTAGTATTAGAAGTTCTCACAGTTTTCTCAGTCAAATCCAAAACTTTAAAACATAATGAATAGATGAGATTTAAGTAGTGTTTTATATATAATTTGATATGAATTAAAAATACTACACTATTATATCATTGGAAAAATTATGAAATCTGTAAACACTTTAAGATTTCTCCCTAAAATATACATCTCTGGCTTTCTCCTTTCACTTTCACTTCTTCAGTGCCTTTGGGACCTTGTGGTAAATTCTTTGAATTATGCTATGTGGCTATAGGTTTAAGTAAAGCCTAATGTTTTCCTAATTAGGGGTGGATTTGCCTAATAACCACTACTTATCAGTGATTATAATTATTAGAAATATGTGATTTCTTGGTCTGATATTTAATATCTTAACTTTATGAATATTCTAACCAGATGTGTAAACTGGTAATTTTGTGCAAAAATGGCCAGAAATTCCAGAGACAAATATGGTTAAATATCTTAAGAAAAATCTGTATGGTGAAACTTGTTAAGTTTCGTGAAAGTATCTTACATATACTATGTATAATCAAATAATTGTAGTAAGATATATGTTTGTTTTGGAAAGGGAATGAGCAAATATTTTGCCTGTAAGCCTTCACCCATGTATTCATTCATCTATTCAATTCATATTTCTTAAATGGTTATAATGTGACAGACACTGAGCTACACAGTGGATATATTGTACTGAATAAACTATATATAATCACTGAATTCTAGAAGCTTATTGTTTAGCAGAGTAGATGGAAATGAAAGAAACAGACATATATAGTGGGGCTAAATGGTGATGGACAGAAACTCAACATCGGTTGGTCAACACACAATACAGATGGTGTGTTGTGAAACTGCACCTGAAAACTGTATAATTTTGTTAACCCGTGTCACCCCAATAAATTCAATAAAAAGGAAAAAATAAAGATGCAGATGCACAAATATAAAAACCTGAAATAAGTACTATAAAGGGAAATTACGTGAAGATACTGTGTGCAGGGATACTCTTGATTTTATGGTATATATTTACCCTTGGGTTAGATCACTGCCTAGAGAGTGTGGAGTTACTTCACATCTGTACAACATATGTGCTTTTCTAAATGATATAATTATGTTGAGTTTCAAAAATTAAAAGAAGAGCAGATTATCAGTAATCTACAAACAATATTGTGGGTCTAATGTATGTTTCTTTCTTGACATGAAAAACATTTAAATATTTCTATTTAGATATTAACTATACACACAGTTTCAGATAGTTTTGTATTTATATATACTTATGGTTGAATGCATAACAGGCTAAGAGTTCTTAATTGCATTATATTTCTTTAGTATTTTTACCTAATTCTAAACATAAAACACACCCTCAGGGAATATGGTCACTCTGTTTTGGTTGATCCCTTGATAGCTTGGTGGCAGTCCTTCCTAGAGAACTTGTGAAATATAACACACCTATTATAAGGTTTAAATGAAAGCTTGCCCCATATTCTAAGAAAAGTACAAGTACTTATGTTCTCATTTAATTGGTATGCCAATGCCTTCCATGTGACAGTCAAAGCATTCTGCAATGTAAATAGAATGAAATATAGTGCTTTTAGTCTGAAGAGACAGGTATGTTTTTTCAAATGGAGATATCTGAAATGCCTGTCATAAAGAAACTATAAAAACATTTGAGCAGATATTAAACATTATTATACAGAGAGCTTTAGGATAATTGTCTAAATTTCTCTTGGTGACTCCTGTATAAATTAGCTCATAATTAGATAATCAACTGTCCAGGTAAAAAAATAAATAAGCAAATGTTAGAATTTTATTGATAGTGATATAAATGATTATTTACTAACCTTCCAGTAGATATCAAATATAAGTAAAAACAAGTATTGGAAAGACTGGATTAAAATAAAGGGGATACTTACATTTATAGAATTGGTCACTCAAGGGTATTTGTCAGTTTACCTTAGGAAAGGTGACTGGAATCTATGAAAATAGTTGTTTGTAAATTCTGCCAAATCCTTGACCTCTAGACTATTCATAGTATGCTATGGTCCAGAGCTCTGATAGGAAGGAACAGCTAGAAGATTAAAGGACTTTGCAGAGGATTCAGATGCTGACCAATGCAAGGAAGATAAGAGTTTCTCAGTCTAACAAAGTTAAGTATCTGCTAGAATATAAATTAACCTTTTTTAGAGAATAAGTATAGACTTACATTACACAATAAAATTTACTAGATATGTGAAGAAACAGGAAAATATTAGTCATTATCAAGAAAAACTAGAAATAGAAATAGACTCTGAGATGAACCAGGTGTTGAAATTATCTGACAAGAGTTTTAAAGCAGCACTTACACTTATTTTGTAAGGACTTAAAAAGGCCCAGTGAGTGAAGACATGGAGAATCATAACAGATAAATAGAAACTGTATTTTTAAAATATACATTTTAGAATTAGAAAGTAAAATATATAAAATAATTCAAGTTGGCCCAAAAGCAGCTACCAATGCAGAATAAATATAAAGATAATTAATGTATTATCTAATCTGAAGGACAGATGGTAAAAGATTAAATAAAGAATACAGTCTTGGTAATCTATAAATAACATCAAGGGCTTAATGAATGTGTATTTCACTGAGAAAAGAAGAAATAACTAATGTGGACTAACATGTATATGAAGATAATACTGGCCAAAAAAGTCTCTGTTTTTGTGAAATTAATATATTTAGATCCAACTTCAGGGAACTGAAACAGGATAAATACAAGGTATATCACACATAGACACATCATTGGTTATTTCCAGAAAAACAAGTACCAAAAGAAAATATAGAAAGTGGCTGGAGAAAAACAACTAGTTGTATACAAGGAAAATATGACATAAGTTATTGCTAACTTTTCTTGAGGAACAAAGGAGGACAGCAGACAGGAAAATAACTTATAATGCTAAAAGAAAACAACAACAACACAAAAATTCAATTTCATATCTTATGAAAATATTCCTCAATATGAAGATGAAACAAAGATATGTTCACTTAAAAATTGAATGAATTTGTTAAGAGCAGATCTGCACTTCACAAACTCTTCAGGATATGGAATAATAGACTGTAACTTTGATATATAGGAAGAAATGAAGAGTAGCAGATGTAATTAATTCTGTAAATGAGATTTCAACAAAAATAAAACTTTTTGTTTATCTGCAACTCCATTTAAAAAGGAGATGCTAGGTAAGGCATAATAAACTGTGTGAAATAATTCACAAAATATATATTTGACAAAGGATTTGTCATGAAACTAAAAAAAGATAATTAAAATTCAAGAAAATATTTGAATATATACTTCCTAAAGAAAAATTTGCACATGTAAGTAAATAAAATCTATGATCTATAAGGGAAATAAGCACTCAAATCACAGCAATGAAAAGTAATAAAGACAGTTGAAAAACAAGTAAAAATAATGTTAAACAGCCTTCTAGATATGGCAGAGGAAAAGTGTAATCACTACAAAAAATCATCAGGGTGACTGGGATGAGTATTTTTAACGCATTTGTATATTGGATGGCAAGTCATAGCTGAGATCCTTGGATGCATGACGTATTATTCTGTAGACATGTCTGTTGTGTGTGTAGCCTACAAAAACCATGTACCTTATTCTAATTTGTGATAATATATCCACTGAGAGGAAAAAGTAAGTAATTCCTTTTTTCTCTTAAAGGAAATTATCTGTTATTCTCAGACATTTTGAAGTTATTTTGTTTCAAAATACGCATGTTTCCATCCCAAGTTGTAAATTAGTTGTCCCTCTGCCCACTTAACTTAAAAGGAAGCAGTGAGCTAAGATTTGGAAACAGCCTAAGTGCCCATCAGCAGATGAGTGGATTAAAAAATTACAGTACATCTACACAATGGAATACTATGCTGAGGTAAAAAAGGAGTTCTTACCATTTGCAATAGCATGGATGGAACTGGAGAGCATTATGCTAAGTGAAATAAGCCAGTCAGAGAAAGATAAATATCACATGATCTCACTCATTTATGCAATATAATGAACAACATAAACCAATGAACAAAAACAGATCCAGAGACAGAGAAACATTGATCAGACCATCAAACCTCAGAAGGTAGGGGAGGGTAGGGGTAAAGGGGAGAGATCAACCAAAGGATTTGTATGCATGCATATAAGCATAACCAATGGACACAGACAGCGGAGGTGAGGGCATGAATGGGGGGCCATGGGTGGTAATGGGGGAATAAGGACACATATATAATACCTTAATCAATAAAGAAATTAAAAACAAAGGAAGCAGTGTGATAGGTCAGCTTTGTGTGTCATCAGTGGGCTTGAGGACTGAGGACTGAACACTGAAGGAGATGTTATTTGTAAGTTGTCTCTGATTCCCACACGGAGTTGTTGAAGTAATATAAGGAGCTAACCTGTGTGGAAGTCAATTTGCAAATCATACTAACCCTAAAAAACACAAGTAAATCTACTTCACAACCAGTACCTGATTTAATCAATTTTCAATTGCTGTGTTAATTTGAGACTAGACTCATGCTTCAGAATTGTTTAGAAAATTAAGATGATATAGCACCAATTAATATCTATATTGGTGTTTTGTTCTATAGACCTGTTACAATTAAAAACAAAACAAAACATGTTTTTATTGATTTCAGATCCAGGAAGGGAGAGGGAGAGAGAGAGAGAGAGAGAGAGAGAGAGGGAGAGAGAGAGAGAGAGAGAGAGAGAGAGAGAGAGAGAGAGAGAGAGAGAGAGAGAGAGAGAAAGAAACATCAATGATGAAAAAGAAACATTGATCGGCTCCCTCATGCACACCCTCTTCTAAGGATCATGCCTGCAACCTGGGCATGGGCCCTGATCAGGAATTGATTTGTGACTTCCTGGTTCACGGGTGGATGCTCAATCACTGAGCTACACGGGCCGGGCCATACATTACAATTTTTATCATAACCCAGGTTTTACAATTGCATCTATAAAATTTGGAACATTAAAATGTTTACTTTTAAGTACATTTTCTCTTTTAGGATGCTAATGCCAAACTCTCAATAATTCAAATTAACTTTGTTTTCACCATAGTAGTGATGCTCTCTTTCTATTTTGATAAACATGATTAGTATGTTTATTTTTAGCTGCAAGGCACATTACCTTTAAAATATATTTCATTTGGGAGGCTGATTCTGACACAATAATTGATATATATATTTCCTCTTAAGCAAATAAAATTCAAAGAATCAAAAAATTAGATATTAAATATTAAATCTTCTGTTTGCACAAATTCTTTATTTTTACTGAAATAATTATACAGTTAGTACTAAATAAGACTTAACTTTTACATCACGGGACTTAAATTTTTTGTTTGCTTTTAATCATTGATGGATATTTAACATCATTTTATCTGCAAAAGAAAATATGGGTTTTGTTTGTCCATTTATTTTGTTCATTAGATTTCACATATAAGTGAGGTCATATCGTACTTGGCTTTCTCTGAGTGGCTTATTTCACTTAGCATAATACTCTCCAGGTCCCTCCATGCTGTCACAAAAGGTAAGAGTTCCTTCTTTTTCTATGGTGGCGTAGTATTCCATTGTGTAGTGTACCACAGCCTTTACACCCACTCATCTACTGATGGCACTGGGGCTGTTACAGATCTTGGCTGTTGTACACAGAAACAGAGGCATGGATACATGGAACAGACTGACAGATGGCAGAGGGGAGACTGGATGGAAGAAGGTGAAGGAATGGGCCAAAGAACATATATGCATAAGCCCTAGATACAGACAGCAGTGTGCTAGTGGCCAGAGGGAAGGGGGCAGGGGCTGGATGGGTGGAGGTGGCCAAACAGGAAAATGAAGACATCCGTAACAGTGTCAACAATAAAAAGAAATTTAAATAATATGTAAGGATATAAACACAAGTATCTGATCTTACAGAAATGTATAACAGAAAATAACCATTTAATTAAAAACATTCTGTGGAGCTACAGAGTAGCCATGGTAACAAAAGTTGTTCTCAACAATTCCTGTATTCCTCTCAAAATTCTGTCTAAAATATCTCCTAGATGAGAAACACACGTATGGCTTATTGTAATGGTTGCATGAGAAAATATACTAAACATATTAAAAACATATTTTTAAAATCAGAGTTACACAGGAGTATTTGATATATAGTAAAATATAGATAAAAGTGTATAATTTATGAAATTTTGACTCTTGTATATATATGTGAGATCATCACTGCACTGTAGTTAATGAACCTGCCCATCACTCCTTTTAATCTTTGTCTGCTACTACTCCCTGCTCCCACATTTGTCCCAGGCAGCCACTCATCTGGGACAAATGAGAGTGTAAGTATAGATCAAAGTTCATTTTGGGGATATCTATATATGAGTATACTCATATATCCATATGATAAAAGACATATTGCTCCAATAAATTGCCGTTACATCTTTTTCCAAATTAAATGTTCATATAATTATGGATTAACTTCTTACTCTTTATTCTCTTCTACGTATTTTTCATTCTTAATGCCTTACACAGCATATTGTGACTGTGTTTTGTACACCTTGTTCAAATAACTTAAAACACATTACTGAATTTTAAAATGATTACAGATATCATTTATATATATATATATATTGTTTCTTAAAAATTAACTTTATGTTTTAGAAGGAAAATGGAATTGCTTTCACCTGAAGTGGATATATTTCCAATAAAATAAAATTTTGCAATGTTCATAGAAGTTAATCTTATTTAAGTTGGAAATATTTTAATGAAAAATCAAGAATCAAAATTTAATTATGTATTTATCTTGATAGCACTATTTAGCTGGATGTATAGTAGGTAAAAACTACATATAGAAAAGCACAACAAATTATACTGCTTCTTATTTATTGCCATTTTTGCGTTTTGGGGATATTTTTGTTTGTATGTTAGTTGACTCTTTTGTTCCCATTTTAGAGGCTGAGGGAAAGAGTGTTCGTAGTTAAGAAGGCTTTTAGAATAGTGACTACCACAATCACCAAACAGTAGGTGGTTTTCATCTCCACCACTACATCACATTTCTTTTTATATCATGCATAGATATTTGGAAATTGAGACAATGAGTAATAGCACAGCAAAATAAAGTAGACAAAGATAGATAACAAAATATAAATAAAATTGTAATCTCATAATTTGGAGTAATTAGAAAGGACTTATTATCTTTATTATGTTTGAGAATACATTTTAATACCCAAATTATTCATAAGAAATTATTTTTTGGCGGTAATTGCTCATTCTCTTTGGAAAATCTATGATTAAGTGACTTTTTGTGGAATTGTGATGATCATAAATATGGAGTGTGTGGCTTTGGGTATTTGATATAAGTAAAAAATAAAGTTATATTCCACAATCTTTATCCTCTACTGTTCAGCATACGTGGGTAAATGAACTAGATCAAATGCAATTTTAGTGATGAAGGAGTGGTAGTAAAAATATGCTAATACAGCTGAGGGTCAAATCTTAAGGCATATGTTTGTTCAGTTAAATGTAAGACGTATAATAAATGAATCTTATATGAACTTAGTGTGGGCTTTGGATGGAAGAGATCATTTTCCTGCTTGATATGTTGAAAATTTATATAATTTCTTCTACCAGTAAAGATACTAAACAATTTTATTATTTTTAACACTATTAATTTGCCAATTATAATAGGAAATTTACTAAAATGAAAAGTGAATTTTTGAAGTGATATAACTTTCCTGATTTTCATTTAACTTCATCTTTTATTAGAATTCCAAAAAGCCTAATTAATTTTCTTAGCTTTTCTCCCTTTTACCACAATGCTCTTTAGAAGGAAGGCAGGCTTATTATGGAAGTTCAGGCTTTTAAAAATCTGTTTAATGTTTTTTCTTTTCCCTAAGAAGAAGAAAAATCTGTTTTCTTAGATTTACAAACACACACAGAATGAGAGAGAGAGAGGGATTGAGAGAGAGAGAGAAGAGGGATTGAGAGAGAGAGAGAGAGAGAGAGAGAGAGAGATCTAAGCAATTCTGTTTATACTAGGTGGACTGGATATATTTTAAGATACTAAAAGCAGAGTACTTAAACTAAACAAGCAAAAACAATGGGACATATTTTTTAAGGGTGAAAGTATTAGTCATTTTAGGAAAAACTAGAACTTATTTGGACTTTACATGGTCAAGTATTTTTTATGTTGAGTTATGCTAGTATATGGAGAAGGCAGCCTATTCAGTTGATTGCTTAGGTGGGGGAGAAGATACCAGCCTTTCCCCCACTGTGGGGGACCAGATGGTTTGAACAGCTTTCTGGCCCTTTTGCATGATGGAAGATCACGGGGGTGTCCTCATGCATCAAAACCAGAAGATAAGAGGGGAAGAATGCTTATGAAATGTCTGTTTTCTACATTGCTCTTATCCAAACATCTCATGTGTTAGAAGTCAAGGCTTTTCTTGGTAATTATAATGGATCATTTATTTCTACCTTTTCTCTTTCACTAACTGATACTTAATAGTTTCCAAGGCTAAACAAATGCAATAATAGTCTTCCCACTTTATATATATATTTTTGTACAATAGTTTATAGCTCTTACTGACCTGTATCTGTAGTCTATTATGAACTCTTGTGAATGCAATACAACTGAAGATTAAAGAAATGGTACTTCTAAAGCAACCATAAATAATTAAAACACTTCTCTGTGTCTGCAACCGAACACATTTATTAAGCATGTTATTAAGCACATTTATTAACTTATGTGCTAGGGACCACGCAAGGTGACATGAAACATTTACCAGTGCTAAATTAATCTCTCTGTCCAATAATCATCCAGTTAATTACAGTCTTTGTCTCTGTCCTTTCTCAGTCATACATATGTCCCTGGGGATTTGCATTCACCGACTAATTGGCCTTCCCTCATTTTACCACATTTATCATATATTTAACATTTGTAGTTTTATGTTTTAAAAAGTATTATATACCAACTAACACCAAAACAGATGTTTGCCGGGCCTGACTAGCAGACCCTGAGTGACAGATCAATGATCACTCAGACACATGTTTCTGTGAAAGAGAGGGCTAAGGGACTGCCTGGCTAAAGGAACCAGACAGCCCCATTTGCCTCCCTCCTTAGGCTTTTATTGTAGCAACAGCTTGAACTGAAATTCACTTCTAGATACAATCAGCAGAATAAGTGTCCTTGAGAAAACACATGCTTCTACAAGGTTGGGTCTAAAGACTAAACACAGAGATTCCAGCAAAACACCTGGGGGCTTGGACTCATTTGGAAAAATCAAGGCAGGGGCTGCCACCTTCGGCAAGGTCCCCCTAGAGGCCCCCAACCTTTTGGAGAATCGTCCTTACAGACTTTCCAACCAAGTCCCATGCTTCCCCACAGATGTTGAGTATGCAACAGTTTTCACCATCTTTCCTCTTGAAGGTGATGAATTCTAAGTGATCAGCTAACCAAGATTTCATAATGGGTCTAGCAATGTATTTCTTACAGTATAGAAGGAAAATGTTCTTTCTTTCATTGCTTCCTGTATTTCCTTCTGTTTTTCTTTGCACTATTTTTCTGCTTCTTGACTTTTTCCTCAGTCTCTGAAATTCAGGGAGAATTATTTCTAGACATCATTTCTTATGTGCAGTTTTTGCTATCACCCAGATCACAGCTGCCTGCTAAATGAATGTGATTTTCCCTGGCTCTGAAATGAAGCACAGTTGTTTTCCAACATCTTGTTAGTCAAACATTAAGACTGCTCACAAATGTGGCGCTCTTCCAGGCAAAGACTTTACAGGGATGAAATTAATAACTTTCGTGAATGAGCAGGTCATTAACTGGAGAGCACCAATCCGGTCAGTTTCTGTTCATGATCTGTGAAGTCTCTATGTCAGTCATGGACATTAGGGTCAATATCTATTTGATTTTCCGCATTGTTTTCTTTATGTAAATACAGAAAAATACAAGTGCATAATCTTTTCCCTATTTATATACAAAAGGTTACATACATACTAGAGACTATTTCTTGTATTTTCCTCTTAACAATTAATCTTGAAAATATTTTTATATTATCAATTATAAAGTTTCCTTTTTTCTTGAGGTATAATTTACAAACATTACATGTTTTGGGTGTACAGAATAATTATTTGATATTTGTATATATTGCAAAATGATGACCACAATAATTCTAGTTAACATCCATCACTATACGTAGTTATAATTTTTTTCTGGTGATAAGAACTTTTAAGATTCATTCCATTAGCAATATTCAAATATGGGATATAGTATTATTTACTATAGTCATCATATTGTACATTACATTCCCATAACTTATTTACTTCACAACCAGAAGTTGGTTCATTGAAGAATATATATTTTTATTGATTTTCAGAGTCAGAAAGGGAGGGAGAAAGAGAAACATCCATGTGAGAGCAGTTGCCTCCTGCACGCCCCCTACTGGTGTTGGAACCTGCAACCCAGGCATGTGCCCTGACCAAGAATTGGACCAGCAATCTTTTGGTGCAAGGAATGGTGCTCAACCAGGGGTGTCCTCATGCATCCTCATGAAGTTGGTACATTTTGATTCCTTTCACCCATTTTCCCACCCTCCACCTCCTGCCTCTGGCAATCACCATCTGTTCTCTATCTATGAACTTGTTTTGTTTTAATTCTACACATATAAATGAGATGATATAATATTTGTCTTTCTCTGTCTGCCATATTTTCCTTAGCATAATGCCCACATTGTCCATCCTTTTTATGACAAATGGCAAGATTTTATTCTTTTCATGGCTGAATAACATTCCATTGCAGTATACCACTTCTTATTTATCCACTCATCTATTGATGGACACTTAGGTTGTTTTTATATCTTGGCAATTGAAAGTAAAGCTGCAGTGAACATGAGGGTACATACATATTTTTGAGTTAGTATTCTTATTTTCTTTCAGTGAATACCCAGACCACATGGTAGTTCTATTTTGAAATTTTTGAGAAAATGCCATACTGTTTTCTGTAGTGGTTGCACCAATTTACATTCCAGTCAATCCAACAAGGATTCCTTTTCCTCCACACCCTTGCTGATACTTGTTATTTCTTTTATTTTTGATATTGGACAGTCTAACAAGTGTGAGCTGATATCTCATTGGCTTTGATTTGCATTTTATTGATGATTAGTGAAGTTGAACATTTTTTTATAAACCTATTGGCCATCTGTATGTCTTCTTTGAAAAATAAGTTTGTTCAAATCCTCTGTACATGTTTAAATAGGATTGCTTATTTTTTGCTATTGAGTTCTATGAGTTATTCATATATTTTAGCTATTAACTTATTTTCAGAAATATAATTTGCAAATATTTTTTTCTATTCAGTAGGTTATCTTTTAATTTTGCTGATGGTTTCCTTTGTTGTACAAAAATGTTTTAATGTGATGTAGTCCCACTTGTTAATTTTGCTTTTGTTTCCTTTGTTTTTGGTATTTAAAAAAAAATCATTTTCAAGACCTGTGTGAAGGAGCTTATTGCCTATATGTTCTTCTAGAACTTTTTTGGCTTTGGTCTTACATTCAAGTCTTTAATTCATTTCTAGTTAGTTGTTTTATATGGTGTAAGATAGTGGTTCAGTTTCATTCTCTTGCAGGTGGCTTTCTATTTGCCCAGTATCATTGTTGAAGAGATGTCCCTTTCCCAATTATATATTGTTGGATCCTTTATCATAAGATACTGGAAAATGTATGTGTGGGTTTATTTCTGGGCTGTCTGTTCTGTTCCATTGATTTGTATGTCTGTCTTTATATTAAAACCATACTGTTTAAACATATACATACACATACACTATATGTATCTACATCTAATAGTTAATTTGATCAGTACCTCTAACTGGGCATTTGGGTTGTTTATAACTTTTGCTATTACAAACTTATTGCAGTTTATATATAATTTAGCACATGTCAATTATATCAGTAACATAAATTCCCAGAGGATTGCTGGGCCACACTATGTTACAGTTTTGAAAAAAAGTCATCTTACTGTCTCTATTGTTGTTTCAATTTATACTATTCCAAATAATACATGGAATTTCATTTTCCCTTTTGCCAAACCATTAAAGTGTATTGTCAAACTTTATATTTTTTCCAATCGGTGGATATGAAAACAATGTATTAGTGTCGATTTCAACTGAATTTCTCTAAGTGAGCCTGAAGGCCTTTTCATATATTATAGAGGCATTTGCTTCTCTTTAAATTCTTTGGTAGAAAGTTTTATGGATATGGGTATTTCATACAGATTGAATGAGGCTTTGAAGAATCAGACTAAACAGACCTCTTCAGAAACATAAATATATTTTTGCTGAGGACTTACTTTTATTTTCATTAGACAATGTTTGATATACATTCTTACCTCTGAGTCTTTGAACTTCTCACCTTTATGCTGTAGAGCAGCTGACTCTACATCTTTATGTTCACACTTAGTTTTCTTCAAACAGGGGCCAATAGAAGATTTCTGATTTCTAAATTGAAATCAGGTTGATGTATCCAACTGTCTTGTTCATTTTTCTTTATTTCTAAACTAAAGGGCCGGTGCATGAAATTTGTGCATGGTGTGTGGGGGGGGTGTCCCCTCAGCCCAGCTTGCACCCTCTCCAATTCAGGACCCGTCAGGGGATGTCTGATTGCCGGTTTAGGGACTGGGCCTAAACCGTCAGTCGGACATCCTTCTCATAATCTGGGACCACTGGCTCCTAACTGCTCACCTGCCTGCCTGCCTGATCACCCCTAACTGCCCCCCCCCCTGCCAGACTGACCCCCTGTAACTGCCTCTGCCTGCCAGACTGATCACCCCTCACTGCCCCTGCCAGCAGCCTGGTCATCCCCAACTGCCGCCCCCCCCGCCAGCCTGGTTGCCCCTAACTGCCCCCCTCTGCTGGCCTGGTCACCCCTAACTGCCCCCCCCCCCCGCTAGCCTGGTCGCCCCTTACTGCCCCCCCTGCCAGCCTGGTTGCCACCAACTGCCCCCCCCCCCCGTCGCCCTGGTCTCCCCATATGCCACCCCCTGCTGGCCTGGTCGCCCTACGCAGCCTGCTGTTCGGTCGTTACTGTTACTGTGACGGCATCCTGGACAATTTGCATATTCCTCTACTATTAGAATAGATTCCTTGATGCTAATTTCATCATTATGTCTGGATTTTACTAGAATTAACTCTTAGAGAGCAAATTCATTTTCTTAAATCTGAGGTATTGACAGGAAAGGGAACACTTCACTATCGTTCCCTCTCTAACATTTTCATATTTAGACATAATATTATTCTTTAGTCTTTTAGATTTGATTAAATTAGTTTTTTGTTTGTTTTATGTTTTTTTTTAACTTTTTTGCTTAACAACATACAGTACAATAAAATGATATGTTTTGACTTCTATTATAATTACTAAGATCTGTTGATCTTCTCTTTTCATCTTTCTCCTGGTTTGTTCCACTCATCTAATTGTCCTTGGATTAATCAACCAGGATTAAGAAAATGCCATGTAAAATTATCTTTAATGTCTTTTTTTTCCAGTTGCACAATCTGGCTAATAAATTGTGATGCTTTTCATCTCTGTACTTAAGCCTTAAAAGCTGATGCAAAATTTCTAGACCTCTCTTTCCTTTTGGTCCAATGATAGGCAGCACTAAGCATCATGGATAAAACATTGCTTTGTTCTTTGAGTCACTATTATGAACAGATTCTCCTGCCAATTCACAATAGAAGCTGGGTGCAAGCCACAAATACCATTGTGTTAAGCCATGGGGATTTGAAAGTTGTTTCTGTAGCATGATTAAGTCTATTATGACTGAGAAGGATATGCTTTTAAAGATAGTAGGATGGTAGACTCAATAGGATTTATTAAAAGTACCAAGTGAAAAGGAGAAAGAGAAATATACACTGAATGGCCAGATTATTATGATCACATAATCTGGCCACTCAGTCAGTGTGTGTGTGTGTGTGTGTGTGTGTGTGTGTGTGTGTGTGTGTGTGTGTATATATATATATATATATATATATATATATATATATATATATGAGGCCCAGTGCATGAATTTGTGCATGGGTAGGGCCGGCCAGCCTGGCCAGGGGGAGGGGACATGGGCGGTTGGCTGGCCTGCCTGCTGGTTGAACTCCTGGTCAAGGGGACAATTTGCATATTAGCCTTTTATTATATAGGATATACACTGAGTGGCCAGATTATTTGCGTTCAGAGATCATAATAATCTGGCCACTCAGTGAAGGCTAATGAGTTGTATAAAATATTATCTATTGATTTTAACACTTAGGTTGCTGTTTGTGGTTTTTAAGAGGATAGTTTTGATGACATGATGAGGAAGGAAAGTATAACAATAGACTACAGAGTAAATGGGGGACATAGAAGTAGAGACAACTAGTATTGAAATCAACATCATGAATTATAATACCAGACTAGCTGACTATGAAATATCTAAATGTACAAAATGTAAACATATTTGCTTCAATTTTAAGAAAAAAATTCAAGCTATATTATCAGAAAATGAAGTTAATGTAATATAAAAACAAAACAAGAAATCTATGACTACATTTCATAGAATATACAAACAACCTCAGGAAATTAAATAATATCATTGGATAATAGGACTAAAGCCATTTCTGCTTTCTTTTTAAAATTCTTTCTTCAATTTACATGACAATTATGTGAGGACATTTGCCATTTATTTCTAACACTTCAGTTCTCATTTGACTGCTTTTGAAAATATTAATTTTAGGTTTCTAAATTTGATATTTGAAGAAATGAAACAGGCAACATCTAGGTCTATTTAGCTAACAATTCAAATCTAATTTAAACTGCAAGGTAGACACATTGTCCATTGTGGTTGTTCTGAAAATGCAAGTAAAGCCATATTTACAACTTTTTTCACTGTCACCTGTAAATGAAACATAATGACTTAATTCAAGTTTATTAAATAGCAAGCAGCTGAGATAACACTAATGCAAAGTGATGGCAAAGTTCAGCTGAAATCTATAATATGTTAAGTGCTGCCAATTATATAATTTCATTCTGAGTTGTATATCATCTATCAAACAGTTAACTGTGTACACTTTTGAATGCTGCTCCATGAACAATTTTTTTCTATTAAGTTTTTCAAATCTCCATTACTCACCAAAGTACCAGGCCATTCTTTTATACATATAGTATATGTATAATCTTAATACAGATACTGGAAAATAATACACACTTGCAAGGAAAATCAAGGTATATCAGATAACCAAAAAAAGTAACATGGTATGATTCAATGTGGCTTATTTATTAAATATGTAGTGACAGTTGTCAAAATATCTATTGTAGACTTGTATTAATATAGGATCTATTCAAGGTTGAGCATTTGCAGTGTTTCCTTACAGCAAACACTGCATTATACTCCTTAGGGTCAAATCTGCAGGCATTTAATTTCAGCAATTGCTGTAATAGAGGCATTATGATAATGTCTCAGCCTCTTGGGCACACATTGAGGTTGGATGCTATTATATTTTTTTCTTTTCCTCTCTTTTAAAGCTTTTGTCTATAATCCACACATTACTTGAAAAGTAAGGATTTATATCTTTCTTTACTTGAATGTTAGAACTTAGTTTTAAAGGTTGAAATGAACATAGTCTGAAAGAAAAAAAACATAATGCCATATCACAGAAAAGGGAATGATTTTCCAAATGTTTTAGATCTTTGAATCTGAGGGACTCATCACAAGGACCACATCTATTGTTTCTGAGTTCCACCTTCAAAATTAATGAGCAGCACAATGTTTTATATTTCCCATAAGTAAGCTTAAACTTAGTTATTCTGTCATACTTTTTTGTTCTTTGATTTATTATTATTTTAAAGGAACATAATTTAATAAGGTTATTGTCTTTTATCAACTAAGATATTAGGCATAATTACTGTCAGCAGGATTCTTACAGTCTAAGACATAAAATATAATTATATAATTTAAGAATTTGGTATTGCTTGGAGGTTTCATGGAACTGTTTAAATCATTTATTTATTGAAGTTACAGCAAGAGGAATGTGAATCTATTCTTTTCTTCACTCAGATACCTGAGAAATACACAATCTTGCCAAATTCTTACAAATTTTACTCATCCAAGAAGATATTTTGATTTCGTGTGTGTGTGTGTATGTGTGTGTGTGTGTGTGTGTGTGTGAGAGAGAGAGAGAGAGAGAGAGAGAGAGAGAGAGAGAGAGAGAGAATCCATAGTATCTGTCTCAGTTAGTGGATATATTATGGTTTCAGTTCTATTTTGAATTTATTTGTTTTTTGTTAAATAGTTTGCATTTTAAAATAGTAATTGAACCCATATACAGTAGTTAACCCATGTTCTTAGTTATCTTCTTTCATTTTGAAGGCTGGAAATTTAAAATTTTAAAGATATACTCAAGAGGAGTATCAGTTATATTTTGTCAGAGAGTATGTCAGATCAATCTAGTTTCAGGAAAACAATATCAGCATTTTATCATTCTCATCTGTTTATATTTTTAAAATGTTTTCATTAAATTAAGTATTTAATTAGACTCACATTATAAGAAAAGGCATGATGAAGCCATTAATATCATTAAACACCAAAAATGATCAAAGTCTCTATTTGCCATAAGTAATTTATTATTATAGCTTGGAACAGTATAATTGAACAGGGATCTGACTATTCATATTCCTATCTAAGTTTTCTGAAGGTTAACTATATACAATCTTTTGAAAATAAACAAATTTGAGTATTTTCCTGGACATAGTAATTAGTATGACACATAAATTGGAGGTGTCTTCCTGACTGCCTAGTTTTTGCTTACTTTTAAAAGGTATGTAATCTAAGACCATACATGTGTCATCTGTGTTCCTTAATTTATCTGTGCCCGAGGGTAATGGCTACTTCTCACCTCTGATCTTAGCCAAGTGTGAGCAAGCGGGATAATCTTTGGAGGCCTACTGCCTATGCTGATCCCCAATGAAAACAATATCAATAAGGCATATATTACATTATCTGTGATTACTTATGATTAGTGGACCTAGACTGAGAGAGAAAAATCTGTGAGGAAAGGGGACCTATAGTCGTAGAGAGGTCTGCATCTCTTGAGATGGTCTGGGTTTCACTGCAAAAATATATACTAGTCAGTGCAGGTCAGCAAATGGGAATTCATTCATTCATTCATCAAATATTTACTGAGAGCCTATAATATTCCAGGCACTCTTCTCAGTACCAGGGATGCTATGGTAAACAGGAAAGAGAACAAGGTCCATACTTTCATGAATCATAATAGGAGGTGGGATATAGAAACAACAAAAATAGAAAAGTAACAGATAATAATGAGGGATATGCAGAGAGAGATTCTGTAGATTAAGTCATCAAGAAGAGCCTCTCTGAAGAGGTGACATGCATGGTTATCTAAAACATACATGAAGGATCTAATGGTATCGTGAAGTCTCTTGGGTGACCCCAATTAAAAAAACACACCTCTGCTATGGTCTATACTAATTCCCAATGTCATGCTTTTAGGAGGTAAGGCCTTTGTGAGGCGATTAGGGCACAGTGGATCCCTCATGATTGGGATTTGTGCTCTTATAAAAGGAATCCCACATAGTTCCTAGCCCCTTCCACCATGTGAGATAGAATGGGAAATCTGTGACTTGGAAGAGGGCCCTCACCTTACTGTGCTGGCACCATGACCTTGGACTTGTGTCCTTAAAAACTGTGATAGATACATTTCTGTTGCTTATAAGCCGGTTAGTATCTGCTATTTTGTTGTAGCAGCCTGAATGGTTTAAGACACCTCTTTTTATGCTGGTTTCTGAACAAATTGAAACATAAAATAGAATTAAATATGGAAATAGCACATTTTTCTAATGGGGGCCAGATTGGAGGAGATAGCTTACTGTGACAGCTAAGTTTGCCAGACTCACAAGCCTAGAACCTGACAGGTAGGAAGGCTTTACCTATAGCACAAGCACTGCTCTACAGAGAGAGCTCATGTGCTCGGTGGACAGGAGCACTGTCCAGGGGAAGGAAGGCAGAGTGAAGCAGAGTATGTCCAGCTATTCTTCTGAAACTTAACAATCAGAAGAGAGAAAAGGGCTGATGAAAGGCAAAATGCGTCATAGTAGTGGAGGTCACTTCACCTGTTCAGAAACATTCGGAACGAGAAAGCGGCACTATCCTCCTCCTCCTCCCCCACCCCTGCAACCCTGCAATATTATATGAAGGTTGCCAAGAGGAGTGTGGAGACACAAACTTGGAAATTGATTTGGGATGTTTGTGAAATGGAAAGAAGGTCACTAGGAGACGACCATAGTGAATAAGGGCGGAATAGAATAAGAGGAGGCTTGGCAGGAGCAGGATTGTGTAGAGCTATAGGTCAGGCTTATGTACTTGGATTTTTATTTTATCTGAAAGTGGAAATTATAGGAGGGTTTTAAACCAGGCAAGTGACATGGTCTGATTTACATTTTAAAAATATCTCACTACTTGCTGTTTCAATGATATATTGTTAGAAGAGGAAGTATAAGTCAGAAGACCATTGTGAACATCTAGTTTAGTGGGAATAGGGCTTGGAAAATTTTGAGTGATAACAGTGAAGAGGTAGAAAGGTAGATGAGTTCTGGATTTAGTGATAGGTTACATTTGGGAGATGGGGGAGATCAAGGAATCAACTCTAGAATTTACATTTCTTTTGGTAATATCTGGGTTCCATTTGCTGAGAAGACAACTTGTAGAAGAATACATTGCATTGTGGGAGATGGGATCATGAATTCTACTAGTAAGCTGAGAAGCCTATTAGATATAAAGATAGAGCTGCCACGAACACAGATGTGTCAGGGTTTTCTGGGAGAGTCCAGGGCTAGTGTCCAAAAGTTTATCTTCTGCATATAGGTGGTATTTAAAACCATGGTATTGAATGAGGTCATCCCCAAAGAGTTTATAGATCAATAAGACTTCCATTTTTGTACTTTCTGAGAAAGAATAGCTGGTGAAGTAGTTGGAACACCAGGCTACAGATGAAAAAGAAGGATATGTTCAAGAAAAAGACAATCAAGACAATTTTACTTTAACCCCAAACTAACGCCTGTGTGAAAGAAAGTAAATACACACACACACACACACACACACACACACACCACCCTAGTGGAGCTGGAAATAGGCTGAAGAACAAATACTTGATATTGTCTGTGTGTTTTAAAGATTTTGTGTATAGTTTAACTTCCTACAAATTTACTCATAAAATTACTTTTACGTTTTGTTATTGGTACTTAAAATATATTTTTGTTTTTATCTTTACTGGTTCAAAATGTGATAGTCAACTACTCTAGCATACCTTTAAGTTCAAATTTGCATCACGCATGATGGTTAAGTATCCTGGGGAAGAATATTATTAATTTTTATTTGCAACATTCTCAGGTATTTTTTCTTGCTGCTATTTATGTTCTTGGTCATTTTTGAATTGTTGCTAAATCTTAGATATCACTGTGTGCATATTAATCCTGTATTACTTATCAAGCCAACATGATTTAACTTAGAACTGTTTCAGTTGATCAATGAGTCTGAGATTAGTCACTGGAAATGCACTAACTTGGTCAACTTCAGAAATCCCTTTCTCCTGGTTTTCAGTTTTACATTTATATTTACTCTCCTACACTTTAATAAATTCTACATTTTAATAGGATATAATGATTTATATTTAATAACCCATTCTTATTATTCATATTTATTTTCTCATTCTAAGAGAAAATACAAAGCTTTTTATTATTTGAACACATAACAATATGCATAAAAACACATATTCTGAAATTGGCTGTTAGTTTCATTTGCTAATACTAAAGTACCATACATGGTTTAACAAGTTATGCTATAATACATATTCGGGAGAAACTTTAAACCCAGTCTCTGCATCAGAATCACTTGTGGAATTTTAAAAAAAAATATATAGTAGCCAGGGTCAAGAAGCACTACATGAGGCTATATTTTAAGAGTATCAGCTGAGCTCACTATATCATAGAAATATCCTAAAATATTGATTTCAATCTTCCGCCAGTGAAAGGCAGAGGGCAGAAGCATAAAAACTTTGTGCTAGACTTAAAGAATAAAATAGACACCAGTAACATGACTTTGAATGGACAAGAGCAAGAGAACAGCATTGATGGATTAGGACAATATTGCTCTTCTACCCTCTAAGATGTCAAGATTCTGAAGGAGTCATTGCCCAGATTCCTTGTCAATTCAGAGACATTTAAAGATGTAGAGCCCTGGGATATCAGAAGTCCTACCAGTTCTCAGTCATAAGACCTCACAGTATTCTTATCTCCAGCTCATTCTCATTCTGCAATCAAAAATCTTTTATCACTTAAAAAAGAATGGCACAATTATTCACATTTATTATAAAAATAATGATAATAATCTGATGAGCAGAAATAACCACTTTCACATTATTCAGACTTTTAAATAGACATAGTAGAATATTATATGAGGCAAGTATATTTTCTGGTTAACAGCACAGACTCTGTAGCTAGATTTACTAGCTTTGAATCTTTGTCTTGTCACTGACTTAACTCTTAAGACCTTGGGCAAGGTACTTACTTTGTTTATGCTTCTGTTTTGTTTTGTGTATTTTTTAATCTGTGGTGTGGGAATAATAATAGTATTGTCTCTCATTGGGATGTTATGAAGAGTAAATGCATTACTATATGTAAGGCATTTAGAATAGTGCCTTACACATAACAAGGACTCTGTAGGTGTAAACTATATTGTTAAATGTGTAAAAAAAATAACAAAGATTGGATAAAGCCACATTGAGGAGCTTTGTCAACAATTGCAAATCTCCTTGAATATTTATCTATAGATTAAGTAATTATTTATTGAGCACTGACTGTGTGCCAGGCACTGTCCATCTAAGTTAACTTTTTTAGTAGTATTCTATTGTATAGATCATATTGCATTTTATTTATTCTGCTCCCTGGTAGTATTCATTAGAAATTATTTCAATTTTTGTAGCTAATTATGTACCCATATCCATGATGTATTTCTAGAAATTTCTGTGGCTAAAGATATGCAGATTTCAAAGGCTTTTGTTATTTACTGACAAATTATCATTCAGGGAATTCTCATACCAGTGAATGAGAATGTAAGGCAAAGATCTTGAGCAAATGTAGTTGACTGAGGCTTAAATCATTTCCCGAGGATAACTTGAGAATTTCAAACCAACATGAGCCATTAGAAAGGTAGGAAGCCAATAAGAAAGCAATCAATAAATCAAAACAGTTTTGAAATTTTTTGTTACCAAGTTAATCCACTTTGGTAAACCTGAAGCAAGTGGAATACTAGATTATTAGATATTAGGGTCCAAGATGTTTTAAAATATTTGTTTGCATTGTTTGTTAGGGTATTTTTAGAAGCTAAGCAATTATTTAAATACTAGAGGCCCAGTGCACGAAATTCATGCACGGGTAGGGTCCCTAGTGGCCGCTGGCTGCTGGCCAGGACCTTCTTTCATTCCATGCCACCCCCTGGTGGTCAGCACACATCATAGTGAGCAATTGAACTCCTGGTCAGTCAAACTCCCAAGGGGACACTTTGAACATTAGGCTTTTATATAGATAGATAGATTTGAAAATGCCACACAAAAAATATCTCTTTATTTCTTTCACATAGAAATTATGGCATTATTTGTATCTGTTTACATTCATTGATAAGTCCCAAAACATCTTGTTTTTTGGGGTTTGTGTTAGATATTCCCACCATGCCCCAAAGAGTATCAATAGAAAAACAAAGAACAAAATTTCTTTCTTGGAATTTTCTTGGAAACTAGGCTCATTTCCTAAAGCTCCCTCCTGTCTATAAGAGTGATTCTATCTTCTTCTCCCTTTAGATCCTTCTTAATCAATTAATGAGAGCCATAGACTTTCCTCCATGGAGATATGCAAATCTTTTAAAGGGTTGTCTTGATAATCAATCCAACTTGATCTTTTTTTGTTTTATGTTGAATATGATAAAACAATGTCATTAACTCAGTATTTGCTCCATGTTGAAGTACATAGTTACAACATATTTGCAACTCCACCTTTAAACCTGGTATTTAAAATTACTTAATATTTAGCAACTGTCTGATAAGTAAGATTTAAAAGGTTACTATATACTGCTTTTATTGCTTGGATTTTAAAATTTGAAATAAAATTATGAATTGATTACAAATATAAATTATCCAAATGTTTTAAAAGTCATTTTTAAAGAGAATTAAGTTTTATATGTTACTCATTGTGTCCATCTCAGTATTAAAAACAAACAGACTAAAAAAAAGGAGTGTGGCTTATTGAATTTCAACAAAACAAAATGGACAATTACATAAATGAACAGAGCAGTAAGTATTTCCCTTTCAGTAAGGATAACATACTTTTTAAGTTATTAGGTTCTGATTTTAGTCTTCTGGGTCCATACTTCAACACCACTATTTCCTTGGTTTAGTTGTATAACTTCTCTAAACCTTAATGACTTTATGTGTAAAATGGACATAGTAACAGAACTGTCTTCATAGGTCTTTAGTTTTTTTTTTTGGTGGTGGAGTAGGGATTAATTGAGATAATGCATGGAAACATTTAACACTATTTGGCAGGAAACATATACATGCTAGCTATAGCCATTTCCGTGAAATGCAAAGAAAAAAAAACTTTAAAAACAGGTTTCTATTAGTATCACGTTTCCTTTCTCCACATTTGCTGCTGGTACGGAATCCAGAGAGGTGAGCAGATTTCCCCTTCCTAATAATACAAGCACAGCAACAGCAGCTGTGACTGAGGAGAAAGGAGATCTAACATCTCTTCAAGAGGGAACCCCTGATTCAACAGACATTATTCATTATCTGAAGGCTATGAAAGAAGTTGATAGACTAAGAACACTGGCTGAGCCTCTGAGGATAGACAAACTGAAAGATGCCCAAGAATAACTTTTCTTGTTAATCTTGAGATGGACAAGACACCATCAGCCTTCCAGAGTTCTTTTGAGAATAGGACCACCAACTATATTCTTTTTCAACCTAGCCCTCTGCATGTATTTCTTAAGTCCCTAAGAGGTAGAAGGCGAAATAGGGAATTGTATTTAGATTAGCTGGACAAGTGAAAAAGAACAGTCCAGGATAAGTAAAATCACAACAGACAACAAAATATTTCCTAATTCATGGTTCTATGTTAGTGTGTTAGTATAAATATTCAGCATTACTCTGCCATAGTATAGTGGTTTCAGAGGTGCCTCTATTGTATTGGTGAGAGAAAACTTGCCATTTGAAGTTGGTAGTACACCTGATGGATGGAGCATGGAAAGGAAAACTTCCTCTCATCTTTTCTACAGGGCACCTGATGCTGAGATGAGTAAATGGAAAAAACATGAGTGCAAACGTCATCACACACACTTAAAGACCTTAGACAAATGCTGGTTATTATCTCAGAATTGCTGTAGTAGAACACATTTTGTACTTTTTTCCTCTTTCAGAAAGTTTAGTCTTTTTAGAGTCACAAGTTTCAAATTCTTATGTTAGAATGCAATGTTAGAACAGAATATACAGACATCTTCAAAGAGCACATCTCTAGTTTTTTGTTTGTTTAGTTGGTGTATGAGTTTTGGTGTTATGAGTGTTGTTTTTTGTTTTTTTTTTGGGGGGGTAGTTAAATTTGTTTTTCTTGGCCATAATATACCATTAACATAAGTCTGTGCACTACTCAACAATTATCAAAATTTTTGTTCTCTCAGCTGAAATTATTTTTAAACATTGTACTGTTGCTTTAATATTATTCTTAAGGAAATTCCCTAAGTATTAAATAAGTGATATACCTGCGTGAGTTATTTTTACTAGTAAAAGTGATATTCAGCATAAAATAGGTATAATAGTGAGTCATGTTCAGATTTTCATCGTATAAATTGCCTGATTGACAGGTGTTATTTAGCAATTTATTATGAAGAAATATGGCCTACAGTTTTATAAGATATTTATAGGCTAATGGCATTTTACTTTTGGAATGGCATATTTGTTTTTTAAAGATAGGGTAGTAGGCTATATTTTTAGGCTTTCCTGAGGGAGCAATCCAGGAGAAGGTTATTAGAATTAGTAGTTAGGTAGAGATCTGGACCAGTGACCAGGGATGATCTACATAATTCTGACATCAGGGGACCTGCTCTTAGAGCCTTTTTCAGCTATAGGTGATTAATCAGATATTTAAAGTTAATACATTTACTTGATCTCATCTAGAGAATGTATAACATATAAGAAGTTATTGCAGAACTGCAAAGTTTTCTAATGTGGCTCTTCACCAACAGAGATCTTTGCCTCTGATAAATTCTTGTTTCCATTATTTATCTGGACAACAATGTCCCTAAATAATAGTTTTCATAAGCCCTGAGAGTTAGGTTTAAATTCTTCCTGTAGGATCTAGTATGGCTCAATGTTTTTCTTGCAAGGGTAACTTATTTAGCTAAAGATTTCAATTTAATGTGCTGAAATGTGTCTCCATTTGTTGTGTGTGTGAGGTGGTGTGTGAGTGTGTGTGTGTGTGTGTGTGTGAGAGAGAGAGAGAGATTTTAGTTTTCCCAGCTATTAGTTCCCCTACTTCCAGCTAACCAAGTAAGATGGTAAGTGATTACAAATGATTAATGAGACTGACAGGAGCCCGACCTGGCTCAGTGGTTGAGTATCAATCTATGAACTGGGAGGTCATGGTCCATTTCTTGGTCAGAGCACATGCCCGGGTTGTGGACTCAATCCCCAGTGTGGGGAGTGCAGGAGGCAGCCGATCAATGATTCTCTCTCATCATTGATGTTTTTCTCTCTCTCCTTTCCTCTCTCTAAAATCAATAAAAATATATATTTTTAAAAAGACTGACATGATTATTTTTTCTTTAGCTAGTTTAGAGTGTAGCTTAAAGGTAGAAAAAGGATTTGATTAGTTTTAGTATCTGTGTCAAATACAATACTTTGACATAATCATTGCCAATATTGAAATTTGTTTTCTAAAACTGTAATCTATCAAAGGATGGAATGGCAACCTGGCAAAGTGACTGGAACATGGGACAATCCAGCTGTTTAAATTCTGTCTACTATTTTCCCCTGATGAGACCCTAAGATGATTTCTTATTTCCACCCAAGCCTTTTTCTCCATTGTAAAATAGAAATTATTACATGGGCATTGTTGGGAGTATTTGCAAGGTCCTGATCATTGACCAAAGGATAATGCTGAGAATGGTCCTGAGTCTCTGCAACTTCTCTCTGACTTTTAGGGGCTGTTCTTCCTCCTCCTTCTTTTCCTATTCCATGTTACCAAGAACTGTAATATATATTACTATCTAGTACCAAGTTTTTATTCTTGAAGGGCCTGTAGAGATATTGTGATCTGCTGTAGTTAGTGTTTTCCAGATTTGTCTGCTGATAAGAATTATGTAGATCATATACATTTCCATGTCCTTTTTTTTCTTAGAGATTCTGATTTACTAGCCCTGGAGTGGGACAAAGCATATATACATCAATGAAACCAATCTTGACAATAAAACTGCCATGACTATAGATGATATACATAGATAGGTAGATAGATAGATTAGATAGATAGATAGATAGATATAGATGGATAGATAGATAAATAGATAGATAGATGATAGATAGCTATTAACCAGAGATCAAGATGATTTTGATAAGGCAAGCATAAAAAACAAAGCAATAACTTACAGAGTTCGTAAATCCCTGTGCCACTAAACAGTGCTAAAAATATTTTCTGAGACCTGGTTTATAGGTGCCTAATATGGGTGTTAGTTCCTCTTTTCTTAGTTTTACTAATGGAATCCAGAGTAAGTAAACATTAACCAGCTAATTCTTGCTTCATTGTTCTGCCACCTCTTAGCACTTCCTAGTGGCTTGCTGGTAATTTTTAACCACGGGTTCTCCAGAAAGGCAGCATTGAGAAGAGAGGTATGTGTTTTGCCTTGGTTAGCTGGAAGGAACTGTTTCAGCACCAGTCTCACATCCATCAGTTTTTCTCTTCTTGTTTCCCTCTCCTTCCCTTCTTATCCCCTCCCCCTACTTTCTCTCTCTCTCTCCCTCTCTCTCTCTCTCTCTCTCTCTCTCTCTCTCTCTCTCTCTCTCTCTGTGGAATGAATTATTATATCATTTATTCATTATTTTATTTTACTTTTTATTTTACAGAACACAATATGAGATTTACCCTCTTAACAGATTTTTCTTTTATGAGTTATTTACTGACTCTCTACTGTATTAGGTGCCAGGAATTATTACAGTTCAATCTATTCTTTATATCTGCCCAACGTGGAAGGAAAAAAATCATGAAGTTTGGAAAAAAATATGGCTATGCTCTGAATGAGTGGTTTACACTTTAGTTGAACTCCCTAGCACTTCCTGTTATTCCTCTCTTCACTTCACCTGTGTACATATTCTTTTTTGTGTGTGTTCTGTACTTTGCTCTACTGTTTACCTATTTTCTTTCCTCTGTGTTCTTAGCTTCTTTCTCTCTGTTGCTGTGACCAAGTTTCTCATACCTTAAACATCAATGAAACCAGTGTCGACAACAAACACTACCATGATTGCATCAGATTACTATCCAATCCTGGTCTTTTACATTTAAAATGTTTGAAAGAGAAGTAGGTTCTCTGTTTATTTCCTTACCTTCCATTCTTTTTTCTTCACCCTCTGCCATTTGATTTTGGCCCCTACCACTATAGTCAAAGTATTCTTTGTAAAGCCACATTGCCAAAGTCAATGGGAACATCAGTCTCCTTGTTTTACTGGACTTTTCTATGGCCATTGACATGGCTAATTCATCCCTTGGCTGTCTTCTCTTATCCACTACTATGCACATTGGTGGCCTGGTTCTCTTCAGTTACTCAGCTGTTTATCTCAACTCTGACTTAACAGATTTCTACCCACTGTTTCTGTGGTTCTGAAATGATAGCATGTCTCAGAACCATCTGGAAAGTTTGTTAAATCACAGATGACTGGGCCTACATTCTCTTATTCTGTAGGTCTTGGTGATGCATAAAAAATATGCATTTCTAATGCTTTTTCCAGGTGATGCAGATCCTATTGGTCTAGGAACACTGCAAAATTAGCTGCTCTAATGTTATCTTAGGTTCCGCTTTCACTTCCTGCCCCTAAATGTTAATATGATCTGTGATTTAGATGTGGGATTAGTCTTCTCACTTAAAGACATTCTCTCTAGGTGCACTTACATCTTTCCATGGGCTCAATACTTATAATGTCTGACTGCAGAAATGTTTGTCTCCTACAGATCTCATGGCTAGCTTCAGGTTAGGACATCCAACTATGTGCTAGACACCCATATATGTTCTGAAGGAAAATATGCCTTGCCCATGGCTTGTCAGTGGTGGAGCTGAAATTTGCAGCTAAATCTGTTTAAATCAAATCTCCTGCTTTTATCAGATTCTTGTCTCTTTTACCATGGCATTAGTTCAGACCTCCTTCATCTCTGAGAATATGAAGCCTTCTGTTTCTGGGTGCTCAGGACCATCCTCAAGTCTGAAGTTTATCTAGGAGCATTCACAAGCTCAACATGTAGGTATATTGATGGCCATGATTTATTACCGTGAAAAGATAGCAAACAAAATCAATAAAGGTGGAAGACATTGGCTGGAGTCTGGAGGTAACCAAACACAGGATTCCAAGAGTCCTTTTTCAATGGAGTCACGTTGGACATGTGTCAGTCCTCCCGCAGTGAGTTGTAACAATATGGATAAAATGTTGACCATGAGGGAAGCTCATTGGATACTTAGTGCCCAGGGGTTTTGTTGGAGATTGACCACATAGACACCTTCTGCCTAAACACACACCAAGATTCTAGTCTCCCAGAAGGAAATCAGGTGTTCAGTATAAACTTTACTGTTTGTGTAGTTTATACAGTTAGCTATTCTTACCAGAGATTGACGGGAACTATCCTGAAATTAAAATTCACAGATGCCATGTTCTGACCAGTTTGGCTCAGTGGATAGAGCATCGGCCTGTGGACTGAAGGGTCCCAGGTTTGATTCTGGTCAAGGGCATGTACCTTGGTTGTGGGCACATCCCCAGTAGGGGGTGTGCAGTAGGCAGCTGATCGATGTTTCTCTCTCATCGATGTTTCTAACTCTCTATCCCTCTCTCTTCCTCTCTGAAATCAATAAAAATATAAAAATAAAAAAAATTTCACAGATTCCAGCTAAGGGCCAACCCTGAAAACAGGCTCTTGTAAGGATAGTTGTCTCTGGCATGTTACGTTAACCCTTCTCTGTACCTTCTAATGAGCCTTTCTGTATAAAATCTTGTTCTCTGTCATTTCCATCTCCACACTGCCTCAGAGAGAGCCATTTAAAATGCAAATATGATCTTATTCTTTCTTGGCTTAAAACTCTTTAACAGTGTATCATCTATTCCTCAATAAATGGGCAAAAGGGGATTCACTGGGAGAGATCTTTGGGATCATAATTATTATTGCAATTAATGTGTTCTGATTTTGTAATATGAGCTATCCACTCACTTATTTTAACTTTAGGACTCATAAGAGGTTCCCAGTGAATCCTGTGGTTGGGAATTCTCATTATGACCACTGCCCATTTTCTGCACAGAGTTGATCTCTCTTTGCTTTGAGTTGTCTTAACAATGTAATGTTTCCTCTCATAGCACATCACTTTCTCTTCTATATTATATTTGTTTAAGTGTATGTTTCTCCTCCATATTATAAGCTCTTTGAGGAAACCATGCATGTCTCTCTCTTTTTATTACTCAAATCAATCCCCATAGCTAAATATGTAGCACTTAGCTTTTAGTAAATATGTTGGAGGAGTGAATAAATGACTAAAAATGAAAAGTAATGATCTGTACTTTATCCTGACTAGTTATTTATTTAATTTTATGGGTGGTCATTTGTAAATATTTTTCAGATTAAAAATCCTAATAAACTAAAAGGAGATTAGTCATATATTTAATTGGACATTAATTACAAGTCTCTAATTTTAAAAGATCTAGTCATAGGCTTTGATTTTGTGAAACTAAATTTAAGTGCATTACTTTTTACTCTTTGCATCAATTTTTAAGTAGTTAGAGGCTTTTATTTTCATTTTCTCCCTCTAAAACCACATTTCAGTGGAATTGTTGTTTCATTAGAATTGTGCTAAATTATATACACAGAACATATTCTTAAGATTAAGTGAAAATGGTGAATTTTTACTCAGCTAGAAAATTATGTTATTTCTTCATATCAGAAACCTAATTAGTCCTCTCAAGTGACATTTTTATATATTTTAATCAGTTAGGCAAAGATATAAACTCTTAGTGTCCTAATAAGGAGAATAATGAGACTATATAATTTGTTCATGCTAAACAATTTTTAATGTTTATCAGGTCTTCAGGAGTAATTTGTGTATATGTTCTTAGTAGTAAAGTTAAGAGCTCTTAGATTTGGATAGCGAACATTAACCAAAGAGAAGTTGACTCAGTTTATATATATGCATATATAATTTCTCTATATAAATATAAAATCAATATATGGATTGTTAAGCAAATGTACATACTTACAAAGATATTATCAAGACTGTGTGCCACTGTCTCTTTTGAAATGCTACAGGCGATATGTTAAATTCTCATATCTATTATGTGATAAAAAAATCTTTTGAGGACATGCCATTGTTATATGTCTGTGGCAACCATGAGCATGTTCTTTCTTCAATATGGAGATGTATGGTGGCAGACTCACGTGCCATTCTAATGGTGCCTTATCTAGTCTACTGTGACAAATAATTCTACTCAGCTTGTCAGTGGTGACAGCTGAGACTTTTTGCTTAGATGCCTTGACAGTGCTTGTATTAAACAGCGAGAGCCACACAGTCCATTAAGTTTTTGTAAAATGAACTGCCTGCTCCTTGCTGTTTTGCTGATAGTGGCAGCAGTTGTAAGCTAATCCTCTCCAGTTGTGGATTGCTCGACTGAGTGCCTTCACTCATCGACAGGTAGTAGATCTCTCAGTTTTAGTCGAGTGAGTACAAGGTTGATAGCTATGATAGGCGATGGCATAATTCATCTCATAACAGATTTTCTAGCAATTATTTACTTTAAGTTAGGCGTCAGATATGTCCCTAAATAGGAGAACACTGACTTTCTAGATGGGGAAGTGGTTGGTAGCTTTTTTTCTCAACTTATAATTATTTATAGTCTCTTGCTGCAAATGGTATAAGCATGAAAGGGACATGTCTCTACTAACTATATCTACATTTATGTGTGTGTGCATTAGTGAAAGCTACATGCAGAGAACATGTGCTGAAGTGAATTTCAAAGAAAGTAAAAAAGGATTCTATATTTAGGCAAAATCAGATCATTGGAAATACTAATACCTGATTGTTTTCAAATATATGGGGAAATGTAATTAAGATTTCTTTCTCCTTTAAATGGATAGGAATTGCTTTAAGCTATTTCTTCATATATATTTATGTGTGTATGTGACATTGACTCAGCTCCAGTTCCTGGTGAGTCTATGCATGAGTGATGTTCACAATGTCCTGTCCTCACCAGCCCTGCTCAGCTGCTGTAACTCATGCGCATGGTTTCTTTTATGGAGTCAGCCCACCTCATATTTGGCCTTTCTCTTTTTTGCCGCCTTTTACTTTTTCTCAGCATTGTATTGTTTCCAAAGAACTCTGTTCTTATGATGTGCCAGAAACAGGACAGCTTTAGTTTTGTCACTTTTGCCTCCAGCAATATCTGAGGCTTAATTTGCTTCTAGGATCCACTTATTCATCTCTCTGGTGATCCAAGGTATTTGTAGCGTGCTCCTCCAACAGTATATTCCAAATGAAGCCTTCCTCATCATCCATATAGTTGCTTCCACATAGTAATTGGGAATTCGAGGGTGTGGATGACCTTAGCCATGGACTGCAATGACACATCTTTGCTCTTGGTGAACTTTCCTAATCCTATTGCCACCCTCTGAGTCTTAGACTCCTTTGGTAGCAGTATCCACTTGAATTGGTCACTGAGCCAAATAAGCAAAAACTTTAATAATTTCAGTGTCTTCATGGTCTACCTTCAGTTATGCCTTCTGTAGTCATTATTTTTGTCTTATCTATGTTCAAATACAGTCCTGCTTTGGCACTTTCTTCTTTCATTTTCATCAGAACTTGTTTGAAAAAAAATGTTTTATTTCAATGTTCTGCCAGTAAGATGGGGTCATCTGCATATATCTTACATTATTGATATTTTTAACCAATTTTTACCCCTATTTTCTCTGAGTCTAGCCCAGTTTAGTTTTTACTTTGTTTTACTTCATTTTTTTTTTTTTTTGGTATAATGTACGGTGTACAGATTAAACAAATAGGAAGAAAAAATGCAACTTTGTCTGATACCTTGGCCTGTAGGAAACCATTTTGTTTTTCCACATTATATCTCGACAGTGACTTCCTGTCCACAACACAGGTTACACATCAGGACCGTTAAGTGTTGACTAAGCCACACCCATTTCTTTCAGAGCAACCCCTGGGTCTTTTCATGATCCATGCCGTCAAAGGCTTTACTGTAGTCTATAATATGTAGACTAACCTTTTTCTGAAAATCTTTGGAGCACCCCAGTATCCAACCAATGCTTGCAATTATGTCTAGAGTGTCCCTTCTTTTCTGAATTTAGTTTGAACATCTGGCCTTTCTTGCTCCATATAAGGTAGACAACTTCATTGCATCACCTTTAGTGTCACTTTTTGTTGGAAATTAGAGCAATAGTCCTATAGTTACTGCACTCCTTGGCATCTCCTTTCTTGAAGATCAGGATGTTTACTGAATGTTTCCAGTCTGCAGGTTACTGCTTTGTTTTCCATATTTATTGGCATGTTCTTGTTAGGATCTTGACAAATTCAGTCTCTGTGACTTGAAATATTTCTATCAGTATCCTATCTACTCCTTGTGATTTACTTCTTCCCAGTACTTTCAGGGCATCTTGCACTTCACTTTCTGGAATTATAAGTTCTTCCTTATAGAAATTGTCTTCAAAGGTATCCGTCTTCCTTTAGACTCTTCTGTTTAGATTTTCACCTTCCCTTTATTTTCTCCTGGTCAGCTAGTATGCTTCTTTGTTGGATATTCAGCATTTGTACTCTAGGTTTGAATTTCCCTTTAATTTCTTGAATCTTGTCATAGAGATCTTTTGTTGTTCTTTTTTTTGTTCCCTTCTGTGTCCTTACATTAACTATTGTAATAGTTCTCTTTGTTTTTATGTGTTAGTCATTATAAAGCTGTGTTCAGGTTTCTAAATGTGCTTTTATCACCTTTAACTCTTGTCTCTTACCTGTTTTTAACAATTTTTAGTGTTCTTCTGTTATCCATCTCAATTTTTCTTGCCTTTTTACTTCTTCTGGCATTGTCTTTTCACATTCTTCCTAAATAATATTTCTAATTTCAGTCCACAGTTCTGCTTCTCAATTAAATTTACCAGTGCAAATCTGTTTTTATGGGGACTTTAAAATCCATCAAGAATGCTATTTACATTACATTTTGGCACTACAAATATTTTAGTGCCCTTCTTCAGCTTTACTCTAATGTTGGATATTAACAGTTCATGGTCAGTACCACAATCTGCTCCTGCTCTTGTTTTGGCAGCTTCTCCATCTCCTGCTTCCACTTACACAGCCTATATGATTTCTATATTGGCCATCTGGTGACGCCCATGTGTACAGTCATCTGTTCAGTTGTTTGAAGCATGTGTTTGTGATGGACAAATTGTTGGCTTTGCAGAAACACACGAGGCAATTGACTGCTTCATTTGTGACCCCTAGTCCAAATTTCCCGACAACATTTGATTCTGCTTTATTTTCTGCTTTTGCAGTCTAGTCACCTATGTTTACCAGCATGTCTTGTTTTGGTGTGTCACTCATTTCTTAAATCCTTGCATAAAAGCTCTCAACTTCATTTTTTACAGTCTCTGTGGTTAGAGCATGGATTTGAATAGTATTTTAATAGGTTTTCCTAGATGTCTAATTGGTATTATTTAGTCAGTCCTTGTATTATAGTTTCTAATTGCCCAGACAATGCCTTGTCTCAGTACTGAAGCCACTTTGTTTCTTCCAAATTTGTCATTTCTAGAGCAGAGCACTTTGAAATTGTCTGACTAGAAATGTCCCATTCCACACTATGTTATTTTTTTTTAACACCAAGTGCTGCAATGCTTGGACATTTCAGTTTTTGCTTTGCAATTTCCAGTTGACCTTGGTCTACGCATCTTCCATTCCAAGATCTGATTGTGTGTGTGGTCTGGCAGTGTACCTTCCTTTCACCTTGTGCACTTCTACTGGTCAATGTCCTTCCCGCTTTGTTTGTTTTGTTGTTAGCAGCAATGCTACTCATACTTGTTCTTTGCACTTTCCCAGTAACTGTTTGAGTGCTTTCTGACCTGGGAGTTGCATGTTTCAGCACTAGCTTATATATATTTTGGCCTGTCTCATCATCGAGTTTTCAAGGTAAAACAGACAAACAAACAAACAAAAAGAATAAGACAAGGAAACATAGCAGTGGTTTACCATTAGCTTCTGCTGTTCAGTGTGTGTCCAAACCTTATGTTCTCAGGTCCATAGTTTCTCAATCACCAAACGCCTACACAATGTAAGCATCCCTGCAGTATTGCACTTATGCATTATATTAAACTGTATTATGCTCTCACGTTCCTTTATTTTTTTCCTTCACAGAAAGGTATAAGTGTGACAATCCTTCTCTAGGTGTTGCACGTACCACTTTTCTAAACATATACCTTAAATTTGTCTTGAAAAGCCAATAAAAACTGTGGTGCTCCAAGTATAGGCAGTTTTAATATCCTACCTGTGCTCACTGGACATTACAGTGATGGAAAGATAAGTTGTTTACAGGTCTGAAAATTAATTTTGATTGAAGTTTAGAAATGGAATTCTTTACAGAAACTGCAAATGGGGGTAGCATATTCATTATAGTTTTCTGGTTATTTTTCAAAAAAGTTATAAGTTCTTATAATCACCCCCTTATAATGCCTCATTGGGTATATTATGCCTAATAGCACTTCAGTGAAATAGGAAAGTTTGGGTTTGGTTTTGAAACACACTTGCAGATGTTAGTAATTATACTGATTTGGAAATTAAGTTGCACTCTTGTCCCCAAAGCTTTTTGATCTCTATCATAGGATAAAACACATTTTGGTTATATATGAGGAATTCTTAGAATATTGTTATTTTTGTTCCAGGTTACATATATTCTTTCAGATAATGTTCTAAAGATGAGGAAGAATTTTATTCAGCTGGGTGGGGGAGATTTTATGCTGTAATAAAACTGTTCTCCAGAATGGAACTAATTAACTCTTCAACGACATAGCCAGCAATTAGAGACCTAAAAGCAGTAACCATACAAATAACTTAGTGCTCTCTAATGATGCATTTACCTCGTGCAGGTGACTATATCCTGCTGTAGCCCATTTTGCAAGCAAGGTTTTCCTCGGGCAAGAAAAATTACTTTATTATTGTAGGAGAAGTGAATGTTTTTGTTTAATGAGAAAGTGACCCAGAAAAGGCTCACCCACAGGTCCACCTTCGTGTTAATTAGGAAGACGCTGTTAGGTGACTTTAAGGAATTAAATGTGTACCCTTTATTTTAAGAGAGACTGGAACTGTCCTTCTTTCAGTGACTAGAAAGTCATCTTCTAGTGATGGGCAAGACAGCATCCCACAAATCTTCCTGCCCTAGCCTTTTCTGCCGGTGGTTCCCTTGAAATGTTAGTGTGCCAGCAGTCGACAGAGGTGCTTTTTCTCTCTCCACTCCTTCCATTAACAAAAATAGATCGGAAGACACAGGGAATTCAGGAAACAGTCGCAAAGAACGAGTCCCACCACGGAAAGGACTTAGAAGAATGTCCTCTGGAGTATTAAAGAATACTTTTTTAACTTCTTATGAGCCCAAGGAAAAACTGCAGGATAATTTGGTTTGCTTTTCTTGGGGATCTAGATCATTGATTATATTAGCAAAGCTTGTGCCACTTATAACTGACATTTAATCTCAGTTTCTCTCTCCCATCCTTTCACCTCCTACTGCCTCTCTTCCTCTCTAACTCTCTTTGTCTCTCTTTCCTACTATTAACCACATCTGAGATCTGTGCTAGGATATTAAATAGACATTTGAAAGCAAGACTTATACCTAATATGTAGGAGGCACTTAAAATTGCTAGATAACTAAAATTGCTAGGGGCACTTAAAATTGCTAGACCACATGGAACCATAATCTTATATAGTACATTGAAAATGTTCTGTGGAAGCTTAACCCCAAAGCACAGAAATAAATTGAAATGTTATATGTTGCACTTATGCCAGTTGTTTAATAAAATCATGTAAATCCCATATTAATACAAAAAAAAAAACTAGTTTCCACTCAAAGAGAACCTAATTTCACCTCCAGTGCACAGATATGAGTCTCAGAGTATTTACAGAATGTGCACAGGGTACATAACATAGTATTTGAGATTGCAAATGTAAGGAGAACATGTTTGTTAAACACATAATAGATCAGATGGGAAATGTGAAATGATCATTAACTTTAACACTTTTTTATTAGGGGATTTATCCCAATACTTTAGATTACACTTAAGAAAGCAACAGAATATATAAATATATAAATATACAGTGGTTTAAAGTGAAGTTGGGAGTCGAGTGAAGATTGTAACATTGTACTTTATTGTTCTTAAATTAAGACTAGCAATGCCATTATTTACACAGGCTCTAAGTGATGGCTGATTGTTTATATATCACCTCAGAGTATGTCTGTGGAGTTCTGGGACAATTCATTCAGGGCCATGCCGAACTGAAGCTGGGAATTTCAATTACTGGTACCAAGGGGTGTGTGTAGACTCCCTCACAGTATGAAATAGGAAACTATCTCCTATTCATGTCAGTCTCCACAGTACACACTGGTTGGTTATTAAATCTGACGTCAAAATAACAGTTTCCCTTCTCCACTATTTAGCTATTTGGGGACTGCCACAGAAGTAGATACTGGAAACCTCCCCCGCCAGGAAAGCCTGTGAAGTGAGTGCCAGCTGTTCCTAGGATAGAAAAGTGGATCCCAGGGACAGTCAGATGTTCGCCAGGATAGAAACGTACCTGGTTTCTATGCTTGGTGCCTCGGCATTCTTGATTACTTATATAGAAAGTTAACATTCCAATATACACACATTTAGAGTTTTGTGTGTTTAATTGTATATACTTATATCACATGTGATATAGTTTAGTGTTCATTAAATATTAATAGTCATTGTGAAGAAAAGTAAGCATTAGTGGCCTCAATATCAAGGGTAAATGACTGAAATAATACAATTTGAAGTTGTTAATTGACTTTAGTCATTTAATCTTTGGGGTACCAAACATTCTGGAAAAGCTGAGGACTACAAAGATAGTTTTTGCATTAAAGCAATAAATCTAATGAGGATGACTTCTACTCAACCATTTAAACTCATGGAGAGAGTCAACTTGGTTGACAAAATGTGATCCACTTTTTCTTACCTAACTCATAATATTTTGGGATACTTATGAAAATAATTTAGCATTTAAACATAAATTATGTCTGCTAGGTGCCAAGCTTTGTGCCACTGTGTATCTTACAACAAACTAAAAACAAAAATAAATCATAAATGTAGTCATTTAAACATTAAATCTTCTTTGAATTAAGGTTTTGTATGTAGATAGAAACTTTTGGATATTGCAGACATATTGTACAATTCAACGTAAGAAATGGTGTAGTAGTAAAAATGCTTCTTTACTGGAAAACATAATTAATCCTCATATGAGGATATTTTTTTCCATTGATTTTCTGGAGAGTGGAAAGGAGGAAGGGAGAGGGAGAGAGAATGAGAGAACTATTTATGAGAGAGACACATCAATTGGTTGTCTCCAGTATGGGTCCCCACTGGGGCCGGGGATAAAACCTGCAACCCAGATATGTGCCCGTGGTCAGGAATTGAACCCACAATCCTTTGGTGCCAGGAACAAATGCTCTAACCACTGAAAGATACCCACTGGGTCTGGAAAATATTTTTTATGTAGTACAGGATTATTTGACCTTCAATCTGACTTTGGGAAGTAATAAAAACAAACTGTACATAAATGATCAGAGTCCAAAAGAGATCATCCTGAAATTTTTAACTAGATCTACATCCACCCAGTAGTTTTTCCTTCTGTGATAGATATCATGAAGCCTGAAATTCCCTGGAAGGTTGGATGAAGCAGGCATCTGCGATTCTGCATAAAAACTCCTAGTTAGCAGTTGCAAGAATCTAGGCTGATTATCCAATGAGAATTTGTTAACTGGGTGGGGAATGGACCCAGTTAATATTCTTATTAATACAATTTAAATATCTATTAGTGTAACTCTGTTTATACACTTTAAATCTTGATGTAGCCTATAGAATATCTAAGAAGGAGGTTATCACATGTGAACTTGTCTTTTAAAATGGATCATAATAGCTATTTTTCCTCTCCACTGAAGTTAAGAGGAAAGCATATGAAATTATAGAAGAAGACACTTGTTTACTAGTTTAGACACAAAGAAGGAATTCTTGATAGCATTAAATCCAGAACTGACTGTCAAAGAGGTTTCAGATTTTTCTTTCTTTGTGCCTTTTAAGAATGCAATAGGTAGTAACTCAATATGGATGGTTTAGGTGTAGTCGTTTTTTGAAGGGATATACAAATGATTTCCCGAGGTCAATACTGCTCCATAATTCTGTGCTTTCATTACCCGTTTTAAAATTTGGTCCATAAATTTCTTGTCCACTTTTAGTAAATGGCTGTATTTCCTAGAGAGAAGGTTGAATGAAGATTCTCATAAATTCAGTGATGCTATTGTGAAAAGAGGTGTGAGCTAAGTGTCAAAGTATTAAATTCTATGAACTCCCCATGATCTCCACCCACTGGGGTTTTATAAATTTTTATTCTCTCTGTTTAATTAGGTATCCCAGACATAAATTAGATTTTTGTTTACTAGAAACACAGCAGTACCCAAGGGGAAAGGGTTTTGAGTTAAAGCAGTTATTTCCTGCCCTAAGGACTATATGAACCAACAAGCCTAAGACTCAACCTTGAATTGATCTACTGAGAGATTATCAAGAAACACATGGAAGTTTTTGCAATATTATAGCCCAAAACAAACCCTTAATATCTTTCCATTTTTTTAATGAGCCAAATATTTTTTCCTTTTTTTTATTGTTTTAAGTATTACAAATAGTAGCACATATGTCTCCTTTTTTTTTTTCCCCCATTGACCTCCCCCCAGCCGCCCCTACCCCCCAGTACATGCCTTCACCTGCCCGCCCCCCCCCCCCCACCAGTGTCTTGTATCCATTGGTTGTGCTTATATGCATGTATACAAGTCCTTCGGTTGTTCTCTTACAGCGCCCCCTTGCTCAACCTCCCCTGTCTTCCCGATGTAGTTTGACAGTCTGTTCAATGCTTCTTTGCCTCTGTATCTTTTTCCCACCATTTCTTTCCTTTAAAAAATTTTGCCTCTGAAGACTAGAAATAAACATATAATAACAAAACAACAACAAAAAAATGTTTGAGTCCCAATTTCAACAGTTCTGAGTTCCCGTTTCAATGTCTAACAGTTCCTTATATGTACATGTCTGCAATGATACCTGGATGGTGGGCACATGGTAGTAATGCAGGTCCGACCCTCTCTGGTTTGGTCCTAGGCAACCTGCAGCGGTACATAGCTGCTGACTGCTCGTGTGGCATGGCATTGTCAGTGTCTTCCATCTCTGGACTGTTTTTCCTCTTGTCTTCATGGTTGGAGCAGACTTGTCAATTTCTCTCTGTTGCAGGAATCCACATGGTCTTGGAGTTGTTTTCTGAAAATATACAAACATATTCTTGACCACAAGTTAATAAAGGAATCTTTTCTATATAATTGATTTGGGATCCTCTTTTATTTTTGCTCAAACGATTTTCCTTTGTCTTATTTAGACACCATGTGTGTTTTTCATGGCCGTCTTGCTGTTAGCATTACAAATGAAAATTAATTTTGTAAAGTAAAAATTTTCTAGATGTAATTTACTTATAGGATATTTTTCCTTACACGATTTTACTCTACTACCACCCCTCCTTTTTTTGATTAATGGAGGTTTTTGTAAATTTTATAATGCAGTCTTGATAACTTTAAATTTAATTTTTTTTTTTTTGCCCCAAAATATGACTGCTTTAGGTTCATTGCATGTTCAGGAATTTTACCATGAGATGAACTACCAATAGAAATTTTAGTTATTACTTTAAGAACAGCTTTTTGTCCAGTACAATTAAATTTACTTGAATATTGACTTATTTCAATTAGCCTATTTAAATTAATCTGAAAACTTGATTACTGTTTTACTGTCAAATTTAATACTCTACCAACAATCTTAGTTTACCCTGTAAATATTAGTGAGAAGGATTATTTGCATTCTTGAGTAGGCCTTGAGCATTCCTGATGCAAGGCTGAATTTAGATATAGAGCAGCTGCTGTCGGCCAAGTCTCTTGTCTGTTACCTGGGTCCCTATCTGAGCTGGGCCAAGTCTCTGTCTGTCACCTGTATCTCGATCTGAGCTGGGCCAAGTCTCTTTCTGTTGCCTGGGTCCCGATCTGAGCTGGGTGTGGGAAGTGCAAAGCAGCCATGGGGACAGGAGACCTTCAGAAGGGGCGAGGGTTCAAGCCCCTGCAATGTTGGGGAGGTGAGGGTCTGTGCCCCACTTCTGTTGCCCCCCCAAGTTCTCTCCTGACGGCCCCTCTGTGACCATGCCTGTCTTAGGTTGTTCCTTCCTTGAGGAATATTACCTGTCTCTGGCTAACCAGCCATCCTCCGGGGCCAACCAGGGTGATGTGAGGTTCAGTTCTGTCTCCTTGGTAGCCTATGACCCCGTGGCCTCCACACCCAGCACCTTGGGAACCCCTGTCCTGCTGGCGGGGTCCCGGTGCTGATCACATATTTCGGGGAACTCAGGTTTCTTCTCCAGTGAGGGTCCAGCTCACACAATTGGGTGTGAGACAGATCCATGGTACCAGCCCCCACGAGGCTTCAACCTCAGTATGAACAGAAAGCTCAGGCAACAGCTGAGGACAATTGGATTGTGACAAGAGGGTCCCTCTTGGGACAAAATGCAAGAGGGGCCAATATAGGATGCTCAAGTGCCTTCCCAGTGCCTTAATTCCTTCTGAAAGGGATTAAATCCTTTCATGTCCTTTTTTTTTTTTAAATTGCTGCCAACCATTCAAAGAATTAGTTTGTAAGTTTGTTTGCGATAATTGTACAATATGCTGTTGTAAAATATCTAAAATTATAATGACATTGTAGAATAATACAATGTATCCTTTGTAAGGATATTCTTTGCTCTAGGCCCTGGCAATTCCATTTCAAACTGGCTGTCAATTTCTTTTTATAGTTTTATATAAACTTTGTCAGGGAGGCAAAAACTCAAATTACTTACTTTAGTTCAAGAGGCCAAATATATTGACTTTCAATTACAATCCTTATGACTTTTGAAAGAAACTTCTCTTTGTTTCCTTCCAAAATAATTATCAGGCTACAGAGAGTTTCATTTAAAAATTTTTGTCACAGAGGAAGAATCCAAGATGGTGGGGTAGGTAAACACCTAAACTGCTGCCTTGCACAACAATTTCAAAACTACAACTAAAAGACAAAATGTCTATCACCCAGAACCACGGGAAAGCTGGCTGAGTGGAAGTTCTACAACTAGAAGGAAAGAGAAAAGAGCATTGAGACATGCACAAGTGCTGAAAAGCTGAGGTAAGGAGGCGAGTGAACTGGGCTGGCGGCAGGCGTTGCTTTTTTCAACCCGGATTACTCTGAAATACAGTTTCTGGGCAGACATGGGGGACCCAAACTCCTACAGGGAGAAGCTGGACTGTCTGCCACCGGGTCGGAGAGTGAGGGGGGCTTGCTTGCAGACCTGCGCGCAAGAATAATTGTTTATTGCGCTGGGGCATGGGACCCAGTCTGAGACATAGAGCCGGCTAACTAGCAGCCATGGCTGTTTGCCACGCCCTAGCCTAGTGACTCCCTGAGACCCCACCCCACACAACCTACAAACCCACCCAAGCTCCAAACAGCAGCATTAGCATAAGAAAGGCTTGCCCTATCGCAGCTTAACCTAGCAAACTTGCAGCCTGAGTCAGACAGCTCCAAAACATCCAAACCCCAAGCAAAGAGGAGAAAACTGTAGCTCTCGCTGTAGCTCCTGCTGGGTGGACTCAGGCAATAGCTGACCTGCACCCCATTGTAGATCCAGAAGCCAGTATACCTAGTGGTCAGTGTGAGACACCAGATTTCAACTCCTCACATCCATAAGTGACACATTCAAGAGGCAGACTCAGCGAGCACCAAAGCCCCACTGAAACAAGTCCTGCACCATAAGCGTGTCTCCAGCATAGTAGTTCTTCCATTATAGATACAGCGAGTCGTCACAGCCGATTGGCCTGGAGGTCAATTCCTCCCAGCGTACCAACAGCAATTAAGGCTTAACTACACCAGGACTTTGCTCTCAGCCCACAAAGGGGTGTACCAAGAGCATCCACATCAGGTGATTGGGGAGGCTGAGCTACTGCCCCCTATAGGTCACCTACCACACAAAGCCACTCCATCAACACAGGGAAGCAGCCAGAATGCGGAGGCAAAGAAACATGTCACGAATGAAAGAAATGGAGGAAAGCAAACTACTGGACGACATAGAGTTCAGAACCACATTTATAAGGTTACTCAAGAATCTTCTAAAAACCGCCGAGAAACTTGATGACACTTCTGAGGAGCTTAGTGAGACCTTCAAGGACCTTAATGAGAATGCCAAAAAAATGGAAAAGGACCAGTCAGAAATGAAACATACACTGTCTAAAATAAAGAATATACAGAAACTCAACTGTAGGTCAACTTACCCCAAGAATCAAACCAAAGATCTGAAATATGAGGAAACAAAAAACACCCAACCAGAAGAACAAAAAGAAAAAAGAATCCAAAAATATGAAGATAGTGTAAGGAGCCTCTGGGACAACGTCAAGCGTACCAACATCCGAATTTTTGGGGTGCCAGAAGAAGAGAGAGAGCAAAATACTGAAAACCTATTAGAAGAAATAATGACAGAAAACTTTCCCTACCTGGTAAAAGAAATAGACTTACAAGTCCAGGAAGCACACAGAACCCCATACAAGAGGAATCCAAAGAGGACCACACCAAGACACATCATAATTAAAATGCCAAGGGCAAAAGACAAAGAGAGAATCTTGAAAGCAGCAAGAGAAAAACGGTTAGTTACCTACAAGGGAGTACCCATACGACTGTCAGCTGATTTCTCAGCAGAAACTATGCAGGCCAGAAGGGAGTGGCAAAAAATATTCAAAGTGATGAACAGCAAGAACCTACAACCAAGATTACTCTACCCAGCAAAGCTATCATTCAGAGTTGAAGGTCAGATAAAGAGCTTCACAGACAAGAAAAACTAAAGGAGTTCATCGCCACCAAACCAGGATTACATGAAATGCTGAAGGGTATTCTTTAAGAAGAGGAAGAAGAAGAAAAAGGTAAAGATAAAAATTATGAACAACAAAATGACATCAAATACATACCTACCAACAAGTGAATCTAAAAATCAAGTAAATAAAAAATCTGAAGAACAGAATGGACTGGTGAATATAATAGAATCAGGGGCATAGAAAGGGAGTGGACTGACAATTCTCAGGGGGAAGTGGGTGTGAGTGGTGCGGGAAGAGATTGGACAAAAATCTTACTCCTATGGATGAAGACAGTGGCGGGGGGTAAGGGCATGGGGTTGGGTGGGGTGGGGAATCAGGTGGAGGGGAGCTATAGGGGGAAAACAAAAAGAGGAACACCTGTAATCTGAACAATAAAGATCTATTTAAAAAAATAATAATAAAATAAAAAATAAAAAAATAAATAAAAAGTTTTGTCACATGAAACAATTTCTCTTAAGGTTATGGTGACCACTAGTATTGATTAGATTTAGTATTTTATTTTTATTTTATAATGTTTTAATTAATTTTTTTAATTTTTATTTTTTACATATGTGTCCTTATTCCCCCATAACCCCCACTCCCCACTTATGCCCCGCCCCCTTGTTGTCTGTGTCCATTGATTAGGTTCATATGCATGCATACAAGTCCCTTGGTTGATCTCTCCACCTTACCCCCACCCTCCCCTACCTTACCTGAAGTATGATGTTCTGATCGCCGTTTCTCAGCCTCTGGATCTGTTCTTGTTCATCAGTCTATGCCGTTCATTATATTCTACAAATGAGCGAGATCATCTGATATTTATTATCTTTCTCTGCCTGGCTTATTTCACTTAACATAATATTCTCCATCTCCATCCATATTGTTGCAAATGGTATGAACTCCTTTTTTACCGCAGCGTAGTATTCCGTTGTATATGTAGAGCCAAATATTCTTTTAAATTTTAAAAAATTATTGATTTGAGAGAGAGAGAGATTTGTTCTACTTATTTATGCATTATTCGGTTGATTTTTGTATGTGCCCTGACTGGGATTGAACCCACAACCTGGTGTATCCACATGGCACTCCAACCAACTCAGCTACCCTATCAGGGCCAAGAGGAAAATCTTATAAAGTTTTCTTTATAGCTTCTACTTTATTTGGTGATCACAACAGAATGTAAATTCAAAAGTACCTTAAATGTCTTGATATAAATCTTCAAAAAGGTCATTTGTGTTCTAATCTGCATTAAGACCTAATTCTTATAAGTATTATCTTAGTTATCAGAGCAACTGTTAAAAGAAATCTACACCTTGCTTTATGTAATTGTAACAACCTCTAGCACTAACTTCCGTTTCTAAAACTAACAATTTTTTGTAAAACTAGTCACAGCAAAGGATATCTGAGAAACTAAAACAGTACCTTTGCCATTCAGTGTGTACTCCAGAAAGCTTACAAATAAATAATGGTGTCTTACTCTATTTTAAAAAAGTAATGCAGAGATGTTTCAAAACAAGAACAATTGCTACCCTTTTCAATACTCTGGCCAAGGTTGAAGCAGAAGCAATCCCTCATAGATATTAAAATTAGATTTATGCCAGTATTTACTAATGGGACACAGAAGGGTAAATCACATTACGACTACCCTTTTGTTACAGATGTTTGGTCATATTGTTTAAATTCAAATATGTATATTCTCTTTAAGTGCTCTGCGCAGGGTGTTTATTTATACATTATATTTGAAATTAGCTTGAACATGCTTTCCAATGCTTGTAACCTGGGTTTTCTTGACTTTTCATTGTTGCCTTTCTATCTCTCTGTATTTACAGTTGAAAAGTTGATGCCAAATTTTATAAAACATGTTCTCTTCCATGCTGTGATCCTCTATGCCAACAACCTCCCTGGAGTGTGTGCTTTTTAGCAATAAGCCCTGCAAATGGGAACTGATAATGGAAATACTGGCAGCCCCTTATACAAAGGGGTGCTAGCCTGTGTTTCTGTAATTAGGAATGTGATTAGAAATAAGAGATGCTTTTGGTCTTCAATTTCAGGCCATGAAATGATGGGCTTTGAGTTTGTCTCAGTTTTGGCAGACAGTAAATTTCAGTCACACTGCAGCTTTCTAAGTCTAGTCACGAAGAGCCTGCACTTTGAATTTGTTTTCCAAACAAATAGTAACTGTGCTTTCTTATTCTGTTTGTATCCAGAGCTTCATTTTTAAATATAGTTATTTCCCTGCTTGTCTTCTTCATGTTTGCAGGCTTTATTCTCTAATCTCTCCCCACCATTTCCAGAGTCGAATGTCTTCCCATCTATTGAGATAAGCAGAAAATAACAAAATAATAACAATAATATTTACCAAAACACTTACTGTGTACTATACTAAATTACATGCATTTCTCATTTAATTCTCATGTGAGTTCTATGACGTTCTTACTGCCATCACCCCATTTTATAAATGATGGAAGCCAATTTATATATTTAAAAAGAAATCGATTCATATTCTATCGCTGTGCTCTGTCACCACCCTTTATTACAAAGTGCCCCATCTAAGGATAACCCTTTTACTTAACCCAACATTAGTCCCCTTTGTCATTCATCCATATTCATCTTCTTTCATTTGACAAATATTAATTGAAACCTTCTACGTGCCAGATATCGTGTAAGTCTCTGGGGATGCAAACATGAATGTGTCCAGTCCCTGCCCTTGAAATGCTTGCAGATCAATGAAATAAATGTCCACAGTGCCTACGACAGGGGGTACCAAACCGCACCAGGTCATTCCAAGTGCTGCAGCAAATGCACAGGGTGCTGCAAAATACTACAATTTGTATGTCAAACACAGCAATGTTTATTGTATATTACAACATTTATTCTATATTACATTACTTTCAACTTATGTGCTTTTTTCAAATGGCTACTAAGTTAACAAATACTTCTTGAGGTATTTAGAGATGACCTTTAAAAAAATAGAACTATTCAGTATGTCTTTTGGCTACATTACTATGGAAAAAAAATGACTAAAGACACCAGGGACAGAGAGAGTTTGGGTATCTCTGGCCCAGGGAAGGTAGTTTGATATTTCCATTAGAAAAAAAAAATGTAAAGACTCCAATAAACAAAACTGAACTAGGGAACAATTATAGGACCTTAGGATTCAGAACAAACTGGGACTGTGAAATTGATTTTGAAAGTGATATCAAAATGGGTACACAGAAATACTTGTATGTTGTTATCACAAAGATATTTAAATACATCTAATTTAAGTGAGCTTGAGTGGCTTCAAGGATAATAGCTAATGGGAAATCAGATTATAAAAGTTTTTAAGAAATAGGAAAAAATGCTTTCTTTTAGGCAGCTAATTATATGGTTTGGCTTATGTCTAAATAATAAAAACATAATGGGACATCAATCTTATTAATTTGAAGATGACATTTTTTATGCTTTATTCCATTGCTTTTAACCTTAGGCAAACTGAATGTACTGAATAGGAAGAGCATATTATGCTGTCACCTTAAGAATATATGATTATAGCATCTCTGCGATGAGTAGACATCTCATAGAAAAATAACTGTAAATCTGAGGGAGGGATGCATTTGACAGTTCAATGTCTACACTTATCTAGTTTTCTATGGTTCAGAATTGCTGCAAGCTTCTCTAGTAATTTGAGGCCTGTAGCATGTTCAAATTGTTAGCAACGTTCACCTTGTTACTTTTTTTTTTTTCCACGAAAAGATGATTATGTGATGCTAAGAGGATTTGTTGATGAGGGAGACTTTTTATTGCGAAAGTTTGCTTTCAAGGAAAAAAATTAAAAGAATCAATGAAAAATAGCAGTTGGATCATTTTCTGGGAGATTAGAGAGATTACCACTGGGACTTGCTCCCATTATCTCAGAGCGAAGACTTCACTATACTTTTCATATCACCACACGAGGGAGTGAAGGATGGGGAAATAGGAGAAATCCATTAGGTGGAACTGAGATAGGAGAAAATAATATTTATAAAATATGTGATTACACGCAGGGTGGCATTATAAACAGACTGCTCTTATTAACCAAAGATCTGGACTCAAACCTTGTTTCTGCCATTTATTTAGAAATATGACCTTTAGCTTGTTACTTAACCTTGTTGGGCCTCAGTTTCTACACTATGAAATAACATTGTAGGATGGAGTAAATGAGACAACATAGGTAAATCCTTTAGAACAGAGCCTTGCATACAGTAAACTTGATCAGTCACCTGTGAATGCTAGTAAAAGAGGGACTGCCGAGATATACCTCAGTACAAGTTATTTTTTCTTGCATTATATAAAAAAAAATACTTGCGGTGCTTATCTGGTAAGGTAGCTTCATAATGTCATTAGCATTTTGTTTTCTGCTTCACTGTCCTTGGCATGGAAATGTCAAGATCTCGTCCTGGCTCAAGATTGTACAGAAGGAGGGGGAAAAGAAGAGAAAAACACAACAGAAAACAAACAAAAAACAACAAAAAAAAAAAACGTGTGACAGCTGTCTTTGCTCTTTTAGATGAACTTTTCTAGGATTTGGGATGAAAGCTAAAGTCAACTTTAAGTTGAACCTACTACATAGTCTTCTAGGAAATTCCACCAACTGTGTATGATTCTTTTATACCTTCAACGATTTTGAATGTTATAATTGATTTCACCTTTATGTGCCTGATATGGGAACCATTAATTCTAAGTTGCATTCTTTGGATATAATGAGATGAAGCTACATTCTATTAATTGACCAGCATTTTTATCAGTTACCTGTGTATACTTATATCTTTTGCCTGATTTTCTGTTAGTATGCTATGGTTTTATGGTTTACAAAAGTTCTTTGTGTATTAGACCTTTTCTATCAATATTCCCCCTTTTTTCCACCTTTTTTAATTTTAAAGCCTTATTTATACTAACCATTTTCCACACATCATAATGATTTTTTAAATATGTTTTTTAGAGAGAAAGGAAGGGAGAGGGATAGACAGATAGAAACATCAATTAGAGAGAGAAACGTCAATGATGAGAGAGAACCATTAACCAGCAGCCTCCTGCACACCCCCTACTGGGGACCCAGCCTTCAACCTAGACATGTGCCCTGGCTAGGAATCAAACCAGCAAGCTCTTGATTCATGGGTTGATGCTCAACCACTGAGCCTCACCAGTTGGGCACTGGGATTTTTAAAAGTAGTTAAATATATCATGGTTAAATATATCATAACAGCTAATACTTACATGGTTATGGAACAAGTTTTGAGGGGTCTTTATCACCAAAGAGTATACAAAATATTTCCTAGCTAATTCTAGCATTTTAAGTTTGAATATCTCCAATGAAATTTTTTATCTTCCTGGAATTTGTTTTGCTGAAATCAGTAAAGAAGGAAATGATAAGGGCCACTTTTGCTTTTATTTTTAAATTAAATCAGTAAAGAAAGAAATGATAAGTGCCACTTTTTCAACTAGAGTCCTGGTGCATGAGATTCGTGCACTTTGGCGGGGGGTGGGGGCATCCCTCAGCCTGGCCTGCGCCTTCTCGCAGTCCAGGAGTCCTCAGGGGATGTCCAACTGATGGCTTAGGCCCACTCCCCCCGGGGAGCGGGTCCGAGCAGGCAGTCAGACATCCTTAGCACTGCCGCAGATGCAGGAGAGGCTCCTGCCACACCACTGTGCTGGCCAGTGTAAGCCTGGCTTCTGGGCTTCTGGCTGAGCAGCACTCCCCCTGTGGGAGTGAGCACACTGACCACGGGGGGCAGCTCCTGTGTTGAGCGTCTGCCTCCTGGTGGTCAGTGCATATCATAGTGACTGGTTCTGCCATTTGTTTGATTTGCATATTAGCCTTTTATTATATAGGATGAACATTCAGAATTCTTAATACTAATTTTTGAATAATGGTCTTATTCCAGCTTATATGAAGGACACATTTTATCAAATATAATTTCCCTCTATACTTGATAAATAAAATAAAACCAGATTGTTAAAATGTGAATAATGGACAAAAGAGATTCATTCATTCACAGAACTATTAGTGTCCCTCTTCTTTTACTCATTCTTTCATGAGTGCAGTGCTGATTTATTAAGAGCTGCTCAGTAATAGACAGTTATGGTTCAGGATCTCTGACCCCAGAAATCTCAAAATTGAGGCCAATTATATTTATATGCAAATTAAAAATATAAATCTATTAGAGATCTATATTGTGATAGAATATTAGAATAATGAAATGATGAATAAATTATTTCAAGAAGTTTGTAAAGAGAAGTTTTGTTCTTACATTCTTGTTAAAAAGAGACTTTCATTCCTCAAGTATTTGAATATACAGGTCATTGAGTATTGGTGTTGGAAATTATATTAACTTCAACCCCTTATTTTACATATCGAAACACTGTGATACACAGAAATTAAATGGCTTAATTTAGGCTACATCTTGAGTTCATATTAAAACCTGGATTGCCAAATGGTTCTTGCATTTAGGCTTATCAAGTTATTTCCATAATATGAAAAAAGATTCATGGTGATAGAGCTATTTTTGCTTCTTCATCTTCTAACATTTTGTAGCAAGATTACATTATTTTGAGAGCTGACCATGTTTTAATGCGCATTATAGAACTCTGTTCTCCCATCTCCCATATCTCTCCATTCTCATTAAGGGATTTTCTCTTCATGTATATTGGTTCTCTTCACTGTCAGATTCTGCCTTTTATGTACCCTGATTATAGACCTATAGACCTTCTGTAGGGATACCAATAGGGAGAGAAGACTCATTTTTTTCTTCCTATGTGCATTTGTAAGAGTTCTGAAACTTCTTAAAATACCTGCATGGTTGATGATGAAAAACAGAGACAAGACGACAGGATTATAAACATAATAGTTTTTAAACATGTATTAAATCCTACTAAATAAAAATTTTAAAAAACCTCAATAAGAAACTTTCTTTAGTCAATCACTAGTACCTAATGCACTGCACACCATTATCCTCATCACGGAAATAAATGAACATACAGATGAGGCTATAATGTTGTGTTTATAAGTTGCCCTTCTTTGCTGTGTAAACAAAGATTGGAAAAAGGGAAGCATTTTTTAAGGTCCTAAATGAGTCTGTAGTTGATTAATTAGTGAAGTACGACCTTTAGTTGCCATGCCCTTAAGATGAGGGCCGAACAAGTGCTAAGAGCAGTTTATCTCTTGACGACAGCACCAGTGTTTCAGAACAGAGAAAAATAAATAGCTTGATCATTGACTTAAGCATTTGACTTTTAAGGTTTATCCTATTTAATTCTGCTTGGTAATTCTTCAGTGGCATTGACAAGTGCTCTTTTAATTCGCACACAATGTATAAAGAGTGTGAAACTGAATTTTATGGTCAGAATTCTCTTGAACTTAAATTTTATGTTGTGCTATATTTATAATATAATTTTAATAATGGATAAATTCTAAAAAAACAATAATCTTTCAGGAAGGTATATTCTCTTAGATCCTAAATCTGACACCATTCTGCCCTTTTTGTATTCCATAGGGTACCTCTCTCTAGGGACTGTCCCTCATCTCCCTTGTGGGCTGCTGCCCATGGGATTAGCATTCCCTTCTTGTGCATTTATATATGCATATGTTACAGAGACTCTGTGAGTCCTGTGCACACGAAGCCAAAGTTCACATAAGTATGTAGTTCTTGATAAGTGGGCAAGCAAATGAGCAATTTCACCCTGGACCACAAGTGACTGATTAGCACTGGAATTCTGAACTTGAAAGGGTAGTTATTAGCATAATGCTATGCATAAGAAATGGGGTGGATGTCACTCTGCAACTTTCAATATGATATGCCATTTGGGGCACTTTTGAATATATTATGGTATAGTGGTTACTTTTTAATTAGATTTTCCTATCGTATAAATGAAAGGTAATGCATTATGTGTGTAATGCTTACTCATTTAAAAACCAAACTACATTTTTCTGAAACACCAATATTATTGTAATTTTTCATTTTGTTGGTTAAAATAAAATATTGTATAAAACACCATTAAAGTATGATTTTCATTATTAATCATTTAGTGACTTGCCCTGAACCACTGCGTAGGAATTTAGTTGGTATTTTGCCTTTTCAGGAACACGTAAAGGATTGCTCTTTTATTAAAGTACATAGCAGTTCTTGGGTTATCCTTTCTGGAGAAAACCTGATACATATTTTACCATCACTCATATCATGTTAAAATACATTTTACAAAGATTGTGTCCCAAATTTCCAACTCATTTAAAAGCTAATATAATTCTGCATAAATCTGTAATACATGATGTTTATGCAATTTATCCTCACTTTCCCTGATATTTTTCAAGTTCAAAACAACAGGAATGGAAGAAAATATTCAAACATTCTGATCATATTTACTTTCCTTTTCCAGCCTTTCTCTTTCATATTCTCCACCACTACCATTAGCAAGATTTTGACACATGTCAAATTTGATGTAAAAGAAATAGATTAGTGGGAGGAGAGGAGGATGGACATAAATGATTACATTAATTTCTTCAGTGGCTCTGTCTGTTTACTAAATAATTTGTTAGACTGAAAATTGGAGGTGAATTTAAACCAATATTGGAAGCTGTAGCTTATCTCTAGAATATTCTTATGATGCCTGTTTTACAATCAGGTCCCTTGGACTTTAGGTGGGATGTACCAGCTCATAAAGCTAAATAAATCTTCCTAGCAGAACTTTTTTGGACTCAGTTATGTAATTTTCAGTTTTCCTGGGTAAAGACTCAGTTCATTCTCCTTTTCTTTTCTTCTTCTTCTTCTTCTTCTTCTTCTTTTTTTTTTTTTTTTTACTTTCAGGAGGTTTGGGTTTATTTTGGCTCTGTTTTACATCCCCCTCTCCCACTCCAGGAGAGCTTACCTGGCATGATAGTCTTTTGTGTGACTAATAAATTCTAGGGAGTAACCATTCTCAGTTCCCAAAGATTCCCTACATATTGTTAACATCCTTTATTGGTCAGATTCTTTGTTTCTCTTGGTTACAATTGTTTACTGTATCTGGTCAAATCTTCTACTTTATTTAATAGTGTCATAAAGAGTAAAAGATACATTTAGATACAAAAGAATAGACTGAATGATTCAGGAAAACTCTTCCTAAAAAGTTGTTCAACTGTATTCACTATAAAATTCTAGTTTTAAAGTCCCCACTAATGCTATGATAACTTTGTTACTTTAGTCCAGGGGAGTTATGAGAAGAAAACAGTCAGTAGGAAAAGTAGGAGCCTGTGGATGGTTATTGATTCTTTCACCCTCCTTTTGGCTAAAAGATTTTCTTTGAAGTAGATCCTTTCAGAACTTAACCATCTCTCCCAGTTCTGGCAATGGCAAAATACATTCTCTTCATCAAGTTCCTCAAATGCTGATCAAACATGTGGCTCTGATTGGCGTTTGAAAGAAGGGTGGAGGGTGGGAGGGGAGAAAAGCAGGTGTATATGTGCTACGTGTTATGGGAAATTGAATTACTTGATTTTATTTTCAAAATGGGCCAGAAGTAGATAAATAAAAAAATAAATAAAGGAAGTAAGACTTAGAGAATGAATGTGTGTGATATTAAACCTGTATGATACGGAGTTTGAAGACTTAAAATAGTGGTTGTTTTTCACTAGTTTTTAATTTCAAATGAAGTCCTTACGTAAGCTTAAATATTGTGTATAACTTACTTTCTTGTGTCAGCAATGTTTCATGACATTCAGGTTACTGGCTATGAGGGAAACTGGCTGCGACATCTGTCGGCACATTGATTCCCAGGGTTGATGCAGATGGTCTGCGCTGGTCCCTGGTCTCCCTCCCCACTCCGCTTGTGTCCCTTCCAAAGCTGCCTGACCTTCTGAAAGAAGACCAGTTGTGAAGGGTATTTAAAAGGTGTATTTGCCTGATATAATTTCCAGCCATGTTCAAAACTTACTCAAAGATATGTAAGTTTACAGAACAAATAGACAAACTTGGGTGGTGGGATGGCTCCTTTTTCCACAAGTACAGTGGGTAGAGAGGATTGAACCTGAGTCCACAAAGCTGCCTCAGTAGTTACTTGTCATATGACTCAGTAAGTTACTTTATCTTTTCAGCCTTAGTTCGCCCCCACCCCCAACAAAATGGGCTAATTACTATTAAAATCACAAAACCCTTGTTTTGTAAAGATTAAACACCTTCATTAAACTGATATTTTGGGGCCAGGCACTATTACAGGCACTGAGCCTACCCTACTGAAGAAAACAGGTATAAATAAATCATAAACAAAATACCCATAACCTTATGGTGAGTACATCCAAGTTTGGAAAGATAGGCAATAAAAAGTAGATCAGTAAAATACACTCTATGTATGATAGTGGATAAGTGCTTTGGAAAAAAATAAAACAAGGAAGGACAATAGGGTACTGGGAAAGAGAGGGTTGTAATTTCAAGTAAAGTGATAAGGAAAAGCTTATTTAAGGAGATTATTTTAAGCAAAGGCTTAAGGAGGTGAGGGAGAGGCACTAGATATCCTGGGGCAGAGCTATCACATTAAATGTGATAATTTATGTAAAAAAGTCTTAGCACAGTTGCTGGCTCAAAGTACAGTAATTGTTGAATAAGTGCTAACAAGTATTGTTATAAATGAATTAACTATTTTGTTTTTAAGAAAAAAAAAATTTGATGTGAACTTTGTGGTTCCACTTTGTGATCATGGAAATGGCAAATGGCATGCCACTGAGTTGATAGTACCAGACTTTCTTGTTCTGTGAAAACATAATACAAAGAATAAGTCAGACTCAAAATCTTGTGAGAAAGACAATTTTTTCAGATACTTTTCCCCCAAAAAACTTTAAAAACATTTAAAATATTAGAATAGAAACTATTATTTAAAATATCCATACAGAAACTGATAAAGCCAAATTTTTTACTTGTTTGTTTTCTTACTAGAAGAGTCTTTTGAAACAGTTAAAGCTTGTTTTTTAGCTTATTATAGAAAGAAAGCATAAAATAGATGAGCCTGAAACATTGACTTTTATCCATCTTGAATTTCATGGAGCATCCGGAATGATGCATCTTTCCTTTCAAATATTTACCCATCAATTCCAGACAAGTAGTGTATAAGGCTATAAATAACAGACAGCTAGAACAGGAGAAAACAGTTTTTCTATTGCCCTGTGCTTAAACTGTCACTATGGCAGGAAATAATAACTGAATGCTGCATTATTTAAGGCAAGGTAATAGACTACTTCCTTTTAGAAGCAAATTACTTGAGGATCAGCTGCTTTACCCTCAGAAACCAGAGATTCCTCAGTGAAAGACCACAGTTATGAGGTTTGATGTGAGGTGATTGCCCACTGAATCCTAATGCTTTGTACACCAGAGAATGACTTCCATTGAAGATTCTGGTCATCCTTCATCATTAGACAAAAGTGTTGCCAAATGCGTACTTTTCCATATGGTAGGCAATGGGGCGCATTATAAAAGCCTAGACTTGGAGCTAGAATGATTTCCATTTGACTCTACTACTTCTGAGTATGATTCTGGATAAATTACCTAATGTCCTGAGATTCTTTTTTTTTTTGGCTTGTAAAATGCAAGTAGTAATATTAACTTAATTGAATTGCTGAGAGGATTAGGTTAAATAGTGTTTATAAAGATCTGGACCTTACTTTTTAGTGTCAATAAGTAAATACTACCTATGAATGATTTAAAGATCTCAAGATACAAGATAAATATATAGGAGTTTAGTTGCTGAGTTTGAAGAATAGGTGTTGCAATTTCCATAACCTGTTATAAAAGGTGCCAAGGAAACATTAGTGTTCTTTCCTGTTCCCTCTCTTCCTCTGATTTTTCTTTAAACTCATAGTCTGTTGCCCCAGTGGTTGGCCAACTGCGGCTCGAGAGCCACATGCGGCTCTGTTGACTAGTGAGTTTGCCGACCACTGGGATAGGGGCTTAATCACAAGGAACAACAACAGCCTGTAATTATTGGAATCGAGAGTCTAGGATCATGTCCTATTTGAAGGGTCTACATTAAGCCGTAGCTGACACAACTCTTGTGTGTCAAATGTCTGTCTATTTTTTAAAAATCATATGGTAAATGTAAGGGAGCAGGGCTATAGACTAACACAATTGTGCACAGGAATAGTGCTGGTTGACAGTATTTGGGGTTGAGTGCCAGTGTATTTAAAATACAATTTCTATTCGATTAAATCATTATAATCTAATATTTAAAAGTCCACTATTGAATAGGCCCTACTCTCAAATACACGTATTTATAATATTGTTCATGATTTACTTGCTTTTGGTTGGTAGTCACAACAGTTTCCCCATCATAACTGCAAAATATAAGTCTTCCATCTTTCCTTTTTGGCGGCAGTTATTACTTTGGTCTGTAGGATAATAAGTGGAGGTCGGCCAATAAATAGAAAATGAAGTTCGTTGCTGTGCTCCTCACTTTTAATCTTCTTTATTGTGGATAGATTAAGTTTATAGGTGATTGAGTTTTACTTTTTCCAATTTTTACTCCATATTAAAATATTGTTATCACTTTCCTTGACGTGCTGTGAACTTACATTTGTAATAGTGTTTCTTATTGTTACCGGATCACACAGTGTTATTTTCAATATTTATTTGGGATTTTAATCACTCTTCAAGTTCTAAATTATCAGAATTTTATAAAATTAAATCGTATTTGATTTCTCATTAATACTATATTGATATTTTAAAAACTATTGATAAAAATATGTCATTGCTACAAATTATTTTGATACACATTTCTAAACTTTATTAATCTTTGAACATGTGAACATTTAAAAAGTCTATATTATTTTTTAATGTATAATGGTCTCTGATTTTATGTTCAGTGAATGTTTCATTTCATGACAATCTATTTTGAAGATCAGCTATAAAATAATTGTTATCATGTGGAGATTGGGCTGTACTGATCCTGTGCCAAGAAAATTAGCAGTTAGTTACCTAGATTGCAAGTGCTAAAAAGCAAGGTTCAGACTTGTGGCTTATATGTGGCTTTGACAGTGCCTGCCTAGTATTCAAATGTTTTTGGTGCTATCTACTTATTTACTTTTACAATTTATTAGCTATTAATTAGCATTATTTTAAAGTAAGTAGGTATTTCCAAAATTAAGCAGTTTATTTGGAACATTGTTATGTTTTGATGTTCACATTGCTATTGTTTATCAAGGAACATTATATTTTGCAATCTCTTTAGGATATTTTTACCTGTTGCTGACATTTTTACATGCAAACTGAAAGGATGAATATTCACATACAGAATGATCTAGATAATGTCCTGAGAAACCTATTACTGTTAAGTTTCTGTGATTTAATAGAAAGACTTTCAAGTCATTCCATTTACTATCCATAAAATAAATACCATCACTGAAAACAGTCATCAGAATATTAAAATGCAAGTGTTATTGTTTTCATGTTGAAGGCATTTTGCTTTTACTTAAAAAAAAATCTGGAAAAAAAAGTGCCCAAATGGTTAAAAAAAGCAAAACCATTTTTTCTTAGCCAGGTAATCAGAAATATATATAATGTTCACTGAAGAATATTTATATTTGTGAAGAGTAACCAAGTATAAGGACAATTAAATAATTTATAGCATATCTACATATTAGACATGATACAACTTTTAAGAATATTTTATAATTAGTTTATGACAGAGGAAATATTCACCGAAAAATGCTATCTTAAAAATATACAACTGTATATGCACTTCGATCTCAGTTTTAATTTATAGAAATATGCATATATACTTTCATATATATATATGCACATATATTTCAGGGTTTAATAAAGCTGGATATCATTTAATTTCTTCTGATAATGTTATTTTTACTTTTTTCAAATCATTTTTATAAATAATATGGCCTTGAAAATGATCTTATGTAAATTCCCGTAGAACAGTAATCTTTTGAATATATGGATGCTTGATCTTGGTGATTCTTTTATGAGTGCTGTTTCTAAAATAATAAAAGTATGTAGTTTATTCTTAAAATAATAAACATTAAAAATGCTCATTTTTTATGTAAAATAAAGACATATGTATCAGTAAACACACTAATAATTGTGTTTTTAAATAAAATTGCAGTAACAGGGTGATTATTGCATTTTACCCCTTCAAATGGGCTGCCTTTTACTGCTATTTAGATGAAACATAAATAAAAATAATTGCTGTGGTTTTGGTTATTCCGATGCATAACACAGTGTATTGTGCTATTCTTTAAATAATGGCAAGATGGTAGGCTTTTCTGCATGGCCTTCATGCAGTAGGTAGTTATGGCATGTGCAGTTTGTATCAGGCTCTTTGACAGGTATTAGGCTCTTTGGTAGGCCAAGGAGATAATAAAAGGAATAAGAAATGGGTTTTAAAGAAGAATCTACTAAAGAGCAATATATTAGAAGTACATATAGGGAGTTATTAGACAAAGAAACTTGGCTGCAGTTATTAAGGAAGGCTATAGTGATGCATCTCACCCTGATTGGAAACAGGGGTCAAGAATGAAGGAAGAGGGTGAAGGGCATTTTCACATGTAAGACCATACGAGCAGAAATATATCCATGACACTAGGAGAAATTACAGAATGAAGATTAGGCTGTGGAAAGAAACTGATAATATTATGTTAACAGTATGAGCATAATCAATTAAGGACACTGTATACAAATACCATATTACAGTCATAAAAATGTAAGTATAAAATATGCTTCTGCATATTAACACCATATTCAGAAATAGGGAAGGAATTGTTCCACGTGAATGAATTTTCCAATAAATGTTTATGGAGGGACACTTTATTCATTCTTGAAAAATATATTTTGCACTACTTTTTGCTTCATTAAACAAACATGTTTTTCCCCTGTGCCTGTTTTGCTTCTTTTGGAGTTTTTGAAGTTTATATATAGTTGTGTCTTCCTGGACTATTTATTTGGATAGCTAGAACTATTTGTCCTTTCTCTTAATGGCTTTATTTTTGTCATTCTCATGATTGCTCTTTTTACTCATCTTTCTTCTGGCAAGAAGCCCTGAACCTATTTCTACTAGTCCTTCTACAACCTTTCTCCTTTGACTTAATCAACTTTGGAATTTATGATAACTCCTTTGTCTAGTTAAATATCTTTGTCACCTATTTTCTGGGTTGCTTAATTAAGGTTGGTAGCATTAGAGTATAGATTATTTCTAGACTAGAGGCCTGATGCATGAAATTCGTGCAAGAACAGGCCTTCCTTCCCCTGGCTGCCGGCACCAGCTTCCCTCTGGCACCCAGGACCTGGGCTTCCCTGCAGCCTCAGCTTTGTCTGGAAGGTCATCCAGAAGGATGGCTGGTCTAATTAGCATATTACCCTTTTATTACTATTCTATATAATAATAATTTATATAGGATATATGTTTTTGGTGCTATCTACTTACTTTTACAATATTACCCTTTATTATCTTATATAATAAAAGGATAATATGCAAATTGACCCTAATGGCAGAACAACCAGGAACGGCTGGTTGCTATAACCAGGGGGCAGATGCTCAATGCAGGAGCTGCCCCCTGGTGGTCAATGCGCTTCCACAGGGGGAACACCGCTCAGCCAGAAGCCGGGTCATGGCTGGCCAGTGCAGTGGCAGTGGCGGGAGCTTCTCCTGTCTCTGCAGCAGTGCTAAGCCATTAGTTGGACATCCCCTGAGGGCTCTTGGGCTGCCAGAGGGATGTCTGACTGCCAGCTTAGGCCTGAACCCCCAGGGAGCAGGCCTAAGCCGTCAGTCAGACATCCCCTGAGCGGTCCCGGACTGTGAGAGGGCGCAGGCTGGGCTGAGGGACTGTCCCCCCGCCGCCGAATGCACAAATTTTGAAAATTATGTATTTTCTTGCATCTTTAAAAAATACATATTGAGGCTTTTCATTAGTTTTATTGTTGCAAAAGATGAAATTTCTTGTTAATATTGCCATTAATTGTATCCAATGGACTCTAAATATGATAATAATTTGACACCTATCATTATCTATGTAAAAATACTTGAGCAAGCTCTTTATTAACTAGAAAACACACATAATTTCTTTTTCCTCTTGAAATCATGTTAAGCTGCTGGTGTTTAGAAGTCCTGAAGCATGTGTATTTAACTTCCCTCCATTACCTCTCACACTATCCTTTTGAAACCTCTTGCCAAGGTTGGCTTGTTACTTGTAAACCTTTAAAAATAAGTCAGGGGGCCCAGCTGGTGTAGCTAAGTGGTTGAGTGTTGAGCCAGGAACCAAGAGGCCACCAGTTCGATTCCCCATTAGGGCACATGCCCAGATTGTGAGCTAAACCCCTGTGGAGTTGGTGCAGGAAGCAGCTGATGATGTTTCTATCTCTCTATCCTTCTCCCTTTCTCTCTAAAAAATCAATACAAATATTTTTACAAAATGCATCAGGGAGAGGAGAGGTTGGCATACAATCTGATGTGGTCTAGAAGTGCCAAAGGCCCGGAAGGCTTCTTAATCAGTGTTGCCCATCTGAATCACCTGAGCAGCAATCGGCTCCCAGACCCTATTCTTAGTTCCTGTCCTTAACTGCCTTTCATGGGCCCTGACAAATGTGCTCTGCAAAGTGCCCAGTCAAAAAAGAGAGAATTGGTTCTCCTTTAGCCCTGCTTCACAGGAGAGCTCTAGGCCTTGAAGGCCGTGTGTCCCAGGAAGTCCTGGCAGATTGTGTCTGGGGAACTAGTTACTGGCTATCTGAAATTTCTTTAAACAGACAAAGCACCCAGGTCATTTTTATCAAGTCCTGATCAGAATGTGGGAAGAGGAAAGGGGTGGTCAGCCTCTACCCAGAGAAGCCTTGTTAGGTGGACCTCTGCTCTCCCTTCTCTCCTGAGCCTTGACAATGGGGACCAGCCAGCCAAGCCAGCAGGGGTGCTGGCCCCAGGAGGGATGTATCACAAGGTGGGGAATGCAATGAAGGGTGTCCAGGTAGGAAATGTAGAGTAAGTGTAAGCAAGTACATAGGAAGGTATAGTTATATGCCTTTATTGATTTGAGAGAGAGAGGGAGAGGACAGGAGAGGAAGAGAGAGTCAGAAACATTGATGAGGGAGAAACATAGATTGGCTGCTTCGCGCACACCTGCTACTGGGTACCAAGCCTGCAACCTGAGCATGTGCCCTGACCAGGATTCAAACTGGTGACCTCTTCTCAACCAACTGAACCACACAGGCCGGGCAGGAAGGTATAAGATTGTTTAAGAAACATAGACCACATTATTGATGCTCAAGAGGAATAATATAAACAACTTTGGGGAAGGTTAACTAATACTGTGGGAGACCTCAGAAATATCCCCTGAGTAGACCCTAAGACTCTCTATATATGATTTTTCTTTCTTGGGAGATGCAGATAGGATTTTTAAAAGCTATGAGTATTAGCTGTTGTTTTTAAACAGGGTTTGCTAAGAGATGTGTGCCTCTTCTAAAAAAATAAGCTGCAAACTGTGGAACACATGTCATCTGTAAATTCTTTATTGAAAGTACTTTTTGGTTAAAAATTATGCCTCTTTAAAAATTTTGTTTACAGATTGCACTTCTAAAAGAGATAACCATAGATCTGAGTTGTGACTAGGATCCATGATGGGGGCACTTTCTCTGGAAAGTAATAAGAAGGATGGGAATGCTCTTTTCTTTCATTCTGCCAGCCTTTCAGGCAGGCAGGGTTCCTAAGCAAGGGCAGTTCCTGGTCACTCATTGATTACAGAGAGAGTGGCTCCAGCTCTGGGCCGAGTTGACACATATAAAGAACCCTAACATCAGGTAGCAGGAAGGAAGAGCACAGGATAAATGGGGGCATTGCTGGGTACTATAAATAAAGGAAGAATGAGTGAAGAATGGAACGCATCACAGTCTCTTGGTGTCTTGTAATTTCAACTTTGTTGTGATAAATATTAAATGTAGTGTGCCCATAACAGTCCCTAAAATATTTGGAGTCAGATTTTAGTGAATTAAATGCTAAAGAGTTTGGGCTTTGTTTTAACAGGTAAAGAACTTGAAAAATTGGCACTTTTTTGTTTATATTGTTTTAATTACAAGAATGCCTTGCTCAGAGTTGTGTATTAAAAGCATTTATTTGATGTTTATGTGAAAAATTGGTTTGGAGGAGAAGAAACCAGAATCTATGCCCATGTAATTAGTATATTTTCCCCTTAGAAACACAGTTTTCTAATATACTGTAAAACTTCTAAAGATAACTTGTTTTTTCAATAAGATTTTTCATATATATATATATATATATATATATATATATATATATATATTAGAAATCTTGGGTTGATTTAAACATATTTTCTGGCAAAGCCATTATACGTTTTATAGGTGCATTTTCCAATATCAGCCTGACTAAGAGAATTTCAACCTTATATACTATGTTTGAAAAATATAATTCATGCATATATTAAAGGGAATTACAGTTTAGGGTGGATTCATAATGATATTGCCATCAAATTTTATGGATCAATAGAGAGTATTAGACTTTCTGGAACCATGCTGTTTTTACAAAGGCCTTAGGTGTAGAATGAATATATTATTTCTTTTTGCTAGCCAAAAGAGTCTAGATAGTGGATGGAAAATAATGCAAGCAAGCTTTCTTGTTATATTAATCAGTATGAAAAAGAATCTTAGAAGCTTCCTCTATTTCTAAATGTACTTATTTCCTAATGAGTGAATTAGAAAATGGTGTTTCAATAGCCCTGAAAAAACAGTTTATCCACTGGCATTCAGCTGAGACCATCCTATCTAATAAAATAGCAATATGCAAATTAACCATCACTCTGCTACACCCACAAGCCACGTCCACCAGCCAATCAGGAGCAAGTATGCAAATTAACCCAACCAAGATGGCTACGGCCACAGAGAGAGCAGGAGGAAGGCTTGGGTTTCCCCAGAGATGGAGGAAGCCAAGCTTTCCGCACACCCTGGCTGGCCCAGGTCTCCACTTAAGGCTACAAAGTTTCAATTGTAGAAGAGAAATAAATCCCAGATACCAGGGCCTCTGCTTGGGTCACCGGGGTCATGGCTGGCATGCAAACCACCGCAGGCCCCTCACCCAGGCCAGCCCATGCCTCAAGGGAACCCCCACCCTGATCCAGGACACCCTTCAGGGTAAACCAGCTGGACCCGACCCGTGCACCAGGCCTCTATCCTATCTAATAAAAGAGTAATATGCAGATTGACCATCACTCCAATACACAAGATGGCTGCCCCCATGTGGTCAAAGATCCTGCCCCCATGTGGACACAAGATGGCCACCACAAGAGGGCCAGCAGGGGAGGGCAGTTGGGAGGGACCATGCCTGAAAGGGAGGGCAGTTGGGGGTGATCAAGCCTGCAGGGGAGGGCAGTTAGGCGTGACCAGGCCAGCAGAGGAGGGAAGTTGGGGGCAAACAGGCTGGCAGGGGAGCAGTTAGGCATCAATCAGGCTGGTAGGCAGAAGTGGTTAGGGGCAATCAGGAAGGCAGGCAGGCGAACAGTTGGGAAACAGACCCAGGACCTGGCACCCAGGACCTGGGCTTCCCTCACAGCCCCAACTTCATCTGGAAGGACGTCCAGTCTAATTAGCATATTATGCTTTTATTATTATAGATTATTATTACAGATAGATTACTAGGGAGTTTAAAAAACAATTATTAAGCAGGATCCTTCAAAAATTCTGATTCTGTAATTCTGGTGTGGCCTTGGACTATGTAATTTTTAAATAAGGTTATGTTTGAGAAACACTACTATATTAGGTCATGGGATAGTATACAATAGAAATGCAATAGGAAATAGAAGATAGAAACTTCCTCTTTCACAATGCTTTCTGATTTGGCCAAAGGAACACATCAAAAACTAAGTAATACTTTTATAGCTAGTGAATGATGAATAAAATCAATATAAGCAAACAAAAATGGTTAGAGGAGTGGACTAAGTATTATTTTTTATTTTGTTTTTGTTTTAATTGTAGTAAAATATAAATAAAAAATTTGCCATTTTAACCATGTTTAGATGTGCAGTTCAATGGCATTAAACACATTGACATTGTGGTACAACCATTACCACCATTCATTTCCAGAACTTATTCATTTTCCAACACTGAAATTCTGTACCTGTTAAACCCCATAAGTCCCTATTTCCTTCCACCTCTCCTGGCAACACCTGTTCTATTTCCTGTCTTTGTGAACTTGCTCTAGGTTCATTATATAAGTACAGTTATATAATAGTTGTTCTTTTGTGTCTGGAATGTTTCACTTGCAGGTGTCAGTATTTTATATTCCTATTAACATTGCACATGGTGAAGCAAGTATTTTTCAATAACTTATTGATTCTTTGCCTGAAACTACCAACTGATTCTCTTGTATTTTCCCCCCTTAAAGCCCTTCTGTTGCCGGTAGCCAATTCCAGCATGTCATAATTGCAAGAGTTTCATCAAAAGGTTGATGGAACTTGGGGACTCAACAAGGGCTGAGTCACATATGTTATTGCCTGCTGGAATGGCTAAAGGCATTTCCCTGAACCTAAAAAAGGATGCATTAAATTGATTGTTTGCTTCTAGACAGCTCAGGGCATCGTAATCTACATGTTATTGCCTCCTGTTGGCCATGTAGGCTATTCACCATTCTGACAATGCTTCTGTATGAAATCCTACCCTTTGAAGTGTATATCTCCATCTTCCCTTAGAACAAATTGTGTTAATAAAAAGCAAGGGGTCCTGAGACAAGGAGAACTTGGTTTCTTCAGCCAAGCTCCTCTGCCTCCCCCAATATGCCTTTTAAAATTATGTTTCATCTCTGGACTCTTATTTAATCTATGCACAGTCCCTGCTCCAGATTTCTGAACCCTTCTAGATGCCAGATCAATACCACTGGCGTTAAATGTCGCCCAACGTCCTGCATTCTGTGGTGTTTACTACACACCTCACATATCACAAAGGCTAAAAGCTAGCAAGCAGTTATTGTTTGCTTAATTTAACTCAGATGCAGAATGTGTGGTTTAAACTCAAAATATAATAATTTAGCTTGGGAAGTCAAATATGATTCTGTAACAAATAGAAGTGTATTTAACCCATCCCTGTTAAATTAGGGCATTTCTATCATTTACATTTTTGTGGCAGCATTTTTGTGTTAATGTTGACGGCCTCTCCTAGTAATTTACAAACATTACCTATGTATCATTACATATTATGTGTGTATGTATTATTGTACATCTTTAATAATCTTAAAAAATGTTGTAATTTTTAAATATTTATCAAAATCTGAAAAATATTTTCAATTATGAAGAAAGCTGAAGAGATTTGTGGATGCATATGAGTAGTTATTATTGCCTTTCTTTTTTTCTGTTGGCTATCGGGCCTCAAAGAAAAATTTAATATTCAATCTCAGTAACTACTTCTTAATTTTAGCAGCCTGCATGGATGCCTATTAACATGAGAAATCTGGACTCACAAATCATTATTTGGTGGCAAATAGAGTATAAAAAAAATGAATGAATCAATAAATAGATATACTAGTAAGTAAACTGAATCATAGGGATATGTATTTCTAAACTCTATATTTTAGCTTGTTACCAATTTAGGATTAAACTGGAACATGTAGGACTAAAAGGAGAAAAAAGACTTCAGGACCAATCTTATATATAAGGCTTTGGGGTTTGGATTAGAATTTGTCCTTTTACAAAAAGTATACTCCTTAAAAATGTTACTACTTTACACTTTTATGTAAACCTTGTATAGCTCAGAAAAAGTGATATTTAGATGTTATGTCCTTGAGTGAAGTGTTATTCTTTCTTAATTCATGAATAAATAAAGTGACATACAAAAATGCATCTAAGAACAAATATAGTAAACTACATATAATTTTTGGATTTACTTTTCTAAATGAGATTATATTGTCACTATAAGCATGTTGCTGGTAAAGAAAAATTAATTAGGCTATAAGATGTATCTCTTTGTAATAAAATCACTCCTCCTTATTGTTTGAACTTACTCCTTCTTGTTTTCAATTAAATACATTAATTGAAAGAAATGTATACATTAGATAGTAGTATATCTTGTAAATAATGATAATGAAGCAAGTGTCAATCATTGAATCCAACTATCTTTATGGGTGTTATCTCAACTCACATAATTCATGCTGGATTCAAAATGGACTCATAAAACTGCAAAGATTTTTTTCAGCTCCTTCTATTTATATGAGGATATCTCTCTGTTCACTGTCAGTTTTATGGAGTTTATTCACCCTAAAGACAGTGAATATACTTGACATCATTTGGGGCTTTGCTTGGAAGCATCTTTTGGAAAGAATTTGGGGCTTTGGGACCTAAGAGACTGTTTGTAATCCTGTCGCTACCATTGGCTTATGAATGGTAAGGCAGTGACCAAGTTACTAAACATTTATTGAGCTTCATTTTCCTAATTTGTAAACTAATGTGATAATATTTATCTCATAGGGTTATGGCAGGGATTCAGTAACTTACTGTGTAAATCCCCTGCTCAAGATAAGCGTTCAATACATGGTAATTATTATGGCCAATAAAGATAAAAATAACAATGAGCTTCTTGTATTCTAATATTCAGTATTAGAGGCCCAGTGCACGTATTCGTGCACCTGTGGGGTCCCTCGGCTTGTGGGGATTGGGCCAAAACCAGCAGTCCAACACCGCCTGCCGCTCCTGTCTGCCGCTCCTGCTCATCCCGGCCCTGCTGTCCTGTGATCACTGCTTGGCAGGCTTGCTGCCACTCTACTGTGGTCTCTGGGCTGCGGCGGCCAGCCCTGAGCCCTGCATCTGGCACCCACCCATCGGTCAGCTGAGTGATACTCCTGCTGTTGGAGCGCACTGACCATCAGGGGGCAGCTTCTGCATGTCGTAGTGACTGGTCAACTGGTTGAATTTACTGGTCGAATGGTCGCTTAGGCTACTATATATATAGTTAATGGTACATCAAATAGGAATATATCATAGTAAATTATGGAGAATGTGAAAAAATACGTTTTTGTACAGTCACATGTTGTTGAAGGTATGATAATTCTTGCCAAAACTCAGTAAGAATCCAGAGAAAAAAGTATAAGAGAGTTTTTGTTATATGAATCTAGAGTTCACTCTAGCAAGAGGATTTTATCAAGTTAAAGAAATCCATTAAGTAAATGAGAGCCCAGTGACATTTATGTATTCAGTAATAAAAAAAATTGGCCAAAGGGAAATCTTTTTTTTTTTTTTTTTGCTTAGAAATATATTACTACATGACAGCATATCATTTTTTTTGCATAATTTGGATGGAAACACCCCTGCAATATCAAACATATGTTAAGTACCAGATACTAAGGATTTAAAGTTGGATAACCACTGTAGACAAGAAAATAAAGTCAATGAAAGGAAATGTAACGCTATGAAGAAGGAAAGTGCAAAATTAATTTTCACCTATATGCCATGAATAGGAATTAGTTTTTGAAATTTGTTCTGAAAGAGGGGTACAGTTTTTAATACTGAATGCACATACACACCCATACACATTTAAGAGAGAATTTAATTGAAACAAAAAGAATAGTGATAAAGAGTACAATAATACATTTAAAATTAAGACTATAGCATAAAATTTTAGGTAACTGATATTTAGATTTTAATTCTATAATTCTTTATTGTAGAGTTTTTTTAAGCATAGTTGCTTTTGACACCTTAACATTGAATGTGTTCAAAATTTATTACTGTTTTATACTGAAAGCAACTATTTTTGTAGATCAGCTGAGAATAATTAATGAAATTATTTACATATCTTGCCTACTGTATATTTTAACAATTAATTCTTTCTTAAATAACAGTACATTTGATTAAATTATCTATAGCACAAATGGATTAGACATAAATAACCCCGATTCTGATTTTGTTTTTTTCTGCTTGCATTCCAGTTTTAAATTATACATCAGATTCACTGTTAACATTTGTATTTTTTTTCCCTAGCTTTTCACTCTAAGGACTTTAAACTTTGTTTAGGAATATATTATACTTTAAATATGATCATGTTTTTACTTACTAGCACTTTAATAACAAAAATAATAGCAGTTTAGGTATACGTGGCCTTTATAGTTCACCAATGCTTTTCATGTATATCTTCATTTACTTCTCACAGCCTCTCTGTGGTGTGGCAGAGGGTCACTTGCATGGCTTTATAGGTGATGAAATTGAGACTCCCTGAGGATAAATTACTTGCTCAGGGTTGCATTGCTAGTAATTATCAAAATTAAGAGTTGAACTCACCATGAGTGCTTTTATGTGCATAGCATAGTCTACAGAGTCAAATGTCTGCAGGAGTGAAAGCAAATGGTGAAGCAGACGGAGCATAAGATATGGGGGGTGGGGGGCGATGTGATTATCTGGGAAGCCCAAGCCCTGTCTGAAGGGAGCAACTGCATTTTGGGTGTAACCGTGTTTCTTTGAGCAACTCTGGGGACAGACTTGCCACACTTTTAATTTTTTAAGAGAAGCTCACAATCCAAATTTTATGTAAAATGAATCTTTTTGAATGTTGGCAATTAATTCAAAAATTGAAAAAAAAAAAAGGCCTAGGGAAGACAAGTCTGAGGGCTGATGCTGCTGTCAATTTACAACTTGTGGTAGATCTTCAGTCTTCTGTGGAGTGTGTGGGGGACGCCTGATTATTCATATCACTAGTGAGAGGTGGTGGAGATATCACCCCGAATCCCAATCTGTGGGGTAGACCCAGCATTTACTAGTATAACTACAAAGGATTTAGGGACAGTTTTTATCAGGTGATTTCCATGATGGAGTGTTTATTCTTTCATTTGTTTAACCCAAATATATTGCATGCCAATCATGTACCTGGCACTGTGAGGCAAAGGAGGATATTATGTACTCTCTGTCCCAAGCATTCTAGTGGCCAGTGCATCTCCATAAACAGGAGTTGTTGCAAGCAAAATGGAAAGCTTCATGCTGAAGGTAGCATTTGCAAATATATGTTTCCAGTGTAAAACCGCATTCCCTTTTACACAGAAGTTAAATGGTGCTTTGTGCATGTGTATGTCCACATGTGTGAGAAAATAAAAAATTACTGTAAACGTATTTCACGGTTTCATGCTACTCTCCCTTACATAGGCAACCTTAAGATAAAAACCTTACCTTAATTTTTAAAAATAAGAGCCCTAACCGGTTTGGCTCAGTGGATAGAGCGTCGGCCTGTGGACTGAAGGGTTCCAGGTTCCATTCTGGTCAAGGGCATGTACCTGGGTTGCAGACACATCCCCAGGAGGCGGTGTGCAGGAGGCAGCTGATTGATATGTCTCTCCCTTCAATGTTTCTAACTCTCTATCCCTCTCCCTTCCTCTCTGTAAAAAAATCAATAAATATATTTAAAAAATAAGATAAGATTCTAGTCTAGTACTATCTTGTTTCTGTGCAGGTAGAATAATACTAGGTGAAATATTTAATACTTAATCACAACCTGGATTTTCAGTATCTTTGTATTTTCTAGCCATACTTTTAATATAGTTTTTCTTTTTTGATGCCACAGAAGGCTTTCACCCATATTTGAAAATATGAAAGTACAAAATACACAATAGTTTAAAAATTAAAATTGTGTATATTTAACTCTTGCATGGATATATCTGTAGGAAAAATATACAAGATTTGGTGTGTGTGTGTGTGTGTGTGTGTGTGTGTGTGTGTAAGTGGAGATTGAGAGAGAGAAGGAGGAAGGGGGTTAGGGAGAGATGCAGGGAGGGAAAGAGAGAAAGTGAGAGGTATTCTATAGCATTTGATGAATCGCTCTGAGTCCAGTGATGAAAACCTGTGACTCTATTTCTCTTTCCCCTTCTGTTAGAATTCAGAGCCTCATTGGATATATGACTTTAGATTGGCATGCTTGAAGTTTTCTTTAGTTCTGATTTTAGTTATATTTTTATATAACTTTTTTAGTATTATGCTAAGTGAAGTAAGTCAGTCAGAGAAAGACAAGTATCACGGGATCTCACTCAGATGTGGAATCTAATGAACAAAATAAACTGATGAACACAATAGATCCAGAGACATAGAAGCATGGGACAGACTGAAGAATCTCTGAGGGAAGGCAAGGGTGGGAGGGTTGGAGGGAAAAGATCAACCAAAGAACTTGTATGCATAATGTGGATGGAAACACCCATGCATAACCCATGGATACATAATAGTGTGGTGAAGACCTGGGGCGGGGGTGGGGGTGGGGAGGCTAGAAGTGGTCAGTGGGGAAAAAAGGGGCATATGTAATACTTTCAACAATAAATATTTTCAAAATAATAAATACATGACTTTCTATTTATATACTTTTTATACATGCATATGCATACCGGGCATAGAAAATCTTAGCTCTTCATAGTTTCTGATTATTAGAGGCTTATTCTCAATTCCCTGAGAAATCATATATATCGTTTGTTTCAAGCACTATTGCATTCCTATTGGAAATGGCGGGGGGCGGGGAGGGAAAGAATAGCAGAGAGAAGGAAATAAAGCATTTCCTTACACACATAATATACAGACACACAGATACAGATGGTTGAGTTGAATGTGAACTGGTCCTATTTTCTCCTGTGGCAGAATGAGTTCACACAGGAACTGAGATGCGACCTGGGTGCCTATTTCTCATACTTCTTTCTGCTAAAATATGACCTTGTTTTAGACTATTAAAAACCTTTTCTTCTTCTCTGTCAAGCCATTATCCCTGTCTATCATACATGCCAATAATATTTCCTGCACACTGTCTGAGAATTAGAGATATGTTATAAAGCTCATAGCTGAAGGAAAATTTATAAATCTGCTCTTATGCAGCTGGCTGTCTCAATGCAAGCAGCAAGTCAGCAATAATAGCCATGATACCTAACATTTTTAAACTATATTGTTTGTTATTCTGTGCAATGATCTAAACCTTCTGATGGTGTTGGAATATGGACCAGGGGTTAGGAGGGGAAATATAACAATCCAAAGGTACTTTCTATTGATAAGAACCTATTTGTGTGTGTATATCCTTGCCTTTGAAATTGCTGTGAAGGACTTTGAACATCTATAGGTTATTGTTCCTCAAATAATATTCTTCAAGATGCTCGACTAAAAAACTGATTAAATAAATGTGAAACATGCTATAGACCCATTTCTTCTTGTGGAAATTCATAGCCTATGTCGACATATTGAAGACTCTTAAGAGTCTTTAAAGGTTATAATATACCCATCATTAAGAAGCTGTTGAATTTGTTTAACCCAGTGTTTCTCCACATCATTTTACCATTGGCGCCTTTTCTCCTAATAACTGTATTAACATTTCATAGAATTTTGTTAAGAAGAAGATCCTTGGTAAAAATCAGCTCTGGAAGTGTAGAGCTACTCTTAAGAAACTCATTTTCCATTAGTTTCAAATATAAGTGAACTCATATGGTACTTGTCTTTCTCTGGCTGGTTTATTTCACTTAGTATACTAGTAATACTCTCCAGGTCTATCCATGCTGTCACAAAGAGTAAGATTTCCTTCTTTTATATGAATGAGTAGTAATGAACAAAATAAACTAACAAACAAAATAGAAACAGAATCATAGATACAAAGAACAGACTGACGGCTGTCAGAGGGGAGAGGTGTTGGGGGACCTGGTGAAAAATGGGAATGGATTAAGCAAAGGATAAACAAAACCTCATAGACACAGCAGTGTGGTGATTACCACAGGGAAAGAAGGGTGGGAGAGGTAGAAAAGGCTAAAGGAGGATAAATGCTGATGGAAGGAGACTTGGCTTGGGATGGTGAACACACAATTCAATATACAGATGATGTATTATAGAAACCTATATGGTTTTATTAACCAATGTCACCCAATAAATTAAAATTTATTTTCCTTTTCAGTATGATTATATCAGCAAATAGGTAGCCATGGTTGTAATCGCCAACTATTGCTGAGGAATGACTTCATGTTATAGGACATGTGGGTAGACAGTCACAGTTATTTGTAAAGGAAATCAACAATGTATAATATGGGAAGATATAAACAGAAATGCCTTAACAAACTAACACACCAAGATCCACTGAAGTTGTGTTTTCCTTTTCGGGTATTGACATTGATTGATTGTGATATGATACTCTATAAAAGTAATTCCATGTAAAAAGAATTTGTTGTATTTAGCCTAAATCTTTTTTTCTTTCTTTCTGCATTTGGCTCCATTCACTCATTTTATCCTTGCTAGAAGAATACTGATTAGTTTTTAATAAAGTCTAGATGTTCCCTTACCTTTTTTAGGAAGAAAACAAATATTTTTTTAGGAGATCTGTTATTTCTCATTACTTTTGGTCATGAGTCCTGTTCTTTAGCTTTTGATCATTTCAGAGTTGTGCTTCCATTTAGAACATGATTTAACAGTTGTTCAGGAAGTTTGGTGATATGTCCATGTGAAGTCATTGAACTACATATTTTCTGCTTACGTGTTATCAATGCTTGTAATTGAACTTCTTGGTAACCAACACACAATTGCTAGTTAATGTCTGTTTTAGCATTATAGGCTATTGGCCTTGGTAAAGTTGTAATTGAGGAGACACCTCTGTTATGTCTATCTATCTTAGGGGCAAGTTAAACTCTTGGATGGATATAATCTATGCAACCTGTAGTGAAGTCCATATTGCCTAAAAACAAAAACTATAGGAAGGGTCATTGAAAGAAAGTTAAAAAAATAGTTTTTGAGCATCTTATACTAATAGATCTTTGAATTTATATAGCATTCTTTAAAAATCTGATTATATAAATGCTTTCTTTTCTCTGTGTGTTTTTTTTTAATTAAAGCAATACATTAAGCATTATTATTCCCATTGTATGAGAGGAAAAAACTGGGACACTGATATTATTTAGTGACTTACTAAATATTATAAAGGGACAGAGCTAAGACTGAAACATTTTTTCTAACCCTCTGCTTATGCTTTTACTCAAGTTAGACTTTCATATTCTTCAACTCATATGCAAAAAAGTATATTCTATTTTGTAATCTCTATTTAATGTTTGAATTGGTGGCTTCTGCCTCCTTCTTTATTTTTAAATGATATTTTAAAGTAAAATTACTTAATGGATCATAACATACATAAGCAAGCAGATCATACATTTACAACTTAATGAAATTTCACAAAATGCGCAAAAACATGTAATTCACCACCCAAATCAAGGAACAAAGCATTACCAGCACCCCAGAAGTCCTTTCATACCCATCCGAGTTACTAGTTTTTCCTACCTAAAAATAACCACTGTGCTAAAGTACAACATCATAAATTAGTTTTGGTATCTAATAGCTTTATATAAATGAAATTATCTGTGAATTTTGTGTTTATTTTTAGCTTATTTCATTCACATTTTTTTCATTCACATTGATGCAGATAGTGAGTCCAAAACACACACACACACACACACACACCAAAAAAACACATATATAAAGACATTTGATTTATGGAAAGATGACTATGAAGATCATTAGAGAATGGATATAATTTTCAATAAATAGTGCCAGATCAGTTGAATATCCATATGGGAAGAAGAAATCTTGACTCCTCCTTGCACCATACACAAAAATCTTTTCCAGGTGGACTACAGATCTAAATGTGAATTATAAAACTGCAAGGATTTGAGAAGATAACTCTGTTAGTTTGGGTCATCTGAGAAGTAGAAACTAAAATGGGATTAGAAGTAGAAGAGAATTATTAGGAAGAATACTTGGGAGGAAAAATGGAAGACTAATCAAGAAGAAAGGAAGGATGGTTGTGTGGGGAAGTATTAGACTACCAGAGAGAACTTAGAAAGTTAAGCAAGTTCAGTGGAGTCCTATGGCCAAACCCACCCATCATTGTATCTCACACCTCCCAGGAGCAGGTCTGCTATAGCACCCCTGCCACTCCCTGTCATCAGCTGGGGGTAGACTGAGAAGCATTGACTCTCTGAATATGGTTGACAGAGATTTCTTAAAGAGGACAGAAAACACCAATCACAAAATGAAACAAAAATCATACCTCATTCAATTAAAAACTTTTGTAAATCAAAAGACATCGTTAAGAGAATGAGAAGGAAAACCACAGCATGAGAACAGATATTTGTAATACACATAGTAAAAAAAGAACACATATGTAGCAAATATACAGAATTTCTAGATATCAAAACAGTAAAAAAGAACAGCACAATTTAAAAATTGGCAAATTCTTAAATGGGCAGTTCACGGAATATTCAAATAGTCAGTAGCCATATAAAATATCTCTGTATATAAAATCCTAAGCAACCATCGCAACTGAATGGGCAACTGAACAGGCTGCGTGGGGTGACCATGCCAGCAAGGAGGTTAGTTAGGGGTGACCAAACGACCGAGCAGCAGGCTGCATGGGGCAACCAGGCTGGCAGGGGGTTAATGAGGGGCAACTAAATGACTGAGCAGTATGGGGTGAACAGGCCAGCAAAGGGGTCAGTGAGGGAAGACCAAACGACAAAGCAGCAGGCTGCATGGGGCAACCAGGCCAGCAGGGGGTTAGAGAGGGGCAACCAAATGACCAAACAGCAGGCTCCATGGGGCACCCAGGCCCACAGGTGGGGCAGTGAGGGACGACCAGGCCAGCATGGGGGGCAGTAAGGGGCAACCAGGCTGGTGGGGGGGGGGGGGTTAGGGGCAATCAGGCAGGCAGGCAGGTGAACAGTTAGGAGCCAGTGGTCCCAGATTGTGCCTAAACCAGCAGTCCGACATCCCCTGAAGGGTCCTGCATTGGAGAGGGTTCAGGCTGGGTTGAGGGAACCACCCCCCCAACTCCCCGTGCATGAATTTCATGCACCGGGCCTCTAGTTTGTTTATATTCATGATCAAGCAAATACAACTAAAACCATATTGAAATACCACTACACACATACCATAATGATTCCATGTAAATTACTGACTTAAAATTTTGGCATGAATGTCAAGCAACTGGAATTCTCACACAGTACTGATGGAAGTTTAAATTCATAAGACCATTTTGGAAAACTGTCACTATTTACTACAGATGAATGTATACATATCTTAATTTCCAAAGTACATATTTGCTTCAAAAGTCATACACAAGAATGCCCACAGCAGCATTGTTTAAAATAGCCCTAAACTGCAGACAACCTACATGTTCACCCACAGTAGAATGGATAAATCAATTATGATACATTCATTCATACAATAGAATACTATAAGTAATCAAAATAAGCAAGTGCTCCTTTCATTTTTTAGTCTGTTTATCACTTTTGAGCTCTTCCCCATTTTCATGCTTTTGTTGTTGTTTAGTCAGTTGAACCAGTATTAGGGTAGAATAAATTCAGGAATTTCTGTCCTTTGGGTGTTTACAATTTCATAGGAAAGAAAAACATGTGAAGGAAATACTTTAATGTAAGTATAATTTGTTAATTGGTGAAAGAGAAGCTAAAAAATAGTACCTGTGATTTCAGTACAATAAGTGATTTTCTTAGTGATGTCAGTAGATTTAAAAAATTTAAAAATAATTTATTGATTTTAGAGAGGAAGGGAGAGGGAGAGAAAGAGAAACATCAATAATGAGAGAGAATCATTGATTGGCTGCCTCCTGCATGCCCCCTACTGGGGACCAAGCCCTCAACCTGGAATGTGCCCTTGACTGGGAATCTAACTGTGACCTCCTCTTTCATAGGTTGACTCTCAACCATTGAGCCACACAGGCAGGTCAATGTCAGTAGATTTTATAAGGGAGGGAGCATATAAGTTGATTCTTGAATTACGAATACCATTTGTATGTATGGACAAAGAAGAGTGGAACTTAGATTATCTGAGTTTAAGGAAGTGTTCAGCAAAAGGTTTGAAAAGTATTTGCAAATAGATATTGGAAGGCTTTTAATGGCATTCGCCAAATACCCAAAAACGTATACATTGAGGTATTGAGGAAATATTGATTTATAACTTTACAGTCTATCAATTAACCTCATGTTATGTTCCTCTTTCTTCTACTTAATGTCAGTGATGCTTTCGAATTCTGACCTCCTATGAGTCTGATAAGTTCATTGAACACATTTTTTTCTTTTACTTATTTCCAGGAAAGCAGTCACAGATTATCTGAAGAGTTATTTTTCTTTTTCTAGTCTTCCTCTCCTGGTATATCATAATATTTAGTAGTGGATGGTTTGCTTATTGTGTGGTAGGCATGTGTTTTATATCATTTATCTCCTTAGCTAAATTCCTCTTGGTATACAAAAGAGGAGAAAGTGTTTAAAACCTTTTGTTTCATGCTACTCTGCCATGCTTTTGATCAACTAAATTTTACTAAAACTCTGTCAGGATGTGCCATCTTACCTAACAATAGAGAAACATGTAAATTGACCATACCTTCACTATGTCCACAGCCAATCAGAGTGAGTATGCAAATTAACCCAACAAAGATGGAGGTTAATTTGCATACATACCTGGCAGGCCATTGGAGGGGCGGAGCCTGGTGATAGGAAGGGTGGGGCGGGGATGGGGGGGTGCTTCCCAAGCCTAAAGCCTGGGACTTGGGAAGGGGCCGAGCCTGCGACCAAAGGCAGACCATCCAGAAGTCAGCGCTGGGTTGCCCAGCTGCATCCTGGCGACCCAGCACTGACTGCTCAGGTGGCTGAGACCCAGAAAGTGAGTCAGGGTCTGATCTGCAGCCTCAGTGGAAGCTGTTGATCAGTGTACTTACCTCTCTCTTTCTCTCCCTCTTTCTGATCTTCGCCAGCAGCCAGGCTTTTCTTTCTCTCCGGCCTCTGTCAGGGGCTGCTGTTAAGCCCCACCTCTTTGATCAGGCCCAGAGATAGGCCTGGAGATGCTGACTGGCATAGGAACCAACCAATCAGAACCAAAGGTGGGTGCTGTGGGGAACCAATGGCTGCCTAGGAGGTGGAGCTTTTGATGCTGACTGGCATAGGAACCGACCAATCAGAATCAAAGGCGGGTGCTCTGGGGAGCTAATGGCTGTCTAGGAGACAGAGCTTTTGACACTGACTAGCATTGAAACCGACCAATGAAAACCAAATTTGGGTGCTGTGGGGAGCCAATGGCTGCCTAGGAGGTGAAGCTTTTGATGCTGGCATAGGAACTAACCAATCAGAACCAAAGTGGCCAGCAGAGGAGGGCAGTTGGGGGCGACATCAGGCCTGCAGGAGAGGGCAGTTAGGGGTGATCAGGCTGGCAGACAGAAGCAGTTAGGGGCAATCAGGCGGGCAGGTGAACAGTTAGGAGCCAGTGGTCCCAGATTGTGAGAGGGATGTCTGACTACCAGTTTAGGCCGGATCCCAGGGATCGGGCCTGAAATGGCAGTTGGACATCCTGCAAGAGGTTCCCAATTGGAGAGGGTGCAGACTGAGTTGAGGGAATCCCCCCTCTGTGCATGAATTTCGTGCACTGGGCCTCTAGTATTTTGTATAAAATTAGTGAAGTACACATGTGTGTCCAATAAATATTATAATAGTAAGAGTTGGAAACTACTGCTATCAGGGAAAAAAGTATAAAGAGCATTTAACTTTTCAAAGCTGTTTTTTATTTCTGAGTTTTTAAACAAAATTAATCTGAAATTAAGATAATGAAATCAATGCCCATCCTAAAATTAATGAAGAATCTTGTTGTATTAGTAGTGAATTGGAAAGGGCTAACTTGCTATTATTACAGTTTTCTTTTTCTCACGTATTATAACCATTCCTAAGAAAATAATTAGCTGCAACCTGCTAGATATATGAGATCTGGCAAAAAAGAAAAAAGAAGTGATATTGCTATTTTAGTAAAAAATAGCAAAAAATGTATCTATGTGTCAGAAAAAATGTATCTAAACAATAACTTTCCTTCAGAAAAATCTCAAATTGAGAAACTGCTTTTATATTGCACATCTTTTTGATTGAACCATACTATCTTTTTAAAAAATGTATCTATATTGTTGAAAGTATTATAGATGACCCCATTGATCCCATCTCTACAAACCCACACCAGGTCTATGAACCATATACGCTTTTGCATTGATTCCAGGACAAGTATATGAGTCTTGCAATAAAATTACTTATTTTAGGATTTTATTTCACTTTATTTTTGACCAACATTAGTATTACATTGATTGACAACATGTACTTGTATTTTTAATCCAAAATTCATTGAATATAAAAGAAATTCACCTTATATGTAAAGACATAAAATAATATTAACTAAAAATGTTAAGTTTTTGCATATCTAGGTTAATATTTAACAGAGTAACAATTATCATTTAAATTGTTTTGTTGTTGTTAGAAAATCACTATAATATTTTCTTTATAATGCCAACTTAGACTAGGAAAATCTCAATAGGTATCCTCTCAATGATGATTTTGAACTTGACTCATGATACTTCAGATTTTATTAATATTAAATGGTAAAGAGTTAATAATGAAGTGCTTTGATAAAGAGCAAATAATCAATGAGTGTTAACAATTGAGTTATAAGTCTATGAATACCTTTTCAAATTAAACTATTAAAATTTCAATAATTTTAATGTAATTAACTACAACATAACCTTGTTGTAAAGTGAAGAAAAGGAAAATTTAGATACTTTAATATAAGATTTACTTTATTTTATTTTATTATTTTTTTAAATTGTGAAATCAGTTATTTATTCTGGTCAAAAGAAACAAGTATAGAATAAAGCATTATTGTAAATTCATGTTGGCTCATAAGATTTACTTTATATTGAAAGTTATTTTATATTTTTAGCTAATGAACTTACACTTTATATGTTTGGCTACTTAACTAATAAAAAGGATTTAAACTATTGTATTTTATCAGTTGTAAAATGCAAATATGCTGATTTTTATTTAAAAAAATAAAAAATATATATTTTTATTGATTTCAGAGAAGAAGGGAGAGGGAGAGAGAGATAGAAACATCAATGATGAGAGAGAATCATGGATTGGCTGCCTCCTGCACCCCCTCTACTGAGGATCAAGCCCCAAACCTGAGCATGTGCCCTGACAGGGAATCAAAACATGACCTCTGGTTCATGGGTATACACTCAACCACTGAGCTACACTGGCTGGGCTCAAATGCAAATATTTTAAAACACATTTTTGGATCTCTGAAATGAGGTTTTGCCCTATTACCAAATGTGCTTTAAAACTGCTAGCATCCAGTCTGGGGATGTGCATACACACTATCGCCTGTACATGTATAAACTTGTCATAGCTGTTCATATTAACATCACATCAACTGAACAATGTGTATTAATAGTACTTCACACACATTGGGTTTAATTGCTATTTAAATGTCGTCAGGAATATAACTCTGTGATTTGACATTGAAATGAAAAGTCATTGTGTGTACAGAAAGGCAAGGCAAAACAGTTGAACATGTATTTTATGTCAATGGAGCAAATATCTGTCATTGAAGGAAGAACTACAACCTTATATTTTCTTACAAAGCAACCATAAAGTACTTTGCATGGATGAAAAGAAAATATCCTGAAGAGGATGAAGGTTTATTATATTTTGTTACTGAGATTTATGTAAAAGGATAGCCCATCAAGCACAGAGAAATGGAACTGAAGGAAGGAAAGAAATTGCCACATATCTCAAAACAGGTAAAAGAAATTTTAAAGCAGGCAGACTAGTATAACTGATTCATGGATTTTGCAAGTTGTTGAATTAGCAAACTTCCTACTGACTTTGAACCAAAGCTGCTTAACTTCCAGCTAGATAAGATTTAGTTGAGAAAAAAAGAAAATATAAGTGAATAGGGTAACATTGTCACCAAAACACATTGAATTAGTGTTTACCACTGGGAAGAAAACTCCAGAGAGAAAATTGGAGCATTATTTTAAGAAATACTATATCACCATTACTTTTGATGGGACAGACCATAGTGTGGAAAATTAGGAAAGTTTATAACTCTGAGTCAAAAAGAAATTCAGAATATTTAGGCTCTAAAAGTGAGGTTTAGGAATATTTTAACAAATTTATTTAGCTTATATTTTACTTTTTTTATATAAACATGTAATTATAAAGTTATTTCTAATGATACATTTTAATAAGTAAAATAAAAATATTCTAAGTGATAAGAAAGCATTTTGTATGGTTTCATCAGTAGTCAGTTTTCATTCTTATATTGGTACATAAGAAATGGTTCATCCACAATGAATGGCATGTTGGAATTGATGCAATATAATGTAAACAATAACAAAAATAATAAATGTAGTTTTATAACATCATCCTGTTGTAAGCTCCATTACTACCTACTAGAGGCCCAGTGCACAAAATTTGTGCATGGGGAGGGGAGGGTGTCCCTCATCCCAGCCTGCACCCTCTCCAATCTGAATCCCCATGAGGGATGTCCTACTGCCTGTTTAGGCCCGATCCTGGTGGGATCAAGCCTAAACGGGCAGTAGGACATCCCTCTCACAATCCAGAAATGTTGGCTCCCAACTGCTGGCCTGCCTGCCTTCCTGATTGCCCCTAACTGCTTCTGCCTGCCAACCTGATCACCACCTAACCACTCCCCTGCCAGCCTGTTTGCCCCTAACTGCTCTCTCCTGCAGGCCTGGGTCCCCCCTAACTGCTCTTCCAACTGCTCTCCCCTGCAGGCCTGGTCCCTTCCAACTGCCCTCCTCTGCTGTTCATCTTGTGATGGCCATCTTGTGTACAGATGGGGGCAGGATCTTTGACCACATGGGGGCAGCCATCTTGTGTGTTGGAGTGATGGTCAATCTGCATATTACTCTTTTATTAGATAGGATAGAGGCCTGGTGCATGGGTGGGGCCAGCTGGTTTGCCCTGAAGGGTGTCCTGGATCAGGGTGGGGCGGCCTGGGTGAGGGGCCTGTGGTGGTTTGCAGGCTGGCCACACCCCCTGGTGACCCAAGCAGGAGGCCCTGGTATCTGGGATTTATTTATCTTGTACAATTGAAACTTTGTAGCCTGGAGTGGAGCCAAGCCTTCTGCTCGCTCCGTGGTGGCAGCCATTTCTGTTGGGCTTTATTTATCTTCTATAATTGAAACTTGTGCGGAAAGCTTTGCTTCCTCCACTGCCGGGGAAACCTAAGCCTCCCTCCTGCTCTCTCTGTGGCCACAGCCATCTTGGTTGAGTTAATTTTCATACTTGCTCCTGATTGGCTGGTGGGCATGGTTGGTGGGTGTAGCAGAGTGATGGTTAATTTGCATATTGCTATTTTATTACATAGGATTAGTAATAGTATACTTTCAATTGTCTGAGTTCCTTTTGTGTTGAAATTGCAGTAATTAAAGATCTCCTTTTTTCCCATTCTGTCAAATTTTGGTATGTGTACTTATTGGTATTGCTTCCTCAAAAACTATAGTTAAAGGCTGTGATGAATTCCAATATATTGCTTATTTATGTCCTTAATCAGTGCATGTATTTTCCTTGCCAAATTTTGTGTGCACTCTTGTGGACAAAGTTTTTATAATTTTAATCATACTTTCAAATAAATTTGCTATCTAAAAAATACTAAGAACTATTGTTATAGCTCTGGTTGGGTAGCTCAGTTGATAAAAGCATTGTCCTGGTTCAACAAGGTTGTTGGCTAGATCTCCAGTCAGGGCACATACAAAAATCTTCCTAAAATATGTAAAAACCTCATACAACTTAACAAAAAGAAGACAAAAAATCCAATTTAAAAGTGGGAAAAGGGCCTAAATAGACACTTCTCCAAAGCAGATATGCAGATGACCAAGAAACATGAAAAAATGTTCAAAGTCACTAATCATCAGAGAGATTAAATTAAAACCACAATGAGGAATTACATCACACTTGTCAGAAGGGTTACCATCAATAAATCAATAAATGGCAAGTGCTGGTGAGGCTGGGGAGAAAGGGGAACCCTAGTACACTGCTGGTAGGAATGCAAACTGGTGCAACCATTATGGAAAACAGTATGGGGTTTACTCAAAAATGAAAAATAGAACTGCCATTGACCCAGTGATCCCACTTCTAGGAATATATCTTAAGAATCCTGAAACACCAATCAGAAAGAATATATGCACCCCTATGTTCATAGCAGTGCTATTTACAATAGCTAAGATCTGGAAACAGCCCAAGTGCCCATTAGTAGATGAGTGGATAAAAAAGCTGTGGTACATTTACAACATAGAATAATATGAGGCAGTAAAAAAGAAGGATATCTTACCCTTTGAAACAGCATGGAGGGACCTGGAGAATATTAAGCTAAGCAAAATACGCCAGTCAGAGAAAGGCAAGTATCATATGATCTCACTCAGGTGTGGAATATAATGAACAAAATAAATTGATGAACAAAATAGATCCAGAGACATAGAGGCATGGAACAGACTGAAGAATCTCAGAGGGAAGGAGGAGGTAAGGAGAGATTAACCAAGAATTTAATTAACATGTTTGTATAACCTATGGACACAGACAATAGTGTGGCAAAGGCCTATGAGGTGGTGGCCTGGTGGAGGGGGGTCAAGGGGAAAAAAGGGGAGATATGTAATACTTTCAACAATAAAGGTAAATTAAAAATGAGTCAACCAATGAATGCATAAATAAGTGGAACAACAAAATGATGGTTCTCCTCTCTCACTCAAATCAGTTTTTCAAAACTACATTTTTTTAGGTGATTTCATTTTAGTAAATATTTTCTCTATAGTTTTCAAATTGGTATATATTATATATCTACTAGTGGCCCAGTCCATGAAATCTGTGCATGGGGGGGAGGTGAGGTGTCCCACAGCCCGGCCTGCACCCTATCCAATCTGGGACCCCTCGGGGGATGTCCGACTGCCGGTTTAAGGCCAATCCGGGACCACTGGCTCCAAACCGCTCACCTGCCTGCCTGCCAGATCACCCCTAATCACTCTGCCTACTCGCCCACAACTGCCCCCCCCCCGCCAGCCCATTCGCTCATAACTGACCCCACTGCCAGCCTGATCACCTCCAACTGCCCTCCCCTCCTGGCCTGATCACCCCTAACTGCCTCTGCCTCAGCCCTACCACCATGACTTTGTCCAGAAGGACGTCCGGAAGGTCTGCCAGAAGGTCTCCTGGTCTAATTAGCATATTACCCTTTTATTAGTATAGATGTCTATCTATCTATATATATTGTTATGAGGATTTTTTAGGGGGTAAGGTAATTACTGTAGGGCTTTTGATGCAATAATTTCATACAGATGACAGTTTTCTTGATATATATGATATAAAAGTAAAAAAGACCATTTCTTCAACCACATTAATAACCTTCTTTATTGGTAACAAGTGTAATTTATGGAACAAATGTCCTTATAACTTGAATCAAAATTACCATTGGGTTGGATTCTTATTAAAGTCATATTATTTTCTTTAAGTTAACATAGAATCAAAGAGGAATAGAAACTTACTTTCTGAATTTTCTAATATGAATATATTTTGTTTTTAAATTTTGTTTAAAATTTAACTTAAGTTGAGATCTAGTTTCAATTCTTCACTATATGTATTTGAGAGATAGATAGGAAAAGAACTTACTAGTACAAGACCTAATCCTGAAAGAGCGGGGAACGATAGCATACTCATTTTTGTATTCTCAGATGCCCCCTTAATGGTTATCACAGAGTAGATATGCTGTTTATCCTGTTTTCCTTTTTCTCTCTGCTCTGTTCCATGCCCCAAAGATTAATTATCAGTGAGTTGTGGCATCCAAACTGACTAGCATTCTAACTCTGCCGAGTTCAGCCAGTAGGAAACAGAAACAAGTGTTTGATGGTTGAGAAGAGGGAGAGCTTAGGATGTACATTTGCAATTGCAGTGGGCTTATGTTTGACAGATGTAAGCAAAGTTATCTATCTATGGCCACATGTCCTGTCATGTGACCCTTTCAACAGCTCCCACTCTTAGGAGGCTCTAGTAATACTGCCCCCTCTCCCTACCACTTTTAAGATGAAGAGACATTCTATTTTTTTAATTTATCTGTATTGATGAAAGTATTACAGATGTCCCCTGCATCTACCCCTGCCAAGCCTTCACCACTCTATTGTCTGTGTTCATGGGATATGCATATATGCCTTTAAGTCCCCTGGTTAATCATTCTATTCTTATTAGTCCTCATGTGCTTTATTGTTAGGTCCCCTAACCCAGCTTTTACCTCTATATAATGTGCCCTCTGTGTACTTCCAGAACTTTTTTGAAACAGTTAATATCTATCTATCTATCTATCTATCTATCCCTAATATGCAAATAGACCTAACGGTGGAACAACTGAACAATTGAACAACCGAACAACTGGTCACTATGATGTGCACTGACCACAAGGGGGCATGCATAGAACATGGTGGGCTTTGGCAGCAGCTGGCAGAGCATAGAACATGGTGGGCATCAGCTGCAGTGAGATGGAGGAGCAGGGAGCAGGGATGGGTGCACACCAAGGCGGGGCACTGGTCACTGCCATTGAGGCGAGCCTCTGGTTGTTACTGAAAATTCTTTGCTCCCACGCACCATGGTCCTGCCGGGCTCTCACAGCTTCTGTTGGCACCAGAGCTGCTGCTCACAGGTGTCATCAGGCCTAAATGGGCAGTTGGACATCCCTCTCACAATTCAGGACTGCTGGCTCCCAACTGCTCGCCTTCCTGATTTCCCCTAACCACTTCTGCCTGCCATCCTGATTGGTGCCTAACTGCTCCCCTACCAGTCTGTTTGCCCCTAACTGCTTTCCCCTGCAGGCCTGATCACCCCTAACTGCCCTCCCCTGCAGGCCTGGTACCCCTCAACTGCTCTCCCCTGCAGGCCTGGGTCCCCTCCAACTGCCCTTCCCTGCAGACCCAGTCACCTCCAACTTCCCTCCTCTGCCAGCCGGGTCACCCCTAACTGCCCTCCCCAGCAGGCTTGATCATCCCCAAATGCCCTCCCTTGCAGGCCTGGTCCCTCCCAACTGCTCTCCCCTGCTGGCCATCTTGTGGCGGCCATCTTGGGTCCACATGGGGGCAGGATCTTTGACCACATGGGGGCAGCCATCTTGTGTGTTGGAGTGACAGTCAATTTGCATATTACTCTTTAATTAGTTAGAATAGAGGCCTGGTGCATGGGTGGGGCTCAGCTGGTTTGCCCTGAAGGGTGGGGGTGGCCTGGGCAAGGGGCCTGTGTTGGTTTGCAGGCTGGCCATGCCCCCAGGCGACCCAAGCAGAGGCCCTGGTATCTGGAACTTATTTATCTTCTATAATTGAAACTTTGTAACCTAGAGTGGAGCCAAGCCTTCTGCTCGCTCCATGGCTGCAGCCATTTCTGTTTGGATTTACGTATCTTCTATAATTGCAAGTTTGTTGCATTGAGTGGGGTCCTGGGCCGGCAAGGGCAGGCAGAAAGCTTGGCTTCCTCCATTTCCAGGGAAACCCAAGCCTCTCTCCTGCTCTCTGTGGCTGCAGCCATCTTGGTTGGGTTTATTTGCATATTCCCTCCTGATTGGCTGGTGGGCATGGCTGGTGGGCGTAGCTGATGGGTATAGCGGAGGTACGGTCAATTTGCATATTACTCTTTTATTAGATAGGATATATTTATAATAGAATAACATGTTTTTATTATTTAAAAAGGATTAATAGAAGAAATTTATTTAAATGATTACATTTTAATTTTAGTTAAGGTGTTTGTCGGATGTCTCAAATTCCTCAAATTGCTATCCTTTTTTAATGACAGAATGCAATTTTCACTGAATAAGATTATTTAATTTGGTGTTAATATATACTTTTTTTTCACTTAGAGAGTTTTAAGATACTCTATAATTGGTCATTTTACATTGGAAAGTTATTTATATCGATTAAATATAAAAACTGTCACCAAGATATAAAGTGATTCAAAATCATAATATTTATACTTTTTAAAATCATAGTATGTATTAAAGTTTTTAGGTTGGTTTTGAATATTGATATAAAAGACCTCTTTTCCATTTTATTATGATAACAATACATTGCATCTCTGAGGACAAGGAAGAATGATTTATTAAAAATGTCATATCCAATATTAGAAGTTAATTATTGGACACTTTTTCATCTTTCGACCTTCATCATCTGAAACAAATAGCCATTTTCCTCTGCTCAGTTCTATTAAGAAGAAAGCACATTGTACTTTTTTTAATAAACAAGAGGAACATAAATTTTGTCTGATTATTAAAGCTAGTAAAGTATATTCATTTTTGGAGCAAGGGTATTAATATTCTCTATTAAGTGAAAAGCCATTGACCCAGAGACCTTTTTTTAAGTACTATTAGTTTATCTTAAAAGCAATATGTGTTTGAGCCTCTAATTTCTTTCATGTTATTTAAAACTGTCAGGAAAATCAATATTGAAATACTTATGAACAGGATGAAAATGGTGTATCATTCCTGATTGTTATTTGATAGGGAAAGTGTGGTCTCTGCATATATAGAGGTCTCACTGTCAATTAAATATGCTTAAAAGAAAAGATTCAGCTTCATTAAAGTCTTTGGCACCTAAATTGTTCATTCATTTGTGGTTGAAACATACCTATAACTATTTTCTGAGGAAAATCTTGGCCTTGTCCACAGTTATTGCTTAAGATGGCATCAAGTCAGGATGGGTTTAGATGAAAAGACTTTAGTGTGAACCCCAGAGTCCACTGACCTGATTTTTAATCAGTAACAGAACATTACATTAAATTCTTAGAAAATATGAGAATTGAACTTGTAACTTCCCAACCTTTGTGATTAGGTTATTTTTATAAGTAACATTAAAGGATTACTTGAAGGACATGCAGTTTATTAATTCTTGGTGTTGCTTAAAACTTTGTTCTTGACTGATACATGTGAGGGACAGGCCATTTTCCAATTAGTAGGTCTTTATTCTAGTGACTTGGAACCAGGACGAACACTACCTACACAGGACGTATAGGGAGCATGTGGACTTCCTGCAACTTTCCCTGATGCCTCGTGGTGACATTGGTACTTCTTCTCCCACAAGTTGAGCATTGGTGGAGATGTAGGGTTTAGGGTGACACGGGCTATTGCTCAATTTCAGAACAGGTTCTCACCTATAGGAGTGCTAAAATTACAACAAAAAACAGCTATTTATTTATTTATTTTTTACCTTTGTACATATTTTTATTTATTTATTTTTCCTTTTTGTATTGTTTAAAGTATTATATGTAGTAGTACATATATCTCCTTTGTTTTCCCCATTGACCTTCCTCCAGCCTCCCCTACCCCCTGTCCCATGCCCTCATCCCCCCTGCCCCGAGTGTCTTGTGCCCATTGGTTGTGCTTATATGCATGCATACAAGTCCTTTGGTTGATCTTTTTCCCCATCTCCAACACTCCCCTGATTTCCCACTGTAAATTGACAGTCTGTTCGGTGCTTTGCTGCCTCTGTATCTATATTTTTGTTCATCAGGTTATAATGTTCTTTATTTTCTGTAAATGAGTGAGATCATGTGGAATTTTTATTTTTATATTTTAAGAAGTTATCTAAAATTTCTAGCATAGTGCCTTACATAAGGTAAACATTCAATATTTTCTATTAATTGTGATTGTTATTTTATAGTTAACTAGAGGCCTGGTAATGAAATTCATGCATGGGTAGGGTCCCCAGGTTGGGGCCTTATGGCTGCTGGCTGGGGCCTTCCTTCCCTGGCTGCTGACAAGACCTTCCTTTATGCCACACTACCCCCTGGTGATCAGCGCATGTCATAGCAAGCAATCAAACTCCTGGTCGCCAGGTTGAACTCGCAAGGGGACACTTTGCATATTGGACTTTTATATATATATATATATATATATATAGATAGATGTTATTTTAAACTTTAGCTCAGAAAAAGTTTTGTTCTTTTAGAAACACTTACTGAATTCCTTGAACTTCTTACTATCCCAGCTTGAAATGGAAAAAAATATATATAAGCAGTATGAAATTTGTTTCTAGATTTATTATAAAACATTATTAAGGATATCATCAAAATTATATTTCCTTTATGAGGATTCATAGGAGAAAGTTTAGACAGATTTATCACACAGTTGCTTTCCTTGTTAATCAGAAAGCTTAAAACAAAATCTAAGCTTTCCTAGCTGACTTATGGTTATTAACAGTTCTTATTATTTTGCAGAAATATGATTGGTCCTGAGGCCTACTGAGTTGCAAAGAAATATTTGGCCCAACAGTGAGGCAAGATTACTTCTGGAGTTAATAAAAGCATTTCTGTTGAGAGGAAAGATGGGAATAGATAAATGAAAATTATATTATGATGAGATGATCTGTAGGAAAACAGTCAGAAAAATCCTAATATTGTGGTAAGTATGCAGAAATTCTCTTCATAGGAAGTTTAGGTAGGCTGTGTTATTCCAATTACATTTGAAATATTTGCTATGGCACTTATTTGGGGCCACTGCATATGGCATGTAGGGTGTGCTCTGTACTATTGTAGTTGGTCCATTTTTAGAAGCCAAGGAATAGGTGGCATCCCTTGAAACTGTTCAGGACAATCTTCATGACCTTATATGTGGCCTTTTGTTTATAATGTACTGAAATCCATGTGTTTTACAATATTACTCTCATATAAGAAAGGAAGAAAAGTTTGTGATATAAAGCCCAACTGCTATTATATAGCTGCTTTTTCATAGCAAATTTTAGTATTAAATAATAACAATTGCTTACAAAGTAAATTTTCTATACAAATTACTGTTGTTTCAAAATGCATTCCATTGCCCTTAAAAAGAGCTAACAAATTTATATGAAAAAGTGAAAATTAAATGTCTAACTAAACATAGTACTTTATCACTGGAGAAAACCATGTTTTCTCCCCTGAAGTTATTGCAACTCCTTTTGAACAATGAATGAAGTACAAATAGATAAATTGGCTTTAAATCTTGATAGATACATGTTTTTGGAAGACAATATATTGAGTTGTAAAAATGACACTGAAAAGTGATAGAGACTTTTGTTTGTCATATTCACCATGATTCTTGGTCAACTGCAATTCACCAGTCCCTCCAAAATGTGACAAGCAAAAAGTAGTAGTTGTAATTAAATGGAAAAGTAAATGTGGAATACAAGTTTAAAGTGATTAATAAAGTGGTCTTGCTTCTTCATAACCTCTAAAATAGTTTATTTTCCCCAAGTCATAAATCACAGTTTTCCATTACATATTCCTATAGCTACTTGACATATTGCACATAAGATAGCCGGCCTGAGGTTAAGCAAATAGTCTCACATTTAGTCTAACAGTTTATCAATGCATAAATCATGTACTATGAGAATCTTTTTATTGTTTTTTTTTTAAACATAGAGTCTCATACTGATAAGCAATTAATGACTTTTTAATGTCTAGTTTTAAATACTAGCATCAATTGATACCATTTTTATGGCATCGGTGAAATACTGTATCTATTTTAAAATGTATATACCAATATGTGGTTGCATGTTATTTATTCCGTGTATCACGGTGAGCAGTTGACTGGTCTGAATGTTTAGTTTCTGATGTTTAGGTTGAATGACAATTCTGTTTGGCCCTCTTATCTCTGGCAGGTGCTATGCTCCTTTGATAATGGCTTTGTCTCATAATTGAAGGGAATATTGATTTACTATCTCACTGGGTTGAATGTATCTGGCATTATACACGCCAAATGATGCAAATTTTTCAGCTCCTGAAGTTACTTGATAGATCACTGGAACCGAAAAGTCCCCCAGGTCTTTCTTCTGTCTTTCAGAGATTACGAAGGGAAGAATTTACAGCATACCAAGCAACTTGTGCCATAGTGGAACATTCAGTTACTGAGCCACAAGGCTAGCTCGCTATTTTTCACTCTCTAAATATCAGCAACATTTTTCATTTCAAGGTAGACTCAAACTTAGTCTTGTGGAAATTGTGTCTATGTCTTGAACATTTATGCAGCACTTCTTAGCAGACTTGGGAAGAAAGAGGAAATTAAAACTTGTTTACCCACAAATTAAGGGAAAGATATTTTCCTTCAATTATCATGATAAGTATGTAGACAATTTTCTGCCAACAATTAAGAAAAAATAGAAAGAAATAGCCTTGTTAAGAATGGAAAACCCTGGATTTCCAAGGTAGAGGGAAATCACTGGATATGAGGTCAGGTACCTAAGTTCTGGGCCTGACTGCATCTAGCTATTAATTAATTTTAGGAAATATAGCTCCTTTGGATTGCAATTTCTTTCCTGTTAGCTTTCTTCTAGCCCCCACACGTGACTTTGGGACAGATACTTTTTATGGATCCTTCAGGTTCTGATATTGTGTATTTCTTTTTTTTTAATTGTTGACAATATTACAGGTGCCCCCTTTCCCCCCAAACCCCACTTTGCCCACCTCCACCCAAACCCCCTTCCCTCTGCTAATATTCTGTATTTCTTTTTTCTTTTTATAAATTCATCTTAGAGATTTATTTTCAATTAATGTTAATTTTCTACAGATAATTTTAGTGTCATTTCCATTTGAAGATAATGTCCTATCAGCACATATTTTCTATTTGGAAACACACTGTCATCTAGTTAAGTTTTACTTATTTTTTATTTAAATTCTTTATTGTTTAAAGTATTATATGTCTCCTTTCCCCCCCATTGATCTCTCCCTGGACATTCCCACCCCCCAGCACATGTCCTCACTCCACTATAGTCTGTGTCCACGGGTTATGCTGATATGCATGCATACAAGTCCTTTGGTTGATCTCATACCACCCTCCCCCCTCTCCTGCCTTCCCTCTGAGGTTGGACAGTTTGTTCGATGCTTCTCTGTCTCTAGATATATTTTGGTTCATCAGTTTATGTTGTCCATTCTATTCCACAAATGAGTGAGATCATGTGATATTTATCTTTCTCCATCTGGCTTATTTTGCTTAGCATAATGTTCTCCAGATCCATCCAGCTGTTGCAGATGGTAATAAAGTCTTCTTTTTTAAAGCAGTGTAGTATCCATTGTGTAGATGTACCACAGTTTTTTAATCCACTCATCTGCTGATGGGCACTTAGGCTGTTTCCAAATCTTAGCTAGGTAAATTGTGCTGCTATGAACATAGGGGTGCATATATCCTTTCTGATTGGTGTTTCTGGTTTCTTGGGATATAGTCCTAGAAGTGGGATTACTGGGTCAAATAGGAGTTCCATTTTTAATTTTTTGAGGAAACGCCATGCTGTCTTCCACAGTGGCTGCACCAGTCTGCATTCCTACCAGCAGTGCAGGAGGGTTCCTTTTACTCCACATCCTCACCAGCACTTGTCATTGGTTTGATTTGTTGATGATAGCCATTCTGACAGGTGTGCCATGGTACCTCATTGTTGTTATGATTTGCATCTCTCAGATGATTAGTGACTTTGAGTATGTTTTCATATCTCTTGGCCTTCTTTGTGTCCTCTTCTGAAAAGTGTCTAGGTCCTTTACCCATTTTTTGATTGGGTTGTTTATCTTCCTTTTGTTCAGTTGTATGAGCTCCCTATAAATTTTGGATATTAAACTCTTATCCTATATAATAAAAGTCTAATACACTAAGTGTCCTGTCATCTGTTCAACCAATCAAAGTGTAATATGCTAATGATATGCTAAGGCCGCACAACTGCTCGCTATGACATGCACTGACCACCAGGAGACAGACACTCCAACCAGTAGGTTAGCGAGCTGCTGGGGTCTGGTCGATAGGAATGAGTGAGACGGGCCGGACACACCCTGGAGCCCTCCCGCAGTCTCTCCCTGGCTGGCCAACCTCCTGTGTCCCTCCCCAGCCCCGATCATGCACCAATGGGGTCCTTCGGCCTGGATGGCGCCCTCTCACAATCCAGGCTGAGCAACCCGCCCCCCCTAACCCCTCACCTAACTCTCCTTCCACTCAAAGTTAGCCATCATCCTAATTTTTAACACTGTGGATTAAATTTATCTTTTCTTAAACTCTATCATGTGTAATCATACAGTCTGTGGTTTTGTATGTTGGACTTCTTTCATTCAAAATTATATTTCTGAGATTTACCCCCCGATTGTACAAATTTTGTGTTTTCATATGTCTCTCATTCTTCTGTATGTATTCTTTTGAAAAGTGTCTATATAAGTCTTTTGCCCATTTTTTTTTTATTGGATTGTTTATTTTCCTTTTGTTAAGTTGTTTGAGTTCCCTATAAATTTTGGAGATTAAATCCTTATCAGATATAACATTGGCAAATGTGTTCTCCCAGGCAGTGGGCTCTCTTGTTGTTTTATTTATGGTTTATTTTGCTGTGCAGAAGCTTTTTTTTTTATGTAGTCCCATTTGTTAATTTTCTCCTTAGTTTCCATTGCCATAGGAGCTATATCGGTAAAGCTATGCTACAACTTATGTCTGATATTTTGCTCCCTATGGATTCTTCTAAGATTTTTATGGTTTTCCGTCTTATGTTTAAGTCCTTTATCCATTTTGAGTTTATTTTTGTGTATGATATAAGTTGGTGGTCTAGTTTCATTTTTTTTGCAAGTATCTGTCCAATTTTCTCAGCACCATTTATTGAAGAGACTGTCTTGACTCCATTGTATGGTCTTGCCTCCTTTGTCAAATGATAATTGAACATAATGGCTTGTGTCAATTTCTGGGTTCTCTGTTCTGTTCCATTGGTCGATATGTTTGTTCTTGTGCCAGTACCCGGCAGTTTTGAGAATAATGGCTTTGTAATATAGCTTGATATCTGGTAAGCAACATTTTACAAGGAATTTAAATGTTTTTACTAAATTCTCTTGGGATTAGATGAGACATATAAATATCCTTTTCTGGATTTCCACATATATTCTTCAGATTTAATAGACAGCAAACTAACTTTAAAAAATTAAACATAATATTGAAACACAACATATATTAAATGTGCCAATTAAATATGTTAAGCTTATATTTTAGAGTAAAAATTATAACATGAATTCTTCACCCATTACAAAGTAAAAAATTATAATTACTCCAGAAACTCTCCTTCCGCTCAAAGTTAGCCATCATCCTAATTTTTACCAATGTGGATTAAATTTATCTTTTCTTGAACTCTGTCATGTGTAATCATACAGTCTGTGGTTTTGTATGTTGGACTTTTTCCACTCAAAATTATATTTCTGAGATTTACCCATATTGCTGGTGGGTCAGCAGTCCATTTGTCAATGTAGAAGCTGCCCCCTGGTGATCATTGTGCTCCCACTGGGGGAGCTCCGCTCAGCCACAAGCCAGGCTGACGGCTGAGAGTGCAGCAGCAGTGGCAGGAGCCTCTTCCGCCTCCTTGGCAGAGGAATCACACATCCCCTGAGGGCTTCCGGGCTGCCAGAGGGATGTCTGACTGCCAACGTAGGCCCAATCTCCCGGACCGCAGGCCTAAACTGTCAGGTGTACATCCCCTGAGAGGTCCCGGACTGTGAGAGGGCACATGCCGGGCTGAAGGACCCCCTGAGTTTACGAATTTTCATGAACCGGGCCTCCAGTTAATATATTATTCTATTGAATGAATATATCAGTTTATTTATCTTATGACAGGCATTGATTGTTTCTATGAATATTATTGCTCTGAATATTTGTATACAGATCTGTAAGTAAATATTTATATGAATTTGCAGGAGATATATACCTAGAGTGTAATTTTTAGGTTATGTTATATTCATATTTTCAGCTTTACTAGACATCAGCGAGTTTTCCAAAATGGGTGTAGTGATTTACATACCCAGCAGCAATACATTATAGTTCCAGTAATAATACTTGTTTATAAAGGCTTTATATTGTCAGAATGTTTAATATCAGCCATTCTGTTGGGTGAATGGTGTGTTTTTTTTCTAGATGGCCAATAAGTTTATCAAGCTTTTATACATTTATTAGGCATCTTTTTAAATGTAACTTGTGAGTCAGGGAAGCCAAATTTTATCAATGGATTTGCAGTGTAATGGTTGTCTCTATGAAAGTTTACATTACTGCAAGATTGCTATCAAAAGAGTTTCATTGCTCTTATCTAAAATGTCATGAAATCATGTGACTCAAAGGTTTCCCTAGCCCTATCATTCAATGTCCTCAACAGATGATGCTATCTGTACTACTTTTGAATCAGCCCATTCAATTTTGGGAAAGCTCAGATTGTTATAAAGCAATTTCTTATTGATTCAAAATCAGCATTCATATAATTTTGGTCTGATGACCCAAATATTTTTTGAGCAACACAGAATAAATTGTCACTATTTCCCATCTGTCAAACCTTTATGTATTTGAGCAGCATTATTTATTTTGTGCCTGTAGGTTCTATGTCTGAAGGGTAAATCTACTTTTCTCAACCATTTCACATTTGTCTTGCTTCCTAGACCATTCACTCTTCTATACATATTTCTATGAACATACTTAAATTTCTCATTGACTTTCTAAATCTGTGATCTCTAAAATTGCATTTAGTTTTCTATGTATCATCCTGAAATGCTGAATTGCAACCACTATGATCTATAAACAATTATTAATTTTCAAGGTTGAATAAGTACTATAATTAATGGGAAGCCGCTCTACTATCAAGGGAAAATATTCTATAGAAATGCAAGTCATGATTTAATAAACAGCCAAGGACATAGCCCATTTCTATAAGAAATAATAAAGCATATAAGTGAGTAGTAAATGAAGGTGGTCATTGAGAACACAAGTATGTATTGGTGTTTGCAATCATTCATTTTGCATTAGACAGTTTGCAGTCTTAAAATATGTAGATATTGATTTTAGGTAAATGACCTTCTTTTTTTTTCCTTGGGAAACTAGTTTTAATATATTTAACATGAAGAAAACATGAAGTTGAGTAAAAGTACTGGCTCACTTGAGTGTAATGTATGTGACCTAGCGCTAATGTTAGGTGTTCTTACTTTTGTTTGTTGAACTCATCCTGTGGCAGGTTCTAGTCATTACAGATTATTTCAGTTAATCTTCACAGTGCAATTGAGTATTATAGGAGAAAATGGGTGTCAGAGAGGATAAGTAACTTGCTCAAAATCACATTGAAAGCAATCAATAAAACAAAGTTTGAATTAAGGATTTTTAAATTCCAGTGACCATGCTCCTTCATGCAAATTTTGTTCTCTGGCCCATGCACTGTTTATGCATTGTATTACTTTTCTAGAGCTGCCATACAAATACCCAAAAAAAAATGTATGGCTTAACACAGATAAATTCATTTTTTCATAATCTGGAGGCTGTAAGTCCAAAATCAAGGTGTTGAGAATGTTCATTCCTATAGAAGGCTCTGAGAGAGATTCTGTTCCATGCTTCTCTTCTATCTTCTGGTGGTTGTTATAAATTTTTTATATTCCTGGCTTGTAGATGCATCACTCTGTTCTCTGAATCTGTCTTCACATGGCAATCTCTCTGTGTTTAACTTTCTCTCTTCTTATAAGGACATTAGTTTTTGGAAGCTGCCCATTGCCTTCACTAGCAGAGAGGTGTGGACAAGGAACCCGGAAGGCTGGTTAACCTTGAAGGCTCTGAAAGGTCAGAGCCAAGCACCTACTGTTTAGTTGAGACAATGGTAGCTAAAGCAACTTCCACCTTTTAGTTTTATGTAAATCCTTGCTGATTGGCTATTATTGGAATTGCCTGCCTAAAGGCTATGGGTATATCCCATAGCCTTAATAAAAGGGATTGCAAGGCCAGAGTGGGGTGGAGTCCTTCCCCTTGAGTTGGGCTCCCACCTGGCCCCCAATTCCCAATTTTATACTTTCTTGTCTAGTCTCTTTCATTTGCGTGTGGGCTCCTCCAGAACCTGAACCCTGAACCTGAACCCTGAACCATGTGGGACATGGGGGGGACACTTGCAACTGGCAGTCCAACATGGGGCACTCACAACTGGCACAAGAGGCCTTCAACATGGGGCCTCTGGAGGGGATGATATTTTTGCCTAGAGCGAAGAAAGGAAGATTTCACCAAAAAGGTGGGGAAAAGATCACCAGATAGGTGAGGGAAATTCATCGCACACAAAGCCCATGATCAGCTGCAGAAGTCTCAATCTGTAAGTAGGGTGGGAACGTCTTTTTCAGCCAGGCTAATGGGCAGAATTAGGTTATAAAGTAAACTTTATTATAGACTTTTGATTTGCATGCTTAATAAATGTGGTTTCTTGTTCAAATTAAAATCTTAATTTGTATTTGGAATCTAAAATCTCTAATAAGAAATGAAACTCCACTGCTGAAACCACCTCTGGTTTGGAGAAATTCAAACGTGGCAGGATAGGGCAGTGATATCCGCTTTCCCACAATGAGATTGCTTAAGTTTTGTTTAAAAATTATAGAAGAACTCCCAGGGAAATTAAAAATTTGGCCAAAATAGGTGCTAGTAATTACTTTGGAAAGTGAAAAAGAAAGAAAAAAATTTAAGATCTGTCTTTATTTATTAAGCATGATGAGATACACAGCCAGATCTGTTACTGAAAAGGTCCCCCAGAGCAAGCAGGATGTGGGGGAAGGGAGACACGTGTCAATGCAATATGGAAGGCCACTCTCCCAGTATGCTAATTTAAAGTCTCATTTCTGGCCATGAAAAAGTCTTCTCGCCTTAAAAATTTAGAAATGCTTCTGGGATATCTGTGCACATGTAAAGAGAAAAGCTAGTGTAAGACAAAATGTGCGCACAGTCCGATTTCAGATATTATATAGGTCTTAAACTGGACTTGACTCTTTACAAGGGCTACAGAAATGAAAAACCCAAGACTATTTTTTTTTCCTAAGAAAAATGGTGGATTTGACGAAAAGGAAAGACATTCAAGCTAGTTCCAGCAACAGGATTCACATTTCCATAATAAAGAGTAATTTTTAAAATGCTAATGGAGGGTGTTAAAAAGCTAACTTTTAAGGCCTTCAAGAAAATCAGTGAATTGTGTTACAAAAGAATTTGTCCAAAGTAAAATGCCTTACAATAATTGGAATTGGATTTGAAACTCAAAAATTGTTGAAAAATATATTATAAAGATCAAGTAGCCCAGATAAAGACTTGCTATGCCCTATGTTAATGGAGGAAGGGGTGGTCACCCTTCCCCCATTAGACAGGTAAATCAGTTTCCCACCAGCAGCCATCTTTAAAGAATGTGACAATTTTTGCATTTGAATACCTGCAAGCTTGCTCCTCAACTTCCCCGGGCAGAAAAAACCTGGTCGGTTTAAAGTTAATTATTGTATTTTTGAAATTTATTCTTAAAAATTTAAGTATTATTAATCAAAGAAATGCTAAATATTTGACTTGCCAGCTATAAAAGTTAAAAGTTCAAATTAAATTGGGAGAAATTATGTAGTTGTGGTAATTAAATGCCTAAAGTATAGAAATTTAAAATGTGTTTTCTCTAATAATTAGGAATTTAAAATAAGTTGTTTATTGGTCTAATTAAATAAGAAGGATTAATTCTGTGATCCCAACCAAATTTTGAATATAAAGACCAGTTTAAAATTTAATTGCTATCTTAAGATAATTATAAAAAGTAATATAATCTTTAAATCATATATAGATATTTGTTTAATGGGTTTTTTCCATGTTACAATTTCAAGGCTTTAACCAATGATTCTTGGAGAGCTCCAAGGGCTCGAAGTAATTCAAGAAGTTATTCTCTCTTCTTAAAGGAAATATTTTGAATTTAACCCATCTAATGTACTTGAAATTGCATGGAAATCTTTAGCAAATAAAAATTAATAACTATATTTACTTATAAATGTTATGAAAGTTTTGGCCTCTAAGGAGGGCAAAATGTTTCTTAAAATCCAACAGTGGAAAGTTAAAATGACAAAAAGCCCATAGTCACCTGCATTTTTAATTAGGCTGAAGGTGGGGCCACTTTTTTGCCTTGTGAATCAGACATAAACATTTACTAAGTTTGCTTTGCTTTTTTAATTAAAGATACCTCCTTAAATTATAAACAATTAAATTCTAATAAAGCCACCAGAAACAGCTAGTGAGATTTCTGTTTGTCTGCAGTGTAGTTTTGGCTTTAACAGTTTAGACAGTCACCATTTTTGGACTGCCTGACTTGGCAGCCGCCATGTTGGTCTCATGGCTTGCCGCTCCCCTGGGGGACTCCATCTTGAAACAGCAAAGGCCAACCCCTCTCTTTGAATAAAGTTACTGAGACCTCCCATGACCCCTCTGTATATGCTAATTAGCCAAAGGGGATACTCTTTAAAAATAAAATTCTAGCTTAATAAAAAGGAGAAATTTGAAAATTTTGAAATCCCTTTCACTGATATTTACAGGGTAAACTAAGATTGTTGTTAGAGTATTAAATCTGACAGTAAAATAGTAGTCAAGTTTACTGTAATGAGATTTCTTGTGACATGGCTATTCGGATGCAGGAGCAACCATTAAGCAGCAGCCCTGTAGGTTGCTTTGTAAAAAAGAAAGACAAAGATTCTTAAGTGAAACTCTCTGTAGCCTGAAAGTTATTTTGAAAGGAAATAAAGAGGTTTTCTTCAAACATCTGAAGAACTGTAATTGAAAGTCTATATTTGGCCTTATAAACTAAAGTAAATAATTTGTGTTTTGCCGCCCTGACAAAGTTTATATAAAGTTATTGAAAAACTAATTTAAGAAGTAATTAATGTCATTTATTGTCCATAATCTAGGACAAGTGAAATTAAGAAATAAACCTTATTTCTGATTAATTTAAATTACCTAATTAAAATAAGTGAATATTCATAAAAACTTAATTGTACTGGACAAAAAACCTGTTCCTGAAGTATTAACTAAAATTTTTATTGATGGTTCATCTCATATTAAGATTGCCAAACATACTATGAATCCAAAGCAATAATATTTCTGTGCAAAAATTAAAAGTTATCAAGACTGCATTATAAAATTTCCAAAAGCCTCCTAATATTTAAATAAAAAAAGGGGGGATAGTGGAAAAATATGATAGTAGAATAATATCCTGTAAGAAAAATAATACATTGTGGGAAAATTACATCAAAAAATTTTTTACCTTGAAAATTAATATTTATTTGTAATGCTAACAGCAAGACACCCATGAACAATTACATGGTGTCAAAATAAGCCAAAGAAAAATCATTTGGGCAAAAATGAAAAAGGATCCCAAGTCTAATTTATAGAAAATATTCCTTTATTAAACTTTGGTCGAGAATATGTTTGTATATTTCCAGAAAACAACTCCCAGACCACATGGATTCCTGCAACAGCAGATCCCAGAGAGAAACTGACCAGATTGCTCCAGCCATGAAGACAAAAGGAGAAACAATCCAAAGATGGAAGACGCTGAAGACGCCTTGCTATGCTAGCAGTCAGCAGCTGTGCACCACAGCAGGTTGACCAGGACCAAGCCAGAGAGAGTCGGACAAACGTTGCCACCATTTGTCCACCATCCAGAACTGAAATATTATTGCTGACATGTACACATGAGGAACTGTTGGACATTGAAATTAGGACTCAAGGAACTGTTGGCCCAGAAAGAAACTTACTACAGACTGATTCATTTGCCTCTCAGCATAACCATTATTGCTTGTCTCATTTTTGTTCCTATATGTTTATTTCTAGTCTACAGATGCAAGAATTTTTTAAGGAAAAAAAAGTGGGAGATGTTGGAAGCCGCTCATTGCCTTCACTAGCAGAGAGGTGTGGACAAGGAACCCGGAAGGCTGGTTAACCTTGAAGGCTCTGAAAGGTCAGAGCCAAGCACCTACTGTTTAGTTGAGACAATGGTAGCTAAAGCAACTTCCACCTTTTAGTTTTATGTAAATCCTTGCTGGTTGGCTATTATTGGAATTGCCTGCCTAAGCACTATGGGTGTATCCCATAGCCTTAATAAAAGGAATAGCAAGGCCAGAGTGGGGTGGAGTCCTTCCCCTTGAGTTGGGCTCCCACCTGGCCCCCAATATTCCCAATTTTATGCTTTCTTGTCTAGTCTCTTTCATTTGTGTGCGGCCTCCTCCAGAACCCAAACCCTGAACCTGAACCCTGACCCATGCGGGACGTCGGCGGGACACTTGCAACTGGCAGCCCAACATGGGGCACTTGCAATTAGTCATGGCATTTAGGGCCCACTGTGATCCAGTATGATTTTGATTTAACTTGATTAGTTCTGTAAAGACGTTTTTCCAAATAAGTTCACATACACAGGTCTCAGGAATCAGGACTTCAACAGATCTATTTAGGAGATACAATTCAGTCTACAACCTACACATGCAAGAAAATGCATAATACACACTTGTCTGTATTTGGATATAGTTAGCATGGAACAGCAAAATGGCATTATCAATACCAGATGTTTCTAAAGTAAAAAATGGATTTTGATAATTAATATTCCCAGTAAATGTGTCTGGGTAGTAATCATAGATGTACTGCAATTGCCAGTGGTAAGAGACTAAACTGAAATTATTGTTGATAATTTGCAAGCACCAAAAGTGAATTTTAAAATTGTGCAAAATTACAATTATGAAATTATCACTTCTAAAACAAATACAAAGTGTTTTCTAATTTAAAATAACTATATTCTAACATAAAATTTATTATCATTTTTAAGACAAAGTCTTTATATATATAGGTAATTGCCGGCAAAGAATGGCTTAAAATCCATTGCTTCCAGTTGTCATTAAATTACTTTACTTATGTGTATTATCTACTTTTGAAAAATAAACCAACATGAAAACAGTCTTTGAAAACAAAGCATAAATATGCATTTGTGGATGCAGGTGTGAGTTATCTGCAACTGCAGAGTTATAGCCACCATTCCTTTTGTTCTTTATAAAAAAAAATGAAATGTTTAATTTGGTTAAAAACACATGACATAAAATTGACCATTTTAGCCATATTGAAATGTACAGGTAAGTAGTGTTAAATATACTCACATTGTTGTACAAAATATCTCTAACTTTTTCTCTCCTGCAAAACTAAAATGCTATACCATTTGAAAAATGACTCCCCACTTTCTCCTCCCCTCAGCCAGTGACAATCATTATTCTACCTTCTGTTTCTACCAGTTTGACACTTTAAATACTTCATATAAATGAGATCATACAGTATTTGTCGTTTTGTGAGTTGCTTATTTCACTAGGAGGGTCCTCAGAGTTCATTCACACAGCAGCATGTGACAGGACTTTGTTCATTTTTAAGACTTCATACTACCCCATCATATGTGTAAACTGCATACTCTATATATCCTTCTGTACATGGATATAGGAATTGCTTCCACCTCCTGGCTATTTTGATTAGTGCTGCTATGAACATAGATGTGCAAATATCTCTGAGAATTATCTGATATGTATATATACATTCCCTAAGTTCTAATTTGAGGATGTTAGAAACTTTCTTATTGATTAAAGTAAGCCAAGAGTCAACTGTGATTCAGATAATTTTGTTCTTGAATGACTCTGCTGCCTAACACAGAATGCATTTCAACGTTCATGTTTCCTCTCTTCCATACTCAAAAATAACTAAACTTTGGTTCTCTACCTTCCAGCCTTGGAATATAGCCATTTCTGTGAAAAGTTTAAAAGTATAACAACGCTAAAAAAGCCAACAAAAATCTGTTTGTCTGCTCAAAGGCACTTTGCCAAAAGATGTATAGAAGCTTTACTGATTCAATTAATATTTAGTTCCTATTTATTGAGGGCCTTCTATGGGTCAGACTCTATCTGGGAATGGAACAGTTAGTCTATCAGAAAAAAAATCCCTGCCATTCTGGAGCTTGTATGTCCTTGAGATATATAAGTAAATATGAATGTGATGATGATGATGTTGATGGTGATGATGATGACAGTGACACCAATGATGATGTGTCTATTTGTGTATTATATTTCAGGCAGAAATACTAATGAGAAAAACAGAGTAGAGGAGAAGAATAGAAAGTGTCATGGAGCATGATTTTATATAAGGTAGCTAACCAAAGTTCTAACAGGTGGCTTTTGAGTAAAGATCTAAAGGAGGTCAAAGAGTGGACCTTGTTTTATCTAAGAGAAGAGCCTTCTAGGCACTGAGAGCAGCAAAGGCAAGAGCCCTATGATAAGATAAGCCTAGTGAAGACGTCACTGTGACTCAAACAGAGGGATGAGAAGAGAATGGAAGAGGAGAGGAATGGAAGCAATAAAGTCAGAGGGTCATGGGACTTGTAGGTCATTTAAAGACTCTGGCTTGTTGGTTATTTAAATACTATGGCTTTTTCTGTGAGTGAAATGGGAAACCATCGTGTGCTTGTGACTAGAGTAGTGTGACACCCTTTGATAAATCCTTTCACACAATCACTCTGGCTGCTGTATTGATTAGGTCACTTTAAAGGATGGTCAGTCAAAGTTCATGATATGTGGATTATTGTTGTTGTTTTTTTAATGAAAGAAAAGAAGACATCTATATATATAAAAAGCCAGCAACCATAATGCTGTAATGACCAGAACGAATGCCTAGTTGCTATGACACCCACTGCAGCTAGCAGAACAGGCCTGTCTTGGGGTGGGGCTAGATGGCCAACCTCCTGCTGCTCCTCCCCCGAGCTGGCCTTGCCCCTGATCAGCCTCTCCCACCCTGATTGAGCCAGCCAACTCCACCCCCTGCGGCCTTATCCCCCAGGGTGGCCCCACCCCCAATCGGCCAGCCCTACCCCAATTGGCCCTCAACCCCACCCCCAGCTGGCTCCAACCCTGATGGGCACCCACCACACTGATATGCCCACAGCTCCTCCCCCTGGGTGGCCCCACCCTCATTGCCCCCCTACCCCGATATGGGCGGGGCTGGCCAACCCACAACCCATAGCTCCTCCCCACAGCCAGCCCCAACCCCAATCAGCCCTCCCACCCCAATCGGAGGCAGGGCCCTGAGGCCAATTGCCCTCAGCCCCTCTCACCAGCCAGCCTGGCCCTGATCGGGCCAGATTGGGGTGGGGCTGTGCTGGCCCGACCCCACCCATGCACAAATTCATGCACTGGACCTTTAGTTTTGACATATGAGAATTAGGCCAACAGAATACTTTCTGCTGGAAGAATTTCAACACATAACAATCACCAAATACATTTTACAACATTATGTTGGAATTATTCAACGTGCTGGTGCCAATATGTAAATCCTCCTTCAAGAAGCAATTTTTTTCACTCAGTAATCCCACTGAGTGAAATATATCCCAAGAGACTAGAAACACCAATCACAAAGAACACATTCACCCCTATGTTCATAGCAGCACAATTCACCATACCTAAGATTTGGAAACGGCCTAAGTGCCCATCAGCCGATGAGTGGATTAAAAAACTGGTAAATCTACACAATAGAATACTATGCTGCTGTAAAAGGAAGGAACTCCTACCATTTGCAACAGTGTGGATGGACCTGGAGAGCATTATGCTAAGCGAAATAAGTCAGTCAGAGAAAGATAAATATCACATGATCTCACTCATTTGTGGAATATAATAAACAACATAAACTGATGAACAAAAACAGATCTAGAGACAGAGAAGCATCAATCAGACCATCAAACCTCAGAGGGAAGGTAGGGGAGGGTGGGGGTAAGGGGAAGAGATCAACCAAAGGACTTGTATGCATGCATATAAGCCTAACCAATGGACACGAACACCAGGGGGTGAGGGCATGAGTGGGATGGTGGGTGGGACAAGAGGGGACGAGGACACTTATATAATACCTTAATCAAAACAAATAAATAAATATAAAAATGTAATAAGTAGAACAAAAAAAAGAAGCAATTTAAGTCTAATACAAATGTAGTTTCATAATAGAAGTAAGAATAAATAGTATGGGGATTTGGAAGAAGGAACATTTAATTTAGGCTGTGGGGGTCTGGGGTAACTTCATAGAGGGGAATACATTTGACTGAAACCCAGAAGGTATAGTAGAACATTGGCAGAGTAAAAGGATGGAAAGACAGGCATTTCAAACCAAAGCACAGAAATGCCTTATTATTGACGATTCTTAAAATGCACACTGTAGTATTGAGCTTCCTTGTTTCTGGGGACAATGTTCTACTTTTACCCAAATGCCTTCCCATCCTGCCCATATGTATTTCAACATAAAGGATTTCAACATAATGCTGAAAAGGCATGTGATCGGGTTGATGAAGTAAAAGGGTTTATTTTTATACTATCCTTTTTCTCTCCTCTCTACTTCCTACCTCCCTCTACTATCTTTCTTTGTCTCTACTATTTTGTCTGATTCTTTTTCCTCTCACCCTGGAATTCGATGCATAATGTAAATGTAATACATTAGTGTCTGCTATTATTTATATTTATAATTGACTTATCCTTTTTTTTAAAAAAAGGTAAGCATTTTATAAATTCTCTAATTTTTGTTTCCTCTGACTTAGCAAAGCCAGACAGGACAAGTTTCTCAATTTAGTTATATTATAGGTGATATGCATTATTGAATTATTGATACTTGGCTGAATGCAGTTTGTTTTTCAGATGTGATTTAACTCTTGGTCTACCCCTTTCTTGTTTTAATGATTTCTGCTATGAATTCATAAAAATGCTTTAAATTTCCCCTACTTTTATTAAACAGTTCTTGAATGTGTAAAGTAAACTTCAAGGGATGGTCTGTTCATTTGATGATTTTTGAAAATAAGTATCCTATTTTTAAATTGATCCTTTAGGGGAAAAGGTGCATAAAGAAGCCATGAGGTTATTTCTAGTTCCAGAAAGAGACTGTTGAGGGATGACGTGCTGCAGAAATGGCTTCATGTAGTTAACCTTCATCTGAATTGCCATCCTCTACTTTATCCTATGAAACAACTGGTGAAGGAGAAAATGTTAATTAGGAAGCTTCTCAAGATTAATTTTTTTCGTTTTCAGAAAGTGAAGTGTTCACCACTTTCCATGTTAAATAAGGTTCCTCGCTTGGCAACATAGGCTTTCCTACGGTAATTGTGTGCTCCCAGCAAATGCTTGATGGTGGAGAAGACAAGTGCAAAAAGCAATTTTTGTAACAGCCAACCAGAACAGCCTGTTCTGTTCTCAATAAATTAATGGATTTAACCTTGCAGCTTTAGCAGTGTTATTATGCAAATATTCTCTGAGCATTATGAAAGCCAACTGATTCTCTATAGAGAAAGTTGTTTCTTTCTTCTTGAGAATTCTAAGTGACTAGATAATTGACACATTGAATAACCATGTTAAGTGAAGAAAAAATATTTTTCAGTAAGTGTACATAGTTTTATTTTATTTTCTAATGTTTTCAGCAATTCACAGAGGCTTTTACTTAGAACAGTATTATTTAGCACAGTAAATTCAAATGTCCACAGACAACCTCCTAGAAAAGAAAAAAATAAAAAAATATTGTATGACTCTTTACTTCAGATTATGTTGATTTTAGTTCTGGCAGAAATGAAAATTTCCTTCAGTATTGTTCAAGTGTAATGGTCTGATCACACCAAATGTCTTTGAAGCAATATATTTGCCTTCTGATCCATGATGGATTAGAGAATCATGAACTGATTATTTGATCAAATTGATAGCCACTTCGGTTTTTAAAGCTGATCTTAGATTGATACCACATATAAAATACTTACAGTTGAAAACTCACTTTTGGTAATTGACCAATTATGAAGATCACTCAAAGTGCTCTTCAATAGATTGAAGTTCCGTGGCTAGTGAAGTCTTCAATGATTTAAAAATATTTAAAAAGAGAATGTATAAGAGTGGGAACATTGACAAATTCATTGTGGTAACACTGTAGTTCATCGATGGGGAAAATGATGGTCTTGGAACTTAGTTTAACCATCTATAATAATAAAAGTGTAGTATGCTAATTATACTGGACATCATTCCAGACGTCCTTCCAGACAAAGCCACGGAGGTGGGGGCTGAGGCAGAGGCAGTTTGGGCCATCAGGCAGGCAGGCGAGCAGTTAGGGGCAAATCAGGCAGGCAGGTGAGTAGTTAGGGGCAATCAGACAGGCAGGCAGAGCAGTTAGGGGTGATCAGGCAGGCAGGTGAGTGGTTAGGGGTGATGGGGCAGGTAGGCCAGGGATTAGGGGCAATTGGGCAGGCAGGCTGGTGGTTAAGGGTGATCAGGCAGCCAGGCAGGCCAGTAGTTAGGAGCCAGCAGTCCCGGATTGCGAGAGGAGTGTCCAACTGCTGGTTTAGGCCTGATTATCACAGGGTCCTGGATTGCAAGAGAGTGCAGGCCAGGCTGAGGGACTTCCCCTCCCATTAATTTCATTAATATCATGCACTGGGCCTCTAGTTTTATATGAACAATTTATAAATATTATTTTTTGTTTTATTATAGCCAGTAGTCACCATATGTGAGCTTTATATTATTAGGAGATAGATAGATGATAGATAGATAGATAGATAGATAGATACATTTAATTTATCAAAAGTTACCCCAAAGTGTTTGTTAAACATTATGGAGATATACATATACTAGGGATTATAAGAACTGCATCAATATAATTGAAAGACCATTAGATTTGGAACCTGAAGTCCTAGAGTTTTCTACTTTAGTTTTTTAATAAAACCTCTTAAAGATATTTTCTTAATGTATACTATAAATAACAATGCCAGAGAACAGATTTATATTGGGCTTTATATGTAGAAGAACCTTATAAACATTAAATCACAAGAAAAATATATTATTATTCTTTGATGATATTAGTCTATATTTATTGTATTTAAGTTTCAGTAAAAAAAAAATTATACACCATTTCATTTCAAGTTAATAATTTCAAACAAAATTTGCATTCTAAACAAAATATTTTTACATTTTTATATCTTTTAAACTTTTTATCAAGTATTAAGTCACTATAGAAATATATTTATAAACACTAATAATGATTAAAATATAATAAGTATAGCATCATCATTGCTTTATAAAAGCTCTGGTATATATATATATACCTGGCCAGTGTATCCCTTGTATCTATATATATATATTAGAGGTCTGGTGCATGAATTCGTGCATGGGTGGGGTCTGGCCAGCCTGGCCAGGGGGAGGGGACATCGGCGGTTGGATGGCCTGCCTGCTGGTAGAACTCCTGGTCGAGGGGATAATTTGCATATTAGCCTTTTATTATATAGGATATACACTGAGTGGCCAGATTATTATGCATTCAGAGAACTTAATAGTCTGGCCACTCAGTGTGTGTGTGTGTTGTGTGTGTGTGTGTGTGTATACATACATATACACACACACTAGAGCACCGGTGCATGAAAATTCATGCACTGGAGGGGGGATCTCTCAGCCTTGCCTGCCCTCTCTCACAGTCTGGGACCCCTCAGGGGCGGGAGGTGACCTGGTGATCAGGGGAAGGCAATGCCCCATCACACCTCTGCTGCTGCCACTGCCGGCAGGGCAAGCCTTGGCCAGCCCTGGATACCTGAGCCTTGGTTGGCCCTGGGTGGCTGGGAAGCCTCCATCCAAGGCTTGCTTGCACCTCAGGCCAGCCCTGGGCACTGGGGGGCTGAGGGGACTGGGGGACTCTGGAGGTAGGTTCCCCGGTAAAGCTGAGGGGATTGGGTGCCACCAACTTGTGGCTGTGGACACTGCCCTCTTTGAGGGTGTGACAGTCAATTAGCATATTCCCTCCTTATTGGTTGTGGGCACTGCCATCTTTGAGAGTGGGACAGTCAATTAACATATTTCCTCCTTATTGGCTGTGGGTGCCACCACCTTTGCAATGGTGTGAGGGTCAATTAGCATATCCCCTCTTTATTAGATAGGATGTTTGTCAAAATTATTGATTCATGGGACAGTCATAATTTTTCATGCTTACCCTTTATGCCAACTATCCATACACCATTACTTCTTTTTTATATGTTTTTAATATCCTCATTGCTTTTGTATACACTTTTATCTATGTAAATGCCTCTCCTTTGTTATCTCTCTGTCTTCCCCTAGTCCTGCAGTGACTTTATACTAGACTTGTCATTTGTCATTTTTGACTTTTAACCATCATGGTTTGACACATGCTTGTATCTGTAAATATACATTGTTTAGCATGCTTTTGGACTCTATAATCATATTAAATTTCCCCTCTTGGGACTTTCTTTTTCATTTAACATTATATCCCTTTGTCATTCATCCTGTCTCATAAAGAGGGAATGTGCTAATTTACTGTCACCCAGGCCCCTCAGCCCCCCAGCCACCCAGGGCCAGCCTGAGGCACAGGCAAGCCTTGGATGGCAGCTGCCCAGCCGCCTAGGGCTGCCTGAGGCTCAGGTAACCAGGGCTGGCTGAGGCTTGTGCTGCCGGCAGTGGCAGCAGCAGAGGTGTGATGGGGCATTGCCTTCCCCTGATTGCCGGGTCACCTTTTGCCCCTGAGGGCTCCCAGACTGTGATAGGGGGCAGGCTGGGCTGAAGGTCCCCCCCTACAGTGTATGAATTTTCATGCCCCGGGCCTCTAGTATTATAATAAACTGAACTTATACATATATACATTATGGCATACATATTAATTAATGTTAATTAGTTTTCACAGCTGTATTATATTTCAGCACATGAATGTACCATTATTGACTTACTTCTTTTCTCCTGTCAGTAGCATTTGGTTTCTTGTCTTTTTAAAAATTTTGTCATTATTGTTGAAAGTATTACAGATGTATCCTTCCTCATCCCACCACCCCATTGACCTCCTCCACCCCACTCCTGCCCCCTTCTCAGGCCAAAGAACCAAAGAACTTATATGCATATATGTATGCATAACCCATGGACACAGGCAACAGTGTGGTGAAGGCCTGGGAGGGGTTTCTTATCTTTTGTATTTTTTTGGCTTATTTCCTTTTGTATTTCAAATATAGACAGTGCTTATATACAGCCCATTCTTATTCATGGTAGTTATTTTTAAAATATATTTTTTATTGATTTTAGAGAGAGGAAAGGGGAGGGATAGAGAGAGAAATATCTATCAGCTGCTTCCTGTACACCTCTTACTTGGGAGTGAGCCCACAACCCTGGCATGGACCCTGACAAGGAATTTAACCATGACCTCCTGGATCCTGGGCTGATCAACCACTGGGCCACACTGGCCGGGCCAGGGTAGTTATTTTTATAAAGTTGACTAGAACACTGATTTAGTCAATATTAAATCGTTGCCCCTAGGAGAGATACAGGTTTAGGTTCCTGGGAGCCTCAGGTCACAACTTCCTCAATCAGGCAATGCTTAAACTTGTTTGATGTACGTTACTATTTAAAGACAACTTATGTAATGTGTATTGTTGATTTATTAATGTTGAACTCATGATCAACAGTATCATAACTCATGACTGAAGCTTATGTAACATAGGAATCTTCTCCATAAATACACTTTACAGTTTCTTGCATTTAGGAATACCAGACAGCACTCTGGGCCATTATAAACAGCAAAATCACAAACACACAAAAGCACAACAATGTAAAGAGGTGGCACAAAAAGAAAACTTGTTTAAGTCTGAGAGCTGAAACAAGAAACAGAATGTTTTTTGTTCACCTCAACTGGGACATAGGATGGTGGATAATTTACATCACTCTGCACATGCATGCATCTTTGAATGACAATGGAAACACAGCAAGTTACAAGTAAATTTTAGAGAGTGGTGAATTCACAAACATGGAATCCATAATTAACATGGTTAGATTGTATGTCTTTTACTGAAGTGCTTCTCAAACTCTAGATTGGTAAATGTTAGATTCCTGGGTTCACCCCTGAGCTTTTAATTTTGTAGGCCTGCAGCAGGCACTGAGAATTTGCATTTTTAACCAGTTCATTATTATAGCTAGATACGAAAATATTTACAATTGTAACTGAGAGGGCTAAGATACAAAGGCATCCATCAATATTTTTATTCAACATTGCTGTTTAGGTTGTTGCTAATGCAATAGTCACGTATACACACAAAATATGTAATATTAATAATGAGAGAGAAGAGACAGAATTGTTATTTGCAGATGATTTAATAACATGCATGGAAAACTAAAACTAGGCTAGAACTAATAAACAAGTGAATTAAATAGATTAAAGGAGAATATTAAAAAATGTATATCTTTATGATCATGGGCCTTTAAAAATTGAAATGGAAAATAAAAATTTTATTTATAATAAAGAAAAAGTTACAAAGCACTTAAAAACAAATTACAAATGGCCCAGAATCATGAAATTTGCTATGTAATACTGTTAAAAGCTAGAAAAAAAATGTGAATACTTATAGATACTTGATTGGTATGAAAACATTTGGAAATGGAGTGAATTAAAATTAGTCTGAAATTATTTTACTGATATATGATCCTATTTTTTGGAGTATACAGAAATCATTGGAGGATACAGTGGACTGTACATATCCATTGCTTAAAGCTGGTGGAATTAGAAAGGGCTGGGAAATGCTACTTATGCTTTATACATCTCTGTATTGAGTTCTGTAACCTTTTCACTATTGTCCAAATATAGTAGGGTTTTTGTTGTTGTTGTTAAGTATTTGTGAGCTTTGAATGCAGACAACCTCTGTACTTACCCGTGCTTATTCTTTACTAGTACTTACTAGCTACATTTCCTTGGGAAAGTTCCTTTACATTTCTAAGCCTCAATTTCTGCATCTTTAAAATGGGAATAATAATGGTTATGACCTCTTATGGTTGATTTAAGGATTAAATAAGCTGTATGAAAACCTAAGGGCATGAATACTTTAGCAGAATGCACACTCCTAGGAAGTGGAAGTCATTCTTTCTTGTATAAAAGGGGCCTTATTCAGATAGTGCTTCTTGTCCAAACTGTTTGTTTATTTAGCAGTTTCCCCTAGGAAATCATGGTGTGTTTTAAATGTATGGAGCACTGAACTTAGTAAGTTTAAGTTGGCACATTTCTGCATAAGTAATAATACTTTTAAAAATAGTTAATGACCCAGCTATTATTTAGCTAATTTTCTTAAATTTTTATTATAGCCTGGCAAGTTTATATCTGTAACCACTTAAAAAGTACTTGTTAAACCCTGCAAGCTGTGAGAGTTGAAAGTTGGCTATTTCTTAACTTACATGAGGACCTGTAACATTCCTGGCATGACTAGACATTTATTTAGGGAAAAGATACAATCTTATTACCTCCTGGTTGTCCAAAATGTTTTGATGAAATATGTACTTGGATTATAATTCTCATCTTTGTAATGCATGAAGATGTAAAGTGCTCATTCTTCAGAGCACTGGCATATCATTTTACTGATAATGTTTTAGTTCATTTCCAAAGTGTTTTATTATTGAACCACACTATAAAAAATAGGAAAATAACCAGATATTTTCTATTGAGGGATAATATGAAAAAGTTTAGTTAATGATTAAAAACTACTTCATAGCATTTTTTGACAATTTTTAAAGTATTATGAAACTCATTTTTATTTCTTCTTAGTAGGTTTAAAAACACTTTGATTAAATAATGTGTAATATAATTTTAGCCTTCAAGTTTATTTACCATTTGAAAGAACCCCAACATTTGAAAAGAAACATATTTCCTTTTAAATTCAAGTTCCCAAATGCTAGGTCAACTCGTGGCTATCCAGTGAAAGATGGCATCACCATTTATGAGAAACTTTTGCCCTCTGCTCTCACTATTTCATTCCCCAGGCATTTTGAGTTTCCCTCATCACCATGATATTCCCTCCCATTCAGAAGGGCAATACTTTAAGTATATTTGTTTTTTAATGTAATGGTTTTGTTTGTTTTGACAGTTGTCTGAAAAGGAATATTCCAGAAAAGACTCTTGTTTTTACCCAGTACCATAATTTTACAATTTGCTTGCCTACCATCCTATGAAGAAATGTGTCATTATTATAGTTTATCTCATTTTATTTTTAATTTGAAAGTCTAAACTAAACTGGCTATTACTGCTTTTGGATATTTTGTACCATACCCCCAATACTTAAAATGAACACAGTGACTGGGAAAGTGATATGATAACATTACATGAATTTTGGTCATGAGATTTTTTTTCAAGTGGTATAAGTAGATGGTTCCACTATATAAAAAGAAATTTTTCTTTTTCTTAAATGTCAAAACTAGGTGCTGTAATTACACTCGTGAGGAGGGACAGACTTACTAGCACCCACATATCCACCTTTGTATCCCTTACATTCTAATGTGACTACTAACATTGATCAAGGGAAACACACACAAAAAATAGAGGGGAGAGACTTGTATTCTGTAGTCCAAAGTGTGGGTAGGACTTAACTGAGAAGAATCGGAACGTGTGTTACCATAAAAAGGAACAGAATAAGTAGGAGGCACTGAGTGACTGACTGCAGGGATGCTGGCCCTGAGAGACAGAGGGGAGGCTGGGAGACATGAGGGAGGAAAGCAGGGGCCAGACAACCTTGCAGAAAAATAAAAGTCAAGGAGAACCTGTGTCTGAGAAAAAGAACTAAATTACTGTTCGATTCCTTTTTGTTGCCAATAGCTACCCATAATAAATTAATCATTATCTGGGTATTCTTTTTTATGTGCAACACAAACATGTATTGCCATATATAAAAATTTAAAACAGACTGGCTGATGATTAAGAAGGGTATAATCACTTTATGTGGAGTAAATTGAGATGTCCCTTAATTCATTTCTTTTTTTTTTCCCCTTAGAAATTTAGCAAGACTTTTAGCCAACTAGTTCAAGATGAACACAAAGCTTACTTTTGTATTAAAATTTAGCTATCTCTCCATGGTATCAACAATATGATTACACATATTTTGGATATCATAGTAGAATATTAAATTTAATTTCCTCATTTTAAAATTCATGAGTAATTTAATTTTAAATATCATCTATAGTTAATTTTCAAAGCTCATAAAGAAATGCTGGACATCTAACCAACTTGCATTTGAATTATCTCCCTGTTGCTGAGCACAGAATTCCAGACATATTAGGAACAAGACTTAGCAGGTAATGGGGCTTCAGAATGCATTCCATCTATCATGCAATGGTTCCTCAGTTTCTTCTAAAAATAGCTCCTCCCTGTTGTTCTTCTCTTTGTTATTAGATGTAGCCTATATGGAGGAAGTTGCAGTTCTGAAATTAAAGACAATTATTATCTTGATAATTTGGTATACTCCTGTGTGAGGGTGTATACCATTTAAATCTCTCACCATCAGTGTATCGATTTTGTTCAGGGTCAAAGTTAGAAGCACCATCAATAATCTTAATACAACATAATGTTATGCATGGTACCAAGTTTAAATATTTATTCACTGAGTTGAATCTTACACTGTCAAGGGGAATGCACAGTTAATAGGATAATAACTACCTTATGGCTATAATTGAAGCAGATTTAACAAGGAGACTCATGGTATTTACATGTCTTAATCACATTTTTTTTTGTTTCTTTTATTATGTGTGAGCATGATAAATTACTTTCTGTTTTATTATAATATATTTTTATTTATTTCAGAAATGAAGGGAGGAAAGAGTGATAGAAACATCAACTGTAAGAAACAATCATTGCTTGGTTGCCTCCTGCAGGCCCCACACTGGGGATGGAGCCCACAACCCAGGAAATTGCCCTGACTGGAAATCGGCTGGGCTCCTGTTTCATAGATTAACGCTCAAGCACTAAGCCACACAGCCAGGCTATTTTCTATTTTAAATTCTTTATTTTACCATTGTAACAACACATATTATAAAACAAATAATAAGTTTTGATATTTTGTATGTTTTACTTATTGTGGCATGCTTACTTGGTGTTAGACTCAGAAAGAAACCCACATGTCCACTGAAATAAAAAATTCAAAGTAGCTAGAAATTTAACCAGAGGTAAGAGTGCCCCCAAAAAACCTATCATAACCACCTTTCTTTCTTTGGTTTTAGTATGCTTTTTAAGAATTGTATATAATAAAAATGTCAAGATAAGAAGGAAACAAATAATTTAAAATTGCAAAAGAGTAGCAAGTACTATGTAAACTTTAATTCCCTAATACAACTATGATTTCTATACAGGCTGGGGCAAAAGTAGGTTTATAGTTGTGCGTAGATGAAACACAGAGTTTATCCTTGTATTATTATTTGTTAATTATTGTATTATTTTCCATACAAACCTACTTTTGCCCCATCCTGTATATTGATAAGTTAGAGACCCAGTGCATAAAAATTCATGCAGTGGAGGTGGTGTCCCTCAGCCCAGCCTGCCCCCTCTCACAGTCCGGAAGCCCTCAGGGGTGGGAGGCAACCCGGCGATCAGGGGAAGGTGACGCCCCATCACACCTCTGCTGCTGCCACTGCTGGCAGTGCAAGCCTCTGCCGGTCCTGGTTACCTGAGCCTCAGGTGGCCCTGGGCAGCTAGGCAGCTCCCATCCAAGGCTTTCCTGCACCTCTGGCCGGCCCTGGGTGGCTGGGGGGCAGAGGGGACTGGGGGACTCCTGAGGCAGGTGGGCCCGGCCTTGCCATGTGTCTGCCCCCCCCGGCAGGGCTGAGGAGACTGGGTGCCACCATCTTGTGGCTATGGGCACTGCCATCTTTGAGGGTGTGGCGGTCAATTAGCATATTCCCTCCTTATTGACCATGGGCCCTGCCATCTTTGAGGGCAGGGCAGTCAGTTAGCATATTCCCTCCTTATTGGCTGTGCACACTGCCATCTTTGTGATGGCATGAGGGTCAATTAGCATATTCTTTATTAAATAGGATGGATAGAGCTGGGATAGATAGATGATAGATAGATAGATATAAAGATGCTTGTGTATGCATTTAATTAAATATATTTATTTTTAACATTTTTGAGTCATTTGGTATTTCCTGAACTTTGTCTTGGTAATATAAAAGATAATAATAGAAAAATCATAAGTAACTTTTACAAAAGAAATGGTAGGTCAACTTGACAAATTTTAATCTAGCTTTAACACTAGAAACTAATATTCATCATACTGTGCATGCAATTTAAAGTGAAAATGAGAATCCATTTTTTTTGAGCTATAGAGTGTTCAAAGCTTCAGTTATTTAAAGTAGCTTAGGTTTTAAATGTTGTATTAGGGAAGAGATTTTAAAGAAATATTTGTATTCATGTCAATTTTTAATTTAATTTTTGTTAGGTTTCAGTGCATTCCCTTAGGGAATATACAGGCTTTAATTTTCTCTCTCTCTCTTTTTAAAAATATATTTTATTGATTTTTCACAGAGAGGAAGGGAGAAGGATAGAGAGTTAGAAACATTGATTAGCTGCCTCTTGCACACCCCCTACTGGGGATGTGCCTGCAACCAAGGTACATCCCCTTGACTAGAATCGAACCTGGGATCCTTCAGTGCACAGGCCGACGCTCTATCCATTGAGCCAAATCGGTTAGGGCTTTCTCTCCTTTATATGCAGGTACTTATTAACAGAGGTTTGCCATTTTAGCCAATACTTTTGCATGTTAAAATAATATACTCCCCTTATACAAAAAATTCTTTGTGCATACTAGATTCATATATGTCTCTCCAATAATATCTTGAAATTAAAAATGGTATTACTTATACAGTTATAGGATCCATATACTTAATGCTTTTAGTATTCATGTACATTCAGTTGACTTAACTAATAAATATTACCTTTATTTGATCAACAGAAATTATAGATTAACTATTTAAACAGTTATTCAAAATTCTTAAAGGAATAATAAGTAGGCATAAACCACTGCAAAATATGTTTTCAAATATATAAATGCCATTCATAAATTAAGTTCATATAATCATTAACATTTTTCCTGCTGTGTCTATTAATCTTACCATAAAACTGAATTCTTCAAGTTTTGTAAGCTACTTTAATAAAAGGGTAATATGGTAATTAGAATAGAGGTCTTCTGGATGTCCTTCTGGACAAAGCCACGGTAGCGGGGACTGATGCAGAAGTGGTTTTGGGTGATCAGGCAGGCAGGCAAAGGCGGTTAGGGGTGATCAGGCCAGCAGGGGAGAGTGGTTAGGGCCGATCAAGCTGGCAGGGGAGAACAGTTAGGGGCAATCAGGCAGGCAGGGGAGAACAGTTATGGACCATCAGGCAGGCAGGCAGAGAGGTTAGGGGTGATCAGGCAGGCAGAGAGGTTAGGGGTGGTCAGGCAGGCAGGCAGAGTCAATTAAAGGTGATCAGGCAGGCAGAGGCAGTTAGGGAAGATCAGGCAGGCAGGCAGAGGCAGTTAGGAGTGATCAGTCCAGCAGGGGAGAGTGGTTCAGAGCAATCAGCCAAGCAGGGGGAGCAGTTAGAGGCAATCAGTCTGCCAGGGGAGCAGTTAGGGGCAATCAGGCAGGCAAACAGAGGCAGTTAGGGGCTATCAGGCAGGCAGTCAGAGAGGTTAGGGGCAGTCAGGCAGGCAGGAAGAGGCCATTAAAGGTCATCAGGCAGGCAGGCAGAGACAGTTAGGGGTGATCAGGCAGGCAGGGGAGCAGTTAGGGGCCTCAGGTCATCAGGCAGAGGTGGTTAGGAGGGATCAGGCAAGGAGGCAGAGGTGGTTAGAGGTGATCAGGCAGTCAGGCAGAGGAGTTAAAGGCAATCAGGCAGACTGGCAGGTGAGCGGTTAGGAGCCTGATTGTGAGAGGGACATCTGACTACCAGTTTAGGCCCGATCTTTGCAGTTGGACATCCCCCAAGGTGTCCGGGATTGGAGAGGGTGCAGGCCAGGCTGCGTGACCACCCCCCTCCCCCCCAGTGCACCAGTCCTCTAGTGTATATATATATATAGGCTACCTTTTTGACCAGAACGACCGGAATGACTGCCAACCAGTCACTATAATGCACACTGACCACCAGGGTCAGATGTTCAATGCAGGAGCTGCCTCCTGGTGGTCAGTGCACTCCCACAGCCAACCTCCCACAGCTAGCCAACCTCCCATGGCCCTTTCCCCTGGCCGGCCCCGATCTGCCCCAATCGGGACTGGGCGAGACATCCCAATCATCCTGATTGCTGGCCAGGCCAAGGGACCCCACCCTTGCATGAATTCATGCACAGGCCTCTAATAATGAATTTATTTGAATTTCTTTAAAATATTCAGCCTTTGCAGTTATTCTAAACATCCTCTCCTAGATTAATGACTTTTGTTATGAATTTTAAAATAAGCTCTAATAAAATTAAACAGTGTTTCTATACTTTTCTAAGATTGATAGGGCAGCTTACTGAGGACACACCATCTTTTATAATTGTATTCTATAATTTATAGATCATACCTGGGCCTATGGCAGCTATGCATTGATGAAATGTGTAGTTCTTTTAAAATTCAATACACATTCCTATGCAAAACTGTTAGAAAACTCTGAATGGAAGTTTATCTCCTTAGCCTTGTAAGGAACCTGACTCAGACCAACAAGCTGTATCATATTTAACATTGAGACATTAGGTGAATTCAAAAGTCAGAAAAAAGAATAAAAAAAGAAAGAAAGACAAGTGGTCTTGTCACATGACCACTGTGAAAAAGTAGATTTTACTAAAAAAACAAACAAACAAACAAAAAAAAACACCAACCCACATACTTTGCTTCCAGATTGTTACTCTAAGTTAAAATGTGTTTCTTCTTAGTTTATAAATGGTTACTGGAGACAGTATTTTGTGGGGCAAAAAAAATTATAATAATTTTGGAGTTTGGATCCAGCACTGACTGGCTATTTAATCTTATTAAGACAATTAACTTGTTACCTTCAGAATCTAAGGATTTAGAACATCAACAACAAAAATCTGCTATGAAGTTGTTACACAAACACCCTGAGGATAATAGATATGAAAACACTTTATAAGGGCAGTAATAGATTTGGAATGATTATTAATATGAACAGTGAAAAGATAAGCATATTATTTCTATTCTGTTACTTTTGAACCTGTTTCATTTCCCCCTCATGAACTTTACATTCTGCTCATCCATATCTTTTATTTTTTAAAAAATTTTTATAGTTTAAAATATTACAAATAGTAGTACATATGTCTCTTTTTCCCCCCATTGACCTCCCCCCAGCCTCCCTTACCCCCTGCCCCGCACATGCCTTCACATTCCCCCCCAGCCATGTCTGTATCCATTGGTTATCCTTATATGCATGCATACAAGTCCTTCAGGCTCTTAACCCGCCCCCAGCTCTCCCTTGCCTTCCCGCTGTAGTTTGACAGTCTGTTTGATGCTTCTTTGTATCTATTTTTGTTCATTGGTTTATGATGTTCATGATATTCCACAAATGAGTGAGATCATGTGATATTTATATTTCTCTGACTGGCTTAATATCTTTTAGTTTAGTATTCTCTCCAAACATGCTGCTCCACCTGGTATTTTTAATAGTCTTTTCCATGTACCTGGATTGCCCTTTTTCTATGATCTCTGTTCAATAAAATAGTTTTCATCCTTCCAGATAACAAGAACTAGTCTTTACATTTCACACTCCCACCCTTCTGTTGTTGTTAATCCTCACCTGAGGATATTTTTCCATTGATTTTTAGAGAGTGGAGAGGGAGAGACAGAGAGACAGAAACATAGATGTGAGAGACACATTGGTTGCCTCCCAGACACACCCCAGGGCGAGTGCCAGGGATTGAGCCTGCAATTTAGGTATGTGCCTTTGAATGGAATCAAACCTGGGACCCTTATGTCTGCTGCAGGCCAACACTCTATCCACTGAGAAAAACCGGCTAGGACCACTCCCACCTTCTTTACCTTCCTCCCTAGTTGGAACAACCATTTCCTTTTTCTTTTTTTTTTCCCCTTCCATGAAGCTTCTTCCATTCTTCTAATTAATTATAGCATTCAGTATCTGAACCCCCTGCGTCCCCAGAACAGTATGAGTCAGCTTTATGGACATCAGTAGGGAGCTTGTTAGAAATGCATTATATTAGGCACGGGTAAACCCAGATCTCTGGGTGATTCTTGTGGATATTGCAGTTTGAGAAGCACTGAGCTAATTAATTTTAAGCATCTTGGGAGTGGAGAGAATATGAAGTCAGAGCTTCTCTCTCTTGCCTTAGTACCCTCCACAAGGTTCTGCATCATCCAATACTTTGCACATACACTGAGTGGCCAGATTATTATGATCTCTGAATGCATAATAATCTGGCCACTCAGTGTATATCCTATATAATAAAAGGCTAATATGCAAAGTGTCCCCTCAACCAGGAGTTCGACCAGCAGGCAGGCCAGCCAACCACCCATGTCCCCTCCCCCTAGCCAGGGTAGCCGGACCCCACCCATGCACAAATTCATGCACCAAGCCTCTGAGATATATATATATATGTATATATGTGTGTATACACACACACACACACACACACACACACACACTGAGTGGCCAGGTTATTATGCGTTCAGAGATCATAATAATCTGGCCACTCAGTGTAAATACTAGTAGGTGCTCAGTAAATAGGTGTTGAGTTGAATTGAATTTTATTTTAATATTTTGAAGTAAGAAAAATGTTGTTTTAGAAAACTCAGATATTAGAAAAAGCTGTTTTAAAGTTAGAGCAAGAAAAAAGCTGTTCATTATTGATGCTACTCATGTCAACTAATCAATATATCTTGATCATCAACTACTACTGTACTTTGTCATGCATAAAATATTAGTATAGATCTTTGATTGTATAAAAAGGTCTTTAGTCTAACCTTCATCTTCAAAGAGTTCATTTAGATAACTGAATCAAAATGTGGTTGCTTTGTCATTCTTCTAAATATTTAATATATGCTATTAGAAGTCATGACAGAACTTTAAGGCATTGTGCATCCAAGTATTACTGGTAAATATCAAGATGTGATTTTATTAAATTATTTAAACAGATCAATTCATCACTTGTCTTGTGTGTGTATGTGTGTTTTTTAATAAAATGTTGAATAAACCCAGAAGCAACACCTTTTCATTTATAATTATTAGTAAAGTAAGATTATTTCATACTTTAAGATATTTTTTCTGGTGTATGATTTTAAATCAATTGTGGTATTTTCCCCTGACATACTTATCATTTTTGTATGTGTGTAGAATTCCATAAAATATGTAAGAGAATTAGGAGTACCATTTATTCGCCTTTACTTCTCTGTGAATGCTAGTTGTTGTGAATTTAAATGAAGCCCATCTCTTAATTGTAGGTGGTTTCTGTCCATTGCCTAGAAAGTTGCAAGTCTGCTTATCCCTGCGATCGGCTGATATGTGCTTAGGGAACAGAAACTAATTTTAACATTAGTCCAAGCAAAATGTAATTAGACCAGTTAATCTGATAAAAAATACCCCCGGCAAAAATCCTTTTTTAAAAATATAATGCTATTTTAATGGAAATGGCCTTTTTATGAAATGCAAGTGACAAAGACTTGAATAATGCCTGTGAGCTTTTTATTTAATTTTGTGTTCACTAATTTGTTAATAAAGGAGAATAGGGGCACTTCATTCCTAAGTTTTAAATATGGAATCGATTTTTAAAGTGGATTATTCTTTTTTTTTTTTGTTGATCCTCACCCAAGGACATTTTTCCATTGTTTTTTAGAGAGAGTAGAAGGGAGGGGGAGAGACAAAGAGAGAAACATCAATGTGCGAGAGAAATATTGATTGGATGCCTCTCATAGGTGCTGGGGGATTGAGCCTGCAACCCAGGTACATGCCCTTGATCAGAATCAAACCCAAAACCTATCAGTCTGAAGGCTGATGCTCTAATCACTGAGACAAACCAGCTAGGGCTAAAGTAGAATTTTTAATGTAAACATTCACTTTTACTTAAAATAACATACCTAGATCCTAATTGATCCTCTAAAAGGGCTGTGTGTGTGTGTATGTGTGTGTGTGTTTGATGACAACCATATGTAGAAGAGCTTTGGGAATTGTACCATGTTTTTAATGTTTGTCCTCACTGCTCCTTATCATTAAGTAGTTTTACTATATTCACATATTTTTGCACCTGTCATCAAAATTGATTTTAGAAGATTCCATTACCCCCTCTCAAAAGAGAAGTGCCATAAACATTAGTAGTACTTCTTCATTTCCCCCCAGCTTCCATCCCCAGGCAGTTATTAATCTACTTTCTGTCTCATAGATTTGCCTGTTCTGGACTTTCCTTCTAAATGGAATCATGCAGTATGTAGTCTTTTATGACTACCTTGTGACTAACTTCTTCCATTTAGCATGGTGTTTCCAGGTTTACCCATGCTATAGCATCTATCTATTTCATTATTTTTATTACTGAATGATAGTCTATTGTCATTGGGTATATTTAATTTATCCATTCATCATTTGATGGTCATTTGGGTATTTCCACTTTCTGGCTATCTACACTAATAAAAGAGAAATGTGCAAATTGACTGTACCTCCGCAACACCCACAAGCCAATCAAGAGTGTGAGTATGCAAATTAACCCAACAAAGATGGAGGGTTAATTTGCATACGCAGGCACAAAGCGGCCAGGCGGGGCAGGACACCTGCTATAAGGGGGAGGATGGGGGGCAGAGGGAGCTACAGGAGCGGCATTCTAGCCAGAGCAGAGAAGACTGAAGGCTGCAGCTGGAGTGTAGACTCCGGCCAGATCAAAGATGGAAGGCAGTGGCCAGAGTGAAGGCCTGGGTCCCGGGTATTAGAGGAAAACTGGTGATGGCAGCCAGGGGAAGGAAGGCCTATTGAACAAATCTTCGTGCAACGGGGCTCTAGTTATGAATAAAGCTGCTATGAACATCTGTGTGTCAACATTTTTGTGAATATGTTTTCTTTTCTTTTCTTTTAGAGTATATATCTAGGAGTGGAATTACTGAGTCTTAACTCTGTTGAGTTATTTGAGGAACTGCCAGACTGTTTTCCAAAATATTTCATCATTTTATATTCTCTATTTCTCCACATCCTCTCCAACACTTGTAGCTATTTTTATTTTGGGTACAGACATATAATGGTATAAAGTGCTATTTCATTGTGATTTTAATTTGCATTTCCCTCGTGGTTAATGATATTTAATACGCTTATTGGAAATTTGTATGCATTTGTAAAAATATATTCATATCCTTTGCCGATTTGTTAATTGAATTATCTTTTTATTATTGAGTTTTAAGAGTTTTGGATACTTATATATAATCTGAATACAAGTCTATTATTAGGCTTGTGATTTGCAAATATTTTCTCCTAGTCTGTGGGATGTCTTTTCACTTTCTTGATGGTGTCCATTGAAGCAAAAAAGTTTAAATTTAAATAAAGTCAAATTTATCTTTTTTTTTTTATGGTGTAATATTTGAGAATGCTTAGCTTGATCTAAGGTCATAGAAATTGTTTCCTATATTTTCTAATAATGTTATTACTTAAGCTCTAACATTTAGTTTTATGATATTTTTGTTAACTTTGGTGTGTGTTGTGAGAAAGAGGTTAAAATTTATTCTTTTGCATATGAATATCCAGTTTACCAACAACATTTGTTGAAACAAATTTTCATTCTCTATTTAATTATGTTGGCTTCCTTGTTAAAGTCAATTGACTAAAACTGTGAAGGTTTATTTCTGTACTTCCAATTCTATTCCACTGATTTATGTACTTACCCTTATGCCAGTACCATGCAGTCCTAATTTATAAAGTTTGTAGTTCTGTAGTAAGTTTTGAAATCAGGAAGTATGAACCTTTGTCTTTTCTTCAAGATTGTTTTAGCTATTCTGGGTCCCATGACTTTTCATTTGAATTTAGTATCAGCTTGTCATTTGAACAAAGAAGTCAGCTGAGATTTTCATGGGGATTATACTGGATCTTTAAATAATTTGAGGAGTAATAACATCTTAACAGTCTTAAAAGTTTCAATTTATAAATATGTGGTGTCTTTCCACTTATTTAGATGTTTAATTTATTTTAGTAATTTTTGTTGTTTTCATATAAAAAGTTTGTACTAGTTTTGTTAAAATTTGTTCCCAAGTGTTTTGTTATTGATTTTTAAAACATTTAATGTATATGCTCCATCTTTGCTGAGCGCATTTTTTACTTCTTTTTTATTTTATTATTGTGGTAAGAAAATTTAATATGAGGTCTAGTCTCAACAAATTTTCAAGTATACAATCCAGTATTTTTAACTATAAGAATAATGTTGGGCAGGTCTCCAGCTTAATAATCTTGTGTAATTGAATCTATATACACATTGAATAACAACTCACCATTTCCCCCTCATCCCAGCCCCTGGAAACCACCATTCCATTCTCTGCTGCTATGTGTTTGACTAACTTAGATGCCTCATGTAAGTAGAATCATGCATTATGTTCCTTTGGCGACTGGTTTATTTCACATAGCATGCTGTCCTCAAGGTTCATCCATGTTGTAGCAGTGTCAGAATTTTCTTCCTTGTTAAGGCTGAAAAATATTCCATTGTATATATATAATATTTTTTATCTTTCCTCTGTTGGTGGACATTTTAGTTATTTTCATATCTTGGCTATTGTGAATAATGTTGCAATGAATATGAAAAAGCAAATATCTCTTAGAGATCTTAATTTCCATACTTCTGAGCAAATACTCTAAAGTGAGATTGCTGGATCATGGGGTTATTTCTGCTTTTATTTTTTGAAATGACTCTATACTGGTTTTCATAGTGACTGATCCGTTCCACACTCTCATCAACAGTACACAGTGGTTCCAGTTTCTCCATGTCTTTGCCAGCACTTGTTTTCTTAAAAAAAAAAATTAAAAGTATGATAGCCATTCTGAAAGTGTGGGGTGACATCTCAGTGTAGTTTTAATTTGTATTTCCCTGATGATTAGTGATATTGAAAAATCAATGTAATCCCTATCAAAATCCCCATGATACTTTTTGTAGAAATAGAAAATTATAATTTATTACATATTTATACTTAATTCAGTTAGAAACAATACTGCTATAAGCTGTATTTTATGTTTTGTTGTATTTTATGTTATTACTGCTATATATGTATACTAGTGGCCCAGTGCACGAAATTCATGCACAGGGAGGGGGTGTTTCTCAGCCCAGCCTGCACCCTCTCAAATCTGGGACCCCCTTGAAGGATGTCCTACTGCCATTTTACAGAGATCGGGCCTAAACTGGCAGTCAGACATCCCTCTCACAATCTGGGACTGATGGCTCCAGGTGCTCACCTGCCTGCCTGCCTGCCTGATTGCCCCTAACCACTCTGCCTACCGGCCTGCTGGGCCCCAACTGCCCCCGTGCCAGCCTGCTCACTCCCAACTGCCCCCTGCTGGTATGCTCGCCCCCACTTTCCCTACCCACTGGCCTGCTCACCCCCAACTGCCCCCCTGCTGGCTTGCTCGCTCCAAACTACCCCCCCCCCATCCTGATCACCTTCAACTGTCCCCCCTGCTGGTCTGCTTACCTCCAACAGCCCCTGCCTTCCCATCCTGGCCTGATCACCCCCCGCAACCCAAGGTCTCAGCCCCTTTTGTTTTTGTTTTTGTCTTTGTTTTTCTTTTTCTTTTTCTTTTTTTTTCAGTGCCTCCTTGAGCAGAGGCCAGGGCTGACTGGAAGCAAGTATCTAGGATTTATTTATCTTCTATAATTGAAACTTTGTAGCCTTGAGCAGAGGCCAGAGCTGGCTAGGGCCAGCCAGGGCGGGTGGAAATCTTGGCTACCTCCATTGCTGGGGCAACCCAAGTCTCCTGCTTGCTCCAGCTCTGTGGCTGCCATCATTTTTGTTGGGATTTATTTATCTTCTGTAAGTGAAACTGTAGCCTTGAGTGGAGGCCAGGGCCAGACAGGGTGGGCGAGAATCTTGGCTTCCTCCATTGCTGGGGAAATCCAAGCCTCCTGCTTGGTCCAGCTCCATGGCCAGCCACCATCTTGGTTGGGTTAATTTGCATACTTGCTCCTGATTGGCTGGTGGGCATGGCTTGTGGGCATAGCGGAGTGATGGTTAATTTGCATGTTTCTCTTTTATTAGATATATATAAAAATATACATTTTACAAACCCAACAATAGATTGTTATAATTATTACTCTGTATAATTGTTAGCTTTTTGAGAAGAAAGTATTTATGGTTTTGTTATATTAACTTTCTTATCTAACATTTCTTATTTGTATTATTTGTTTCTGTGGATTCAAGTTACCAATGGTGTGATTTCCCTGGGATGATAATGGTTTAACAGAGGCCTCTTTTTTTTTTTTTAATCTACTTTTATTGATTTCAGAGAGGAAAGGAGAGGGAGAGAGAGATAGAAATATCAATGATGAGAGAGAATCATTGATTGGTTGTCTTCTGCATGCCCCCCACTGGGGATCGAGCCAGCAACCAAGGCCTGTGCCCTTGACTGGAATCAAACCTGGGACCTTTCAGTCCACAGGCTGACACTCGATCCACTGAGCCTAACCAGCTAGGACAGCAGAGGCTTCTTTGGCTGTCTCTTTCACCAGCTAATAGGTCTACCTTACACACCAGCTCTTAAGCTCCAGTGATTACAGGTATAGTTTTGAGACTGGTCTCTGAGTTTGTTCTTATTCTGAGAAAAACTTTTTTTTTTTTTTTTGCAATTCCTTTGACTTTATTCTTTTGTTAAAATGTTTAATTTCTGTATTGATTAAGATATTACATATGTGCCCTTATCCCCCACTTGCCCCCCACCGCCCTGCTCATGCCCTCACCCCCCTGTTGTCTGTGTCCATTGGTTAGGCTTATATGCATGCATACAAGTCCTTTCCTTGGTCTCTCCCCCTTACTCCCATCCTCCCCTATCTTTCCTCTGAGGTTTGACGGTCTGATCAATGCTTCTCTGTCTCTGGATCTGTTTTGTTCATCAGTTTATGTTGTTTATTATACTTCACAAATGAGGGAGATCATGTGATATTTATCTTTCTCTGACTACCTTATTTTGCTTAGTGTAACTCTCTCCAATTCCATGCTGTTGCAAATGGTAGGAGTTCCTTCCTATTTACCACAGCATAGTATTCCATTGTGTAGATATACCACAGTTTTCTAATCCACTCATCTGCTGATGAGCAGTTAGGCTGTTTCCAAATCTTAGCTATGGTGAATTGTGCTGCTATGAACATAGGGGTGCAGATATCCTTTCTGATTCATGTTTCTAGTTTCTTGGGATATATTCCTAAAAGTGGGATTACTGGGTCAAATGGGAGTTCCGTTTTTATTTTTTTGAGGAAACTCCATACTATTCTCCACAGTGGCTGCACCAGTCTGCATTCCCACTAGCGGTGCACGAGTGTTTCTTTTTTTCCACATCCTTGACTACACTTGTCCTTGGTTGATTTGTTGATGATAGCCATTCTGATACGTGTGAGGTGGTACCTCATTGTTGTTTTGATTTGCATCTCTCAGATGATTAGTGACTTTGAGCATGTTTTCATATGTCCCTTGCCTTCTGTATGTCCTCTTTAGAAAAGTATCTATTTAGGCCTGTTGCTCATTTTTTGATTGGGTTGTTTATCTTCCTTTTGTTAGGTTGTACAAGTTCCCTGTAAATGCTGGAGATTAAACCCTTATTGGAGATAACATTGGCAAATATGTTCTCCCATGCAGTGGGCTTTCTTGTTGTTTTGTTGACAATTTCTTTTGCTGTGCAGAAGCTTTTTATGTTGATGTACTCCCATTTTGTTTATTTTTTTTCTTTAGTTTCCATTGCCCTAGGAGCTGTATCAGTGAAGATATTGATTTGGCATATGTCTGAGATTTTGCTGCCTGTGGATTTCTCTAAGATATTTATGGTTTTCCATCTTACATTTAAGTACTTTATCCATTTTGAGTTTATTTTTGTGTATGATATAAGTTGGTGGTCTAGCTTCATTTGTTTGCTTGTATCTGTCCAATTTTTCCAACATCATTTATTAAAGAGATTGTCTTGACTCCATTGTACGCTCTTGCCTCCTTTGTCAAATTGAGCATAGTTGTTTGGGTCGACTTCTGGGTTCTCTATTCTATTTCATTGCTGAGAACAGCTTTTAACTTTTGTTTTCCTTGGCTCTCTCTAATAAATTATTTGGCAGATGGTTTAGTTTGTTCCTTGCCACTAAATGCCCTTTGTTTTAAGAGCATCCATTAGGTTTGAAATTCCCCACACTCTGATAAAAATAAACTCAATTTCCTTGGGAAAGCTTCAGATCTCTCTGTGACTATGGTCTATGGCTCCCACCAGGCAAAATCTCTGAACAGCTACTCAAGCACTAGGAGCAAGTAAAGTGGCCTGCTTCTTTTGGAGTGTTATCCTTCTTTACAAGCAGGTGCAGTGTGGGATAGTAGCTTTTGATCTTGTCTTACCTTTGCCAGCATAGAACATCACCCTCCTAGTGAGCTGGGTCCAGGGCAATTGGGTTACCATGTTCTGGGCCTGCCCTAAATACTCTGTGTTATGAATGGGGACTGGGTGGAAAAGGTGAATCCATGCCTTCTGAGCCACACTTGCCTGGAATTTAGTGTCTACAGTGCAGACCAGGAGGATGGTGATGAATGCTGGTAACCTGGCCTTCCTGTAGCCTTTGGATGAGAGAGGGAGAGGGAGCCTTGTCTTCTTATCCCCATCCACTTTGAGTAGAGCTTCAATCACACTGAGCTGGGGAGAGGGAAGGGCAGAAGCAGGTTGTTGCTTAAGTGCAACAGACTCTTGCTGTCTATATAGAGATTTAGTAGATTTTCATTAAAATTTTTTTTCTGTGTACCCTTAGTAAAATTTTCATGAGGTTTTTAAATGGTTGCATTTTATAATTTTTACCTCTTGTGGTTGTCTTGCTGGAGTGAGGCTTGGAGAACTCCTCATGCTGCCATTCTGGAAGTTTCCTGTTACCTATGTCTCCTAGCATAGGATACCATGTGATAAAAATCACTGGGGTGCTGAGGGTATCATGAACAGAAAATATTTGGGAGACTTTATACTAGTACAAATTACTAACCCTATCTGTGTCCCAAAATTTATATCTTCAAAATAGAGATAATAACATATACCTCAAACAATAATTTTAGGATTCAAAGGAAATACATCTATAAACATTCCTGATGCATAAGAAACCAGTAACAAATTTGACTATTTTTTTTACTTGTATCTTATGTGTTTATTATAAATATACTATATTTTAAAATGATATGTAAAATACTGTAATTATTATTATAACTTAAATATATATATATATATATATATATATATACACATATATATATTTTAATATTTTGGCCCATTTTGTTCCTTAATTCAATCCTATAGGAGTTACTGATATAGAATATCCTGTTTCTAGAGACACAGGTGAATTCATGCTTTTCATGAAATTTATCAAATAGATTTTAAGTAGAAACCAGTAAAATACATGAAAACCAATACCTCTGCATCCCTTTAAGTTTGTAATCAGAGTAAGAGCCTCATTTTATGATATATCTTGGGCATTAAGACCCCATTCTAATACATAAAAACCCAGGGTCTGTAACATCCAAAACAACCGAAGGCTCGACCGACCGGAAGTCAGTCTTACAGTCAGTGATGGGTTGCTGTGGCTACCCAGCACTGAATGCCACTGGTGCGGGCATGATGACCCAGCACTGACTGTTGAAGGGGTGAGGTTTAGGCCCAGAGAGAGGCCCGAAGAGAGAGGTAGGGTCTGATCCGCAGGCTGGCAGGGGAGGGCAGTTGGGGCAAGATCAGGCCAGCAGGGGAGGTCAGTTGGGGGCAAGATCAGGCTGGCAGGGGAGGGCAGTTAGGGACAACTAGGCAGGCAGGCAGAGGCAGTTAGGGGCAATCAGGCAGGCAGGCAGACGCAGTTAGGGGCAATCAGGCAGGCAGGCAGGTGAGCGGTTAGGATCCAGCAGTCTCAGATTGTGAGAGGGATGTCTGACCGCCAGTTTAGGCCTGATCCCTGTGGCATGGGGCCTAAACCAGCGGTCGGACATCCCAAAAGGGGTTCCCGATTGGAGAGGGTGCAGGCTGGCTGAGGAACACCCCCTCTGTGCACAAATTTCATGCACCGGGGCACTAGTAGGAAATAATGGCCCAGTATGGCCATTGGGGCCAATGGTTCTTCGCATCTGGTCATTACTCACCAGGATTTTCATGGCCTTGATCTTATTGCCTAATGTGGGTGCATTTAGAGCTGAAAGCCAAAGCCCATGCGGCTTGAATATATGAAAGCTTGTTGTTTTACTGCTTTTCAGCTTCTTAATTTAAATTTTCAAATATTTTTACTTAGTAGAAGAAGTCTATAGGGTCCTGAGTCTTTCTTAAAATACATTTTATCTCGAAGCTCCAAGAATATTTTCTTAAATCTTCTTTAAAAAAATGAATTGTCCCCCTTTTAGTCCTTATTTCACTACTAAGAAATGTTCCAACTCTAGCATTCATAATTTATACCCAGAAAACTAATGCAACTTATATTTCTTACTGGCAAAAGTATAGATAAACAATGCAATTGAGATTATGTTGGAAAGGTAAATGTGACATGATGTCTTTGAATTGCCTTTTAGTACTATAACAATAAATAGTTCCTATTTAAAATTAGGGAGTGAAATTGAAACAGTAAGATCTCCCTCTCCTAGTCAGGAATCATTTAGCTAAAGAAAGAGGAACCCACATCCACTCAAAGTAACTACACTAAAAGGGCCTCATTATAAGGGTCCTAACAACAGCATAGAATCCACTTGCTAGTAACATCATTGGGCCTCATGGGGTCTGGAAAACTACAGTTTCTTCTCTCTGTCTTTAGGGGCATGTATTCTCTCTCTCTCTCTCTCTCTCTCTCTCTCTTCCCCTCTCCCTCTCTCTCTCCATTAAGGTCTGCAAACTAGTTCTCTTTGCAGGGCCCTCAGTTTGTGTTTTCCTTATAAATTTACTCCATATATAGCTTTATATTTTCCAAGCGCTAACTTGGACAGCCTTTTGCTGTACATGTTCCCATCTCTTCTCCATTACTCCTTGACTCAGAATAAGTGACCTAATTCCAAATTCCAGGTAGAGAAAATATAATTGACTGAATTTGTATAAGTTGTCTGCTCTTGGTCTAATTACTATGACTAAAATGATGTAGTCTGTGTTATATTGGGCTGTTCTTATGCAAGTTATAGGTAGAACTGGTTCACTAAGAGAAGAAAAGACATCTTTGCAGGTCAATTATGTGCTGTAGTGAACTCCTTAAGGGGAGATACCATGTCCTATTAATTTCTTTCCCCAGAAACTTGAACAGTTTTAAAATGAATATTGAATAAAATAATTTACTTCATTACAAGGTCAATTTGCATTTCTGCCTCAAGGAGGCATTGATGTTGACATAAATTAAATATTCCAGTCCCTTTGTGTGTGTGTGTGTGTGTGTGTCTGTGTGTTATTAAGGTAATTTTTTCAATGGAGCGGTGGTCAACCTTTTTTTGGGGTGGGGTGGGGGTCGGGGGGGACGTGAACTGTGAACTTCTTTGAGTCACCTTGAAGATATTTTCGATACCTGGGAATGGAGCAACAATGACAGTGCATTCATAGCTTTCCATTCTTATAGACCAGTGATTTCCACACTAGTTTTACTAGTGCATGTACACTAAAATGTTACATAAAACACAAATGTATAAAAATGGAATGTATGGTTAAAGCAGGTGTGAAAAGCCAAGCTCTGCCCATTAACATTCCTGCTCTGTTCATCCTCCCAAAGGCCCTTCCCCAGCCTTAGGGGCACTCCTGTAGGGCCCCCAGGGACCCAGAGACTATGATTTTTAAACTACAGCTTTTAGATAAAAAGCAAGAAACTTTTATGTAACTGCTAATTTTTTAAAATACATGTATACCTTCATTTATACACTAGTGGCCTGGTGCACGGATTCATGCACATTGAAAGAAAATTAATTAGAAGAAATATTTTAATATCACTATTCACCCTTTCTCTATAACAGAAGTGCCAGAGATGAAAGAAAATTAGTAAAATGTATATGAAAATAATATATAAATTTCTTAATAAATAAACAATAGCAACATGATATAACAACAAAGACATTATATAAGAACAACAAAAACATGATACAAAAGCAACATTGATAAAGACAATGACTGATAAATTGATTAAACTTATTCTAATATCTCCCTGTATACCACATTAAGAGTAAAAACACTTTCAGAGTGATTGACTAATTTCCTTTGTGATAAGTATTTACAACTTTAACTTTAAAGTCACATGCTCTTTGAACTCGAGAGAAAGCAACATATAACTGACAATGTCTGAAAATGGGTTCAGGTAGGACTATTCCTACTCTGCCTAGAGTTTGTTCTTGTGATTTATTAATAGTCATCACAAATGCTGGCATCACGGGAAACTGTCTTCAAATTAATTTAAATGGGAGGCCAGTGTCATACAAGGACAAATAAATTCTTGGAATCAGAAGAGCCTCTTCTTCCACAGATTTTGTTAATACTTCAGCTTCAATTATTTTACGTCATAATATTTTGATAATAAATCTAGTACCATTACAAAGACCCCATTTACTATTAAGATTTCTCAGTAGCATGATGATTGCACCAACTTTCAATTTTAATTTATGACGCGGCCTTCCTGAAGGAGTAATACTATTAAGGAATTCAATGGGAATTTTTTTCCTTTTTGGCATCATCCCTTGAATAAATGAAATCATCACTCAAATGTTGTGCCAATAGTTGGTCTTCAGACATATTCTGTCAATGACACTTTCTTTCAGCTTCTAAATGTCAACAAAAACAACCAAAATTCATGATCGACAATGACAGATCAAAACACACACATGTGATTGGTGCCAGCGAGAGCTTTATATGTATCGTGCATGCACAAGTCAATGTTTATTTTTAAATTGCCAGTGCGCAACAGCCAGCCAGTCAGTCGGATGCTCAGAGTTACATACGGTCAGTCACTTAGACCTTTATATATATAGATGAGAATGTGATGCAAAAAGTTTTATGAAGACAATAGGAAATGGGTTGATTGTCTTTATGTTCCCATTGCTGCAAGTTTCTCAGAGGCAAAATTCAAGTGCAGAAATTCTTTTGTTCAAAGAACTGTTCCTGAGCATATATGCTACATTTTGTACTTGGCATACAAATATGAATGAAGGGACCTCTCTTATCAAGACATAATTGTATCCAATGAGAATATTTTTTACTTCATTGTACTTAAGATAATATAGACAGCATACTTAGAACCATCAGTGGAAAGGAAGTAGCAAATATTTCAGTGCACAGAATAAGCATAGTGTTCCCATTTTTTTTTCACTCTCATCTTTTTCCTGAACTGTACACATAAGATCATGATTGGTATAACCACTAGACTTTTTGGCTTGTGTGGTGATTTTTATTTCTCTGCCAATCCTCAATATGACTTGAAATATTGATTTTTCCAAAATGACAAAATGTTTGAAAACTTTTAAATTTACATCACTAGGTTAGTGTAGCAGTGTTGTATTGGAAAGAAAAAATTATTTTGGCTTATATTGCAAAAGTATAGATTTTTTTTTGCTTGTGAGAATAAATGTTGTAATAGCAAACTTTTATAAGCAAATGAGTGTGTCTAATTCTAATGTATCTTCATAGAACTGTAGACATTAGAACTGAAAGGGAACTTACAATTTATTGTAGGCACTGTGATTGCCAAACAAGTATCCATCCCTAGAGTTCCTGATAAGAAACACTGGTTTAACAAATCCATCTAATCATGCTGTCCTTTGTCAAATTACTTTTTTTAAAACATATTTTTACTGATTTCAGAGAGGAAAAGGAAGATAGAAGCATCAATGATGAGAGAGAATCTTTGATTGGCTGCCTCCTGCTTGTCCCACACTGGGGTTTGAGCCCGCAACCTGGCCATGTGCCCTAACCAGGAATTGAACCGTGACCTTCTGGTTCATAGGTTGACACTCAACCACTGAGCCATGCCAGCTAGGCTGTCCAATTACTTTTTAATTAGAATATATGTGTGACCCAGTTCTGGATAGTGAGATGCAAGGAGGAGTATCCTAGAGGGAGAGTATGATTAGAGACTTCAGGGAAATAATTTTTCTGGTATAAAACAGCTATATATGACTTGCTATTTACCGAAGCCTATGTAATTCTTGGAGCTGTGGCAACAATCTTGCAATGAAGAAGACAAAATGCCACTCACTAACTTTGAAAGAGTAGACATCTGAGTGTCTGTTGATAAGCATGATATTTCCAGTTGTATGAGTACTAGACTTCTTACTACATGGGGAAAAATAAACCCTTGGTTAAGCTATTATTAGTTGGGTGTGTTTGTTATACCTACAGCTGAAAACACTCATGACAGATACAGCTATCACTTAGCAAACATATGTTCTTTGCCCATCCTACAATTGCTTTATTTTATCTTTGAAAAAAATTGGGTCAGGCAGGTATAGTTTACCTGAAAAAAATTACATAGTTACTTCATGGCAGGTTTGAAGTTCAAACACTATTTTTCTTCAGTACTAATCTGCATTTCTAAAACTTTGGTATGTGGGGATTCCTTCACCCATTTTCTTGAGAAAGAATGTTTATTGTATAATTAGTTGCATTTGAAGTCTACATATACCTGATGAAAATTGATAAACATACCATGCCATTAAAATATTTTGAGTGTGTTTTAAAATTACAGGGTTCACCCCCTGACTTATGAGGGTAAGACAAATAGTCTTTCTTAGCAAGTCTTGCTAAATTCTCCTTCAGCAGGTACAACAGAATTCAAAGCAGCTGGCTTTCAGAAAAAAAAAAAGTCTTCTAATAAAGCAGACTCTTACAAAATGAAAATTATAAAATATTTTGAAATGTAAAAGCAATGATCATTTGTCAGTTGTCTACCAGACACATAGTTGAACAAAATTCTAAAATAGTTTGATGATTGTCAACTTCTAGGTGATAAGAATGCTATTATTTTACTATTTAATACTTAAAAATTTATCCTTCCAGAGCAGTCATTGGGTCTGTGAGGAGATAGGACAGAGAGAAAAATCAGAATATAATCTTTTGTTAGAAAGATGAGAAAACAAGCAAGTACTTATATAGAGATTTTAACTGTGTGTGCAACATAGAAGATATAATCATTTAAAATCTTTTCTGTGCCTGGAATTCTGTTGAAAAGTAAAATATCATTTTTGCAGAGGTATAATATCCCATTAGAAGATCTGATAGAGATGAATTTGAAGGCATCTAATAGGTCACTTTATCAGATTCCTGAAAGGTTGAAGCATGCCTCTTTCTTCACGCCCGCTAAACAGAATTAATGACAGCAAATTACAAGAGTAAGTTGAAGCTGACAAGGTAGTGAGTCTTTATATAACTAATTCAGAAAGGAAATCATGCAATTTTAGAACTATAGATGATATTAGGGATTATTTATCATATTTAAATAGATTCAAGTACTCATTTAAGTACAAATAATATATCATGGACCCCTGAAGTTAACTTACATTATTCTTACTAAAAACAACTTAAATATGTATAAACTTGAAATTATATCTACATTTCCTAAGCTTATAGCTTTTCTATAATCATAATAATATAAACAGAAGTCTCAATAAATGTAAGCCAGAAACATTAAAATTAAATTTATTTCACATTATGTATAATATTTCATGAAAAGAAATGATTAATATTGAATTTAATACTAAAAAATAAAGTCTCAGAGAGGGTTCTTTTTAAAATCTATCTACACTAATAAAAGAATAAAATGCAAATTGACCGTACCTTCATGATGCCCACCAGCCCATCAGGAGTGAGTATGCAGATTAACCCAACAAAGATGGTGGGTTGGTTTGCATATGCAGGTGCTAGTGGCTAGGGGTCGGGCGGTCCACTTTGCCCCAGCCGCTCCGGGCCTCTGGGCAGCATGGGAAGGCGGAAAGGTGGCTCTGGCTGGAGTGAAGGCAGTGCCAGCAGCTAGGGGAAGGAAGGCCCACGCTTGCACGAATCTTCGTGCATCGGGCCTCTATTTTTATATATTTTACCTCAAAGAGCTTTGTTTATAATCACATATTGGTGATAAACTTTCATAGACTTTTTCTAACATAGCTTTAATTTTACCTTTATTCTTGGAAGAGAATTTTACTGCTTTGGTGATTCTAGATAGGTCACCATTTCCTCCCAGGATTTTAAAGGATTATTCTACAGTCTGCAGACTTTTATAGTTCCCTTTGAGAAGTGTACTATCTAAAAATGGTACTACTATATATCTGTCTTTTCTCTTTAATGCATTAAAAATATTTTTGACATTCTTTAGTTTCCTAATTGTGTCTCTAGACTTTTATTTTTTATTATGTGTAGTAGCCATAGTGATTCCCGTGCATATAAATTCATTTCCTTTTATCAGTTTTGGAAAATGCAATGCTGAATACCTCTCTCTTTAAATATTGCCTTTCCTTCATAATCTTTCCCTGTGACCACACTTAGATGAATATTAGCTTTTACATTTGACCTTAAAAACAGTTGAAACTCTCAATTCTTCATTACCTTTACCCTCTTTGATTCATAATGGATAATTTATTATCATCCTTTTGTTAAACATTATATTCAGTTGAGCCTAAGCTGGCATTTAGCCATACATTTCTAATTAGAACAATATTTCATTTCTAAGGTATAATTTTTATGCTTCAACTCTTTCTGGTAATTTTTGAAAAGAAAGTTTTGGTTTGTTCTTTTTTATGTTGCCATAAGATATTTCTATAAATATGTCACACAGAGTTATTCTATTGTGTCTAGCTGTGAATTCTAATTTATAATTTCCTTCCTAGTGTAAAAATTTTTTTTGTTGTTTCTGCCGAATATTGTTCATAGACATTTGTTTTTAGTGTGTTTGTGAGCTTCATTTATGAACTCAAATGTGACTAATCCGTGGAAAATGTGAGGCCTTAATTTGAAGATGCCTTTCTTTAAAATAGATTACACTTGATTCTGTGAAGAATTGGAGGAGTTGTTGACCTTAGGAAAACGTAGGTCCCCTGTAGGGTCCCTAGTGGAATCTGGGGATGTCAAGTACATTCTTTCTCTTGCACAGTCATTGCTGATAGTACCCATGTCAATACTCTCTTTCATCTTCCAGACTGCTCCCTGTAACTGCTTACTTAGTTGTTGTTGTTTTGGCTATTTGCAGTTTCTGTTGCTTTTACTGAAACTTTAAATGTAGCAAAATGTATACTTGGTGCAAGTTGTTTTGTTGTGAAAATGCCTCAGGCTGTCTAATCCAAATGGCTCAAAGTAAAAGTTGCTTTGCTTAGAGCATTTTTGACACGAAGTTTCTTTTCTAGCAAACGAATATATGACTATAGAAGTAAATTGGTAAAGACTTCAGTTTTTGAAGATAGTACCACTTTGAAAATAACTTGACTAAAATTTGATTTATTAAACTTTATATTCCTCATGGAATATGTTGACATCTAGTCATTGTAATCTTAGATTCAATATGTTTAATGGCCAAAGCTATTATCTTACTGTAACCACCTAAAGTCAGTCCATTGGTTTCCATGGGACAGCCGTGAGAAAGTAACCTACCTATTAGCCATCAGGCTCTTTACCACACAGAAAACATGCTAAGTAATGACCTTTCATTTATTTTTAAAAATTTTGTTGAATTCCTACCTATTTTTCAGACATGCTCTAAGTTCTAGGGTTATAAAGACTAACAAAACATAGTCCATTGCCACATTGTATTTACATTGTAGTGATTACAGAACAACAACAACAAAATAAGTGCAATGCATAAAATAAAGCGGTGATGTGATAAAAAAATGACTGAGAAGGAGTTTAATTGATCGTTTTGATTGTATTATGGTGATGACTTCCCTGAGGAGGTAGGAGTTCTGATGCAGACCTGGGGTGAGTATTTGTAACAAAGGCCTCAGTGCAGTGGCCCAGAGGGAGAATGGAGCTTGGCATGTATCTAATGGAGAAGAACAAAAAGAATGTCAGTATGATTGCAGTAGGGTGATCCATTCTTAAAAGATGAGTGCAGAAGGCAGCCGATCAATATTTTTCACATCCATGCTTCTCTCTCTCTAAAATCAATAAAAACCATTTAAAAAGGAAAATATCAATAAATGAATAATATGAAGAGATGAGATTAATGAAGAGTAGCAAAATTATTTACATTTTTAAAGAGCAAAGGATATGCTGAGTTAATTGGGCTGACGAGGTTCCTGGGGATCATGAGAGGTCAGGATACATGGTGTTATCCTGACCACAGGCATCTGATATTAAGTGAACAATTTTTGATAGTTAAATAGGATTCTTAATTATACAAGATTATCCTGTAGACTTTATAACCTCTTAAACTCTGGTTCTCAGCAAGAAAGTAAAGAAGACAGAGGCTAAACATCCCATGGAAAAGTTTATGTTTAACTTTATGGACATCTTTAAAGTATATTCTACCCTGCACTGGGAGTTTTATTTTTTCATTTGCTTCATTCTGTAACAGCTAAAACAACATTATGAAATCCCGGGGAAGTGTGATCTCTGGCCTCATAGAGTAGAATAATTTTTTAAGTCTGTGCATGCTCTGTGCTAGTTTGAATACTAAGTGCTTTAAATTAGAAACTCTCTGGAAAAGGAGAATCTGCTTTATTTATCTATCAGTTCAAAAAGTCGAAGGACATGAGCTGTGGAATACCAGCAATACTTATTCTAATGCAATTGACTAGAAGATGTGGAAGCTTCAAACTGAAGGTCATTCACTCACTAATAAAGAGCTCTTTTGTTGTTGTTGTTTGTGATATGATAAAGTGTTCTAGTATTATCCACGTACTACAAAAGTGGGACCTTGGGAGAACAAACTACAGAAATAAATAATTGCCTTTTATAGATTCCTGTTTTTTACATATAGAGCCTTAAAAATTATAATCAGAGATTATTCTATAGTATTAATATAACAAGGGTATTCTGTTATAATGAAAGAATATCCACTTGAAGCAAAAGAGATATAATTATTAGAAGTTATTTTTAATGTTTTTGATTAGTATACAGATTTTTAAAATTATTAATTGTAAATCCATACAAAGTAGATTTGTTTATAATACCATGACAGATAATAAATGAGAAAAGGTAAAGACACAGACACACAATACACACACATACAAACACATATATACACATATACAAACACATACACAATGTGATGAAAAGCAAATGCGAACTTCAGGAGATAGGGAGGATATAATCAATTCATGCCCGCCCTATAGATTAACTGGATGATATCAGACCCATTTATTTCATCGTAGTTATCTTCTGAAGAGCGTAATTTATTCTGTGACATAATAAATCGACATATATTTCCATAAACAGGATGGTGTGTCTATCCCCAATTTCCTATGCCAAACCTGATTCCCAGTGTGATGGTACTTGGAGGTGTGGCCTTCAGAAGGTGATCAAGTCATGGGGTCTGAGCCCTCATGAATAAGATTAGTAAGTGCACTTATAAAGGAGGCCCAGAGAACCCACTCTCTCCCTTCTGCTCTGTGAGAACGCATAGAAAGAGTTGCCATATATGAACCAGAAAGCAGGCTCTCACCAGACACAAAATCTGCTGGCACCTTTATCTTGGACTTCTCAGAGTGTCTCAAGTACCATGAGAAATAAACTCATGTTATTTATATGCCACCTAGTCTATGATATTTTGTTAGAGCAGCCTAAACCAACTAAGACAATAACTGATAGTTGTAGCTTGTTAACATATTTCAGGACAAACTTCTCATGAAAGAAGAACTTCTAAAATTTCGTTCTGGGTCCATTAAATTAACAAAATGTTGGTTAAGATGAGAGGTATGTATGTGATCCAACTTGAAAGGGAACTTTTTTTTTTTACACTTCAGACAAGTGAAATATGTTTCCCACTTAATTTTTGCATATAGCTACTGGCAAAAACAAAACTATCATTCAGATCTCAAGGTTCCCAATTTGGCATACTTTCCATTATAATTCTCTTCTCCCTAACACCTATTTAACCCCCACTTTTACTTTTATAATTCCTCTCTACTTGTTCAACAAATAAATTCAATAACTTCTTGTTGGAACTCAGTAGCTTTATCCTGCACCACTGCCCTCTACCAGGGACTGGACTTCCTGGGCGCCAGGTGTTCGATGCAGAAGCCATGAAAAGTTGCTGGTATATGAGAGTCTTTATTGTAAAAGCCAGTGGCCATGTAGCCATTGCTAACAAGGAGCTACTAGACAAAACAGTTTTTCAAAGCAAAGTCCCATACTTTAGCCATACACTGGCTAAGGAACAATACATTTTTCCTACAAAGTAGCAGTAGCCTCTAACATAGGAGCTATACAGGAGCCATCCTTAGAGCTACAGCCTCACTAAGTAGTCACCTCCTAGCTCACAGCAGCAGCCTGCTGGTCTGTAACATACTTTAATACCAATGCAGAAAAAACAGGCTTCTTTCCAAAGAGCGAGCTCACTATTTTGGGTAATAGAAGGGCAGGCTTGCACAGTGTACATATGGTAAGACAGCTGTGTCCTTGCTTCTTGCACCCGGTTATAGCGTCTTAGCCTTGAACACTTTGGTTAGGATTCCCACTCTCAGAGTGGCCTTGAATATAGGTGTACTCTGAACGGGGAGGGCCTTCACACTCTAACTGGCCTTGAGCATCCGGCATACTCTTATAGGGCTCCCACACTTCTACAAATAAATTCAATAAATCCACAGTGTAAAATTTAGCCAAAGGAAGTGGTTGTTATCTGAGACTAATTGGTAATGGTAAAATGCCAGTTAATATAAACACATACATGAAATAGCAATAAATATTTTATTATAAACCTTCACACTTATGATCAGTTGTTTTTTGACAAGGATGCTAAAATAATTCAATAGGGAAAGAATAGTATTTTCAACAGTGATACTAGGACAACTGGATAGCCACATGCAGAACAGTAAAGTTTGATTCTTAATGCATACCATACACACACAAAAATGCATCATAGGCCTAGATTTAAGAGTGAAACTATAAAACATTTATAGGAAAATATAAGAATAACTCTTTATGTCTTTGAGTTCTGCAATTGTTTCTTAGTTATGACACCAAAAACACAAGCAACGAAAGGGAATAAATTGGACAACATCAAAATTAAAACTTTTGTCCTATTAAGGACACTGTCATGAAAGTGAGAAAACAATCTACCGAATGGGAGAAACTATTTGCAAATCAAATATCTGATAAGAGAATACAAATAAAAGAAATGTAAGTGTATATTTAAAGGCTGGATAGCTGTATTCCGTAATGCAATTAGCTAAAAATTTAATACACTTAACTGCATTCCATTGCATCACTCCCTTTTACTCAATATAAAAGAAATTCTAGCTTCACCTTCTAAGAACTTAAAATCATTCAAATATGAGATGCCATAGGCAATTTACCAACAACTGCTGTTGGGGAGGACATAGGTAAGTCAGAGATTATAAGTAATATGTGCAGTTTGACTAATTTTATTTTCTGTCTCTTTTACCCACATCCCCAACCTTTCCTTTTCTCTTTCTGAAAAGCTATGAATGTAATAAATAAAAGAGACAAAACGGACATTTGGTTCATTAGCAAAGTAAATGTATTTTTCTTTTGGAAAACTTCCCTAGCCCAAACAGAATATTATTTAAGCTATTGCCATCGACACAGTTGATCACTTGCCAATATGTTTATTTCTTTGAAGTTTACATTTTTTAATACATTTTTATTGATTTCAGAGAGGAGGCGAGGCAGAGAGAGAAAGAGAGAGAGACATAGAAACATCAATGATGGGAGAGAATCATTGATCAGCTGCCTCCTGCACACCCCCTGCTGAGGATTGATTCTGCAACCCGGGGCATGTGCCCTGACTGGGATGGAACCCTGACCTCCTGGTTTATAGGTCCATGCTCCCACTACTGAGCCATTCTGGCCAGGCTGAAGTTTACATTCTAATCCACTTAAGTAACAAATCATATCCCGTATTTTAAACCAACATTTTATGTAATATGTGCTAAATTTAAACCTGTAAATCTGATCTGAGATATTTCAATCCTTCTAACTGTCTCTCAGTAACTTGGGCAACAACTCCTATTGGGCATCCCTAAAGTATGCCATTTTGCAAGTGGTAAGACGCGTTTATAAATTTTGTGTGTCAAATGCTGAAAAGGTATTTTGTGTTTGTAGATTTGTTTTTCAAATGTATTTGTTTCTCAAGAAAAACAGGGTTTGACTTACCTCATATATGAATCCATTTTTAAATGACTTTTCAGGTTTGCGTGAATTAATAGCATCATATACAGTTTATGGTGTTTAGGACTATGACTTTAAAGAATTCAGAATTTGAACTTTAAAAAAGGTATCTTACAAATACTAAGATGGAAAAGGAATTTTGCATGTTTTATTTTTCAATCAAAAGTTGTGTGTTTTTTTTTCTGTTTTGCTTTGAATAGGAATTATTTCATTTTTTAAAATAAGAAAGTATATTATTTGAGTCAGATCTTTTTGAATATTTTTATCATTATAGTGGGATGACCTAGTCCTTAATCTGACCTTTTAATCCAAAATGTTCTGCAAACATAATTCAGAAATTTGTAATACAGCTATTGGTACATGGTCATATGTGCTTGGTATATGTAAGTTATTTCTTCAAATTAATTTTTTAAAATTCAACCTCATTTGCTACAAGTTTTGATATGCCCTGGACAGAATATGAAGAACAAGGAATATTAGCAGAGTATAAAATAAAGGCAAGATTAAAAAATACACAAAAAAACCCCCACAAACTTTCTATCTCAATTCATGCATATTCATTGAAGTTGATAGTCAAATTTGGCTATAAATTTTTTGGCACTCAAAGTAAGAAAGGAGACCTGATCTCTTCCATCATATTCACTGTTATAATATTTAAAAGTATATCCTTTCCTGACACTTAATTCTCAAAGAAATTTTTCATAGAGGACCTTTTATATGGAATCACAAATTGTTGGTAATGGAGTTTTTGTAGTGACTGATTTCTTTGATTAAAGAGGGCCTGACACTGAATCATAACTCCTGGAAGATAATTCTGTGTTTCCAAAGGTAATGTAATCTGAATTTCTAGTCTTCTGGTGGTTTGGTTTGATCCAAGGCAAGAATGCAGCATATGTAGAAGTGTGGCTGGATTTTATTTTCTACAAATTGTCTTTCATAAACCAACTTTGTTAGAGGGATCAAGATTCTCCTTCTAGAGTGGAGCCAGATAAGGTACTATAGGTAAAAATCTTGATGTATTGGCTATTCTGGTAAGCTTTATTATTATTTACTAGAGGCCCAATGCATGAAATTCGTGTAAGAATAGGACTTCTTTCCCTTGGCTGCCGGCACTGGCTTCCCTCTGGCACCCAGGATTGGGCCTAAACAGGCAGTTGGGCATCCCTCTCACAATCCAGGACTGCTGGCTTCCAACTGCTTGCCTGCCTGCCAGCCTCATCACCCCCTAACCACTCCCCTGACAGCCTGATCAACCTCTAACTGCTCCCCTGCCAGCCTGATTGCCCCCAACTGCCCTCCCCTGCAGGCCTGGTCCCCCCTCAACTGCCCTCCCCTGCAGGCCTGGTTCCCCTCCAAATGCCCTCTCCTGCTGTCCTGGTCACCCCCTACTGCCCTCCACTGCAAGATTGATTTCCCACAACTGCCCTCTCTTGCAGGCCATCTTGTGGTGGCCATATTTTGTCCACATGGGGGCAGCCATCTTTGACTGCATGGGGGTGGCCATCTTATGTGTTGAAGTGATGGTCAATTTGTATATTACTCTTTTATTAGATAGGACTAGCAGCCCAATGCATGAAATTCATGCAAGAATAGGACTTCCTTCCCCTGGCTGCTGGCACTGGCTTCCCTCTGGCACCCAGAATCCAGGCTTCCCTCCACCCGCCTGCGGGCACCCAGGACCCGGGCTTTTCTCCCAGCCCTGGCTTTGTCCAGAAGGATGCCTGGTCTAATTAACATATTATACTTTTATTATCATAGATTATTATAGACTAGAGGCCTGGTGCATGAAAATTCATGTACTGGAGGGGGGTTCCCTCAGCCCAGCCTACCCCCTCCCACAGTCTGGGAGCCCTCAGGGGCAGGAGGCAACCTGGCGATCAGGGAAAGGCAATGCCCCATTATACTTCTGCTGCTGCCTCTGCCGGCAGCGCAAGCCTCAGCTTGGCCCTGGTTGCCTGAGTCTCGGGTGGCCCTGGATGGCTGGGAAGCTGCCATCTGAGGCTTGCCTGCACCTCGGGCTGGCCCTGGGTACCTGAGGGGACTGGGAGACTCCAGGGGCGGGCCCAGCCTTGCCACACGCCTGCCACTTCAACAAGGCTGAGGGGACTGTGTGCCATCTTGTGGCTGTGGGTGCCTCCATCTTTGAGGGCAGGGATGTCAATTAGCATATTCCCTCCTTATTGGTTGTGGGCACCTTCATCTTTGCTATGGTGTGAAGGTCAATTACCATGTTCCCTCTTTATTAGATAGGCTTATTTCTGAAGGGTCCTCTATATTAAGCTACCATACTTCCTGAAAATTTTTGGCAGTCATCTGTGGAAGAACAATGTGAAGATATGGAGATGTTTAGATGAAGTGGCCTCTGTTGTTTCTCATACTCATGAGGCCTGTATACGGGGAATTGTTCCTTTCTATGATAAATCAGTGTTCTCACAAATTGAATGTGATTAACCACAGTTTGCTTGTCCCTTCTTTCAAGGAGTATACTAGTATTAGTCACAATGCTTTTGTTTATCAGAAACAAAACATGTGATTTGGACTGGAATAATATTAAAGTGAATTTATTTGTAAGCAGAATTCTGTGGTAGGTGGAATTCTATGATGTTATCCCAAGATTCACAGTTCCTGGCATACACTCTCTAATTTACACCCAGTAATTTAGTTAAACATGAATCTAGGTACCACTGTGAAGGGATTTTTGCAAATATAACTAAAGGTCTTAACTAAGGTCTAAAATAAGTTGATGTTTTAATTGAGAGATTATCTGGGTGGTTCCAAACTAATCATATGAGCCTTTTAAAATTAGAGAATTCTTTCCTGGCTGGATGAGGAAATTGGAGATTTGAGGCACAAAACAGATTTGAGCACCATTACCTGCTTGCTTGAAGATGAAAGAGGCCATTTGGCACAAAATTCAGGCTGCCTCTAGAAGCTGATAGAAATTCCTCCTTAATAGTCAGCAAAGAAACAGGGACCTTAGTCCCACAACCTCAATGATCTGAATCCTACTGACAACAAGAATGAATTTATTGTTGATTAAATGGATTTCCTGGTCAAGTTTCTGGGGAATAACTCAGTCTGGCCAGACACCAGAAAATTGTTTTTAGCCTTTCTATATCCTGAGCATGATGTCTATGATGAATGTCTGAAATACAGCACAGTGAGCTAATAATTTGGTGTTGTTTTAAGCTGCTGTTTGGGGCAATTGATTATGCAGCAATAAAGACTAGTGCAGCTACATCACTGAAATTTCCAGGTAGAGTAGTGAGGTCTTCAGATAAGATTTATAAGAGTTCTGGCTCCATTCTCCTGAAATTCTCATGGCTTTGTCCACATGTTTTCCTCTTAGGGCAAAACTGACTGCAGCAGCTGGAGTTTCAAGTCCATCTACTGCACCTTCCAGAAACAAAGAGATAACCTCTTCACACACTTCAACTTTTAGCGTTCCCCAATCCACCTTGAGGATTCAGTTTTTCTCAATCAGTGGGAATCTGGAATTGGGTTGATGAGGCAATACTGGAAGCCAAATTTCAAAAAGGCCACTTGATTGACATTATGTCAAATTTTATACAAAATTTCTCATTCCTCCATCCCCTCCTTGCAGATAAAAGTAGTTCTTATGAGAGGAGCCTGATTTTTTTCCACTAACTCCAGACACCAGTAGAACTATGCTTCTCATTTATGCATTCTTATATATTATGGCTAATTAAGTAAAATACCCAGTTTTTCTCTTTCTGGTAGGGGCAAGTATATTTCTAATATCTGGTTCTTGTCTCTTCCAACTTGTTTACCCAGTAATTGTAAACTTCCAAATATACTTATTTCTGTTTAAAATCAACCTGCAGCCTTTTTTCCTCACCAGATCACGGTTTATCATAAAAGAATATAACTGAGGAACATCAGATGGAAGAGATGCATAGGGCAAGGTTTGGGGAAGGGGCACGGAGCGTCCATGTCCTCCTCAGGTGCCACTCTCCCCAAATTTCCATGTAGCCCACTCCAATTTAAATGACAAACATTTTTTTCCAAAGTATAGACCATTTAGCTTACTAGCTATTCTACCTAGATTCTATAAACATTTGTTTCTTGCTTGGTAAATCAGAAATCTGGCCTTCTTAGGTCAAAATTTTGCACGAGGATGTTGTATCAGTCTATTCTATCCCAGTGTGTAGAATGTTTCAGGGTAAACATGAAAATATTTTACAGATCTAATTGACTTTTTCTTACCTTTATCCCAGGCATAAATTAATTATTAGCTAGGTAGTAAGAGTTATTGATTCTCAGATAATCTTTAAACCACTTTGAAAAACTGGATTGATCAGAATGTCTCTTGATGAAGTGCTTACTAATTTCTAATGGGATAAACAAGTTCATATTCTTCTTAACATCATAATATTAGATAAAACTTTCAAATGAACTCTAATCAAATGTTCATTTTACCCTAACTCATCTGTAATCCATGTCAAAGAGAAAAATATGCATTTGCCTTCCTACTGGTGACAATTTAAAAAAAATTCTTTATTGATTATAGTGTTACATATGTGTCCCTATTCCCCCATTACTCCCCCCCATACCCCTCTCATGACCTCACCCCCTGTTGTCTGTGTGGTGACAACTTTTTAAGGTCAAAAGCTGGAAATGGCTATTATTAATCAAATGATTCTACTATCTGTTTACTGTCCAGAAAGAATAATCCTATCTAATAAAAGAGTAATATGCAAATTGACCATCACTCCAACACACAAGATGGCTGCCCCCATGTGGTCAAAGATGGCTGCCCCCATGTGGACACAAGATGGCCACCACAAGATAGTATGAAGGGGAGGGCATTTGGGAGGGACCAGACCTGTCAGGGAGGGCAGTTGTGGGCTATCAGGCCTGCAGGGGAGGGCAGCTAGGGTTAATAAGGCTGGCAGGGGAGCAGTTAAGCATCAATGAGGCTGGCAGGGGAGTGGTTAGGGGGTGATCAGTCTGGCAGGCAGAAGCATTTAGGGGCAATCAGGAAGGCAGGTAGGTGAGCAGTTGAGAGTCAGCAGTCCTGGATTGTGAGAGGGATGTCCCAGTTTGGAGAGGGAGCAGGCTGGGCTGAGGGACACACCCCCCCCATGCATGAATTTCGTGCACTGGGCCTCTAGTTAAAAGATAAATGTATGTCAAATGCAAGTCAATTTTGGAAGCTGTTCTTCAATGTTTTACAGAATTAAACCCACAAAGCTTCTGCAGCAAGCCATTTATTCTAGACACTTAGACATGCATTTTGTAATATGTTTATCTTAAGGGCTTCATCAGAAGTTATGTTGCATAAAGTCAGAAATTGCCCTGGGTGCAACGTTGAGATTATTTTATATATTTTCTAATTATTTGGGCTTTAAATGTTTTCAACCAGATTATAATCTATACTAATAAAGAGCTAATATGCTAATGGCCAGGATGCTGTAATGGCAGGTGCGGCCAGTGAGGGGTGGAGCAGGAGCCCTGCCCAGACACAGGAGGAGGGTGGTGGCCACTGGCGTGGGCCATTGGTGGGGAGGTGCCCACAGGTCCAGGACAGAGTGTTGGGTGGTCCGAGGCCTTCTGGGTGGAGGTGCTCCTGCTTCTTGGCAGCAGCAGCAGCAGTGCCTGGGCCGTGTGGGCCTGGGCTACCCTCGCTGGGCCAAGCATCCCAGGCAGGGAATGGGAGCAGGACGGTGGCAGGGAGGCCAGGGAAAGGGGGGCGGCAAACACCTGGCCGGGGCTGAGCCCTGAGCTGGTGGTTAATGCCCACCCCCACCCCCCACCCCGGAACGAAAGCTTTAAGAAGGGAGGGAGAGAGGGAAGAACTTTATAAAGGAGTCAGTAGACAGCAGAGTTAAAGAAGGAAAGAGGATGTATGAGTGAACTGTAGAAGCTATAGTGAAAATCAAGTATAGTTGTGTACTGGGGACAGATTTTAAAAGTAGGAGTCAGAAAACAAAAAAAGATAAATGATAGTGAATAATTAGGCAGGTAGATAGATATTAAAACAGTGGAAGTAAGTAGAAAGGAATGTATGGGAAAGGTAGGATGAGAGAGAAAGAGAGAGGGAAGAAAAATTTTAAAGGAGAACTGGTAGAGCTTAAAAGGAGTATAGTAAGAAGGAAGAAATGGGGGAAGGAGCAAAGCAGGTCCGAGGGAGAAAGTGAAGAAAAAAATTAAGGTTGGAAGGAAGGAAAAGGGGGGAGAGGGAAGGGGTAAAGATAAAGGAAAGAGGGAAGGTGGGGAGGGAGGGTAGGAGAAAGATTGGAAGAAGTATGATGGAACAGAAGTAGGAAATAGGAGTAGAGAAAAGTTTATAAATGATAAGCCAGTAGGAAAAAGTGTTACATAAAGGATAGAGAAAAAATGTGTGAGCAGGAGAAGCCAATAAGAAAGTAAAATACAATTGTGTGTGAAGGAGATAAGATTTAAAAAAAAAGTTAATAGGGGCAACCAGGCCGGCAGGGGAGGGCAGTTAGGAGTGACCAGGCCGGCAGGGGAGGGCAGTTAGGAGTGACCAGGCCGGCAGGGGAGGGCAGTTAGGAGTGACCAGGCTGGCAGGGGAGGGCAGTTGGACATCCCCTGAGGGCTCCCAGATTGGAGAGGGTGCAGGCTGGGCATAGGGAACTCCCCATGCATGAATTTCCTGCATGGGGTGGGTGGGTTCCCTCAGCCTGGCCCGCACCATCTCCAATCTGGGAGCCCTTGGGTGATGTCTGACTGCCAGTTTAGGCCCGATCCCTGTGGACCAGCAGTTGGACATCCCTCTCGCAATCTGGGACTACTGGATTCCAACTGCTCACCTGCCTGCCTGCCTGATCACCCCTAACCATTCTGCCTGTGTGCCTGATCGCCCCAACTGCCTTCCCCTGCTGGCCTGATCTCGACCCCAACTGCTCTCCCTTACTGGTCTCATTGCCCCTAACTGCCTCTGCCTTGGCCCCCACCACCATGGCTTTGTCTGGAAGGAAGTTGGATATCCAGAAGATGTCCAGTTGACCTGTTCTAATTAGCATATTACCTTTTTAGTAGTATAGATAGATTACATAGGATAGGATTGCTCAAAAGGGGGAGGAGCCTTTTCCAACAGAAGGAGATGCTCTTGGCAGACAAAAATACATAATCCCTATATCTGGACTAATAGCCAGCTATATGCATTATACTGCCAAACCAGTCATTAAAAAATTGAACCGGTTTCTTACACCTTACACCAAACAGCTGTTGGCCTTAAAACCCCTCCTCAGCCCCCACCTTAGTTATGCCTTCACAGTTCACCCTGATTAGGTTCTGATTGGTTGGTTTCTATGCCAGTCAGTGTCAAAAGCCCGCCTCCTAGGCAGCCATTTGCTCCTCACAGTTCACCTAGATTTGGTTCTGATTGGTTGGTGTCTATGCCAGTCAGTATCTCCAGGCCTATCTCTGGGCCTGATCAGAGAGGCAGGGCTGATTAGCAGCCACCCCAGGCTGGTGGTGAGCAGGCTGAACTGCTGACCTCTTGGAGAGAGATAGAGGCTCCGCTGCTGGCCAGGCCTGGAAAGAGAGAGAGGCAAGGGCTGATCAGCCTCACCTCTTTCTCTCTCAGAGAGGTCAGCAGTTCAGCCTGCTCGCCAGTCCCCGCCCACCCGAGCCTGCTGCTAGCAGCCTGGGTTTCAGTCCTCCCTTTGGTGGTTTTGGACGTTACAGACCCTGGCTCTTTATATATATGGTTTTAAGAAGCCCAGAATTCTACATATTTTTATTAACTTATCCTTGTGTTGGGAAACTTGATGTGTAAGTATGCGGAGGCATTCTCAAATGTCACGAGGGAATAGATTTCTTACTGTCATCATATTATATCTGTCTATTATTCACATATAAGGATCAGCAAAAGCCTGCTTTGAAGAAATACTTTATATAATTTATGATTAAACTAGATGGTTACAGAAAACATTCTTGCATTGTATTGTTTTGGCTCTCCAATTCTTTTCTGATGTCTATGTTACAAGGTATTCTAAAGGAGACTAATAAAACATGTTACAGACCTTACTTATTGTTTGAGGTTGGGGGGAAGGTGGAATATTATGGGTAAGGCTTACCACATTGCAGTGTTCACTCTATGAGGACCTATTGAAGGTATTTCTCCTATGTTTCAGTTCTACGGAGATTTGAAACTTTCCTTAGCAACTGGTTTAATTTATTTTTGAGGGGAATATAAATGGCATAATTCGTATGTTTATTTTTTCCTGTGATTGCTAAAATGCTCAGATTCATTTTAATTCTCCACTTACTGACATGTATCTAACTCCAAATATTTTGTTCACCAGTTTAAGTCCTAGTATTTGACTTTTTCTATCATTATTCTCCATTTGACCCTATTTCCTCATTTACATTTTTTCTCACCACCTAGAATATTCTTAATCAATAAGTAGCCTCCTATTTGGAGCATCCATTCTCTCTGATGGAAGGTATAGCTCTAGGAGGATAACAGAGACAAATGAGCTAAAAAGGGATCTCTGTTTAGCCACCCAGATCAGCCAACTAATCCTGGTGGTGAATAACTGAGCAGATCTCTAAGGCAGACTACTATCACATCTAGTATTCCTTGTATTTGTTTGATTGCTGTTTTGTTTCTCCCAAAGGGGGATAACCTCATACATTTTAAGTATTGAGACCTTTACACAGAGTTCCCAATATCCTCCTCCTATATAATAAAGAGGTAATATGCAAATTGACCCTCACATCCTCACAAAGATGGCTGCCTATGACCAGGCCGGCAGGGGGTTAGTGAGGGATGACCAAATGACTGAACAAGCAGGCTGCGTGGGGCAACCAGGCTAGCAGGGGGGCAGTTGGGGACGACCAGGCCAGCAGGGGGGCAGTTGGGGACAACCAGGCCGGCAGGAGAGGCAGTGAGGGGCAACCAGTCAGGCAGATGAGCAATTAGGAGCCAGTGGTCCAGGATTGTGAGAGGGATGTCCAACTGCCGGTTTAGGCCTGGTCCTCTAAGCAGGCAGTCGGACATCCCCCAAGGGGTCACGGATTGGAGAGGGTGCAGGCTGGGCTGAGGGGATCCCTCCTCCCATGCATGAATTTCATGCACCGGACCTCTAGTAATGGTATAGTGAGAGACAGATGTTCTAAATGAATACAGTCTATATAAGTAAAAGTGAACTCCACATTTGTTATAATTTCTAGATAAATACAATATAAACTTTAGTAATTAAACCACCATTTAAATTCATTTACTTTCCATTGCATCAAAGTAATGTGGATTATGTTGATGTTGTGATTCTTCACCTTGGAGATAAAGAAAAAATATGTCAGGGAAATATTAATCTAACAAGAGAAATATATGCTTGTCCCAGGACCAACTAATCAGAATCTCTATGATTTAGCCTGAATACATATATAATTTTATAGTATATTATAGTATATAGTATATTTTTATAGTATAGTTTAATCTCCAAGGATGATTCTGATGTGCAGGTAGGTTTGAGAATAACTATGTTAATAATGTAAATGTTATTAAAAATCTAGCTCTAGAAAACAATTCCATCTCTGAATTGTTGAAGGAAAAAAAAAGAAATTCTGGTAGAAGTATAGATATGTATACAGATATCGATATTTGAGACAAATTACTATTCCCTAAGACACAAATAAAGTGAGTGTGAGACTTTGGATTTGTTTCTTCAAAGACCTCATTTTGTATAGAAACAGAGAAGACCGTAGTACATTTGGTTTTGTAATATAGGAGTTGAAAATGACTTTTCTTCCCCAGTGGTGTGAAAATCTAGGCTGTTTAAAATAGAGACCATCCTTAGAAGTGAGGTTTTACTTCCTGAATACTAATATGAGAGTTTAATGGTAAAAAGGGAGGAAAGAGTACAAGCCTTAAAGTAGCATCTTCCCCCATCTTGCTGGTGACTCCCATTTTTTTTTAATTGTTCCAATTACCAGAGAGACTCATTATAAAGCTGAGATAGAAGGAAGTAATTAATTCTGGAAGGTTGATATTGGGTTTGATGCACCAGAGACTCCCAGTTTGTCTGCTGAAGTGTGAAAATAATGCTGTGGACTGCAGATAGAGGAGGTGAAAGTGACATGCCAGTCCTTTTCTACACATCTACCAATATACAGATCTTAAGATACCTTCCATTTGGAAGGAAACATCTTAATTACAAGAAAGCTGGGAAAAGTTCATCCATTTAGTCTTTCTGATTAGTAGGCCAAATATAGCATTTTCAGAGACCTTATGATAAAAGTTGCCTTAGGCCCCAGCCGGTTTGGCTCAGTGGATGGAGCATCGGCCTGCAGACTGGAGGGTCCCAGGTTTGATTCCAGCCAGGAGCACATGCCTGGGTTGTGAGCTCGATCCCCAGTAGGGGGCATGCAGGAGGTAGCCAATTCGTGATTCTCTTTCATCATTGATGTTTCTATCTCTACTTCCTTCCTCTCTGAAATCAATAAAGAAATATATTTTTAAAATATTTTAAATATAATGCTACATGCAATAAACGTTAATATCTCAAGAAAAATGATTTTAAATATGATAATGTTACATAAAATAAACACCAATTATTCAAGAAAAATGATCTTACATATAATATTACATGCAATAAACATTAATATTTTAAGAATAAAAGGCTCTTAAGTATAATAATACTAGTGGCCTGGTGCACGAAATTCATGCACGAGGGGGGGGTGTCCCTCAGCCTGGTCTGCACCCTCTCCAATCTGGGACCCCTCGGGGGATGTCCGACTACCGGTTTAGGCCCGATCCACAGGCAGTCGGACATCCCTCTTGCAATCAGGGACCACTGGCTCCTAACCACTCACCTGCCTGCCTGCCTGATCACCCTTAACCACTTTGCCTGCCACCCTGCTTGCCCCGAACTATCCCCCTGCTGGCCTTCTCACCCCCAACTTCCCCCCTTTGCCAGCCTGATGGCCCCCAACTGCCCCCCCCCACAGGTCTGCTCACCCCCAACTGCCCCCCTGCTGGCCTGATTGCCCTCACCTGCCCCCCACTGCCAGCCTGCTCACCCCCAACTGCTCTGCCACTGGCCTGATCACCACCAACTGCCCTCCCCTTCTAGCCAGATCACCCCTAACTGTCTCTGCCTTGGCCCTGCCACTATGGCTTTGTCCAGAAGGACAACCGGAAGTTCTGCCGGTCTAAGTAGCATATTACCCTTTTATTAGTATAGATTAACAAAACTGTACTAACATAGTATGATATCACAAAAGTTGTAGGAAATATTAAAAATCTGCAAATAACAGAATTACTTCTATTTTATTCTAGAATATTTCCCCCTCTCTGGCTCTATTTTTGATCATCAGTTTATGTTGTTCATTATATTCCACAAATGAGTGAGATCATATGATATTTATCTTTCTCCAACTTGCCTATTTCGCTTAGCATGATGCATTTAAAGTCTATTTTGTTGGATGTGAGTATTGCTACTCCAGCTTTTTTTTTCTTTTCCATTTGCATGGAAAATTTTCCATCCCCTCACTTTCATCCTGTGTGTGTCTTTTGTTTTGAGGTGGATGTCTTTTAGACAGCATATAGTTGGGTCATGTTTTTGTATCCATTCAGCTACCCTATGCCTTTTGATTGGAGCATTTAATACATTTACATTTAGGGTTATTATTGAGAAGTACTTATTTATAGCCATTTTAATTCTGCATGGCTAGGTTTCTCTCTCGGTTTCTTTTTCTCAGCAATCCGTTACAGCAATTCCTTTAGCATTTCTTGTAATACTGGCTTGGTGGTGATGAACTCCTTTAGCCTTTTTATTGCCTGAGAAGCTCTTTATTTGACTGTCTATTTTGAATGATAGCCTTGCTGGATATAGTAATCTTGGTCTCAGATCCTTGCTTTCCATTACCTCCAGTACTTTATGCCATTCTCTTCTTATCTGTAGAGTTTCTGATGAGAAATCAGCCTTATGGGAACTCCTTTGTAGGTAATAGTTTTCTTTTCTCTTGCTGCCTTTAAGGTTCTCTCTTTGTCTTTAATTTTTTTGCATTTTAATTATAATGTGTCTGGGTGTGGGTTCTTGTTGTTTGGGGTCCTCTGTGCCTCCTGAACTTGTGTGATTTTTCCTTTATCAGGTTAAGGAAGTTTTCTACCATTATTTCTTCAAACACCTTCTCTATTTCTTTCTCCCTTTCTGTCTCTTGTGACACACCTACTATTCTAATGTTGTTATGTTTCACATTGTCCCACAGCTTCCTTAAGCTGTCTTGTTTATTAATATTTTTTTCTTTTCGGTTCTCTGAGTGATATTTTCAACTCTGTCTTCTAATTCATTAATTTGATCCTCAGCTTCCCCTAATCTGCTGTATATTCCTTCCAATGTGTTCTTTATTTGTGTATGTCATTCTTTATCTCAGGTTGTTCTTTTTTCATAGTTACTATATCTTTTTTCATACTGTTGAGCATTTTTAACATCTGTTTCTGAACTCTTTTTCAGATAAATTTCTTATCTCTGCTTCATTTATCTCTTCTTCTGGAGAATTCACTAGTTCTTTCATTTGGGGGTTGTTTCTTTGTTTCCTCATTTTGGTTGGTTGGGTTTGTGACTATGTTTTGGGTAGATTCTCTATACCTCTCTATCTCTAGTGCAGGGCAGTGTTAAAGGCTATTTCTGACTAATTGGATCAGGCAAAGACTCAAAGCCTCCAGAGACCACCTCTGTATACAGACTAATAGGATTCCAACTTGAGTTACTCCTAGGCAATCATTCTCAGGTGTGGTGAGAGTTTTTACAACAGGGTGGGGCAGTTGCTTCTTCCTGGAGGCTAATTGTTACTTTTGTCCCTTAAGTGGCCTCAGGGCAAGGTGTTTTCCAATAGGATGTGTGAACTGTCTTTCCCCCAGGCAAGGCAGATGTATATGTGGGAAAGATGTCCTCCACTGTGTGAAGGAATGACTCAGCCCAGGAAATGTGGGGTATCTGCCTTTTGAGCTCTATCTCCCAAGTCCCCGGGTTCTCTCTCACAGCTCCAGTCCACTCCATCCTCCTTCTGCCAGAGCACAAGGGGGGTGGCTCCACAGGGAATTTTTGTGCATTGGTTCTTTAAGAGGGTGCCTGAACTTTCACCTGCCACTCCCTGGCAGACAGTACCCCGCTGCTTTTCACAGCTAGGTGCTATGTGTGTACCCTCCTCAGTTTTGGTGCTCGCTGCTGGGGAGCCCAGCTTCAGGACTAGATCGCAGAGAAGAACACTTATTCTTTAGCTATAAGATATGCTATTGAAAAATTCTGCAAGTATGCATTCTATTTTTGGAGTTTATCTTTCTCATCACTTAACTGGATTTGAGATCACATATTGTTGAAATGTTTACAGTTCTTTCATTTTAGTAATTATTATTATTAAAACTTTAGTAATTTTTGTCACTAATTCTAATTTAAGGGCATTCTGCCATTAGTTTCTTTGGAGCTATTTTTTTAACTGAAATAAGAAGTTAAATCCCTACTTTGTGCAATTCAAAATGAAATAATAGAAATTTAGACCCAAGGAGTCAAATCTCTCATTATTAAATTGATATAAAACCAGATAATCAGAGTGATTAAATGATGCCAATAGAGTAGTTAATAGCACAACAAGGATGAGAAACCATCTTCCAAAAACAGAAGAAAAGGACTTGATTTTTGTTATCTAATTTTTGCTCTGGAAGACATATACTATAATCCCTACTTAACAAGATAAAGAAATTGAGGTCTAGAAGGGTTAAGCAACTTAACAAAGTTCCCAGGATGATGGATTTCAGAATTCAGATTAGATCCAGGTGTCTCTCTTCCTAAATCCTGTGGAATAGCAGTTATCTTTCAATGGCAGGATCCCTGAAATCAGCTTTAGTATGAGTAGAAGGAAATAAGGATATTTGTTTAGGCTATCATATTTAATTAGATAGCAGATGATGGTAGTAAGGTCTGTGAGAGCTGGAAGAATTGATAGGAGGGAAAGACTTTTTAAAATGGAGTCTTCTTTTTCTTTTCTTTCTCTTTCTCTCTTTCTGTATTTCTCTTAAATTCTTAAAATTTCTTCTCCTGGTTATACTTAAAGCCATTCTGTGATTAGAAAAATAACCCTGTGCACCTGAGAAATCTCTCACAGTATCGCTGTGTAATGTCTTTCTAAGATGACTTGAGTCATCAAGAAGGTAGTTTATTTTCAGCATGTTTCATTCAATGTAACAGAATGAAATTCATTTAAAATATCTCTATATAATGTTAAAACATACACTGAGTGGCCAGATTATTATGATCGCTGAATACATAATAATCTGGCTACTCAGTGTTTAATATATATATATTAGAGGCCCAGTGCATGAATTCGTGCATGGGTCGGGTCCGGCCAGCCTGGCCAGGGGGAAGGGACATGGGTGGTTGGTTGGCCTGCCTGCTGGTCGAACTCCTGGTTGAGGGGACAATTTGCATATTAGCCTTTTATTTTATAGGATTCAGAGATCATAATAATCTGGACACTCAGTGTGTGTGTGTTTATATATACATATAAAAGGCCTGTGGCTATAACGCCATAACACTGTAATGCCATAATGTCCAACAACTGGTTGGGGAACCACAGGGAACTGGGTGGGTGGTGGTGGTAGCCAGAGCGAAGCAGCCTGGGTCCCCAGGAGGTGCATGGAGCACCTCTCGGTTCCTCCCCCAGGCCTGTGAGCTGCTTGGAACAGCGGGTCAGGGCTTGCAGCTCATGTGGTGTGGCCCACAGACTCCATTCGCAGCAAGGCTGGAGGCCAGTAGGCAGGCAGGGCCGAGGGCAGATGGGCATGGCAAGGCAGGCAGGAAGAGGATTGTGTGGGTGGGCAGGGCTGTGAGTGCTGTGGAGCAGTGGGCGGGGTCACGTGATTTTGGGCGCTAGGCTAAAATTTATTTGGGTACCATTAGTTAATAAAATTATATAGGCTCCAAATGTATAATTCTGTGATACATCATCTACCTGTATATTGCACTTTGTGTTTACCACACAAAATCAAGTCTCCTTCCATTACTATGTATTTGATTCCCTTTATCCTTTACTACCACAACCCTCACCCCCTTCTTCTGGTAATCACCATATAGTTGTCTGTGTCTATGAGTTTTTGTTTATTTGTTTGTTTGTTTATCTTATTTGTTCATTGTTTTTCATTTTATATCCCACATATGAGTGAAATCATTGGTTCTTGACTTTTTCCATCTAACTTAGTTTGCTTAGCATGATATTCTCAAGGTCCATCCATCTTGTTGCAGTGGCAGTATTTCATCTTTTCTTATGGCTGAGTATTATCCCATTGCATATATGTAGCACATCTTCTTTATCTAATTATCTATGGAAGGACAATCAGTTGTTTCCATGTCCTGGCCACCACAAATAATGCAACAATAAATATAGGGGTATGTATATCTTTGTGAATAAATGTTTTAATTTTTCAGCTAGCTACCCAGAGGAGGGGTTGCTGGGTCATATGATAATTCTATTCTTAATTTATTGAGAAACCTTCATTCTGTTTTCACTGGTGGCTGTACTGATTTACATTTTCACCAGCTGTGAGTGAGGGTTCCTTTTACTCTCCAAAAACTTATTGTTACTTGTCTTATTGATGGCAGCTTTTCTAGCAGGTGTGAAGTGGTATCTCATTGTAGTTTTGATTTACATTTTTCTAATAGCTAGAGAAATTGAGCATATTTTTATATATCTGTTGGCCATTTGTATGTCTTCTTGGGAGAAGTGTTTGTTCATGTCCTCTGCCCATTTTTTTAATTGGATTGTCTTTTTGTTGTTCAGTTGTATGAGTTCTTTATATATTTTGGATATTAACCCCTCATTGGGGGTGTTGTTTGCAAATATCTTCTCCTATTAAGCTGATTGCCTTCTTGTTTTCTTGACAGTTTCTTTCACTGTTCAGAAGCTTTTTAGTTTGAGATAATCCCATTCATTTATTTTTTCTTTTGCTTTCTTTGTCTTTGAGGTCAAGTTCATAAAATTTTCTATAAGACCACAAGTTTAGTATCGATTTTTTCTTCTATGTAATTTATTCTTTCATACCTTATATTTAGTTCTCTGATCAAATTTGAGTTAAATTTTGTGTATGATGACAAATAGCATCTAGTTTTCTTATTTTGCATGTGGCTTTCTAATTTTACCAGGACCATTTATTGAACAAGCTTTATTTTCTCCATTGTATATATTTGGCTTCTTTGTCAAATATTTTTGCCCATATACATGTGGTAACTCAATTATGTTCCATTATTCTGTGTAAGACATATATTAAATATTCAGGTTATTTTAGAAAGTACTATTTGTGCTATTTCTTATACCACTGACATTAAATAATATTAATAGGCCATGATGTACATCAAACTACTCTTGAAAATCTTCAATCTCTTTACACTTTTATGTTAGAAATAAAGAGGTCAAAATATACATAAATGGTACTATGCAGTTTTTTGTTTTTCCTGACACTATAAGTTTATTAGCACTGTGATTTTAAAAATGGTTGATTTTCTTGATATAAAAAAAGTATATAACTTTAATGTCTATGTGCTACATATTCATGAGTTCTTTTGTTTTCCATGTTTTCTAAGTGAAGGACTTAGCAATCAAGGAGGAAAGTAACTAATTTAAACATTCATAACAAAATATAACTCAGGTATTAATATTATCTTGCCGCTATCGTGAGAGATAAAGTGAGAGAGAAGCAACAATATCCTTCTTAATTTCATATGTTTGAAAAATATTACATTTAGACAATGGAGTGGTGTGGTATTACATTCTGTCACTAAAGCTGACTGAATTTGACAGTGATCTTATTAAAAGTACCCAGAAATAATTTGCTTTATGAAAGACAGTGTAATTTTTATTTTACTTTAAACAAAAGATTCCAGAGGATTCATTTCTACATAAACTTTTATTAAAGTAACTTTTGAAGTATAATTTCAAAGTTTTAAAGGAATAGCATTTGTTTATTATCTTTTTGAAAAGTAGATTTCATCCCAGCCAGTGTGGTTCAGTGTTTGAGCATCAACCTATGAACCAGGAGGTCATAGTTCGTATCCTGGTCAGGGCACATGCCTGGGTTTTGGGCTCAATCCCCAGTAGTGGGTAGGGGGTGCAGGAGGCAGCTGATCAATGATTTGCTCTCATTATTGATGCTTCTATCTCTCTCCCTCTCCCTTTCTCTCTGAAATCAATAAAAATATATTTAAAATATAAAGCTTATAATCTAGATTATTGTTAGTTTAAATTTATGAAGTGCCATTTTTTTAAGCTTGAAGCAAAATAAAGTATTTTTTAATTAAAGAGATGGAACTAAGGTGTTGGAATTCAACCATGAGCTTTTTATCAGAAGTGTGATAAATGAAAAAAAAATCATCATTATAAAAATGGGTGTTGGGAATACAGATGGGACAGCTGTTGTTCTGTAACTATGACTAGATTAATAAAATGCAGTTTTACAAGCCATTTAAAACATCACTGGGGAATACATTTTATTACCAATTTGGGTGTCTTTTGCTTAATAAATTTTTGCCTTTTGAGTGTAAGTATTTGGCTTCAAATCCCAGATACAAGTTTATTAAAAATTGTAATGGTTCTTAGAGACTATAAAATGCAATGAAGTGCACAAAATGTGTGTTTCCAGTGATTGACTTTAAAATGATTTTTTACATCACTAATTTCAATATTTTCAACTTAAGCAGACTGTTGTTGAATTTAAATGATTATTGAATATTTAACCAGAGTGAGAAAAAGAGAGAACCATGGAGGTGTGTGTGTGGGGAGGGGGTGGGGGGAGATATGGGTGTGTAGTGTATTATTTTTTTAGTAATTTTTTTTCAATTTCTTGGTAGCTTTTTAATAAAAAAAATGTGTGTCCTACACTAACATGTCGTGATAGTAATTATGAAACCAGTGATATTTATGTGAAACAATGTAACTTTAGATATGAATTGTAATAAAGCATAGTTAGTGGAGTTAGATATGTGCAATATGCTGTTAAAGGATTTTTAAATCCTTTATATACTTTTTTTTTTACACCAAAGCATTTGAAATATGACATTGAGTATTTCTACATTTAGCACAATTCTACTAAATGTTTTCCTTCTTCAAATAAACAGATAAGAGAGAATACTTAAAATCTATGTACATGAACAGGTCTCCTACTGAAAATTCAGTGTTTACTGCTAATGAGGTGAACATTATGAGGCAGCGAGGCAAGACTACAGTGGGAAAAGGCCCTGAATTCTGTAATTTTGCATGGGAGCTGACCTATAAGGAACATGTGGCTTCTTACTGGCATTTTTCCATCTTCTACACTAATAAAAGAGAAATATGCAAATTGACCATATATCAGCGATGCCCTTCAGCCAATCAGGAATGAGTATGCAAATTAACCCAACAAACATGGTGGGTTAATTTACATATGCAGGTGTGGAGCGCCCAGGCAGGGCCGGACGCCTGCTATGAGGGGGAAGGCAGGGGAGGGGGGGCGGAGGGAGTTCTAGAAGTGGTGCTCCAGCTGGGAGCGAAGACTTGCAGGCTCCTGGGCTGTTGGGAGCGAAGCCAGGGGAAGGAAGGTCTATTCTTGCATGAATCTCCGTGCCACGGGCCTCTAGTAATACAATAATTTTTGTGCCTGGCTAAAAGAAGTTTGATTTTGTGGAGCAGAGCTAGAAGCAGTAAAAATCCAACTGAAATAACTATATAGCTAACAAATGAGCCTACCACAGTTCTTCAGATGCTGAAAGATGACACAAGGCTCCTGCATCACCAGGAAAGCAGAAGACAACATAGTTTTGCTCAGAGTTTTACAGAATCATTCAGAGCACCAGCTGGAGCCAGTAGCAGCAGTGGTATGTCACCAATGAAGAAACCTGAGAGTACAGGACCCTTCACTTTTGTAGCAATCAGTGAGCAAGACTGCTTTTTGATGAGAAGGAGACCAGGTGCATCTCAGAGCTACCTGATGAGTTTGGTGATGTCATCTCACTTATCAGAACTCCAGGTTCATCAACGATCCGCAAAGGAGTCCTGCAGGAATGAGCAGTCAAGGCCACGGCCTCAGCAAAACTGTAAGACAACAGGAAGCTTGTTCCAGAGGATGTGGTTGGAATGAGGTTTGAAGCAGATATTGTTATAGGAAAGAAATGGGAAGGAACACTGGATAACACAAGAAGAGAGAAAAGTGTGGGGAAGCAGTCTGCTTCAAATAAAAGGAGCTTGATGTAAAGTTTAATTAACAGCTATTAATTATTAAGTAACCTTTCGGAAATCCAGCTTTCTCATAGTTGCAGGGCAAGGTTGTATTTTTCACAGTGTGCTCAGTGATGACTATTTCTAATGATAGGCTATATGCAGACTACAGCTTACATGTGTTTATATTTGAAAATAGACTATTACAAGCAATTGGTAATTCTGAGAAAAATCTTTAAAAACACTGTAATCCCTTCGAATATTTTAGTAAATAAATACTGATATGCTGATATGGTAATCCCATGTTCATATTTAAATGTATTTTACTTTTTAAAGAGCGTATTGCTATTTCCAAACTAGGCAAATAAGAGATTGGAAAATATTTGAGTTCTGAAGTATTAAAAAGGGATTGAGAAAAGTCATATTTAATGCTCCCTATAGATAGGGAGGTTTTACAAAATACATTAGATTTATTTATTGCATTTATTGTAAACATTGAACAAATAACTATGATGCTATTTTACTTAAAATATTTATGGATGTAATATACTTTATTATAAGAAACTTCTACAAAATTTATGTGCTATTTTAATGGAATGGTAGACCTATTTTGCAATATATTTCCACTATTAAATCATTCATGCATAAATGGTAGAGTATATACTATACCAGTAAATGATAGAGTATATATCATATTCAGTGCTTCTTAAAACTAGCCACCCACAAGAATCACTTGCAAAAGTTGATTAAAAATGCAGATTCTGGGCTCCTCCCATTTAGATTCTCATTCTGATGGGACCAGAAATCTGACTTTTCACATACCCAGAGTTGATTCAGGGAGTAGTTTCAGCATACATTGAGAAGTACTACTTTCCAGTAATTGAAAATAGAGTCATTTACTAACATTTTAACATCTTTTTTCTTCTAAGGAACACAAATTGTGTTCACTTTATCTTTTTAGACATTTCCTTTATAAACTATTTTCCAGTTCTGCAAGTGTCTTCTGTATTTTTTCTCATTTAACCATTGGTGCAAATGTATCTTAGGAGGGAAGCTTTTGGTTTGGCAAAACTATAATCTAATTGATCAGACTTTAGTCTTAAGAATACTACCACAAAACAATTGAAAATATAGATTTCTTCTTGAAGTGTTTAATTCTGTTTTAATTAGCAACCTTCTACTTTTATTTACTTAGTCCTCCCTCACCTGCATTAATATTGATACAGTTTTCAATGGGTCCTTATAAATATGTCTGCATTTGTATAAGTATTCTGGAAAATTCTAAGGGTAAAGACATCATTAAACTTCAAGGATCGTTCTATACCTGAGGTCACATTTATAAACCAATTTGGAATTTCCCCCATGAGATATCTGTAAGTCTAAAAGGTTAAAAGTGGAGATTTATTACATGCTTCATATTAAACCTAAATATTATTGCAAAATTGCATTTTATTTTAGTAACAATAACCAGGTGTCAAGGAAACAATTCTTTATAGAAATTATTCCTGGGGTATGGTATGTTTAGAAGAAAGGTATGTTAACATACATATTATCAGACTACTAGAGGCCCAGTGCATGATGCACTGGAGGGGGTCTCTCAGCCTGGCCTGCCCCCTCTCACAGTCTAGGAACTCTCAGGGGCAGGAGGTGACCTGGCGATCAGGTTAAGGTGACGGCCCCATCACACCTCTGCTGCTGTCACTGCCGGCAGTGCAATCCTCGGCCGGCCCTGGTTCCTTGAGTCTTGAGTGGCCCTGGGCGCTGGGCAGCCACCATCCGAGGCTTGCCTGTACCTCGGGCCAGCCCTGTGCAGCTGGGGGGCGCTGAGTGTGGGTCCGGCCACAGCATGTGCCTGCCACCCCCACCCCCGGTGGGGCTGAAGGACTAGGGGACTCTGGTGGGGCTGAGGGGACTAGGCACCACCATCTTGTGGCTATGGGTACTGCCATCTTTGTGACGGTATGACAATCAATTTGCATGGTCCCTCTTTATTAGATAGGATGGGTGGTGAACACACAATACAATATACAGCTGATGTATTATAGAATTGTACACCTGAAACCTATATAATTTTCTAAACCAGTGTCACCCCAAGATATTCAATAAAAATGGTGAAAAAAGTACTTCAGAAATATCCTGTTTCAAACCTTGGTGATTTGAGTTAGTTGACACAGAGCCTCAGGCGGAAGTAATCAATATAATGCCATAATGAAGATGGTTATCTCTAAAGCAGCATAGTCAAAATGACTGGTCTTTTGCTCATTTCTCTCTCTATTTTTTTAAAACTATATTTTTACCTCCCTGAAACCAGATTTGAGTGGATCCCTTTGAATAAAAAAAAGCTGTATAGCAGTTGTGTTGTCTCAAGGATTATCTGCACTCTGTGTCCTCAAACATCTCCATTTCTGGCCCTTTGCCTTCAGCCTGTTCTCTCTTTGATCAGCTACAATCTGGCCTCTCCCTTCACTACCACTGAAACTACTCCTGCTAAGTCACCAAAGATTTTCCAGTTACTAAACCCAAAGGAAGCTTTCAAAGTCTTAATCAGTGTTGTGCCAAGCCATATTGGAACCTTGATAAAGGCAAAAGACGTGCCCCTATATATACATTTATTAAATATTCTTCCATATTTTGAATTAAGTGACAAAAGTTAATGAAGACTCTACAATTAAAACAAATAAAAAATAAAACATGACTATGTAGAAAGCCCCATGCTGTCCAGATTCTTGCACACCATTCTCAATCCCATAAACCCACCCATTGGGAAAGTGAAGGCTTTGCAAGTCCAGGAACGTTAGTTTGCTAAGATGAACAATAGATAAAACAAACAACAACCTATCTCAATTAATTTTTTTTATATTTTGCTCACCATGGATTAATTTTACATTAAATTAATTTTTACATTAATTTTTTTAAAATAATGCATTTACATATCATCTTGATTCCTGATTTTTTATGTCCTTTAATTAATTTTTTGCACAAGATGGGTGTGTTACTTAGCTCACCCTGCTCACATTAGTTGACCTCACCCTGAATCCAGCCCTGCTCACATGACTTGACCGCTCTGTGCACTGGATACTATTTTTTTCTGCCTCTCAAACCTGTCCCCTCTGAACTTCTGTGACATTGTTGTCTTATGATGTCTTTCCTTTATTACCAAATATTGCTTCTTAATATCTCTCCTGGGCCCTTCTCTTCCAGCCTTGGATTTTGGTGCTCTCAGAGGCTCATCCTCATTGCTGAGCATGCTGTTGTTTACATTGTTCCTGGCTGCATTGTCAATTCCACTGCTATTGCTTTCTTCCACATTCTCATTATTTCACAGTTGAACAGTTCTACAGGCTGCTAACAAGTTCCTCTAATCTCCCTGCTGGCCTCTTTCTGATCCACAATGCAGACAGAATGATTTTATCCAAAGTGAATACCTAATTCATTTATTTGTTAACCAAATACTTATTTAGTACTTTTTGTACTCATGTACTGTTTTAGGTTATAGGAATAAATCAGTAAATAAAATATAAAGTTCATACACTCCCAAAACTTAACATCTTAATTTTATTTGAATATTGCTAAGTCTTATTCTAGAAGTTGTATATAATCTTTATCTAAATATATCTTTGCATGATGGATTCGGGTGATAGGAATATTACCGCGGAGAAACTCTGTCAAAATAATAGTATCAAAATTATTTAGTTTCCTAAAACATTATATCAATGAACATCTAACATCTCATTTTCCCAATCACAGAGAAGTCTAAAAGAAATTTGCGTCTAGAAAAAAAAATCTTCGGGTCATCATTCACTCAAATAGAAATAAAATGTATTTCAAACAAGCCTGGTACACAAAAATCCAGATATATGGTGTAGTGCACATTGAAAAATGATTTTTTTTTTCATTTTATAGAATGGACTCACCATGGATTTCCTCCCCCTAATGAATCTAAAATAAGTTCTGATTTCTTTTTTTCTCTTTTAATTCTTTATTTAATGTATTACATATGTCTCCTTTTTCCCGAATTGACCTCTCCCTGGCACTTCCACCCCCCAGCATATGCCTTCACCTCCCTAGTGTCTGTGTCCATTGGTTATGCTTATATGCATGCATACAAGTCCTTTGGTTGATCTGTTACCCCACCACCACCTTCCCCTGCCTTTCCTCTGAGGTTTGACGGTCTTTTCGATGCTTCTCTGTCTCTGGATCTATTTTTGTCCATCAGTTTTTCATCCTGATTTCTTATGTACAGTTTCAGAAGTAGCTACTATTTGAAGTAGGCAGCTTAATTATAGAAATATATTAAACTATCTAGGAAAGAGTTAGAAACTGTCCAGGTAAGTGATCTACAAATATCTTTGTACAGAAAATCATAAAGTGATCTTTTTAGCTCTTATGAAGAAACTAGAAGATATCCTGTATTATAACAACCTATACCTTAAACTTACATTCTTTTTTCTAAAATTTAATTTCAACATGACACTTCTCTGAATACCTGTTATTTGCTTTTCCTGCCATATTGCATTAGCTAACTCTTTTAGTGCAATGTTGAAAAGGAGTGATGAGAATGGATGTCTTTACCTTGTTCCTGATTATAGAGGGAAAGCAGCTAGTTTCTCAACATTAATATGATGTTAACTGTAGGGTTTTTAAAATATATATCAAGTTGACACAATTTTTCTCTATTTCTAAATTAATGGAGAGGTTTATCATGAATAGGTGTTAGGCATTGATAAATATTTTTTGGCATCTATTGATATGACCACATGATTTTTCTTCTATAGACTGTTGATGTGATGGATTGCATTAATTGGTTTTTGAATGTTGAACCAGCTGTATGTGTCTGGGATAAATCCCCCTTGGTATAATTATTTTTATACATATTGTGGGGTCTTTAAAAACATGTTAAAAAACATTTAAAATTTTAGACATTTTATAAATTTAATTTGAGCTTCTTTAAAGAACTGATGCCTGAGCTTATCATCTCTCATGGCAAGATTCTGCTGGAGCTCATAGCTGTTGCTACAACCCACTTCGCCAGAATCCTTGCAGCTCTTTAGTTTACTAGTATGTGTAGTTGCTTTGCTCATTTGCCTTGTCTGCCTCAAATGTCTTAAGCCTACTTCTGCCTTGGAGCCAGTGGACATTCTCTAAGCACTGTCATTATTTGACCTCTGTGTTATCTAAACTTAGGTACATTGTTAAGACTATTGACCACTTTGCACTGTGGCCCTATTTTCTTCTAATATTCTTCCCGCTTCTTTTACCTGCCTCCTTCAATGATTATATTTTAAAAGCTGAAGTTCCTCAGAATTCTGCTATTTTTTCTCTGCCCACTCAGCATAGGTGATCATCCACTCTCAGTGTTTTTCAGGTCTCAGAATCCCTGATATTCCCCTCTGCCCATACTACTGGCTTACATTAATATTATTTAGATAGTTATGGGGAATATGAATTGTGCCAAGTGTACCAAGAAGCTGTGGAAAACATCAAGGGAACCATCATTTGTGAGAGGCCTTCAAAGGGAAGAGAGAGTCACAGATTTGAAATGTCAGTGATAGTTAGAGGGAATGGGGGAAAAAGATCTACATCATGAAACATATTGATTGTCTGGAAATGCGTTCAGTTTATTCTCACTAGTATAGTGAAAAGTTTAATTAACAGGTGAACAGATGAAGCACCAAAGTCTCCTATTTATTTAACAGCTAAAGACTGTTCTAAATTCAGACATAATCTTAGAGACCAGCCTGGAAAGGAAATAACCTTAAGGTCTTTCACTGTTGAAGGATAATGATATATAAATTTTAAAATAACAAGTTTAGCCAATGAGTGGAATATTATTGTCAATTAAAAGCAGAGTATTGATACATACTATGATGTGATAAACCTCAAAAATATTAGGCTAAGTAACGGATATCAGAAACAAAATCCATATATTGTATGATTACAATATCACATATCCAGAAATGACTAGTCTAGAGATACAAAAAGCCAATCAGCAGCTGCCTGAGGCTGGGATTAGGAGTGGGGATTGACTACAAAAGGGCATAGGTAGCTTTTAGGATGAAAACATATTCTAAAATTGGATTATGGTGATGGTTGCATTATTGTGTACATTTACTAAAACTTGTGTTATATAAAATGGATGTATTGTATAAATTATATCCACATAAAGCTATTACAAATAGCAATCACTAGCCTTTTTCTAAGTACTGGTAAGGCACAGTGAGGCTAAATAAGTTACCCTAGATTGGTCGGCAAACTGGGCTCTTGAGCCACATGCGGCTCTTTGGCCCCTTGAGTGTGGCTCTTCCACAAAATACCACGGCCTGGACAAGTCTATTTTGAAGAAGTGGCGTTAGAAGAAGTTTAAGTTTAAAAAATTTGGCTCTTAAAAGAAATTTCAATCGTTGTACTGTTGATATTTGGCTCAGTTGACTAATGAGTTTGCCGACCACTGCCCTAGAACACACAGCTAATAAATATCAGGACTAGAATTTGAACCCAATAGTCTCCCTAAAGAACAATAGTAAGCATTTTTTTTCATGAATTAACTGAAATGTGATCCTTTATATAACACTATGATATGGTCTAATTTGTATAATTCTCTCATTTTACAGATGAGGACATAAACCTAAAGATTAAGTATCTTACAGTCATGGCTTAGCTAAAATGGAAACCCAGAGAGATTGACTTATACCTTATATCTATTATCATTTTTAGTTGCTTGACCAAGCCACAGCTATCCCTAAAGCCACAGATGCAAGTTTTTATTTATGAACAGCTGCCAGAACAGGTGGCCTTGTAAGTGAGAAATCCAGACGACCAAGTAACCTAGAGTTTTATTAATAACTTGCCTTGCTGAGATCCAGAACTTGACATTCAGCACAAAGCCTGGGAGGCTAAGGCTAAGTAACTGTCCATGAACTCACAGGTGGTCTGGGAAGGAAATAGCAGGCTTCCTTTCACTTGGCTGAGAATCACCACTTATTTCCATAATCTTATGAAGGAACTGACTGATTTTTAGAAGTGCATTAGTAAATAGGTCATGTACTAAGAATCTGTGGCTTGTCACTCCATCTTACCTTTCTGACCATTTTCTAATTTCCTAAAATCTCCTACCTTATTGACCACTGTACATACTAGTAGCAGTTATTAATGATGGCTCACCATTACTGAGTGATTATTATCTAACAGGTTTTTTGCTCTACTGCTTCTGACTCATTAGTACTTAGAAAAACCCTAGGAGGCAGCCAGTATATTATAATCCCTCCTTATTTTTCAGATGAGAGAACCCAAGCATAGGGAGGCTGAGTTACTTGCTCAAGGACACACAGTACTAAGTAGCAAAGCCAGGATTTGAGGCCAGGCTGTCTGTCTTGGGTCTCAGTGATTAATAGCTACAATAAACTTACATCTCAAGGATGTCAACCCCAGAGGGAAGGCGTCCACTTATTCATTCATTTAGTGCTTATTGATTGCCAACTCCATGTTATGCATCATACTGGGACATTGCTGATAATTAAGTATGGTGCTAACTAGGCAACTTTTATAAATTAACTTGCTATCTTCTAATATATTTTTTTCCTTGAATTTAATAATGAGCGGACTATTCAAGAGTAGTTTTTATTTCAATTATTTTTATCTCATTCATCTTCCTCTTGTTTTTTAAAAAATATATGTATATATGAATTGATGTAGCATAGTAATAGTATGAATAACCTCCAGAGCATTTCCATTGCTCACTACTTTTTTAATGTGTGTGAAATCTTGGCAGTTGGATATGTAAAAGATGAGTTAAAAAAATCATTCATGTTGTACATCTCACTAGTCCTTCCCTTGAGTAATTCCCTATGGTATTTTGGCAAAGTCAGGTTCTTGTCTAATTTTAAATGACTCAATTGAAGAAGCTTCAGCTGGGGTTGATTCTAGAGGTGAACGGACTTGCTGTGAAAGGTTTTTAACATTTGAACTGATTGTCTACTTCTTAAAATTGTGGAGAATCACTCCTAATTACTTTCTCTAACAACCTCAGCTTCTGTTTCTTCCTGTTTTATGTCATTTGTGACTCACGGTCCTTCTAGATAAGTAACATATCTCCTGTGAATGATTTCTGCATGCAGCATAGTTTTTATCTTTCCATGAGATGGTTGTTCTTATAAAGAGAGTTCATTGTATATTTTTCCTCTTGGGGGGGGGTAATTTATTTCAGAGAGAAGGGAGAGGGATAGAGAGATAGAAACATCAATGATGAAAGAGAATCATTGACTGATTGGCTGCCTCCTGTATGCCCCAGCCCGCAACCCAGGCATGTGCCCTGACCAGGAATTAAACCATGACCTCTGGTCCTTAGGTCAGTGCTCAACCACTGAGCCACTTCCTCTATGAATGCGGGCTATGTGACGAATAAGTGTATCAAATTATATATTCATTAACCTTTGATTTAAAGTTTAAAAATTTAAGTCTGAATCAGAATTCAAACAGGTCAATTGAACAGTGGTCAATTGTTGACTAAATTCATAGGTGTGAAACCCAGGCCCATATTTCCCAGTGTTCTACCACACAGCATACATAAATACTTTTCCCATTTTCCACAGAGATATGTTAATATGAACGCCCTCGTGAATGGATATTGAATAAAATGTTTCTGTACCTTTCAGGCATATTGAATCTATGTGCCATTTTCAAAAGGGAAATAATGGTCATACTGTTGGGTGGAAACATAATGATTTTTTATGAGTAGGAAATAATGTGAACTTTCTAGAGGTTGCCAATCAATAGTTTATGCTTATTGATTGACATATGTTTCTTTTAACCTTTACATAAAGACTCTTCAATAGGTTAAATAATTTTACTGTTTTTTCCTGATATAGCTGTCTAACTTTCAGCATTAAATATAATTAAATATAAGACACTGAGGCAAGGATCTTTCCAGAAGAACTTTATCCATTTATCTTTTATCAATACCTTGCCATATTGTTTTGTATATTATAACTCTTTCATATCATAGCCAGAGCTTCTGGTGGTAGTCTGTATTTTAGAGAGAAACAATGAAGAAGCTAGATTTATTGTAAATTTTAAACATGTCATTTTTGAAAGTTATCTATATTATATAATGTAATTATATATATATATATATATACATTTTTTCCCCTCACAAAGCTTGGTGGTGATTATTCCTTATTTCTACCCACACACTATCATAGAAAGTGCTACTTGGCCACATTTGAAACTTGGGGATGGAATATGCATGTTGGAACAAATCCTTGATTAGCAGAGTCCCATACTGAGTGGCAGTTCACTTCACCCAGTCCCTGCTGAGAACCATTGTGCAAAGATTTGTCTTGACAGGCAGTCCTATAGCAGAGATGGCTTTGATATTTTAATCTATTTTTGGATAGATTTTACACTTTGTTACTTGGTATGTTGTCTTTCTTTGGGATAGACAGCTGGTGGCTGTATTTGCATTTACTAAGAGTGTTACAGCAATTCTCAAATCATAGTAATCCTATTTCTTAGGTACACCCAAGGTATTACATTTCAGGGCAGGTGAAATATAATTGATATATTTGAATCATTTAAAATCTCTGTATACACTAATAGCAGTTGAAAAAACTGGATCTGTCACACCCAGGCTAAGTCATTATGGTCTAATTCAGTAGTTCTTAGATTTTAGTGTAAATGAGAATCACTTGGAGAGCTGGTAAAAAACAAACAAACAGATTACTGATTCCTGTCTACAGAGTTTCTGATCTGTAATCTCGGATGGGGGCTGATATTTTGCATTTCTAACAAATTCCCAGATGATGCTGGTACTGTCCATCCAGGATCCACATTTTAAGAACAACTTGATTATGGAGTATTGTCCAACCACAGTGTTTAAGGATATGAATGGGCCAAATCTCATCTGAAGCAACACTGGAGAACCACTGATCTAATATAGTGATATACACAAACTTATTATGTAATGGGCCTGATAATAAATAGTATAGGCTTGTGGGCCAGACAGTCTCTGTCACAACTATTCACCGCTGCTGTTATAGCAGGAAAGCAGCCATAGACAATACATAAACAAATGGACATGGCTGTGTTCCAGTAAAATTTTATTTATCAAAACAGACAGCAGGCTGAATTTGACCCATGGCCCATTTTTTGCCAATCCCTGATCTAAATCATCAAAAAGGGATGTGTATCTTTCCCTAACTCACCAATCACCTGTATCCTTCATAGTAGCCAGCGACAATGGGTCTGATTTTGAGTTAGGAGCTGTGGGGGGTATATAAGAACTATGAATATGATATTTCTACTCTTTGTCCTGAGATTAAAGTTTAGTAAATGTCTAGGGTCGAATAGATTTCATGATATAAGTGAATCTTGTAAAATAAGTAGAAACTAGACAAAAGAGCAGAATTATCAGTGAGGACCAACTAGAGAAAAGGCATGGAGGAAACATTCAGTATGATCTCAATGGGCAATGAGATCTGTGATAGGGAAAGGATTGGAAATGCTGAGTCACAGATGTCCTTTAGCTCACATTTATTGAGCATACTTTAAATTTTGGCACAGTGATATGAGGACACCACAAACCAAGTCACAGTCATTGCCTTCAAAAAATCCTAGAAGTAGATCAAGATATTAAAGAACCCCAAAGCCATACATGATTATTTGGAGTTGATATGCTTAGCTCATGGTGGGCTTTCAATGGATGTTAAACTGAAAATGACATTTCTGTGATTGACAACAGGAAATTTTTGTTAGTTCTTGATCAGTAGAGTGGCTTCAAGAAACACTGTTTTAGGAGAAATCATTCTCTATATGGTAGTAACATGGCAGCCATACAAAAGAATGGTTGTTAATAATATTACATTAACCCCATAGAAACTTTGCTAAATTTAAATATGTTATGTGTTGTGTTGTTCTTTTGCTTGTTTGTCATTTTTTGTTTGTTTGTTTTAATATACTCTGCTTAAGAAAATTCAATCCCACTTGATCGTGATTTATTATTTTTTGGATGTACTGTTGTATTGGATTAGCTAGTATTTTGTTTAGGATTTTTGTATCTGTATTCATCAGGGATATTCGTCTGTAGTTTTCTTTTTTTCGTGTTATCTTTGCCAGGTTTTGGTATCAGAGTTATATTGATATTATAGGATGTGCTAGGAAGTATTACCTCTTCTTCAATTTTTTTGGAAGAGTTTGAAAAGAATGGGCTTTAATTCTTCCTTGAACATTTGGTAAAATTCACTGGTGAAGCCATCTGGTCCTGGACTTCTGTTCATGATCAAGTAGGATTCATTCCAGGGGCACAGAATGGTTCAACATTCACAAATAAATCAACATAATACACCGCATTAACAAAGAAAGGATAAAAATAATATCATCTTGTCAATAGATGCAGAAAAAGCAGTTAATAAAATACAACATCCATTTATGATTAAAACACTCAATAAAATAGTAATATAAGGAAAGTACCTCTACATAATAAAGGCCATATCTGATAAACCCTCAGCCAGTAACATACTCAAAGGTGAAAAACTGAAGGCTTTTCCCCTAGGATTAGGAACAAGACAAGGATGTCCACTCTCACCACTCTTATTCAACATAGTCCTGGAAGTTCTAGCCAGAGCAATAAGGCAAGAGAAAGAAATAAAAGGCATCTAAATAGGTAGAAGTCAAACTGTCACTTTTTGCGGATGACATAACGCTGTATATAGAAACCCCTAAAGACTCTACCAAAAAATTACTGGAAACAATAAAAAAACACAGTTAAGTTGCAGGATACAAAATCAATGTGCAAAAATCCATTGCCTTCCTGTATGCCAACAACAAAACTTCAGAAAAAGAAATGGAGAAAACAGTTCCTTTTGCAATCGCAACCAAAAGAATAAAATACTTAGGAATAAACTTAACAAAGAATGTGAAAGACATATATACTGAAAATTACAAAACATTATTAAAAGAGATTGAAAAAGACACAAAAAAATGTAAAAAATATCCCTTGTTCATGAGTTGGGAAGAATCAACATAGTTAAAATGGCCATTCTACCCAAAGCAATATACAGATTTAATGCAATCCCCATCAAAACCCCAATGTCATTTTTTAAAGAAATAGAATGAGAAATCATCAGATTTGTATGGAACCACAAAAGACCCCGAGTAGCCAAAGCAATCCTGAAAAAGAAAAAAAAAGAACAATGCTGGAAGTATCACACTACCTGATTTTAAAATATAAGACAGAGCTAGATACTCAAAACAGCATGGTATTGGCAGAGAAACAGATACACAAATCAATGGAACAGAATAGAGAGCCCAACTATAAAACCACACGTATAGGGACAGATAATTCTCAAAAAAGGAGCCAGACATGCACATTGGAGTAAAGATAGTCTCTTCAATAAATGATGCTGGGAAAACTGGAAAGCCACATGCACACAAATGAAACTCAATTGCAGTTTGTCCCCATGTACAAAAATTATTTCAAAATGGAGGAAAGGCCTAAACATAAGACCCGAAACTGTAAGTCACATAGAAAAAAACATAGCTACCAAACTTATGGACCTGGGTGGTACAGAATGTTTTATGGACTTGACCCCAAAGGTAAGGGAGGTAAAGGCAAAAATAAATGAATGGGACTACATCAAACTGAAGAGCTTCTGCATAGCAAAAGAAATGGACAACAAAACAATCAGGCAGTCAACCAGATAGGAGATGATATTTGCAAACAGTAGCTCTGACAAAGGTTTAATCTCCAAAATATATAAAGAACTTGTAAAATGCAACACCAAACAAATAAATAATCCAATCAAAAAGTGAGCAGAGGACTTGAAAATACACCTCTCCCAAGAAGACATACAAACAGTCAATAGATATATGAAAAGATGTTCAACCTCACTGGCAATCAGGGAAATGCAAATTAAAACTACAATGAGATACCACCTTACACCAGTTAAAGTGGCCATTATCAATAAGACAAGCAACAAGTGTTAGAGAGGTTGTGGCAAAAAGGGAGCCTCATTCACTGCTGGGGTGAATGTAGACTGGTACAACCACTATGGAAAGCAGTCTGGCGATTTCTCAAAAAATTAAAAATAGAGCTACCATATGACCCAACAACCCCATTTCTGGGTATATACCTGAAAAACTCAAAATTATTTATATGCAAAGATATATGCACCCCTATGTTCATTGCAGCATTATTCATGGTGGCCAAGAGTTGGAAACAGCCAAAGTGCCCTATGATAGAGGACTGGATAAAGAAGATGTGGTAATATATACACAACAGAGTACTACAAGACCATAAGAAAGGATGGAATAGCATCATTTACACAACATAGATGGACCTTGAGAACATTATTCAAAGTGAAATAAGTCAAACAGAAAAAGCTAAGAACTATATGATTTTACTTATATGTGGAATACAAAACTGTACCTTATAAACCCAAAAAGCATTGTGGTGGTTGCTAGAGGGAGGGGTGTGGGGGAAGAAAGGGGTCCTAATATGAGGTGACAGGAGAAGAGTTGACTTTGGGTGGTGGGCACATGGTCCTATATACAGATTTCATAAGTTAGTAATCCACACATGAAACTTATATATTCATGTTGACTGTCACTATAATAAAATAAAAGAAGAGAAAATTCAAAATTTTTGTTTTAATATGTTTGTACTAGAGGCCAGATGCACAAAATTCATGCACCAGGGAGTGTGTCCTTCAGCCCAGCCTGCACCCTCTCCAATCTGGGACCCCTTAAGGGATGTCTGACTGCCCGTTTAGGCCTGATCCTAAGAGGTCGCCTCTCACAATCCAGGACTGATGGCTCCCAACTGCTCGCCTGCCTGCCTGCCTGATTGCCCCTAACTGCTTCTGCTTGCCAGCCTGATCACTCCCTAACCATTCTCCTGCCAGACTGATCAATGCCTAACTACTCCCTGCCAGCCTGATTGCCCCCAATTGCTTTCCCCTGCTGGCCTGGTTGCCCCTAACTGTCCTCCCCTGCAGGCCTAGTCACCCCCAACTGTCCTACCCTGCTGGCCCGGTCACCACCAACTGTCCTCCCCTGCTGGCCTGGTCACCCCTAACTTCCCTCCCTTGCCAGCCTGGTTGCCCCTAATTGCCCTCCCTGCTGGCCAGGTTGCTCCTAACTGCCCTCCCCTGCTGGCCTAATCACCCCTAACTTCCCTCCCTTGCCAGCCTGGCTTCCCCTAATTGCCCTCCCCTGCTGGCCTGGTGGCCCCTAACTGCCCTCCCATGCTGGCCTGATCACCCACCACTACCCTGCCCTGGCAGCCATCTTGTGGTGGCCATCTTGTGTCCACATGGGGGTGGCCATCTTGTGTATTGGAGTGATGGTCAATTTGCATATTACCTCTTTATATATAGGATTATTATATAGGATCAAGCCATCATCAGAACTAAAGACAATTTCCAAAGAATTATATGTACCATTTTGCCTTTCTGATACAAGTGAGTATCATTTAAAATACTGTATGGAGAAGAATTCTCTAGACAAGTAGGGCTTTTCATTTCTGATATTTTATCCCTAGAACATTAGATATAGAGCCTGGGTGAAATCTATTATCAAATAAAACATTTAGTGGAATATTATGTAGAGAATTGTGTATTTGAAGGAGATAATCTCTAAGTTTCATTCTAGCTCTAGTATTCTGACTAGGTAATACTTGAAAGGTCCATAAGGAGCTCATTCAAGCAACTTTTTCTAAGAACCAGAAAAAAAATCACATCCTGAATAATGTATCTCAATACTTGAAACTAGAGTTCATTTCATTTAGTAAATATAATCTTGAATTAGAGGTTAGAATTGGTAAGGATTAATCAAAGGCACTTTGTTAGACAAACTGACATATGACTTTTCAGCTCTCTTACCCAATGAATACAGTATGGGTATTTTTGAGGGACTGGCTGGTGCTTCCTTTAAGTTTGATTTTTAATCAAATATAGGATGCATAAGAAAACATGCCATTTTTATCCAGTTAAATACCAAGAGTAGAGTTAGGAGAAAAGGCCCATGTAACTTAAATTTCCATGTAACTTGATTTGTAGCTTGAAGACTTAAAAATCATTGTGAGCATGCCTATAACCATTTTTTGTTACAGGTCTTTCCTCATTTTCAATGCTGAGGGAGAAGAGAAGCCTACATTTGTACTGAGACAGTAATCGATTTATTGAACAACCTTGCCCATAAAATAGAATCTTGAGGCCCTTTTAAGTAAAATATGAAAATTGGTTCCTGAACTTCAATCCTCCCCATTTCATATTCTTTTTATCCCCTACAAATGAAATATTTTAAAGTGTTCTGAACTGTGTGTATGGATGCACATGTGTATGTATGTATCTGTACTAATGATGTAATGTCAATAATCTTGAAATAAGTACTTTTACTTGATAATAGCTTAGTCCAGAAAGCTTATAATTCACATATTAACCAAGTTAGGTTACTCTTACCAAGAAGCTCCGAAATTCATGAGGAAAGAAAGAACAGTTGTTTGGGACTTCCAAAACTGGATGAACCTACAGGATCTAACAGACATTTATTTTCCTAAAAGCAGAGGAATTTGATATAAAAATTCAGAAATATTACTTTATTATGTATTTTGGTTGTTGATTACTTTATGACATATTATTATTTCTATTATATAAAGCTTAAGAAAGCTTGTCCAGCATGGCTCAGTGGTTGAGCATCAAACTATGAACTAGAGGTTCACAGTTCGATTCCTGGTCATGGCATATGCCTGGGTTGCAGGCTCAATCTCCGGTGTGGGGTGTGCAGGAGGCAGCCAATCAATGATTCTCTCTCGTCATTGATGTTTCTCTCTCTCTCTCCATTCCTCTCTGAAATAAATAAAAACATATTAAAAAAATAAAGCTTAAGAAAGATGGGAAATTTTGAAATGCAGGAGAAAAAAATATAAATGTAAAGAAAAAGTAAACTAATTTAACAAACGGCAAGAATTTTCCCCCGGTTACAAGCATGTGAAATACTGCATTATTACTTACCACAGCCCACAAATGTGAAATATTGAATAACCAATCTTGGCATACTAGTAGAGGATATAAAACAATAAGGAAAAATTGTCAATATCCTAAAATACTATCTACACTAATAAAAGAGAAACATGCAAATTGACCATACCTCTGCTACACTCACAAGCCACATCCACCAGCCAATCAGGAGCGAGTATGCAAATTAACCCAACCAAGATGGCTGTGGCCATGGAGCGAGTGGGAGGCTTGGGTTTCACCGGCAATGGAGGAAGCCAAGCTTATCGCCCACTCTGGCCAGCTCTGACCTCCACTCAAGGCTACAAAGTTTCAATTATAGAAGATAAATAAATCCCAACAAAAATGGTTTCAGCCACGGAGTTGGAGAGAGCAGGAGGCTTGAGTTGCCCCCAGCAATGGAGGAAGCCAAGCTTCCCGTAGCCCTGGCCTGCGCTGGCCTCTGCTCAAGGCTACAAAGTTTCAATTATAGAAGATAAATAAATCCCAGATACCAGGGCCTCTGCTTGGGTCACGGCGGGACGTGGCCAGCCTACAAACCACCACAGGCCCCTCGCCCAGGCTGCCCCACACCTCAAAGGAACCCCCTCCCTGATCTGGGACACCCTTCAGAGCAAACCAGCTGGCCTCAACCCTATCTAATAAAGGAGTAATATGCAAATTGACTGTCACTCCAACACACAAAATGGCTGCCCCCATGTGGTCAGAGATGGCTGCCCCCATGCAGTCAAAGATGGTTGCCACCATGTGGACACAATGGCCAGCAGGAGAGGGCAATTGGGAGGGACCAAGCCTGCAAGGGGAGGGAAGTTGTGGGTGATCAGGCCTGCTGGGATCGGGCCTAAACAGGCAGTTGGACATCCCTCAAGGGGTCCCAGATTGGAGAGGGTGCAGGCTGGGCTGAGGGACACATTCCCCCACCCATGCACGAATTTCGTGCACTGGGCCTCTAGTGTAATAATAATCAATTATTGAGTTCTTAGTACATGTTGAGCAATGTGCTAGGCACATTATATGCAATGTTTCTAGTCACAATAGTTTAACCTAGTTTTTATCTTTTAAACTGAAAAACTTTAAAGAGTTACAGAAATTTCCTGAGGTCACACAGTGTTCAACAGAATTGCCAAGCTCTCTGCCCTACAAGTGCTCTTTCTACTAATCATCTCTTCCTTTGGTTGGCCCATTCTCCCCAAAGAGAAAATAAACTTTGTGTCCAGTTATGTGTCTTCTGCTTTACATTTTATTGTGTGAATTGCGCATGCACAAAGTACGTGTGCCATTTAGGCTAGCTAAATTAAAGTACATATGTACATATATAAACATATGTACAAGTGAGAGCAAGAGAATAAAGTGTTTGTGTGTCTGTGTATACATTTGTCCTAGAAATAAAATGCTGTGCTTTAAAAAAGTGTATTTATACATTCTTGACTTCTAAAAAAGAAGAAATAGAGATGCTAACAATAGAAAATAACTGATAAAGTAACTCTGAAAAGCATTAACTAAAGAATAAATTCAGGAGCCAACTTTAAATTATCTAATATAACTTCCAATTTAAATTGATCATCTCTGTTTGTTTGTTTGTTTGTTTTTATGAACAGGAAATGGTCTTCGACTGTTAGGCACCTGGATGAAGAGCCTTTGGTTCAGCTTGTCAGAGTCCTGTAACCTGCAAAGACCCTCTGGTTGCCCTAGGATCTTTCAATTGAGGTAAGTCCTAATAACTTTAATTAGAATGTTAGACTTTTACTCTTGAATGAACTTTTAATAAGGTAAGATAGCATAACTCTATAATGTGCCAATAGCTGCTAATTTTGAAAAAAAAAAAAGGAAAATGCAAGCATTATTCTGTTGCAAAGGTTTATGTATGCCAAATTATTTTCAGCTTTTACTTAATGGATTTGAGCCCATTTTCTTTGTAGAATATTATCTAAATATTTAAATTTTGTGTGGCTGTTGCAGTTGGTACAATTTCCTTGCCTTTGTGGTATCAATTTATTTTTATACGATTGTAAGTTGTATTAAACATGATCAAATTATTCTCACTTTTTAGTTTAAGTTGTCCCAGTGGTTTTACTTAAAAATGACAACACCGTTGCTGTTTGTGCTATGATATATCATGACTTTGCATTGCTTATTTATTCCAAGTTAATACAGATTTGTTAACTTTTTGTAATAACTGTTTCTCTATGCCCACACATAGACTGTGAACTTTCCTTTAGGCATTGGATTTTGAAGACATGTTCTGAAAGGAGTTTATAACTCCTTGAAGCACCCAGCTTGGAGGGAGGGGGGTTAATGTCAATATGTGATTAGAGTATTTTATTCTGTGGAGCAATGGCTGCTGTCAATATTCAAATGCTGGTTCAGGCTTACTATGTATAATACTTTACATGGCATGGATGATGCAAAGGCCCCAATGCAGCATGGAACCAAGATCTAGGAGATATGAGCAGACCCAGCATGGCCACCAACGCACTTTGGGAACTTTGATGTACCATTTAACCTTCTGAGTTTTTCCTTGATTTCGAATTGAAGGAGTTAGATTAATCAGGGAAGGGTGACAAATGCATGTGCTTTGAAGATCAGGCTTATAATTCAAATCTATGAAGTGGCTGGAGTGAATGGTGGGCCTGTGGGAAAGAGACTGTGCTCCTTCCAAAACCATTCAGACTCACATATTTTAAACCTGGACAAAAAACGTAAATCATGTGCAGTGGGGGATTGAACTTGGCCATTGGATTGAATAAATTCTAAGGTCATTTCCAATTCAATAAATGGTTTTAAAATGTTGTAACTTTGTAAAATACAATATTGCTTAGCATCTGTTGAGCTCCTGTGTTTATCACACTTATGTAATTAAAAATAAGTAAAATAAAAGTAAACTGTTTTCTTTGGATTTCCCTTGGAATTATACAATAGGATTAAGGGAAAAGTTATTTTTTTAACATAAACAATCAATTCATCAGTTTAATATTTTGTGAATTTTTTTCAATTTTATTTTATTTTTTTATTAATTCATCTAGAATGAAAAGTTTGAATCTAGAACTGTATTCCAAGAATAAAACCTACCCTGTAAATTACTGGTTAGCAGTTTCTTAGTGTGTTTTTTTAATTAATATTTTAACTAACAGTTTAATATAAATGTTATTTTATATTGACAAAAATGAAAGTGGTAGTTTAAATAAGTGTATTCTCTAACAATTTTTAGCTCTTCCACTTTTACTCTTTCTTTATTTTTAATTTATAGTGACAAAATATACACATCTCTTTTTTATCACCTTTTACTGACTTTCAAACAGATATTTTAGTTGAGAAAATAAATGCATTTTATCACAGGCTAATAGCAATTAGGCAACAAGCCTAGTGGAAGATGGGAAGTGGGCCAAGTCAATATACTCTCGGGGTCTTAGCTATTCTCTTTGGCTCAATTTGAATCAGAATTTATGTCTACTAGAAAATTGAACTCATGACTGTAGAAAGCCATATGTGTTATCCAATGGTAAAAGGAAAATTAGAAGGACCCAGAATTTGCATGCCTTTAGTTGGGCCCTTCCATTAGCTTCTTTCTTTATTACTTCTATAGGTTTTCACTTCATGATTATATGCAATTATAGACAAATTCAAGTTATTTCAGGTATGATAAATTTTGAGAATGGGTGTATTGTATGATGCATGCTTTATATCTTTCAGGTAATTTTTCCATGTGTTAGTACAAACTGTTACTGCCTTAAGATATATAATCAGAAAAAAAATGTTTTAAGAGGCTTTTGCATTAGACTTCATAGTCCAGTCTTGTTGTAATGATTTCAAGTACTTGCTATCTACTTCTTTGATAGCCAAGTTAGAAAAAAATACTTGGATGTTAATGCTCAAACTGACAAGACCTGGTTAGATCTGTTGTATTTTTTTAAATTTACCCACAATATCTGACATTAACAACGTGTCTCAGCTCTTTTTTTCAAACAAAAAAAGTGATAATGTTAGCAGATATAATTTAAGTTAAGCCAGACATGGAGGCTTTGTAATGATGCTTTTTATGTTTTATTGCCTTGTTTTACCAGTGCCACTAAGCATTTTTTAATTCTCTACTCGTATATGTTTACCTTCAATGCTTTGGTAACACACAATATATGGACAAAGTAGACATTTATACAATAATTTATTATTTTTCTAGGCTTAGAGAATTAATAACAGGAATGTCTAATCCATTGCTTAGCTCACATTCCCAACATGGAAATAAGTAATGCAAGTTTCTAAATTGAAGCAGTTAATTGCCACCTTGCTTGTAAATACACCTCATAATCAGTTCTGAAACTGAAAACCCTCAGACTTAAATTCCTTTTATTCTACAAAAGATGCTCTGATATCCACTTATAATAAAAATCACCTTTAGCATTTGTCATTTATTAGTCATGGCTTTCAAATGAAGTGTTTAATTGAAATCAAAGTGCCATTGTTTTTAATAACCCAGAAAGAATGTGTATGAATATTTTTAAGAAGATATGACAGTGGAGTTAAGAATACTGTAGCTTCTACTTGAATATTGCAGTTGTTTGAACAATGATATAAAATATCCTTATTATCAAAATCTAATTTAAGGTTTAATGTTGCAGTAAAGTTGAGATGTTCACAAAGAAACCAGAATAATAACAGTAAAAATTTAGCCACAGCTTAGTACATTCTAACCAAAATTTTCTGGTCAATTAGATGTGACTGTGTTAAACAGAGACAAACTGCAAAAGTAATTAGAAATCACGTATCAGTGAATGGCTCGATGCTGGAGCCTGTTTAAGGCATTTTGTGATGCCTACGATTTGCTACCCCTTCCTGGGTCTCTTTAAACCAAAGTAAATGCAATTATTACAATTTTTATTTTTCTGGATGAAGTTCTTACTAAACTGTTTAACAAATGTGATTTGTCCCAGAGTTTACTCTTCACAATTTATTTTTCTTAAGCCTTTGCTTAGAGTACATGACTAATTTTTTTAAAAGGCAGTTAAATGATCAAACAACAGCAATTCAATGGAAAAATAAAACCTACTACCATAAACATCCTTATAGCACTCAGGAGCTGTGCATTTCTAATCCACTGGATTACAGTAGAGTCTTGCTGATATTGTAAATCCCATACAAGAGAAAAATAGGGAAGAATACTGATGGCAAAATCATTGAGGTACTTTTTGTCTGTCCTTACATACCCCCTCCCTCAATGTAATTTCATCTAAACAATGATTTGTCTAGTTAATCTACTCAAGACATTAGCTTTGTTGACTCAATCTACAAGCATACCATGTTTTAATGTGCCTTTAAGTTAATGTACTTTTTTACAAATTCAAGTTTTGTAGCAACCCTGAGTCAATCAAGTCTATTGGAGTCATTTTCCAATAGCATTTGCTCACTTCAGATCTCTGTGTCACATTTTGGTGATTCTCTCAATATTTCCAACTTTTCCATTATTATACTAGATCCCCAGTGCATGGATTTATGCATGGGTAGGGTCCCTAGGTGTGGCCAGTGATTGGAGCTGATCTGGGCCAGCTGGCCGGGGGGAGGGACCTCAGGAAGTTGGCTGTGGGATCTCACTGACCACCAGGGGGCAGCTCCTGCATTGAGCATTTGCCCCCAGTGGTCAGTATGTGCCATAGCGACCGGTTGACCAGTCATTTGGTCATTCAATCGCCTAGGCTTTAATATATATACTAGTATATCTGTTATAGTGATCTTTGATGATTGTAGGGCAAGACCCTCTACCAGCAAACATATTACACCTTCCTGAAGGCTCAGAGCATGATTAGTACCTTTTAACTATAAAGTTTGTACATTATGTCGACATAATGATATTACATTTAAAAGACTATAGTACACATAACTTTTGAATACATATGTAATACATACTAGTACATACGTAACACAACATAATTTTATATGCACTGGGAAACATTTGCAACTTGTTTTTTTGTGTGATATTTGCTCTATTGCAGTGGTCTGGAACTGAACCCACAATATCTCCAGGGTATTTCTGTATTTTTCTTAAAATAAATTTTAATTAAATCATTGCCTTATTTTTTTTTGTTTGTACTATATCATGCAATTGACTAATAGAAAATCCATAAAAAGAATTTAAATAGAATAAATATTTAAATTGTATTGTACTATTTCTGGTAGAAATAGTGATTTTTGTATCATTAGGATCTATCCTTGAAACTGGAATTATTTAAATTACTTTTTATCTATTCTTAAGAATGTTGTAATTTGCAAGATAAACTTGAAATAGTTTTCTTTTTAAGAAACAAAAGAAAATTATTTATGTAGAGAATTGTCAGTAATTAAGAGCTAAGTAATATTTTAAAGGGAAAGAACTTTGAGTCATCAATTTTTAGTTTTTATAAATGGCAATTATTAGACATCTCTTGCATAATTTTATAAGTTTTTTAACTATAATTTTGATATAAATTTCAAATATATCAACTTTCAACCATATTAATCAGTTTGACAACAATTCATTCAGGACTTCATGCTGAAAATTATCTTTACACAAGTGGCTTTATTTCCTTACATAACTGATATAAATCTGTAACATTTCCTTGAAAATTTGACATATGGTCTTTTGTTAACCTAACATGCTATGAATTCCATGCTTGTGTATTTATGAAGTACTGTCTTGTCCTTGAAACATCTTTTTATAGTTGTCTTTTCAAGAGAACTATTTCTAAAATTGATCTTTTTCTAGCTGAATGTTCACCTTTTAAATCAAAGGTTGTGCCTCTGCAAAACTCATTCTCTTATTTTTCTTTGTCTTTCATATATACAATATTTCCACCATATGCAGCATGTTAATAATTTTAAATGCTCTTTAAAATTTTATAAATACAGTTTCATACATATATTTATGTTGAGCATATTATATGCCAGATACTATGTTAAGTACTGGAGAAACAAAAGTAATTATGTTAGAGTTTCTTTTCTCAGGATGCTCACTGTGTAGTGGGGATACAAATGATTATAATACAGTATGGTGTTGTCGTGTGAGAATTTAGAAAGTAACACAAAGATGGATATGAATTTTTTAAACTCCCCAATACTTATCTTCAGCCCAGTTCAATCTCTTTCACTTCACATCCAAATACTAGGGTGACCAGCTTTTTTAGGGCTAACCTAAAACATAGATCACACCAGTCCATAGAAATCCATAAAAGATAACATCTACAATAATAAAAGCATAATATACAAATCAACCAAATGACAGAACAACAGAACGACCATCCAGATGACCTTCTGGATGACCACGCTGTGACACCCATTGGCACCAGGTCAGCCAAGGGGTCAATGCAATTGGTCGGAGACCCAGCCATTGCCCCATGATCACCCTGCAGAGGGAGGCCCAAGCAACCGGCTGGTGGGGCAATTGATCCATTGGGGGTTTCCATGATTGCTCCAAAGCGGGAGGCCCAGGCCACCAACTAGCAGGCTGTGGTTGATGGGAGGGGCCTCCCTCTGCAGGGGCGATCAATCACATGATCTCCCTGTAGAGTGAGGCCAAGCCACTGGCTGGTGGGGCAATCAATCTATCAGGGAGCTCCACAATCACCCCAAAGAGGGAGGCCCAGGCTACCCAGCAGCACTTGGGTGGGTGGGCAAGGCCTCCCTCCGCGGGGGGTGATCTATTGCAGAGCCCTGGCTGGGTGGGCAGGGCCTACCTTTTTGGGGCAATCTATCACAGGGCATCCAGACTGTGAGAGGGTACAGGCTGGGCTGAGGGACCTCTTTCCCCCAAGTGCATAAATTTTGTGCACTGGGCCTCTAGTCCTATATAAGAGAAGGCTAATATGCAAATCAACCAAATGGTGGAATGACCAGTCACTATGATGCTTACTGACCACCAGGGGGCAGACGCTCAATGCAGGAGCTGCCTCCTGGTAGTCAGTGCACTCCCACAGGGGGAGTGCTGCTCAGCCAGAAGCCCTGAGCCAGGTTCATGACTGGCAAGTGCAGTGGTGGTGGTGGGAGCTTCTCTTGCCTCTGTGGCAGCGCTAAGGATGTCCGACTGCAGGCTTAGCCCTGCTCCCTGAGAAGAACGGGGCTAAGCCTGCAGTCAGACATCCCCTGAGGGCTCCTGGACTGCAACAGGGCACAGGCCAGGCTGAGGGACCCCCACGAGTGCATGAATTTTGTGCACCGGGCCTCTAGTAGTATATAATTATTATATGCATCTGTGTTATTACTTTACATTAAAGTATGAAAATTAGTCAAATTTATTTGAAGTTATATATTTCTTATTTATTTTTCTATTACATAATTGCTATTCTTTAGATAAAATAGCAGTAGAATAGTTAAAGGTAGCAATTAGTAGTAATTAACAAGACTAAGTAAATAATTAATACATGTAAAACTATAATATTTTTATAATGCTTTTTTTGTTTCATTATCTCCTCTGATACATACCTTATTTCACCAATTTTTTAACTTTTATTGCGCATTTAAATTTTATAAACTATGTACATTATTATGAATTTTTAAGATAAATAAATCTGAGATTATAAATGAAGAATTTAAATATGAGCAGACAAACTAAACTATATTTAATACAAATGACGATGACATCTTTCTTCCTGTCCCATGATACAGTAAGCTATTTTTATTCTTTATCCTTTTTAATAACACTTCTTTGAACTGCATGCAGCCTTCCTTTCCTTTTAATAGTAAAAATGAATATAGTCACATGTAAAGTTTCAAGTTCTGCTCTTATCAAGCTCCAATTACACTCATTCCTGGTAGTCCAATACGATAACATCAAGCTCATTATCCGCTCAACAAAATTATCCTCTCAACAAAATTATCTGATTACTTACGACTTTACTTCCTAGGAGCCACAGGTGTTTAAATATCTGAGAATTAGATCCTAGATCTGTCTATCCATTTTGTAGCTACAGCCTTGTTTTGGTAGACCAGCTAATGTGATAGGCCCTTCTCACCAACACCAGAGAGGTGTGACTGGACAGGACAGCCCCCTGAGTCAGTGGAGAGGGCTGTACCCAACCTCGATCCTTACTTTTCATATAAATTAATTTATACGAGAGACCTTGACTGCATTGTGAAAAGCCAATTTATTAAAGCATGCACCTTTACTGAAAAAGCAAAGCAAGCAAACCTATACGTCTGGCTTATGAAGCACAGATGGGCTCTCAGAGCTGTTTGTCACTCAGCTCTTATACATTTATACATTTAACATATACGTCATTCCTGTCTAATATGTCTATCATTTTTGGAAACTTCAGGGTACATTGCATAACATTATAGTTAAGCCTCTACTTCCTAGGGATAATGATTTTAAAATACAGGGATTTGAACTTATAAAAACAAATTGGATTCCAAATACATTGTGGTCTTAGTAAAAAGAGCATCCTTTTAACTTGGCTCCCCTTTCCTCTGATATTTCTTAGAGTTTTGAAGTAGTGTGAGTTTTTCTCAACCTAAACATCAAACATCTCTGGTGCAGTCACTTCATTTTTTTCTAGATTTCTTAAGGCCACTCAGAGTTCATCAAACAGACTTGGAGAAATAGCACTTAAATGTCTATTTTTTTTTTTTCATTCTCTTCAATGTATTTCCAAATTAGAGAAGAACATTATCCTTGCCCCATTCTTTGAAAAAAAAGGCACTTGTCTAACAAGGATATATTTTTCCATGTCTCTAAGTCCCAAATCTCATTAAGTCCTTCTTCACTTTTTGAGGAAAAAAAATAAAAATGATCAATAGCTTTTATTATGAAATTCTCAATATCACTGTTGGGAAAAGTATGCTCTCTTTAGCAGTATTATATACAAGGTGTGTTGGGCGTTAAAAGATATTAGTGGATAATATCTGTGCATTTTCTTTGGTCACAAGTTCATAGGCTGAAGGGACTTTGTAAAAATTTATATTTGCATTGTCTGCTAAATATGCAGGTAAATGAGTATGGTAGGCACACTAATCGTCTCATTAAATGTTCAAGACCCTGTCCCTAAAATGTGTGAACATGCTATGTTACATGACAAAGGGGGGTTAAGGTAGCAGATAAAATCAAAATTGCTAATCAACTGACTATAAGATTGGAAAAATGTCCTTGTGATGACAAAAGCCCTTAAGAGTGGAAGAGAGAGGTAGAGGAGTCAGTGTTAGTGTGATGTGTTGTATGAGACTCAACCAGCCATTTGTTGCTTTGAAGATGAGAGCAGGCTTCCAGGGAAGAAATGGAGGTGGCCCCCCAGAAGGGGAAAATCAAAACATTTTCCCTAGAGCCTCTGAAAAGGAAGTCAGTCTTGCCAGTACTCTGATTTTTAGCTTTTGCAACTTAATTTTTAACCATTCAGAGCCTTTTCAGAATTTTTACTTCCAGATCCATAAGGTAATAGATTTGTGTTATTTTAAGCCACTTTTTGTTATAGCAGCAATAGGAAATTACTACAGTTGCTAAAAGTCTAGTGTTTATCTGGATAAGAAATCTGTGTTCTTTATTTATGTCTTCTGCAGTTTCGTAATGTCCTCATTAAAATCTCCTGGGTTGGGGCAGGGACTGGGTGGAGGGGGGCAATGGGAAGCAAAGGGGGTCATCTGTAATACTCTCAGTAATAAAGGTTTTAAAAAATAAAATAAAATCTATAAGATTTGAAACTCCATTTTTTTACATCAAAATGCCTAAGAACTAGAGGAAACATTTTTTACATTGTTGGCTTGATTCATGCATCACTTGAGTTAAGGTAAAAACATGATTGTTGGTAAGGTCTGACTAAATCAGGTCTTCACTGTAATAGAATGACACATCTATTATCAAATTTTATATTTTTTGTTTGCCTATATGGTTGCAACCTTTGAGTCAGGAAATATAACTGTATTCATTTTTATAGAATAATCAAGTAGTGGTAGGAAACATGATAATTCTTTGGTGCGCCCACAAACTAATACAGTGACTATTTTGACTAAGCATTGCTGTTTTTTGAGGAGATGAAAAAGCATTTGACTTATTTAGAAATACTTGCCTATTTCATCTAGGACTTATAAAGTTTTGACTTCTTATGTACTTTCATATTCCCTTTTCTACCATGCCCAATTCAAAATTCCTTTCTGCCTGTTGAGTAGAGTGTTCTTTTGGTTAGTTACCTCCCTAATCCAATAGTATGTGTCTTGCTATCTGTCATTAAAATAATACAGCTGTCTGGTTTATACTGACATTGGTATTATAATCATTCTCATTTCATTATCTGAACTCAGTGTTAAAATTAAATGAGTATTACTTTAATATAAAGCACATAATTAAGCCATAGGCAAAATCAAAGACAATTATTAATGCTCCTGATTACAATGAACTTTGGTTGCACACATAAGTCACATCACTCAGATTAATGCAACAATGGATGTTCCATTATTAGGAAGTGCAAATCATGCTTACCAATGTCAGTGATAGAGGAAAACACAGTGACAGTAACTTCCAAAAGTAGATAATCTATTCCACATCAATCCGATACAATAAAAGCCTAACATGTTTAGTGTCTGGTTGTCCGGTCGTTCAACCTATCAATGCGTAATATGCTAATGATATGCTAAGGTCGTTCAACCGCTTGCTATGATGTGCACTGACCACCAGGGGCAGACACTCTGACCAGTAGGTTAGCTTGCCATTGGGGTCCAGCCAATTGGGACTGAGTGAGATGGGCCTGACACACCCTGGAGCCCTCCTGTGGTCCCTCCTGGACTGGTCAACCTTCTGTGTCCCTCCTGGGCCCTGATTGTGCACCGGTGGGGTCCCTCGGCCAGGCCTGTGCCCTCCCGCAATCCAGGACCCCTTAGGGGATGTTGGAGAGCCGGTTTCAGCCCGATCCCACAGGCCAGGCTCAAGTACCCCACTGGTGCACAAATTCGTGCACCAGGCCTCTGGTTCGAAAATAAATCGAGTGTTTTAGTTTCAGTTTTTTGAGCCATATGGGTTTTGTATTTTTCCCATAACCTTCTGTACCCATTGATGAAAACTGAGATGTTTTTCATCCTGAGGAAGGGTTTCTGGGAATCTTAATGCTTAAACTTGAATAGTGCCAGGCAAACCTGAATTGTTTATTACCTTAAGACCAAATATAGCTTTTGATATAATTGGTACTCACATACCTAAAACATAGTCTTATTTCCCATACATGCTTATATTTTCTAACTTGGTGTATTACACTAAATTTATCAAACCAGAAAGAAAGGAATCATCATATTTAATATCCTTTTCTTAACCCCTTTTCTAGTAATTCAATAAGTCCTGACTTTTTTTTCATTTTATATGCCGAATATAGAATATCTTCCCATGCTTACAAAAATTATAAATACAAAAATGCACATAGAAAAATCTATCTCCTTTCTAACTTGTCCCCAGTCTTTACAGTTTTCACCTAGGCTAAAGCAGTACTCACTTATTAGTTTCATATGCATCTTTATGAATGTAAATGCAAACACAGATACCATTTTTTATTGTCTCTTTCTGCAACAATCACTACAATTTGAAAAAAAAAAGAATGAGTTACATATGGCAGTCAGAGGTCATTAGCAATTCTGAAATGCATCAGGGTATATATTGTAGCCTACTACCTGAGGGTAAATAATCTTGAATTAGATCTTGGTTTTGCTCTTAGGATAAAGTTCCCCAGTCTTTGTGCTCCATGGGTGTTAGTCTGTATCCCTGGAAGGATCTTTTGTTTCTTTTATCCTCCTTAGTTCTAAAGAAAGCATTGGAAATTTGGAAGCTTAAAGGTCTTTTAAGTGTCTCATATAGTTACAGTCTCTTTGTAAACACATCTCTCACAAAACCATTTTCCCTCAATATGTCTGATTCTAGTCAAAAGCCACTTGACTTTCTTGGATATTCTATGCATACCATTATATTTTTATGTTGACTGCAGTTAGTAGTGTCTTTAAATTAAATTATAATTTAATTTCATTGTTTAATTGTTTTGGCTGGTATCTCTAGTATAGTGTTACATAATACTTTTGTCTTGCTTCTGAGTTAGTTAATAATGCTTCTAGTGTTGTCCCATTAAGCACAATGGTGGCTTTAGGTCTAAAATCAACATAGCATATAGGAAATTGCCATCTTGTTTTTATTTTACTGAATATTTTAGTCCAAACTGTTATTGAATTTTGAAAATGGCTTTTTAGCATCTACAAAGAGAATAAAATATTTTTCTAAGATATATTCATATTATTATAAAACATATTAATAGATATTCTAATATTGAAAATTCTTAAATTCTTAAAATAAACCTCACTTGGTTATGATGCATGATTACTTTTGTATACACATGGATTATTTAGTATTTTTGCTTTGATATTTATAAATAATATTTACTTGAGTGTGTGTGTACAATATTTGTGGATCAGGAAGTTTTCTTCTTTAATCCATAATTCTAGAGACATTTTAGAACATTGAAATTGTCCATTTTTTTAAAGATCAACAAAATATTTCCCTGTTAAACCATATGGGACTGATACTTTTGAAAGTATCTAGTGATAAATTTCTCTATTTCTTCAATGTAAATCTGCTTTTAGGTTTTCTATCTCCTCTGAGGTCACTTTTGTAAATTATATTGTCTTAGAAAATTACCAATTCTATCTAGATTTTCAAATTTATTTGCATACTATTTAGCTATATAGTCTATTATGGTTATTTTAAATTTATTATAACTGCAAATATTTTTCTTTTTTCATTTATAATTATCTTTGTGATTTTTATTTTATTCCTTTTTAATCAATATTAATTAAGCTTACCAGAGATTTTTTCTTTTTGAATTTATTTGTTAATTCTACTATGTTTTCAGTTTTCTTATCTTCCTTTTTCTTTATTAATTTGTTCTTTTTTGCTTCAGAATTAGTTGCCACTCCTTTTTTAACTCTGGAAGTAGATTCTTAATTTATTTTTGTTGATTTTTAATATATAAACTATTTAAGAATAATAATTACCTCCTGCATAATGTGTTTAACTTTAAAGAACTACATTTTTTTCAGGATGAATGGGAGTTACATAGTTTATACACACAAAAAGTATTTATACAGAGAGGCAGAAAACAGCATGCATATTTTCCTGAAGCAAATCATTTGAGTGGGGTACTAAATTGAGCCAGATCAATTAAGTATTACAGATTTAATAATGTGTATCTTGATACTGAGTTTTTCCAGGCATATATGGTTTGTGGGGTTGTGTAATTAACTTATGTATGGAATTAACTTATGTATGGAATTAACTTATGTATGTTCTGTGTATATATTAATCTCTAATTTGTCTACAAATTAACTTTCTTATTGATTTCCTTTTCTCCTTGGGATTTTATTATAAAATTAGTGGGAAAAGTTAAATGACTACATAAGTTTGTAATTTCCCTCTCTTTATAACCTTTAAATTTATTTTCAAATTTTAGACTTATAGTTTGAATACTTTTGATTTATGGGGGGAAAGGCAAATACACTTTTTTTATAAGTAGCAATTCTCTGAGGGAATGATTAGCTATGCAACTCCTGGCAATAAAGAACCCTAAGAAGGAATGTATGGCAAGATTGAAAGGGGTGTGTGTGTGTGTGTGTGTGTGTGCACGTGTGTGAAAGTTTAGAGCTGTTTGTATCTCCTAGCCATTGGTTATATTTTTTTCTGTTCCAGCAAAGTGACCACTATGGACTGAATTGTGTTCCCCTAAAATGCATACATTGAAGTTTTTATTCTCAATTTAAGGGTATTTGAAGATGGGGCTTTGGGAAGATAATTAGGTTTTGATGAGGCCATGAGGGTGGGACCCTCATGATGGAATTAGTGTCCTCATAAGAAGAGACACTAGAAGCTTGCTTCCTTTTTCTCTCTCTTTTTCTGTCTATACCCACATGCACCAAGGAAAGGCTATGTGAGGACACAGCAAAGATATGGTCATCTGCAAACCTAGGAGAGAGCTCTAACCAAACACAGACCTGATTTCCAGAACTGTGAGGAATAAGTTGTTGTTTAAGCCACTTAGTCTGTGGTATTTTGTATGGCAGCCTGAGCTGACTTAGGCAATGTCACTCCATTTCTTTTGTGGAAGCCTCTGCTAACTATTGTGTCTTTTTCCTTTTAAAAATAATTTATATTATGGGTTCTTCAAAGTAGTAAACATGTTTTTTACCATAGTAGTTATTATAATGGGGAATTGGAAATATTTGGAAAATGAAGGTTTCTAAATTATTTTTCTTTAAAGATACATATATGTTTTTTTAAATGCATGTGAAGCAAAATATACAGAGGTATAACAAAAATGTGATTTTATAATGTATAATGAAAGTATTTTAAATTTCTAATTCTGAAAGTATTACTTATGCTTAAGTAAATTCTTTGAAATTCATGATTCCTGTGTGAATGAAGATTGACAAAGTATGAAATGCGGGCAGTATATTTCCAGATATGCAAAATTACAGAGCTATTTTTTTGTTAATCCTTACCAGAGGATGTTTTTTCCCATTGATTTTTAGAGAGAATGTAAGGAAGGGAGAAAGAGAGGTAGAGAAACATCGATGTGAGAAACACATAAGTTGGTTGTCTCCTGCACTCACCCCAGTTGGGCCGGAGATGAGCCTGTAGCAGAGGTGCGAGCCCTTGACCAGACTTGAACCCAGGCCCCTTCAGTCCGCAGGCTGATGCTCTAATCACAGAGCCAAACTAGCTAGGGCACAGCACTACTTTTTAAATGTATCTTTACTGTTGAAAGTATTACAGAGGTCTCCTTTTGGCCCCATGGATCCCCTCCAACCCATACTCACTCACTCCCTATTGTTTTAAGGTTAGAAATTAAGATGTTCTTTAAAATGAGGTGGGTTAGAATATGAATACCATTTTGTGGAAGTGCTTGCTTTGGGATTCACTTACAAGTGTGATTTTTAATCTTTCTTTCAGCCCTGGCCCACTCAATGGATCTAACAGTTTCATTAATAATGGGAGTTAAGGAAGCTTTTTATACATTAGTTTTCACTACCAATCTTTGTGAAAGGTTTTATTATTTTCATTGTACAGTAAAGAGATGGGGCCATAAGGACACATATTTAAAACCTTAATCAATAAAGAAAAAAATTTAAAAGAAGAAAAAAAGAGATTATATAACTAGATTGTGGTAAGTCTAAGGTTTAAATTAAGTCATGCCCTTAACCACTGAATTATTTTCTTTCTTTTTAATATATTTTTATTTCGGAGAGGAAGAGATATGGAGAGAGAGATAGGAACATCAATGATAAGAGAGAATCATTGATTGGCTGTGTCCACAACCTGGACATGTGCCCTGACTGGGAATTGAATCGTGGCCTCCCGGTTTATAGGTCAACGCACTGAACCACCCTGGCTGGGCAGAATTGAAATTTTTTGAGAATGTAGCTAGGGAATGCCTCTATTAGATAAAAAAATCTGCTCAAGTTAAAATCCAAAAAGGTATTTTTTCTACTGATGACCACTCTTCCAGTGAAATACCAAATATTATCTTTAATAAAAAAAATTTAGTGTTTCTACTTTGCTTGTGTCCTGAATACACATATAGTCTACCTTTGATTCATCCAATTCTACCAAAAAGTTTAACAGAACAAGACACATGGTAGGCTCTTGTGAGAAACAGGACACATTTCTTATTTCTAATCACTACCAGAAATTATTTCCTATCAAACTTATTTCATAAAATAAAATTGAATAGTTCATCCACAACTTCAATAATTCTTAAGGAATTTCATCAGATATAAGACATTTTACCTCATATATAATAGTTAGACTGTCTAATCAATGTACCTGCTTTTCCATCGTTATTTTTAATGCCTATCATTCCACTTACTGATATGTTCACAAAGAATCTGCATGGCCTACTCTCTATTGTCACAATTTCCAGGCAGTAGCTTTTTCATAGCTCCATTGTGTAGGCAGAGATTTTAAGCCTGTAGCCTGTTGTGTTTATTGATCTATTTCTTAATTCCATGTCAGGTAATCATGCATGGTCTAGGAGAAAAGAAACACGTATTGCATCAGTGGGAGATTGAAGTAGCCAGGCATGTAGAGGCTCCACTAAGAATTTCAGCCTCGCCTGTGTTACACAGAATGATTGACAAGCACTGCAGTGAGACTTTTAAACAAACATTACAGCTTCCTCATTCTAAAACATGAATGTTTCTTTAAAGAATCATTTTGATATTTGCCCAAGGTTGTTTTCCCCTTCGTTTTGAATAGGAGGTGAAATTGTCAAAGTCCAAATTAGGTGATTAGCCAAGCAGCACACAGTACTGTTCAGTCGTTGCTCTCCAATATGCTTTTTTCCATTTTACAGCTCTGCTTAGTGTCTGGGCTTCTGCTGTGTGTTCTGGGCCAGACAACGTGCAGCTCTTCTGATGTCACCTCTGCTCCATCTCCTGGAATAATGATTTTGACGACGACGTACACTCTTTAGAAAAATCACTATTTCTATAATGGCTTTGAAAGAAAGTTTGTCCTAAGCATGGTGCCAGAGAGCATTAAAATTACTTAGTTAAATTGAGAAACCTCTGAGCAGAATTAAGTGAAAACCATTAAATGAGCCCTATCAGTGGTGCTCGCATACATGCAGCCAGCACGGTCTCTGTCATGGGGAGACAGAGCACAGCTTTGCACTAAGGGAGGAGCTGGTGCAAGAGGGCAGGTGAATTTTGAAATGAAGCCACCATGTTCCATTTGCTCTGATTGCTGAGCTAACAGACACAGGGAGTTATTTGTTCTCAGACATGCCCTGACCTCTCATCTCTCTCTGCCTTTGTCCTTGCTCTTCTTTCTTCTTAGAGCCCCTTTCCAACCTTGCTTACTTAGAAATTCCTATCTCATATTTTTCAAGTACCCTGACAGTTCATGTTAGGTGTTTCCTGATACTCCTAGCTAAAAGAAGAAAAAGAAAAAAAGCTCTCATCTGTGTCCCTATGGTACCTCCAATGAATTTCTGTTTTAGCATTTTTTCCCCACAAAATAATTGTCTCTGTACACACTGGTCTTTCTTCATTAAACTCTGGACTGCTTTAAGATAACAGAATGTTATTTTTATTAATAGTTAAGATCAACTGCTTTTGCTAAGGAGGGGAAGTCCAAATACTTGGAGACCATTTTGCTTGCAAAGTGCTTAGATTTAAGCACTCAAGTCCAGGAGGTTATGGCAAAGCACTTTTGTTCTGCATAAAAATACCTGCAAGGTTTGGGTAGATGGTGGCAGGGAGACCATATGCAGGGACGCTATTGCTAGGACAGCTGATGAGCAAGGCTGGGAAGGGATGGGCGGGTCATGGTGAAGAGCACTCTGGCTAGATGCTTAGACAGAGAGGCTTCAACACGTAGACATGCCTTATGAGTATTTTGGAAGTGGGAGTCTATGGCCTGTGAGATGTTTACATTCTTCTCTGACTTTTCTACAAAATATTTACTCTCTGTCCACCAGTGGTTTTGCTGCTAGAGGATATTTTGAGGAAACAAAAAGTGATGCTATCATTTTCTCTCAAGGTTGGCCTGCGGTGAAAGCAGGGAACTCATCTGGGCACAGACATGTTAGTCTGCTTCTAGTGAAAGCCTCGGTTGTAGCAGTAGGAACACATGATGATCCTCAATGGAAGAATTAATAAAAGGATGAATGATGAATTCTTGGCAAAATGCAGGAGGAGCCATTAAAGTAATTGACTCTAGCTTTTTCTTTTCAGAAATTGAAACTTTTTAAAAATTAGCAAAGGAGGGCAAAGGCACATAGTAGCCTAAAGAGTTACTACCATTACTCTTTGCAGCTGTAGAAAGCAGAGGTCTACAGGTTGCAACTGAGGGTGCCAGCCACTTGCCTTAAGATCTCAACAACTCACAGTAGGGACCAGCAGGGGCCTCCTGTCCTGGCACCTTTCAGTTCTCAAAAAAGAAAACCTACCCAACTGGCATGGTTCAGTCTTTGAGCATCGACCTATGAACCAGGAGGTCACAGTTCGATTCCCAGTCAGGACACATGTCCAGGTTACAGGCTCATTTCTCAGTGGGGGACATGCAGGAGGCAGCCAATCAATGATTCTCTCTCATCATAGATCTCCCCCCCCCCCCGCCCCAACTCTCTGAAATCAATAAAAAATATATTTAAAAAATAAGGGAAAACCACATTGCCCTAGTTCCACATTTCCGAATCTTTTCTTTCCTTTTTATTGAAATACAAATCTCCCTAAGGTGTATATAATGTATTTTATTTTTTCATGGAGGCAACATGGTTTAATGAAAGATGATGGAGGTTCATATGTTTGAATCCTTGTGCTAACACTTTTTCACCTTTACTAATTGCCTTCAGAGTAATAGAATTAATAAAATAATAACATATGAAACTGAAACAGAGCTAGGCATATAGTAGGTGCTCAATGATATTCCTCTCTCCTCCCCCATCTTTCATCCATACCCTTGAAATAAGAAGTCATCAGCAATATCCAAGGTAAATATTGGCAATATAGGTAAAGTGCATGTAGTAGGAGCACCTGAGGGTAGCATCCTGGACATAGAATGAGTATCCCAAAGAGGGAAGCCTCAAGCTCAGAAGACAAAAATCCCCCCTTTTTGAATTTAGTCTAAGGCTTGCCTTTGGGGTAGCCTTTTGCCTTGTAATCAGTTGCTTGATAGCAGAAAGAACCTATTCAGAAACAGCTTCATGCTCACCTAGTCCCTGCCTAAACTATGGAGTTGGCTATATGGTTTTAATGTTTGTGTCCTCCTAAAATTAATGTGTAGATATTCTAATCCCCAAGGTGATGGTTTTAGGAGGTGGGCCCATGGGTGTTGGCTACATCAAGAGGGTGGAACCCACATGACTGGGATTAGTGCCCTTAAGGCGAGGTCCCGGAGAGCTAGGTCACCGTTTCCGCCATGTGAAAGAACAGAGAAAAGTGCTGTTTGTGAACCAGAAAGAAACCAGACACTGAATCTGCCAGTGCCTTGATCTCGTAGTTCCCAGCCTCTAGAACTGTGAGAAAGTTCTGTTGACACCTAATCTGTGGTATTTTATTATAACAATCTGAACGGACTAAGGCAGAGATGTTTCCAGTGGGTGGAATGTCTTAATGGCCTTGAAATATAGATGATCATACAGTCCGTCTAGGACGAGCCTAACAACTTACTCTCATTTAGATCACGAAAAAGCAGATACTTTTCCATACTGCTGGATCCCATAGTTTAAAGAAAAAAAATTTGAACATTCTGCAATGAGATTATTTGTTTCTTACTAGGCCCTGTATAAACTGTTTTCTTTATCTATAAAATGCTTATTTCTATAATTCATAATAGATTTTAGAAAAACATGTGCATGAAAATAATTATGCCCAGCAAACATTTTATCTAGTTACGAAGGAAGTACTTTCATCCACATTTTTTTTCTTTTGTCAGTAGAAAACATAAGATTTGTTTCTCAAGATACTCAGAATTAACTAGAAAATCTGTTTTTCATTTATACTACCAAAATTATTTTTGTATTTGGCAGCTGGCATTAATCAATTTGTATTATTTTATAATGGCTACAATTCAAGGCTCTGGTGTTAATTTGTATTCAGTCAGTTTATCGGGAATGAGTCAGATGTTTAAAATGTATCTGTTTTTAGATAAGGAATAAAAAGATCATTTTTCCTTTTAACAATTTACATGGAAGATCCAGATGCAAATTTATTTGCCTGTGCAAGTCTTGCCATGCTTTTTAGGAGATGAAACTCTCATTTTCCACCGAGATTGATTTGAACATGGTGTGTTTCCTTATTAATTGGTAAAGATATAATTATAAAGATGCTGGTGTTTCCTGTTTAATGGCATGTGTTAACTTTTGAAAAAGAGGAGCATATAAAAGGTAGAAGCAGGAATTGTATGTATTGCACACTTTGATAGCTTAGCGGTTCATTGAGGATTACTTTTCAATTAAAGTACATTTTTATCATCAATGAACAGATCTACTAGAAGAAGTTTAGAAATAGGGCCAGACTAAATCTGGTAACATTTCTGTTTCTATACACTAATAATAACTTTTATTTGACTAATGCTTTATGGTCCCCAAAACATTTCAAGTGCATTTTATTTAGATCTCCAATCCCCTATACAGTAGGTAGAGTAGGCAATACTTTTCTGCCCATTTTACACTCGAAGAATTTGATTTTCTGAAGAGTGAAGCTGCAGGAAAAAGTGGAAGGGCTGCAATTGGTCCTTCTCATCCTGATGTCTCAGGACACCCCATGTTGGTGAAGCCTATGCCTGGCACCATACGGGCAGCACGTTCCCACAGAGACCGTCCCCCCCAGGAGCTGCACTAGGGATTCTGCAGTAAAATATAAAGAGACGGTTGCACTTTCTAACCTACTGGGAAACACATTGGCTAGCTTCACTCTCACAGAGAAATCATTCACTCATTCAGGATAGGGATTGTGGGCGACACAAATAAGTGATCCCCAGTTTTAGTGTGATCCTTGATTCTTTTTTTATTTACTCATTATTAGTGGAGAATGTAATTACTCAATTGTATATAAGTAATTATACACAGCTACATGTTTAACATGTGGACAGGCCCTGGATGGTCTCTGCCAGGCACTTGCTGTCCTTGTTGCTGCTTCCTGAGCGTACAGGTTAACTTCATAATGCAGCCATTTAGAGTGGATTTTTGGCTACAACTCAAAATTGGCTTTCATTCCTGTTTGAGAAGAAATTCTCTCTTGTCATAGCTAATTGATTTGAATTCTATTCAGTTTTATATTTTTAAATGTATTTTAATTTGTTTGTTTTTTATGATTGTTTAAGTCTAATAAACAGAGGTCAAAGAGAAAAGAAATGATTTATTTCGGGGCAAATGTAGCATGTAATCTCTTATTTCTTAATGACTCTCTTAAAGCTGATACAGTACCCAAGGGTCCCTCATGGGCCCTTTAAATATAATCTGCCCTTTCTAGTCTCAGATCTGGAATTTTTTCCACAATAGTGCGCACTGCAGTCTGACACCTAGTCTCACATGTCAGAATGTCTTATATCCCTTCTGTCTAAAGGAAATAATTGTTCCGAGAGAATGGTGCTGTACCAGAATTCATTTTCAAGAGGTTTGCCATATCTACCTAATAATGATAATTGAATTTGATTATTCTGATTGGAAAAATTTAATGTTTACGATTATTTTATTAAAGCTCTTTGATATTTTTACTTTGATGATAGTTGGAAAAACTAGCACACCTGCAAGTTTTAATTGCAACCAAAAGCCAGTAGGCTTCTATTTTAAAATAAATCTTCCTAAATATTCAGTAAAATATATTTTTAATGTCTTATAGTAGAAAAATAGCAAATGAAAACTTACTACATGATATGTAAAATGTGTTATTCATAATGTTCTAGAAACAGCAATTCAATGGAAAAATAGATTGTGTGTGAATGGTTATATTTATTATGATTTATCTAACAGAGAGAATATAAATCATTTAAAAATTCAATTGTATTTGAATTCTCTGTTCTACGTTACTCTTTGCAGGTAAACATTATGTTTCCTATTTTGGAAAGTTTCACATCACCGCGTCTGTGTGTTCAATGTTATACATTCCAAATGTATAAACACATATATGTGTTTTTAAACCCCTATTGAATTTTTCTGTTTTTCAAATGAAAGGAAATAATGTATCTGGGGAACCAGTCTTTCTACGAACACATCTTCTAATTAATTTGGGACCTCTTCAAAGATACTTGTTGAGTAATTTAAAATGACTTTGATGTTATTTTGTTACATAAAAAACATTTTTTATTTAAAAGTTTGAGATTTAACATGTAGTAGTTTGGAAATAAATGATCTGTAATGATATGGAGAAAGATAATCTACAGGTACACATTTTCTAAAGAAAAAGTTTTGTGTTTCTGTATGTTGTGAAAATGTATCCTTGTGCCTCCTCCCTCACCCCCCTATTTTGTGGGAGATGGGAAACGAAGGAGAGGGACATAAATTGGGAAGACAGAGGATAAGAGTGACAAGTTGCAACAATTCTTAAATTCACCACTTGAATATAAGCTGCCCTGTTAAAAGACATTAGGAGTTAAGTCATATTTCTCTCTTTTTTTAAAAAGAAACATTTTGCCCAGTATTTAGGTGCTGACATAGGTCATTATTATGTGTTTGTAGTAATATTACCGGGATAGTCATTTTTTTTCCATTCCGATCTTAAAATGACTATTCTAGATGACCTGACATAGTACAGTTTAAGCTTTTGATATTTGGCAAAATAAGACATTTGGCTTTTGTCCTTTTTGTTTATAAACACTTGGAGAGCACAATTGAAAGATATTTTGAGATCTTTACATTACTTCAAATAGCATATCACAGTCACTAATTTATTTATGCTCTATTTATTTATGGCTGTAAACAAGGCATGATATGGCTGAGAATCAGTTTGTCTTCCTGACCTTTTCAGCCAAATTTCTAAAGTGTGGCATGAAGTACACTTGAAATAAACATCACTTACATGTGCAAATCGGATAATTGCTCACACAGCTACCTACCAATTAGTCTCTTATTAATGCAATTAGTTATATTATCACTAATTTGGGGTAAGGAAAAAGAGTATGTCAGTTCAAAGTGAGGACAGCCTGAAATCTTGCTTAGTGGTTAGTGCTACTTAGGATAAGAAATTCTTATTCTTCGGTAAATATTGGAGTTTGAGCATAATTTTAGGCGTTGAGGGTCATACACAAAAATATGGTCATTTGTTCTGATTGCACATAGCAATATTCATGCCCCAGATCTTGGAAGGAATGATTGGTTTGAAGAAATATGGGTCATTTTTATGCTGTCTCTCCCTCCCCCATTTAATTTATTTATTTGTGTTTATTTGTTGTTACTTACCTCTATTGATAGGTGGTTACACATAAAATAGTAAGATGTTGAAAGTGTACATAGATGATTTGATTTACATTGTGAATTTCCCACATTAGTTAAGTAATACATATGTTCATTCATTCATTCATTCATTCTGGTGAGAACATTAATGTTCTGTTCGCTTAGCAAAAGTCAATTATATAATACAGTGTTATCAACCATGTTTTAATTAGATCCTCAGAACTTATTCATCTCATAGCTGAAAGTTTGTACCCTTTTATCAACCTCACTATTTCCTTAATATCCAGCCCCTGGCAACTACTTTTCTATTCTCTGTTTCTGAGTTGAACTCTGTCATTTTTTAGATTCCACATATAACAGATACCATGTGGTATATGTCTTGCTGTGTTTGGAATTATGCCCTCATGTTTCATCCATGTTGTCTAAAATGGCAGGATTTCCTTCTTTCTCATAGCTGCCTAGTGTTTCATTGTGAAAATATATATCTCTCACATCTTCTTTATCCTCTCACCTGTTGAACTTAGGTTGTTTCCATATCTTGACTTTTTATGTAAGGCTGCAAGAAACATGGAAGTGCAAATACTCTTCCATATATTCCTTAGGATATATATCTACAAGTGGAATTGCTGGATCATATTGCTTTCTACAGTGGCTGCACCCATTTACTCCCATGAACAGTACACAAGGGTTCCCTTTTCTCCACAGCCTCACCAACACTTGGTATTTGTTGTCTTTTTTATGATAACAACTAGAGGCCCAGTGCATGAAATTCATGCACTGGTAGGATCCCTAGCAGCTGCCAGCTGTTGGCCAGGGCCTCCCTCCCTTCCCCTGGCTGACCCCACCCCCTGGTCAACTCCCGGACAACTCCCAGTCAAGGAGAAAATGTGAATGCTATGTTTTTAGTATATAGGCTATTAACAGGTGGGACCTAATAACTCATTGTGATTCTGATTCACATTTCCCTGATGATTAGTGATATTGAACACCTTTTTCATGTTCCTGTTGGCCATTTGAATATCTCCTTAGTAAAATGTCTAGCCAGTTTCTCTGAACAGTTTTTAAATGCAGTTTGTTTTTGGTATGGAGTTGTATGACTTCTTTTTATGTATTGTATATTAACCCCTTGTCAGATATATGACTTGCAATTATTTTATCCCATTCTGTAAGTTGCTTTTTTATTTTGCTGGTTATTTCTTTTGGTATGCAAAAGCTTCTTAGTTTGATATAATCCCATTTGTTTGTTTATTTAATTATATTGCCTTTGTTTTTTTTGTTACAAATTAAAAAAAAATATTGCCAAGACCCATGTCAAGAAGCTGACCTCCTATGTTTTCTTCTAGGAGTCATGAGTTTTATGTAGATTAGTGTTAAAAATTCTTTAAATGTTTGGTAGAATTTATCAGTGAAAACATTTGGTTTTGGACTTCTTCGTTGGGAGGTTTTTTATTACTGTGAAGTTGGATTGCTTATTTGAGTTATTTCTTTTTTTCTTAATGTAGCTGTTTATTGCTATGACCTTCCTCTTGGAACTGCTCCTGCTGCATACCATCAGTTTTTGTATGTTGTATTTCCACTTTCATTGTCTTCAGATAGTTTCCTTTCTCTTTGGGATCCTCTTTGAGCCATGGTTGTTCAGTGGCATGTCATTTAAACAGTACATTTTCTGAATTTTCTAATCATTGATTTCTAGTTTCATGTCACTATGGTTAGCGAAACTGCTTGATATTATTTCGATCTTCTTAAATGTATTAAGCTTGATTTGTGGCCTTACATATGACATATCCTAGAAAATGTTCCATGAACACTTGAGAAGAATATGAATTCTTCCACTCTTTTATGAAATGCTCTGAATATATCTGTTAATTGCATCTGGTCTAATGTTTCATATAAGTTCAAAGTTTCTTTATTGATATTCTGTTTGGATTATCTATCCAGTGTTGAAAATGGGGTACTAAAATGTCTTACTATTTCTATTTTGTTGTCTATTTCTCCCCCCAGACCTATTAATATTTGCTTTACATAGGTGTTCCTATATTAGATACATAAGTATGTTAAAATAGTATGACATTTGTTAGATTGACCCCTTCTCCTACTTTCTACCTTCTTTGTTTTGTGTTACAGTCCTTGGCTTAATGTCTCTTTTGTCTGAAATGAAAGCTGTTCTAGCTTTCTTTTGTTTTCCATTTTCCTGGGATATCTTTTCCATTCCTTCACTTTCAGTATACATGGGTCTTTACAGCTCAAATGAGTGTTTTATAGATAACATATAGTTGGATACTTTCTTATCCACTTAGCCACAGTGTCTTTTAATTGAAAAATGCAGTCTATTTACAAAGTAATCATTGTTAGGTATTGACTTACTATTACCATTTTAGAAAATGATTTTGACTTTTATAATTCCTTTGTTTCTTTCTTCTTCTCTTACATTCTACGTAAGTGATTTGATGATTTTCTGTAGTGGTATGTTTAGATTCCTTTCTCTTTTCTTTTGTCTATCTACTATTTGTTTTTAGTTGTAGTTATCATGAGGTTTACATCTTATATAACAGTCTATTTTAAACTTATCCCTGTAACATTTCTGGTAAGGACATTTTAGTGGTGACAGATTCTTTTAGCTTTTGCTTGTCTGGAAAATGCTTTATATCTCCTTCAATTATGGGTAGTTTTGCTAGTAGAGTATGCTTGTTTGGCATTTTTTTTCCCCTTTAAGCACTTTGAATATATAATGCCACACTCTCCTGAAGTATGCTGAAATGGCTGCTTATAGCCTTGTGGGGGTTCCCTAGTAAGGAACAAGTCGTTTTGTTTTTTAAAAAAATATATTTCTTTATTGATTTCAGAGAGAAAGGAAGAGGTGTAGAGAGATAGAAACATCAATGAGGAGAGAGAATCATTGATCAGCTGCCTCCTGCAATGCCCCCCACTGGGGATCGAGCCCGCAACCCAGGCATGTGCCCTTGGCCAGAATCGAACCTAGGACTCTTCAGTCTGCAGGCCGATGCTCTATCCACTGAGCCAAACTGGCCAGGGCAGCAAGTTGTTTTTTATTTGCTGTGTTTAAGGGTCTCTTATTGTCTTTACTGACAGTTCATAATGTGTCTTGGTGAGTATCTTCTTGAATTCTTTTTATTTGGAACTCTAAGCTTCCTGAATCTAGGTGCCTGTGTATTCTCCCAAGTTAGGGAAGTTCTTAATCATTATTTCTTTGAATAAACTTTCTACCCTTTACTTCCTCTCTTCTCTTTGTGGAACCCTTATAATGTCATTATTGATACACCTGATGGTATCCCGTATCCTGATGGGATACCATCAGGTGGATCAATAATGACATTATAAGCTATCTTTACTATTTTTCTTTCTTTTGTTCCCCTTTGATTGGATGAATTCCACTGCCCTGTTTTTGAGTCCTTTGATTCTTTCTTTTATTTGATCTAGCCTGTTGATAAACCCATCTAGTGTATTTTTTAGTTCAGTTATTATATTCTTCAGCTCTGTGATTTCTGTTTGGTACTTTCTTATATTTTCTTTCTTTGTTGTTTATTGAAATTTTCACTTGGTTCATGTATTGTTTTCCTGACCTAAGTGAGCATTTTTATGACCATTATTTTGAACTCTTTAGCAGGTAAATCACTATCTCTAGTTCTTTAACTTATGTTTCTTTATTTTTATTTTGTTCTTTTATTTTATTTTGTTTAAAACATGTTACTTGTTTCTTCATTTTTATTGACTGTCTGTGATTTATGTGCATCAGATAAATCAGCCACCTCTCATAGTCTTGATGGAGTAGTTTCATCTAGAAGGTGAATATTATTGTTCATCCCCGCCCCAGCTCTTGATTGTCCCTGAAACCTTTGTGATTGTCCAAACCACCTTCTTTATTGTTAGTGGTCCCCTTAGGTGAGGGTTTGTCAAGGTCTATTTTGATATGGGCATTTTCTTATTTGTCCAATGTGTTTCTGGACTTTTGCCAGATGGAATTGTTTCATGCGTAGCTGTAGATTAGGTGTGTCAATGGGAGGAGATGAATTCAGGAGCCTTCTATGTTGCCCTCTTAGGTCAGAATTGTATACTTTGCCTCAGAAGTTCTCAGTAGTTTCTAGCCAGTTTCTAGCTATGAAGCTTCATAAAATATGAAGCTACACGTTCTAACAATCCCCTGTGACCCAACTGTGCTTTTATGCTGCCTCTTAAGTTTTAATAAAAATTACATAAAAATTTGTACCTTATTTCCTTATCTTTAAAAGAAAGACTCACAAATAAATTATTAAGAAATAACAGGCCAGCTAAAGCATACAGTTATCATAATGGTAACTGTCATCTACTGACCTGATTATTGAGTCCTAAATTCTTCAATAAGTAATTGGGATATGTTATCTCATTTTCATTATCTCTGCAACCCTTTGAAAATATACTACTTTGTTTCCATTTTATAGGTTATAAGCTTATAGTTTACCTAATTTGCCTAAGATCACGCAGTGGTAGAAGTCAGATTTAACTTAAGGTTAGTCAACTCCTGAACTCAGCATTTTTAACAGATACCCTCTACTATGTCACCTTCTAAACTAGAACTTAACACTAAAGAGCTGACTTCATTAAATATTAAGTGAGTAAAAGGAGGAACAAAAGAAGCTTATAGAAATTTTTGAATTTCAAATTGTTCTCAGTTAGAATTAGGGCCACCCAATTGCTAGAGGTTGCCATGAAAGTCATCCTGTGGCAGTCTTACAGCATCATTCTGTAACATTCTAAAGCTTATTTAAAAAATCAGATTGAGGTATGCTGCTCATTAGAGAACAAATGTAGTAACTTTCAAATTTGCAATAATAATAATTCCATTAATAGAAAAAAATATCTGCTGAGTGTTATAGCTTTAAAAAACCATTAATAATTTTAAAACATTATTTCTTAATCATTGGGCTGTATTATAATATAGAATTTATAATAAATATGTATCATTTACAGTGTAAGAGTTGAGACTCCGTCATGTAAAAGGGAGATTCCAACTAATGACTGTGAATAAAGAGACATAGCCACAATTTTAGGAGAAATTACACAATAAACAGTTACTTTGCCCCTAAATGTGTTTCCAATTTTTAAAGTACAACATTTGATTCTATTATTAATAGTGCAGTAAAACATTGGATTGACCTCATTTTATTATCTTAAATGTTCTACATTAATTTATAAATTTGACTTTAACTTGAAAATATACTATGAATTTAAACTTCCAATTCTGTTCAGAAGAATATATGAATATAATAATTAATATAATGAAATCTTAAGATTTTGTGCACTAACACAGATTATTAGAAAAAAATAAATCACATTTATTACAAGCTCATTTTTTTACTGTAGCAGAGAAATTTCAATGAATTTTCAGTGTATTAAGTGTTAATGGGGTAAAAAATGAAATCTACCTATGAAAATAGTTAAGTTGAAAACTGTAAGGTGAAAAATAATTTGAAATTGGATTTTTTTAAAATATATTTTTATTGATTCCAGAGAGGAATGGAGAGGGAGAGAGAGATAGAATCATCAATAATGAGAGAGAATCATTGATCGGCTGCCTCCTGAGCTGGGGATTGAGCCTGCAATGGGGACACATGCCCTAACTGGGAATTGAACTGTGACCTCCTGGTTCATAGGTCTATGCTCAACCACTGAGCCATGCTGGCCAGCCTGAAATGTGAAGGCCTATACATCAGTTTTCTTATTTTCCCTTTTGGTTGGAACACACACACACAAACACACACACACACACACACACACACACACACACACACACACACACAAAGATTAAAGTCCCGAACTGTTTTAGAGCCATAACATTTTAGAGATGATTGTGACTAACGTTAATTAATCAACTTGTCCTCTCTCCTGATTTTAAATGAGAGGCTTAGAAAGAGAAAATAAAATAATAGAGTTTTTAAAGAGGAAGAGACCTAGAAAACCATAAAATCTTACCTGTTCTTTGTGATCCAGAGAGACTGAAAATATCCCAGGAACACAAAGGCAATTACCGCCAGAGCCAGGGTTATCCACTGAGCCCCTTCTTTCTATTATCTACTATTTTTAACAAAGTTTTTATTAAACATCATTATTCACTTACTGGCTGGGTTCTAAGTAGAATTCCCAAATATTAATTATTGTGATTATATGTACCATAGTTCATAATCTTTTGCTTTAATCCACAGATTTAATTTAGGCAACTTTTGTGTACAATATGTGCAATTCTATTTCTTGAGACTTAGAAATAGAAAACAAATAAAAACGCATATAATAATGCTATTAGGTCAAGGTTTATGGTTCTAAGGACAAATTTGCAGAAACTTTGATCATCAGTAACTTTTGGAATAGATAAGGGTAAAGGCTATGTACTCTGGCGGTAGTCCAGGGAATGGAGAGATGGAGAAAAATAAAACCAGTGATTCAAGAGCTAGAAGTAGATGTGGTAATCTTTCCACAGTGTGAGTCTAGTAACTAGGAGCAATCAAGGGAAACTTACTTGTAAGCTAAAGGATAACCTGAGGCAAATGTAGACCAACATTGTTATGGAGATTTTCGAAGTTGTAAAATTACTTTCTACCTGCCTTTGTTTCTTTTCTATTTCTGTGACAGCATGAAAATAACACAAAGAGGCATTAAATGGCCAGGAAAATAAAAGTAAATCAAATGATTTAACTTGAACTGGATACACATGCACCCATGTGCACACATGTGAACACACACACACACACACACACACACACACACACACAGCTTGTCTATTCAAATTCTATATATTAAATATATTATGCACTATGCTAAATAAAAATATTATTTTAATAGTATGCACATATTTTTGTGAATATTTAGACTTATAGCATTATCTAAAGAACAGGTTTTATTACCAGCATGGAGAGTATTGAGGTTTATCTTTTTTTTCTTTATTAAGGTATTACACATATGTCCTTATCCCCCCATTATCACCCCCCCACACTCTTGCCCTCAACCCCCTGGTGTCTGTCCATTGGTTAGGCTTTTATACAAGTCCTTTGGTTGATCTCTCCCCTTACCCCCACCCTCCCCTACCTTCCCTCTGAGGTTTGACAGTCTAATCCATGCTTCTCTGTCTCTGGATCTGTTTTTGTTTATCAGTTTATGATGTTCATTATATTCCACAAATGAGTAAAATCATTTGATATTTATCTTTCTCTGACTGGCTTATTTCACTTAGGATAATGCTCTCCAGTTCCATCCATGCTGTTGCAAATGATAAGAATTCCTTCTTTTTTATAGCAGCGTAGTATTCCATTGTGTAGATGTACCACAGGTTTTTAATCCACTCATCTGCTGATGGGAGCTCAGGCTGTTTCCAAATCTTAGCTATGGTGAATTGTGCTGCTATGAACATAGGGGTGCATATATCCTTTCTGATTGCTGTTTCTAGTTTCTTGGTATATATTCCTAGGCGTGGGATCACTGGTTCAAATTGGAGTTCCATTTTTAGTTTTTTGAGGAAACTCCATACTGTTCTCCATGGTGGCTGCACCAGTCTGCATTCCCATTAGCAGTGCACGAGGGTTCCTTTTTCTCCGGATCTTCGCCAGCACTTGTCATTTGTTGATTTGTTAATGGTAGCCATTCTCACAGGTGTGAAATGGTACTATATTTTCGTTTTGATTTGCATGTCTCAGATGATTAGTGACTTTGAGTATCCTATATAATAAAAGTCTAATATGCAAATTGACCAAACAGAGGAACAACTGGTTGCTATGACACACACTGAGCACCAGGGGGCAGACACTCAATGCAGGAGCTGCCCCCTGGTGGTCAGTGCACTCCCACAGGGGAATGCTGCTCAGCCAGAAGCCAGGCTCCCAGCTGGCTAGCGCAGCGGTGGTGGCAGGAGCCACTCCGCCTCCGCAGCAGCGCTAAGGATGTCCGACTGCCAGCTAAGCCAGCAATCATACATCCCCTGAGAGCTCCTGGACTTCGAGAGGGTGCAGGCCAGGCTGAGGGACACCCCCCCCCCCAGTGCACGAATTTCGTGCACCGGGCCTCTAGTGTTTTCATATGTCTCTTGGCCTTCCTTATGTCTTCTTTCAAAAGTATCTATTTAAATCCATTGCCCATTTTTTGATTGGGTTGTTTATCTTCCTTTTGTTAAGTTGTATGAGTTCCCTGTAAATGTTGGAGATTAAACCCTTATCAGAGATAACATTGGAAAATATGTTTCCCATGCAGTGGGCTTTCTTGTTTTGTGGATGGTTTCTTTGCTGTACAGAAGCTTTTTATTTTGATGTAGTCCCATGTGTTTATTTTCTCTTTAGTTTCCATTGCCCTAGGAGCTGTATCAGTGAAGATATTGCTTCGGCATATGTTTGAGATTTTGCTGCCTGTGGATCCCTCGAATATTTTTATGGTTTCCCATTATCCTTTGCCATTAAATAATAGTGTGTGTTTTCTTAAGATCACACTCTTCTCCCTCACCATTCTCACCTCCCTGTACTTTGTGTTATATTAAAAGTTGGACAGTTTCCTGTGGCTTTGAAAATTTCATAAACTTACAGGGTTTTTTTTATTTTATTATAGGACCAAAATGGGTGCGTAGGCAGTGAATACCAGTCATATGTATGCATTTTTTAAGTAAATTGACAACAATGTTGTTTGAGGTGAATATTCTTGTGGGTGAATTCTTATTTATTTTTGAATATAGGATATGGGACAGTTTTGCAGATGACATAGGTTTTTATATTATTCAGAAGAATACCATTTTTGACAAAATAACAAGAAAAATTGTTTCAGTTATTTTCTGTCACTTGGGTTTTCACATCATACAAGAACTGCCTGCCAAAATGAATGTGATATCCTCACCTATCAGTGTGACAGTGACAAGAGAGATCAGAGGAGAGAGAACGCCTTCCTGGTACTGTGCACCCATCCAAATGAGCAAATTACTGTTGCCACTTTGAATGATACTCACACAAGACCCTTGAGAACTGCAACCTTACTTCTACTGCAGGGTTCCCTTCTGGATCATTTCAGATAAGCATCCTTCAGTAGTTTTAATGGTGTAGGCCTTTTGTCCTCAGTTTGTTATAGTGCTAATGTTATTTCAGAGGCAGCTTGAAAGGAAAGAGAGTTCTGATTTCTCTGGGAAATCCCTCTTTATACCACCCTCTTTTTTCTTACCCTATTGGGCTGTTACTGTGCAATGCTTACATTCAGTTTTGACATCATGGTACCTTTCCTGGGTCAGTTTTCTTTTCTAGAAGTTAATCACTATTCACTCCTTAGATGTGGCTATTGGCCCACGAGGCCTGGAGTTTTGAGGAGCTATTCTGAAGGTATGGTTTTAATTCGTCATCAAAGGCACTGCTATTGTTGATTTTACCTAGTCTCTCACTGAATCCCCGAGGGCCGATGCTTTTTAAATCTCTCCAGTTTATTCAGGCTCTCATAAGATGTGAGTCAGAAAGGTAAGAGATGGGTAAAGGTGTCTGGTGTGCACAGGTCAATAAGCAAAGCTATGAACTTCAGTAGTTTTGTTTTTTTAATAGATTTTTAAAAAAAATATATTTTATTGATGTTTTTACGGAGAGGAAGGAAAAAGGATAGAGAGTTAGAAACATCGATGAGAGAGAAACATCGATCAGCTGCCTCCTGCACACCCCCTACTGGGGATGTGCCCACAACCAAGGTACATGCCCTTGACTGGAATCGAACCAGGGACCCTTCAGTCCACGGGCCGACCCTCTATCCACTGAGCCAAACTGGTTAGGGCCAGTAGTTTATTTTTCAATAAAATTAAAAAGCACCCTCTTCAAAGAGCCTCAACAAATGTTTACACCACTTCAGCCATTATCATAGTTCCTTTATCATTATGATTTCTTTCTAGAATTATCATTCTGTAGACACTAGCTGAATATTTTTTACTTGTTCTAGATTTAGACTCCTCCTTTAACTCATTCACTCAACGGATATTGAGTGTCTACTTTGGCACAGGCAATGTCCCAGGTACTTGGCATATATCAGGAATGGAAAAGAGACAAAAAAATTCCCTGCCCTCTGGGAGTTTACACCTAGCAGGGATTAGAGAACACGAAGTCCTACATTAAGGACAGAATGGGCTGAAATTACTTCATTGTCTATGGATCCTCAGAGAGCCAGCACCCACAGCTTTGAATTTTGTGGAACAGACAACTCCTGCAAGGGCCACTCCCCTCACTGTGGATGTGAAAGATGTTCCCTGGAATTGTGTAGCACGCATCCTACACATCCTGGTTGGCAGCCCTGCTGTTGGGCCGGGTCTAGGCAGAGGCAACAGCTTGTGGTTTAGTCCCACCTGGTCTCTTGAGAGAAGATAGGGCTGTGTTTTTTGAAGGAGTGGTTTTAAAGCTTGGTGAAAATAAGCACAGGTTAGCATTTAATGGCTGTAATTTATAGAAATTAGAATTGACTGCAATTAAACAGAAAGAATTGATGCAATAGCAAAGGAAATCAGAGGATATCAGGCTTTGCAAGTCTTCCCAACCCCCAGAGAGAGGCTTGGTCAAGTTGCGTCCAGGCTAACCTTCTTGTCTAGTGTGAGATCTTTCTAGTTACCCATTAAACATATCGCTTGAAAGTTTAGCATAATTATCTTAAAGTGCAAATAGTGTCTTTTACAGGCCGTGCCATGTGGATGTCACAATGTTCAAGTTCTGAGTACAATTTTTCATTGCCTATCACGTACCATCATGATACATTAGCCCGAAGTTACATGGTGTCAACTAGACACCATGCCAGGCACTGTCAACTGCTGGTGTAATGCTCAGAGGCAGACCATGCTCTGGCCTATATACACTGGAAGGGCCAAGCCTGGCTGCCATTGCCAGCTCTTACCCCATTTGCCCTCAAGTGACAGCAACTGACTCTAGAACAGGTTTATATAAGTGTTCAGAGGTTGACTTTCTCTTGGAACTTTTATTTTCTGAATCCTCCAAAAATAGATTATCAAGAATATCTAAACTAAGCGTAACTTCCTTATTCTCTTTTGCACACACATTTTTTCCCTGTGAAGTTCATGATGTAGAGCTGAGTGAACGAGCAAAGAATGCATTGGCAGTGAAGTGCAAAGGTTTTGGCTTTGATCTAATTGCAAAGTTTGTGGTTTTAATCAGGGCCAACAAATAAAATAGCTGCCAATAGAACAGCAATATAAAAATACAGAGACATATTAGAAACCATTACCTGGACTCTAGTCTGGAATATTTTGCTATAGGTTTTGTAATGGTCCCAGGAGAAGCAAGTCACTAAACAAGCTGGTGGAAGTGGAGGAAAGAGAAGTCTCAGAGTATACAGAAAACCTTTCTGGCAAGTTACTGTTCATTTAGCAATTTTATTTTGCTTTCCTTGAGTCAGAAGATGATACATTTATTTGGAGAGGCTGTGTTTTTCCTGGCAATTCATTCCGTGAGAAAATCATGGATTCTTGTATAAGTACCCATAATTAGGTAATAGAATAAGGAAATAATCATGTGTTAGCTGGGAGGTAGTATAATTTAGTGGTTAAGAAAATGAACTTTGAGTGAGCTAGAACTAGGATTATGTTTTAGCTCTGGTAGTTACTGATGATGACCTTGGCATGTAATGTTAACTCTGAGCCCAGCCTGTTCAGTTGGAAATGGAAATCATAACACTAACATAGGGATGTTGTGTGGATTAAATCAGATAATATAAAAAAACCTTCTCTAGAGCTTAATTCAAACAAAGTACTTAACCAAATGTTCCTGTTACCATTATTTAAATATTTGGAGATATATTTAGGAGTTTGTGTTGTTGTTTTAAGAATCCTAATAATCTCATAGAATAAATTAGGGAGATTACTACGTTTTTTTCTATGACATACACAGATTATAAAATATAGTTAAAACTTTTTAAAATCTGTTGATCAGTCCAAAAAGTCTTGGTTTCTATGGTGGAAAGAATTAATATCATCTTAATTATTACATTATGCTATGGTGAAAAAATATATATTTGATTGAAGTTATTTGCCTTATTATGAGATAATTAAACTTTAAAAATGTTTTGTTTATTAAATCCCATTTTCATTTTTAATTTTGCTGGCATATTTTTCTAAACAAACTTTATTACTTTAAATGTAATGATACCAATTTTTGAATGCATTAATATAGTATGCCTTTAATTTCAATAATTTATCCTACAGGTTGTTTGGTTTTATTTATAGAAATTTGGGGTTGATTAACTAAAATGGGTTTATTTTATGTTTATTTTAAAATATAAGCAAACAAAGCAAGGAACATCTAACTACTACTTTGGCTCCTTGGATAAGTGTTTGGAAGATATTGTTTTAAAAATCATATTTTTCCTCAGTATTCTATATTATTTCTTCAGTGGCTTTTTGTTGTTGTTGTTTTGTTTTGTTTTTATGGAGAAGGGAACCCCATGGTTTTATTATTATTCTCATTGATATTTTATTTAAATAAATTATAAATTGTAGCTGTATTATACTGCTTCTAGAAAATGTTATTTATAGCATTATTCATATATGTATATGTTTCATCTCCTTGTTGTGATAAAGGCTAAATCTTGTAAATGTTTTAACATACTGGTGAAATAATTTCCTGCCACTATTGTTTAAGTGAAGTCATGTATTAGTCAGGGTTCTCCAGAGAAACAAACTAGTAGGATATATAGAAATATGTAGAGAGATTCATTATGAGGGATTAGCTCACAGAATTATGGAGGCTGATACATCCTATAGTCTGTCTGTAAACTGGAGGCCCAGGAAAGCAATGGTATAGTTCTAGTCCAAACCTGAAGGCCTGAGAACCAGGGGAGCCATATAAGTCCCAGTCTGACTCTGAAGGCCTGATACCTAAGAGCCAATGGTCTAAGTCCTTGTCAAAGTCCAGAGGTCAGAGAAACTAGAGAATTTATGTTCAAAGGCAGGAGACAGATGTCCCTGCTCATCTTACCTCTGACTTTGTGTTCGACTTGTGCTTTTTTTCTTTACATAATTTAATATATACACTAGTAACACATTGTGCTGAAACATAGTATTGTCAGTATCCATTTGGGTTTTAAAGGGACTCAGTGATGCCTTAGTGAGGAGGATCCTCCTTCCTCAGCCTTCCTTTCAAATGCTAATCTGTTTCAGAAACATCCTCACAGATGTTTTACCAGGTACCTGGGCATCCCTACACCCAGTCTAGTTGACACACAAAATTAATCATCACAATACACCTGAAAGTAATATAATATTATCTGTCAACTGTAATTGAAAATTTTAAAAGAAATTAAAAAAACATTAACCATCACAAGCCATGAGTCCAATTACATATATAAGCTTCTTTTTTATAGCATATGTACTTAAGTATATTATTAGTATATCTATTCATTTATTTTTTTTAATATTCCAAATATTTTGAAGTGGGATCAAAGGTGGACTATTAGCATATTCCAAATTATTTTTCTTTCCTTGTAGTTATATCTTTCATTTTTACATTTTGCAAGATTTAGATTCAACCATGAAGATACAGCAAGGAAAAGCACAGAAAGTGCAAATTGGATGATTCTATATTATTAGTTTCCCTAGTAACATATTTTTTCCATCTATGGAAGGCTTCATTTTATCCTTTTAAAAACAAGTATAATTTCCATCTGATATATTTTCTTCAATTTTATTTTATTTATTTCCTTGAAAATTTATTTTAAAAATGGTAAAATATTTATTCCAGATTTGATCCTATTGTCTATCTTCTCTACAATTGAAATAAAACATATTTTGCTTTTCCAATAACCAAATTTTAAGAAGTACATGCCTCTACATTTTTTCCATAAGACAAAAATCATCTATATTTTAAAATAAAAATTGCAATAAAAATATTAGATGCCCATCTTTAGAAACTGCATGTCAGTGAAAACATTTTGTATTAATTCACATATAGGACAGGAAGTAATCTGTTATGCTATAGCTATATGGACATTCAGCAAAATCACAATGAATGTGTAACACACACTTATGCATGCAAATAATTCACAATCTTGCTTCTGAGAAATGATATCACTGAGTTCAAAGAAGGGAAACGAAACTTAGATTTTATCTGTACTCACAGTGCTTGCCAGTTTGGAATAGGATCCAATATGTGATGAAAGAATGATGTGCAATCATTAATTGTGATCAGAGTTAACAAATGTTAAGATCTTGAGCTGGTAAAACAGCACTACATTGGAGGTCTGAAAGCCTGGAATTGAATTCTGTGTGAACTTGAATGATTCCATTATTTCTCACCTGTGAATAGGAAAGGTTGTTTATATTTTATAAATTAATGGATTACATGTATTAGTGGAGAATCAATTCAAAATACTAGTTAATATAATTCAGTAGGCTATTTGTATTAAGGAATATATAAACTATAATAGGAAATAAACATGCCTGAGATTTTGCTGCCTATGTTTTCTTCTAGGATTTTTATGATCTCACATTTTACATTTAAGTCTTTTGTCCATTTTGAGTTTAATCTTGTCTATGGTGTAACTTGGTGATTTAGTTTCATTTTTTGCATGTACCTGTCCAGTTTTCCCAACACCATTTATTGAAGAGACTGTCTTTACTCCATTGTATGCTCTTGCCTCCTTTGTCAAAAATTAATTGAGTGTAATGGCTTTCTGTCTGGGCCTTGTCTGAACCAGTATGAGTTTAGAACTTATATACTCTGAATTATTAAATTTATTTTGTTATTTAAATATCTGTGTGCCTATTTGTATCACTTTGATGATTTATTCATTGTCTCGTTTTGTTTTGTTTTTAATTAAATGCATTTTGCAAGCCCAGAAGTCTGTTGGGTGTTAGGGATGTAGGTGAGAGGCAAAGCCTCTGATTTCTAGTGGAAGATCTATAAATATACACAAAGAATTGAAAGGCAAAAATAAAGTAAACCAAACTATAAGAACACCTCCACCTCTGTCTGAGGAAGCTGTGTAAGGCTTAAGACAAAGGTAACATCAGAGATGTGTATTGGTATAAAATAACAACTTACAATATAAGGTTCTACCCAACACCCAGTGCAGTACTAGGAACATAGTTGTCACTGAATGAAGAAAAGACAGGGAGGGTACTATGCTGATGCACAATAGCATGGATGCAATAGCTAGGGCTGTTTAGGGTTTAGGGAGACTCTGGGTATTGCATAGATACATGTGGTTTGTTGACAGAATGGCCAGAAATAAACATGAAGAAGTAACTTGGAGACTGGTCCTAAGGGCTGTATATGTTTTCTAAGATGTTTACATTGTATCTTACAATGAGAGTCAGCAGTAGGAGAGTGATATCTATGTCTGTTACTTAGACAGGATCCTGCAATGATAGTACAAGATAAACAAACAAAAAACAAACTGCTGGAGAACATAAGAGAGAACAGTTATCAGAATTTTGGAGGGAGTTTTAATAGAAGTGGAAAATTCCAGAGCAATTCCTAGAGTAAAACTGACATTTCATGACTGACTGAGTTTAGAGAGTGACGGAGAAATAAGGAAAAAATTAGTCAATCCGTGAACATAATCAACCTTCCATGTACACTCTCATTAACTCTGCATGATTAGACATTGGTTTAGGTATGGAGGACATAGGCATGTATTGCATACAATTTTTGCCTTTATAAAGCTCATTGCTTGGCATTTCTCCTAGTGAGATTTTAGTTTTGACGATCATGATAATAATTTATGAATGTTTTTTGACATAGAATAAGAATAAACTTTCCAAAAATATAAAAATTGATCAATGAGTGAGGTCTGATTACTTTCTTGAAATCTTCAATCTTTTGTCTTCAATATTTTATTGTCCCTGGACTGGTATACTACTCTATTTCTTACTAAATGACTTAGATAGTAAAAATGAAAATATGTGTGGCAAGGCTTTTCAAAAAATAATTTATTACTGCATTAGAGACAAATAGAAATGAATAACCCCCCAGATTTTAATTGCAGTTTGCTTTTGAATATTTGCAGATTCAAAATGAGTAGAGAGGATGCTAATTAGTGTGCAGATTTTTTAATTGTCTATAATAGGTAGCTAATTGGTGTTTTCCTTAAAGAATGAATTTAAGGAAATGTGATTTTAAACATGTAGTGTTGTTAGTCATACTGATCCAAGTAGTAGAGACTATTATTTTTATTTAAATGCAGATTTCGTTCTGAGGAGGAAAAATCACAGAATGAAAGGTTGGTAATAATTTCAAAACTTAATACATAATAAGTCTGACCTAACTCTGGGCGTACTTTTATAAAGATTAACTCATTAATTTGCATGCCTGAATGATGCATTCTGCCCCTTGGTCGTCTATCCACTGCACCCTTTCTGCTGTCCCACCTCCCTGTTCCCGGCACTGTTCATCTAAACCATAGCTGCTTTCAGGTGGAATCCCTTTGCCCTGCGTGTGGCCCTCTTTTAGGGAATGCAACAAACAGGTTCAACTCTAGCTACCTTCTGTGGCATCCATGTGGTCCACCAGAAATGCATATATCTGTCATGCTACCTGGTGGAAATATAGGCTGACCCACAGGTAGGACCTATCTTAGCTCTACTATCTCTCTCCAGCGTCCTTTTCCCACTGCTTAGGCAGGCTTTGAGATAGGTCTACTTGTTAGTTGCCCAAACAGACGCCCAATCAGGAAATGTAATGCCTGAATCCTGTTTTTTGAAGGCACCCTATAGAGTCCCTCAGCACTGCCTCCGCGTCCTACTCTGGGCTTCAAGAGGAGACAGCAGCCTCTCATTATGAGCATGGATTCCTCACAAGGCAGAGAGCGTTGATGATAGCCCTGTTCTCTCACAGTTTCTAGAGAGGAAATGACGCGATGGTCAATGTTAATTGGAACAGTTTCACCTCCTTAGAGTAAGCTCATGTATTGCCCCTAGTTTAGATGGCTCATAGACTGTTCTCTTTTAAAACTGTAGTATTTAGCATATTTGAAAAGTTCTCACATAGCATCTTGTTGCAGGTACATACTTACTACATACTTCCATACAAGTGGATTTTGGATACACTTCGTTATGCTAACCAAAAAAGTGATAGCAAAGTAAACTTCTAAATGAGAGAACACTCTCAGAGAGCCTTGAGTTTCACTTTGCCCAACCTTAGGTTAAAACTTTTAAATTATGTGCATATTTAGTTTAATGATTTTACAAATTTTGTTGTTTGCTTTTCATTTCCGTTCTTCCAAATGGAAGAGTTAGGCCACTCTATGTTCATACATTGGGAAGTGACAAATGTCAGTAAAGAATGGACACACGTGTCCCCTGGTGCCACTGTTATGACTATGGGCTTTTCAAGAAAACAGGCCCTGGCCGGTGTGGCTCATTTGGTTGGAGCTTAGTCCCCTACACCAAAGGGTGGCAGGTTCGATTCCCAGTCCAGGCACATACCCAGGTTGCAGGTTTGATCCCCGTGTTGAGGCATGTGCTGAAGACAACTGATAGATGTTTCTTTCTCACATAGATATTTCTCTCTCTTTCTCTCTCTCTCCCCCCCCTTACTTAATCACTAATAATAACAAAATTCCTTATAGCAAATTCTTAAAAAATACACAGGAAAGCATATAATAATATTTTAATAGCATTATTGAGATCATTCATAAACATAAAATTCACTTAATTAAAGTATACAGTTCAGTAGCTTTTACTATAGTCACACAGTTGTACAACCATTTACCACACTCAATTTCAGGACATTTTTCTCAACCACCCAACAAAATAATCCCACACCCATTTGCAGTCACCTTCCATCTCCTCATCTTCCCAGCCTCTGGCATTACTGACTGACTATCTACTTCTACAGATTTGCCTATTTTGGACATTAAATAAAAATAAAATTATATAGTATGTGGGTCTTTTGTGACTGGCTTGTTTCATTTAACATCATGTTTCTAAAATTCATGCATGTGTAGCATGTGTCAGTATCTCATTTACTTTTTTATTGCAGAATAAAATGATAAACGCATTGTAAAAACTCTCTGTTGCAAGTAAGGTTCTCCAGGGAGAACCTTAGAGATGGAATTAGGCATGCAAAAGGCTTATTGGTGAATCACACCTGTGAAAGGGCATGAACAGGAGCAAAATCGTATGGGGGGCTGTCAGACCAAGAGGCACATTTCCCGACAGGGTCTGCATGAGAGGAAATGGCCAGGTTCTTGTACCACTGCCTTGTTTGGTGATTGGCCAGGAGCTATCCTGAGAATAAGCGGGGATGTTGAGGCAAAGCCAGAGCCTCTAGCTATGGGCTAACCACACTCCTTGCAACTGGGCTGCAAGTCCTTCCTTTTTCTTATCCTCACCCAGAAATACATTTTAACTGAATTTAGGGAAAGAGGAAGGGAGAGAGAGAGACATAGAGAAATATCTATTGGCTGCCTCCAGCATGAGCCCCAAATCAGAGATACAACCAGAGACTTGTTGGTGCACGGCAGGACACTCCAACCAACTTAGCCACCTGGTTAGGTCAGCAAGTCTTTTCTTAAAGAGCAATCTAAGTGTCACATCTCCGTAGCTATTGTGGCTAAAACAAACATCTGCAGACAAGAAGTGCTTCCATTATCTAGATGTGCACTCTGAAAAAGTGATGAATTAAAAATAAGCCTCTTGTCTGGCCAGCATGGCTCAGTGGTTGAGTGTCAATCTGTGAACGAGGAGGTCACAATTCGAATTGAACCCTGTTTAGGCTGGATCCCCAGCAGGGGGCGTGCAGGAGGCAGCCAATCAATGATTCTCATCATTAATGTTTCTCTCTCCCCCTCCCTTCCTCTCTGAAATCAATAAAAATATATTAAAAAAATAAATATCCAGTGCATAGTCATTTATTTTCTACTCCCAGCAGTTGGAAGGCAGAAGCTCTCACCTTCTTCCTCTTTGAGTCAGCTTTCTTCAAGTAAGAATATTTACACACTGTGGTAGCTCAATAAATGTTGTTGATTGACAGATCTGGACAAGTAAGACAAAGTCTTTTTTTTTGTTAACACTGCAACTCCACAGCACAGGAGCCCCTTCTTACAGAAATCTTCTTATGAATAACATTGAACCATATGCTCCATCCAGTCCCGAGGTGCCTGAAATCTTCCTGAATTCCTCAGACTTCATTGTGAACTAGGAAACTAATCTGTGCACTCTGAGCTATGAAATTTGCCACTCAGAAAACTACATATTCATAATTTGAGAACCTGTAATGATGCCCTGGAACTGACAGATGATCTAATCTCTAGGTGCATATTGCTTTTGATTTTACTTATTGAAGATGGGAGAGATTTTTCCCATTTCTATGATGGATCATTATATACTTCTTATGAATCATGGTGGCAGTATCATAAAATTAAGAAATTCCATTGATTCAGTTATAAAGGGCTTCATTGCTCACCACGCATGATAAACCTGCATTATTATTTGCACACAATATACATATTTAGGGACATAATTCATTTTAGAGTGCACAGCACACTGTGTGGTCATAGAAAAAGCCTTTAAAATTTTTCCTTCTATTTCTTTGCTGCAAAAGCAATGGGAACAGCTTTGGAAAATAGTGGAAAGCCATGCATCGTGGTGAATTAATTAACTAAAATTTATTGCTTCATCCACTTTAATTTCAATTACAGTAATAATAAGTAAAGTGATTATGTGCCTTTGTCAACTATCATAATCTTTTCAAGGGACTGAATACTGCAGTCTCCTCTTTGATACCTTGGACATGAGGCCAGAAACCACTCTATTCTCTCTTTGTAAGGGACCTATCTCTGTCTCTCTGTCTCTCTCTCTCTCTCTCTCTCTCTCTCTCTCTCATCCTCTCTCTCTGAAATATACATTAAATTAAAGGAATATTTTGATCTCAACATACATGTATTTCATAGTTTATTTTACCTTATATATAGGTAGTATATAAAAAATCACGACTAAACCCTTTACCATCAACTGTCTTCCTTCTTTTGTTCTGACACAAGGATGTAGTGGAAATAAATAAAACAAATTCAAGCCCCTCAAATGATTAAACAGTTTAAAAATATTGAAAAAAATGTATTTTATACTGAAAAAATTGCCAATGTTAGAGGTATGAAAACAAAAGTACATTTCCTGGAGATGATGCAAAGGAAATGTACCTAATAATATCTAATGTCGACCTGAGCAACACTATGTTCTCCTGGGGGAAAACAATAACTTAGCTGTTACATTGTGTTACTCTTTCTGTCTTGATGAGAGATTTGATTTCCTGAAAGATGGAAGGTTAAAGGAATGAAAAATAGAGCCCAGTATCTCAGCGCTAAGTGTGCTCCATTGTGGAACTTGGTCCATCTACTGTTCCTGTGATTTGAACCTCTCCCTTCCACACACGCAGGCATATGCACACCATCCTTCATCTTATCTTCATGGTTCCACAGTTTTTATCTTCAATTTTCTTGTGAAATGTTGGCAACAGCTATAAAGGAAATCAAGGTGGTCATCTGAATGCCAGCAAGTGATCTCAAAAAATGCACATGGACTACAATATTGCTGGGAATGAATACACGTATCTTTCAGGGATGCTATGGTACTGGCTGTCCAAGGCTGTGCCAATCACATAAACAGATTTTCAACCTGTATTGAGTGAATACTTACTATCTGCATATTGGCACAGTGCTGTGTATTATACTGTGTCCCCGATGGGGAGACATTCCATACTCTCTAGGCATTCAGAAGAATATTGAACCCTATTATCAACACCATTTTTGTTTTTTGGCCCTAAGAAGAGAGGACCTGGAAATGATCCTAGGTGATGAATGAGGAAATCCAACATGGTCAAGATAAAACTCCTCATTATATCATCTGGCTTAAAGCATGTGATTTCTGTTGTGTATAGAAGCAGGCAGAACCTTAAGGTGATTGTCATGAGGTAACATGACAGAGAGCCACATTTCAGCTAAGTGCGAGGATGGACTAGTACAAAGTTAGGGTTGTTCAATTTCAAAATAAAGTATTTTTATTCATTCAACAGACATTTACTGGGGCTGCTCTTCACCAAGTTGTATTCGGTATATTTATATTTAAAAAAGGAAATGTGCACTTCCCATCCTTGGAAGCAGGAAGGAAGTGGGAGCTAAGTAAACCAAATGAGCGTCTGCCAGTGGTGTCGAGATTGTCCTGCACTGGTTAGCCTTTGGAACAGATGTCCCCTGTAGTCCTTTCGAGTGCTAAGTTTCAGTGACACCCTGTTATATAGACACCAGTTAGCAAGGTGGTATGTGGTAAGTGCCCATAGGTGAGGTATAAAAAATAAGTTCTATAGGAGTTAACATAGAGGAGAGTACTTCCTCTCTAGTCTTAGAAGGCTCTGTAGCAATAAACAGGAGATATGAAGTGAATTTATTTATTTATTTATTTATTTATTTATTTATTTATTTTAATTGATTTCAGAATGGAAGAGAAAGGGAGAGAGAGCTAGAAACATCAATGATGAAAGAGAATCATTGATTGGCTGCCTCATGCACACCCTACACTGGGGATTGAACCTGTAGTCCAGGCATGTGCCCTGACCAGGAATTGAACCTGGGACCCTTCAGTCTGCAGGCTGAGGCTCTATGCACTGAACCAAACCGGGTAGGGCATGAATTGAGTCTTAATGGGTGAATAAGACTTTGTGCAAAAGGAAATAAATAGTCTAAAAACAAAATGAGTGAAGAGTTGGAGGCAAGTATTCACACTGTTCAGGATGGATAGTGTTGAGCGTCCAGGCCACAGTCATGATTTTTGTAGAGGAATTACTGGGATTTAAGCTAGAGAAATAGGGGGAGAAGGGTCTTTTCATGATGGAGAGTGAACGCTGCTCCTCTCCTCTCCTGATGAAACAACAGAAGAATACTACATGATTTCATTTGTTACTTAATGCAAGATATTAATGCCCTAGGACCGTGATCTGCAAACTGCGGCTCGCGAGCCACATGCGGCTCTTTGGGCCCTTGAGTGTGGCTCTTCCACAAAATACCACGGCCTGGGCGAATCTATTTTAAAGAAGTGGCGTTAGAAGAAGTTTAAGTTTAAAAAATTTGGCTCTCAAAAGAAATTTCAATTGTTGTATTGTTGATATTTGGCTCTGTTGACTAATGAGTGTGCCGACCACTGCCCTAAGAGACAGATCAGGGCCACTATTTCCTTTTACAAACATCAGTGACACTTTACATATATCCTTGAGTCTTTAGCTATATCCCTAAGTCTTTTCTCCTTGTAGGGAAGTGTAAGAATAGATACCCATTGTTTTTACTCTCAGCTGCTGTTTTTGGTTCTCTGCTAAGATAACAGTTGTTTTCTCTCCTTCAAGCTTTTAAATACTAGATCAAAAAACAGGGTTTAAGTAGAAAATTGATGATCCAGAGAATGGAATTGCTCCTGAGTACAAAGTTATACCACAACCAAGGGTATTCTCTAAGTGGAGCACAGTTCAAATAGAAGTAGAGAAGGAACTAGTACAGAGGTAGTGAGTCTCTCTCTAGTGCGTATGTTTAATAAATTCCTTCTCTTGATTTTCAGTGGTACTTTTACTGCTCGGCTGGCTTCTACACAGTCGTCTAATATGCAAACATAATTCCAATATTTGCAATGACAAAAGAAGGTAATTTTGAAATATCTGTGTCTATAATGCATGTGTGTTAAATGCATATGTGGTTAGTTTTTGTAAACTACTCACCCAATTGAGCAATAATGAAGCTACATTAAGCCATGCCATGCATGCTTTCTATCACATTGAAAGTGAAGGTGCTGGTGTCTCTCAGCTGGTTTTCCTCTATTACATAGATTCCATCATGTTGTGTTCCCATGTAAAGATGAGCTGAACATATAGATGGCCAAAACCTTTTGTAATGGAGCGAGCATTCTGTTTTGCATCCATATTCTAAAAACAGTTTGCATTATTTTAAACACATATGCCTTTTGAAACTTCCATATTTAAGTGTACTAGTAAAATGGAAAATATCATTTTTATAATTTCTGGTTTGAGGGTGTCGACTGGGTAGAGGTATTTGCCAGCATTTATCAACTGGCTGAAGTCTCCTCTCCTTTCCTGTCTTGTTCCTTTTAGTCTTCTCTGAATTTCTGCTACAGTGATATACCTGATAAACATGAGAATGACTTCTTAGCATGAGCAGCCCGATGATGCTGTCCAGGGGTATTCTCTCTGCACTGAGAGCTAGGGCTAAATCCCAGCCAATGCTGACCCTTCGCAGAGCTCGGCACTAGGATCAAAGTCCTCTGCACTTGGTGCAATCAAATGGTGTGCATTTTGCAGCCATGGCAAACTGCCATTTTCTAGGCCAAATCCAGCCCTCAGATCTGTTATTTTACATCTCCATTGGGCTTTAATATTTTGTTTGTTTTGAATACCTTAATGAGTGCCACAACTCCAATGTTTGTTTCCTTCTTTTTTTTTTAATCTTTACAGTCGTCCTCTTTTCCCCACTGACCCCACCCGCCCCCTGCCCCAGGCTGCCTTAATTGGGGGCATCAGGTTCATCTTTCTGGCTCTGAAGTCAGTGGTGTTTTGAGTTTTCTGCAGTGGCTAAAGAAGGCTGTAGAAGTGACAACAGATCCTCAGTCCTAACCTCAAATTTTTATATTGGATATTTCAGAGGGTTTTCAGAATATCTGTCTTTTAAAAAAAGACTTCCTGGTGATTCTGATGTACAAGCAGGGGTGAAAACCATTGTGAGAGGACTTCCCTGGATAAAAAGAGTTTGCCTCACTAGATATATTAATTAGACAAACCTACAGTGATTCAAGGCTTGGACAGCTGCAGTAGTTATCAAGGAAAAAACAACAACAACCTTTAAAGATAAACAAAACCACACCACCTCTATTGAATGATTACTCCGTGCTGAGCATTCCATGGATCTTTTGCTATTGAGTCTTCTTGCTAATGGAGCCTTTCCTAGTTCCCCCCTTCTTGGTTTCTCCATCTTGGTCTCTGTTATATCCCTCTCCCAAATCTGCACAGGCCAGGGCCCTCCCTCTTTGCCTCCTTACCTGGTCTATTTACTTCATAGTAGTTTGTTTTTCAGCTGAAATTATTTTACTTGTTTCTTTTTTTGTTGCCTTTCTCCTCTTCTGGAATGTAAGATCCTTGAAGGCAGGTCTTTATTTTGCTCATTTCTATATTTAATGAACCTAGAATAGTGGCTACTTCATCATCAGAAATAAATAGATATTTCTATATTAATGAATGTCTCATAGTTATTGTTCTCTTCAACTTCCTGTCTTCTTTGTGTCTCCTCTATTTCCTTTTCTTTATTAGAAAATTTGAAGATTATATTGAAACCATATTTTGTGTGTGTATGTTGTTATTTTTTTAAAAAAATAAAAACACCTGTACAACATCTTTATAGTTCCAAAATAGTATCTCTGTACTTCTTATCATCCAACCTGGATTATCCTGCTTTATAGGTTGATTTTTAGGAAGAGTAAAATGCATGATAAAATTTGTTCTTTGTTTTTAAACTTTCAAGCACACTTACCTAATGGTAGCTTTAAATACCTCACAGAGGCATTGTTATAATATATGTCTGTTTAGTGATTTCAAAATAGTAAGGCACCCTGAATCCCTAAGGGGGAAATCCTATCTAATAAAAGAGTAATATACAAATTGACCATCACTCCAACACACAAGATGGCTGCCCCCATATGGACAACAAGATGGCCATCACAAGATGGCCAGCAGGGGGGAGCAGCTGGGAGTGACCAGGCCTGCAGGGGAGGGCAGTTAGGGGTGACCAGGCCAGCCGAGGAGGGAAGTTGGGGATGCCTGGGTCTGTAGGGAAGGGCAGTTGGGGGGAACCCAGGCCTGCAGGGGAGGATAGTTAGGGGCAGTCAGGCCAGCAGGGGAGCAGTTAGGCATCAATCAGGATGGCAGGGGAGTGGTTAGGAGGTGATCAGGCTGGCAGGCAGAAGCGGTTAGGGGCAGTCAGGAAGACAGGCAGGTGAGCATTTGGGAGCCAGCAGTCCTGGATTGTGAGAGGAATGTCTGACTGCCCGTTTAGGCCCTATCCTACCGGGATTGGGCCTAAATGGGCAGTTGGACATCCCTCAAGGGGTCCCAGATTGGAGAGGGTGCAGGCTGGGCTGAGGGACACCCCCCCCCCCCCCATGCACGAATTTTGTGCACAGGGCCTCTGGTGGTTTTATAAATGTACATAATTAGTATTATACTTTTCTCATTTGTGGACTACAGAGAGAAAATATGTATTCACATTCACAAGGGTATTATTGGATTTAATTAACTAATGTTTACAAAGTAGTCAGGATATAGGGGAAAATGCATTTTCTTTATTGTTTAAAGTGCATTTTAAAGGTGAAGAGACACATTGTTTGCACTTTAGAGTTATTTACTTATTTATCTTGAATGTTCAGATAATTTGCTGATTTGGCACATGTCTTCTTCAACTTCATAGCGGATCCTAGCACCCTTTTCACTTCTGTCCTAGGGCAGACCTATAGCCCTTTAATTTTTATCTCTATAATGTAAAAGTAAATGATCAATGCACAATATATTATTTCTCCTTTCCAAAGCTAGCTCGTTCTGAAAGACATAAAGGTTATTTTAGCCTTGTTTTATTTTTCCTTTGTCGACATGGTAGACTTTATTTGGTCCTTTGTATATGACTTTATGCCAGACTACTGATTCTCGACATTTCTACCCAGACAGATATAGGTTTGATGCTATTGTTCAGGTCCTCTGCTATGCCAGTTACCCATGACTTCTATTGCTGCATTTCAACTAAGTGGATATTAACATGTTGGCTCTAGAGAATAAGAAACAGACAGCAGTCATGTTCTTTTCCTGCTATCTTATTTATTTATTTATGTCCTATGCTGTTTGAACTTTTTGAAATTAAAACTAAGTGTTCATGATTTTTTAAATGGGTCCCATGTGTGAATTTTGGCTCTAAAACTTGGCAGAGTCCTCTGATTCCCTATTAAGTTTGCCTCCTCATTACCTCCTGTACCACCATATTTCCAGTGGCTTATGGTGGGCTCTTCTCAGCTGATATTGATCCTTTTCTCCAGGGATTATGTAAAGGCACAGTGATTACACGATTAGCTGTGGTGTCTTTATACCAATGTCTAGTTAGTTAACTGGTACCAAAAGGCAAGGGCACAGCCAGGAGCTCTGGTGAAATTAGCATCAAGCTGCTATCTGATTATTTTTGCATGATCCCTTGGTTGGGTAAAAAACTTTATAGTAACAAGTAAAATTATGCTTGTTATTCTTGTACAGAAGAATGATTGGTCTATTGTATATTTCCCTACCACACCCTCACTTAGTTTTCCTTCCATAACAAGTAGCCCTAAGAATTTTTTTAAATGTATGTTTTTATTGATTTTAGAGAGAGAGAGGAAGGGAGAGGGAGAGAGAAAGAGAGAAAAAGAAACATAGATGTGAGAGAGAAACATTCATGGGCCGCCTCCCACTAACACCCCAGCCTGGGATGGAGTCCACAACCAGGGCATGAGACCTGACCTGAAATCAAACTGGCGATCTTTCAATGCAGGGGATGATGCTCAACCGACTGAGCCATACTGGCCAGGGCCCTAAGAAATTTTGTTGTTGCTGTTTTTCTCTTTTGTTTAGGGAAATTTTGTTGCTAATATTGCATAGGAAATTTAGGGAAATATAAGCCATGTTGATGAGGAAAGAAAGATCAGGTATAAAACTAAGTTGTAAAGTTATATAAATGGCATAGGTCCTCGGTGGCTTGAGGTCAACAGGGCTTGTTTGAAGGTTAGATAAAGGTTATGCCCTGCTATATAGTAATACATACAGAGGGACCATACTGAACTTCTCTTCTACCCTCAAGTCACAAAAGCTAACGTGCTTCTTGTTTCTTCTCTAGTGCATTATCCAATAAATATAGATATTCTGACATGAAGTTAGAACATCTGGCTAACCATCACACTGTGATAGTTACACATCATATAAAAGTAATTTTGCAAATCAGAAAAATAATGCAGTTAAACTTTAATTAACTGGTTAATATAATTATCTTTATTTTGCTTTAAAGACCAATGAAAAGATAAGATGACATCTTTGGGTTTAGAGTTGGATTTGAATTCTTTAGAGGTGATGAATTTTTTACTTTTTTTTATTCCTCTCTCCAAACTGACAAAATATTTCATAAGTGTAATGAAAACACCATGCCCAAGACTGCATAAATGCATCTTGTTTTATTTATATTTCTGGGTTTTGCAAAACTAAATTATTGAATTTCATTGTTGTTTTGACAGATCCATGCTAAATTAACTTAATGATTCTTTTAAGGTGCTTCTAACTGGAGCTGCAAAGACTAGAGAACTAGAAATGTGCCTCTTTTAACACGGGGTTTGCCAAGAATGTGCTTGGCTCTCTTGACCTCATGCACAAATGAGCCAAGCACATTTATAGAACAAAAATCAGATGGTGACTTTTTAAAGGTGTAAGATAGAAAAAGGTGGACCAATGAATATGAGCTTTGATGATGCTATCAGAGGTACTAGTATATTTCTCTAAACATCTCCCGTCATCTTCAATATATGAAGGTGAGTCTTTGCAGTACAGCTCAACCTTTGGTTGAATAGCCTATTTCAGCTTTTACTTTTTGTGTCACAAACCATATCAACTTAGAGTCACCTCTAATCTTATTATTATAACCTGTGCACCCCAGTAGTTAGCATAGTACTAGATGAAATAAGGTAAATATTTTTCAATAAATTAATTAAAAATGTGATAGTAAATATTGAAAGTTTGCTGGGAAGAAACCATGAACATTAATGTCATTGAGCAATTTTAGCAAATGTTCATGGGTTCAGTGTATTGAAGATTTCATAATATAGAATCATAAATTTCATTGAAATCTCTTTATTAACTGGACAAAATGTGATAAATTCTTTGTGCCCAGGCAGACATTTCTCTATTCAACTTGGAGAATAATCCTTTGACTCAGAAGTGCTAAATGATTAGTCTCTTGTTTACCATGAACCTTTTTGTCTATACCCCTTGTTCAAGCAATTAATCATGCACTACCTTGCAATGTTTCTTCTTGGGTTGTTGCCTCATGTAGTATTTAACTCTTGTATTGTTTATAGCCTCAGGTATAGCATATCTACAAGTACATTATTGAGGCAGGACACAAGGCATTCCTCTGTGTGTGTGTATGTATGTGTGTGTGAGAGAGAGAGAGAGAGAGAGAGAGAGATGGTGTACTCTCAACTCAGTAAGCACTAAGAAATATTACTAGTTTGATAGAATTTTGAAGAATTCCAGAAGACCAAGTATTATGAAATAAGGTAGGACTATATAATCTATAATAATAAAAGCATAACATGCTAATTAGACCAGATGACCTTCCAGATGAAGCCGGGGCAGTGAGGGAAGCCAGGGTCCCAGGTGCCAGAAGGAAGCTGGTGCTGGCAGCCAGGGGAAGGAAGGCCTTCTCTTGCACAAGTTTCGTGCATCCGGCCTCTAGTATCCAATAAGAGTACTGCTGTATAATTATAAGAAAGGACGTAGCAGATAAGAGTTGATCTCTACCCCTTACCCCCCCCAAAAAAAGGAACTGAAAACATGAAGGGAACCTATGGGCTTGGATATAACCGAGAGTGGGTGAATATTGACCAGGAATGGGAGAAGGGTGACTTATTATAGATTTCCATGAGCAAAAGTGTCTGGGAAGGCTAAAAAACAAAGAAAGTAAATGTACACATTAATGGGGAAAAAGGGTTGCTATAGTAACAGGTCTGTAGCATTAGAGGCAAACTCATACTGTGCATTAAAAGATGATCATTATGAATGAATTGAGAAGTTATGTTAGAAAATCAGTGAAGACTAAATAATTTAAGAATTTGCCCCTTCTCAGCTCAGGTAATTCAGAAGTAGCTCACTGAACAAAATTAAAGACTAAGAATTTTTGGACAAGTGTAGTTGTTAATGCCCACTTATTTTTTAAATAAGGCTTAAATCTGCTATTTAAATATGACTTGGACCGAGATTAATTAATAATAAATAGGTAATTAATATTTTGTTGTTTTTTTTTTTACAAAATCAGTGATCAATTTAGTGTCAATTTTTCCTATATAAGCTGAAATTTCATGTGATTTCTAATAGCTTTTACATATTTTTCTGAAGAATTTGAAAAGAAATTCAAAAATAGTTCAAAATCAGTTTTAGAGTTATTGTGATATGAAGATTAGATAATAGGTAAATAGATAGGTACATATAGACGAACATTCCTGCTGCTCTCTAGGGTCAACTGAAAAAGAGGGACTTGTACCTTTTGCTAAATTCTTAGATATGAGTCCAGACCCTATCATGAAAAGCTGATAAGCTCTTTCCTTCCTGAGGGAGAGAAAACAATTAGAGATCCTAAAATCTTGACTTTAGCCAGAGGATTCTCATTGGAATTTTAGACCCAGCAAAATACTTATACAGCAACAGAGACCATAGATCGTGATATTGATGACCCAAATCTATTTTAGCAGAGAAAAGAAAAAGGCATGGGAATAAGGAAAAGGAGGCTGGAGGGTGCTTATATTTTCAATACTAACACATGGAGGTGACCCAAATACAGAGTTCTATGATGTTCTGGGCCAGCACAGCCAAGAGTTCGGTGAGCCTAAGGTGGAGGGCGGGGGGGGGGGGGGGGGTGGGGGGGGGAGCAGTGAAGGATTGAAGAAAAGACAGACAAAGAGAATAAACTGGGTCTAGGTGGATCTCCTATGCCTGGCTAAGGCCACAGAGAGAGATCCAGAGGGCAAACTGATGCTTTATTTTATACCCAGAGGTAAACAAGGTAGTGGTCACCATAGTTACAATGTCCTTGTGAGTTTCACTGGTTTTGACAGCACTTGCTGCATTTCCCACAGCCCATTAGCTACCCAGATAAGATCTAGGGAGCATCATAAGGTCAAGCTTAATTATGCTAAGAGGGCTGTGCCCTCTCAGCTGGGACTTGTTTGTGGCTTTGCCAACCCATCAGTCCAAGACTTAACCCTATAGCTGCTCCCTACACTATGAAGCTGAACAGAAGGCCCAAGGGAGACAAACCTGCACAGGCATCACTCCTGGTTACCTAGATTATAGGTTCTCCACTTCAAGCTCAGGGTATTCTAATGCAAAAAATCAAAATCAAAACAAAACACACACACACACACAGTAATTAGATAAAAAGGGCTTTTGTTAAGCATGCCTTGGGGAGGAGTTAAAGAGTTTTGTGCTATAAGGAACAGAAAGGATCATAAAAAGACAAACTAGGACTTAAATAGATTGTAATGAGCCTTGTCAGATTTGGATCTTCTTGGGTACTGGAGAATTATTGTATCCTCAGCCACCGAGATCACCATCATTGTAAGAGCACTGTATCATTAACCCATATTGCTTCATTTCTTCTGTCTGGTGGTCAGTAATACATGAACAGAGCCCCAGGCCTGGAAGAGGACACAGATTGCAGGAACTGTGTGGTAGCTTCTAGGGATGGCTGGAATTGCTACCGGTTGTGGCAGATTGTATTGTTTCATTTACTTGGTCTGCACTCAGCTGCCACCAAAGAATGTTAAATCACCAGAAGGGTTGCTTAAAGAGGGAAGGGAAGGTCAACAGACCCTGCAAAGTATTACTGAGTCCATCGGCCCAATTGGGACTGGAGAATGATTGTAAGAAATGTATTTTAAAATGCCATGACTTTAAAAAGTTGTGAAACATCCTAACTACACCTTTAACTCTCGTCAGGGATCAAACCCATAACCCAGGTATGTGCCCTGATGGGAATCAGACCCACAACCTTTTGGTGCTTGAGGCATCACTCCAAACAACTGAACCACCCAGCCAGGGCTTTTAATTTTCAACAATAGAAGCCAGTTAGATAATAGTCACGGTAACTAACGGCTAGGCGAAATTAGGTTACTTCAGATTATTTAACATGTGTTCATAGTATATTCTATTATTGATTACTATATTCATTTTGATTCAGAAAACAGTTATTTACTGGGCAATCATACAGGGTATACACTTTTTAAAATATAATTTTATTGAGTTCAGAGAGGAAGGGAGAGGGAGAGAGAGCTAGAAACATTAATGATGAGAGAGAATCATTTATCAGCTGCCTCCTGCATGCCCCCTACTAGGGGCAGAGCCCATAACCTGATTTATAGGTCAACACTCAACCACTGAGCCATATCAGCAGGTTAGGGTATACACCTTGATAGGAGCTTGAGAAACTCTGTAAATAAGATACAAATTACCACCAAAGCTATGGTCAAATTATTTGTCCATTGGTATTTCTGGGTGTTTCTGGGTGAAGTCATCCAGAATCTTTGGCTGTTTTGTACAATATTTTACCAATATGTGTAGATAGTTCTTTCTCCTAATTACAAAACAAAATACATAAAATCTAAATATTGTTGAAAATTGGTTGTTTTATAAAGAATTTATTTCTATGACTAGTTCTCTCATAAAGGGAGCATGATTTAAATAATTATATAAACTAAGACTTTAGTTATTTTGAAAAGGATTTATATTAGTCCTGAGTTTTTTTCAGATCTTAAACACATAAGACACAAAAATACATAATATAACTGGGTGCTTTTATATCTGCATAGACTGTGCCAGTTCAAAGATACACTTGAGCCCATTCAGATTCAAAATGCTGCTGTCTTTATCCTCAAAGAAATTATTTGGTTTAACAATAACTTTTTATATAAAAAAGAATAATATAGCTTTGGAAGCATCTAATGTCTAATATAAGTGATCTAATACAATTGTAGTTGCTGAGCAACTAGAGAAAATGTGAGAAGTCCAAGTTTCAGAATAATAAAAAGCCCCATTTACTTTTACTGTAGTTGCACATTCATTTTCATCATTTTCAAAGTGAAGTATATGGGAAAAATTGATTTTGTGAGACTTTTAAATATATTTAATGAAAAACAGGTTAGAAACAGAATGAAAACCCTCTACCATATGTGATTGCTCTAATATTTACTCAATAAGTCATGTCAATGACATTAACTATTTTACTTTATTTTTTTTCTTTTGTTTTAGAAGCACTAGACAAACTTTTGGCTTTACCAAACAGATTAGTTGATTATGTACAACCAATATATGATTATAATCTTCTACCATATTTACCCTCTATACTGTGGTCCCATTAAAGAAGAATAAGGGATGGAACGTAATAGGGAAAATATAATAATGAAATAAAAAAAATGACAGTTTTCTACATCCATTGTATTTAATTGCTGGAGGCTGGTAACTCTTCTCTTCCACAGTCATTGATTGGTTGCCAACCCACGGTATTATTTTTTGTAGTGCTTAAGTTTAAGCATCACAGAAAAATATCCTTTGTAGAGAGACTAGCGAATGTTAGTCTCTCTGCAAAGGATAGACTAACATGGTCCTTTCCATGTGGAGCTTACCATCCAATTTAAAATTTTTATTTTAAAAGACTTATTTTTCATTACTTTTATTAACACATTTAATGCATAATTCAGTTGTTGAGAAATAAGTTACTGTGAATATTTGATAGAATTATAATTAAGATATTGCTGATCCTTTAATATTTTTTCACTCTTGATATGGGGATTTTTATTTTTTTAAAACCAAAATTATGATTTATAAAAACTACTGTTCTCATGAGAAAATTTGCATCATTTAAAATCTAAACAATGGATTTACAAAAGAGTGAATAACCGATTTTTTCACAACATGGGGGAAGGAACTAAATCTTATAATTTAATTTAAAAGTTGAAATTACTAGCCCAACATTTGTTAATATAATTATTCCAATGTACTCTAATAGTGAGGCTAATTGTTTGAGTATATGTGTATAATTTCCTTAAGTATTTTATATGCTGCAAATAGTCTAATGCTAAAATTGGCATTTTTCCAATTACTAATGGGGGGAAAACAACCATTCAAGGGTAATCTGTGAGATGATTTCACTGCTCTCTGTCATTCTCTCTTTTAGGTTTTGGGTGTGTAATCTCATAAAAGTAATGGTAGAATGATTATAAAATATGGGACTAAGTGAAAGTGTTGGACAGCTATGAAGAAGCTTGCATTTTGAGATCCCAATTCTTGTCTAGACATAGTTTTTTAAGCAATTATTCTTTTAATTAAATATTATGTGTTCAGTGTGGGAAGCAGGTAATGACTTGTAGAGATCCACTCAATTATGAGATTTTGTGGTGTCTTTGAACTAAAATTGTTTGCAGAAAAGAGATCAAGACTTAATTGTATTAATTTTTGCTATTGACATCATTTGTAGTTACTTAATATTTAGAAAATAAGGAATAGAATTTGCTTTAGGAAATAGGAGAGTCCTTTAAGTAAAAATTTGAGAACAAAATAAAGACCAGTGGCTCTCCAAATGTTCTGTAATGCCAATATAAAAATGGATTGACAGTCTGAAAATAATTGCATTATTAAGTGATTAATCCTTCAAACAAAATATAAATAGCTAAGAAATAGCATTAAGAGATATCCACTTAGCATTTGAAAAACAACTAAATTACCTTAGCTGAAGAAATAGTTTTCTCTCACTTGTTTCACACACATTTTAAAAAAATACTTGGTATTTCTTTATAAGTAGAGTAATAATTATGATTGAGAAGCCACATAAATATGTAGAAAATGATTTAATAAAAATAAAAATATATTATCTAGCTTTATTAAGGTACTAGTGTCTCAGTGCATGGGTACATACACATTGAAAGGAAATTAATTAGAAGAAATATTTTAATATCGCTACTTGTGTCTTACTAATGAAAAGAAAATAAGATTCTATTGAGTCTCCTATCTACCTACTCCAGGACTTCTATGAGGATCCAATGAGATGAGACATGGGAAAATGCTTCACAGACAATTAATCTACTTTGGTTAAAGTATAAAATGTTTGCACCTGGCTATAAAGCAGTGGTTCTCAACCTTTCTAATGCCCCGACCCTTTAATACAGTTTCTCACATTGTGGTGACGCCCAACCATAAAATTATTTTCGTTGCTAATTCGTAACTATATTTTTGCTACTGTTAATGAATCGTAATGTAAATATCTGTGTTTTCTGATGGTCTTAGGCTCTACAGCAGCAGTTCTCAACCTGTGGATCACTACCCACAGGTTGAGAACTGCTAGCAGGGTCACCTAAGACCTTCGGAAAACACAGATATTTACATTATGAGTCATTAACAGTAGCAAAATTGTAGTTATGAAGTAGCAATGAAAATAATTTTATGGTTGGGGGTCACCACAACATGAGGAACTGTATTAAAGGGCCACGGCATTAGAAAGATTGAGAACCACTGCTATAAAGTTAGTCATGCTCCTGGGCTGAAGAAACTCCAGGGAGGCTAGTTGCTAGGGAGAGGAAGCCGGGTGTTGCTATGTGACGATGTCATTACCCGGCACCCACAGCGACCATTGCTGGGCTGGGCTGGGCTGGTCTGGGCTGGGCTGTGGGCTGCATTTTGCTCCATGGGGTCTTGGCAGCTTTGGCTGTGACTTGGTGGGGTGTCACTCCAGGGTGATGGCAGGGCCTGTGTCCCACTTGAGGGAAACCGAGTGTTGGTTTGTTGGTGCCAGGTCCATGGTGCTATTTGTTTTTAAATGGTCAGTGTGCATCATTGCAGCTCCTGCATTGATCATCTGCCCCTGGTAATCAGTGTGAGTCATAGCTACTGGTCAGACAGATGGGCACTTAGCCTTTTATATATAGATAGATAGATAGATAGTTCACATATTATACATTTATCATATAATGTGTATAATTTAATGTTTTTTTTAATATATTTTATTGATTTTTTTACAGAGAGGATGGGAGAGGGATAGAGAGTTAGAATTATTGATGAGAGAGAAACATCAAGAAGCTGCCTCCTGCACACCCCCTAGTGGGGATGTGCCTGCAACCAAGGTATATGCCCTTGACCAGAATCAAACCTGGGATCCTTCAGTCTGCAGGCCGATGCTCTATCCACTGAGCCAAACCGGTTAGGGCATTAATGTTTTTTTAGCACGTTCACTGAATTGTTCAACTATCTCCACAGTCTACCAGGTGTACCGGTTAATAATGCGGATTCTTTTCAATAGATGGAGCTACACATATGTTGATATATATGCAATTTGATCTGTATGCTATTTTGTTGTATTGACAACAAGATTAAAAACTTCATATGTCAAATTTGCTGAAGGTGTTAAGATCATAGATATTTTTACACTAAAAAATGTCAAATTTTGTGCCAAAAAAAAGAACATTTGTGAGAAGTTATAATTTATTACTTTATTTTGAATAAAAGTGCTGCTGAACACTTTGGGAAGCTTATGATGAACATGCTGCATCTCAAGATACTTGTGAACGCTGGTCTAAATGCTTTAAAAGTGATGATTTTGATGTGAAAGACGAATGTCCAAGTCAACCGAAAAAGTTTGAAGACTAACAATTACAGTATTATTGGATGAAGATGCATATCAAACTCAAAAAAAACTTGCAGAAAGATTAAACATTGCTCAGCAAACAATTTCTGATCATTTAAAAGCAGTGGGAAATATTTTAAAGGAAGGAAAATGGGTGCCACATCAACCTAACGAAAGACAAATGGAAAACCAAAAAGTCATCAGTGAAATGTTGCTTCAACTGCATGAAAGAAAGTCTTTTTTGCATTGAATTGTGACAGGCGATGAAAAGTGGATTTATTTTGAGAATCCCAAATGCACAAAATCATGGGTTGATCCAGGTCAACCATCAACATTGACTGCAAGGCCAAATCACTTCGGAAAGAAAACAATGCTCTACGTTTGGTGGGATCAGGAAGGTGTGGTGTATTATGAGCTTTTAAAACCAGATGAAACCGTTAATACTGATTGCTACTGACAAATAATCAATTTGAACCACACTTTGATTGTGAAATGACCAAAATGTTCCAGAAGACATGGCAAAGTAATTTTGCTTCGTGATCATGCACCATCACACACTTAAAAGCCAGTTAAAGACAAGTTAAAAGATCTTGCCTGGGAAGTATTAACCCTCCCACTATATTCACCAGACTTTACTCCTTCAGATTACCACTGTTCCGATCGATGGCACACACACTTTCTGAGCAGCACTTCGAAATGTACAAAGAAGTAGAAAATTGGGTCTCTGAATGGTTTGCCTCAAAACAAGAAAAGTTCTATCGGGATGGTATCCACAAATTACCTGAAAGATGGGGAGATGCATAGCTAGCGATGGACATTACTTTGAATAAAGCACTTTTGATGTTTCCCTTGAAATTATCATGTTTTCTTTGATTACAAAATCTGCTTTATTAACCAGTACACCTAGTACTTTAGCCTATTAATCCTCCCCAAAAGAAATTCCACAACTCTTACTAATTGCTTCCCATTCTACCTCTCTCTGCATGTCCCCCACCCAGACCTAGTCCTGGAAAACCATTAATCTACTTTCTTTTTCTATATATGTGCCAGTTCTGTGCATTTTATTTAAATGCTACCAAATAATATGTTATTTTTTGTGTCTTTTTTTTTAAACTTAGCATTGTGTTTTCAAATTTCATTCATGTTGTAGCTTATATCAGTATTTCATTATTTTTATTATTGGTAAATATTATGATTGTACCACATTTTATTTATCTATTCATCAGAAGACAGATATTTGGAAGGTTTTCTCTGTTTGGCTATTATGAACATCCAGGTACAGAATTTTGCATGGACATGTGAACATTTGTGTACAGATTTTTGGGCAGACATGTAATTTATTCCCTTTAAGCATATATCTAGTAGTGGACTTATTGGGTCCTATAATAATTTCTGAGTGTAATGTTTCAAGGAACTACCAAATTATTCTCAGAAGTGGTTGTACTATTTCATATTCCTATTAGAAATATATGAGAGTTTCAATTTCTTGACATCCTCACTGACACTTATTGTATTGTATATCTTGTTTATTATAGTATCCTAGTGATTTTGATTTGCATTTTTTCAATAACTAAGGGTGTTGAACTTTATTTTTTGTATGTTTATTGATCACTTGTATATCTTCTTTGGATAAATTCCTATTAAAATATTTTGCCTATTTTTATAATTGGGTTGCATTTTTATTATTGAGTTGTAAGAGTTCTTTATGTATTCTGCATGCATGTTCTTTGAGGGGGACTGAATTGTGTCCCCTCTAAAATGTATATGTTGATCTTGTAACCCACAATATTTCTCAAATAGGGGCTTTCTGAAGTCAGATGGGTGGGCCCTAATCCTATGACTAATGTCCTTGTAAAAAAATACTTGCTTCTTTTTACTTGCTTTGTCTCCTCACTGTCATGCACCAAGGAAAGGACATATGAGGACACAGAAAGGGTAGAAAGGCCCAGGAAAGAGACCTAGGGAAAAACAACCATGTTAGCACCTTCGTTGGCCTATCTAGCCTCCAGAACTGTGAGAAATAACTTTCTGTTTTTAAGCCACCAGTCTGTGGTATTTTGTTATAGCAAACCTAGCAGACTAATACATATCAGATACATACTTTGTAATTCTTCTCCCCATTTTGTAAGTTGTCTTTTCACTTGTCCCATTATGTTATTGTTTACAGCACATAAAGGTTTTACTTTTGAAATAAAAAAAAAAATTTTTGCCCCCTGTGCTTTTTGTGTTATATCTAAAACAAACAAACAAAAAACAAACAGACAAAAATAAAACCACATTGCCTAATCCAAGATCATAGAGATTTGTTCTCATATTTTCTTCTAAGAGTTTTATAATTTATCTCTGACAGGTCTGTAATTCATGAGCTAATTTTTGTGTATTGTGTGAGGTAGCGGGCCAACTTCATTGTTTTGCATTAGGATATACAGTTGTCCCAGCACAATTTGTTGAAATGATTGTTTTCCCCTTATTGAGTTATCCTGGCATCCTCAAATAGTCAGGAGTATGTGGGTGCAGCATAGGGAATTTAGTCAATAGTGTTTTAATGGCTATGTTTGGTGCAGGTGGGTACTTGATATATCAGAGATAACACTTTGTAAGGCATATGCTTGTCTAGCCACTGTTCTTCTGTTCACTTGAAACTAGTATAAAATAATACTGAATATAAACTGGAATTGAAAATTTTTTAAAGCAATTAATCATAAATGTATAGGATTACTTCTGGACTTTCGATTGCTTCCCATTGATCCATATGTCCTTATGTCAGTGCCAATCAGTCTTGATTATTGTAGCTTTGTAGTAAGTTTTGAAATTGGGAAGTGTGAGTCTTACCAAATTTTTCCTACCATTCAGAATTGTTTTGTCTATTTTGAGTTTGTTGAATTTCCATATAAATTTTAGGATCATATAGTGGATTTCTGCAAAAATGACAGTAGATATTTTGATAGGGGCTTTGAACTTTTAGATAAATTTGGAGAGCATCGTCTTCTTAGAAATATTAAGATTCCAATCAAAGAACATGGATGTATTTCTATTTATTTATAGTTCTTTAGAGTTATTTCAATAATGCTTTGTAGTTTGCAGTGTATAAGACCTTTATTTCTTTTTTTAAAAAATTATTCCTAAGGCTTTTATACTTTTTGATACTATTTTAAATGGAACAATTTTTTAAATTTTATTTTCACAGTTACTTGTTAGTGCATAAAGATAGAATTAATTTGTGTACATTTGATCCTGTATCCTGCCATCTTGCTGAACTTGTTTAGTAGTTCTAACAGTTCTTTAGTGGATTCCTTAGCATTTATTGTGCAAACAGAATTAATTTTACTGCTACCTTCCCTAGATGGACACTTTTTTTTCTTGTCTAATTGCTGTGGCTAGAACCTCTACTAGAATGTTGAGTGCAAGTAGAAAGAGTAGACATCATGTCTTATTCCAGATTTTAGAGGGTAGGCATTAAGTTTATTTACAATCAATTATTATATCAGCTGTGTTTTATTCATAAATGTCCTCTATCACATTAGGAAATTCCTTTGCATTGATTACTAGTATTTTGAACAGTTTTCTATGAAATTGTACTGGATTCTGTTAAATACTTTTCCTATGTCTATTTAAATTATCCTATAATTTTGTTTTCTTAAATTTCATTTACGTATTATATTACATTAATTAAATTTTAAAGTTGTTATCATTTATGAAGTATATTTTAATGAGTTTTTATGAAGGTGATTTTAAGGCGCTATCCAAAGAACTCACCTATACTATGGCATCTTTATTTTGGTTAATGGGTTGTGATTGGTGTTATGGAAATTAATGCTAAAATTAATTTTATAAATTCCTATCTTTGCTACCAATTAATAATTTAGTCTGAAAAAAATTTAACCACATTTACACTTAGTTCAATTGGCATTTTCAAAGATGAAATAATACTTTTGTTAAAATTTTCTCTTGTGAGTTTTCAATATCAAAGTCTATATAGTATATATTCTTTTAAATTACATCATCATTGTATTGATCTTTATCATGTGTAAAGTCAATTCTCTATTACCTAGGAGTGGATTTTAACTGGCTTATGATGTAAACACCTTCCTTTCTGACTTTTACTCATACGTTCAACAATAAGTATGATTTCTCTACTTGGTACAATCCCATACCAAATGTTGAGGATACACTGTAAACAAAATTAGCAGTATTTGTGCTTTTATGAAGTTTCCAGTATAGAGTGGAGACAAACATTAAACAGACGGCACAAAACTGAATTTGCAATTACTGATTGTGATATGTGCTATAAATAAAACATAAGATATGAAACTGAAATTAAATATTATTGAAGAGGGAATGAAAATTGCTTATATCCATGACTACCCTTGAAAATCTCTTAGTGGTCTATAAATTATGATATACATAAACTTCCTTATATGAGGTCCTACAGAAATTTTATGACATGGACTCTGAATTATAGTAAAGAAAGGAATAAATTAGATATTTATATGATGATAGTTAAAGAAATAACTACAATTAATAGGATAAGATGAGCATAGAGAATTCTAAAATATCCTGTCTTCCTGAAAGATTTATTCTTTTTTCATTTGATTTTATTACTAAATCATGATAATATATTTAATTGATTTATATATTGGGAAGAAAAAAAACAAGATGATATGCTCATCTAATTTTGTTTAGGTTTTAAAGTATCTAATCATATAAAGAAATGTTCATTTGTGCAATTAATAAATTTTCCTATTTTTTTCTTTCCATAAAAAGGCAATAATTAGAGTTCCTTCCCAATAATTTATTTGTTAGGATTGAAAGTGAATTAATCCAAACAGATATTTAGTGTAGCATCTGACACTTATTAAGAATCAATAAATGTTAGTTACTTCTACCACTAATTCGTTTGTGAAATCTTTTGGCCATCAAAATGGGAAAATTTAGAAAGGTAAAAAGAAGACTGATTGCTTCCTACCCCATTATTAAATCTAGGATTGGACAAAATGAGATCTAAGGAATGTCATGTATTTTATAGATTAGTATTCTTTCTGTGTTTAGTATCTTGGATATTGGTAAGAAAATTGTTATATATCAAAGGATCATTTATTGCTCTAAAATTACAGCAATGAACTGTTTTTTGTTTGCTTATTTACTTTGGTGTAGCACTTCTAAATATTATTTGTTGATTGCTGTCCAGCATTGCCTGAAACAACATAGCACAAAACCATAAAATTTTAGTGCTATTTATGCTATCCTATATAATAAAGAGGTAATTTGCTAATTGAACTGTCACTCCAACACACAAGATGGCTGCCCCCATGTGGTCAAAGATGGCCACCCCCATGAGGACACAAGATGGCCACCACAAGATGGCTGGCAGGGGAAGGCAGTTGTGGGCAATCAGGCCAGCAGGGGAGGGCAGTTGGGGGGGGACCAGGCCTTTAGGGGAGAGCAGTTAGGGGTGACCAGGCTGGCAAGGGAGGGCAGTTAGGGGTGACCGGGCCTGCAGGGGAGGGCAGTTGGGAGGCACCAGGCCTGCAAGGAAGGGCAGTTAGGGGTGACTGGGCTAGCAGAGGAGGGCACTTAGGGGTGACCGGGCTGGCAGGGGGTGGGGGGGACCCAGGCCTGCAGGGGAGGGCAGTTGGGGAGGATCAGGCTTGCAGGGGAGGGAAGTTAGGGGTGACAAAGCCAGCAGGGGAGGGAAGTTGGGGATGAGCAGGCTAGCAGGGGAGGGCAGTTGTGGGGAACCAGGCTGGCAAGGGAGGGCAGTTATGGGTGACAGGTTCAGCAGGGTAGGGCAGTTATGGGCGACCAGGCCTTCAGGGGAGCAGTTAGGTGTTGATCAGGCTGACAGGGGAGTGGTTAGGGGGTGATCAGGCTGGCTGGCAGAAGTGGTTAGGGGCAATCAGGAAGGCAGGCAGGCAAGTGGTTCGGAGCCAGCAGTCCTGGATTGTGAGAGGGATGTCCAACTGCCCAGGTTTAAACGGGCAGTAAGATATCCCTTGAGGGGTCCTGAGAGGGTGCAGGCTGGTATGAGGGACACACACACACCCTGTGCATGAATTTCATGCACTGCGCCTCTAGTCTTATTAATAAATGATACCTATCAAGTCTGTTCTTGTTTTGATAGTAAGACATCATGTTAATATTTCAGGAATTATTATGTCTCAGCTTGAGTCTATTTTCTCAGGTCTCCATTGTGTCATTTGTTAAATCTTTACTCACTAATCTGGCTTAGGCATTTTCTTACAAAAACATAATCAACTCACTGTGAAATAGAGGCCATTGTCTAAGGGAGACCATTGGATGACCCAAATGATTTCATCAAAGTTTGACATCTTAGATTATATTCACAATTGAAAACAGATGAAAATGTGAGACATTTTGTAACTATCAAAGAAAAAAATTCTGCTTCAGTTATGTAGGCATTTTATGTGAAAGTATCTTTTGACTTAAAGTATCCATGTGAAAGCCCTAGTTCTCTATTATTATTCTATGAATCATCGAAGTACTTAACTTGTTTCTGATTATATACCTGGACTTCTTTGCTTCTGTAGCATTGATAATTATTAACCACTTGTTTTATAGTTTAAAATAATTGTTTTAGGCTAACCATACTTACTTATTGAATGGAGAGTTTGTTATTAAGTTCTTTCTATACACTATCACTAATCTCTTGTCATAGTTTAGCCTCCTCTCATAGTTGGAGCTAGCATACAGGATGTTTTATACAATTGCCCTGAGGATCAACATCTGTGGAAGGAAGGAAAGGAAAAGGTAGTGGGCCAAAGGAGAAGTCACACTTCTCCCTAGTCCCAGTGAAACCTTAGCCAACACTAGTAACATATGGAGCTAGAATGGTCCTTTAGAGTTATCCTGTTTGGCTTAGAAGAACACAACTTTTTATTTCCATGTAAGTTAGTCATTCCAGGTGGGACACTCTGCCTAGGTTGTTCTGTACCTGAGTCTAACATTTGAAAGGACTGAAAGCTAAATGCTGACTTCTGACAGCTCTCCTAGGAACGGGGGCAATGAGTCCTCTTTCGAGAAGGGATCAGAGATTTAACAGTCTGCCAATTCTGAATGGGAAATACGATTATCCCCATTTTACAGAGAGAAAAACTGAGACTTTCCCAGCTGCATAGATAATAATTACCTGAAATGGGATTCAAAACTGGGATTGCCTAGCTACACTAGAGCCCTGTACTTTATAATGTAATTCATTGCTTTCTCAGATTTTTGTGTGGTGATAAAATTTTCATAAAGACACCCGTTTTGTTTTGTTTTTCTCATGCTCATGAATGCCTAAATATCTTCCTACTGATTTGACTGTAGCTAATGTACAAAGCCCTTTTATTCTGCATTACATTTAATAGTACATATTCTCTGATATAATATGATCAGGTAAGGTTCTCACAGCCATTTGGTAAATAAGACAGGATAAGCATCATTATTTCCAATTATAGATTAGGGAGTAGGCACAAAAGTGATTATATAATTTTACTCAGTCAGAAGGTATATAAGAAAACTTGAAATTGAACCTTAGTGTTCTAAGTCCAGAATATGGATATAGTATCTTCATTAAGAATTCACTCATTGGGGATGTACTTGTGTACTTTAGTGTTTCAGCCTTGAGGATTTGAAATTTTATTGGCTCACAGACCAGGTCTTTATGAAGTCCTACTTTAATTGATTAAGAATATATATCTCACATCAGCATTTTTACTACCTTACTTTTTTCCCCCTCAAAAATACCATAATAGTCATCCTTTGTCATATTTAACTTCTGCTTCTAGTTAACAAAAATGTATACAGAAATCTCACAATGAAGTGAAAAAAAAACACAGCAGTAACTCTATTGGATAGTATTTCTATTTGTTATGAACAGGTTCTGGTCCTTGCCGTGCAACACACTCAACTGTGTCTCAATTGGAGCATAAGGGCCATAACCACCCCATGTTATTAGTTATGGAATTCACTGGATGAAGATTTAATTTGTGCCACAATATTCTTTTCTGTTTTGCTTTTCCCCTGAATATGTTTTTCTTTTGTAATTGGCTCATTTGACATGTGGCCATGCTGCTAGCTTCCATAAGTCTTCTTTTTTTTCCCCCAATATATTTTATTGATTTTTTTACAGAGAGGAAAGGAGAGGTATAGAGAGTTAGAAACATCGATGAGAGAGAAACATCAATCAGCTGCCTCCTGCACATCCTCCACTTGGGATGTGCCTGCAACCATGGTACATGCCCTTGACCGGAATCGAACCCGGGACCCCTCAGTCAGCAGGCCGACGCTCTATTCACTGAGCCAAACCGGTTTTGGCATCTTCTTTTTTTTGGCATGAGTTTGTGATTTTAAAGTATATTTAAGTAGTCCAAGTACTAGGAGTAGAAATGAGCAAAAAAAAACTTTAACAATAAAAATTTTTATTTCTTCTTCTTATTCTTTTTGTATATTATTTTAAATATTGGGCCTTTTGTTTCCTTTTTAACTGGATTACAGGTAATTGCTAAGATTTGAAACATTCACATAAAGATACCTTCAACTTAAAATAAACCTAAAAAGAAAGGAAAGTTATATTTCTATATAGCCTTAAAGTAAAAAATAAACTTTTGTTATCACTTTTATTTTCATTGTTTTATATATATTCCAAATTAAGTTACTATGTAGTCTTCTTTAAGGCATAGTTTTATATTTTGTTCACTAAAGATACCTGGTCTTTGGATTTTTTTTTATATTGTTGTGTTATCCTATTAAAAAAATAAGATTTACTTGAAACTTGCCAGGTATTTTTAGAATTACAGAAACATTATTAATGGCAAATGAATAATTTGGCATTCTGACTCTCTTAATGACAAACATACAGATATAATTTGATATAATAAACTAATTATGAAGAGTTAATACTTATGACATAACATCTATTATGAATTTATTCCTTACAATGCATATAATAAAGGTAAAATGATCACTAAACAAGGCCTGTCTATATCTGATTAATGCTGCCTCACATAGTGTCATATAATATTCAGTTCTATTAATGCAATATGCCCAGATGCAAATGGTCAAATGAAACAAAACCAAAGTGGAATTTAAAGAACTCTAGAATACCCCCACTTATGAAACTATGCAAGCTACATATTGTATTTAACATACAGTGCATCACGGATTAGAGAAAATGCTGCAAAAGACTCAGTAGAAGAAATATCCTTATTAAACAGGCATAATGAATAGTTGAGCTTGCTGAAATTCCCATCCTTCCAGGAACCTGGCCATCACTTTAATATCTATATCATTACACATGTATGGTTGGTGAATTATTTTCTCCTACGGAGGAAGCTCCTCTGATTATTTAATGGAAGATAATGGAAAAACAGGATTTGCTTTAGAGAAAGCTTTAATAATCTACTTAATGGAACAATCAAAGGCCATTTCCTGAAGTGACATCAAGAGATGCGAGACGTTTGTATTGATTCCAGAACTCCCTGGACTGTGCAGTTAATGTAAAGTTCCTTGCGAGCGCATTACGGACACTTCAGCTGGAACCTCGATCTCTCTTGCGTTCCCCTTGGAGCCTTGATTTAGATTGGGCGGCAATTCCAGCTTCATTTTGGGGTATTATATGAATGCTATTAAGATAACAGTATTTTCTTCTGCCATAAATCAGTGAAAAGATATGCGTCCTCCTTTACTCTGATGATATCGTGTGTGTGTGTGTGTGTGTGTGTGTGTGTGTTTGTAGGAGTTACCCTAATAATAATGTCCAGTTTAATTTCGTCCAGAAATAATTTTTTTAAGATTTACTACTTGGAAACAAACATTATGTTTGGCAGACATCTTCTAAAATGTAGCCGGCCAACTCTGTTCATTACTCAGAAGTATATTTTGCAATTAATTTATCCAGGAACTTTGACTGCAGAGTTGCTTCTCAGAAAGAGGTGGTCTGTGGGCACATTTTTCAAACATTTTTACGCCTTAGATATATGTCTGGTAAATCCAGCTTGATAAATGTCTGATCCAAAACAATGTCACGCTTACCCTATGCCATTTCATAACATATATTTCCACCCCATGTCGGATATGCTTCATATAATTTGTCATTAATAGATAAAAATACAGAATGGAGTTTTTCTTTGCTTGTGCTATAGGGGAACCAAATTATTTTAAGAGCCCTGGTCCTAGTTCTACAACATTGTTGGGTTCGCCTCTTTATAGAAGCGGCCATCCATGCAGCCAGGATGTCAGTTTAGACAAGGCATTAATTTGCTGAGGCTGCTATAACAAAACACCACGGGTTTCATGGCTTAAACAACTGCACATTGTTTTCTCATGTTCCGTAGACTGGGAATTCCAAGACTAACCTGCTGTGGGTTTGGTTCCTGCTGAGGCCTGTTCCAGACTCTGGCTTGTAGTCAGTCAGTCGGGCTTCATTAAATTGTGTCTTCACATTAGTCTTGTCTGTTTTTCCTCTTTTTTTATATGAATACCAGTCATATTGGATTAAAGTCCACCCTAATAATTCCAGTTTAACCCTCTTTCCAAATAAGGTCACATTCTGAGATCCTGGGAGTTGGGGCTTCAACATGAATTGTTTGGGATTCACACCACAACACCCATGATCGCTCATCTGAAAAAAAGTTGTGGTATGGTCATATTTTCCAGGCTTTTCAGAACCTTTCTAAATAACAAAAATATATTTTTCAGACTGTTTTTCTATTACCTTCAAAATACTGGATAGAAGTCCCTAAGGTCTCTAAAAGTGGTTTTGAACCCAATCGCTTCATCAAAGTCAGCACTGGAGCTGAAAAAGGAATAAGTGATTGATTTCATCCTGGCTCAGCCATTAACCATTGAATGTGCCCTGGGCACAGTATTTAAATAATATGAACAATTCTTCATCTAAAAAGGGGAATCTGTGTCCAAATTTATTCTTCTTATAAGAACATCAATTATATTAGATTAGGGCCCACATTAATGACCTTATTTTAACTTAATTACCTCATAAAGACTCCATCTCCAAGTGTGTTCACATTCTGAGATAATGAGTGTTAGACATTTAATATATGAATTTGGGGAAGATATAATTGAGCTTCAACCCTTTACAGAAATTTAGACCCCTACATTATTTTAAAAATCTAAACAAACTTTGGGCCTATTATTTACCTCATCCATTGTCAAAACATATGCCCATAGATTATTATTATATATGCCTTTAGATTGTATCATATTATATGCACCTCAGCGATATATAGAGAGATAAATTGTAGAGATAATTATATTGTCATCCTCTCCCCTGCACACACACAAGCATAAACTCTCAATTGTTCTTTTGGTGATCTGAAATATGGTGTTACCAACAAGGACACTGACACTTAGGTTGAAGAATTAGCCCAAGATTACCCTTGTGGTAACCCAAGCAGCATACTTTGATTTATAATCCATGTATGTTTATTCCCCAAACTCTTGCCTTTAACCACTATTTATTAGAACCTTCTTGACTTTTTCTTATTACAGCTGCTTTTTTCCTATCCCTGACAGTTTTTTGCTTACATTTTATAGTATTTGTTGTTACAGGCCAGCACCAGAATTTCTGAAGTCAGCTCAGTGACTAGGAGTCATTGGCATGTCTAAACCACAGTCCTCATGGTATTAACTGGCCTGGTAGTAAACCATACAGTGGAGTATCTCAAAGCCTTGCATGAACTTGAGAAGAAAACCATTCTTACAGCTGAAGATGTAACTTTAGCTCTTTTTTTGTTTATTTTGGGAGCAGGGTTACAGATAGCAAACAGATATACAGAAAAAAGGAAACAAGTTGAGTGATTAGATAATCCACAGGAATCAAATAAAATGACAAAATCACCTGCAATCTTAATAATAAGTCTTAGAATTACATAGCAAGTTATTTATTTTGTTATAAAGTACTTGGCAAACTATCCTGGAAAACACCTTATTTGAAAATATGAGAATGTGCTTCTTATCAGAAGTTCTTTAAAGTAAAAAATGATAAAAATGCATAGTAACAAAAAAAAACACACAAATACTTTCCAACGAAGATTAGAAATATTTTATCACCCTCCTTAGAATAATGCACTTAGGATTTTAATTTTATAAACATAGCTATTAGCATCTTATAAACCCCCACTTTGCCTCCCTTATCAATCAGCATTTTAGAATTATTTTCTAGCTTTCATTTAGTTTGTCTTTTTAAAATTGATTTATCAGGAAACTTGTGCTCTTCAGATTGTGGATAGCTACATGTTCACTGTCAATAATAAAAACAGTTCTGAATATTTCTATAATAACTTTATTCCACAGAAAATTCGTGATTGCATTTTGCTCTTCAAAACCCAACTCCCTGGGCTTCCTTCATCTGATAACTATTTCAGATTAGTCATTGATTTGTCTCTGTTGTCGGTATCAGGTTGCAGGTTCTTAAAGGACACAGACTGTGCACTCTGTTATACATCTTTACCCCGTAGCAGTCTTTGAAATGCCAAGAACTCTGAAGTCGTTTAATAAAAATCACTTGGATTGATTTTTATCTTTGCAGCCAAGTAGGGGAGACAGGTGCCATTTCCTCTGACTTTAAGATGGTCAAACACTCTTGGAGCAGAGATTAGGAGTCATATCTCCAACTTCCAAGCCAATTCTGAACCCATTAGCCTGATGCAGGGCTTCTCTTTGAAATACTCCTAACTGCAGACAACAATGAAGAACATACCTGTGTTCAGGGCCTGGGGTCCTAACAGCCACTGTCTATAGCTAGCTAGAATTTTCTTTGAAATTATGTATTTGATCTTTAAAAAAAATTATTGCATTTGTTATTGAATTTATTTGAATATAAAAATGTTGCATATACTTAAAGTAAGGCAGGTATACCAGGAAGCTATGTTGGCTTTATCTTGCAGGTCTTGTTAGCTCCTTCCTGTAACTGTCCCACCTGGAATATTAATGCCCCAGATTAAGAACCTTTCATGAGATATTTCACAAAAGTCTTTTTGCTTTAAGGTTGACTATAAAAATGGTTCAGATGCAGAAATTCACATGAATAGTACAAATTCATGAAGAGGCTCTTGTTCTATGGGATGGAACTTAGAACATTTATTTTCATGGAACCCTGAATTCTGTTGAAGTGTAAGAGGGTTACTGCAGGGTGAGGGGGAAGGAGTGGAGCAAAGCCAGGCTTCTGGTCTTCTACCCTTTGCCTTACACTGAGCAGCTCCATTCTCATCTGGTTTACTTTTAAGATTTTATTTTGTAGCCCTCACTGGTTTGGCTCAGTGAATAGAGTGTCGGCCTGCAGACTGAAAGGTTCCAAGTTCAATTCTGGTCAAGGGCATGTGCCTTGGTTGTGGGCACATCCCCAGTAGGAGCTGTGCAGGAGGCAGCTGATTGAGGTTTCTCTTCCATCGATATTTCTGACTATCTCCCTCCCTTCCTCTCTGTCAAAAAAATCAATAAAATGTATTTAAAAAAAAGATTTTATTTTGTAAAAAGTTTTCTTTTTCTATTCTTTAAGACACTAAATTAAATGAAAGGATGCAATTCAACATAGAAATTTGAATATCTTTGAATAACTTAATTTCTTTATTCCATTATACATTTATTTTTATATTGACTTTCTCAATTTCAACCAGTATTCTTGTAAACAACCAGCGAAAAGGAATGCATATGTCAAAACTAAGCATCACAATGACTTAGAGGTATTACTAAGTGTCATGCACATATTTTATGCCTAATATTCACAACCCCATCCTTTCCAGATGTCATAGAGTTTTTCTTTTCAACTACTTTCAGTAATGGGATTGTGTAATTTTTTATGCAGCCCATTATATTGTTGGACACCTCTCTTTGTTAGTAAGTTCTTTTTAAAAAAAAGATAATCTTTATTTTATTAATTAGAAAGAGAGAGAAAGGAGGGAAGAAAGAGAGAATCTTCAATTTTTTTGTTCCATGTATCTATGTAGTCATTGGTTGCTTTTTGTTTGTGCCTTAATCAGAAATCGAACCTGCAGTAGGGGGCATGCAAGAGGCATCTCATTGATGGTTCTCTCCCTTTTCCCTTTCTCTCTCTTTAATATCAATAAAACCATACTTTAAATAAATAAAATTATTTTTATTCTAAATATATTCACTTTAATAACTAATTTTTCACTTATAATTGTCTATCTCTTTATTCAGTGGTCGGCAAACTCATTAGTCAACAGACCCAAATATCAACAGTACAACTATTGAAATTTCTTTTGAGAGCCAAATTTTTTAAACGTAAACTTCTTCTAACGCCACTTCTTCAAAATAGACTCGCCCAGGCCGTGGTATTTTGTGGAAGAGCCACACTCAAGGGGCCAAAGAGCCGTATGTGGCTCGCGAGCCACAGTTTGCCAACCACCGTTTTTATTAAACCTCCTCTTGAATGAACCTTAAGTCATCAAACAACTGATTCATCCTCCACATATTCAAAAACATCAGTTAGGTTTTCTGTCTTCTATTTCCCAGGTAAACATCCTCAGATGCTTTCTAGTATGATTATGCTTTTCGGACTTGTCATCAACCACTGATTCATGACCCATTTGCTCATTAGCTAAGACCCCACTCCCCTAAGACTGGGAATGAGTGGACTTGAAAGCTTGGGAGAAGGTGCAGCATAGCTTAGTATAAAATAAGTACATGCTTGGCATGAAACTTTTATAAGTTTGCAGCCTAGAATTGCAAGTTATTAATTCTATTACATTAGGAAATACCTCTCACCTTTATTTTACAATAAAGAACCCTCATCTATAAAAATGGATGACAATACCTAGCTCCAGTTTGAGCAGTATAATGAAAAAATATGTATAAGTCACCTACTTCATTACTTGGCATATAGTAGATGATCAGATAATATTTGCTATTATTTTTGTTAGTGTTTAAACAGAAACCCGTACTCTTTTCTGTACCTTTCACAGAGACTGGGCAAAGTTTGATTATATTTAAAAAAACACACACATAATGTTTCTCATTTTACAAGTAATGAAAAGCCTGTTTTCTCCTGGTGAGTTATCAGACAGATTGAGCAAATGAACCACTAGTCACTGCAATCAAGCCTAGCTAGGCCTGGAGGAGTTTCAGGCAGTTGCACAGAGTTTTGACTTCCCTGAGGACCTGTGGTTGTCAACTGATTCTGGAAGCTTATGGTACAACTTCTGGTGCTTCTCTGGGCCGTCTGTGCTCAGTGCTGGGCAGGAAGCCAATCATCTGGAAGGGAAGTAAGAACATGGGGCATTGTTTAAACTAATTTCTCTATATACCGATCAGTTATCCAGATTATGAATCATCAATAGCTTTACTTTCTGACAGCCTCCCTTATGGGTCATTACATGTTCAACCCATTAAATTTTTAAAAAGAACATTTGAGGAGAGGGTTGGTATGATAAGTAGGTATTTTTAGTATCACTGAAAATGAATTTGAAGTGAGAGAATGAAGTTGTGGTTAAAATTAGCTGAAATAAAAAAGATAACAGTAGTAATAAATGATGTGTGTATTTAAATTATCTGTGATATTCATGTTTCCACTGCCTAGGGGATCTCAGAGTCACATAACATATAAGCTAGAATGACAAAAATATTTGAGATGATAGAGCTAAGTAGAGAGAAGTAGTTCATGTGATAAAAATGCACGCGCGCACACACACACACGCTCACTGCAAATAGTAAACTACATAACAGCTGACAGACCTGGATTGGGGAGACAAGAGACAGGGTTTTGAGACTGATGGCTCCTGCCTGTGCATGGGAGCTGCACTGCTCCAAAGAATTTTTCCCTGTGAAAATGGGGCAGATTTTTTTGTTCTCCCCCAGCAAAGCTGGAAATCTGGAATTTTATGGCAAATTATATCATATAAAAATATTGGACTAGTTTAAAATGAAAACTATACCTTCTGGGCCAAATATAAAGTTACTCATGGCTGATCTGACTCCTGCATAGATATTTGTAACGTTTACCCACAAGTGAGCTGCATACAGCCCCACACAGGGCTGGGATCAGGGGCTAGGGTGGATGCTAAAGACTAAGCTGACTGCTTAGAGGGGTGATGTGTGGCCTGAAATAGGTCTTGAATAATATGTGGTATATTATATACTTGAGGATATATTTATCTGTGGTGTATAGGTGCATCTTTGGCACAGGGAAATGTATGTGCAAAGGCAGGGATGTGTGAATGGTGTGTCTTGTTCACAGATGCTCAACCAAGATGTCATTGTGGGCATTTTTGAGCGTCTAGTAAGGCCTGCTTTGTTAGAGAATGTACAACGTGCATCCTTATTTTGTTTTGCCTTATACTTGCAATTTAATTTTAGTCTCTGTCTCTCTATCAAAGGAGTTAACTTTTTTTCCTTGGTATACTTATAGACTTTTTTCCAAATAAATAGAACAAACAAAAAAGTGAAAAACAAACAATTCCCATGTCCCTGTTTTTTCACATAACTATAACATTCAGTTATACTTTATGAAAGTACTTTATGCTAAAGCTATGAAGAGGATGTAAAAGATGTAAGTAGTTTATATCTTTATACATTCATGCTTTGGGGAAAATTTACTGCCATCAAAGTAGATATAATATAAAACCAGGTTTGCTCTTCTTCCCAAGTGTCTCTTTTTTTTTCGTTTTATTTTGTTTTGTCTCTTTTTATTTTTTATAAAGACAAATAAAATACAACTTCTTTCCTTTTAAAAAACATCTTTGTAATTTTTCTCATTGAGAGACCCTAATTAAAATGTTCCATTCGAAGGATTTTTTTGCCAACACAAATTCTCATTAAGCAAGTGCTTTCTATTTCTTACTGGAGTTTAAGGCTGTAGTATTCCTAGAGGGCAAATTTGCAGCAACCCAAATATACAGCAATATATATTATTCCAATATCTTAAAACAGACTGTACCAGACATTTTTAATAGGAATGTATTGATCAACAGATTTTATACTTACCATTTTGGAAACGTGTAATGATACTTTAACATCATCTTTAACAAAAAGTATTCCCATATAGTAGATATAAAAACGATCCCATTCTCACATGCATCTACTCTTCTTTATCATAAGGGAAAGAAAATGTAAGAGATTTTCTCGTTAACACTAATTATTTTGTTTTGCAATATTGTTTTAGGATCTGCCTTTTTAGTGTTTTTATATTTTTAATCCCAGAGGATGCAAACAAATTTCAGTGATTTCTTTATAAAATAAACTTAAAGTCCTTTAAAAATATATAAATTCTTAACATCTTCTGTAAGTCATTAATTTTTCCAAGTTTAACACTTCCTATTATTCTTGGCAAACAGAGGGGAATAATCTTCACGGAGTATGAGTCATAAACTAATTATTCATTACTCCTTTTTATTATTATAATTGCATATAATTTTGTTTAATAATTTAATTTATTTATAATATCTGCCACATTGAAATTATAACTAAACCATAAAGTTAGTTTGTATATATTGTTCAATATTTTAATTTATTAATCATTAATAATTATTTTATTTGTAAATAATTCAAGCAAGAAGATATTCTGAACATGTCCCCTTGTTAACAAAAGAATATTAATGTTGGTTCATTCTTTTTCACAAAATTTCTGAGCAACATTTTGATTTTGACTATGAATTTAAGTACTAGGTTTAAATATAACGAAATAAAGCAAGTTTCTAAAGTATGCAGTATATCTCATAATTGATTTTACTTATAGCTAAAAATGAAAATGTAAAGTTAATTTAGTTGATTTATCATGAGCTAAAACGGACCTGATAGTCAGTACATATGAGTGAATTGACCAAATGAACCGCCTGAAGGTAATTGATGCTACAGCAGCCTTTGGCACCTGGAATGGCGGCCGTTCAGCAGTGCTGTGCTTCGGTCCTGATCGGAAGCAAATGGCAATGCTCCCGATATACTGTAGGTAAAGGTGAGGGACCCGAAAGGATTTATTTTATTAGAAATATATAATTCATTTTGAAAATGGGATTTTAAATTAATTCTTATTAACATTTTGAGAAAATGTTGTTTCAAGTGATAAAAACATTATAACACCAATATTAAATCTGTCCATTTATTGCTGCAGTTCTCATGGTTTAATCCTATTTAACTAAACCTTTGCTTCAGGCATGCTGGTTTTTCTTCAATTGAAAGAAAGTAACAAGTTGTTATTTACTTCTAGGCTTTTTCTCATGCTTCCCAGTATGCACCTCTCAATACCCCTTGAATATTTTATTTCTTATGGTTGGCCATTCAAATTTTATCTCTATGCTTTAAATGTTTCTTCCATAGAATTATTTTGACATGTTGTAATACTTTTATATCACATCCTGCTCTATTTTACATAGCCCACTTACAATTAGTATTTATTTTATTTATTTGCTTTGTTATTATCTGGTTCTCCAACTACAATGAGAACAGAGACTATACAGATGTCCCACAAAAATGTATACACACTTTAACAGCTGATAGCTCAATTTTGAAAATGAAATGTATTTTAATAAACACTGCCTATATAATTATTCAAAGTGCATGTATACATTTTGGGGACCAACCCTATATTTGTCTATCAGCACCGAGGAAAGACAGCAATAGAGCTAAGTGGTCACCAAGAACCACACTATCTGGTTTGAATCTGGGATCTGTCATTGACAAGACCACAGGCAAGTTTCTTATCCTTTTGTGTGTCATCTGTAAAGTGGATAATAATACAAGGTTTACATGAATTAACATATGTAAATTATGTGTCATATAATGAGGCCTTATTTTACATAGTAAGTAATCAATAAACATTTACTGAATGAAAAGATGAATGCCTGCATGCATAAATAAATGTTGTAATAGAGCTTTGTTGTCAGAAAGACCAGGATCTGATGCAAGTTCCATTATGACCTTGGCAAAGTTATTTAACTTTTTGAACCTTAGTTTCTCAGTATATAATATTGTGTTGACATTCTTGAGGGTTTTGTAGGATTGAAATGAGGTGGTCTTTAGAGCATGTTTTATGACCTACTTTTGTTTGAAAAAAATTAGAAGCCCTAGATATTTTCCCCACTATGGAACTAGGGAGTATCCAACAGCCCTGCCTGACACCATATTTACCTGTTGTTGGGATGATTATCTCTAACAGTTCTAGTAATTAAAATTGTTTGATTATAAATAACAAACATAATTCAAGCTAATTTTAGCCTAAATGAATTAAGCAATTAATGAATGCACATTTATCATAACAGATTGAACAAGAATCATCCATGTTCACACCCTAACCTTATTGTTTTCCATTGCCCTTTTAAACTTTATGGATTCAGTCTTCCCCTTTCCTGGATGAAAACCCTGGCAATGTCATTACTTTTATTTTAATTCCTGTGGAATAAAGCAGTCTTACAGTCATTTTAAATTATAAAAATAATTTCAATTCAGTATTTAGAACATACTAGTTTATTAGTTTTCTATTGTTACTATAACAAATTAACACACAATGGCTTAAAACAAAACAAAGTCATTGCTTTATAGTTCTACAGATCAGCAGTCTAACATGGGTAAGGTCAAGGGATCTACAAAACCATGTCCCTTTCTAGAAGCCTGGGGAAGAATCTACTTTTTCCAGCCTCAAGAGCCTACTTGCAGTCATTGGGTTGTGCCCTTTCTTCCCTCTTAAAACAAACAGTAGCAGATTAAGTATTTTTCACCTCACATCTTTCTGACACTTCTTTCTGTCTATTCCTCTTCTACTTTTAAGGACTCATTATATTATATCACTAAATTAATTCAGGGTCATCTCTCCATGATTGCAACCTTAATTCCCTTTGTCATGTAACATAATAAATATACAGGTTTAAAAGATTAGGACATGGACATCTTTGGGGACCATTATACTGTTTAAGTCCTGACTTGTAGATTGGGATTTTCTATAGATTCAGTTTTATAAGGCATGAACCAAGACACTTCCTTTTTACTTTCTGGTAGTAGCAAACACATTTTACATTCCAAAACGTTTCATGCGGTTCCCTGGAAGTCCCTCTACTCTGGCTAATGGCTCAAAGTTGCCATTCTTCCAGTTCCTTCCTCCCACCCTAAAAAAATGAATTAGTCTCATGACACAGCAATTGATATCTAAAGAAAGTAAGTTGTTCATCAATTCCTTCATCAAACTTTCTCTTATACTTTCTCAGGTCAATATAATATCATTAGTCAGGCAAAGGAGTCCTGGGTAACAGAACAGGTTCTTGAAGTAATTTTCTTATTAATTCACTTGGTATAGGGTCAAAGAGGTGTTTTTCTCACATTCATTAAGATTAGAATGGTACCTAAAGTTGAACCAATGTACCATGAAATCCAAAGGCCAGGTCTTAGGAACAATTGAAACTAATGAAAAAGCCATGAGTAATTCAAACTAATTTCTCTCTTTATTTCTTACCTCTGTTTCTCAATACCAATGAGCTGTATAAATCTTCCTTCTGTGAATAGCTGTTCTATGGTCCCTCATCTCACATGGGTAAACATGGCTAAGCATTTATCTCCTGACTTTGCATGTAACAAACCTGATTTTAATTCTCTTTCAGTCCCAAATTAAAATTCCAGGGTGCAAAATCTCTGATCTCCCTAGTTGGAATTTTATGTACATACTGATTCAATCAACATTAACCTATGGAACGAGCTATAGTACATAGAACAAAATGCTCCATACCTGTGGGTTTAGGAAATACATAAGAGAGAATCATTATGACTTGGCAAAAATTCCAAAAACTATGTATCATATTAATTTGTAAATCTTATAATAACAATAAAACAGAAATAATAATCATTATTATGCTAAAATTTTGTTAAGAGCTTATTATGATGAGGCCCTAAATTATTATGTGGAATTATCACCTCCACCCCTTGTAGAAATTCAGATGTTTTCTTTAGTTTAATTAAAAAAAAATTGAGGCTCAAAGAAGTGAAATAATCTGTTCAAAATCACACTGGGAGTAAGTAGTGGCCATGACCTAAATCCACATTTCTCTGATTCCAAGGTCCAACAAAACTATGTCAACAGAATGATATCTACTGTATAATTTTAACCAAAAAAGTCTGTTTCAAAATGTTATTCACATTATTAGAATTTGTATATCTATGCATGTCTATAACTGTGGCTCTATCTCTACATCTATATCATATGTATATCTATCTACTCTTAGGCTACCCCTTGCCTCTCTTTGTTTTTTTTTTTTTAGGAAATTGGTCAACATATATTTATTGAAGGAATGAACAAATTCATGGACTTCTCAACATTTAATAAATAATAAGCATTATCATTATTATCAACGTATCGTTAGCAGAATTCACAAAACTCTTGTATAATATTCTTCAAAGTAGACAGAAAAGAAAATTAAAACAATTTACTGAAGGCAAAATTATGAAATTCAAAACAATATGGTATTAGAATATAGCTTTCAGTAGTCAAGATATGAATTTCATGATATCTAAAATCAATAACCTGCATATTTTTAGCTAATTCTTTATAAATGTAGAGTTAATAAATATAATGAAGCTATAAGTTGGGGTTATATTTCCTGATAGTACTTAAAGAACAGGTATTCTATGTTCTTGTGAAGTGCACAGCTGTATGGCTTGGTTCCGCCAAACTGGGTTCGATTAGAACAAGTTGTCTAAAAAAATGGCATATGTCACTGGCCGGTGTGGCTCAGTGTTTGATTGTGACCAAGAGGTCACAGTTCAATTCCTAGTCAGGGCACATGCCAGGATTTCGCCTTGCCTCTCTTTGTCCCTAAGATATATATTTAAAAGTTAATACTGGCTACCTCTGAGAATGGAATCATTTGTTATTAAATTCTATATTTTGGTTAATGATCATATAATGTCAATAATCCTATGAAAACAATTTTGTTTGTTTTCTAAAGAACAAGAAATGTCGAGCTTATTTTTTATTTTATTTTGCTATGTTCCTGGAGAGTGAAAGTGTTCCCTTAGGTGGCTTCTTGTCTGCTTTCTTCTAAAGCTCAAACAGAATTGTCCTGCTGTTTCCTTTTTCTAACATAAATCTTCCCAAACAACATGGTGGCTAAGACACTTGCATTATTCTCTGTAAAAGTATGGGTTTGTAAGAAACAAGCTGTGAAGTATTTGCTGAGTGATATTTATCTTCTCTAAATTATACTATAGGTTTTCCTCCTAAGATTTCCTGTTAAAGTTTACAAAAATATATTTCCTTATCAACTAAATTGACTAAACACTTAGTGGATTCCTATTTATACACATACAATTATTTCTTTATATTAGCTATTTAATAAAACTAATAAACTTAAGATTCCATGTAGAAACATCAGAGATATAAATTTTAGATAAATCATGTGAATATCCTTGGCGTTTTTTTTGAGAGCACAGTTTAGATCCTCTTGTTTTTTACCTTGCTAACTTAATGGAAATAAGTCAAGAATCATAAATAAGGCTTAATTTGTTTCTCAAAAATAGTAAACAAATCTTTATTTTGATTCTAAAATAATACATAACTTGCTCTAAATTGTCAAAACTCAGGAAAGATGCAAGTAAAAATTAGACAGCAAACAATAATCCTATAATGTAGAAATAATTGTTTTTATGTTTTATCATATGTCATATAGCTTGATGAAACATAACACCCAACATGTTGAACATTGTGCAGGTCAATAAATAGTTCTGCATTAATAGTTGCAGGTTATTCTTTTATTCTATCTATCTATCTATCTATCTATCTATCTATCTATCTATCTATCTATAAAAGGCTAATCTGCAGTGTCCCATGGGAGTTTAACCAGAGACCAGGATTTCGATTGCTCACTATGATGTACGCTGACCACCAGGGGGTAATGTGGAACAAAGGAAGGCCCCGGCCAGCAGTCAGAAGGCCCCGATCAGCCCTGATCACCAGCCAGGCCTAGGGATCATACCCATGCATGAATTTCATGCACCGGGCCTCTAGTTATATAATAATTGATTTTAAAAATCTCTTTTTTTAGCATTTAATTGCCTATTTTTTAATTTTGTAAACAATACCGATGAATGTTGCATAACCTAATTTTCAGACTTCTGATTATTGTCTTGGAAAATCTTCTAGGAGTGCAATTTCAAATGGTATGACTTTTACTTAGTATTTTAGATATATTTGCTAAATTGTCTTCCAGAAATGTTGCATCATTTCTGCTCTGCCTATTGGAGAAATAAATTATATTTGACTTGCTTTCTGACATAAAGCTAGTGTATAGGACAGAATATCTAAACAATTGTTTTCAGACATTGGAAATTGGAATCTCAGCTCTGTGATTCCTGAAAAAGGATAATTAAATAAGGTGAGCCTTATACTCAGAGGCAATTTACAAATTATAACGATGGGAAAATATCCTGAGTTGAAGAGTTATAGATTAAACTTTGGGAATAATGATCCACCTGCACTGTGTATGTGGATATGATTTTAGAAAAAAGAGAACTGCACAAAGTAAGAGCTTCAAACATCTGCAAAGAACTTCAAACTCCTTAACTTAATTAGTGGAAAGTATGAAACTTCATGATGTTGAACAAAGAACGACTGTTAAGAAAGAAGAATGACCAGAGAGCTCCAAATTGGACAATTCCAGAACTCACACTGGCTAGAAAGTATTCATGTTTCCACCAACAGGGATGTAGAGACTCTTGACTGGACAGAACATTCAGTAGTGCTCCAAAAGTATCACACACCTCAGTGGTAAAGGCTTTATCATTAAAGCTACTCTAGGCCTTCCCTAAAAGATTACAAAACAATTCTCAGAATGATCAAGCTGCTCTACAAATAACATCCTTCCCAAACAAAGTCTATCATCTTTAAAGGAATACAACAAAATTCATCACACTACAACACAAGTAACGGTGTTAAAATGTTCTGTGTCCAATCAAAAATTACCAGACATGCACCCTAACCAGTTTGGCTAAGTGGATAGAGCATCAGCCTGCGGACTGAAAGGTCCCAGGTTCAATTCCAGTCAAGGGCATGTACCTTGGTTGTGGGCACATCCCCAGTGGGGAGTATGCAGGAGGCAGCTGATCAATGTTTCTCTCTCATTGATGTTTCTAACTCTCTATCCCTCTCCCTTCCTCTCTGTAAAAAAATCAGTAAAATATATTTTTTAAAAATTACCAGACATGCAATGAAGCAGAAAATTGAAACTCAGAATTAGGAGAAAATTAATTAACAGGAATAGACCCATAATGATTAAATTAGCCCACAATTTTAAAGATACTATTATAAATATGTGCAATAATGTAACAGCAAACAAAGACCTAATGATGAGAAAATAGAAGATATAAAGCCACTGTTCCTAAAACTTCCTGGTACTGGCACAAGAACAGACATATAGACCAATGGAAGAGAACAGAGAACCCAGAAATCAACCCTAGCCATTATGCTCAATTAATATTTGACAAAGGAGGCAAGAGAATACATTGGAGTCAAGACAGTCTCTTCACCTAATGGTGTTGGGAAAATTGGACTGATACACGCAAAAAAATGAAATTAGACCACTAACTTACACCATACACAGAAATAAACTCAAATGAATGAGTTAAATGTAAGATGGGAAACCATAAAAATCTTAGAAGAATCCATAGGCACCAAAATAGCAGACATATGCCATAGCAATATCTTTACCAATACAGCTCCTAGGACAATGGAAACTAAGGAGAAAATAAACAAATGGGACTACATCAAAAGAAAAAGTTTCTGCACAGCAAAAGAAACCATCAACAAAACAACAAGAAAGCCCACTGCATGGGAGAACATATTTTTCAATGTTATCTCTAATAAGGGTTTAAGCTTCACAATTTATAGGGAACTCACACAACTTAACAGAAGGAAAATAAACAATGCAATAAAAAATGGGTCAAGGACCTAAATAGACACTTTCGGGAAGAGGACATACAGAAGGCAAGAGACATATGAAAACATGCTCAAAGTCACTAATTATCTAAGAGATGCAAATGAAAACAACAATAAGGTATCATCTCACACCTGTCAGAATGGCTATCATCAACAAATCAATAAAGGACAAGTGCTGGCGAGGATGTGGAGAAAAAGGAACCCTCATCCACTGCTGGTGGGAATGCAAACTGGTGCAGCCACTATGGAGAACAGTATGGAGTTTCCTCAAAAAACTAAAAATGGAACTCCCATTTGACCTAGTGATCCCACTTCTAGGAATATATCCCAAGAAACCAGAAACACCAATCAGAAAGGATAAATGCATCCTATGTTCATAGCAGCACAATTTACCATAGCTAAGATTTGGAAGCAGCCAAAGTGCCCATCAGCAAATGAGTGGATTAGAAAACTGTGGTACATCTACACATTGGAATACGAAACTGCTGTAAAAAAGAAAGAGCTCTTACCATTCACAACAGCATGGATAGACATGGAGAGCACTATGCGAAGGGAAATAAGCTAGCCAGAGAAAGATAAACATCACACGATCTCACTCATTTGTGGAATATAATGAACAACATAAACTGATGAACAAAAATAGAACCAGAGACATAGAAGCATCAAACAGATTGTCCAACCTATGAGGGAAGGTCGGAGGTGATGGGGTAAGAGATCAACCAAAGGACTTGTATGCATGCATATTAGCATAACCAATGGACAAAGGAGACTCATGTAATACTTTAAACAATAAAGAATTTAAATTAATAACAAATATTTAGAACGTTAAACATATTAGAAGTTCCAAATAGAACTTCTAGGAATGAAAAATAAAAAGTTAGAAATGAAAATTTTACTGGATGAGATTTACATTAAGACAGATACTGCAGAACAAACCGTTGGCCAACTGAAAGACACAGAAAGAGAAAATATAGAAACATAAATATAAAAGGGATTGAAAAACAGCTTTGGTTACCTGAATATATCTATACCTATACCTACACCTATACCTATACCTATACCTATACCTATACCTATACCTATACCTATACCTATACCTATACCTATACCTATACCTATACCTATCTGTATACCTATATCTATTTCTATATCTATATCTAATCTATATCTATATCTAATCATCTATATCTATCTATCATCTATCTCTATGAATGTTTATGACATATATGTTGAGTGCCAGAAGGAAAGAGAAGTGAAGGAAGGAGATGCAAAATATTTAAAGATAACAATTAATGGCAAATTGGTTGTGTGTTTTTAGAATTTGATGAATATTATAAACTGACAGATACAAAAAATTCAACAAACTCCAAGTATAATAAACACAATAACACATAATAATCAAATTGATTAAATATGACTTACCAATAGAATAAATAAAAACACCAAAAGACAAAAGACACATGGCATATAGAAGATAAGGGATAAGAAAAAATATAGTTTTCTTGAGAGGTGACAAGGGAAAAATATACTTAAAATAATGAAAGAAAAAGAAACACAATTGACCTAATATTCTATGTATAGAAAATATCTTTTAAGAATAAAAGCTAAATAAAGACTTTTTCAAACAAAAATGAGGGAATTTATTGAGATAAGAACCACAATGAAATATTCTATATTCAAGGGCACTTTTTAACTAAAAAAGTTAAATTTGAATCTACACAAAGGAACATAGAGCATAAAATGGTAAATATGTAGGTTAATATAAGAAAATACTTTTCATGTATAATATAATTGAAAATGATTCACTGCTTAAAGCAAAAACAATAGCATTGTACTGTGATTTATAACATCCTATATAATAAAAGTGTAAGATGCTAAGTGTATGTATGTCCGGTGAGCCATTCAACCTATCAAAGCATAATATGCTAATGATATGCTAAGGCCACTCAACCACTTGTTATGATGTGAAGTGACCACCAGGGGGCAGATAGTCGACCGGTCGACCAGTCACTATGATGTGCACTGACCACCAGGAGGCAGACGCTCTGACCGATAGGTTAGATTGCTGCTGGGGTCTGGCTGATTGGGACTGAGCAAGACGGGCTGGACATACCCTGGAGCCCTTCCGCAGCCCCTCCCCAGTTGTCAACCTCCTGCATACCTCTCCAGACCCAACTGTGCTTCAGTGAGGTCCCTTGGCCTGGCCTGCGTCCTCTCGCAATCCAGGCTGAGGGACTCCCGCCAACTCCGAGTGCACAAATTTTGTGCACCAGGCCTCTAGTGTGTAATAATACATGAGCAGTATCAGCATTACAAAGGACAGGAAGGAGGAAAGGTAGTATGCTGTTATAATTTTCTTATATGTGAAATTGTATGTTTAAAAGTATAGGGCCGTGGTTGGCAAACTGCGGCTCGCGAACTACATACGGCTCTTTGGCCCCTTGAGTGTGGCTCTTCCACAAAAGACCACGGCCTGGGTGAGTCTATTTTGAAGAAGTGGCATTAGAAGAAGTTTAAGTTTAAAAAATTTGGCTCTCAAAAGAAATTTCAATTGTTGTACTGTTGATATTTGGCTCTGTTGACTAATGAGTTTGCTGACTACTGGTATAGGGGATAAAGAAACTTTTTTCTTTACTCTCCTTGGTGCACTAACTGAGGGTCCTGAGTGTTAAATTGACAAAAGATAGTATAACAAGAGGAAAAAATACATTTGGCTGTATATACCTACATACATATATCCTTACAAAGGATTGTGATTCCAGGAGGAAATTTAGAATTTGAGGCTTATATACCATCTTGAGCCGGACAAAAGGAAAGGGGCTTGAGATTTCTAGGGAGAGGGAGGTAAATTATGGTAAGATGAGAGGAGGAATCTATAATAATAAAAGAGTAATATGCTAATTAGACCAGACAGCCAAACAACCTTCCAGATGTCCTTCCGATGACTTTCCGGACAAAGCTGGGGCTGCGAGGTCCAAGGCCCTAGCCCGAATTTCATGCATCGGGCCTCTAGTTGTATTATAAATTAAGGGTTATTTAGCATGTTCTTTATTCAGATATGTCATGTCAGGTGCTAAGAGTTGTCTTTAAAGAATTTTTTTCCCCCTACAAAGGAAGAAGTAGACACTAGTACAAATGTTAACATGTCCTGCTTTTAAGCAGAAAGTGGAAAGGCAGAGAACTAATTGCCTTCTACTCAAAACAATCCTTTTATAGATTTCTCCCCATTCAACTTATTATTCTGGCCTCTTCAGAGGAAAGCAGGGATACTAGAAACATTCTAAATTAATAATGTCCCATATGCTCTTTATTAATTTTATTTTAAAGATTTTAGTAGAAAGATAAAATTTTGTTATGTTATGTGATGTTTTTAATTAATCAGCATCAAGTATTTTTTTAATATATTTTATTGATTTTTTTACAGAGAGGAAAGGAGAGGTATAGAGAGTTAGAAACATCGATGAGAGAGAAATATCGATCAGCTGCCTCCTGCACACCCCCCACTGGGGATGTGCCCGCAACCCAGGTACATGCCCTTGACTGGAATTGAACCTGGGACCCTTGAGTCCGCAGACTGATGCTCTATCCACTGAGCCAAACCAGTTTTGGCAGCATCAAGTATTTATTGAACTAGAGGCCTGATGCACAAAAATTCATGCATTTGGAGGGGGGGGGCAGTCCCTCAGCCCAGCCTGCACCCTCTCTCAGTCCAGGACCCCTTGGGGGATGTCCACCTACTGGCTTAGGTCTTCTCCCTGGGGGATCAGGCCTAAGCTGGCAGTCAGACATCCCTCTGGCAGCCCGGAAGCCCTCGGGAGATGTCCGACTGACAGTTTAGCCTAAGCTGCCAGTTGGACATCCTTAGAGCTGCTGAGGAGGCGAGAGAGGCTCCTGCCACTGCTGCTGTGCTCGCAGCTGTCAGCCCTGCTTGTGGCTAAGAAGAGCTCCCTGTGTGGGAGCGCACTGACCACCAGGGGGCAGCTCCTGCATTAACCGTCTGTGCCCTGGTGGTCCGTGCACATCATAGCGACCGGTTGTTCCTGGTCATTCCGCTGTTAGGGTCAATTGCATATTACTCTTTTATTATATAAGATGCTTATGAATCTGGCAAACCTGAAAGTAACACATGCTCTAATTGTGTGCCTTGAGAGTTGGAAGACAGAGCCAAGTTTGCCCAGCATATTTCTTAAAATATTAAGGAAATATTAATTGTATGTTAGTATTTAAGAAGACTAAAGGTTTTAGAAGAGAGGTGAGGGACAAAATGAAATAAGTACTCAAAGGTAATTTTAGCAATGGCATATCTATTTCAATTTTTATGTTTATTCATTCTTAAAATTTCTCACATATTATGAGCCCTTCGTTGGTTAAGGTGATCAGATACCATATTTTCCAGTGTTATCCTGGGATTTTAAAAAATTATTTGTAATATGTTTTATTTATTATTTTAGAGAGCAAGGAAGAGAGAGAGAGAAACATTGATGAGAGATGAATATCAATCTACTGTCTCCTACACTCCTCCTACAGGGGATTGAGCCTGCAACCCAGGCATGTGCCCTGACCAGGAACCAAACCAGTGACTCTTGGTTCATGGGTTGATGCTCAACCATTGAGCCACATGGCATTCTGGTTTTTTTTCTTTCTTTCTTTCCTTGTTTTCTACATTTCTCCCCATTAAGCTTATTATTTTGTAAAATCCATCCAGAAAAGTTATGTTTATCTCACTTCATTTGTTCTCATTTCCCCCTCATTTTTGTAACTATAGAAAGAGAGCAGCTGTTCGTTTTAGAGAAAGTCTATTTTAGATACTAGCTACTTGTAGGGGAAGGTTGCAGACTTTAATCCTTTATCTCCTTCTCTATAACAATGCTAGCCTAGGCAGGTGGTCAGCTGTGGAAGCAGAAGAAAACATTCTCAGTAGAAAGTAGTGACCCATTATGATGTTGAACAAAAGTAGTTTTCCTGGAATCATTTTTCTAGGAAACCTTGTTATGCCATATTTTGACTTTATTTGAAGACGAAGAAGGAGGACAAAGGGGAAGAGGAGGAGAAAGAGAAGCAGGAGGAGGAGGAAAGAGAAGAACAAGAAGGGAAATAAGGAAAATAAGAAAATTTAAAGAATAAAGTGGATAGAAGAAATGGAAGAAAAATAAAAAGAACTACAAAATTAAAGATAACGATGTGGTATACTTCCTAAGTTGACCAAGGCACTCTGTTAATTTTAATAAGTGATCATTATAATTACTGTGTTTATTTTGGACACATTCATCTATTATTAATGTTTCAAGATGAGTGAGAGGAATTGAATGTTTCTAAAGACAATGAGAAGCCTGCCCTTTGATCTCAGCTTCACCTTAGAAGAGAAAGCTGTTACCCCCTGCGTAGCTGCTGATGGTTTTTGTTTAGTGTTAAACAAGTTCCCTCAGCACATTTGGTGTTTTTATTTATTTATTTATTTGAGTCTATAGCGAAGAGGCTGAGTGACTGGGTTGTACTAGCAAAATATTATCAAATCTGTTTCTGTTTTGGATCATTCTTTGTCATGTAGACGAAAGTTCTGTATCCTGAATTGGTCATTTCAGGGTGTTTGGAGGGAAAACATGTATCTCCAGGCTAATAATACTGTGTAAGCATTTTCACTGAATTTTAAAAAGATAACATTCTATTATTATTCTATTGCCTTCTTACTATTAAATGTTGGTGTTCTAGAGTTTTAACTGTAGATTTTTCCCCCAGCTTTATTGTCTTAAAATTTTCAAATTGTCTTAAATTTCTCAAATGGATGAGTTCACCATTCTATTCTATATCAGGATGTTAGCACGCACATTCCTTATATTCCTTTCCTTTAATGATGTCCTTAGGGTTTCTCTTGAGGGAGTTTTGCCAGAGTTTGTTGAACAACGGATTGCTATATATAAATTAGTCAAGTGTATGTGTGTGTGTGTGTGTGTGTGTGCGCGCGCGCACGTGTGCACAGGCTCTTCAGTTGATAGTTTCATGACAATGCCTGTGGAAATAGGGTTCTTCCACTGAGTCTCAAGAAAAGCATTTTGGGGTCCCACCCATGGAAGGATGATGTATAATCGCAAGATTTATTGGAGCGAAAACAAAGGACCACCCCCAGGTGCCTGCTGTCTCATCCAGGACCAGGTGGCTCAGCTCCATCTCTCTGTTGTAGAATTCTAGCTCCTGGGGCCTCAGATCTGCACTTGTTCTCACCAAGCCCAGAGATGCTGGAACTGGAAGTTTCTACAGTTTAGCTCAGTCCATGCCAAAGTTTAGCCCACTCTCTGCCCACTGCCAGCTAGCTTAGTCTCTGTTCCTGGCTACGCTATGGCCAGTGCTGAGCTGCCAAACCCAGGCCCATACTTGACCCCCAGGGCTGCTGCAGAGAGAGTGTCTATGAACAAATGGGCAAATGAATGAATGAACCTAGAACTTTTTCTAAGCTTTGATTATATTGTTACCAGTGAAAGTGGGGGATCCTTTTTCCCACTGAGTTCTGAGGGTTGGACCCTGACGATATCTTGAGAAAAAGAATTTTCAAAGGCTCACATGGGAGAAAGTGGTCTTTATTTGTGTGGGATTGCATCCCTTGATGTGTCAAGTCCCATTTCTCTTAATCTTTTTCTGGAAGATGTGCACTTGAGGTTCCAGCAGAGCTAAAAGCAAAGCCAGCTTGTCAAGTTTCCATTCCATGTTAGAGTTGAATCCTAAGTAGTATCAGGCCAGTCGTAGTCCCTTAGTTCATTGTGTGGGACCCACATGGCTATGGGCAAATGCAGAGGAGCCAGGAGAAGACACCCCTGCAACCACAGTCCCAAGAGTCTCACAAACCAAGAGAAGGAACTCCGTTGTTTAGGAGTTCATGTATCTCAGATCTTCCGCTGCTCGCAGTGACCATGCCTACTTTGGCCAATGACGTGTTCCCAGGTGTGACTGACAGACAGGTACCTTCCCTGTGTTACCCAGACTTCCCTGGGCATGCACTGCCTCTTCCTCTGTCCAGTCCCTTCCCTGAGTCAGGGAGAGACTGGTGGTACCCTGGGGAGTGTTCAATCGCAGCTTCCTGGCAAAGCTGCACAGATGTCATGCCTATAAATGTGGCCTTCCCTTTGTTCCTCTCCAGTTCTTAATATAACTGAGTTAATTACAATGCTGTCAAAATTATGTTGGATTTGTGAACGAACAGGCTTTCTTTCAAACAATCCAATCTCTTTCCTGGCTCTTTGTGGGCTTGTGCTGGTCCTTCCCCCTGCGCCAGCTTGTGTATGTGCCCAGCAAAGGACTTGCCCTTTTATTCTTCTTCCTCCCCCTGTAATCTGGGGAAATTGCCAGTTTTTCCCTTGGGAGATTGGAAAGCCAGTTCTTCCAGGCTCCTGGGGATCAGAGTCCCTTAGGCGAAGAAGGGGCTTTCCTCTGGGGTGTCTGGAAGCTCTAGCTTCCTAGTTAATGTGGCTTAATGAAGTGTCTGCTTTCTTTCGTTAATATCTAACTAGCTGCCTCTGCCTACAATAATACTATTAAATATACATTTAAATTTTAACTACTTTTTCATTTTCAAATTATACTTAGTTATCACAATGAGTCTTTCCCCTGTCAGTAGACTCACGTTGATGAGGCTGAGTTTGCTAAAAAGAGTTTATCAATTTAAAACGTTTTGGCATTTAAGCCAAGATTTCATGGGATCCTCATAAAAGTGCATAAGTCACTGTACACTATGATTACAAGCTTGGATTTAATGTTTTGCTACTCAGTCCTGACACAATCTTAAACGGTATTGTTCCCAGCAGCAAATTAAAGTCCTTTAGTAGTAAGAGGGGAGGGAACATTTTTCCTTGTTTCCTTCTAGGTTCTTTGCCTCTCCTAATATAAATTGACATAAGACAGATTAACAGGAGGCGATGAACTTAATTACAAGAGCCCCATAAGAATATGAGGCCTGAAGGGCGGCCAGGTAAGTGAGGCTTACATAGCATCCTCAGCTATAAATGGATGTAAGAGAACACAAAGGGGAAGAAGGTCATTTATAGGAGGGGTAAGGAGGTGTGTGGGAAGCAAAGGTTGCCCCGTAATGCAGGTAAGTTTCTTTGGTTAAGAGCTATCTCTGGTAATAGCTCTTTTTGTGGTACAAGCCCTCTTTTCAATATGAATTTCAGCAGCTGCGGGGCGGGGGGAGGTGAAGAGCTTTTTCGGAATCTCCTGGGTTTTGATTGCATTTAGCTCAGAATAATCCTCATGCCCAAGTGGCACCTTTTGGAATAGCCTGTTCTGAAGCCAATCAGTAGTATCACTCCTACCTGACTTCCGATTGGCACCTCTGTGTTTGTTATTTTTAGATGAGTCATTGTCTATCTTTATTATGTGAAAGAATAACCCAACAAGCATCAGTCATTGTTAAGCAACTCTGGTGTGTGTGTGTATGTGTGTTAACATATAATTAAATCGTTTCTTGGCTTCTTTATTTAATAAGACTGTAGTGGAAAGATCATTAAAATGATAATACTCTTCCTGCCATTAATTATGACTTGTCTTTTTTTCCTTGTTAATGGGTGCTTGTTACTACTGAAAGTTACTTTCGCCATCAATATTGACTTTCATAGGTTTCTGTATGCAATTTTATGAGGTGGGAAAAAGAGAGGGAATTAAAAGTTTAGTTAGTGGTAATGGAAGGATACTTTTGCTTATAAGTCAGTCAATCCTAATACAAAGCACTGAGTAGGCCTTAATTTTTTTTATCCAAGTTTTGCTATTATATTCACATGCATAGAAGAATAAATATGATTATGTGCATATTGGATTCAACTATTTAGAATTATAATATCAAGTGTGTTTGGGGATGTCAGAGAAGCTTGAGTAATTGAACTAGATGTTATTGGAGGATTAATAGTCAGTGGGATGGAAAATCTGTGGTGGTAAAGTAGTGACATTATTGATTAGGTTGTGGAACAATGAACACAGGGGAGCAGAGAAATAATATGACTATGTTTTAGAAAGATCATTCTGGAAGATATAGAGAGGATGGATTAGAGGAAAGGAATAATTCATTTACGGAGTTACTGTCTTGACAACAGATGATAGCCTCACCCACAGGAAATGGAAAGTTAAGGAGGTAGATTTCAATGACATTGATAAGACCTAGTGACTATTTGGGGAATATGGGAAGGCATATTTAAGAATAACTTTCTGTTTAGGGCAACTGGGAGGATAATAACACTCAGATCCAGAAGAGAGGAGGTGAAATATTTTGGACCAGCATTTCAAGCATGAGAAAATTTCTTTAATTTACCCCTAACCATTCTTCTTGTACAGTGCATTTCCCCCTCTTTCCTAGCTAACCTAGCTATCTTGTTTAGCAGCTATGGGGATCAGAAAATCCCAGCCTAGGAATTCTGTCTGTAGCCAACCAACAATTAATGATAATTAAAGGTTGTCTTTCACCAGGTGAGTTTCTCAGGTGATAAGAGGTGCCTTCAGGAATAATTATCTTCCTTGTAAGAAGACACCCCACCCCCCATTTTATTTATTTATTTAAATCATCTTTATTGTTAAAAGTATTACAGATGTCCTCCTTTTTCCCCCGACCCCCTCCACCAAGCTCCCACACCTTCCCTAGGATTTCACTACAATATTTTCTGTCCATGGGTTATGCATATATACATCTAAGTTCTTTGGTTAATTTCTTCACATACCCTAACCCCTGCCTTGACTCTTAAATTCCTCAGTCTGTTCCATGCTTCCATGTCTCTGAATCAACTTTTTTGTCAGTTTATTTTGTTGATTAGATTCCACGTATTAGTAAGATCATGTGATACTTGTCATTCTCTGACTGGCTTATTTCACTTAGCATAATGCTCAGGTCCCTCTATGCTGTCTCAAAGGGCAAGAGATCCTTCTCTTTTACAGCTGCATAGTATTCCATGGTGTAAATGTACCACAGCTGTTTTTAAATTTTTTATTTATTTTTTTAGTGATAAATCTTTATTGTCCAGATTATTACAATTGTTTTTCTTTTCCCCCCCCATAGCTCCCCTCCACCTGGTTCATATCCCACCCTCTGCCCTTACCCTCCCCCCTCACTGTCCTCATCCATAGGTGTATGATATTTGACCAGTTTCTTCCCGCACCCCCCCACATTCCTTTCCCCCCCAGAGAATTGTCAGTCCACTCCCTTTCTATGCCCCTGATTCTATTATATTCACCAGTTTATTCTGTTCCTCATATTTTTTATTCACTTGATTTTTAGATCACTTGTTGATAGATATGTATTTGTTGTTCATAATTTTTATCTTTACCTTTTTCTTCTTCTTCCTCTTCTTAAAGAATACCTTTCAGCATTTCATATAATACTGGTTTGGTGGTGATGAACTCCTTTAGCTTTTTCTTGTCTGTGAAGCTCTTTATCTGACTTTCAATTCTGAATGATAGCTTTGCTGGGTAGAGTAATCTTGGTTGTAGGTTCTTGCTATTCATCACTTTGAATATTTCTTGCCACTCCCATCTGGCCTGCATAGTTTCTGTTGAGAAATCAGCTGACAATCATATGGGTGCTCCCTTGTAGGTAACTAACTGTTTTTCTCTTGCTGCTTTTAATATTCTCTCTTTGTCTTTTGCCCTTGGCATTTTAATTATGATGTGTCTTGGTGTGGTCCTCTTTGGATTCCTTTTGTTTGGGGTTATCTGAGCTTCCTGGACTTGTAAGTCCAGGTGGGGGAAGTTTCCTGTCATTATTTCTTCAAATAGGTTTTCAGTATCTTGCTCTCTCTCTTCTTCTGGCACCCCCATAATTCGGATGTTGGTATGCTTGAAGTTGTCCCAGAGGCTCCTTATCTTCATATTTTTGGATTCTTTTTCCTTTTTGCTTTTCCGGTTGGGTATTTTTTGCTTCTTTGTATTTCAATCTTTGAATTGATTCTTGTGATCCTCTTGTCACTGTTGGGTCTCTGTATATTATTTTTTTATTTCAGTCAGTGTATGCTTAATTTCTAGTTGGTCCTTTTTCATATCCTCAAGGGTCTCACTAAATTTATCAGCTTTTTCTAGAAAATTCTTGAAAAGCCTTATAACTGTGGTTTTGAACTCTATATCCAGTCATTTGCTTTCCTCCATTTCTTTCATTTGTGACCTGTTTCTTTGTCTCTGCATTTTGGCTGCTTCTCTGAGTTGATAGAGTGGCTTTGTGTGTTAGGTGTCCTATAGGGCCCAGGGGCTCAGCCTCCCGTTACCTGAGGTGGACACTCTTGGTGCACCCCTTTGTGGGCTGTGTGCACAGTCTGGTTGTAGTTAAGCCTTGACTGTTGTTGGTATCACTGGGAGGAATTGACCTCCAGGCCAATTGTCTGTGAGGCTCAGCTGTGTCTACACTGGGAGAACTTCTGTGCTGGGGACACCCTTATGAGACAAGACTTGCAAAAGCCTCTGTGCTCAGCTTGGATAGGGCGGAGTCTCAGGGAGGAGCAGACAGCCTTGGCTTCCCATCAGCCCTGCCCTATGAGGCCCCTGGGTATCAGTGTCCCGTGGTAATCTCTGTAAGCACCTCTGAGAGAAAGCTGCCCTCGAGTTTCGCCCACTACCAGACAGTCCAGTTTCTCTCCAAATGAGTCTGGATCCCCAGAGTCTCACCCAGAACTGGAGTTCAGAGCATTCAGAAGCTTTTGTCTCCCTCCCGCTTGAGAAAGCCAGCCATGTACTCAGTTGCCAGCCTTCTCCGCACACGTCTCCGTACCTCTGTCTTCTGCAGCTCCTCTAAGTATCAGTGTGCTTTTCTCTTCCCTTGTAGTTGTAGAATTTCCAATCAGCCAGCCTTCCTGTGGTTCTGGATGATGTCCGTTTTGTCTTTTAGCTGTAGTTTTGAAATTGTTGTGCGAGGCAACAGTTTAGATGTTTACCTATGCTACCATCTTGGTTTCTCCCTCCCACAGCTTTTTTTTTTTTTTTTAATCTACTCATCTACTGATGGACACTTGGGCTGTTTACAGAACTTAGCTATTGTAAATAAAGCTGCTATAAACTTAGAGGTGCATATATCCTTTCTGATTGGTGTTTCAGGATTCTTAGGATGTATTCATGGAAGTAGGAAAGATATACTTTTAAATGGAAATTCCCTTTATACATGTAAGTTTTTCTTTACAAAAGGATACATTTACATTCTACTTTTAGGCAGTTAGGTGGGTTAAAGAAAACCAGGTTCTTAATTGCTCAAAATAATCCACATGTCCAAGAGGTATATTTTAGGATGACTATTCTGGTACCCTTCAAGCACATTTACCTAACTCTTCGAACTATAATCAAAGATCCATCCTGGGTCCCAGAGTCCCATTTATATATATAAAACCCTAAGTGACGGGTCTACCATTTGACTAGTTGACCATTTGACTGGTTGCTATGACATGCCCTGACCATCAGGGGGCAGATGCTCAACACAAGAGCTGCCCCCTGGTGGTCAGTGCACTCCCATAGCAGGAGAACTGCTCAGTTGATGGGTGCCAGACACATGGCTCACTGCTGGCGAGCACAGCTGTGGTGGCAAGAGCCTCTCCCGCCTCTGTGGCAATGCTACCCAGGAGAGGTGTCAGGTACAGCATGGCCAGAATGTGTGGGAGCAGTGTGGTCCCCAGTCCAGGCTCAGGATCCTCCCTGGCAGCCTGCAGCTTCACGCACTACTACATACCCCGAGGGGTACTGGATTGCCAAAGGGCACAGGCCAGGCTGAGGGACCCTACTGGTGCATGAATCTTTGGACTGAGCCTCTAGTGTTCTATAATATACTAGAGGCCTGGTGCATGAAATTTGTGCACGGGTGTATATGTGTGTGTGTGTCCCTCAGCCCAACCTGTATCCTCTCCAACCTGGGACTGCTGGCTCCCAACCACTCTCCTGCCTGCCTGCCTAATTGCCCCTAACCACTTCTGCCTGACAGCCTGATTACCCCCTAACCACTCCCCTGCCAGCCTTATTGATGCCTAACTGCTCCACTGTCGGCCTGATTGCCCCTAATTGCCCTCCCCTGCCAGCCTGGTCAACCCCAACTGCCCTCCCCTGCAGGCCTTGTCCCTCCCAACTGCCCTCCCCTGGAGGCCTGGTCACCCCTAACAGCCCTCCTCTTCTGGCCTGGTTTCCCCTAACTGCTCTCCCCTGCCAGCCTGGTCACCCCTAACAACCCTCCCTTGCCATCCTGGTCACCCCTAACTGCCCTCCCCTGCCAGCCTGGTTGCCCCTAACTGCCTTCCCCTGCTGGCCTGATCGCCCACAACTGCCCTCCCCTGCTGGCCATCTTGTGGTGGCCATCTTGTGTCCACCTGGGGGCAGCCATTTTTGACCACATGGGGGTGGCCATCTTGTGTATTGGAGTGACAGTCAATTTGCATATTACCACTTATTATTCTAATAATGCCAACATTCAGAATTTTAATTTATTAATTTTTTTTCAAATTTTCACTTACAGATTCATTTGAAAATCAAAAATAAACATTTCAATAACTACCCACAAGTTTAAATTGCAATACTGGTTTCCTCCTCTTGTGCAGTTTAGGTAGAACCCTCAAACTGAATAATAAAGGATGCATTTGAAACATCTTCCTTTGCTCACACTCTTCCAGGAGTTTGCTTTAGAAATAGAAGGTTGGAAACACAATAGGTGATGTGGTTAAATAGTTTATATTTTGTCATCTAAGTTGTTTTTTTAAAATGTGCTCAGACACAGCCGATGTGGCTCAGTGGTTGAGCATCGACCTATGAATCAGGAGTTCACGGTTTGATTCCCGGTAAGGGCACATGCCTGGGTTGCAGGCTCAATCCCCAGTATGGAGTGTGCAGGAGGCAGCCAATCAATGATTCTCTCTCATTGTTGATATTTCTATTTCTCTCTATCTGTCCATTCCTCTCTGAAATCAATAAAAATGTATTTTTAAAAATGTGCTCAGTAATGTTATAGCAGCCTCAAAATGCATTCAAAGATATATTCAGTCTCATAGACTTCCTTTCCATGATTCAGAAAATGTTGATAATTTTAATAATTATGTTAGCTTCCTTTTCACCATTCAGTGAAGCTACTCTGCCTAATGCCACCCAGGCCATTTGTGTGTGTGTGTGTGTGTGTGTGTGTGTTGCTAAAAACAAAATCAACCAAGTAAATCTAATGATCTAATTGGCAATATTAAGCAATTCATGAATGGGGCAGGATCCCATCTACCAACTAGAAGGGCTCTCTGAAGGGTTGTACGAAATGAAAGGTTTTTGTAGGAAGAAGGGTGGAGCAAGGGAATATTAACAAAAGAAGATAAATTATTTTTTTTTAGCTCAAGACATCTTGTTTTAGGGGTGGTTCCAGAGGAAAAGCAAGGGTTTTGTCATACAGATTGCTTCTTTCTATGGGGGATAGAGAGGGCCCATGGAACAGATTACCTCATTGGTATTGACCAGAAATTTCCTGACTGATGGATTAAGATTACGTTTCTGGGAAGGATTGAAAGATCAGTTAAGGCTAAGTATTAAAAGTTTACTTTTGGTATAATGGGCTAGAGCCCAAGCGACTCCATTTTGGCCAGTGGTTTTCTCTATCAGTGTATTTAAAGTAATGCATTTACTTTTTTTTTTTCTTTCATTTACTTGTATCTTTGAATCTTTTTTGAAAAATTTCATAATTATCCTCATTCCTTTATCCTTGTAGCTCTTAATAATTTGCTCTTGCAGATGAACTTCTAAATTCTATCATTTTTCTTTCCTGGAATAGATTCTTTAATTCATTCACCCTTTCTGATTATGGTAATTTTATTCATCTTCACAAAATCTGTTGAAGGCATAGTATGTAGTAGTAACTGTGCTAGGTGCTAGAGATATAGTGATCGACAGAGAAATGGTCTTTGACATACAGACTGCAAGGGCAGAAGTAATTAAGTAGTGCATACAATACAGTGTGATGGTAAGAGGAGAAGTTCTGTGTTGTTAAGGGACACCTGGAGAGTACAAAGAAGAGACTGGGAGGAGCAAACTTTCCCCTACCCTCAAGTTCTTCTGGCTGGTCTAATACTCAAAGAGACATGAAACAGGTTAGCAAAAGAAAATAACCAAATTTAATACATACATATGTATGGCAAACCCACATACATGAGACAGTCAAAGACCCCACATGCAGGAGAGATTTAGAGATAGAAAGGGGTATCAGGTATATAAGATATTCTGAGCCAGGAATGAGGTAATGTACCTTAGGGGCTCAAAGGGTCATTGCAGGATGGTAAGAATAGACGTTTAGTAAATAAAAGTTTGCCCTGCCATGTAGGTAGGTCAAAAAGGTTACCAGTGATAAACTCTGATGGCCAAGGCCTCTAATTCAAATTCTTCTAAGGGTGGGGGACATAAATTTCCCTTGATCCTGCAGCTCAAGTTGTCTTTAGCTCAGAACAATCTACATACCACAGAAGCACATCTTGGGGTGACTCATTCTGGGCCCCACAAAACCTCAAACAAGAGTAGGATCTAGAAGATTCCTTTCATATGAATTAGGCAAAGGGCAAGTGATGAAGGAACACGTTTTCCAGGCATTAAAGGCCAGAGAGAGACAGATGGGGTGTGGGGGCAATGACACAAGGGAACTGGAGGAGAAAGCTGTGGGGAGGAAGAGAGAGAGAGAGAGAGAGAGAGAGAGAGAAGGCACTTTATTAGTATTGAAACTGTTTCAGTATAGCTGAATGTATGTTCAGCAACACAAACATTTGAGGTTTCTGATGTCTATATTTTTACATTTTTCTTTGGCTCCAATATAGAACTCTATTCTACTTTCATAATGACTTCCTCCATGCCATAATTCAGTTGTTAGATAATGAGAGCTTTATAGGTGTTACTTTATAGGTGCCTAGGGCAGATATGTAAATACAAGTTTGTCATAATGAGTGAGGATTGATATGTGTGTTTCTTCTCTTATGGGGAAGTCAAAATGTGTTAATTATAATGTTTTATTGGCAAACATTCAATTTCAGGCTACTTTTGGTGACCTATGTAGCATGGTATATATGTTACATCATGCAGTTGTACTAGGCAAAGGAGTAAGCTATTCTGAAATGAACCACAACCATCATTTTAAATCAGAGATTTGTGGTACTAAAATGATTGAATGAACCTTAGATAATAAATGGTCCAGTTCCCTCATTGAACAGATGGGGAAACTGAGACACAGAGAGGTAATGAAAGGGAGAACTCTAAATTAACTCTGATGAGAATCTGCTAATCTGTTATGTTTGTCTTCATTTCTTAAACTTTTGAGAAAACTTGTTTAGGTGTTTGCCTTTTTATTGTTGACATAGCTTATGTAGTCAATCTTTCATTTAATAAGCTAGCAAATGTGGTATGCAGATTTTTTTTAATTGAAAATAAAAGAGGACATATTTGAGCCTTGGATTTTTTATTTTTTATATTAACTAGTCTGATGAAAGCTAAAAGTTAAGGAATTCTAGAGGGAGAAAGTAGAGATGTGTTTTTATTTTGTTTTGTTTGTTTGTTTGTTTGATTTTAGATGTCTAATGGGAGATAGAGCTTAAATATATTGCCTAATTTTTGTGGTCTAGTTTCTCACGCACAAATGAGTAAAGACAAATCTCCAATTTGCCCCTAATTTTTGCTAGAGATTATTTTTTTTCAGGCACAATAGTTTGTATCATGTTCACTGTGTGCCTATGAAAAAGGCAATGCAAATATTGGTATCCACATATAAATGAGGACTTGTGACACACCGAGTCACTTTGTTAAGTCTCTCCATTAATAAAGAACACAACTGATGTCAGAACATAGCAACATCAGACACCAATGCTCTATTTCAGCCTTATTTCTACTGGACAGAAGGAGGAGGACAAGAGGAGGGAGACAAGAAAGATGATAGAGGAATAGGAAGAAGAGAAGGAGAGACAAGGAAGAAGAGGAGAAAATGTTGCTTGTTTGCTTATTAGCTGCCATTGACAATAGTTAGCAGTCATACATTATTCTCTCAATTTTTGTGATAATCCTCTGAAATAGATATTATCTCTATTTTGTAGTTGAGGAAGTCCAGTCTCAAAGACCTTGCATTCTTCAACTAGTTGCACAACTAATAGTGGCTGTCTTTCTACCACTGCATTCATTCCCAGGCTCTTCCTTATCTCTCCGTATTTTTAAAAATGGACATTGCAAAATTCACATTAATTTTATTTGATTTCAATAAGAGCAACAGATCAGAAACTCTAAAAAACAAACAGGAATCTGGCTGTGCACCATGGTGTGTTGGTAGTATCCACACACTTTCAGGGGAAACATGAAAATCCATTTTGGGACTAAAGTGAAAGTAGGGAATTAAAAGTTAACATTAAAACGGAAACAAAGCCACGTTTTGTAAAGCTCACATTAATAGCAGTACATTGGATCAAAGGATGTGATCTCACTTCATAGTAAAACAGGTCCTGCAAGCCCAGGTAACTCAGGAAGCAGAATGGTAATTATTCACAGAAGAAAGCAGGCAGTGTACTGTTACAATACTACAGTAGAAAGTCAGAAGGTCACAGAGCTAGCAGGGTAACTGAAACAACTTGGAACTGTTTGGCCCCCTTTAAAAAGAGATAAAAAATGGGAGAGAATGAAGCAAGTTTACCTAACACATCCTTGCAAGGTAAGTGCCAAGAGCCTCGGGAATTTCTGCAGTCAGAAATTTAAGCAGTGTCCATTACAGTGTGTGTGTGTGTGTGTGTGTGTGTGTGTGTACTGGGCTGTGTGTTTTGAGGGTGGGGAGAAAATGAGGGATTGTTTCAGAAGAAGCTGAAGAAGCTGGCTGTCTCTGTTTTGCTCAGCAACTTGACGGACACATATAGACACATTTATGGAGCACAGGGAGATGCTTATGCTTACTTCTCCCCAACGTAGTGCTGGAGAAATGGTGCTACCAACCTCTGGTTCATTATTCATTTTAGGCCTTTTCCAACAGAGGTGGAGTATTGATTTTTGTCTCTACCTGTACAGTTTTTATCTGTAATTAAGTTTTTCCACCTCTGGGTTCTATGAGCGAAGTGTCCTTCTAATACTGTCACTATTTTTAAAGGGTGGAAACCAGGATCTCAGCAGAGAGCAGATCAGTTGGGAGAGCAGTGTGTTACATGCCTTACTTAACCAGATACCTTTGTCCTTTGAAGGCGCTGGCTTTGTTGACATTGGCTTGACTGGGCTGCTCTGGTTAGGCTTGTGATAGAAACAAGTACAAGGTTCCTCACACGTTTCACTTTTCTGAGTGAGAAAAACCTTTTTTTAAAAAAAAAATAGAAAGTGGGCTGAATGCTTATTTGTTACTATGATTGTTAGTAGTCTACTCTCTTATTAATTATCACCTTTACAAGTAACACTTTAATCACAATTTCTAAAAAATTCTACTTATAATGCTTTTATTTTATTGTGTTCTTGTGAAGTTACCAAGAAAACTCTCAAACCACCCAGTTTTTCATAAAGTGCACATAATCAAACATATAAACCTACATCTGTGAAATATAACACATGCAAGAATAATAATGAGATGATCATAGACACGCCAGGTTATAAAAGTAGAGAATCCAATTAATAGATTTAAATTATCTTCTTTATTCTCTTTAATGATTTCTCCACCTAACCTGCTTAAGAATCTCTGAAGCTTATTTTTAGTTCTGTATGTTTCCTAAAAATGTTTTTGAAACACTGCATAAAATGCTACTGTAAAGCATTTTTAATTTAAAGATTGCAAAAAAAGTCATTTAGATTTTCATCTTCCACTGAAGAAAAACTATGAGGTAAAAGGATCCTTTAGCATAATCCTATGAAATATTTTTAATGTGTTTTATGGACAAAATATTATGCATATGATTCTTACTTGTATCTTACTAAATTGTGCCAGTAATATATTTCCTTGAAAAAGTATATGCTGTTCACATAATAATGATTTTGTGTGAAATATATACGACTGCTAGGCAGCCACCTGCACAGCCTGTCCTAGAACTGTGTGGGCGTATCACCTATGTCTGCATTCAAGGGACCAAAATAAACTAAGGACTAACTGGGCCTCTCCTCTTTCCCCTTATCATCCCTTTTTGTGTCAGAATCATGGGTAATATTTATTTCTTATTTTAGAGTATTAAAATATGTATAGCTTTTCTGTGTGTTTTTTGTATACACTTCTATGTATGTTACATTTCTGGTATCATGTCCCACTGTAAATTTTTAGAATTAATAATTGGTATATATATGAAAATGAGATGTATATATATATATATGTAAAATGCACAAAGTTTATAACAAAAGATACAGTAAATAATTTGAATGCCATGGTCTCAGTTAGAAAATGATGTGCTTAGATCCATAAATCTTGTGTAGTTGCAGAATACGTGTGAGATCAGTTCTTTCCCAGGGCATTTTCCTGTGTGCTTTCTGTGAAAACTTTTCAATAGGGAATGTGTTCTCCTCTGATCTTATCTGAGTCAATGTATCCTTGGTAGATCTACAGAGAGCTCAGATATATCTTTTTGGAATATTGAAATGCTTCCATTCCAGTTGTATCTATTTTAGGATTATTAATAGTGAACCTATTAGTCAGGTGAGAGTTAATTAGAAACAAAAGTACTGAGGTTGTTACTTTTAAATTATTTCTAGATGCATTTTAAATTATAAATTTAAACTATGGGGATTATTTGCAGCTTTATTCGTACATGTGAAGGTGAGAGGTTTTGATAAGTATGTTTACTATTTTATAAAAGAAATCCTGGAAAAGAAGATTTATCCTGGAATCTTCATTTATGTAATGCTTTAACATTCTGCTTTCTGGGCAACACCCTGTCCTATAACTGAGCTTGAGTTTAAAAAGTATCAAAGTGAATAAAAAGGCATTTTGAAATGTTGTTTAGTTTTGCCTTGACTTGATAGCATTTAACAAGTTCTCTGAAATAATACTAGTTCTGAAGTTCTCTGAAATAATACTAGTTATTATCATCTCTACTTATGAATAAGTGTACTCTAGTAGAAACGGCTATATTCAAATGCTGTTTTGTACAGTAAACAAGTAGATGGTTTAAGTGTTTTGGCTATGAAGATAGTAAATGACAGTAGATTATTATTTGATGTCCATCATGTACTTGGAATAATGGTTTTCCAAGGCCATGCATTGTATCTAGATTTCTAGATTCATTGCACCATCTCTAGTCAGAAATTGTGGGGCTAGCCATAGACATTGTCAATGATTATTCATTTTAGGACTATTTTCCTGTAGGTCTCTGTCTTATTTTTATACCCTGAAGCTGGTTGAGTGAGCCCTGGTTAGTGGAGCCCATAAACTATCAACATTTAATATTTCCAATGATATTGGGAACCTATTTTTTTCTAAAAGAAAATGAAGGTTATCTTCAGCTTACTGTAAACACATCTCAGTTATTTTTTCAAACATGAAAAGCAAGCTCACTCTTTCAGTCCCAATGAAATGTAACCCTGCAGACAATTATGTAAAGATTCCATACATGAAGGATTATAATATTCTCAAGATTCACAAAATAGAATTATATAGAGTAGGAAAGAATGCCAGAATTTTCTTTCTAATTTTTGAAAATATAAATAAAACATATACATAATATGACCAAAAAAAAAAAAGTAGGGTAAATGCTTTTTGAGCATTGTCATTTGCTGAGAAAAGGAAGTATCATTTCCTTGCATAATATCTGCAAACTCACATGTACCATCAAGTGGCACTTGGTCCATCCCTGACAATAGTGAAAGGCCATGGCTGGGATGAGAAAGGGTGGCAATTTCATTCTTGGCAAGCAACTCCCTAGGCTAAGGTTTCTCCAGAGGCTACCCCCTTGACAAGAAAGGGCCACTTACCTTTTTTCTACTTCTCTCAGAATTTGTATTAACTGGTAGGGCAGACTCTAGTCAGAATTATTAAAAAAGGATGGAATCTATCATTATCCAGCTGAGTCCCTCCTACCTCAGCAACTCAGTCCCCAGGAGCTTTTTGCATTTTATTTCTTCCCTCTTCCTTGGTCAAAGCATGCCCAAGGTCACTTGACTCTTTATAAAGGGTATAATATGCAAATTAATCCTTGGAATTATTTGAATAAAAGGTATCTCTGAATTCAATACTGGAACAACCTTGTGAGAGATTTCTTTGGGTAGTGTCTGCCCTGGGCGACTCAATAGAGTCTTATTATTTAGGCTGCCTACTAGCAACTGCTCGGATGTGTTTGAGCATCTTCTGATTATAGCCCTCCTTCCTATCTCAGTTCTCCTTAGTTTTCTAGATCTAGGAAACCACTCAAGTCTATAAAAACTAGAACTCAGAGGAAAATATTACAGAAGAGTTGGCTATATCTCATGGAATTCTAGGCCAGCTTTAGACAGCAATCAGCAGAGAAGAGAGAATTCAGCTAACACACAGAAGGAGAATTTGGTTGTCAGAGTTAAGGTGGGGGAAATCTGTAGATAGTTAAAATTTGCAAGTTAAGAGGGAGCTGAGAGGGCCTCTGGTCCAATATTTCCACTCTGTTTTTACGGTACCAAACAGAGATCCTATGAAGAAAATTGTTCTTGATTTCTCAGAAGCAGTTGCCAGGTCTCCACCCTAGTTGTCCAGAGCCTATAATTTTATACAGGAATTTGGCTCCTTATTTTCAGGACACATTTATTTTCCTTTTTCAAAAGGGGAATCAGGCTTGTAAATGCTTTCCACATTGCTATCTTTTAGTCTCTATAGTTATGGCCTGGGATGAATTGTCCAGTATTTACTCAGTCTATTGAAATGGTCCATGCAGGGTTTTCTCTTGACTCCATAAAAGTTTCATTGATCCTTCAGAGATTTACTTAACTTTCACCACAACCAGGAGAAGTCTGCTTGAAAGTCGATAGGCACATGCATTGAGTGTTGCTCATGATACAGCCATTTGTTAGAAGTGATACTCATTTTATTTGGCTAGTAAGAGAAACAAAGGCTGGGCAGAAGGTGCCTTAGTGTCTGTGCTTCTAAGTTGCAGCCGGAGGGCAGCAGTACTGTACACCCAACCTGTTATACTGGTTTGGTGTGCATGCTTACTTTCTGTGGTGGAAAAAATATTTCTGCACTCATTGTCCTAAACCATGCCTGTGAGCGCCTTGAAATCTTTCTAAAATTTCAAAGAGGACTAACCAGTTTGCGAAGTCTCCCTTCCCAGCTATCACCCTCTAACAGCATTTTCAATTAAGAGACTTGCAGGGGTTCCTCCTTAGGGAAGAAGACTTTCACTAGCTCATAGTGATAGTTGGAACAGGAAGAACTCAGACATTTTGGAATTGATATTTGCATATTGAGGTAGCAGGGCATTTTGCAGTTGAAGCTCTGCTGGAGAGGTCTTATCTAAGGACAAAATTGAGCACATTTGGAGCACATAAGATTGCAGAGAATGTTAAGGCATGAAATCCAAGGTGAGTGTGACCTACACGGTAAAGGTACAGGTGAGGATAGCTTGGGGACTTTCCCCAGGTGTAAGACAGAATCCTTGGAGCAGGCACATGAGAGTCAGAGATTAACTCTAACATGATATATAAGAAATAGTTAATAAAAACAACACAACTGAGCTGAGGTGGTCTCTTTTTCTCATCTTAATAGAAATAGGACTTTCACATTATTAGAAATAAAATAGTAAACGATATATTTGAATGGAACATGAGATACACAAGGTTGGAAACATGGCCCTTAGTTGAAAACTGTTGCTTAGGGAAAAGCCAATTCTCAAACACTTTGAAATTTAGAGTTTGTTCCTATGCTTCTAAATGATCTGAAAAGCACAGTTTAATCTCCCTTTGATTTAAATGATATTTTATGGCACTGAAATTGTTTTAAAGGGAAATGTTTTAAGTATCAATTAAAGTCACTATAAAATCTTCTTGAAGAAAAGGTGATGTATACCTACAGGATGACTTGATTATTTAAACATTATTATTAATAATGCAATTATTTTTTTCATATATTTAAAAGGCTGGATCTGTCTTTGAATCTCCTTTCTTTTTTTTTTTTTAAAGAAAAGAAACAAAGAGAGCAGTAATAAGTTGATGATTATACATGTATAAACACCATATAATTGTTAAATTGCATGCCTACTATCTAGGTTTTGGAAAGAGTTTAAACAAGTTTAGCTAATGCAGTAAGACTGTAAGCCAACCTTTGTATTGCAGGTTTTTGCGGGGGGAGGATTATTAACCAAGCATGTACTTAACTTATTATTGGAAGGTATTGCACTTGATAGATGAAAGTGAAGGAAAAGTGGAGCAACTGAGAAGATTGAAAAGAAAATGTGATTAGGATGAAAAACTTAAAAGGGCATTGAGCTTCAGTTGATCCCTTGAGCTTCTAGTCTCTCTTCAGGAAAAGTATATGTAAATAGTTTTATTTGACAGCATTATTTTGTTACTCTGTTGATAGATATTTAACCATCGCCACAGTTGAACACTTAGGAATGTGCATTCATAAATGCTTTGATAATATATATTGAAATGTAATCCACCAGTCCTCTTTAAACCTCTAATCATTGTATTGCAAGTTGTGTATTGTGTACTAAAAAACTGAGTGTGACTTAGAGGGTAGGTATAAAATCCTACCAACTAAAATAAAATACCAAAGATAAATATTTTAGAAAAGTCAACTACTGAATTTAATGTAATTGATATGAACATGCAAAAGCTGTGCACGTACACCTGCTAAACATCAAAATCAACTTGCTGTGTGGCTTCAGACAGTTCTCATTTTGAGAAGTGATTAAATTCTTATAACCTTTTCATCTCTGTGATTCTTTTGTTTTCTCCAAAGTGAGTTCCTGTGAAAACAGGGCATGAGAAAGAGAGAATTGAAGGGTCACCTTGCTTTATTTTCCTCTTTGTTTATGGACTTTTAATGCAATCCAGACAAGTCCCATCTTCCCTTAAACTATTAATAAATCTTGCAAAATTCTGCATCGCATCCACATTTCTTGGTGACACATTTCAGAGGTGGAAAAATGTGCTCAGGTGAAAAAGGGGACGTTGCTTCCACTCTTGCCAATTCTTGGTTATGTATATTGTTGTATTGATCTTGGCTATTGTTATAAATACAGACCGTTTATAAAGAAACCTAGAAATTTATAGAGAGTTTATTGAAAAACCTAGAAATTTATAGAGAGTTTCATAGAGGAGATATGACATAAACTGACTATGGCAGGTTTGGTAAACAGAATAAATGGCCAGAATGAAGAAAGTCTTCCCTGACAAAATTAACAGTAGAGAAAAGGTCTAGAAACTGAGTCCATCCAAGTACTTACTTGCTTTATTCTCCTCTTTTATTGAAAAAGAAAGATTTTCCAAGAATTCCTACTTTGAAATAGACTACACATTAGTAAGCATAAAAGAAGGTAAAGTTAAAATAACATAACAGTTAAAATTTGTGTACAAAAATATATGCCAGAACATTGTAAACAGGTACCAGATGGATTACATATTTGCTTTCAAGCTTCATAGCAGCCAAAGGAAAGTAAGAAATTGATTTTAAAATTGATGGTGTTTAAATGATATAAAAATGCATCAGTTATTAAATAGTTGCATAGATTTCTCCATTAGACGTGGTGCTAGAAATCAGCATAATTTCTCTAAGTCCCAGGAAGCAGGCCTAACTAGAGGAGGGGGTTTTTATTAGTCAACACTGGGAAATAAAGTTTGAAAAGTTATAAAGGTAAAGAAAGTAGTAGTATTTAACTCATAGCAGAATTTTGACATGGACAATTTTCTTTTGAACTACATAAGTCACTGTACCATTTTACCAGACATTTATAAAAATGAACAAACAAACAAAAAACACTTTTATACAGGAAAATGTTAAACATAATTTGAAAATAAAAAAAAGAAAAATAAAGTGGTAAGAGCCCTGGCCAAGGGCAGGGGGTGGGGGTGGGGCCTCAGTTGGTTGGAGTATCATTCCATACAGTAGAAGGTGGCGGGTTTGATTCCTGGTCAGGGCACATAGCCAGGTTGCAGTTTGATCCCTAGTCTGGGCCCATACAGGAGGAAACCAATAGGTGTTTCTCGCACACATCGATGTTTCTGTCTCTCTCTCCAATAGCTATAACAAGAAGAATAATTAAGAAATATAGGCAATAAAATACATAACGGAAATATTCACACTATTTCTATTTCAGAATATAAAATAGGTCATTTGAAAATTAGGCAGCTATGTATATTTTATAATCATATGGTACTGCTCCGGGCTCTTCTCTCCTCTGGAGTTCCTACTGGATTTTATATAGGTGTTTTATATTCATTTTGGTTACTGAAGGGTTCAGTATAGTCACTGTGGCAGATTTGCCTATGGAAGGGGAAGTAGGTAGGATAGGGACAAAGAGTAAGAATATAGAAAATCACATTGGTATTGATAATATCCATATTGCATTATAAACATACTTTAGAGACTTCACAAACTTCAGGTGTAGTGAGGTAATGACGTTGCCTTAAGTTTTTAATTTGGACAAAAGTAAAGAGGAGTTTGGGAGGAAAAAAAGAAAAATTTAATCAGAAATTAGTTATGTTTTTATTCTTGAGTTTGAGTTCTCATCAGTTTTAGGTTTATATTTTATATTCTTTTTAGTTTAGCATTGGACTTCTATGGATTTCTTTCAAGCATCATCTGTTTTTTTCTATATTAGAAAACTTATAATATTACTTATATTTTTAGGAATTAATAATTACTAAGTTGTATTCATCAAAATACTCTTCGGTAACTGAATAATATAATTCACAGCAACATTGTTATTTAGATAATAGAATATTCTGGAAAAGTAGTCTTCACATGAAATTTGCATTTACCTACACTGATTAGTTAGTAAATAATTTATCTTCATAATCACATAAGTAGAAAGGGGAAATAACTAGTATTTGTTTGCTACTAATTTAAGGTAGAAACTTACTGAGCTTATATGGATCTCACAACTCTGTTGGCCTTCTCTCTTCCTCCAACAAACACACCAACTGATCCCCTTCTAAGTCCTCTATGTACTGGTAGTTTCTGCTGAGCTTCCTATGGTTTGTTCCTTTCTGTCATTCAGCCATTAGATCAAATATCATCTCAGGGAGACCTCCTCTAGTCTCTCAAACTAAAGCAGCCAGTCTCTATCTTGATGCCTGATTTTATTTCTTTTAATATCTCACCAAGTCATCTTTTGTATATCTGTTTATTGCTTATATCCCTGCAGTACAAATTTCTCTCTGAGATGAAAAACCATAGCTTACTTGTTTATTGCTGTATTTCCAGTGCCTAGAACCATAGGCACTGTATATTTTCAAGTATAATTATAATATATTCAGAAAAACCCCCACATAAAATGCAATTTACTTTTATTCCAACATGAAAATTAGTTGAGCATAAAGTAGCAGTCAATTAACCTTGTAAGTACAAAACAAAATAAAACAAGATGCCTTAACTAAAAACGTTTTAAAAATTGGTAAATACAAATGTCTTAAAATTGAAGGAAACCTTTTTCTAGAAGAAGAATCATTGGCGTGGCATATGGCAGGGGACTGGGAACAATGCATCACCATTCACAATTAGAGAATGTGTTCCTCCTCATTTTTCTAGTCCTGTGTTGCAGTGGATTTGGTTGTGGTTACCTAGGTGAGCTCTCAAGGAGTCTAAATATGAAATGATGATGCTGATGGTGGTGGTGGTGATAAGGGGAAACATTTATTAAGTGTATACCATCTCCCAGGAACTGTTCTGAGTGTTCAACATATATTATTTTATTTAGTATTCGCAACCACCTAAGAAGAATATATGCTCAAGAAATCCAAATAATTATATGACTATGTCTTCCTTATAGGAAGAAAGCTGTCCTTCTCTTCTACTTGAAATTTATCCTCATCCTCATTCATTATCACATAGTGATGGAGAGCTGAGCTTATTTGTAAAAAAGAAAGAAAGAAATTTGAGAGATACTTGAGTTTAAATTTGTGTTTGTTTGTATTAGTGGGGCAGGGGAAAGGGATTATGAAAACTAGGTTTCCAGCTCATGTGACTGAGAGAATCGTATTTTTAAGTCATTAAAGAAATGTGGGATGGGCAACAGTTTCTAGACAAGAAATATAAACAAGATTATTTTAAACTATAAGTGTTTATATTTACATATAACAATGTCCAGGACTTAAGTTGCAAAAATGAGACTAGACGTTGGGAGAAAGAACTAGAATGAAATTGAAACATTTGATACTATTAAAAGTTACATCATAGATGGCACTGTGGATAGGACAGATCATAAAAAGATAAATTGTAGAATCAGAAGAGGAGAAGACTGATGGCAAAGTCTAGAAAACAATAACATCTAAAGTCTGAACAGAAATGAAAGAAACTGAGATGGGCTCACGGGGGAGAGAGAGGGTACAGATGACAGGGAAATGCATGCTGAAGATTTCCAACCGACAGAATAATGCAGTAACTAGGATTTAGTGATTCAAACTGGCAATAAAGGCAAAACGTGAGAAAGAAACAATTTGAGAATCATCAGGAATGAATGAAAGGAGAAGACGAAATTATAAAATCAAACCTTAGGAAGCCTAAAGTCATAAAAGTTCCATCATTGTGCGTGGGCAATGACCACAGTCAGGGAGTGGAAGAAAGAAGAGTGAACAAAGCAGATTGTTACAACACAGCAGTAACATGAGGTCTGTATAATTTCCAGTTTTCTCAAATGAAGAAACAGTGTTAGTGAGGGAGAGAATGGAGATGCTAAAATCAAAGGAGAGTCTGATGAAGATGAGGACAACTCCTTTTCAATAAGGAAGAATAAGAAGAGTGAGTATGACAGATTCACTCAGTTCCAGGAAAGAGTGGGTGACAGTGTACATGCCAAATATACTGCATCTTTGCACTAAAGGGTGATTTCATCCAGCCAAGGGTTAGGGTGGGGCTGTTTGTGGGGTGTTAAATCCAGGAAAGATAAATAAAAGGATTGGCCAGAAGCAGCCTCCGTGAAGTTAGGAGATAGTGTCAGTGACTGTGAGAAAACCAATAGGAAAAAAATTGTAGGCTGATTATTAAGGCAGCTTTCATAGATACATGAGTAAGTTTGTATGCGAGTGAGTGTGTGTGTGTGTGTGTGTGTGTGTGTGTGTGTGTGTGTGTGTGTGGTTGGCTTGTCTGCAGATTTAGCTAGAGACCGTTCTGGAATATTTAGGCTTTAGCATATAGTGCCACCCAATAGCCTATTCCACCTAGTTATCTTTAGAACTCATGCCACTGGACTATAGCCAAATTCATCCAGATCTTAAAAAACCATGAAATACGCAGGCTTCTTCACTGCCACTAAGCTTTTATAGTGGTCCCTCCTGATCTATGTAAAATATATATATATATATATATATATATATATATATATATATATATATGGCTAAGTGTCCATCTTTCCCTCCAACTGGTTGCTATGACCTTGCACACTGACAACCAGGGGGCTGACACTAAATGCAGGAGCTGCCATGATGCACACTGGCCATTTAAAAATAAACAGCACCACAGACCTGGAGGCAAGAAACTAACACTCGGCTTCCCCCACGTGGGACACAGGCCCCACCATCACCCTAGAGTGACACCCCACCAAGTGACAGCCAACACTGTCAAGATCCCATGCACAAAATATGGCCCACAGCCCAGCCCAGAAATGGTCGTTGTGGGCACCAAGTAATGATGTCATGTAGCGATGCCCTTCTTTCTCTCCCTAGCGACTAGCCTCCTTGGAGTTTCTTCAGCCCAGGAACCCGACTTGCTTTATAGCCAGGTGCAAACATTTTACAGTTCAACCAAATGTTTGTGAAGCATTTTTCCTGTGCCTCATCTTTTTTGATCTTCACAGAAGTCCTGGTGTAGGTAGATAGACTTGGTAGAATCCTATTTTCTTTTCATTAGCCAGAAAAATGAGATTTAGAAAGTTTAAAAACTTGACCTGACTGAAAAGAAGTAAGAAATGGTGGACCTTGAAAAGACTTCAGGTTTTCTCACTGTGCAGAATATAGTCAAACACTGCTGCAGTTAAATATTTTACCCTTTGTTCTTCCTGCATGATCTACAATAATAATCTGCTTCATGTTGATATTTACTGCTGTGTTACTGACAATTACCTGAAAGAGAAGTTGGGGTGCTTCACTGGGCTGGAAAAAGTTTAGTTAAATCAGAAAATTGGTCTAATTAAGCAAGTTTCTCTCTCTCTCTCTCTCTCTCTCTCTCTCTTTCTCTCTCTCTCTCTCTCTCTACATATATATATATATATATATGTAGAGAGAGCTTTATATGTGTTGCACATGCATGAGTCAACTTAGCCCTTTATATATATAAAGGGCTTTATATATATAAAGGGCTAAGTGCAACACATATAAAGCTCTCACTGGCACCAATTGCATGTGTGTGTTTCGATTTGTCATTGTCAATCATTCATTGTCAATCATGAATTTGGTTGACACTTCTATTACAGAGAAAGGGCAAATAGCGATATTAAAATATTTCTTCTAATTAATTTCCTTTCAAGATGCACGAATTGTGCACCGGGACACTAGTATTAGAATAATACACATGTATACCACATGGCCATACATCATGCATGAAACAGACCTTTAAGACTTTGGGAGTAGGATTGCACTTCAATTTGTCTTTGTTTTGAAGAAAGCAAAATAAGGTTGGGATAAATATTATTCAAAAATGTCAAGACCTTTGGGTAATTAGTGATTCACATTAGAGTTTGGGTGATTATGTGATTATGTTTTTATTATTACTAATGAAAAGATTAACTAGTACATTTGGGCATTTTAGTAAATACCAGTAAGGAGCAAAGCTAGGATTTAAATGTAGGACATTACCATTTATGTAAAAAAATAAATTAGTGACTATTAATTTTATTACTATAAAGAGTAATATTTTATTCATAATCTGTTCCATAGCTGATATATCTGCTTTTCTATGGATACTGTGTTTAAAAAAAACTGATATAACTTCACGTATGCACATAATGTTTTCTGTTTGGGTACATAACGAATTATCTTGTCCTATTTCACATTCATATGATATTTTCATCATACCTACATTCCTGGCACTTTTATTGAAGGTGGTAAAGCTCTCAAGGAATAGTTTGAAGTAAATGGATTCTACTAAATTCAAGACTGTTTTGACAATTAATCTTCAGTTTGAAGTTTTAGGTGACAAACTGATATATAGAAATACAGATTTACCGCTACAAAATATACCTTAAAGAGGTTTTTAAACAATAGATGTTTTGCTGATGCAGAGGATATTTCTTCTTCAGTGTTTCTAATTTAACAAATTACATGTAAAAGCCATAAACTCATTTATATCATCCATAAACAAAATAAAAGAAATGTTATTCCACATAAGTTTGACTTAGTAATTCTGGGCTTAGCCTTAGGGTTTGAAGAGAAAATTATTCCTGTTACACATTTTAATTATACTATAAACTTTGGGAAATAGCTATTGATCAGCATCTGGCATCAGAAAGTTTTTGCTTTATTGCTTTGTGGCCAGTGAAAGTTTGCCATACAGACTAAAAATGAGGAATTTCAGAAGAATCAAAGGTAGTAGATGTACAGCAAAGAACATTTTTGTTGTTGTTGTTAAAGTTGAGAAAGTTAATACTTAGGAACTTAAAGATCATCTTCTAGATGCAACTATCTGCTGGAAAAAATGAATCCTCATGTGAGTTAAAAATATACTACTTTGTTTTAAGGAAAAGCTATTATTTAATGATTCTGTTGCTTATCTCTAATATTTTAATACAAAAATAAGAGGGCCTAATTAGAAACCGTTTTAAAATTACATATTTAAGTTCTCCAAAGTTTATATAGAGTGGTGAATATTATGATTATTTTAGAAATAATAATCTAAAAGTTTTTTATCTTTGAATCAGTAAAATAAGTAAAAACCTCCATTCTGTTAAAATTAAACACATCTAACATCTATGATGATGATGATGATGGAGATTAAGAAGAGAACAGTTACTGGTGTCAGTTCAATGCCAATTTGGGGAGAGGTGAAGAAGGAAACTGTTCAGTGCAAATCACCTCAATTGTGGTACAGCACAGCTGGGAAAATAGCTGGGCTGTGAGGTGGCCCTGGGGCCAGATGCTCCTGGTACACAGCTGTGCTCCCAGCAGGTCTGCTTTGCCCTTTATTGATCAGCTCCAGGCTGCTCTGGTGTTTTCTGTTCTCTACCGGATTTCTCTGGACTCTGCTGGTCTACTCCTCTAGGCTCCTGCAAGACTTAAGTATTCAGCTCCAGCCAGGGAAACACAGACCTAGGTGGGAAAGAAAAGTAGACCCTTAGAGTCAGAGGAAAGCTGATGTATATAGACAGAAGTCCCAGCCCTGGTCTCTGATTGGTCCATCCTCATGCAAATGAAGGCTATAAATATTCACAGTAAGATTATCGCAAAGACACTGTCCTCATTGATCAGAATGAAGCTGCTCTGATTAGTTGCTTAAGAAGCCGATGGGGATATAGCTGCATAGCTCCAATTGGATGGGGCTTTAAGCCTTAGTCTTATTGGTTGGAAAAGGACCCAGGGATTCCTTTTTAAGGGCTGGCTGAGATGGCAGAAGTACAGTGCAGGCAGGCAATTCAGCATAGGACCGGCAGCCCAGAACTGGCTTCTCCCTGAAGTGCAGTTTGTGTGAGAGGCCCCTGTGCAAAATTTGAGCCACCAGGAGCCCTTCTTAGTAGGTTTCTTCCACCCCTCTACTCCCTCAGGGTTCACAATACATGGAGCTTCACAATTCTCTGGTTAAACATTCTATAATCATTCTTTCTTGAATTCCAGAATCTAATGAAAGGCATGGTCATTTAACTTTGATACTGTGTTGTTGCCTTGTCTGGCCAGTTTGGAGGCCTCAATATCTTTATGACCCCAGCCATCAAAGATGCTATTTTGAGAGCATCAGCAAGGAGTCAGTATTGCCTTTTCTTGCCACATGACACCTCCTACCTGCTCACAGTGGGAACTAGTAAATAGTAATCCTCACCCATTTCTTCCCAACCCCTTCTTAACCCACAATGTAATTACTATAAATCTACTGTCTGAAGAGTCTGGTAAGCAGTCCATGTATATAAAGCCTTAATAGTGGTTTTATATTAAGATGAAGTAGCTTGCACTAATCAACTTAATTTTATAAAAAAACAAAACTCAAAATATGAGTTTGAAACATGCAGGTCTGTAGTATTTATTTATAAAGAAAAATGCAACATTCTCCAATTGTGCTTTAATTTTAGGGCTGCCATCTACTTTTCATTGTAACTTTTGGATTATCCTGGACATAATCTGGTAAAGATAGGTTCTAGGCAGTCAGTTTTTAGACATGTTAGGTATAAACACAATTTTTAAACCTGGTTTGATGTTGTTTTAATATTAAACATTGAAAGAGAAGCTATTGATAGGCGCAGGTTGTCTTTCATCCACATTATAACTTTCTCCAAGGACATATATTGCGAATTGTGTAAAACAAGGTGCCTTAGTCAGTTTAGTGCCTATGACCAAACATTAGTTATGGGAGTTAGGCATTTTATAAAAATTTATGTTTCTAAAAGGATGTATAGGAATGTACTGATCCTGAGAATTTTATTCCTCACCTCATTTTATTCTCACAACAATATTTAAAGCTATTACCAGCTTTCAAGTAACCCTATGTGTTCAAGTCATGTTGCCAGGGTGCAAATGAATGGAAAGAGGGGGATTTAAGCAGAGAGGTGATATTCAGTTCCCCCTTATAGAATGAAAAGTTCTCCAGTTCAATAAATGGAGAGGTTATTTCTGAGATTTAAGCGCACACACACACACACACACACACACACACACACACAACTGTGCAAAGGCATGACTAGTGTGTTGGGGAATTTCAAACCCGTTTATACTAAGAGCCCAATAAACTTGTTGCTTGGAGTTATAACTTTGTTTTTCGGGACTAATAAAAAAGATATTTCAAGCCCACTGACTACAGTTGAGGTTTAAGGCTAGTTACATTTTAAACCTAGTGGATCAGAGTATCCTGTTTTTACTTCATCTCAGCACTGTGCTGTCAAGGCATCCTAGAAGTGGAGTGGTTGGTACAGAGGGCTAAATGTGTTCTTAAAATGAATTTGATTTGTTTCATTTTTTTTTCAATCATGAATTTTAACAAACCAGGCTCTCTGTCCTGCTGGAAACTGAAGGACTTGTACATCAGTCAAAAACTCACATCACCCAAGATAGATGCTTACTGCATTTACCCATACCAATAGGACATTTGCAAAATATTTAAGTAGCAAAAATATACTTTGCATTGCAATGTACTTCATTTATGTAGATTCCAGTCAAAATTATTTTTCCCAGAGCACTCATCTTCTCAATGATGCTTTTATATTCATATATATTATCCTCACACCCTTAGGAACCTTAGGAGAAAACCTCCGGAGGCCAATACTTGCCATGACATATCATTTACATAAAATGCTTGCAGTTATATCACACACGTTTCGTCAACCTGTACATTCTAAATTGCTTTGTGGTGCACCTGCTACCATGCAACCTGCCAATTTGGCCAGGAATTCCCCATGCTGCCTTCCTGTCCACCATGGAAGAATTGGGCACATTAAGTATTAGTAGGATACACTGGTGTTAAGAGGCAGAGATATTCTTTTCTCAAGCAAGAGAATTCTTGAAGAAAACCTGGTCCTTCCACAAAAGCAGCTCACCTAAACTGTGGTTAACATCTCTGAAATTTGCCCATGTGCTCATGTGAATCCTGGTAACACCCTCTCCACTTCTAGGATGCCTGACTTCTTTCATATTCAACAAAATAAACTTAGCACGAGTGTCATTGCCTTGATCACTGATGTTCAGAAATAATCAAAACCGAGAGTTAAAAAGTAGATTTTTTTAATGATACATAAAATAATTGCTCACCATGTACACAAATGCAAACTTTTATGTAGAAGTTCAAGAGCGATATGAACCTTGACGTGGACGGACCACCTTGTCATGGACTACCAGTTGACAGATCCCAGATTAAGGAGTTTTGTTTTTAGGTACAATTTTTGAGAGATAGGATAAATAGATTTAATCAGCTTTTCAAAGGAATTCATAGTGCAAATAGCATTAAGATGTTTCCTAAATTTTTTCTAATCAAATATTATATAATTCATTTGATGTCCTAATATATCCCTGTTAGGACTTCTTAATTTTTCTCCAGAGAAACAGAAATATGTTTTATTTTCTAAAAAAAAAAACCCTAGGTCCCTTAATTTATGACTAGAGTAACTATAATTTGCAGTATAAAAATTGGAATAGCAAAGAATTTTCTATACTTTTTGATCAGTATTTAAAAGCAATCTCAAATTAAAGTAATATATTGCCAGTGAGGATTAAGGTGGAGTGTTATTTGCCTATTTTTCATTTTGCATATGAAAGTGCTATACTAGTATATATTACTAATACAGAGATAAATACTAGGAGAAATTAAAATACCTCTATAGTCCTTATATTAATACTTTGATTTTTTAAAGTTCCTTGTTACTAATTACTTCAAAAATAGATCAAAGTGAAATACTGTGACCTTTTGGAAAAAATAATATGTCTATTGTGAGACTTGTACAAAAACCTAATATTTCAACTGAATTTGTTTTTATTTTATATGTTATTATGCATGCTATACCTTTTTCTGTAATCAGATATTAATCAATAGAACAAATAATCTTGGACTTTAGCAGAATGATACATTTTACACTTATAAAAATATATATTTTATTATTATAGGTGCAAAGGTAGGGAAGAATAGTGATTAGTGTAGGGTTCATTGAAAACAATTGTGAAGTTTGCTTTTGGTTTTACTCTTCAACTTGTTAGCTGCCTTAGTAACATGGCTAACCACCTTCTAGTTCCTTTCCCCTTCTTATGATACTTGGGCTTATAAGGATCCAATAAAATTATTCAAAGTAAATTATTATATTTGTAATAGTGGGATTTCAAGCATAAGTGGAAGATACATTTTTGTGTGTTAGCACCTTTTATGACCTTCAAAAATATTACATAGGCGACATCTGTTGAGATTTTTAAGGTTGATGAGGCCTTATTCCACTCTCTTCCTTAATTTTTCCTGATTGGCTTAGTCAGACCTAAAATTTCACATCCTGAAAAACCTATATAGCTAAAGGATCCTATTGACTGTGTTAATGATTTATTGTTTTCCTCTGTTTTATTGCATTTTAACAGCCATCATTTGTAGGATGGCCTGAAGGAGAGGTATTTTTGACTAAAGTCTTCTAAGGGCACTAATCTCATCCTGGGGCCCTACCCTCATGTCCTCACCTAAACTTAATTACCTCCCAAAGACCCCCACCTCCACATACCATCATAATGATGATTCAGGCTTCAAATTGGGAAATCTGAGGGGATGCAACTAACTATTCAGCCCATAACACGTGCCATGCCAACAAATGACTTAGACTCTTACCTGTCAGGTCCATTTTTATTTATTTTGCTTCTACGTAGACACTCCTTTCTCCACTTACATATCTTCTACACACTTTGTGCCTTGGTAATTGAATATAATAGCTTTACTTACGAAGTTGATCAATTTACTCTTAGAGCTAAATTATAGTGAGGCCTCCTTTCACAAATCGGCATGTGGGATAAATAGAGATTTCCTCAGTCTCTGACAGTATTAGGAACCCAGAATAAGCTCCCCCACACACACAAACACCCCCCCAAATGCAACAACAAAAGTAAATATCATTTTTAATACAACCATTTCATTCCAGGACTATTTATTACCTTTCAACTTTGTGTTTTAGGGTTCATTTTATCATAAATACATTTTCCGTAGGTCAAAAAACCATAAATATTAATGTTTGCAGCTATCATAAGTGTTTAGAGATATGTAATGTAGAATATACATTAGAATTGTTATGTAGAATTGCAAGGGGGAACTACTAAGACCAATAAATAGCAGCTGCAAGGCAAGAGATTTTAGCTGAATGTAAGGACAGACTTTTAAAAATGGTGTGTGATTTTTTTTTCCACAAAAGAAAAAAATTAGTATTATATGATAGTAAATTCCTTATAAACAGATTTCGTCAAATTGCCCTTAGTTAGGGACAATATGAAGGAGACTTATGGGGTTATATATGACTAGAGGCCCGATGCACGAAATTCATGCAAGAGTAGGCGTTCCTTCCCCCAGCAGCCGGCACTGGCTTCCCCCTGGCACCCGGAACCCGGGCTTCCCTTGCAGCCCCAGCTTTGTCCAGAAGGTCATCCAGAAGGACGTCCAGAAGGATGTCCGGAAGGACATCTGGTCTAATTAGCATATTATACTTTTATTATTATAGATAATATTTTAAGGAATTTCTAAACCTACAGTGTTCTATTCAAATGCCAGCTTTTATGTATACATTTGCCATAAAATGAACTTAAAAAAGAATACAGAGTGATATACTGGACCCCTCAAATTTGGTCACTTAGCATCTGATTTTAAAACATCTTTGCAGTTAACACTGGATATATAAAGTGGTAAATATGTAGGCACAATTTCATAAGATCTTCAAAAATAAACAAATTTCATAAGGTACTTTGAGGAAAAACTGTTTAAATGACTAACGCTTGAACTGAGCATATAGTGAATTACTGATTGGCAAATTGAGAATTCAGATGAAATATTTCTATATATTAGGTATATATTAGTTAATGCAAATATTTTTCCAAGTTAGTCTCTCTCTCTCTCTTTTTTTGCACCTTTATGGAAGATTTTGGCCAATCTCTTCAATTATTGTTCTCTAATCTTTTAAGGACATTTATGGCCTAATCAGTTAAAACTGCTTAATATTGTATGAGATAAAGTGTTCCTGTGAAAAAAAGAAACTAGAACATTGCAGAAAACTACATGTTCTGGATTAGGATTTTAAAAGCACCTTACTTTATAGGTTTTGCTTTTGAGGATTGTCTCCTGTTATTCTACATCTAGGGTCTGTGATAATTGTTTATCCATACATGAAAAGGAAATGACTGTAGTCTCCTAGAATGTTTTCTTTCTGGCAGAAAACCCAATAACTGCTGTGTTATTCTTTTCTGCCTCTGCACGCTATGGCAAAATAAGGTTAATTCTGATTTTTCCTCACCTCCCTTGCTTCTCTCCACTCTCCTCTATTTATTAAAGATCACATATCTGATGTCCGACTCTCTCATAATTAGTGTGTCTCCGAAGACACACAAAATGAAAACAGCCAGTTATATGAAAGAGGAGCCATGTGTCTATTCATTGTTGTTATTAAAGAACACAAAAACGAAAACCCAATTGCCAATGTATCCTAAGCCCCTAGAATAATTACTGAATTTTCAAACCTAATAATTTGCTACTGACTTTTGTAATGAAAACAGTTCCTTTCTTTGTGTCTTTGTGGAGGGTTCTTAGTAAAAATGGAAAACTATCAAAATGCTGTAGAGAACTTAAAAAATAGGTTTTAGTCACTGACTATATGGAGGTTAGAATTTTTTTTGAATAACAATATTTTCATGAGACAATTATTAAAAATAAAACCACACAAAATAATTAACTTGCTATGGATGTCTTTACATGTTATAAATATTTGATAATGACCTAGGAGACCAATTGAGGATAACTAATTTTTTCAATATTTTTAGTGGAATAGCAGAGTCTACCTTCATGATTTGAAATACAAATGTTCACTTGAAAACAGTATCATGTTTTCTCCCATGAAACTGGAAGACTGTTTGGAAAGATGAATGCTTCTAAATGGTGTTGATACTAGTCAAATTGAGTGTTACAAATCTAATCCTGCATTTCAGACATATCCATTGTCAATGTCTTTAAAAAGTACTGCACTTCCTCTTCTTTGCCTTCACAGGTAAGCAGACAAATAAATTCACCAACCAAATGAATAGCAAACACACATTTTTAACTAGACTTCACTCTAATTATCAAACTGTAACTTTGCCTTCAAGTACGACCAAAGTCCTGATTCTGTACTTATGTCCAGACCTGCTCTTTTCCTGAGCCCTCTGTAGTCTGCTTTCTTACTATTGGTATTTTGATGCAGCCCTAGGAAATGTTACTAATTTAAAACTAGAGGTTTGTTTCAAGCATCTCTGTTTGGCTGCTCACCAGCACTGAACACTATAAATGTCAAAGTCATTAAAATGATATACATGATCTTTGTTAATCTACTGATCAGTGCCATCATCACTTAGCTAAATATTAAAAGGATGCTGCCTGAGCATATATAAGTATTGTTATATAAATTGAAGTGATTGATATCTTTACTAGTAGGCTATTGTATACATTTCTCAAATGTACCTTTGCCATTTGTTTTCTGGGCTTAAGTTAAAAGAGCAGAACGACTTCCACACTCATCTACTCAAATATTTTTGAGCACCTTACATTGTTCTAAATGTTGATATGGAGGGATGGTCGGTGGGCGGGGGCGGGGAGGGAGCAATACAAATAATGCCTCTTCTCTCCTGGGGCTTGCATTTTAATCCAATGTAACGGAAGGGAGACAGACACTTAACAAATGAAACTACACAAATATGAGGTTATATCAGCTGGTGATCAGTATTAAGAAAAAAATACATAATAGAGTCCAGGACACAAAGGAAGGGGCTGAGGGTCTGACCTCTTTAGAAACAATTGCCAGCATGGATCTCTTAAAGGATGTAACATTTGGCCTGAACTGTAAATGACAGAAGTAATGGAGCAATGGGAGGATCATGGGGGGGAAAATGTCCCTAGCAGAGAAAATTGCAAGACTTAAGACACTCAAGCTTTTTGAGGAGGAAAAAGCATGTCAGGGAGTCTGGAAGGTTGTGAACAAGGACAAAGAGCTGTGAGACAACGCGGTGAAAGAGTAGGCAGTGGCCAGGTAATAGAGGGCTCTGCAGCCTTCGAAGTTTGGACCAGATCCGAAGTATAATGGGAAGTCATTAGAAGGTTTAAAAAAGTGAGACAGTGACATGAGCTGATTTATGTTTTGAAAAGATCACTCTGACTTCGTGTGGAGAATGGAATGAAAAGGGCAGTTTCTGTTCCCAAAAAAGTTTGCCATGTTTGTAGTTTGAACTGTGGTATGCTGGGAAGCACAATGACCTGCTTTCATTGGGCTCGCTCATTAGGAGTCAGCATTTCACACTTGGCCTATCACTTGGTCAACATTAATAAATGTAACTAATGGTCTATGAATACAACACAGAATTGACTTTTAAAAAGTAGAATATGTGCCTGAACAAATGCCTGAACAAATAGTTTTTAAATGAATTTACATGTGATGCTTCTCAGATTATAGACTCCCTTTTGCAAAGAAGCGCATGGGAATAAATTTAAATGGTCGTTATAATGGATTTTAATTCAATCCTTCAAATACTTGAGTAGCTTAGCATGTGCTACATACTTTCTGGCAAATTGCAAAAATAAATCAAATATGAACATTTTCTTTGAGAAGCTTGTATTAAAATCTAAGGCTCCAAAAAAAAAAAAAAAAAGAAAGTCTACATGTTTTATGACTGAAAAAAATATTTTATCAATATTAACAGTTAATTAGTCACAAAAATTGTGCTTTGACTTGCACTTTAAGATATGAGACATTTTATGTTTGCACGGTACTTCTTTGTCTCATATTTTCTTGGTAATTCTTTGACAGGTTCATATCCAAGGGAGAACCCAGGCCATTTCTACTATCTTTCCCTCAATTTATTTAATCTCCTTCATTTTATTTTGTAACAAAATGTGATTTTTCTTCCACTTTCTATATTTCAGTTCTTTGTTGTTATTTTTTCTATGTACTGTTTATGTTTGAATTACAAGAGACTTAAAAGGATTCTCTCAGCTGCAATTTCTCTGTTAGGATCACTGTCATTTTCTATATTGAATGAGTTACCCTTATCTATGTAAAAATATTTAGTTTCCTGTCCCTTCACTTCTTGTATTACTTTTCCTTTCATTTATGTACTCTTGATTGCTAAATCCATTTACTTTATTGAATTATTATTTTTAATATTCACATCTATTCTTTCAAGATTATTTTTGAGATTTGCATAGGACTTATAACTAACAATAGTCATTTGCATTTTGTTTTATGTCATTTCATTATCAAGCAATTCACACTTTTGTATCATGATGGGAATTTTCTTGGTTTTATTCTTTTAGCTTCCAAATAGAGAGTGGTTTTAATTAATTATCCCGAATAGAAATGTGTTTAACATATTCTGCATATATTACAAATATACTCCATTGGCTTCATACACATATACTTTGACTGGATAACAATTGTTTTCCTCCAAAAATTGTTAAAGACAATCCTCATTAGCTTTGTGGTATTTCCTAACATGGGAACAAAATTGGAGGTAACTCTGATTTTTGTTTTATAAATAGATAACTGGAGAAATTTTTCTTCCATCTTGAAATTTTAAAAATCCACTGTGCTATGTCTAGGTATTGCCCTTCATTGTTATATTTTGGGAGGGGAGACGTGGCCATTTAAATCTATACATTCAGGTCTTTCCTAAATTTAGAGAGGGTTGATTTCATTGACTTTTGCTTTTTTATTGTTTTTCTGAAATTATAAATAGATTTGAGCTTCTTGGATGCCCTTTGGGCATCTAAATAATTCTTACATCATTGTTCTTTACTGTTTTTTTCTGTGAGCTCTGCAAGAATTTCTTGAGTTTGTCTTCTGGTTCACTTACATGATTTTCTATAGTATCCAATCTGCTATTCACTGTCAGCTTTCCAATTTTGAATTTGAAGAGCATATTTTGCCCAGCTGGAGAGTCTCAGTTGGTTGAGAGAGCGTCTTCCTATACACTAAAGTTGCCAGTTCGATTCCCAGTCAGGGCACATACCTGGGTTGCAAGCTTGGTCCCTGGTTGGCGCATGTACAGAAAACAACTGATCAATGTTTCTCTCCTCTCACATAGATGTTTCTCTATCTATCTATCATCTATCTATCTATCTATCTATCTATCTATCTATCTATCTATCATCTATCATCTCACTTTCCCTCTTCCTCTCCCTGCCTCTCTCTCTAAAATAAAGAAAAATATAATTAAAAAAAGAAAACACATACTTTTATTCCAAGCAATTAATTATTTATGACCACATATTATTCTGATCATTTTTATTACTGCTTGTTTTATTTTTTTTGTGCAATATTATCTTAAATGTTATTTTAAAGGTGAATAAACATTTTAGTTTTTCTCATATTTCTTGATATAAATGCTTCAGATGCATCCAGTAGCCCTGACTCAGCAGACTCTGTAATCTCTTACATTGCAGCATTTTCTCAAACATCTGACTTTTGTCAGTAAGTTTGGTCAGAGGTTGGAATGTTACTTGCCCCACTTTGCATGTTATTAGTTCCAATAGTGCAGAAAATGGGTACAGAGGTAAAACTCTGGCCAAACTCAGAAATATCTGTTTATTTTTTCAATTGTTTCTTTTAACTCTGACCCATTTCCTGTGATGTTCCCCCCTCCATATTATAATGAGTTTACCAGGTTAGAGACACCATGCTGTGGTGTCTGGTGTTTCTATCATACTGCCAGTGACTTTTTACTGCACTGTGACATGTTGCCAGCACTGTGACAGATTTGTTTGCTATAGACACTGACATTTGAAAAGCTCTTTGGTACTTTCCTGAATAGCTGTTTCCAAACAGAGCCAATCAGCACCAGTGAAAAATATCCCATGTGCGTGGGGTCTGGTTGATTCAGGCACTGGCTGTTCTCACCTGCTAGCTCTTTGAGTAAAGGGATTTTTGAGGGAATCAACCAGAAGGTACACCACTTATTTTTCAGGCAGACTGACTTTATTCAGAAGGAGCTCAGAAGATTTACTCTCAATATCTTGTTTAGCCTAGTTCCTCTACTTCTGAAAAGCTTTGATATTTCTGGCTTGGGAATAGTACCATTTCTTGGTTTTCAGCGCACATAAAAAGGTTTCTTTCATTTCTATACACCATTCATTTTTAATAGATATATAGGGCAGGGGAGAGTAGGCACTTGTGCACAAATGCAAGATCTGGAAGTCTCAAGTTGAAGTAATTTTAGCAATGTAAGCACTCATTTTCAAATTAAAAATCTGGCAAGAGGAACAATAACAATGTTTGCATTAAAATTAGCATAGAGTTCAATTGAAATATTGAATTGATATGGATTAATTCTAGGAAATAATGTTTCTTTATGTTCAGAAATAGTTTCATGAAACCTAGCTATATCACACATTCTGAGTTGTCAGTGTGTTAATATTTAAATGATACCAAATGTAAAGAAAATGATGTTGTTTAAGAATGCATTGATCACCTGTGAGCATCTATTCTTTAAAGCATAATTTCAGGCAAGAGTAACTGAGGTTGCAGGCACAGTGAGTGTGGATGAATGTCTAAGTGCTTGGTGGCGAGGGTACTGAGTCAAACTAGAATCATTTAGGTACCTGGATGATTGCCTTTAGTCTATCAGGACTCTGTACTACAGGCTGAATTATTAAAATTGTGTAGGAGTTATTTTTTCTTTTGGGGGTTATGATGATTATAAAGTATATTTCAGCTCATGTTGCATAGAAACAAAGTTTGTTTTCATTGATATTTTATTATCAAATCAACTCACTGGATTTAAATCCAGAAGCATGATATTATGATGGAATGCTGATATTTGAAGGTCTAGTTGAAGCTGGACTGAGAAAAATGATGGAGTCAAAAACAGTAGAATGATAAAATAGCAAATTGCTCAAATTATTACAGCAAAGTGGTGCCTGTTACCAGTGAGTGCATTTGTCTTCCATTCAAAGAGCAGACTTTCACTTCAAAGTTGATCCAATACCTTCCCTAATTGCTTCTTCCAAAGTTGCTTATCTCCTGGTTTTTATTCTAGCCAATGTTGTCAATTTACATAGAGAAAAGGATGGGTTTCCTGGCATTTGAAGAATCTGAATTTGTGACCCCTACTACTTGGGGTGTTTGTTTTATTGAGCTTACCAACATTTGTATTCTGTGCCTATGTTCTATTGTCTAGCCATAACTGGCATAGCTGTGTAATTATATGGTTTGTTTTATTGTAATAGATTTCACAACACTCTATTATTATGGTGCTATTTGAATTGTGTTTACTATATCATCACAAATATGTAAATTGAGTCAAATTATTTACTTGGTTAACTGCAAACCATAAGTTATTACAGTGTTGTCACTTTCAAAATGTTGTGTGACAATAAAACCATTTGATTTCCTTTGTTCAGGCTTGAACCTCAGAAACTTTGTAATTATTACCTGAAGTATACTAAGTACAGTTTTGGGAGCAGCAGTAGATATATCCTATATACCATGCAAGGACACCACATAACTATTTAAACATGCTTTATAATTCTTAGAGCAGCTTGTGGCTTAGTTGTCATTGATAACTTTTATTAAATTCCAAAATATTGTTTTTCCCTTTGCCTAAACCTTAGACTGTTCCAGGGTTCAGCAAAACAATGTTTCTTTAAGAAAATTTCCGGTATTTTTATTAAGAAGCTACCATCCAAGATGTTTCTTTACTATGAATTTTCAGTAGGCAATCTAATTATACTTTAAAGTACTGTTAGTCTATTAGGCAATAAAATTGTTTATAAACCTTGCTGTTTTATATTCTCTTTAACTGCTCCTCTTTTCTTCTTCTTGGAGGTTTTAAATGCAGACAAACAAAAGGATGTGGGATTTACATCTAGCTTCTTCTAGCCATCTGATTCTACCACCTGCCTTTGATATCCTGCCTCCTCCCCTGCTGGCCACCTTTATTTTTCTCATGCTCCATCCCAGTCATTTGGCCTCTTTTGAATCTAAAGGACAAATTTAAAATCAGATTTCCAACATTCAGAGCCAGAAGACACACAATGTTTATTTTATAATTTGTGTATTTAAAAAGAATATTGTATTAATAGTCAATAAGACATGACTGAATTACCATGCATTTCTATGAATGAAGAAAAGAAAGCTCCTAGAAATTCAATTGATTATTTTCATTGTTGTTTTTTTTTTTTTTTGATATTACAATTCTTTTCCTCTTGCATATCTTCATTTCATTAAGAACAATTTTAGGGGATGATAGGACAGGTCTCTGTCAAATGGGTAAAAAGGACATTCTTCTTAATGCTAAAGCAACTGTGAATTGCAAATTCGAAAGTAAGTTTCTCTGGGGACTGGCAGCTCACATGTAGATGTGTGTAATTTCCCCCTTAACGTTTCTGAAAAGAAGTGAATGAGAGAAATTCACTGTAGCATGCTCCCTTTTAGTCCAGGCCATGCCATGGTTTCATATTTCAGGTGAGCTTGAAGTCATGAATGTCCTTTAAGATTTTATCTATGTCATTGCTATATGGAACATTGTCTATAAAAACTAAGACAATGACACTAACATTCTATTGTAGTGTACTAGTGAAACAGAACATATATAGGAGCAATGTTCTTCTTCTGAGTTAGGCTTTTATTAGTTGAAATTGTAACCCATTTAAAAATACGAGGGACATGTTGAAAATACAGAAAGAACACATCGGAAGGTAGACATGAAGTGAATAAAAACAGAGAAATGTGAAAGAGTAGAGTGACTAAGGGAATGATGAATCGCCCTGTGTAGCTGACACTAATTTGCCTGCGAGGGAGTGGCAAAGAAAAGGAAAACAAAATTGTGAAAACCTTTATATGCTACAATATCATTGCTAGAATGTACATAATGTTTGTTTACATATCATTCAGCAGGTAACATGCAGTTATATATTCACTAGCTCCTGCTTCGTCTTGATTCGGTGAATAATAGTTACTAAGTAAATATAAGATAAGAGAATCATACAGAGATGAATATAAGTAAAAATCAACCACATGGGTAATTCAGATATTCAAAAGGCATTTTTTTCCACTATTTAACTTATACTCTTCCTTGGAAAAACTGAGACATAAAATTAAAATATATATGTATATTTTTTTCTACTATCATAAGAGAATGGATTTTTAAACATAAATATTAAACTGCTGGGGAAATTCTAATAAATAGAAACTAGAAATGCTGTAAATAAATTCCATCATACAACCAATTAGAATTTTGCCCAGAAATGCAAGGGCATCGTCAATATAAATAACTGTTCTAATGTAATAGTTCAGTGGTTGGCAAACTGCGGCTCGTGAGCCACATGTGGCTCTTTGGCCCCTTGAGTGTGGCTCTTCCACAAAATACCACGGCCTGGGAGAGTCTATTTTGAAGAAGTGGCATTGGAAGTTTAGGTTTAAAAATTTGGCTCTCAAAAGAAATTTCAATCGTTGTACTGTTGATATTTATTTGGCTCTGTTGACTAATGAGTTTGCCGACCACTGTAATAATTAAATAAAAAAAATCACTAACGTTAATAACCATTCCTAATAAAATTGAGAATAGTAAAGTAACTTTTTGATATATTAAGATGCACACTAAAGCCTCTGCCAATATTAAATCTATAAAGATATACATTGAAAGGATGAGAACTAAACTAGGATGACCATTATCACTATTTATAATAAATATAGTTTTATAGATTTTAAGAAAATAGGATATGAAAGAAAAATGAATACTATATATTAAAATAGAAGACATAAAAGTATAATGTGCATGTAACATTTTTTTCCTAAGAAGTCCAGATATATACGTTTAATTGGCCAGAAAAGAACAATATCCACAAGATACAAATTAAAAAACATTTTTGTTTCTGCAATCTTTGTGTTAAAATCTCTATTTAAAAAACAACAGAAAAACTAATAATTTAGAAATAAACTTAGCAAAATATGTATAGGTCCTTTAAGATTTTAGAAACCAATTTTGTATATTTAAATTCAATCAAAATGTCAATAGTTATTTGAAAAAAGGAAGAAAAATAAAACAAAAACAACACACAGGACTATTAAAAAAATATTAAAGGAAAAAAGTAATGTTGAGGACAGAGCTAGTTCTACCAGATATTAAAGAATTGACAAAGCACCAACAATTTAAATATTATGTAACTGGCACAAAAACAGTGAGACCATAAGCAGAATTTAATAAACTAGCCAGAATCAGATGATATTATAGATCAAATGTACAAAAGGAGAATTACAAAATTGGTTAGCTATTTTGTAATTATAATTTTAATTCATAGTTTATCAAAATAATTTCAGTTTTATTAAGTAATTAAGTATATTTTTAATCTATAAGGAACAGAACTAAATAGAAACTAAAATATAAGTAAAATAGCATATTTACTTATCAAATTACCAATTAAATGCAATAAAATACACCAGTTGTAGTTAGGATAAGTAAACCAGCACATATTTCTAGAAGGAATGTAAATTTATGTATACATTTTAGAAGGCAGTTTTACAGTGTACATTAAAAAACCTTAAAGTTATATGTTTATGTTCACCAGAAATTTTTGATAATCTAACAAAAAATCCTGATTCAAAAATAAACTTTTATATATAGGGTAGTATTATTTTCATACCATATAATTATATGTAATATAATCTAAATGTTGTATGCTAAATGCTTTGAAAAAGTTAGAAATTAAGCTGAAAGTTACATGATTAATTTTTAACAAGGGATTACATCTGTGTTGGAATCCTTGGCAATTTTTTTAATAGCATAACATTTTTGTGTGTGTATAAATTTTGTCAGGGGAAATTTTACTAAAACTATAGAAAAAGTAAAATGCAATTTGAATTTATGGAGCAGATAGGGTGACTGAAGAAATACCTTCTAAAGTCAGAAATAATATAAGAAGTTATTAGCAAAAGAAAAACAGACTACAAATCAATTTTGAATTCTGAGAATGTAAAAAGTAGCAGATACCCAAATGACAAAAATATTTAATGTATACCTATTTACTAAAACTGGCAAGATTTTAACCTGCTTTTCTTTTTATTTTTTTATTTTTTATTTGTGGAACAAGATTAAAAACGGGTATGTTTCTGTTTTGATCTTGACAACCAATTCATAATTTTATGGCAGTATTCATATATTTAAAAAATAAAAACGTAAAGCAAAAGCCTCTGGTTGTCAAGAATAGAGGAATCACAAAAAGAAATGGCTACAGCACCCTTAATGGTATAGGAAAGCTCTATAGAAAAGCCAGTTTCCTTAGAGTGAAGGCATGTCCTTAGTTCACACTCACCCTTAATAAAAGTGTGCTTAGCCTTTAGCTGCTCCAGCCTAACTAGATTAACACTAGCTAGCACATACACATAATGATATTAGTATCGCTTAGCATTTATAAAAAACGTTCTATTCACCAGACACTCATGTTAGTCATGATTATATATTTATTTAATTTTTAAAACAGTGCTTTGAGGCAAATACTCATTATTCCTGGGAGGAAATGGGTGTTACACAGCCTGTAAAATTCCCTCCTTCATTCCTGCCCCACAGAGATTTTTAATACTGTTGAAGTATGAAAACTGTTGATTAAATGGTAGCTTGGAGCAGAGTGTATGGGGCCACCTAGAGCTGGTTTCAAATACTGGTTCTTTTACTTCTTAACTGTGAAACATTAGACATTTATCTATCCTGACATTCGAGTTTATTGGCATATACATGGAAATTGTAAAAAGATAATTCTGATGACTAAGCACCCATCAGTACATGAGTGTATAAAAAAAAAAAAAAAGAGGTGGTCTATTGACACAATGGAATACTATGCAGTATTAAAAAGAAGGATCTCTAGCCCTGGCCAGTTTAGCTCAGTGGATAGAACATTGGCGTGCCGACTGGTCAAGGGCATGTACCTTGGTTGTGGGCATATCCCCAGTAGGAGGTGTGCAGGAGGCAGCTGATCAATGTTTCTCTCTCATCAATGTTTCTAACTCTCTATCCCTCTCCCTTCCTCTCTGTAAAAAATGAATAAAATATATATTTTTAAAAAATAAATAAATAAATAAAAAGAAGTATCTCTTACCCTTTGAGACCACATGGAGACACCTGGAGAGTATGATGCTAAGCGAAATGAGCCAGTCAAGAGAAAGACAAGTTTATCACATGAATTCACTTACATGTGGAAATGAATGAACAAAATAAACTGATGAACAAAATAGATACAGAGACATAGAAGCAGGAACAGACTGATGAATTTCAGAGGGAAGAGGGGTATGAAGAGATTAAATAAAGAACTTAGATGCATATATGTATAATCCATGAACACAGACAATAGTGCTGTAGGCCTGGTAGTGGGGTGGGATGGAGGAGGTGGAAGGGGTCAATCGGGAAAAAAGGGGGACATCTGTAATACTTTCAACAATAAAGATACATTTAAAAAAATAGAACATATAGAACTATCTAGAATAGAACCTAACACAGGTTAACTCAATAGATAATAGCTGTATTTATTATTTGAATCTTTTTCAAGATTTACAAGCAATAAATGAATATTTTTTTAAATATATTTTTATTGGTTTCTGAGAGGAAAGGAGAGGGAGAGAGAGAAAGAAACATCAATGATGAGAGAGAATCACTGATCGGCTGCTTCCTGCATGCCCCCCACTGGGGACCAAGCCTGTAACCTCATGTGCCCTTGACTGGAATGGAACCCAGGGCCCTTCAGTCTGCAGGCCGTCGCTTTTCCATGGAGCCAAACAAGCCAGGGCAGAACAATGTTTATTTTTTAATTATTATTCTTTTGTCAATCCTCACCTGAGGATATTTTTCCACTAATTTTTAGAGATAGTGGAAGAAGGGGAAGAGACAGAGAGAGAGAGAAACATCTATGTGAGAAAGACAGATCGATAACTTGCCTCCCACAAGTGCTCTAACCGGGCCCGGGATATAGCCTGCAACTGCGGTATGGAATTTGTGACCCTTCAGTTCTCCACAGACTGATGCTCTATCTACTGAGCCAAACCAGCTAGGGCAAGAAATGAACAATTTTTAAAGCCACTTTGTTAATTATTTTAACTTAGCAAGTTAATTAATATAAGATTAAAAACACAAAAACACATTTTCTGCCTTTAAATATATAATTTGTTAGAAATATTATTCACATATAGAATGTATCTTAATATTGTCAATGCATTACAATACAGTAATGTAAAAAAGTAATAACATTTTATTTAATAGGACTAATCAGGAAAGATTTTCACCAAGAGATATTTTTAGAGCCTGATTTTAAGGAAAACTTTATATCTAAAACATGCTAATTGTCACACATTTATATAATACAAAAAAAAAAAAAAAGACTAAAGTAAAAATTACCCATAAGTTGGTAACCCAGATTTTTAAAAAATATATTAATATTTTGGCATATTATCTTATGGTCTTTGCATGTGTGTGCAACATCTATTTAAAAAATATTTGATCATTTCTTATGTAGAAATTTATTATTTTCCCCACTCAATATCATTTTTAAAAAATTTTGACAGTTTATTAAATGTCATTCTTATGAGTGAACTAATAAAAAGCGCATTCCTTGGCTTTGGGGTGGGGACAGAAAGGTAGGCAGTAAAGATAAGAAAAGAGCAAATTAGTTTTATTCAGTGAAAGACGGGGTAATATATTTGGTTGAAAAATAACAGGAAATAAAATTCCACATTTGACGGGGAGAGTTCCTCTCTGGCTCTAGCCCTGGCAGCAAGACCCTGGTGTAGAGGAGAATGTCGGCGAGGCCTCTGTTCCTACCACAGTAACTCTTCACCAACTCAGCAGCATCAGGTTTGCACTCAATAGCCCCTTCGCCTTCCACGTGTGGCTTGATCCTCCCCTTGCCTTGCTGTTTCATGTTTAAAATGAGATATCTGAAAGATAAGTCCAAAAGTCAATGATGTCCCTTTCTAAGTTGAATCTGTCCCTGAGCCCCTGTGTAGAGCAGAGGAAGCAGGGCCTGTGAGCGCTTTTACAACCTGGGAAGCTGTGGGCAAAAACACACTCTGGAATATGAGCTGCCTGGGCCACCCTCCCATCTTATTCATGTTACTGTTCCCATGGCAGCCACATCCCCATACACACAGAAGATGTCCCAGAAATGCATGAGACAATAAACGGTGAATTAGATGGGAATATAATTAGCACCCCCCAAAGTCATTTTTTTAAAGATAAGGACATGTTTTCTGAAATGAATTCTGATAGCTATTAGTTTTGGTCGGCTGGCAAATAGCTTTACTGTTTTCCTGAAACTGGCAATGGAACAAATAGTACAAATGTGTCGAGGGTTGGATACGTGACTCCGTCCTCTCTCATCATGTTGTCCCCTCTGGTTGGACCTTGTGACTGTCCATGAGAGAATAGAGCACAGGCAGGGGCAATCCATCAGAGCTTTCTGTAGAAGGAAATGTTAGGGGAGAGAAAAGACTTTTATTTCTGGTTAAGACAGAATCGCAGGGGCCAGAACTACCCTCCTGCTTGAAACAAATCAATATTGTACACAGCATATGAAGCAACAGCCTCAAGACATTGGGAGTCAGGCACAGAGGGAAGTTACCCATAAGAGATGGGAAACCGAAGAGGTGACTCACAGGTTGCCCGGCTCACTGCCTCGATAAAGACTCTCCACTTGGTGCTGGGGAAGGGAACCAGGCAGGGCCAGGCTGTCTCCCAGCCGTGATGGAGGAGATGGAGCAGGGAGTTTGGGGAAGCCAAGGTCATGAGCGTCTCTAGTCCATCTTACTGTTAAGCTACTTCAATTTGGATTTCAGTTATTTTAAGGAAAAGATACCTATTGCACATTCTTAATGTCATTTTCCTGTCCATTTTCTTGTTCCTGAGTTCTGTTTGAAGTCAGTGGTACCACAAGCCTGGCTGACAAGTGCCCCTTATGATGTAGCCTCAAGTCTATAAGCAGCAAGAACGACAGCCTTTAGAGTGATTTTCGAATTAAATTGTTAAAATGTGCTTTTTAACTTAGTACTTTCTGGAAAAATCTATTCTTCTGTGGACAGGCTTACAGCTATCTTCCATTAGGACTGGAAATTGACTTTCTCGCCACCGGCACTTGACAGGATGTTTATTTTCCCCTTATAACAATTGCCAATTGTCCACCAATTTCTCTTCTCAGGGAAGTAACAAAGGTCAGCTGTGATGAACTACACTCTCTGTAGCCTCTCTTGCTGACAGTTTCTTTACATCCATATTTGACATTGGTCATTTCCTCATTCCCATAAAAGAAAAAAGAAGACAATGCAAAATGCTGTCAGCGAGGGTGGGGCAGTGTGAAGACAAAGGTGTTTGCATGGTATTCCCAACCTGACTGCTAAACCTGCTACGCAAGGAGGACAAGAATGTCCGTTCTGATATGCTTTTTTTTTTCTTATTTCAAAAAAGCTCTGCAGCTTCCAGATAAAATGTAACCTTGCAGTTGCTAAGGTAACTGGCTCTTTTCTCCTCCTTAGGAATAGCAGAACAAATTAGGTGAAGAAAACTTCTGTAAATTGTCGATACATGGATGCCCTAGGCTGCGATAGCTAAATGGTTCATTAGGATCCTAGGTAACCCTATAGGGGCAAGTCACCTAAAAGCTGTATTTGATGTTGATCTGACTTGTTGCTTCAGTAAAGTAATGCAAATGGATAAAATCATAGTCAGCACTCCTTTTCTAGTTTTCAAAGCCTTTCTTCCCCTTCTTAATTTTATGCAACTTCAATGGCTATCAATGTTCATAAGAATGAGGCCCAGGAGAGAAAAAAATTAGATACAATAAAATACGGTAAGGTTAATTGCTGGCAATGTATGAATACTTCATAATCAGCACAAATTTAGCATTATGTGTTGCTATTTCCCTGTGACTGCTATTCCCTGGGGCTTCCTTGTGATGTGGCATCATTAATCTCTTGTCACTCTTTTGGAAGGATTATTTATGAAAATATTTTGAATTAGAGATGTATAGTTTGTACAAGAAAAACAAGTCGTGTTTGCTTTCAAAGGATCTCCATGTATTTTGATATTAAAACACATTAATAATATCTATGCTAGTTCATGGTTTCTAAGATGCATATTTTTCTATATTTTAACATTTCTGAAATTAGAATGGTACCTTAAAATTGCCATTGGCCATTGCTTTACTTTTTAAGTATTTGTAATGTATATGATAACCCATGATGTTAGAGACTGGGTAAAATACAGTATTGACTTATGGTTTGAAGGACTTTTGGTGAAACTTTCCCCATAAACTATTTTCAACTTGTCTTACTAACTAGCACTTTCCCAACAAAACACCGTAAATTTCTAGACCCACCTTGAGTGAAACCAGCTGTCCCAGCGTGTAGCAGCGCTATGGATATCACTGCTTTCATCTGCAAGTGTTTGGTGGACGATTAGGGTATCACGGGATCATCTTTGTCTTCCTGTGCAAACAATGCTTCAAAACAAACTAGTAAACAAAGTGGACTCATTCTGAAGATCCTGCGAAGGAAGAGCATTAGTCCCATTGATATTGTCTCCATCCCATGCCTGGGCATGTGATTCACAAGTAACACACATGCATAGGACACCTGCCCTGGGGTAGAAGCTCTGGCTTGTGGTGGGCTTTGGAGGAAACTGACTCCAAGTCAAGTCACTCACCAGCTGTGCCACCTGGCAAGTCAGTTAATCTCTCTCAAACTTAGATTCGCACCTACAAGGGCATAATTATATTTCTGATTTGGTTATTATTAAAGAGCAAACCAAATGAAATAATATATTGCATCATAAATGGTACTCAATAAACGGCCTTTTCCTTTTCTCTTTTTTTTTTCCCTCTACACCTACAACTGAATTACTTTTTCTTTTGTACCAGATTAATGGAAAACACCAACTTTTATGTGTCACCATTTTGGAGTTAATATTTCTAATGTGATAAAAAGTTATAACTAGGAAATGTTAGTGTTACCTAAGTTGGGAGATTTAAAGAATTAAAACAATTGACTCATAAAGCCCAAACTGAGGAAAGTAAAATCTATAATAATAACAGCACAATATGCTAATTAGATCAGACTTCCTTCCGGATGAAGCCGGGGCTGCCAGGGAAGCCAGGGTCCCAGGTGCCGGAGGGAAGCTGGTGCTGGCAGCCAGGAGGTGGAAGGGCTACTCTTGCGTGCATTCATGCATCTGGCATCTAGTTTTAGTACAAGTTTTAAAAATAATTGTATAATCTCTATTAGCTAGAGATTGCATATTTCACATCTATGGTACACTTTTTGTAGTTTTATATTTTATTGTATTAAAATCATATTAGTTAATTAAAAGGAAGTTGCACTTCAGTCTCACATTCATATATTTAACTATATCATTTATTATATGTGCTATTTTTAGTATGATTTTTGCCTGTTTGCCATCCCTAGTCCACTCGTGGTGCTCAAGTGTTTCAGGAAATCATTCTCATTTGAAACATTACTTGTTCCATGCTGGGAGTTCTTTTAAAATTAAGAATATGATTTAATTTTGTTTCAGCAATTACTTCCAGTTTTCCAAATGTGTATTATTGTTAATCCATACGAAGATCAAAGAAGATTGCATTTTTTGCATTTTTATATGGCCCATTTTTTTTAAAAAAGCACTTAAATATTCTTCAAATGATTCCTCATTCCCAGTTCTTAAATGGTCATGAATTTAAACAAGAACTCAGTACCTGTTGACAAAAAAGAAACATAATACCAATGTCAGCATATTTGTGTTAGACTTACTATGTGAAAGTACATTATACATTTCAAGGCAAAATGTATTTTAGCAATGCTTGCTCACAACTTTAATTCAATGGCATTGAAAAATGACCTGAAACTTAATGTAAATGTAGTGCTAACCAGAGCTTTGGTTAAGAAGTTCTTTAATTGTGGAAACATATGACCCAGAAAATATCCCTTGAGTTTCATTTCAGTCACTCTAAAATACTATTATTTAATTCATTTTCATAAGTCTAGCACAACAGAACCTTGGTTAGAAACAGTGTGTGCAATCATCTTATCCATTGCAAGTTGTTTAATAAATATTTGAAAGCCTTTTCTAAATTAGTTGAGATTAACTTTTTGGAACTTATACTTTATGATTTAATTAAAAGAAAATTATACCAGTCTCACTTTCATTGCTTTTAGATCTATTTATTAAAGGGGTTTTATTGATCTTGTTTTATACATATATATATATATGTGTATATATATATATATATATATACACATATATATATATGTGTATATATATATATATATATATATATTTTTTTTTTAGCCATTAACTTTAAGAAATTAAAAACAAGGAAAAACATCAATTGCCACCTGGCTCAAAATATATTTGTGCATAACAGATGCTTGAAATAAAGATCCTACAGAAATCTTATCAAAATTTTCTCAGATCAACTGATATTTACTTTGTATATTTTAAAATTGAAAATAAAATTGTGTCAAATGTTTTTAAGACTGTGTATATAATTATAATTATACTGTAAAATCTATATTAAATACTTAATATAAAAACATGCTATTTAATCAAATAGAAAGAAGTATATTTTGAAAGCACCCATTTTGACACTTAATAATTATTAGTATGTAGCATACTTGATTTCATGTTAAAAATGAATGTGGGATGATTATGAAAACATATCAAATATAATAATTATCTCTTTAATCAGAACAATATTTTTCATGTTGTTATTCAGAATAGATTATTCACTTGTAGTTGTATATAATAACTTTATAAGTTGAGTCAATGGAAGGTGCTTAATATGCTTACAGAAATAATTAAAATAATAACACACAACAGATTTGGGGAGACATACTGCATAATAGAAAACATACATTTTGAAGTCAGATAGATGTGGGATTGTAAGTTTGTACTTAATTTTGGTGTACACTTGAACAATTTAACTTTTCTGTGCATAATGGAGAAAAGATACTTATAGCAGTGAGCTATTGCTGCATAAATGTCCATTCCAAAACTTAGTGACTCGAACTGGTAAGGACTTATTACGCCTCACTAGCCAATGGCTCACTAGCCTACGGCTCAACCAGGTTCCCTGAGCTTCTGCAGGTAGTTGTGTGGATCAAGTAGGTGGTTCTACTGATCTTGGGTCTGGTGGTTGACTGGCTGAAGTTTGGTCTACGGTGGCCTCATGCTGAGACAACTGGGCTGTCTTTCATGTGGTGGCATTTCCTCCAACAGGCTAGCTCCAGCTTGCTTTCATGGCAGAGACGGACATCCAAGAGAGTGAAAAGTACACAGGTATTTTGGGATTGGCATACTGTCAATTCTTTTGATCAAAGCAAGTCAGAAAACTAGGTCAGACTCAAGGAATATTGAACAGGTTCCACTTCTTTTTCTTTATTGATTAAGGTATTACATATGTGTCCTTATCCCCTTATTGCCCCCACCCCCACTCATGTCCTCACCCCCCTGGTGTCTGTGTCCATTGGTTAGGCTTATATGCATGCATACAAGTCCTTTGGTTGATCTCTTCCCTTTACCCGCACCCTCCCCTACTTTCTGTCTGAGGTTTGTCGGTCTGATCAATGCTTCTCTGTCTCTGGATCTGTTTTTGTTCATCAATAGACACAGCTGGTGAGACAATTCACAGCCAGGAAGGGCAGAGAATGCCTGGAGAACAGTAAAATCAGGGATCTGGGCTGGAGAGAATTGTGAGACCTCCAGCCCAGAGAGTCAGAGGGAAATTGCATGGCACCGAGGCTGCTTCCCTTGGAACAGGCGTAGTGTCTGACTGTGAAAAGTAGGTCCACAGGACTGCTGGTGGCAGGGAATTCTAGATCTGGGTCCACAGCCAAGAGAGAAGAGGGTAGGTTCCACTTCTTGATGGGAATACCTTTGGAATAGCAAAGTGTGTGGATAAAAGACAGAGTACAGAATTCTGGTCATTTGTGCAATATATGGTAGTCCCTATAAGAGTATTTGGCAGAAAATAGATGCTTAATAAAAGTAATTGATTTAAGTTAACGTTTAGAACTAAAACATTTCATTTCTTATGTTCTTTTGTTGTTGTTTTTTACAAGGCTCACATATAATTAATCACTTAACTGCTTGCAAGTTCTTCTAAAACTGCTTAAAATAATTTGTTTCAAATGTTAAAAAATTGAAATAGGGCAAAATTTTACTTTAAGAATTCATGGAAAATAATATTACTTTTAGAAATTATGTTCTCAGAATGTTTGGGCTCAAAACATATCTTTGGTGGGAAAAATACTTTCCTTCACAATGCTTGGACATGGGATAGTGCTTTATATTGTCCTATTCATTTATTAGTGTATGTTTTGTTCTTTTCATTGTGGTGGAAGAGAGTATATCATAAAATAAAGTTTTATTTTATTAATGAGATAAATTATCTTGGTGTATTTAAAAATATTTTGAAGTAATTATAAACTTGATGAAAAGTGGCAAAAATAAGACAAAGTTTTCATGTATCTCCAAACCCATTTTGTCTAATATTAACAGTATACACACCACAGTACAACTTTTAAAACTTAAAATTAACATTAATAATACCATTATCTAAGGTATAGATCTTATTTACTTTTCCCTAATGCTTTCTGTTTTCTGTTCCAAGATCCTATCTAGGATCCAACAATGCATTTGGTTATTTCTCCTTAGCCTCTCTAGTGTATGAAATTTCCTCAGTCTTTCCTTTTCCTTCACGAACCTAACACTTTTTGAGAAGTGCTTATCGGTTATTTTGTAGAAAGGCCCTCAGTTTGGATTTGTTTGATTTTTCTCATGATTGGAATGAAGTGGTACATTTTTTTAAACCCCAATACCCCTGAGAGGATGCTGTGTTCCCCACGCACCATATAAAGGGGTTAACCTTCTTTATATGGTGATGTTCCCCTGCTCACCTTTTAAAGCAGATGTGTGTGAGGACTCTTCACTCTAAAGTTAATATCTTTCCCTTTTTAATTAATAAATATCTTCAGGGAAATATTTTGAGATATGCAACCCCAACATCCTAGTGTCTAAAGTTAAACATCATTCTGCAATATAAGGAACAAGGACCCCTTGGAAAATTGGTTGATTCCAGATGGGGCAGGATACATTCAAGATGAACCTGAAACATCTCTCAGTGAGAAAGTTAAAGAAAGTGCTAAAAAAAGATGGGGGTTGACAAAAACCAGCAACACACCTGGGACAAACAGAAGATGTCCTGATGGCTGAAGCTAAAACAGTTTGAATGGAAACATAACTAATTTTGGATTTTCACCCACAGAACAATACACATCGTGGAGTCCATAGTGGCATAAATATTTAATTGAATACATAAATATTATTCAGGGTGGATGTCTTAGCTGGGACTACTCTAACAAAATACCATAGACTCGGTGGCTTAAATAAGGAACATGTTTCTTACAATTCTAGAGTCTGGGAAGTCCAAGATCAGGGTGCCAGCATGGCTGAGTACTGATGAGAGCCTTCCTCTCAGTGTGCTTTCAGCATGCCATCTTCTCACATCAAGGACAGGGAGAGCAAGCTCCAGCACCTCTTCTTCTTCTTCTGGTCACTAATCCTTCCATCAGAGAACCACTCTGATGATCTCATCTAAATCTAATTACCTCTCCAAGCCCCTACCTCCACGTACCAAATATGGTGGGTTAGGACTTCCAGATAGATTTTGGGGGACACAAATATTTCATTTTTAACATTGAATAAGATATAAGTATTACTTACAGGAGAATTCCAATGAATAAAACTACTAAGATAGGGGAAAATAAGCAATCACCACTAAGCAAGTAGTATATATAATAATGATGGTTGTCCACTGATGGATCTTAAAATTAGTAAGCAAAAATTTGAGAAAAAATAAGATTTGTATACTATCTTTCATTTAAAAAAATAATGATTTTAAAAAGCATACCAGTGTTGCCTTCTCTACCTATGCAGTGTTTTGTTTTGTTTTTTATTTTTTATTTTTTCATTTTTAATTTTTTTAATTTAATAAATCTTTATTGTTCAGATTATTACAATTGTTTCTCCTCTTCCCCCCCCCCCATAGCTCCCCTCAACCCAGTTCCCACCCCACCCTCTGCCCTTACCTCCCTCCCACTGTCCTCATCCATAGGTGTACGATTTTTGTCCAGTCTCTTCCCGTACCTCCCCACACCTCTTTCCCCCTGAGAATTATCAATCCACTCCCATTCTATGCCCCTGATTCTATTATATTCACCAGTTTATTATGTTCCTCAGATTTTTAATTCACTTGATTTTTAGATTCACTTGTTGATTGATATGTATTTGTTGTTCATAATTTTTATCTTTACCTTTTTCTTCTTCTTCCTCTTCTTAAAGAATACCTTTCAGCATTTCATATAACACTGGTTTGGTGGTGATGAACTCCTTTAGCTTTTTCTTGTCTGTGAAGCTCTTTATCTGACCTTTAATTCTGAATGATAACTTTGCTGGGTACAGTAATCTTGGTTGTAGGTTCTTGCTATTCATCACTTTGAATATTTCTTGCCACTCCCATCTGGCCTGCATAGTTTCTGTTGAGAAATCAGCTGACAATCGTATGGGTACTCCCTTGTAGGTAATAAACTGTTTTTCTCTTGCTGCTTTTAATATTCTCTCTTTGTCTTTTGCTGTTGGCATTTTAATGATGATGTGTCTTGGTGTGGTCCTCTTTGGATTCCTTTTGTTTGGGGTTATCTGAGCTTCCTGGGCTTGTAAGTCTATTTCTTTCACCAGGTGGCAGAAGTTTTCAGTCATTATTTTTTCAAATAAGTTTTCAGTATCTTGCTCTCTCTCTTCTTCTGGCACCCCCATAATTCGGATGTTGTTACGCTTGAAGTTGTCCCAGAGGCTTCTTACACTATCTTCAAATTTTTGGATTCTTTTTTCTTTTTTCTTTCCCAGTTGAGTGTTTTTTGCTTCTTTGTATTTCAGTCTTTGACTTGATTCTTGCGTTCCTCTAATCTGCTTGTTGGGTCTCTGTATAATATTTTTTATTTCAGTCAGTATATGTTTAATTTCTAGTTGGTCCTTTTTCATATCCTCGAGGGTCTCATTGAATTTATCAGCCTTTTCTAGGAAATTCTTGAAAAACCTTATAACAGTGGTTTTGAACTCTATATCCAGTCATTTGCTTTCCTCCATTTCTTTTGTTTGTGATCTGTTTCTTTGTCTCAGCATTTTCACTGCTTCCCTGAGTTGGTAGGGTAGCTTTGTGTGCTAAGTGTACTATATGGCCCAGTGGGTTGGCCTCCCAGTTACCTGAGGTGGACACTCTTGGTGCTCCCCTTTGTGGACTGTGTGTACGGCCTTGTTGTAGTTAAGTCTTGATTGTTGTTGGTATCACTGGGAGGAATTGACCTCCAGGCCAATTGGCTGTGAGGACCTGCTGTGTCTATAATGGAAGAACTGCTGTGCTGGAGACATGCTTAGGGGGCAGGACTTGCTTCAGTAGGGCTTTGGTGCTCACTGAGTCTGCCTCTTGAAGGTGTCACTTATGGATGTGAGTTGTTGAAATCTGGTGTTGTCTCACACTGATCCCTAGATACACTAGCTTCTGGATCTCCAATGGGGTACTGGTCAGCTTCTGTCTGAGGCCACCCAGCAGGAGGTACAGTGAGAACTACAGTTTTCTCCTCTTTGCTTGGGGTTTGGAGGTTTTGGAGCTGTCTGACCAGAGCTGCAGTTTGTTTGTTTAAGCTGTGATAGGGCAGGCCATTTATATGCAAAAGTCGCTGTGCTGAGCTTGGGTGGGTTTGTAGATTGGGTGGGCAGGGTCTCAGGGAGTCACTAGGGCAGGGCGTGGCAAGCAGTGATGGCTGCTAGTCAGCCATCTCTGCATCTCTGCATTTCAAAGTCCCCACGTCCCACACCCCAGTGCAGTAAACAATGATTGCTGGGCGCACCTCTGCAAGAAAGTCACCCTCACTTTCTGGCCTGATGGTAGACAGTTCAGCTTCTCCCCATAGGAGTTTGGGTCCCCAGCATCTCCCCAGAAACTGGAGTTCGGAGTAATCGGGAAGTTGTCTCCCTTTGGGTTGAAAAAAACAGCGCACCCAGACACCCAGCTTTTCAGGGCTTGTGCACGTCTCAGTGCTCTTTTCTCTTTCCTTCTAGTTGTAGAACTTCCACTCAGCCAGCTTTCCCGTGGTTCTGGGTGATAGACATTTTGTCTTTTAGTTGTAGTTTTGAAATTGTTGTGCAAGGCAGCAGTTTAGGTGTTTACCTATGCTGCCATCTTGGTTTCTCCCTGCAGTGTTTTTTGTTTTTTGGTTTTTTTTACCACATATCCAGATGCATCATTTTTCAATATCTAGAGAAAATTATTCAATTTTTTAAAATTGTAGTCTCTGGCTAGGCACCAAGTTACAGAACAAAATAATCAGGTTCCTTGGTGCTTCTATAGTTTTATTAGCTTGGCACAGCAGGTGAAAAATACAAAACCTCAATTTGTGTTATCTTTTGGAAGTTCCCCAGTTCAAAAGGCCCATGTCTTGTCCTCTAGCAGAATGATTATTAGAAAACCAGGTGCTGTGAAGATGTTCATAAATCTAACCAGCTGCACATGGGATTGAAGCATGGACTAGATATAAATGCTGTATAAAATGGAGAAAAACACATACCTATAACTTACTTGTTTTAGAATATTCCATGCTTTGTTACATATTTTTTGTCTAGAGGAGGTGGCATATCCTAAAAATTAAAAGAGGCTAAACATTATCATAATCATCCATGCATTTTTCCTTTACTTGTTTTTACATGATAAACTGAATGTAAATGCAATTAGAGAGGGGAAAATTAGATATGTAAGTCAAAACTCTGAATCACAAAATGTAAGAGGTCAGAGGTAGCTAGAAGTCACTTAGTTTGATATGTTCATTTAATAGATATGGAAGTTATAACATAGTTTAAGAAACTTCTAAGATTTACTATGGTCTCACCCTTTCATTAACTTTGTAGTGATTTGTTCATGATTAAAGAAGTTTGACTTATTTAGAATAGATGCACAATTTTATTTCCAGAATAAGTTATTACCAAACAGAAATTAATAAGCAAACTAATGATAATTTTCAAATGGCCAATTTTAATATTTAGCTCATCAGATTATAAAACATAGTTAAAATATTCATAGCTTACTATAAAATTATAATTATAATAAAAAGACTTATAGATAGTAAGCTGTGGGGGAGCTATGTATTTAATTGCTGAGTCTAATAGTTTGGAATAATAATGCTTCAATCTAAATATCATTGTCTTGGATATTCCTTTATTTATGGATGATTCATTAATTAGTTCAAAGGTACCATGGAAAATGAAACTCGTAAAGTCCCTGTCCATGAAGAACTTTTAGTCAAGTGGAGGAAAATTAATAAGAAACTGATTGTTAAATATTTAGGCTTTTTTATGTTTAAAAAGCTGTTAGATGGGAAATAATACATCTCTTAGGAGATGACATTTAAGTTGAGATTGACTGAAAAAATAAAGGAACACAACACGTCATGGGAAGCTAGAGTCAGAACAATCGAAGGAGGGTGACTGCTTGTACTGAGGCACTATGACTGTGATACCGAATTTTTGGACTGGGACCCGGATTCTTTGTTGGCAGGAATTGAAGAACAAATCCACGGACAGAAAGTGGTATAGCAAAGGTGGAGATTTATTGAAGAACAAGTACAGACACCCACATGGGAGAGGGAAAGAGTCCCACAGAATGGACTTACACATAGGGAGCGGGAAAAGGGTCCCACTGAATTCCTTTCCTCATGGCTTATAAAGGCTGCAGATCCGGGTGCCTGATATACCCTCTGATTCATCAATATTCCCCTTTTAATTGATTACTATAGTGATTCCTGAGGCCCTCCTCCCTGATAGTCCTTCCATTCCTCTGGGCTTTCTTCTTTTCCATCTGAATGAATGGCTTCCTTCTCTTTATTTTGTAAATATAGACATTTCTTGGCTACTTCCAGTTCCCTTGTCTTATGGAAGTACTAGTGGCCCAGTGCATGAAATTCATGTGGGGGAGGGGGGCGGAGAAGGGTGTCCCTCAGCCTGGCCTGCACTCTCTCCAATCTGGGACCCCTCAGGGGATAACCGGCAGTCAGACATCCCTCTCACAATCTAGAACTGCTGGCTCCTAACAGCTTGCCTGCCTACCTGATTGCCCCTAACTGCTCCCCTGCTGGCTTGATTGCCCCTAACCACCTCAGCCTTGGCCCCACATCCAGGACCCAGGATTCCCTTCTCCAGCTGACCACAGGCACCTGGGATCTGGGCTTCCCTCCATCTGGTCAGTCATAGGCACCCAGGCCGGCTGCAGCTGCAGCTGCAGGGAATGGTGGGCAGGTGGCCTTGCCCAGGCTGCAGCCACAAGTGCTAGTGCCCAGAACCACGGGATGGGCGGCTTCTTCGTTTCCCTGGCTGCAGTCAGCCTCAGGCGCTGAGGCCCGGTTTCTCTGTCTCCCCCAAGACGTGTGGCAGGCGGATGTGACGCTTCTGCTGCTAGCTGCGGCCTGGGATCACGAGGCAGGTGGCTTCTTTGTCTCCTGGGCTGCAGCCAGCCTCAGGCACTGGTGCAAGGTTTCTCCATCTCCCACAGGCCCAGAACGGCTGGGGGGCAGGGCTGCTGCCATCTTTTCAGGTTAATTTGCATACTCACTCTGATTGGCTGTTGGGTGTAGTAGAGTGATGGTAATTTGCATGTTTCTCTTTTATTAATGTAGATACCTGTTGCTGCTCCCTTGTCTTATGGAGATGTAACTGCATCTGGCTTTCTTGTGTTATGGAAATGTACCTTCTCCCAGTCTGTAGCCCCATGTTTTTCCATGGACCCCAATTCTAAAAAATCCCTAAGCCTGCCTATATTCCCCTAAAATTCTTGCTTCAATTGGAAAGAGGGCTGAACCAATGCCTTGCCTGTGAGATAAGATGACCTCTACTGCATAATGATATCTGCTTTCACTTTGAATTTTGTAACTAAAAAGTTTAGACTTACGTTGTCATGGAGAGATGATTGAGTAACCTCAAAGAACTTGATGTGTTTTTAATAGGTGAGATCAGTCCAATGTTGACAGAGGTTTGTGTTGAGATGAGTGGTGTGTGTGTGTGTGTGTGTGTGTGTGTGTGTTCTGGTGGTATCTTGGACATGTGTCAATGTCAAAGTTTCACAAAATATATTGGAAACTGTAAAATTCTTTTTGTAATTTCAACCCCTGATGGAGGCAGGCAGTGCAGCTTAAAGTGTCTCTCACTAGAAATACAGAGTAGAACATTTCATTGCTTTCTCCCCAGGAGTTGCTGCATTACCAGTTAGGATATATCTAACAGCCTATCATTAACCAGGCACCATCAGATCATCAAAACAAAGAAACTGCTGAAGCTGAATTAGATGTTCTCATTCTGCTAATGAGCATAGTGACGCTATAAAATCAAGACAGTAGCAACGACAGAGAAAGCCCAGGCTAATTTTCCTTATTTCCAAACATTAGATTATTACCTTTATTTGCTCATCCTGGCTTACTTTTCTGTATTTTTCCAGGTCTGGGAAATATTAGCTAAGACACATATGAGCAGAGGTGATTGAAAGAGAAATTAAGTCTACTGAAATTTAATGATATTAAAATGCATAATCATTGGCCATGAGTTATTACTTCAGTACTGATTGGAGGACTGCTGGGCTCTCCTTAGCTTCCCACTTACTTAATTTTGCTGAATACTGGAGTGCCTTCCATGCTCCATTGGCATGGTTTGTAAGCAACAAAAACTGTAGTATTCTCTATTTTTGATAAATTTTCCATGAACTGTAACACTGCTTAAAATTCCCAAGACTTAATTTGATGACTATGACTTACAGCAAGGTATTCAAGATCACCGTTAGCACTGTGTTATTTAGAAAGCATTATTTTGAGATTTGTAATAGAAAGATTATCTGTTGGCATTGCTGAACCTTGATGCCTTTTTGCTCTTCTAATTAAGGGCACTTCTATTGAATAACAAAGTAGCTTTTCTTTGAAAAAGAAATTATTTGGAACTTTAGTTTTCTAAAACTGGCCTTTTTCTCCTATGGTGTGGTTACACTTTTCCTTTCAAATCCTTGATAACTGAGGATAATTTTTCTCTACTTTGAACTATTCTTTCTTTCATGAGCTCCTGTTACAAATAGGTCTTACAGTTTCTTCTGGAAATCTCTTCATGGTCATGTGAGCATTCAATTATTTAAACTGCACCAGGTCTTTGAAAAGACGGATCATGTCTCCAAATTATACATCCTTGCACAGTTAATTTTTACAGATTTTCAACCAACTATGGTGTTCTTTTTTCAAATTTCATCACAGAGTTTCTCTCTTCAGGTAAAATAATCTATATAATGAAGCCATAGCAAAATAATAATAATAATAATAATAAATTATCCATTAGAATAGTTCAGTTAAAATACTGATTGTTTGTTGCATATCTCCTCTATGTAGGCAACCATTTTGCCCTGAATTAAAATAACTGATGTTATTCAAAGATATCTACTGTAGGGTATCTAGACATTTGTACTACAACTAGAGGCCCGGTGCATGAATTTCATGCGTGGGTAGGGTCCCTAGGCCTGGTGGGTGATCAGGGCTGATCCAGAACTTCAGGCTGCCAGCTGAATTAAATAATTCCTTCCCTGGCTGCCAGCTGCCAGCTAGGGCCTTCCTTCATTTCTCACTGCCCCTTGGTGGCCAGCACACCTCATGGTGAGCAATCGAACTCCCAGTCCCTCGTTTGAACTCCTGAGGGGATACTTTGCATATTAGCCTTTTATATATATATATATATATATATATATATATATATATATATATATATATAGATGTCTTTAATCTTTAATGGGAGATGAACTCATAGATTCTATGAATAGGTTTTCTTTTAATGATAAATCCAGTGAATTGATATAGTGTCCCTATTCTGATCTAAACTTTATTGAAACATATTTGGGCTTGGGAACTAGAAATAATTGGTTGCTACCATTTAAAAGGTTTTATAGCCTTAGCAATATTTTTAACCTCTTTATACTTCTACTAGAGGCCCAGTGCATAAAAATTTGTGCAAGAGTAGGCCTTCCTTCCCCTGGCTGCTGGTACCGGCTTCCCTCTGGCACCTGGGACCCAGGCTGGCTTCCCTCCGGCCACCTGTAGGCACCTAGGACCCAGACTGGCTTCCTCTGGATGCCTTCAGGCACCAGGGACCTGGGCTGGCTTCCTTCAGGCCCTGGCTTCATCAGAAAGGATGTCTGGAAGGACATCCGGTCTAATTAGCATATTATCTTTTTATTATTATAGATGATATGTGAACTTAGGCAAGTTTCTTAACCATTCTGAATTCCATCTTCATAATCTTTGATATTGTGATAAATACACATTACAGATGAAATGGAGATTAAAACATCATCCTAACTGAAATTGTAAACTGCTTAGCATTGTGTCTGACACAAAAGCTTTATTCATTCACTCCATTTATTCAACAAATGTTTGGTTAGTTCTACTATTTTTATTTCTAATCTTAGTACTACTGAAAAGAACAATACTGCTAATCTACCTTCTATTTTTAGCACCTACAGCAGGATTTCTTATTTTTCAGCCTTTGCTGTGCAATTGAATCTCTTGGGAGTTTATTTTAAAGTGTATACAAATATATATATGGGTCATAAGATAAACTTGAAATTCTCTCCTTAGCTTCCTACTTAATCTTGCAGGATACTGAAGTATCTTTGATGTTTCATTGGCATGGTTTGTAAGTAACAAGACACTGCTGTATTCTCTATTTTTGGTGAATTTTGCATGAACTTTAAGATTGCTTAAAATTCCCAAGACTTTATTTTGTGATGTAAACCAAATGGTTCAGATTGATTATTTATAAAATGGGTAAAGAAGTATCAATTTTAACTATTAATCCATTAATACAGATGTCTTTGCTGGTAACTCTCAAATCTCACTTTTAAAAACTCTGAATCTAAAGTAATAAATGAAAATTTTCATTTCAATTTCTACTTTAATAACAATAGCATTGGAAAGCTTTAGTAACTATTGGTTACATGATATATTAAGTTTAGCCATTCAAAAATATTTATTTAAATACCAATCATGTGACAAGCATTATGGTAGGCACTAGGGAAATAATGTTGAACAAGAAAGACATCCTTATTCCAAAGATCATGGAATCTGGTGGGAAAACAAACAAAACAAAAACTGAAAGGCAATAAAAATGAAGTTTGTAGAATATTACAAGAGGGAAGTATATGATATTATTTTATTATCTTAAGTCTTTTACTGCCATCCCTTTGGTAGAACATTGATAGGATTTATGAAAAAGCATATTATAGAAAATCATGTAATCTATGCACTGTGTAAGCAAGCTAATTTATACATTTTCTTGAATGAATACTGCAAATGCACTGCCCTGCCTAGCATAAGATTAAAATCTCACTTTTCCGTTTCTAGGGTATTAGCTTATTCAACTTAAGCCATTTCCAAAAATGAAAAGATTCAAACATTCAAAAGGTTTTCTGTAAGGTGAATTTGATATGATTGTTCACATACTGGTTGGAAATCAACTGCAATAGATGTTCACTTTCATGTATACTATTGTGTTAACTTAATAAACATTTATCCAATGCTGTGGCTATAAATCAGTATTAAGAAGGGAGTATTGTTGCCTAGTGTTCTTTGTAGACGCTGGGAGCCTATGGCAGATGCATCAAACTTTCTCACATTCGTGTATAATGGCTCATAATAAAAAATTCTGGTTCATGTGTCTTTGGCATAAACTATTACCAATTAAGAAAAAAAAACTTCACAGAAATACTGGCTATTTATATTGTCTTCTGTAAAATATCCTGTTTTCTCATTTACCTTTTTAGTCCCCTACTTCAAAATGTGCAATTGATTGGTACTGGTGAAGGTATGGGGCAATAGCCTGGGGAATTTTTGACTTTTGAAATAAAGCACACTCAAGTCTCTCCCCCTCCCCCCTCCCTCTCTCCCTCTCTCCACACACACACATTTGTTACTTGAAAACTTGGAGTAACAATAAATATCAGATTTCTAATTGCACGTCTTTTGATATGTTATTGCGTTCTTTTAAGCTTTCTTCTCTAATGACTACGTTATATAATATATTTCTTCTGAGGTATATGGTAAAGAATACTGCAGTGTAACTTAGGGGATGGTTTCCTACTCGAATCTCAAGTTTTATAATCACTTCTATCATTTTTTTTCTAAAGCATAAAAATAATGGGATCCAGAAAGTGTGATAACTCAAGCAAATTTTCAAAAATAGAGGTAGAATACTTTGAATCATTCACATGTTACATGTTATTGTTGCTTTTCGTTTCCTATATTTCTGTTCTTATAATGATGGCAGGACAGTGATTACTCATTCTGCAAAAACAATATATAGAAAAGCAATGCTGCATAACCTTATGTTGTTATGATAAATGGTTTATATTATGGTGGTTGAAAATCTAATTAATACCTTGCTAACTTAGATTTCCTTTAAACTTAAGGGTGAGTATTCACTTTTCTCAATTTTAGCCTATTCGGTGTCCTTCACTTATACTCCCAATAATTGAAGTAAACATAAAGAGGCATAGAGATAGGAATCCAGCTTAATAATAAAACATATAGAATGTACATCCAAAAATTTATCATTAAGTTCAACAAACAAGAAATTAGTTGATAAAATTTTCTCTTAATGTCTGTACCTATTTCACTAGGAATTAGTAACGAACTTTTCACCAATAATTACCATCCCGCAAAACATTCTTTGAGTAGCACACTACTCTAGGAAATACAAAAGAAAGCTGAGTTAGGGTCCCTATTCCTCATAGATATTACAATTTGTATGAAAACAAGTCCTAACTGGTTTGGCTCAGCGGATAGAGCATCGGCCTGCGGACTGAAGGTTCCAGGTTCGATTCCGGTCAAGGGCATGTACCTTGGTTGCAGGCACATCCCCAGTGGGGAGTGTGCAGGAGGCAGCTCATCGATGTTTCTCTCTCACTGATGTTTCTAACTCTTTATCCCTCTCCCTTCCTAACTGTAAAAAATCAATAAAATATATTTTTTAAAAATGAAATAGTGCCCTAGCCGTTTTGGCTCAGGGAATAGAGTGTCTGTCTGCAGACCAAAGGGTCCCGGGTTCAATTCTGGTTAAGGGCATACCTTGCTAGCAGGCTCTTCCCCGGTCAGGGCTCATGCAGGGGGAAACCAATCAATGTGCTCACATTGATGTTTCTCTCTGTCTTTCCCTCTCTCTTCCACTCTCCATAAAAAGCAATGGAAAATTATCCTCAGGTGAGAATTTAAAAAAAAATAAATAGTTCCATAACTGTAAAACAGGGTATAGTGTGGTTCCAAAGACAGCGATTCAGGGTTTATCAATAAAGAATAGAATGAAAATCAGCAGTGTCTTTGGAAGTCATCACTCTGGGATTCAAACTATACTTGTTCATTTTCCTCCTTAGGCAAGTTATGAAACTGCTTTGAGTCAGGTTTTTCATAGGAGAAAATGAAACTGTATCTCTCCTTGGCAGCATGCATGTAGTAGGTATTCAATAAATACTTGTTAGCTAAATAAAGAGCTTAAAAAATGTCAGTTCCAGGGTTGCTAAGCAACTTTCCAGAATATAGTAGTTTCTGGCTATTGCTAATCTCCTGCTAGTTTATGATTCCCATCTGATGGATTTCTAACATTTTAAAAACATGAGTCATTTAATTAGAAAATGCTATGCTCGTATTATATGTGATTTTTGTAAGATTCAGAGGCAATTTATCTTCACATGAGTATTTTAATTTTTAGGTTACATGTATGTCAGAGACAAACATTTGTTTTATAGACATATCCTACCTTTTGTGGAATAGAAAATATTTCTAAAAAGTATATACATTTCTTTAGCAATTAATTGCTATATTAAATTCACGGAGTATGTATTAAATGTAATTTTCTGGCTAATATATTGTGTAAAGTAAAAACATATCCTGTAGTTTTGTATTTCTTTAAAACAGGGGCCTGAAAAGATCACACAACACTTACCAATTTTAGGTGTAGATATCTCCATTTCTCCATTTGTAAAACAGGATTAATGAGAATCTTACATATACTAGGACCGGGACCAAGTACTTTTTCCATTATAATCTCATTTAACCTGCACAATTAACCTTCAAGGTTAACACTGGAATTATTGCTTTACAGAAAAAGAAACAGGCTTACAAAGGCCATTTTTCATGAGGGATGGTAAATAGAGAAACACCCAGATCTGCTTGATGCCACATTTTCTGGCTTTTCTTCCACACAGAACTGCCTATTTTCAGCGGTTGTTCCCATTTTTAAAAATCTAATCCTGAATCTCTGAGACAAAAACCTGGCAGCAGAATGAGTTCAAACACCTTTGTAAAGCAAGCGTCTGAGTTGCCCCAATTCCCCAAATTCACTGAAGTTTTCCATATATGCCCTTGAATAGAATTCTCAGACTTTTGGAGCACTCCTATCCCTGGACGTCCAAGGCTGCAAAAATGGGATTCACACATGGCTTAGATCTATGAATGACTGGGAGACCTATCCATAAATTCCTGAAATTCATGGTCGGTGAGAATATTTTATTAGTTATTAAAATGGAACTGGAATAGTTCCTTGAGGACTTCCTCCTTACTCCAAATATTCTTGAGAATGTGATAGGGGAAAAAAAAATGAGTAGCAATTCCACAAATACCCTCTGAATCCATCCTACATGAATTTCTTGAAATTTTTTTCCAGATTTCCAAAGCTCAAATTGCAAGAATTTGAGCACCTTGGTACTTCCTTTTTCATTTTCTTGTTTATCAATTAAATGTCATTCAAATTACTTAAAATATTATAAAAATTAGTTAAATACTGTATGTTTGGCCTGTGTAAACAAAATCCTTGACAAAAATTCCATGGTAGAATCAGTGGTAAAGAGGGCAGGTTTTGGAGTCACACTGCCCACATTTGAATCCTCTTTCCCTGATTCCTGGCTGTGTAATTTTGAGTAAACCTTTGTGTGCATATAAGTTTTCTTTTTTTAAAATTTCTTTATTGATTAAGGTATCACATATTTGTACTCATCCCCCCATTCCCATCCCAAACCCCTCCCCACACATGCCCCCACCCCCTTTGTTGTCCGTGACCACTGGTTAGGCTTATATGCATGCATACAAGTCCTTTGGTTGACCTCTCCCCCTTACCCCCACCCTCTCCTACCTTCCCTCTGAGGTTTGACAGTCTGATCGATGCTTCCCTGTCTCCGGGTCTGTTTTTGTTCATCAGTTTATGTTGTTCATTAGGTTGAACAGAATAATAATGGCACCTGCCTGACAGGATCATTTTGAGGTTTAATTGAAGCACTATTTTTTACAGCACTTTGAACAGCGCATGTTTTAGTATATTAAATATATTAAATAAGTTCTGAATGTATTTACTTTTATTAATCAGTTTCATCTGTATGGATTTGAAACATTTTTGTGATTCTGTGTGTTTTTTTTCACCTTTGTTGAACAAAAGAATAAATAGTGAGTGAAGGAGAAAGTATATCAGGAAAGGAGAAAGAGAGAGATAAGAAGGAAGAAGGAAAATGGGAAGGAGATAGATGTGAAATACGAGGGTCAGTTAGGAGTACACTTTTCTTCTAGTTCTAACATGATTTGAGAGGCAATGCAAACTATATGCTACTGCAATTGTATATTCATGGATATTGAATATATATATGTATTTCTAAGGCAGTTTGATTTGCTACTGAAACTTACAGATTTCATAAAGGAATCTGCTACTTACAACCATAATATATAACTGTGCTTAAATGGGGTAATCGCCTTGTGTACAGTTAGAACATTATAACTTACCTGTAGTACAATTATCTCCATAAGGTCAAATGTATAATTTCTCTACCACATGATGCTGATTTTTCTATATTATAGTTATTTGGGGTAGGTTATAGGTTAAAAGCAACTCAGAACATTTTCTTCTTTCAAATGCAGCATGAACGCTTTCTTTGCACATGATTACATGTTAAGGTAGCAAAATTTTTGCAAAAGAAAATTTATAAGGCATCCTGGAAAAGCAGAGTTAAAGATTTTTATTTGATGGTTTCACTTGGATCAAATTTATAGGCATAATCTGAATAGGAACTTTTTTAAAGATTAACAGTTCCTTTCGTTTTTTAAAAAAAATATTTTTATTGATTTCAGGGTAGGGGGGAGAGAGAGAGAGAAAGAGAGAGAGGGAGAGAAACACCAATGATGAGAGAGAATCATTGATTGGCTGCCTCCTGCATGCCCCACACTAGGGATTGAGCCCAAAAACCCAGGCATGTGCCCTGACTGAGAATCAAACTGTGACCTCCTGGTTCATAGGTCAATCCTCAACCAATGAGCCATGCTGGCTGGATAACAGTTCCTTTCTTAAATACTATTCATGGTAAAGAATTGATGTTGTGATTTGAATTTTTAAAAATTCCATGGGAGATACTATTTTTTAGTATCCACGGATGTGCTTTGTAGAATTCTAATTTTTTAATGACCATTAAACTTATCAAAGTCACTGGAAATCATATTGGATAACATTTGTTTCCTTTGCTGTTCCAGTTACTATTACTGCTTAACAAATCATCTGAAGATTCAGAGGCAATTTTTCTTGATTGTGTGGGCCAGGAGTTTGAACAGGGAACTATGAAAATGGTTTTTATTTCCTCCATGATGCCAGAGGTTTCAGGTGGGAAGATATGATGCTCAGGGTGACTCAACATCTGGAGCCTGGGATCATCGAGAGGCATCTTCACTAGCATGTTCCGCCTGGCTGACTATAAGCTGAGTCCTGACCTGGGCTGTCAGTTGGAAATTTTACCCATGGCCTCTTCAAAGTGGGCTTCCTCAAAGCATAGCAGCAGGGTTCCGGAAGCAAGTGTTTCCAGAGAGCCAGTTGGAAGCTTTATTGCCTTTTATAACCCAGCCTCAGAAGTTACATTATGTCACTTCTGCCATTATTGTAAGTCTGCCTGGTTACAAATGGGAGGAATGGCAAAGCCACATTGTAAGAAGACCATGTGCAAAGGAAGATGCTGTTGCATCCATCATTGGCAAATAGAATCTTCTATATTGCTATAAAAAAATAACAAAATCCATAATCAGCCATTATTGGCCTTTCCTCATGTATTTTGCACTACATTGACTTTAATTCCATCAATAACCTTAAAATTTCACCAGGACCAACATTTTAAATGAACCGTAGTATCAACATATAATGCCATTGCCCTGTGGTTTTTACAACGGAGGTTAGTGTGATCTTATATCATAGACAAATGATCATTGTTATGTCTTTTAGGATTTGGCCAAAGAAAGCAAACAAACCCATCCTTAGTTATAGCAGCTAAACATCCAACTGAAGACTATATCTTCATTGTTATTTGGAAGAAGTGTGGAACAGCAGTGCTAATTTACCAAATAATAGCAGATCACAGTAGTTACCCTATCAGGGGTCCTCAAAATACAGCCCGCGGGCCACATGCGGCCCACTGAGGACATTTATTGGGCCCGCCAGGTGCCACTGTCTGTCCTGCTTAGCAGCCGACTCGTCCCGGGCCCGCAGTGTGCATAGGAATTTGTTCATAGTTTTTTTTGTTTTGTTTTTTAACTATAGTCCGGCCCTCCAGTGGTCAGAGGGACAGTGAACTGGCCCCCTGTTTAAAAAGTATGAGGACCCCTGGCAGGATTCCTGGGCTCCTCCTCGTACACTGGTTTTGAGCAGCAATTTTCAAATTATTACCCATTGACCACTTGCATCTACATCATTGAAAGCAGGGTCAGTAAATTACAGACAGTAGACTAAATCTGACCTGGAGTTTATATGGCTTCTTTTACTAAGAATGATATTTAAAGACTTGCATGAAACGAAATAACAATAAAAAAAAAAAACAATAGCAAACAAACAAAAATAATGTGACGGAGACCACCAAAGCTTCAAGTATTTACTATCTGGTTCCTTTATAGAGAAGGTTGGCTGGCCTAGCATACTTGATACAAATGTGGATTCCTATTTCATCACTGATTTACTAAATGTAAATTGTGTGGCAGGGTCGCAGTGGGTGGGATGGGGCAAGGTGGGGAGTAGATTTGGGGAACCTGTATCTCTGAGAAATTCCCAAAGAGGTTTTTCTATGTCTGCTGAATTTTTAGACCTACTCCTTTTGGTTGCTTAGAAATACTTGGTTTGGCTAATTTGGCCAGTTAACTGATTTTCATTACTATCTATTGCTGTGTGAAACACAGACATGATTCTGTTTATCACAGTGGATGTTGTATCATAGCCAAGAAACACTGAGTTGAAAGTGAGCTTTCTTTTCCTGAGAGCAAAGATCCTTCTTAAACTTGGACCTTAACACATTTTTTTTATATTTTCTTTCTTTTTTGTTTTTGTTTTGCTTTGTTAATCCTCACCCAGGGATACTTTTTTCATTGATTTTTAAAGAGAGTGGAAGGGAGGGAGGGGGGAGAAAGAGAGAGAGAAAGAAACATTGATGTGAGAGAAACACATCGTTTGGTTGCCTCCCTTGATGTTGACTAGGCCCAGGCCCTGGGAATGAACCTGCAACCCAGTTATGTGCCCTTGACCTGGGAATCGAACCCAAAACCCTTCATTGCACATACTGATGCTCTACCACTGAGCAACACCGGCCAGGGCTGACATTTTCATGAGGTATTTGTCGTGTTTTTAAAGATTACAAAGCCCCTTTTTAAGTTAATAGTAAATTCTAGAATGTAGTTTCCTAAAATATTAAGGTTGTGAACAACTTTGTTTTTGTCAACAATTTGAAATAATTTTAGCAACTATAAAAGATTAAATTATACTGTTTTCATAACATGGACTATTTAGCAGTCATTAAGTGATGCTATAGAAAAATCATTAATAAAATAGAAGGATGGTCATATTGAAAGTAAAATTTAAGTACCTTATATAAACAGCTATAACAATTCCATTTGTGTCAAATAGTTATATAAGTCTATAGGTCAATATCTCTCTATCCATCTATATATCTATCCACCTACCTATTTATCTACTTTTTCTTTCCACCTATATGTTTAGATAAAGGCTAGAAGGATAGAGAAAAGGATAATAAGAGAAAGGATAGAAAGATATATCAAAGCATTAATAGCAAATCTGCCAACTTCTACTACTGTAGTAAAGGAAAAGAATATTACATGAAAATGAGTATAATGCTTAAAATCTCAAATTATATAATTTCCTAAATTGAAGACCCATAAACCTCTACTTTTGGTAGAAAGTATTCAAAATGAGTAAAAATTATCTTCATGCGTCACACTCAGTTGTGTTGCGAATGTGATTTTCAGGAGCCAAGACAAGACTATAATGACTACATTAAAGTAGTAATGATTATATTTTTCAATTAAAATAGCAAACTAGGGACATCTTTCTAAAGAATATGGTAAGGATAAACCTCCAAGCTCATTATGAACCAAAATATAGCAGGCACAATTCAACTGAGATGAGAGCAAAGCATTTTTATGAATATCTGTTGGTTAATTGTTATCTTTCTGTTATTCCATTTTCATTCTTACTGCCATAGTTTTTTCTTTCTTAAAACAACTAGTCCAATATCATTCAAGATTGATTCATAGCCTAGTCTCTCATTATTCTCTGCTATAAATCCTTTGTCCTAGGCATACCAAACTATTTTTAGTTTTTTTAATCTAAGATCATTTTTCACAGCTTTGTGCCTTTCACCTTGCTTTTATTCTTATCTTAAATGCCCTCTCCTTCCTAATTCTTTTGAAAAAAAAGAATTACCTTTTTTTTCTAGTCCTCCATATCCTACCTTGTAATAATGTTATTGTAATCTGTTCCTCTCTCTAACATGGTCCTTATCACATTACATTGCACTAATTCTCTCTATAACATTTGAAAAGGGCTCTTATCTTTTTAAAATTTGAATCTTCAGCATTCAGCACCTAGTAAGCACCCAATAAATGTTTGTCTCAGGAATGAATCAATATTCCCCTTCATAACTCATTTAACATTAAATATTCTGACCTGGTTACACAATTCCCAGACTACAAAGCCAGTTACTTAATCCCCACATTTTACACAGAAATTGCATGTGACAGACATTTCTCTATCACTTCAGGGATCCTATATAATAAAAGCCTAATATGCTAAGTGTCTGGTCATTCAGTGACTGGTCAACTGTTCAACCAATCAAAGTGTAATATGCTAATGATATGCTAAGGCTGCTCAACCACTGCTATGATGTGCACTGACCACCAGGGGCAGACACTTGCTGCTAGGGTCCAGCCAATCATAACTAATGGAAATGGGCCAGACACTCCCTGGAGCCCTTCCACAGTTCCTCTCTGGCCTGCCAACTTCCCACATCCCTTTCCTGCCAGCCCCAATAGGCCCCGATTGGGACTGGGCGAGATGGGGACAGACATGCCCTGGAGCCCTCCCACGGTCCTTCCCCAGCCCCGATCGTGCACTGGTGGGGTCCCTCAGCCTGGCCTGTGCCCTCTCACAATCTGGGACCCCTCAGGGAATGTTGCAGAGCTGGTTTCAGCCCAATCCCGCAGGCCATTCCCCTCGGGAGGGTGCCAGACGCAGGGCTCAAGGCTAGTGAGCACTGCTGCAATGGCATGAGCCTTTCCCAATCAAGACTGATAGGGCATGAGCCTGCAGCTGGCAGGCAGATGAGCAGGAGTGGCAGGTAGGAGCTGCAGGCGGCATTGGACTATGGGCTTTTGGCCCGATCCCTGCATGCCACCCAGAGGGACCCCACCTGTGCATGAATTTGTGCACCAGGCCTCAAGTAATGGAATAAAGAATAAAGCTAGGTGTGTTAGTGCCTAAATGCTGACTTCGGTATGCCCATCCATTGTGATTGCTCTTACTGTGAGCCACACATTACTAGAAATGAGTGAGGAAGACAGACATGCACACACAGGTAAGAGAGGGAAATATTTGGTTGAAACACATAATGGGAAGATACTTAAGGAGGTTGCTGAATTGGTTATATTTGTAACCCACATAACTTAACATTAGAAATCAGAGCCTATGGTGTTACTTGTTAAAGTGATAACAACATAGTCTGAGCTTACTATTTCTATTTAGGTTTGTGTATAAGGAAGCCTGCCAGGTATCAGGTCTGGCCAGTAAAAAGGGGAACCATATGTCTCTGATTGCTTGGTGCTGTCCAAGTTTACACTTGTCATGGGTCAACTGATCATTTTTAATCATCTTAGTGCCTTCCCATTTTACTTTCAGAAATGTCTCAGTGAGAATGATAAATAATACATCAAATGGAGCCCCGCCATCTCCTTACAGGATATTAATAACAAGAGCTTATAATGCTAGGAGGTATTATTCATTTGGGGCTGCTAAATATATTTTCATGCTTAATCCTCACAACAACCCTATGGGGAGTTACCATTATTATAATAATACCAGTTTTATGGATAAGAAACTGAGGCATATAAAAGTTCAGAAAAGTTCCCAAGTCATATGGCTAATAAGTATAGGAGACAAGATTCAAATTAAGTCTATTTTTAGAATTTATGACCTCAACTCTCATACCACACTGCCTTCTGGTTAAAACGATTTTATTCAAGAACCACAAGTATATGGAGGACTGGGTTATTAGAACGCATTCATCATACTTTCATTCATTCTGTCATTCATTTATTTCATAAATATTGACTGACTACTCTGTGTCAGGAACTGCCCTAGTCACTGGGAACACATCAGCAAACAAAACAAAACCTCTGCTCTGATGGAATTTGCACACGTTTCACGTTTGGATATGCATGCTGTGTTTTCATGGTGCCACCTTGCATTTTTTTTTTTATGAAAGTCAATGTTACCACCTGTGTACAACATAAAACAACAGGAAAACAAGTTTGGCTGAGTGAGCAGGAGGGGAGGATGCAGCCATGGATACACTGCACATGGCTTATGCTCAGAGTCCATGTCCCTGGACCTTGACACTGGATAGTCATTTAACTCAGGAAACATCAGTCAAGTGTCCACCCGGCAGCAGGCTCCCTGTGCGCTTTCTTTAGAGCAGCTACTCCATTACTCTCAGAACAGCAAGAAGAGTGGGCCATCTCTACTTTGTGTTTCCATTATTTATAACTGAAATTAATCACTTTTTAATTACCTTCTTTTCTTGATAAACACCAAATGCATACAGAAACACATCCTCAGTCCCCAGTGGTTAGGTTTCAGGGAAATTAAGACACTTAAAGTTAAATTATTAACAAGTATTTTACTCTCTATATAATGGTGTTGAGAGAAAAGCTCTCAGGTAGATTTTAATGTCACTGTTCCTTGAAGTCTATTTAGATATGGCCTTGGCATATTCCACCAGGGGTTTTGACCCTATTAAATGTGATCTCTTTAGCAGAATTCTTATTTGCAGCATCCCACCTGCACTGAAGGAGATCAAGCAGTTTGAATACAGACAAAACATATGAGGACAATGGAGAATATCACTAAGCCTAACATGCAATATTTGGGGCATTTTAATTACCAAAAAAAATTAGTTATTTTTCACTCCCACTACTGTTAAAGCATTTGGGAAATGTTAAGCAGATGTAACGTAAATGCAACTGTTTGTAGCTCCATTAAAGGTTAAATTTGCATAAAATTAATTCATTTAATGAAAACTGTACTATGTTGAGGGTACATCATATTGTAATTGACTAAAACTCCATTTCCTAGATTGACAATGAGATTTAGTTGCATTTAGATAAAGCTGGTAAATAAATACCAGGAGATCTTGTTAAAAAAAAAATAAAAAAGTTGAGGAGGCTAAGCCATCTAGATATTAACTTTTTGGTTAAGTTCAGCTGAGACAAAATATCGTATGTGTCTATAGTGAAACATATTTACTGGTATATTTTTTCTTTTAGTCCAATGAGATATAATTCAGTATACTCAGTAAATAAACCTCTGATTTGAACTAAGAACCATGAAAGTGAAAGCTCCAAGAACACAGTAGAGAATGTAAAAATGATAGTTGGTTGGGCATTGTCCCGTGCACCAAAAGGTTGCCAGTTGTATTCCCAGTCAAAGGCACCTGCCCAGGTTGTGGTCCAGAACCCCTGTGGTGAGTACATAGGAGGAAGCCCATCAATGTTGTGCCCTCACATCAATGTTTCTCTCTCTCTCCTTTTCTCTATCTCTCCAACACCCAATAAAAATCTTTTTTTAAAAAAATGATATGAACGTGGAGACTAGCCTAATGAAATGTGAATGGGAAATTTTGATGACCTGAGTGGTTTGCTGTGACTCTTCCGTCACAAGAACTGCTGACTTAAAAGACATTGTAAGAGATGTTCATAAAACATTTATACATGTAATTAAAGGCTCTCTAACTTAAGAGCTGGGATATGCATCTTCTAGATAATTCATTGAATTTGCAGATTTAATTGTGGTTAGTGTAGATTTCTGAAATTTCCACATCCATTAATAATAACATACTTTTTTTAAAGGTTCCTTATAAAAATGCTTTGAGAATCTAAATGTAATTCAAGGGGTAAAATTCATTGCCTTTACAAAATATAATTGGAAACGCTTTTTCTTAGTCCTAGAAAGGATTTAAATGGTTATTCAAGTAATGAAAATGGCACAGTGAAAAATTATGGCCTCCTCAGACCATCAGTTATGCCATTGTCTTATAGTTATACATAACCTTTTTCTTGGAATAAAACTCTGAAGGGAAGCAGAGTTGGCCACCCCAAAATATGCCTTTTAGGATACTGATTATTTTAAAATTGATATTTTTAAGAAAAGAAAGATTCAGGGAAAACTTTGAACCTTCCCTCTAATTGCCTAAAAGTATTTAGACAGAGGACCTGCTCTAGGAAAGGAGATATCAACAGAGGTAATTATAGTTTGATATAAACTAGTATCTGATAGGGAGGAACCTAGAAAGGCCCTTTTGTTTTCGCTGTGTCACGTTGTTAAAGATGACCCAGCAAACACTTACTTGCTTATCAAACATTTATTTCCCATCTCCATGTGCATTGCCTTCCTCCCTAAAGTCCCAAATCATACTCATTCCCCACCTTCTCTTTAGCTCAGAGGCCCACAAACTTTAACTGGCCCCTCTGTCCTCTGTCTCATATTCTCATGGAAACTTCATCTGTGCATACATAATAACTAGGTCATTTTCTCCTGTTAATGTCTCATGTTAATTTGATTCTTGGTCCAACCAGAAGAACTTAGAAGGGTAGAAGAAAAATTATTTTTCCTCCCCCCACAACCTCAAATACAATTCCCTACAAATTTTAAAAAGTTGTCAAGTGCACTGTATCAGGAGATTCTACCAATTTCCAGTTACTTTAAAAACAATCCCTTTCACAATCAATGCCAAATAAAACAAGTTCAGAGAAGGTCCCCAGACAGATTTTTCTCATTGAGGACCCTGAGGTTCCTATGGGCTTCTCATCATTCTAAAACAGCATGCCTACTTGGATATTCTCTTCAAGTTTTCCCTTAAAATTTGGAAAACAGTGAAGGGTTTGAGAATTTAATAATAGAAATATACTTAGAGATCAGCCAACAAGTCTGATTCTTTGTCTTAAGTTCCTACAGAGAATGAATGATGACACCCCTCAGACAGACAGTGACTGAACAAAGCTTGTCTGTTTGACTTGTGCATACCTTCTCAGGAGGGTGGTGTATGTGGACAAGAGTATTAAAGTTAAATAAATAAAAATAGAGAAATCAGAGATGGTGGTAACTGGATTCTGAGGCAGGTTGCCCATGAGGATAATAGTCCATTGGTTTTATTCAGTGTTGCTCTAAGTTTAGAGAGGACCCTCATTGAGGTCCTTTTCCACTGGAGATTCTGACACAGTGTGGGATGAGAGGAGCGTCTCCAGACACAGGTTCATAGCAGAAAAGGATTCAAAAGAAGATACTAAAGTGAAGCAGAGTAATGTTAGGTAGCAATTCTCTGGAATCAAAGAAAAGGATGAAGGGGAATTTACTCCTTTTCTGGACACAAGTCATTTCTCCTTTTTTTAAGATTGTGCTCTCTCTGTCAGTACTCATCACTTTTGCTCTTTCTGTCTTCTGTAGCTTTGGTCACTCTCTGCTGTGGCTCTCTCTGCTCTGTTACTTTATATATAAAGGATGTTTAGTAATTTCTTTTTCCCCCTCATAGCATCACTTTAGGCCAAAGAACAGAGGTGATAACAACAAAGGTGACAAGCATCATTTCCTCATTCTAACGTCATGTCCTACTACGAGAGGGCTAGTCCAGCAGGTGGAGTACCTGCAGCCAGAAGACAAAGCCTTTTTCTTTCTTTCCCTCCTCCATGCTCTGAGATCCAGAAACAGCACAGGGAGTCTGAAGGAGGTGAGGAAGGAGGCCAGAGAGAGTAAGAAGAGATCAAACCCCTCTTTCTCCCTGCTGGCACCTAAGAAGACTAGGCCAGGCCTGAGCTAGGGAAAGGCAAGAAGCTTCTTATTGTTTTCAAGATACATATCCTGGTTTTAATTAAACTGCATTTTAATGATTAAAAAGAGATGGTTACACAGTTCTAAAGCTATGAGTTATGTCCAAGATAGCTCCTAGAGGCTGAGGAGAAGTTTTAAACTGTGATGGGAAAAAAAATAGTTACCACTTGACTGTAATTGTTGAGCATGTCCTAAGAAATAGGCCACTGGCAAGCATAATATGCTTTTTAACTTTTATTTTTAGGTTCACTTTGGAATCTGTAAGTAACTAGCTTATTAACTTTAAGATGGGACAGGTTAATAGTTTTATCTACTGGTTGTTTTCAAGGTGGAAAGAAGAATAAGGAAGTTCAATGAATTGAATAAAGGAGGCTTTGAGGATCCCTGTGTCTAAATTAGATCAATGGGGGAGAATGAGTAAGGTCGGAGGACCAGAATTCTGCTTGTGTCTAATTAATGCATGCCCCAACCTGCTTTGTCTGAATGAACCTTGACAAACTAATTTGTTCTCCATTGTCAATGTTTGCTAATAACGTTCCTTTCTGTGGGACATCTTTGTCTCTGACATGAAAAACAACTTCTCTCCCTGTGTATCACATCTTCCATGTAACCTTTCGCCACACCATAGCCAGCATTCGCCTCCAGCTAGGACTGACTGCCTGGTTTTTATTTCAACATTGAACAATAGCCAGACTTCTTTCAAAGTCATTTTATTGCTTCATTGCAACTATTTATTTGTACATCTGTCTTTTTCTAATTAATGTGTGACTTCCTTGAGGGCAGGGACCTGGTATTCCTAAAATTTAGTATCATGATTAGAATACACTAAATGCTCAATCACTATTTATAGAATAAATGAGAGAATACATTCAAAGACCGACTTTGTCCTCAAATTGAGTAGAGACCAGATAGGTGGTCTAGAGTGTCAGTATACCAAGCAAAGATAAAAATTCAGATATTATTGCCCAAGGACAGCAACATTTGTTACATAATTACCTTTTTCAGTCCCCTAGAGTTAAAGATTATATTACTTCATCAGTTATTGAAATTTAAACAGTGATTAAGTTACTAATTACATGTGCATTTAAATTGATTTATCTTTAGTTTGTTTTTTCCTCAGTGAATCTTTTATGTGAAATAAATCTTAGAAAAATAGTTATGTAGTTGAAATTTAAAAATTTGCTACATTTGTATATTTCCTTTGTTCTTTGTTTCTTTTTTCTTGCATTATAAATAGTGTAATGTGTTTGTTGAAACAGGGATACATTTTAATTTTTGGTAAGTTCCTTCAATATTTGGACTACTTACATTCAATCAGTGTGATGTTTGTTGGTAAAGGCTATCTCATACAATCATAGAAAATTTAATTATATTCATTGTTGCTTGTAGATGTGATTGCTTATATTTAGTTTGTTATATGAGGCATTTATAACCACTTAGCAGTGCAATCAATTGTTTATGTAGTAACTATCTTTCAAAAAGTAATTATTTCCACGGTGTTGGTGTGTTCTCTTAAAATATAACACACAATATCCTTCTATCTATGGTTTGATGGTAGGGGAAAAAAGTCTTAATTCAGGAAAATGGGAAATGAATTTGGTGGACATCTGCCTTGAGAGTAACTGTACAACAGCTCCTTAAAATTGTTTCATGGTAGGGTAGTTGGAGATATTGGAATACAGCGAGTTTTAGTTTGTAGAAGCCATGCCAATTTTCAGCTGCTTTTGCAGTAGCATATGTGTTTGTTTGGGTCTTTTAGAGACTCAGCTGGCATAATGTTATTGGTGAACTACTTGAAAGCTGTTCACAAGGCCATTAGGAGGCTAGACTACCTGGAAATAGACATTGTAAATGCCTTGAAATCAAGTAAAACATATTCTAATATTAAAGCTTATTATTTAACTAGCGGCCTGGTGCACAAAATTCGTGCACTCAGGGGGTGGTCCCTCAGCACAGATTGTGAGAGGATGAAGGCCAGGCTGAGGGACCCAACTGGTGCACTATTGGGTTTGGGAAGGGACAAGGGAGGTTGGCCAGCTAAGGAGGGACCGTGGAAGGGTTCCAGGGTGTGTCCAGCCTGTCTCTCTCAGTCCTGATCAGCCAGACCCCTGCAGCAAGCTAACCTACCAGTCAGATCATCTGTCCCTGGTGGTCAGTGCATGTCATAGTGACCAGTCAACTGTCTGCCCCCCTGGTGGTCAGTGCATGTCATAGTGAGCGGTTCAGCAGCCTTAGCATCTATGTATATAAAGAGCCAGAGTCCATCACGTCCAAAACGACCGAAGGCTCGACTGAGCACTGGAAGTCAGTCCTGCAGACAGTGCTGGGTTGCTGTGGCAACCCAGCATTGACTGCCACTGGTGCAGGCAAGGTGACCCAGCATTGACTGCCAAGGGGTCTGCAGATCAGGCCCAGAGAGAGGCCCAAGAAAAGAGGCAGAGTCTGATCCACAGCCTCTGTGGCAGCTGTTGATCAGCTGTTGCCTCTCTCTTTTTCTCTGAACTTTCAGGCCTCTGTTTCTCTCTGGGCCTCCCTGTGGGCTTCTGATCAGCCCCACCTCAATGATCAGGCCCAGAGATAGGCCCAGAGATGCTGACTAGCATAGAAACTGACCAATCAGAACCAAATCTGGGTGCATTGCAAGAGATCAATGGCTGCCTAGGAGGCAGAGCTTTTGACATTGACTGGCATAGAAACTGACCAATCAGAACCAAATCTAGGTAAATTGGGGGGAGCCAATGGCTGCCTAGGAGGCGAGGCTTTTGACACTGACTGGCATAGAAACCGACTAATCAGAACCTACTCTGAGTGAACTGTGAAGGCAGAACCTAAGGTGGGGGCTGAGGATGGGTTTTAAGGGCAACAGCTGTTTAGTGTAAGGTGTAAGAAAGTGGTTCAATTTTTTTTATGATTGGTTTGGCAGTATAGTGGATATGACTGGCTATCAGTCCAGATATAGGGATTATGTATTTTTGTCTGCCAGGAGCATCTCCTCCTGCTGAAAAAGGCTCCCCCCCCCCCCCCATTTAAGCAATCCTATCTTATATAATCTATTTATACTAATAAAAGTGTAATATGCTAATTAGACCAGGTCGGCTGGCCATCCTCCAGACGTCTGACTTCCTTCTGGACAAAATCATGGTGGTGGGGGCTAAGGTAGAGGCAGTTACAGGTGATCAGGCTGGCAGGGGAGGGCAGTTGGGGGCGAGATCAGGCCAGCAGGGGAGGGCAGATAGGGATGAGATAAGGCTTCCAGGGAGGGCAGTTGGTGGTTACCAGGTCAGCAGGAGAGGGCATTAGGGGTGATCAGGCAGGCAGAAGAAGTTAGGGGTATTCAGGCTGGCAGGGGATAGCAGTTGGGGGTGAGATCAGGCTGGCAGGGGAGTGCAATTAGGTATGATCAGGCAGGCAGGCAAAGGTAGTTAAGGGTGACCAGGTAGGCAGGCAGAAAGGTTAGGGGCAATCAGGCAGGCAGTGAAGCAAGGTAGGGGCAATCAGGCTGGCAGGCAGAGGGGTTAGGGGTGATCAAGCAGGCAGGCAGAGTGGTTAGGGGTGATCAGGCAGGCAGGCAGGCGAGTGGTTAGGAGCCAGTCATCTTGGATTGTGAGAGGGCTATCCGACTGCCGGTTTAGGCCCGATCCCACACAGGGATCGGGCCTAAACCGGCAGTTGGACATCTCCCAAGGGGTCCCACTTTGGAGAGGGTGCAGACCAGGCTGAGGAACCGCTCCCCCCCACCCCCCTCGTGCACAAATTTTGTGCACCAGGCCTCTGGCATCATCATATTATGCTTTGATTGGTTGAATGGATGGCTGAACACTTAGCATATTAGGCTTTTATTATATAGGATAGGTAAAGCAGAATCTGTTTGAGTATTGTACTGCCTGCTACACACAGCTCCTAGGCAATTGTTCTAAGAGATTACATCACAGAGGCAAATTACAGTGGTGGTTCCCCAAACTTTAACAAAATTGCTGGGCATGATACATTGGCGAGTTCCTCTGCTGAATGATTCATTTGGTCCCCAGCAAAGATACCAACATACAGTGTGGATATGTTCTTTAACAGGTTCAGTGGTTTCTTGCTCTAGTGGGAACATTGTGCCCTGGAAGTCTGGAAGAAAGGGGGATTACTCTTTCATCCCAAAGGGATGTAATTGTAGGTGGAAATAGACAATAGACAGGCTCAATAAAAGTCAGCCGTGGTCAAGGAAGATACCAGCCTCGACATGTCTACTGGCCATAACTCACTTTTAGTTAAGGAGTTTTCATTTCAACACATTCTATGTGGTTACTTTAGGTCCCTGAGTTTGTAAGGCCACCATGTAGGCCTCCCCTGAGCTTGTCATGTTTCGTATGGAGCCCCCTTTTTGTCCACAGGTGCATACTCTCACTCTGTCTCTGTCTCTCTTGGATCATTCACTCTGGGGGAAGCCAGCTGCCACATCATGAGCAGCAAAGCACTTTGGAGAGGACCATGGAGTGAGGAGAAGGCCTCCTGCTAACAGCTATGTGAATGAGTTTAGAAAAGGATACTCAGGCCCCAGTTGAGCGTTCTGATGACTGCAGCCTCAGCCAAGAGCTTGACTGACATTTCACCAGCCATTGTGAGCCAGAGCCACCTGGCTGATCAGCTCAGCGATCCTGCATTGTATCTGGGCCACTCTTCCCAGGTGTATTAACACCAAATTGTTTTTGTTTGTAATGGCATTCACTGTTTCTAGTTACTAGTAAACATGGTTTTTAGGGGCTGCAGTTTAGAGTCTGCTTTTACTGTGGGAAAAGGTTTTCTATTGCCTGTCATTTCTAAATAGAGAAGTCTCACAAACAGTCCAGAGAGAACACGAGGCAGAAGAGGGTTGTGATAAGTCACGGATGCACCCAAGTGAAAGGGAGGTGGAGGAGTGGGATGCATTAGCTGAGAAGGTGCTGAGGATGGACTCTTACCTCAGACAGATAATTGCCTTCTGTCTGTTAAACTGGGAGCTGAAACCTGTTTCCTTGGTTACAGTCAAAAGTAAAATGATTTCAAGTGTGTTTGTTTCATAGCTGAGTGGGCTAAGAGAAAATACCAGCTTTCCTTGTCCTAATATATTCTCTTTATATGGCTCTGGTGATGTCAAGCTTAGCATATTATCTGGCTTGAATCACTGATACTCAACAACTGAAGATATTGGAAAAGGTGGTGTGTTTCATGTGCCCTAGATATAAAAATTCAAAATGAATGACTGAGGAATAATTCATGGGGAACATTTATAGGATTAATACAAACACTTCAATCACATTTGCCTACGGTGGTTTATAAAACATATTTAAAATTTACATCAAGGATATTGGCATGAGATAAATGAGAAATTCACAGCTGAATTCAATTTTTTTTACCTGATTAGAGAAATTAGAAAAAAAAATTACAAAATTAAGATAGATTAGATGCATTTTTTTTTCTGTTCTGGCAGATTTTACAGTAAGTATTCCCTGTGAGACATTCTATATATCTAGGAAGTCTTCCCAGACTCCTTTGACACAATTAGTTGAACTGTCACCTTTATTTCCATCTATATACACTTAGACTTTTTTGTGGCACTGTGATTTTGAATCTATCACTGACCTTGTCTGTCATGGTATTATTAGCTAGCAAAAACTAAGCATTATTTGTATTTTAAAAAAAGTATAGTTGACAATGCAATAGTATATTATTTTAGGTGTGATTAAAATTTTATATCACTTATTAGACAGTCACCACATAAGTCCAGTAACAATCTGTCACAGTGCAAAGTTATCACAACATTATTGACTATATTCCCTATCCTGTGCCTAACATCCCTGTGACATTTATTTCATAACTAGAAATTTAAACTTCTTATCCCGGTCATTGTTTTCAATTATTTTCTACTTCCTCCCCTATGGCTACCCTCTGTATCTATGAGTCTGTTCCTCTTTTGTTTGTTTTTAAGATTATATATGTAAGTGAAATTATATGGTATTTGTTTATCTCCATCTGACTTATTTCACTTAGCATAATACCCTCTATGTCTCTCCATGTTTCTGCAAATGGTAAGATTTCATTCTTTCCCTAGCTGAGTAATATTCTATTGTATATATTATATGCCACATTTTCTTCATCCATTTATCTATCGATAGATACCTAGGTTGTTTCTATATCTTGGTTATTGTAAATAATGCTGCAGTAAACATATATGTTTTTGAATTATGGTTTTTATTTCCTAGAAGTTGAATTGCTGTGTTGTATTGTACATCTATTTTTAATTTTTGAGGGACCTCCATATTTTCCATAGTGGCGGTATTATCTTACAATCCTCCAACAGTGCAGGAAGTTTGCCTTTTCTCCAAATACTTTATTGTTTGTTGATTTATTGACAATAGCTATTCTGACAAATGTGAGGTCATTATGATTTTGATTTGCATTTGCCTGATAATTAGTGATGTTAATCATCTTTGCATATGTCTTTTGGCCATCTGTACATCTTCTTTGGAGAAGTGTCCATTCATGTCTTCCCAATTTTTAATTGAAATGTTTTTAATGTTGGGTTTTTGGAGTTCTTTATATTTTTGGTTATTAACCACTTGTAAGATATATCACTTGCAAATACTCCCTTCCATTCAGTATATTGCCTTTTTGTCTGTTGATTTCCTTCACTAAGCAAAAGCCTTTGGTTTTTTTCTTGCATTGCTTGGTACATATTAGGATACCAACAAAATATTATACAATTGAAGGGAATAAAAAGAGATAGTATTTAGAAAAGATAGTGATTAATTAATTTTTATTTCAAATATGAATCGCTGCAGTTTGAGAATGTAATGTTTGTTAGAAATCTACAATGGTAGGGAAGTAAATGTTTGATAATAATTTTTTCATGTTTAAATGAAGAAAGAAGAGGATCATTTATCACATTTTCTAACAATACAAATAATTTTAAAGGTCAAAAATTACCATAAGAAACTTGAATATGAAATATACCAAAATAATTGGATTCTACATATTGTTTTACAAGCCATTTAAATCTTTTGGTAAAAGCAATACCACTATATTTATATTTTGAAATAGAATTTGAAAATATTGATTTACAGTTCGGGGGGACCCAGGCCTGCAGGAGAGAGCAGTTGGGGGGGACCAGGCCTGCAGGGGAGGGCAGTTAGGGGCAAACAGGCTGGCAGGGGAGCAGTTAGGCATCAATCAGGCTGGCAGAGGAGTGGTCAGGGGGTGATCAGGCTGGCAGGCAGAAGCAGTTAGGGACAATCTGGAAGACAGGCAGGTGAGCAGTTGGGAGCTAGCAGTCCTGGTTTGTGAGAGGGATGTCCAACTGCCCGTTTAGGCCTGATCCTACCAGGATTGTCTGACTGCCCGTTTAGGCCTGATCCTACCAGAATCGGGCCTAAACGGGCAGTCGGACATCCCTCGAGGGGTCCCAGACTGGAAAGGGTGCAGGCTGGGCTAAGGGATGCACCCCCCGTGCATGAAACAGGCCTCTAGTATTTCAATAAGAAGAGAGTGGCTTGTTCTCTGAGAGGTAGAGAGCACAAGGACAGAGAATTAACCATAGTGTTTTACAGGAAAATGGTTGTCAGTGACCTATGCATTCTTCCAGATGTTTGTAATAACAGTAGCAATATCACTCTTTTTAAAATTTTTGAAAAATTTTTATTAATCCTTACTGGAGGATACTTTTCCATTGATTTTTAGAGGAGATGGTTAGAAGGGCGGGTGGATGAGGAAGAGAGAGAGAGATAGAGAGATAAGAGAGACACATTGATATGAAAGAGAAACATTGATTGGTTGTTTTCCAAACATGCCCCTCCCCCGCCCCCACCAGGGCTGGGAATCCATGGACCAGGGCAATACCACTCTTAATAACAAACAGAGCACTTAGGCTCAGACACCATTCTAACTGGTTAGCAGGTATTAAGCACTTTCATTTGGTAATAAGAACCATTTTATTGGAGTGAGGATTGCAGGTATCTAATTGGATGGCATTGAAAAGAAAACAGGAGAAGGCAGGGGAGGGTGGAAGTAAGGGGGAGAGATCAACCAAAGGACTTGTATGCATAACCAATAGACACAGACACCAGAGGGTTGAGGGCATGAGTGTGAGGGCTGGGGGGCGCGGAGTGGGCCAATGGGGGGATAAGGACCCATAATGTAATACCTTAATAAAGAAAATTAAAAAAAAAAAGAAAGTAGGAAACAAACAAAAATCCTCAGTTTAACTATACTAAGTAACAAAAAACAAAACAAAACAAAAAACAAACAAACAAGGAGGTCATTGTATTAATTATCTATTGCTATATTAAATGGGGAAAAAAAGTACCCCCAAACTTAGTGGCTTAAAAAACAGCAAACAAGTGTTATCACATCATTCCTATAGATCAGGAATTCAGAAGCATGTAGCTGGCTGGTTCTTCCTCAGGGAGCACTGCTACCTGAAGCAGCAGTGAGGAAGCTGGATGGGCTGCAGTGGGCCTGAAGATGTTCTGGTAAGATAGCTCAGTCGCAAGGCTGTTTGCAGGAGGGCGAGGTTCCTTGCACTCAAGACTTTCCCCAGGGGTGGTCCCAACATGGCAGCAGGCTTCCCACAGAGCAAGAGATGGAACGAGCAGAGAGCTCTGATGCTTTTCATTTCCAGAGGTTGCACAGTATCACTTCTGGCTTCTGTTCATTGAAAGTGGTCCAAAAGGGAGTTCCTAAGGAAATTTGTGTTCCTCCTTTTGAAGCAAATGTCAAGAATTCGTGGGCATATTTTGAACCACTACTTCAATGCTGGAGGAGTGAAGAGTACAGTTGTATGCAATTATTTTGAGAATTTCCTTTTGATAAGGGTAGCAGAGAGATGACAGTAACTGAAATGAGATGTAGTATGAAAGGAGGTGTTTTTTTATTTTTATTTTAAGGACAATATTAAGACATACTTTGTGTTTGTAGGAATGGGAAATCAGCATAAAGGAGAAAAAGAGGGTACTTAGAGGGAGGTCTTGAGTAGGTTTGGTATGGAAGGGGATCCACACACAAAGGAGAGAGTGGGGATGCTGCTTTCTCAGAGATCAGAAGGAAGGTAGAACTTGGTGGGTGCGGGGACAGATGGAGTGGGGCATTTTAAGGAGAGGAGATGGGGTAATTTTTTCTGATGTAATACGTTTTTCCTGGGAAGTAGAAGGTGTGTAAAACAGTGCAAAAGGGAGGGTAAGAAGGAAGGTGCTGGGGATTTGGATCCATTTTTTCATAATTATCCCACCAACTTTACTCCCAGCTGTTACTTTAAAAAAAAAAAGTGTTTATTAATTTCAGAGAGAGGAAGAGAGAGGGAGAGAGGATAGAAACATCAATGATGAGAGAGACTCATGGATAGGCTGCTTCCTGCACACCCCACACTGGGGATGAGCCCCCAGTGCAGGCATGTGTCCTGACCAGGAATCAAACCTTGACCTCCTAGTTCATGGGTCAGTGATCAACATTCAGCCACACCAGCCGGGTCCACCTGTTACTTTTTATAGATGAATAAAAGAAGGTAGCCAGAGATGGTTACTCCTGCTGCTGCTATCATTGCCACTGCCGCCACAGTAACATAAATATAACTTTATTGAACTTTTACTGTTTGTCAGAGCCCTTCCCTGAGCTTGGTTTTCAGCATCTCATTTTATTCTACAACTCTGTGACCTGAGCATTATAATATCATGTCTTACAGAAGAGAAAACTGAGGTTCAGAGTGGATAAATTACCTTGCTTAAGGCCACACTGTAGGTGGCTGAAAAGTGACTGGAAGGAGATTTGATTAACTCCATGCCCTATTTTTCTAACTGGTCTTGGAAGACATTTAGTTCTACATCAAAACCACTTTCATTACATGCTCCCCAGATTTCCTTTTGTGAGTTTGCTAAAAGATAGAGGATTTTGGATATATATATATAGTTAATATTCATCGAGGACCTGCTATTGTGTCAGGCACTTTCAAATATATATATATATATATGAGGCCCAGTGCATGAAATTAGTGTATTGGTGTCCCTCGTTCGGGCGTCTTAATGCTGGGGTTCTTTTCCCAGCCTTACAAAGGGTTCAGCATTCTGGAGAAAGGGGCTGCGCGTAGATGATGAAGGAGTCCAAAGATGAAAGATAATTTTGAAAGGCATTGGGGGTCAGGGGATCTCCAGCTGAAGGGAGCTAAAGACTCTTACCTTGACCAAGGACCCATGCTTTTATTCAACACAATTTGTTCCAAGGCAAGGTGGAAATCATACACTTCAAAGGGTAAGGTTACAGAAGCATTGTCAGTTTGGGGAATAGCCTACAGCTGTTCAGGTGTTTGGCCAAAAGGAGGCAATAACATGCCCTGAGCTGTCTGGCAGCAGACAATCCTATTCAGGTTTGGGGGAAGTGCCATTTAGCTGGTTCCAACAGGTAAACTACATATGTGGCTCACCCTTGTTGAGCCGCCCAAGTCCCAGCAACCTTTTGTAGGAACTCTTGTAATTATTACATGCTGGAATTGGTTCCCGGCATTCGTGCCCTTGCCGGGGGATCCCTCAGCCCTGTCTGCTCTCTCTCATAGTCCAGGAGCCCTAAGGGGATATCCAACTGATGTGGAGGCGGGGGAGGCTCCGCCATGCTGCTGCCCTTGCCAGCCATGAGCCTGGCTTCTGGCTGAGCTGCGCTCCCCGTGTGGGAGTGCACTGACCACCAGGGGGCAGCTCCTGCATTGAGCGTCTTCCCCCTGGTGGTCAGTGCGCATCATAGCGACCGGTTGTTCTGCTGTTCGGTTGACTTGCATATTAGCCTTTTATTAATAGGATATTCACATAAACCTCACAGTCATCCTCGATGGTATGCATCATTTCTATTTTTATGGCATATAAAGCAGGAAGACAAATAATTTCCAAAAGGTTATATAACCTAGGAACTGGTAAGGCTGTACAATACTAACACAGGTCTGTGGGGCCCTAAACCTCAAATCTTTCTATTATGCTACTTTGCCTTTTTTTAAAAAATGTATGTCTCTTAGTAACTCCACTTTATTTCTCAGAGTCCTAGTTCTTCCTCACAGTATATACTGCTTGCAACTGTTGTAAATGTCATTTCTTCGGGGAGGCCTTTCCAGATCTCCATATTAGCTTGGTTTCCCCTGTTACATGCTACCAAGGCACTTGCCCTTTCCTTGATGTAGCCCTCCTCATGCTTGAAACTCTCTATTTCCATCTCTCCCACTCAGCTAGCCTCTCCATGGAGATGGGGCATTTTGGCTTGTGCACTATGAAAAACTTGGTCCTAGAGAGAGCCCGGTGCAGAATAGTCACCTACATATTTTGTGAATTAATTTATGAACTTTTAGACTAAGGGCAGGCCTGGTCAAAGCCATTGGTGCCTTTAAATGGAATATAATTGATGATCTTATAGGACAGTAAGAAAATCTTGATAATAAGAGCAGAATAAATACCGATTTGAGATGGAACAACACTTTTAGGACATAAAAGTCATGTTACTGTGAAATTCTGTTTCATTAAAAGCCTGTCAAGGAATCCACAGAAATATTACCTTTGATAATTTTTTGTTTGTTGTGCTATCAATGTGCACACTTAGGCTGTTGTTCTCAAGGAATCTAGCATTGATTGCAGGTTTGTTTCCATGGACACGCAGCAATCACAGAAGATAGAAAATAAAGTAGAAAAAACATAAGGCATTGCTATCATATTGTAGTCTTAATAAAGGCAGCATTAAGACAAAGTGCATTAAAATAGCTCACCTGTGTCAGTTAAGAAAAAGAAGTCTGATACTGAGATCATTAAAATAAACTTGTTATTTTAACATTTCTTTTTATCCCTTTAAACTCTTTTTGCAAAATAACAATATTTAAATACACAAATAGGTAAGATTTATGACTCATCATGTCCTAATAATTAATCCTGATGATTACTAAGAGGCATAGTTTCTCATTCGGTGGGGATAACCCACAAACAGATGACTCGAAACCAGGTAGAGAAAAAAATATAGTGGTTTTATTATTCAGCTTCATATTGCAATATTAATACTGCATAAAGCCAATTATAAGACATTTTAATACACTTAGAAGTAATTATTTCAAATAAATCCATAAATGTGAAAAACATAATCTATGCAAATCTATGTAAATGGATCGTTATAGTGAATTAGTATATAACATTACAGAGTGGAGTACTCAGGGTTTCATTAAATAGAAAGACTAAAGACCTGGGTTATCAAGAGAACGCTCTTTTGCTCTATTTCAGTTACTTTAGGATGTTAATCTGGTCTAAGATGATCAACTTCTCATTAATCATAATAATTAGGGGTAGAGATACTGAGCATTAGTGTAATTTTCAATCATGCTAATAGTTGTGCAGTCCTCCATTCATTAATATAAATGAGGTAAATTAGAACCATGACATTATAAAGAAGAGGCAGAAGCTGCAGGAACTTTCCTGGATCCTCCCTAAACCCCATTAATTTAATTGTAATATGTTGTTCCTCAATACTTATTTTCACTCTCTTTGTTTTCCATTGCTAATGGTTCTTCAGATTGGTTAATAAGCCTGCTAATCTCTTCATTTAAGTGACTGCTATGGTGTGGTCTAAATCATACATACTTATCTTGTCTCATTACCTTTAACTCTTTCTCACGTGTTCAGTCAACAAGCATTTATGGAGTAATCACTCAAGCAATTTGAAATTTGATATAACAGCACAATACACAGAATTGAGGCATCCCATCTTCCAGGAATTCATAGTTCAGAAGTCACTGTGGATTGACTTGACATTATTATTAAAAATATAAAAGCAATTTTAAAGTGAACATTTCTCTCTTCATGGTGTCCTTAAAATTTTAATTTATATCTGAAAGATGTCAAAATAGATTTCCTTCTTCATCTCTCATATTTTGGCATTCCCAGAGAGGTCTTTCCTAAAAACACTGTCTAAATTAGGTCTCCCTTGAATAGCCTTTATCTCAGCTCTTAATTTTTTCCCTCATAGCACTTAAATTTTTGAGTTCATATTTGTGTGTGTGTGAGTGTGTGTGTGTGTGTGTGTGTGTGTGTGTGTGTGTGTGTGTGTGATTAATTCTTTACATCACTTCTAGATTGTCAACAAATTGAGGGCAGTAACCATAACTATCATATTATTTGGTACATTGTGATGCCCAATTAATATTTATTGCTGAGTAGGTGAGTGTAGTTATTGTACCCATCAAAGAATAAATTATGACAATATTCACTTGATCTTAGAAGACATAATATGACTACATTGTTCTTTTGTAGAAAATAAAGTCTTGGGTTGGACCTTAGAATGTTATTCATTTATTTTAGAAATGTAATCATCCTCATTAGCAGGTTTTATTTTTTTCAAATATGTTTATTGGAGAGGAAATCTCACCTAATTGTAAATACATATATCTGGACCAGGGGACTTCTTTTTTTTAAGTTTTTTTTTAAAGTTTATTTTATTGATTTTTTACAGAGAGGAAGGGAGAGGGATAGAGAATTAGAAACATCGATGAGAGAGAAACATTGATCAGCTGCCTCCTGCACACCCCCTACTGGGGATGTGCCCACAACCAAGGTACATGCCCTTGACCGGAATCGAACCTGGGACCTTTCAGTCCACAGGCTGACGCTCTATCCACTGAGCCAAACCAGTTAGGGCACCAGGGGACTTCTTGACTCCAACTTATTAGACCTATGGCCTTGCAGTGACTCATCTTCTCATTTATCCCCTGAGTAAACTTCTACTGCCTTCTTTGTGCTGGGTACTAAGAATAACTCTGAGGATGTCACCCATGACAAAGTCCCTTTTTTATAAGAATGTAGTCTAGTTGGAGAAAGTGTAATATGGGCTACTCATGCAACTAGCTAACAAAATAATTGGGACTGGAATTTATTTGCAAAGGACTAAGGTCTGTGCTTTGTCCACCAAAACACATAGCCATTTCAGAAGAATTTGTACTTCATTAAAAAGAACAATAGCAATAGCATTATGAATCTATTGAAGTTTAAAAGGTGTCATACATTCAACGTTTTTAGTTTTTGTTTATTAATATGGCCAGAAAATGGGGTCTTAATTGGGAGGAGTAAGAAAGAGAGAGAGAGAGAGAGAGAGAGAGAGAGAGAGAGAGAGAGAGAGAGAGAGAGAGAGAGAGAATGAAAAACCAACTAGGAAGCCATTGCTTGCCTTGGCTTGGCAAAAGCTAATAAAGCAGTTATAGTAGAAATGATAGGAGAAGGGAAAGACTGGATTCCAGAGATGCTGAAAGGGAGAAATAGGTCTTGGTGATGGATAGATATAGGAGTGAGGAGAGGCACATGTGGGAGTGAGGAAAAATGTGGGTGCGGGAAAGAGTGGTGTTACATAAGATCGTTTTGTGGTGTGAGTACCTGGGTAGATGATGTCCCTGTTCACTGAAACAAGGAATACATGCTGAGCAGCACATTGAGGAAACCCCCAAAATTCAGATTTTTGTTCAATAGTGTGGAGCAGATTGAAAGGGACCCCAAGTATTTCCTGAGATGTGATAGTCATGTCTCTGCCTATTGTGGTTGCTATAGTTTGCTGCTGCTACAACGACTACTGTTGCTGCTGAATGTGTTCTTCTGAATGTTTCTTCTGAGCTATGACTGAGACAGGTTACTCTTTGGGAATTTTTTTTTTTTTTGCAGTCCTTACAACAAACCTATGAGATAAATGATAAATGTTCATCTTTGTTTTATGCTGTGTAAACTAAGACTCAATGAGGTTAACTATTGCTAAATGACATTACTAAATGTCATGAATCTAATGAATATCGGGTTGGGGATTCAACCTGACTTCAGTGCCCATCCTCTTTTCAGTGCATCACATCTACTCAATTTCAAACCATTTGTGTTTGAAGCACCTGTGAGACATCCAAGTTTGCTAATTTGCAATGTGTGCATACTATCAGCCTAAATACATCTGAAAGTGTGAAACTAAGGCATGCTACCAGGTGTGGAACATTGTTATTAAACAGCTCCTAATATTTCCATGCCATTCAATATTAATAAATTTCTAGAAAGTAATTTGTTTAAGCCATAGATTAACCAGTGTTTTGCAATGCTAATAAAATCCAGGCTGAAATTACAAAAATAACCAATCAAGTTCCCAAGATTTTAGTGGCTTCTGATGGGCCCACCCCTAACCAAAGATCCCTTTCTCAGGTTAGATGGGCAGGCTTCTTTGGTTGCCATTTTGGCTCCTATTGCACCTGTGCTTACCTCCCCCTTTTTTGTTCTATCCCCTCCTGGAGTGATCTGCAGGGGAACAAGCCAGTGGTTCCCTGGGGAATGTGTGAAGCTATAATTTCCTGGTGAAGCAAACAGGCTCATGCTCCCCAGTTGATTATGCTTAACGAGTGACCTGGTGCACAAAATTCGTGCACATTAAAAGGGGATTAATTAGAGGAAATAATTTAATATTGCTATTTGCCCTTTCTCTATAATACAAGTGTCAGAGATGAAAGAAAATTAGTAAAATGTATATGAAAACCTTCCTCCTGTCAGAGTCTGGGGCTCACCATGGGACCCAGAGTCAAGTCCCCATCCACCCACATGCACCTCAAAATCCCATGAGACCCAGACCTGGCTGGCCACCCCCTCCATTGGGCTAGATCCAAACCTGGCCAGTCCCACCCTTGTCAAGCCCTGCCAGGCAGGGGGCATAGCCTCAGGTCCCCCAGCCAAAACCGGGGCAGGGGGCATGCTTTGAGGTCCTCTGTCAAGCCCCACCAGGTGGGGGACATGGCCTGAGATCCCTGTCAATCCCCACCAGGTGGGGGGCACAGCCTCAGGTCCCCCTTCAAGCCCCACTGGGCAGGGGCATGGCCTGAGTTCCCCCGACCCAGCACTGGGGGTACACATTGAGGTCCCCTGTCAAGCCCTGCTGGGTGGAGGGCAGGGCCTGAGGTCCCCTGCCAAGCCCAGCCAGGCAGGGAGACACAGCCTCAGGTCCCCTTGCCAGTGCTGGGGTGGGGGGTGGGGGCCGGGCACAGCCTGAGGTCCCCTGTCAAGCTCCACCTGGTGGGGGGCGTGGCCTGAGGTCCCTGGGCCTGGTGCTGGGGTGGGGGGAACAGCCTGAGGTCCCCTAGCCCATCACCAGAACGGGAAGTGTACCTTGAGGTCTCCATCAAGCCCCATGGAGGAGGGGGAGGGCATAGCCTCAGGTGCCTGCTGATTGCTCATTAGGGCTTCTTATGGGAAATTGGCCTCAGCTGTGGGTGCAGCCATCTTTGTGAAGGAGTGATGGTCAATTAGCATATTCCCTCTTTATTAGATAGGATAATGTCTGGTTCCCTTTGCTTCTTTCCTTTATTACTATCTAGCTACCTAGAGTAACAATTGTATTCTTTTAACCTCCATTAGAGCACTGTATTGTATTATGGTACTTTACATACTTGTTTTATCATCATTATAAGGTTGTAAATATCTCGAGGGCAAAAGTCATAGCTCTATGTCCATTACCAAATAAATGTTTAAGAAGTAACTATTTGATTTAAAAAAGAAATATTTTTGCCTGACCTGTGTTGCTCAATGGTTGAGCGTGGACCTATGAACCAGGAGGTCATGGTTCAGTTCTTGGTCAGGGCACATGCCTGGGTTGAGGGCTCCATCCCCAGTAGGGGGCATGCAGGAGGCAGCCACTCAATGATTCTTTCTCATTGTTGATATTTCTATCTCTCTCTCCCTCTTCCTTCTTCTCTGAAATCAGTATATATAAAAGCAATACTTTCTATCTTGATTTAAACTTTCTGGTCAATTTTCCTATTTCAAAATGGAAGAAGAAGGAATTAAACAGTTATTTTAGAAGAAAGAACTATGATTATTTTAAAGTATTGAGATAGAAACTGACACAATGGTTTAGTCAGTCATTAAAATTGAGGATAATGTCTGGTTTCAATGAATTGCATGTGTTTATAGCAAATGTATTTTTATGTTTATGTAAGATTTACATTATAGCTTTAATGGCTATTGTTACTAAGATATCTAAATTTTAAAGGCTTTATTTTATTTCATTTAATTGTGTTTGTAGGAAAAACATGTCAATATATATCTCTTTTACCTAGTTAAATAACTTATTTCAGGTTTCATTTTGCATTATAGTAACCTAAAGAGGAAAATGTCTCACCTGTATCCTAATAAATTGGAACACCCAGTAGATTTCTCTATAGTGACACATAGGAAAAAAGTATTAAAATATGTATGTATTATGATATATTAAATTTGTCATTGACCTAACTTTGTCATAGCATTTTTCACAGAGCTTGTCAAATTGAATTAATCACAAAAAAGAGATAAAATGTGCGGAAGCATAGCTTATTTTTGTTTGTTGTCTATTTGCTGAAGCATTGCTTTAAGAGCATAGCAATGACTATTGAATGTCAGGTCACCCAAGTCCATACTAACTCCTTTCTGATATTTTGTCAGTTTGTTTATCAAATAACTTCATTGCAATAGCTGAAAATATCGGCTTTTGAGTGTCCAGTTAATTTCCAGCATTTGCAGGATGACTATTTTGAAACTTTCAGCCTTTGACTTTCCATTGCTTATTTCTTTTTTCATTTGTTAACTTAGTCCCTTGTTCCACACACCTTTATCAAGAGTCTTCCAGGTAGAAGCAGTGCCCTTATTAGTTGTGTGACCTGAGTAAATCACTGAACCCTTAATCTGCCTTGGTTTTGTCACCTGGTAAAAAGGGATGTTTGCCAGAGCTACTGAGGGTATTGAATGAGTTAGTGCTGAAAATCTCCTGGAACAGGGCCAGGAACATAGTAGGAATCACCCCAATGTTATTTTTCTTTCCTTCCAAAATGTCTCCCTGAATCAACTTTTTTTAAATTTACGATTGTCTGAAATTTGAATGATAGCAATAGAATTATAGAACTTTGGAGGATATTTTATTAATATTTTTGTTCTTCTTTATCTTTTTTAGAGAATTTGAAAGTAGAACTGACCCACTCAGGAGATAGAGTTGTTTAGTTGGAGACCATTTATTTAATTTTACTTATGCATTTTCTGTGATCATTACAGCAATAGGATGGAGAAAGAGAAAATATAGGCAACATGTTTAAAGTATATTGGCATTCGTGACTTTTCTTGTGTGGCAAATGTCTAATTATTCAGGCTTCAGGCTCCCTTTCTCTCTTAAAAAAGACATTTTAATTTTCAAAACAGACTTTATTTTTAATATTTTGCTAATTTGGGAAATTGTGAAAACTTGCTTTAGAGTCCATTTGGTTTTAATTAATTAATTGCCCTTTATAAGAAAAGTATTTGCCAGTTTTCATCAGAACTGCTGCCCTAGCATCAGGTTGCCATCTGCCTGTCCTTCATATTGGAAATGTACCATAGAACACAGCTAAGGAAGCAGTGCACATACCAGCATGCTGGGTCTGCTGCCACTGCCTTCCCCGAGGGACTAAACAGCTTTCCGAAGCTGACTTGATATTGGTCTTTCCGCTTCTGTCACTGCCTTTGCTAGATGGGGTTAATAATGATTGACTGTGACAGTAATGTTATTAGGAGTGCTAATAATTTCTATAAAGTGTTAATGGAAACAAGTTCTAAAAGGTCTCCATATTATGGCCCACATTATTGTCCATCATTTTGTAAATAAAACAGCCTTGTTGTGGTAGGCTGAATTCTAAGATGGCCCACCAGATTCCTGCTTCTTGATGTACGTACCTGCTATAAGCTTCTTCACCTGAGTGGGCAGCACTGTCAAATAAGCTGGGATAGTTATTCCCTTGATTAGGTTACCTTGTATAGCAAATTGTGATGAGATGGTCACTATAATGATTATATTATGTTATCTAGAAGGGGAATTAGAGTCAGACAGAGGCATTCCCGCTACCCTGGAAGGAAGCAGGCATTGTGCTGTGAGTTGCCTATGCAAACCAAGTAGTAAGGAAATGGGGCAATTTCTAGTTGCTGAGTCCAATCCCTGGCCAGCAGCTAAGAAATTAAGGACCTCAGTCGTATAACCACAAGGAACTAAATTCTGTCACAAGGTGAATGAACTTGAAAGAGAACCCCTAGTTCTACATGAGAACCTCAGTGTGTCTAAACACCTTGATTGCCCGTTTGTGAGACTCTGAGGGAGAGGATCAAGCTACTAGTAAGCAAGCTCAGATTATTTGTTTCCTCTGCTGACATGGAAATACTGTCTTTTTGTTTCTTGTTTTGTTTTGTTTTTAATTTCTCTTTATTGTTAAAGTATTACGGATGCCTCCCTTTTAACCCATTGAACCCTTCTGGCCTGCACCTGTGCTCTGTCCCAGGCCTTTACCACACTATTGTCTGTGTCCATGGGTTATGCATATCTACATATATAAAAGACTAAATGTCCGTCCATCCTACCAATAGCACTGACCACCAGGGGGCAGACGCTCAATGCAGGAGCTGCCATGATGTCCACTGGCCATTTAAAAATAAATGGCACCATGGACCTGGCACCAACAAACCAACACTCGGCTTCCATCAGGTGGGACACAGGCCCCACCACGACCCCAGAGCGACACGCCACCAAATCACAGCCAACGCTGCCTACCTCATGGTGCAAAATGTGGCCCACAACCCAGCCAAGCCTGGAAATGGTCACCGTGGGCACTGGATAATGATGCCACATAGCAATGTTGAGCTTCCTCTCCCTAGCAACTAGCCTCCTTGCAGTTTCTTCAGCCCAGGAACATGACTTGCTTTGTAGCCAGGTAGAAAACTTCACAATGTAACCAAATGTCTGTAAAGCGTTTTCCCATGCCTATCACATTTGATCCTCACAGAAGTCCTGGAGTAGGTAGATAGGAAACTCGGTGGAATCCTCTTTTCTCTTCATTAGCTGGAAAACGGAGATTTAGGAAGCTTAGAAACTTGACCTGACTGGAAAGAAGTAAGAAATGTTGGACCTTGAAAATGACTTTAGATTTTCTCACTATGCAGAATATAGTCAAACACTGCTACAGTTAAATATTTTACCCTTTGTTCTTCCTGTGATCTATAATAATAGTCTGCTTCATGTTGATGTTTACTGCTGTGTTGCTGACAATTACCTGAAAGAGAAGTTGGGGTGCTTCACTGGGCTTGTAAAAGTTTAGCTAAATCAGAAAGCAGGTCTAATTAAGCAAGTTTATTCTCTTTATATAAAAGGCTAAGTTGACTCACGCACAGGCAATATGTATAAAGCTCTCACTGGCGCCAATCACATGCATGTGTTTCAATCTGTCATTGTCAATCATGAATTTGGTTGACACTTCTATTATAGAGAAAGGGCAAATAGCGATATTAAAATATTTCTTCTAATTAATTTCCTTTCAAGGTGCGTGAATCTGTGCACAAGGACATTAGTATGAATATAAGTTCTTTGGTTGATCTCTTCCCACCCACCCCTATCTTCCCTTTGAGATTCAACAGTCTGTTCCATGTTTCTATGTCTCTGGGTCTATTTTGTTCATCAGTTCATTTTGTTCTTTAGATTCCACATATGCATGAGATCATGTGATAATTGTCTTTCTCTGACTGGCTTATTTCTCTTAGCATAACTCTCCAGATTTTTGACCCAAGGAAAGCTAGATACTAAATGTGTGTTGTTTTAAGCTGCTAAGTTTATGGTAATATACAACAATATAAAACTAATCCAATTGTGTAGTATAAACATGGTAGGCATAAGTAATTCTATATTTTTATATTTTGACTAGAGGCATGGTGTACAAAATTCGTGCCGGGGAGGGGGCCCTCAGTCCAGCCTGCACCATCTCCAATCCAGGACCCCTAAAGGGTTGTCCGACTGCCTCTAGCAATCCAGGACCACTGGCTCCTAACTGATTGCCTGCCTGCCTCATTGCCCCTAATCCCTTGGCTTGCCTGCCTGATCGTCCCTAACTGCTCCCCGAGTGACCTGATTATCCCTAACTGCTCCCCTGCTAGCCTGATTGCCCCTAACCACCTCTGCCTCTCCCTGCACCTGGGACCCAGATTACCTCCTCTGGCTGGTCGCAGGTACCCAGAACCCAGGATGGCTTTGCCTGGGCCAGCTACAGCCAAAGGGGACCATGGGAGGGCAGCTTCTTCCTCTCCCAGGTTGCAGCCTGGCTGGTCCCCATTCCTCTCTCTCCAGTGTTGAGTGTCTGAGCCATTATGGCATGATGGTGTGAGGTTGTGATGACCATTTGCATATTAGCTCTTTATTGTATAGGATTAGTAGGTTTGGTGTTTTTTTTCCAATTAGTATCTATAACATATGAAATGAACTTCTATCTTGAAAGATGTGAAAGGGGTTTTGCAAAATGATTAATTAATGATGTTTAGTCGTAATTTCTTAAAACTATCTTATAGCTTTTGATAATAATTTATAGCAGGATATTCTTGTATTATATGAAGTACAGGAGACAATTGAACCTATACATTGTATTTTACTCATATTCACAATTATTTGTTTTAGTACAAATCTAGTTTGTTTAGGATTTCTTCTTGTATGCATTGTCTTCTATTTCTGGTAAAGGGCTATGAGCAAGTGGCATTTCCAATATGTTTGCCTTGATTCAGTAACTGAACTACTGCTGAATATAAAAGCAGCTGCTTAAGCTGTCAATGACTGTTTATCTTAACTTATTAGAATGTGATACTAGTAAGACCAAGCTTGTATGCATGTGCCACTTAGATTTGCTTTACTCGATTGAATACAAACTTGTGGATAACTACACTCAAACCCCACTCTTGGTCTCAGGGATATCACCAAAAGTGTGCACTTACCAAATGGCAGGTCAGTGGAATAGTCCTCAGCGAAGTGTAGCGCGTTACTGTTAGAGGCCCACAGACGTTCACTGTGTGAAACTGAAATGTTTTCCTTCTCTTTTGGTCCCAATGAAGATGTATAAACGAGTGGATACTAAAACCCAGCTCTTACATTTCTCACTTCAGTTGAACTCCAGGATGTGGCAAAGGTCCTTGGAGAGTCTATTGGATATTGCTCTCATTCCTTGGATTTATTCCAGCACCAAGCTGTGAAAATTGCCAAAATTCGAAGACAGTGATTCAGAAAGCGTAGGCATGCATGAGATTGGAGGCATTTTTGTAGACTGCACATTGGAGTATCAGGCCGAATTGGATGTCAAGAAACTAGTTTTAATCAGCCATGTGCAAACTTCTGAGTAGACAAGCAGTTCCTTTTGCTCAGAATCTATATGCTTTTACCAAATTGTGGCCAAAAAGACAGAAGTAGAGACTGCGTTCCAAGTGGCCAGGACCATTTCAGTTGTTTCCATTTTTGTATTCCCAGGGCTCAGGACAGCCCAGTGATATGTAGGTGATCAATAAAATACTTGTTGAACAAAATAACTGAATTATAATACTGGCTCCTCTTCAAATGACATAGCTGGTCGAACACAATGAAAAGGTCATAGCCAAATCGTTGCATTGTGACTATTCTTCTGTATTGTGGCTTCATTTTATATAAGAAACTAGAGGCCCAATGCAGGAAATTAGTGTATTGGGGGAGGGTTCCCTCAGCCCGGCCTGTGCCCTCTCACAATCCAGGACACCTCACATCTAACTGCCTGCCTGCTCACTCTTAAGCACCCACTTGCTCATTCCTTACCATCTGCCTGCTTGCTCCTTACTGCCCACCTGCTTTCTCCTTACTGCCCACCTGCTCACTCCTTACTACTTGGCTTGCCTCTCCTCAGTGCTGCTGCGGAGGCGGGAGAGGCTCCCGCCGTTGCCACTGTGCTTGCCAGCAGTGAGCCCGGCTTCTGGCTGAGCAGCGCTCCTGCTGTGGGAGCACACTGACCACCAGGGGGCAGCTCCTGTGTTGAGCATCTGCCCCCTGGTGGTCAGTGTGCATCATAGTGACCAGTTGTTCTGACGTAAAGGTCTCTGGGCTTTTATAGCCTATACTAGAGGCCCAGTTCATGAAATTCATGCACAGAAGGGGTGTCCCTCAGCACAGCCTGCACCCTCTCCAATCTGGGACCCCTCAAGGGATGTCCGACTGCCCATTTAGGCCCGATCCCAGGCAGTCAGACATTCCTCTCACAATCCAGGACTGCTGGCTACCAACTGCTTGCCTGCCCGCCTTCCTGATTGCCCCTAATCGCTTCTGCCTGCCAGCCTGATCACCCCCTAACCACTCCCCTGCCAGCCTGATTGATGCCTAACTGCTCCCCTGCCAGCCTGTTTTCCCCTAACTGCCTTCCCCTGCAGGCCTGGTCCCTCCCAACTGCCTTTACCCCGCAGGCCTAGTTGCCCCCAACTTCCCTCCTCTGTCAGCCGGGTCACCCTAACTGCCCTCCCCTGCAGGCTTTATCACCCCCAACTGCCCTCTCTTGCAGGCCTGGTCCCTCCCAACTGCCCTCCCCTGCTGGCCATCTTGTGGTAGCCATATTGTGTCCACATGGGGGCAGGATCTTTGACCACATGGGGGCAGCCATCTTGTGTGCTGGAGTGATGGTCAGTCTGCATATTACTCTTTTATTAGATAGGATACAGGCCTGGTGCATGGGTGGGGGCCAGCTGGTTTGGTCTTAAGGGTGTCCCGGATCAGAGTAGGGGTTCTCTTGGGGTGTGGGGTGGCCTAGGCGAGGGGCCTGTGGTAGTTTGCAGGCTGACCATGCCCCCTCGCTACCCAAGCAGAGGCCCTGGTATCTGGGGTTTATTTATCTTCTATTAATTGAAACTTTGTAGCCTGGAGTGGAGCCAAGCCTTCTGCTTGCTCTGTGGCGGTAGCCATTTCTATTGGGATTTATGTATCTTCTATAATTGAAACTTTGTAGCCTTAAGAAGAGGCCTAGTGGTCTAGTTTCATTTTTTTGCATGTGTCTGTCCAATTTTCCCAACACCATTTATTGAAGAGACTGTCTTGACTCCATTGTATATTCATGCCTCCTTTGTCAAATATTAATTGAGCATAGTGGTTTGGGTCGATATCTGGATTCTCTATTCTATTCCATTGGTCTATATGTCTATTCTTGTGCCAATACCAGGCTGTTTGAGAACAGTGGCTTTGTAATACAGCTTGAAATCTGGTATTGAGATCCCACCTACTTTATTCTTTTTTCTCAGGATTGCTGTGGCTATTTGGGGTCTTTTTTTAATTCCAGACAGATGCATTTCTGGAGAGTTCTTTCTAGGTCTGTGAAATATGCCATTGGTATTTTAATGGGGAGTGCATTGAATCTATAGATTGCTTTGGGTAGTATGGACATTTTAATGATGTTGATTCTCCCAATCCATTAACATGATACTTTCTTCCATCTGCTTACGTCTTCCTCTATATCTTTTTTCAGTGTCCTGTAGTTTTCCACATACAGGTCTTTTACCTCCTTAGTTAAGTTTATTCCTAGGTATCTTCATTTTTTTGGTGCGATGGTAAATGGGATTGATCTTTTAGTCTCTCTTTCTGTAAGTTCATTATTGGTGTATAGAAATGCCATAGATTTCTTGGCGTTAATTTTGTATCCTGCTACATTGCCGAATTCATTAATTAAGTCTATTAGTTTTTTGATGGAGTCTTTCAGGTTTTTTATGTACAATATCATGGCATCTGCAAATGAGGACAGCTTTACTTCTTCTTTTCCAATTTGGATGCCTTTTATTTCTTCTTCTTGTGTAATTGCAATGGCTAGTACTTCCAGTACTATGTTGAACAGGAGTAGTGAGGGTGGGCATCCTTGTCTTGTTCCTGTTCTTAGGGGAAATGGTTTTAGTTTTTGCCCATTGAGTATGATGTTAGCTGTGGGTTTATCACATATAGCTTTTATTATGTTGAGGTATGATCCTTCTACTCCCACCTTGTTGAGAGTCTTTATCAAGAAAGGGTATTGGATTTTGTCAAGTGCTTTTTCTGCATCAATTGATATGACTATGTGGTTTTTATCTCTCAATTTGTTTATGTGATGTATCACGTTTATTGATTTGCGGATATTGTACCATCCTTGCATTCCTGGGATAAATCCTACTTGGTCATGGTGTATGATCTTTCTGATGTACTGCTGGATCCGATTTGCTAGATTTTTATTGAGGATTTTGCCATCTATGTTCATGAGGGACATTGGGCCTATAATTCTCTTTCTTTGTGTTGTCTTTGTCTGGTTTTGGTATTAGGGTGATGCTGGCTTCATAGAAGGAGCTTGGAAGTCTTCCTTCCTCTTGAATTTTTTGGAATAGTCTGAGGAGGATAGGTTTTAGTTCTTCCTTGAATGTTTGGTAAAACTCCCCTGTGAAGCCGTGTGAGCCCGGGCTTTTGTTTGCTGGAAGCTTTTTTGATGACTGCTTCAATTTCTTCCATAGTTATTGGCCTATTGAGATGTTTAGATTCTTCCTGATTGAGTTTTGGAAGGTTATATTTTTCTAGGAATATATCCATTTCCTCCAGGTTGTCCAGTTTGTTGGAATAGAGTTGTTCACAGTATTTTTTAACAATTCTTTGTATTTCTGTGGGGTCTGTTGTTATTTCACCTCTTTCATTTCTGATTTTGTTTATTTGGGTCCTCTCTCTTTGCTTCTTGGTGAGCTTGGCTAGAGGTTCATCAATCTTGTTTATCCTTCAAAAACCAGCTCTTGGTTTTGTTGATCTTTTGTATTGCTTTTTTTGGTCTCAATGTCATTTATCTCCACTCTGATCTTTATTATTTCCTTCCTTCTGCTTACACTGGGATTTTCTTGTTGCTCTCTTTCTAACCCTTTGAGTTGTAGGGTTAGGTAATTTATTATCATTGTTTCTTGTTTTTTGCAGTAGGCTTGTAGAGCTATGAACTTCCCTCTCAAGACTGCTTTCACTGTGTCCCATAGATTTTGGATTGTTGTGTTTTCATTGTCATTTGTTGCCATGATGTTTTTTATTTCTTCCTTGATCTCTCTGGTAACCCAGTCATTGTTTAATAGCATGCTGTTTAGTCTCCATGTGTTTGATTATTTTGGATTGTTTTTATTGTAGTTGATTTCCAGTTTTATGCCACTGTGATCTGAGAAGATGCTTGGTATGATTTCTATCTTCTTGAATTTGAAGAGACTTTGCCTATGTCCCAACATATGATCTATCTTTGAAAATGACTCATGTGCACTTGAGAAGAATGTATATTCTGTGGCTTTGGGATGAAATGTTCTGAAGATGTCAATTAATTTCATCTGGTCTAGTGAGTCACTTAGGATTGATGTTTCTTTGATGATTTTTTGTTTAGAGAATTTGTCCAATGGTGATAGTGGGGTATTAAAGTCTCCTACTATGATTGTATTGCTGTCAATCTCTCCCTTGAGATCTTCCAGGAGTTTTTTATGTATTTGGGTGCTCCCTTATTGGGTGCATATATGTTTACCAGAGTTATTTCTTCTTGTTGGATTGCTCCCTTTAGCATTATGAAGTGGCCTTCATTATGTCTTATTATGTCCTTCACTTTGAGAACTAATTTTTCAGATATAAGTATTGCTACCCCAGCTTTTTTTTCATTTTCATTCACCTGAAAAACCTTTTTCCATCCCTTCACCCTCAATCTGTGTGTGTCTTTTTTTCTGAGGTAGGTTTCTTGTAGACAGCAGATATATGGGTCGTGTTTTCTTATCCAATCCATTACCCTGTGTCTTTTGATTGGGACATTTAATCCATTTACATTTAAAGTTATTATTGATAGGTACTTATTTGTTGCCATTTTTATTCTTTACCCCTGTGTTCCTTCTTCGCTTCCTATTTCTTTTTTTTTACAGCAGACCCTTTAGCATTTCTTGCATTGCTGGTTTGGTGGTAATAAATTCCCTTAGTCCTTTTTTGTCTGTGATTCTCCTGATTTCACCTTCAATTTTGATTGATAGCCTTGCTGGGTATTCTTGGATTCAGACACTTCCTTTGCATGACTTTGTATATTTCATTCCATTCCCTTCTGGCCTGATGAGTTTCTGTTGAGAAATCAGTCACTAGTCTGATGGGGGATCCTTTGCAGGTAACTTTCTGTCTCTCTCAGGCCACTTTTAAGATTCTTACTTTGTCGTTGGTGTTTGCCAATTTAATTATAATGTGCCTTGGCATCGGTCTTTTGGGGTTCATTTTGCTTGGGACTCTGTCAGCTCCTTGGATTTGTGTGGGTTTTTTCTTCCCTATATCAGGGAAGTTTTCTGTCATTTCTTCAAACAGGTTTTCTATTCCTTGCTCAGTTTCCACTCCTTCTGGAACCCCTATTATGCAGATGTTGTTTTGTTTTGTATTGTCCCAAAGTTCCCTTAGGCTCCCCTCCTGCTTTTTATTTATTTTTTTCTAGAAGCTGCTCTACTTGGGTATTTTTTCCTACCTTGTCTTCTAGCTCACTGATGCAGTCCTCTGCTTCCTCTAGTCTACTCTTGATGCTTTCTACTGAGTTCTTTATAGCAACAATGTGATTTTTCATTTCTTCTTGGTTCTTCTTCATTTCCTCTTGGTTCTTACTCATATTGTCGAATTTGTCTTCCATTCTTTTCAGCCACCTTATGACCATTTCTCTGATTTCTTTCTCTGGCAGGTTTCTTGTCTCCATTTCGTTTACTTCCTTTTCTGGTGATGCCTTTTTTTTTTATATGTGGGCTGTTTCTTTGTCTCCCCATGGTCTCTCTTCTCTGGGTGTCTGTTTATGTAGTTCTCTCTCTCCTGCATTGATTTAAAGGCACAAAATATAACACAACCAGGTACAATGTAGAAGGCACTGAACAGAAATGTATTCACGATATTAATAACCCCAAATAAAGGTGACCACCAAAGAAAGGCAAATTAGAGGATAGGAGAGAAAGAAGAAGAGGAAAAAAAAAAAAGAAGTGCAAAAATGAAATTGGGAAAAGGAAAAATAAAGTAAAAGAGAAAAGAGAGGGAATAAGTAAGAAAAGGGGAACAAACTATATATATGGAGAGAAAACTCCAGTAGAACAGCCACTAATCCCAATAAATGCCAGCAACAAGTACCAGGAGATGAATACAAACTATAAACATCAACTAATATCAAGCAAGGTGAGGGAAAACAGAAGCAAAAAATAAACAAAAGCAAAGCAACCAAAAAGCAAAACAAAAAAAAGAATAAACAAAACAATCTCACAAACAGGCATAAAAAATCGATATAATCAACATTCCAGCAAACAACAACAAAAGGACAGAGAGAAAAACAATTTTTGGATAGTGAAGACAGAGAAGAGAGAGGTGTGTATGGACTTGGAGCAAGCGATTAGAAATTAGATATATAAGTAGGGTGTAATTTTAACGGGCTAAAAAGAATGAATAGGGAAAATCTAAAGCAGGAAAAGGGTAAGAGAAACAGGACAACAAAAGGGGAAAAGTTAGGAAGAGAGTGATGGCATAAGGTAGAGTTGAGATAGAGTAAAATGATGCTAAAGGAAAGATGAAAATAGAATGTAGAACACTAATCCCAAAGTAAAATAAAGAAAAAATAAAATGACACTTTTTTTAACAAAAGAAGTAAAATAGTGGTAGTAATAATACTGATTGAAAATAAAAATATAATAATTAAAAAGGTAAAATGAAGTGAGGAAAATAGAAAAAATTAGTTTCTTAAATAAAAGATGAAAAAAATAAATAAATTTTTTAAAAATGTGCAGTAGTGAAGGTCATTCACTTCCTCTATTGTTCTGTTAGGCACGCCTGTTTCCCAGTCAGGACAGTATTGCAGTTCCCTGTGTTCCACTGCTCCTCAGTGTTGTAAGCCAGTTCTGATTTTTAAGCAGGCAGTATGTCTTATTTTCTTGTATTCCTTTATTTGTGATTACACAAGAGTCAATTTGTGATTCAACCCCTCGGTGGCAGTGTTTCTGGAATGACCTCCAGGTCTACAGGTCCTTTCTAGCCTGTGCTTAGATCCTGCTTTCCCTGTGGCATTCAATACCGGTTTGTGGGAGTGGGCTGCCCCAGAGCTGGTTCTCCGGTCACTCCCCGCTTTGATCCCCAGGTTCCAGAAAAACAACTTTCCCCTGCAGTCTCCCAGGGTGTCCCCAACTGGGTGATCCTATGTATTGGGCTTAGCAATCAGAAGCAAGGATTTAAAGTGGAAATTGCAAGTGCGCAAACTCCGGGGCTGCAGGCAAGTCTGCACAGTCCTTTCTTCCCCCTTCTATCCAAGTAGCCGGCACACTTAAAATTTCTAGGTGAAATTTCTCATCTCCCCTCCACTGACCTTACTCTCTCCCTTTCTCCTCTCTCCCTCTCCCATTACTTTAATTTACACTTCTCTTTGTTTTCCAAAGTGTTGTTTTGCCCTGTGTTTATAATAGAGAAACAGCTGCCATTTAAGATGTCAGCAACTGCCTCAATTGCAACTCTGAATCACATTTTTTTTTTTTTTTACTTTTTATCACAGTTTTAACTAACGTGTTACCACTACAATTCCATTGTTATTGGCTGGTAATTACATATTCTTAAGGAGAGTGATACATATTTTGAAGTCTCCTGAGCTTAAATATGAAACTTCCACATCCTTTTTTTTTATTTCAAGGTTGGAAATATGAAGCTAATCTGACGGACAAAAAAGGTTTAAAATAACTTTTTTTCTTTCTTATTTCCTTTGTTTTTCTCCCTTTCCTCCTGCTCCTCTCTTTCCCCCTCTTTGGTTTATTCTCTGTAATATATGGACTTGGAGAAATATTAATCAGTAATATTGAGGTGAACAAAATGAGAATTACTTTCCTCTTCCTTGCACATATTCTCTTTGCTTCTCTTTCTCTCTGTTTGGTTTTGTAAATATCCAGTGGGCTGTAGGTAAGCTGATATTTTGGTGAAGAGGAGACACAAAGGGAAGTGAATGAGAAAGATGGGGGGACATCTGCAGGGAGAGTGAGAAAGGCATTCCTAAGACAGAGGGCTGAGTTCCAAGTGTGGCAGTGAGCAGGCCAAAGTGTGACAGAGCATGGATCCTTGAGGGTGGGTCATAATGAATCTAACAATTAGCTCTACAAATTCTAAAACCTGAATATGCATATAGATAGAGCACTTTCCTCAGGCATAATTTGGTTGCATTTTTATATTGTCAAATTTTAGATCCCTTCAAATTATATATGTAGGATTTATTTATTTATATAGAATTTATTAAAATGTGTGAATACTTATGCACCTACCAAGTCTAAATAAATGGTTCTGTTCTTAATGCTCTAATTAAGATAATGAGTTAATAACATCACTGTATTGAGAGAGAATGGTATCTTATTTAATATAAAATTTAGGTTCCATTAAAAAAAGTTGTATATAGTATTGGAGAGAATTCCTAAAAGATAAACAGAGTAGAATGAAATGTAATCACACATACTGTAACTTTCTCAAATTATAAAAGTAATATATGCTCATTAAAGAAAAATTAAAAATGGCTAACATATAGGGAAGAAATAATCTCATCACCAGTTTTACACCAATATTGCCATTTGTATATTTGTATATTTTCATTTATATATTCTTAAAGTTTCTTGGTATAGCTGTCCAACTGTCTCCTTATTTATATTCATTTATTTTTACATTCATGTATATTACTTATCACATGATTTGCACACTGTGTCTGGTCATACTTTTGAATATGATTTATGTGAGGGAGGAGTTGGGAACAGGCAGCAGTGAGAAAAACACTTGGCAATTTAAGGCGCAGTAGGGTTTGTATCCCCAGGACCAGGTGAATCTGTGATCTTCATCAATTTACTTAACCTCTTGCTGCTGCAATTTCTTAATCTGTAAACTGGTGTGGTTGTTGAGATTAAATGAAATGGTAAGTTTAAGGACACAGCTCAATGACTGGAGCATCTTACCCAATCATTTATGCTACCTATCACCTTTATTGCTAGCAATGCATGATAAATATTACATTCAAATGATTCTCTTTGAAGAAGAAACCAGATGCAAAAACTTTGCATTAGAGACTACTTTAAATGAGATGATTCAACAGAAACGTCTTGTCACAATGCCCGCTTACACATGAAAAAAAGAGATATCAAGGCAAAAATAATCTGTAAAATTATTTTTAAAAAGATTACTTTTATTTTCAAGATATAAATTTGGGGCTTTGGTAAATTTTTTCCTCAGTGAAGGAGAGATAAGTTATGAATATGCAACTCATATTGACTAGGTATCCCATAAAAGTGGCCACTATAGCCTTTTCATTTGTTTCATTAATATCTTTGGGGATTTTTTTCCATCCCTTTTCATGAAGACAAAGTAGCACAGGAAGAACACAGTGATAAGATTGCTGGCTTCAAATCCTATGGGTATGATCTTGGGATATTTATTCAACTTAGCTAAAGCCTTAGTTACCTCTGTAAAACAGAAATTATAATGCCCTAAAGAATTATTAGGAAAAGTAAATAAAACAATATAGTAAAAATAATATAGCTACCAATTATGGAGCACTTAGCTACCAATTTTCTGGACATCCCAAGCATGCATATATACTTGGGATATGTATACATATCACTGTCCAGCTGACAACATTTTTTTTCATATATGAAGTGGTCTTTTATGCAGAGTTTTGAAATATGCTTATGGAAGAACAATCTGAGATCTGAGGTTAAGGAATAAGAATTTGAAGTTAACAGAACAGGAAGCCAATGGTGGTATTGTAAGGAAACTGCTGCAGAGTGGTTGACAAACTTTATACAAAACTAAAGGCCCAAGGCACAAAATTCATGCAAGAGTAGGCCTTCCTTCCCCCAGCTGCCTGCACCGTCTTCCCTCTGGCACCCAGGATCCCGGCTTCCCTCGCAGCCCCGCCTCATCCAGAAGGTTGTCCTGAAGGATGTCCAGTCTAATTAGCATATTACGCTTTTGTTGTTATAGATGGTTCTCCAAAACAATCTTTATTGAATGAAACTTTAGCTTGATTTAAGGGTGTGAGACCCTCTTTTTTTTTTTAGGTGAAATCATTTACTTAACTCCAATATATAAAATAAAGTCCTCTGACCTGCCCCAACTTTCTTTCCTGCCCACTCCCATCCTATATAAAGATGTCTATAGCACTTGGGTGAGAAGTACTGACCTAGGATAACCCAGTTTTACTTGGAAGATAGTTACCACTTATAACCAGGGATGATAGTCAAAATATTTAACCACTAATATGGCTCTAAACATCCTGTAAGGCCTTTCTGGTGCATTGGGGCTGAAACTGAGCCCTGCCTATAATCAAAGATTTTACTCTTGGAATATATTACAATGATTTCATTACATATGGTCAGAATGTCAGATTTCTGTGAAATATTGAATCCAAACAAAACTTATTAAACATTTACACAGTTTTAATATGTGCCAAGCCCTGTTTTAAGTGCTTTGCAGGTATTAATTGACATAATCTTTGCAAAAATCCTATGTAGGTACTATTATTACGCCCATTTTACAGATGAGGTAACTGAGGCAAAGGGAATGCTGAAAACTCACACAAAGACTTACAAGAAAGTGGCATAGTCATAATTCACATCAGGATTTTTGCTTTAGAATTTGGGCTCTTCCCACTATCTTATGCAATATTTTAGCATCAAACATAGCAGCCTGTTTAGCAAATATGAGACAGCTGAAAATTTATCTGCTGTCTTTGTTGTTTACATATAATTTAAAATTATTTAATCAATTTTAATATCAGTTTTTAATTATCATTCTTGGTGAAAACAAATTATTCATTTCTTCTTCTATAATATAATTTTTAAAAAAGGAATGTTTAATGTTAGAGATTCCTGGTCAAGAAAATGTTTATTGCAAAGTATAGGAAGTCATTTGCTAATAGCCAGTTTATTGGTACATGTGGCAATGGGCAGAGAAAATCTGTTAATATTTATTATAATACACATTGTACAATAATAACAAAAATTTTACTGTCATGAATAACTTTGGAAGGTGAATTTATTTTTCCTAATATGGCCAGGATAAAAGCCTTAAAAATTGACATTGGTATTTAAATATAATTAAACATTTAATGATATGGTGTTCTAGTATATTGTGAAAACCCATCATACCAATAATTCATGAAAGGAATCAATTACATTTTAGAACAAAAATGGCTTGTGAAGACCCCCAGAAATGATACAACCGTTTCCTTGGAGGTTCCTGTATTTAATATATTTTGTGTAGATAAATGTCTAATTTATTTAAAAATATATTAACCCGAAACTACCTGATGGTAAATAGTTTTACTTTCTGGATATCTCTGCAAGTCAGGAAATAATTCATATGGATGATTGGAATATTTTTTTTTCTTTTTGTGTGAAGGAGACAGAGAGGGAGGGGGGGGGTCTGTAATCTCTCAGAAGAAATCTTACCTATTTAATACATAAAAGAAAAAGTATGTCTTAAGACTGTTTCTAAGACATTCTTCAGAATTTCTCAGTAAATTGGTTTTGACTCTCTTGACCTTTTCTTGTAACTCTTATTTTCTTTCAAGAATTTTTATGCTCTCCTCTACATTTTTCTTATTTGTTCAGATCTGTATATTCTTCAACTGATCACACTTCTGCAATAAAAGTCTTACCAGGACCTAACTGTGATTGAAATTTTGTTTTTTGTCTCATGCAAGCATTTAAAATATTATATAAATAGTATATAAAATACATAATGATATAGCAATATATTTAAGCTAATTTAAACATATTTGTCTTACATATATAGGAAACAAGGAAAAATGTTGCAAACTTAATGGGTAGGAATGATACACAGTATTATATATATCATGTCGTTGAAAAAATACATTACTATTGAACTGATACATTGCAAGCTTTTGGGATTCTGTAAATCTTAATTAAGCAATGCTCTGCCTCTAACAATCTTTAAATGTCTTCCTAGTACCTTCAGGATAATGTCTCAACTCTTTTTAGCCCAAGAAGCCCTCTATGATTTGACTTCTTGTGACCAATTAGACTTTATTTATGGTCACTATCCAACTTCTTGGGCCAGATTCACGCTCTCACCTCAGAGTTCACAGACTAGAATGGCTTTTCAACTCTAGCTCAGTTGTTGTCTTCTTTTGGAAAACTCTGATCTCTTCAGGCTAACCTAGCATATTCTATCACAGCACATGTCTCTGCACATTATAATTCCTGTTTGGTTATCTGTCTCTTCATTGGATATTGAGGGCAGTGACTGTTTTATTTGTGGTTGTAGTCCCAGAACCTAGTATAACATGCTATATAAGAGGCATTTGTTGATTGGATGTATGAGTTAAAATGATGATTATAATGGTAACCTTAGAGATATTGAAATATTTCCTAAACTAATAACGACTTTTTAAATTATTCAATTAGAATATTTGATTAAGGAAGGAAAATGTTCTAATTATGGTACTTAGGATTAACAAAAATATGTTTACATGGACACATTTTTATGCATATAGCCTTATTCTTTATGGCATAAATAATTTCTCCTCACTTGGTTATGAATTTAATATGTGCTATGTGTCCTATGTTTTCAAATTAATTCAATGAAATTTTAATTACATCTATTATATCTTCAAAATTGCATTTTTTAAAGCTAAAGCTCTCAAAAGTTAGTGCAAAATACAATGACATTAAATTGTATTTAAAACTGAATAGTTATTTGCAATTTGTATCCATTAGTTCACAATAGATAAAAATAAAGCCCTAGGATAAATTCTAGATTTTGTAAAACAAGTCTTATGACAACAAAAAACTTACTTTTTCTCTTTAAAATTTCACAGTGGTAGACAGTAATAGAATGTTAGCTTCGTTTTCCCCATTCTCATAGAGACTACTGAAAGGAGGAAAGACCTTTCCCTTTACTCTTCTAGTTCACTGGCTGGGGCCCTCAACTCAAAACAATAAAATACAGATTAACAAGAAAAAAATACAATTTAGTGACATATATGTGGAAGTTTCACAAAGAAATGAGACTCCAGGAGTCAGCCAGAGGATTGAGATTTATAAACCATTTTATGTTAAACAAAGGAAAAGCAGTGTGGGGCTTCTGAGGCAAGGTATGGGAAGGTGAGGGGAGGGAATATTAGGTAAACAAGGGTTGTCTTGTTATGCTTGTGAGTCTTTCAGACGATAAGAATTATCTCTTTGAGTAGTTCTCTTCCTGGTTTAAATGTAAGTTAGAGTTTGGACAAATGATGGAATTTCAACTCTATAATGACTTGACTTATTATTTGTTCATTGTAAAAATCAATACATGGCCCGGCTAGTATGGTTCAGTGGTTGAGCATGGACCTATGAACCAGGGGTCACGATTTGATTCCTGGTCAGGGCACATGCCCAGCTTGTGGGCTAGATCCCCAGTGTGGGGTGTGCAAGAGGCAGCTAATTAATGATTCTCTCTCATCACTGATGTTTCTATCTCTGACTTTCTCCCTTCCTCTCAGAAATCAATACAAATATATTTTAAAAATAAAATAAAAGTCAATTCAAGGCTGCAATTATAGTCCTTTTAATATAAAATAAACTTTAGTTATATTTCAAGATAAAATTATATTCTTAATTATGGGCAACCTAGAATATTTTCAGAGTGATCTGAAAATAATATTCATGTTGGCACATGGTGAGCTACTCTGCCCTCACGCCATCATGTCTGAATTAGCGGGTTGTGTTATGCAGTGCTCAGTTCACATGGTACTCACTACCAGTCCTGAATCAGAGAGAAGGGATGAGGAAAATGAAGCTTTGTGTCTCTAAGGAAATAAATGCCATTTTCTAAATCAATTCAGAAGATTTCAGTTCCAAAAATACGAGATATAGTTGGAGGGTTTTTATAGAAGTTCTATAAAACAAATTAAAGTGAGGGATTGATTTTTGGAAGATGGTTTTAAATCAGGATAGCATTTAAAAATTATATATATGGAAAGCTGAGAGAAACTTTTCAACATTGATAAAGCAGGAGAAAGCTGGGGTGTGTAGAGATAGGATAAAATGTAAGCGCTCGAGACTGATATGGGGATCATCTTCCTCATAAACAAATGGTTTTTCCCTGTTGTCCTGCTCTATCATGGCTCTTTGCACTGCCTTCACATTTGAATCATTTGGGGAGCTTTTAAAAACAATGCTGATGACTGGGTCCCATTAGATTCTGATTTTATTGGACCAGGTATGTGGGACCCAGGCATCCATGTTGTGTAAATCTCTTCAAGTGATACTGTTTGCAATCAGGAGGCACTGTCTGAGAGCTTTTGTCAACTTGGAAATTGCATTGTTGCACTTCATTCAAGATTCCTCTATAATAAAAGGATAATATGCAAATTGACCAAAGGCTGAACAATGGGTCGCTGTGATGCGCACTGACTGAATGCAGGAGCTGCCCCCTGGTGGTCACTGTGCTCCCACAGGGGGAGTGCTGCTCAGCCAGAAGCCGGGGTCTCGGCTGGCCAGTGCAGTGGTGGTGGCAGGAGCCTTGCCCACCTCCGCAGCAGCGCTAAGGATGTCCAACTGACGACTTAGGCCCGCTCCCCGCACCATCAGTCAGACATCCCCCAGGGCTCTCAGACTGCGACTGCGAGAGGGCACAGGCCGGGCTGAGGGGACCCACCCCCCCCCCCCGCCCCGCAAGTGCATGAATTTCATGCACCGGGCCTCTAGTAATATTATAACAATGAGACATTAAACAATAACTTTACAGAATCCTGTTCACTGTCAACAATTAACTAATTACCATGGATAAAAATAAGAGCATTTATGTACATGACTATATACAAGTACTAGTTTCTATCATATGTTACAAGAGCTTTCTCTGCCTTGAGATGACCAAAATCTTTGTTGGGGAGAAACATAAAACCTTGATATTTAGGGAATTAGTTTCATGAAACAGAAAGCACAAAACTAATATTTTTAGTTTACCTTCCAGCATATGTATTCTTTATTTATTTAACAAAATTTTTATTGGGTAACAACTATGTAGAAAGTACTATTGTAAATGCTTAAGGGTAGAGCAGTGAGTAAAAGAGAAAGATTCTTGCCTTCATGGAGCTTATATTCTATCTGTGGGGATTTAAAATTCATTTGAAATGTAATATTATTGTTTCATTTTCTTTTGTATTTCTTTTTAGATAATCTACAAATTTATATTTTGTAATGCAAAGTACCACACACTTTTACAAATAAATATTTACATTTTAAAATTGAGTCTCATGAGATATTTAAATTTATTAATGAACCAGATGGCACCTTGATATGTCAAAATTAAGAAACTATGCTATGGATGACAGTTACTTTACCACATTACTGGCATCCGTATGTGAGCCCTGAAATCACTTACTTGCTAAATGATGTAGGAAAAAAATAGAGTAGGAAGCTTTACTGATATTTATGAAAGTATATTCTTTTGAGTCATTTCAATTTTATTCATTCAGCATATGTTTTATTTAAACTTTGTATAAGAACATTAGCTGCCATTTAGTATAATCATATATGCCCTGAATCCATTCTAAAACTCATCACCCTATATGCAAAATTACAAAAAGCTGGAAGACAGATGAAGGAGAAAGAAGCCAGAAGTGAATAAGCAATTAAAATCCGCTTCTATATGGAGATAGCAGTGATAAAGGCTGTCCTTGAGAAGACATTGATTTAAAACAGTGGAGCACGGGCCTTATTGTTCACTTGAGAGAATAGACACATAATGATCTTTACTATGAGTTCGCATTATGTTTGGAAACATTAGCATTCAAATTAAATGCCATGTGTAAGATTACTGTGTGTGTTTGCACATGACTAAATAAAACCTCCAGGAAAGGGAACGTCTGTATGAATGCAGTGCTTCTAGTCTTGTTTTTCTGTACCTTTCCCTGATAGTAGATCTAAGTGAATAGAAAAGCAATGACTATTAATGCTGACTATAAAAGAAATGACAGTTTACTAAGCAATACCATTGTTAAATGCCATAGTTAGTTTCCTAGAATGATCTTTTGGAACAATTAATTTTGATATCTAGTAACCTATTACAATTTAGTTCAAGGTTTAACAAAATAAATGTGAAGATATGGCAATGAATATGATGATGCAAATTAAGGACAATTAGGATTTATGATTTTATCATTTATATATTTTGTGCTCCGATAATCACCTTTAAACTTGCTGAGTTTGATCTATAACCCTAATAGACAAACTCAAAGATTGAATTTTCTGTTACTGTGGAATAAGAGCTGCAAAAAAAGTGAAGATCAGTTGTGATAAGATCATTGTTGATTTGAAGAAATGTAATTTCTTGGGTTTACTAACAATGAACTGCTCAGGAGAGTTTTCTTGTCTGTTTCCAAATCCAATAAATATTTTAAACTCACAAGGTAATGCATTTTTTCTTTGGTGCAGATAAAATCTAGTATTGGGTAAGATGTTCTTCTTGTGCACTTTTATTTACTATATCTCTATTCATACTAATTCAATGCACTTTACCCTTATATTAACAAAAGATGAATTTATTTTAAAGACCTAATTTTATCATTTCTGCCTTATTTCTTACAGGTTATTCCTTAAATTTGTAAATAGGTGCTTCAATTTTCTAATGGCTCTGATATAATAATCAACTTCTTTCACTTTTTTCTTTTCTTAGGAGAAATGATATTCAAAGTATGGAAATTTATAATAATTTGCTTTTAGAAACTGAATAAAATATACTGATTGGAAAGAATATTAGTTCACTTTGGAATGACAGTAAAGATTATATCAAAATCTAGTCATGCATGCCTCTAACTATCACCTAACAGAGAAATATTGCTTTGAAGATAAAATTGTGGGAATTAGAATGCTTTTTAGATGGACATGCAGAGAAGTAGTAAACAACATATTCTGACTTGTTTATTTGACTACAAAGCATTGAAGCTCTGGGCCTCTTTATTAGGCCTTGTGTTTTTTCTTGCCCAGTTTCCTCTGCCAGAGAGGAAGAGAATAGGGCATATAAAGGACATGAAGAAGCTTTGAAAACAAACAAAAACAAAATCCCACACATCTGTATGCTCTTCCCTTAGGAGAATCTAATTGGTTTGGGGGAGGATGAAATCTGGCCTATTTTATTTTGTCAAAAACAAACAAACCCTCCCTAACCATTCTTGTTAAGAGCCACTATGATGAAAAGCATTAAAAGCTGTAGAAAGAATGTAAGTAAACCAAGAGAAGTTCTAAAAAAAAAAGTTATGAGGATTCAAAGGGGAAAATGAGGTCTTGTGATTGGAGTTATCAGAAGATGTTAACATTCATTCATTGTTCACCATTTTTTCCCACTACTACAAGCCAGGAAGTATTAGACCAATAGCTCTCTATGACGCGTGCTGACCACCAGGGGGCAGTGTGGAATGAAGGAAGGCTCTGGCTGCTAGCCCTGATCATCCCCCAGGCCTAGGGACCCTACCCGTTCATGAATTTCATGCACTGGGCCTCTCGTTTTAAATAAGGTCACATTCACAGGCTGAATGGACACAAATTAGTGTGTGTGTTTGTATGTGTGTGTCAATTCAGAACAATGGGAATCCCAGAAAATGGCTAAAAATAGCAGGTCCATGTTCAGATCTTTTTTTAAGTGTTCTTGTAACTGGAAATAGTATTTGGCTTGGTATTTTTGAATACTTGATCCCAACCGTGTATGTATTAATGGTTGGCCCAGTGCTATGAAGGCCCTTAGAAGAAGAGGGGGAAAATACCATGGGCATAAAACCATAACCAACAGTTCACTTAGTATTCATCTCTCCATGGCATTCCATAACTTTAAATGTCCTTAACACTTTAAAATGCAATAACAGAAAAAACAAACAAAAAAAGAAAACACAAAACTATTTTTATAGGTAGCAATGATAACTTTTAAAATAATTACCTCATACACATGTACAAATATATCAGATTTTCTTGACACATTTCTGAATTTTATTAACATTATGTTGTTGTTTTTAATCCTCACTCAAGGATATGTTTTTATTGATATTAGAAAGAGAGGAAGGGAGAAAGAGAGAGAGAGAAACATCAATAAGAGACAAAAACATAAATGTGAGAGAGAAACATCGATCAGTTGCCTCCCATACAGGCCTCGACAGAAGATCAAATCCGCAAGCTAGGTATGTGCTGTGATCAGAATCAAATCTGCAACTTTTGGTGTGTAGGACACCAACGAACTGAGCCACCCAGCCAGGGCACCATTGTATGTTTCACTTCTGCTACCAATTATACTTTCCCATTGTCTTAGGGATCAACAAAGCACAGTATAATAAAATTCAAATGGCACAGACCAATGTATAAGAGTATAGCAAGAATGGATGCTAATAGACACTAGTTAAGCTGGTGGGAAAAACCATAAGATGTAGATATGCTCATTTGGAATTACAGGATTTCATCTTTACAGAAATTACCCAGCTGTTCTATGGTTAATACAAAAGACTGCAATATGAATTTCCTTCATCAGATTGTGATTTCATTAACCTGAGTCAATTTCAGTTTAGACAGTGTAAAAAATTTAATTTGATTTAAAGATAGATATTATTTTTAATATATCTTATTTTACTACTATGTACATTATTTTAAATGTATATAGTATACAACATGTGTGTTTAATTAACTGCTTAAGCTACTGAACTACTATTTTCATGGTTTCTTTATAACTTGCATTACTTGTCAATGGCAAGCACTATTTAAAAGTTGCTTTTGTGCCAAACTTATCAGAAATGAAGAGCCAGAATGATGTTTCTTTGCTTATTTATGTTTCAGGATTTGCACTATCCTATAATATTTACTGATTCTGGCAGTTTAGGGACAAAGTGAAAAGGCAGAGGAGAAGGGAAACACACACACACACGAAAATGAATCGCAAAAAAAGCATGATGATATAATAGTTGAGACTGAATAATTTTTTGTAATGAATATTTTTCAGATAAGTCTTCCAGATGAATTTACACAGATAAGTAAGTTGGTTAAAAGTAAAAACAATTAGATGACCATTTTCTATCCAATGTTGTAATGGAAATAATCACTTTAATTTCATAAATTCATTTTTTATTTTATTAGTTTAGAAAGTTAAAAACTTATGGCATGAAAACCAAGCCTATTACTTTAAATAAATCAGCTTTTGTCTCTCAAAATAGAAAAACTTCCTCTACTCTTTTTTTTTCTAACAAACAAATACATCATTCACTTAGACTCTAAGTCTTAGAGAGAGTTGTTTGTGTTGGCTTTTCTGTTCTTTTATGTTGATGAATTGCAGGTTTCTCAGACCCCATGTTTTCATCACATAATCTTCTGACCTCAATTATATTTCTCAGAATACAACAGGTAATGATTAATGGAATTGTTCATAGAGCTTTTAAAAAAGTTGCTCTTAAAGAATGAGATAAAATCATATTACAGAATTTTCTACAGAAACAACTTGTATTCAGCAAGGTTGCACATCAAGTGGAATTTTTTAAATTCCTGCTTTAAATCTTAACATTTATTTTGTTTATATACTATGAGTAAAAAAAGTGAAAATAGAGAGATGTAGTGATTTATTTCAAAATCCAATAATAAACCCTATCTGGATTGCTTGTGTAATCCTGAAAAGAGGCAGTATTACATGGTTATTAGTAACATGTAAAACATTATATTTAACTAGAGACACTTACTAAGTGTTCTGGAACAGGAGAAGTCAAGAGAATTGGGAAGGAAGAGAAAGCACAGAAGGTGTGGTTGTCCATCCCACTAGAATAGAACAGTGATTTTCAATCTTTTTCGTCTCATGACACTCATAAACTAATTACTAAAATTCTGTGGCACACCAAAAAAGATATTATATTTTTTGCTGATCTGACAAAAAATAGGTATAAATTTCATTCATTCACAACCAGATGGCTATTGTGTTGGCTTGTTGTCATTTTTTAATTTGACAATCTAAGGGAAAGAGGTCAGTGCATCTGACTAAATAGACAAGTATTGCATATTTTAAGAATTCTTGTGGTACACTGGTTGAGGATGCTCTAATATTATCCCATTTTTATAGGTGAGGAAACTGAGGCAGCCAAACACAGAGGCATATTCATTGGAAACCTGTATCCCCATCCCACCAACCACTCACAAAATTCAGGTTGTTTTGGATGCTTCAAATTGCAGACAACATATTGTTTTAGATTTTGTTTTCTGGGTCAAACACCTCATTTTATACCTGAGGAATTTCACCTCAAAGAAGGAAAAAAGACTTCCTCTAAGGCCTGCGAAGGCAGATTCACTAAATCTAAGGTTTAGTGTAGGTTTCCTGACCTCCAGTTCAGTGCCCTCTATCACTGAATCTGGGGGCAGGGCAACAGAACCCTAAACAAAACCTTGATACATTTTAACTTCATATTCAAATCAATGTAACTATTGTACATTATAGCTTACAAAGTTTTATATTAACTCTTGAAATAATCTTTATGTTGGAACAGAATCTGCTAAATTACCTAAAAGTGAAGCAACATTTCAACACAGGGAGACTCATATTGGCCAGAACACACAAATATATACCCATATAATCACATCCCCATTTCAGGCAAAACCTTTATTTGAATCTATTTGTATATGTATGCTATGACTAGAACCCTGTCTGCAAAACTATCATCAAATTGTATCTGCTGATGCTAGCAGTGATGAAAAAATAATAATCTATTAGAAGTAAAACCATGCATCATCCTGTAGAAATATTGAAAATCCTGCCTGATAAATATCAATTTAAAGATTATAATTTTGTGACTGTAAATAGGCAAATATTTTATTCATTTTTTAAAAAAGTGTAAACACAATTGCTGTTGATAAATTTACTACTAGTTTTGCAGTGTTTTAGGAGATGAGTCTCTTTTTGAATTGGAGCAAAACAATATAGCCAGTAATATATTTACTCTATTTTGTATCTAAGAATTTCACATAAATGTAATACATTTTTCTTCACTCCACTTATCTGATACTATAAAAGTTTTCCCAAAATCAGTTTACTTTATTAACAGTAAAAAGCAGACCAATGTCAGTAGCTAAAAGGGAGAAAGTTATGTTTAAAATGTAAATATTTTCCACTTCTTCCTACAAAGATTTATTTGTAGAACCGTCTTATTTTATTGTAAATGCTTTAAGGAGTCTTGGCCTTGACGTTCATTATATTTATTTGAAATGTTTTAGGTTTTGTGTACTCCAATTTACTGAAGAAAGCAAATTTCTTAAAATGCTTACTCATAAATGCATCAGTTATTCATAGAATGAGGCATTAATTAGTGTCACTGACCATAACATTCCCTGATAAAGGCAGAATGGCAGTTTTACATTTGGAAGTCAGCCTTCTGAATTGCACCTGATAAATACTTATAGTAGTATTGGCTAATTAACTACAGAAAGTGTGTGGCAAATGTTAACTAAGAAAGCTCAAGCTTTGGGCACAGGACATTTTTCAATTTTAAAGTTATCAAACTGTTATTCCTATACATAACGTTTTGCTTCATAGGCTTTGTCAGAGTTTTCAGAAGGATGAAAAAATGCTTTCTCACTCCAAATGGAGAACTTCTTGTTAGACTTAATTACCTTTCACTGACTGGTATGCCAGATAGGTATATTTGAAAAATACAAAAATAACAAATTAGCTGTTATCTCAGAAGTCAGCTCTCACCATACAATCTAGTACTTAATAAAAGAAAAATAATCTTCCAGTTCACTGACCTCCCTACATACTAAATAGCTCAGTTCAGTTCAGCATGTATTTGTTGACCACTTTTTATGAACCAGTTTCCTTGGTAGGTTCTGGAGACAAAAAGATAAACAAGACATGATTCCTACCCTTGAGGGGCATTTAGTTCATCAGGGGAAGGCATCCATAAGCACATAATGTCAGGAGCAGGTGGTGCTACAATAGAAATGTATGCAAGCCTGTGCTCAGCCTGGAAATATCATGTGATCTTTTGGGAAGTCTTATTAAGATGATGTAGTTCAGGAGTTGGCTAACTTTTTCTGTGGAGGGCCAGATAGTAGATATTTTCAAGTGTGTGGGACATACAGTCTCCATCACAACTACTCAACTCTCCCATTGCAGCTCAAGAGCAGATGTGCAAAATACAAATGGAATGAGGATGAACTACCTCTAAACCTTTGGTTTAAATAATCCATAGATATTGCCTTTAACCTATTTATCCTTCCCATCACACACACTTTCTTTATTCATTTTCCTCCTCTCTCTCTATTTTCTCCTCATTCTTTCTCTTTTCTGTGCTGAGTCAAAAGCCAGAATCCTAATTATACTCAGTAGCCCTGGTAGCACAGTCAACCAAGACATTTTAGTTTCTTGTTTCATGATAGAACTATCCATAATAATATCTAACATTTTAAACCTCTTTTTTGCATGCAGAGCATGCTCAATTATAATGTATTAAATTCTTAAAACTACCCTGTGAGGTAGCTGTCATTTTCATTTCACATGGAAGGAAAATAAGCCTTTGAAAGGGACAGTGATTTGATGGAGATTATGCAGCTGGCAGAAGACATGAAGCAGTTATGCTAATTGTACTATATCACAGCCATGACCTTTAAAACACAGCATCATGCACAGAAAACTCCATCTCATTCATGGGATTCATAGCTGGGGTGACCTACCAACTGGAACAGAGGGATTTCCCCAGATAGGAGACTTTCAGTGCTAAACCTGGGAAAATTCTGGGCCAACCAGGACAATTTTGTCACTACCAACAGCCCCAGCTCTGATTTTAGTGCTTCTTAAACTTGGAATCACTTGGAAATCTTGTTAATCATATTCTGATATGGATTCTGAATAAAAGAGCTGGATATGCCTGAGAATCTGCATTTCCAACAATTCCTCTGGTGATGCTGATGCTGCACATCTAAGTTTCCACTGTGAACCACAAACTTCCCTTCTCTATTAATATTTTTCTCTTTTCTGTGTCCAGCGCAGCTAGAGAGTGGTCCGGTTCCTGAATAGCGGTGACGGGGGATTGAGAAAATAAAAGAGACAGACACAAATACAGTAGGGAAAGCTGGGACTGGGTGGGACCACTGTCCTCTGATGGAGAGACAGGAACCCAGAGCCAATACAGTGTGTTTATTTTATATAGCAAAAAACAGGAAATTTTACTAAAGCCCTTTATAAAGACAAAGGAGATTATGTGTATTCTTATGGCTTCTTTGTAATCCTCACTTCTGGGTGGGCCCGGATAATCATGTTTGTTCCTGGTGCTTAGCTGGATTTAGATAATGAAACCCATCCCCTGGCACCTGAGCTGAAGGTCAGACTGACAACACTCCCGCATCTGGCAAGGTGTGTTTCCAGGACTTGGCTCTGCCAATGCCACTGGATTCAGCTGACAATAATTAAAGAAATGCTCATGTGCCTTCCCAGGTGCTCTCTACACTTGTCCAACCTCAATGCTCACCCAGAACTCATGGGTCAAAATCTGTGTTTGAACAAGATTCCCCAGGGGTTCACACATTCAAGTTAAAAAGCTCTTTTCTGGTCCACATCTCATTAGAGTAAGATAATCTTTACCTGTACATTTTTTTATCCTGGTGTACCTGAGCCTTCCTGAATATAGCCAAGGTGTGCAACTCCTTTCACCAATCTTCCTTATTTTTCTTTTCTGGGTGTCCAGATAACTCTTTTGTTACACATTTACCTATTGGCTCATTCCTTCTTTTTCCTAAAACCCTGCAACTTTCCTGAACCAACTTATTTAAGCTTAATTTTGAGTATTCATTTATGTGGCTATTAGTCTACAAAATAAAATTATTCCATTTGAAAAAAAAATCAAATTTAAAGGAGGTCTTAAAGTTATTTACTTTCAACTGTAAAAATTGTCCATCAGAATATATTACATAAATTGTGACCATACAAGATAGAAAGAATGTGTCAGCCTGTGGGAGATAGGTAATTTTAAAACACCCCTACTGAGAAATACTGTTGACACCTTCACAGCATGTATTGGTTAAACTTCTATCTGAGAAAATGATGTCACCATGTTAATAGTAAATTGGAAAGTGCTTTTTATACAGCCATATATTTAAAAAATTATTTGGTATATATATTTTGTTTTATTTTAAGTTTAAGAAACCAAGATAATCATATTTGCTTCAATTTTAAAGAAGTCTTGAGGCTTATTTTGTATTAATATTGCTGCCATAAGGCACCTTCAGAGCATTTAAAAATCATGCTCCCTAAGTTAATTTATGAGATGTTCCAACAACATTTGGCTACAAGCAGGAAACTGAGTTTGCAATACAGTTAGAAATATCTACTGTGGTTAAGATGGTGAAGGTGATAGGCTTAAATACTTTCTATTGCTTTGAAAATATAGCTTGTGCTTCTAGGTTGCTTAGCTCTTTGCTCATTATCACCTCTTATATTTGTACATTATTGTTCCCACCTGAAATGCCTTGCCCTTTGTAATTTTTTCTCAATTACAGTTTACATTCAATATTATTCTGTATTAGTTTCCAATGTATAGCATACTGGTTAGACAATCATATACTTTACAGAGTGGCCCCCTTGCTCCAATATTTCAAGTACCAACCTAGCCCCCCATACATAGTCATTATAGTATTTTTGACTATACACCCTGTGCCATATATATATATATATATATACATATATATATATATACACACACACACATATATATATATATATATACACTCTGTAATTACCAATTTATATTTCTTAATCCCTTCACCTTTTTCTCACAGCCCCCCAACCCCATCCCCTGTATCAACCATCAGGCTATGCTCTGTATCTATGAATCTGTTTTTGTTGTTGTTTATTCTGTTCTCTAGATTCCACATGTAAGTGAAATCACATAGTATTTGTCTTTTCTTACTTATTTCATTTATCAAAATACCCTCTAGGTCTATCCATGCTATCACAAAAGGTAAGATTTCATTCTTTTTTATGGCCAAGCAATATTTCTTTTTTTAAAAAATATATTTTATTGATTCTTTACAGAGAGGAAGGGAGAGGGATAGAGAGTTAGAAACATCGATGAGAGAATACTATCAATCAGCTGCCTCTTGCACACCCCCTCCTAGGGATGTGCCCACAACCAAGGTACATGCCCTTGACTGGAATCGAACCTGGAACCCTTGAGTCCGCAGGCCAACACTCTATCCATTGAGCCAAACCAGTTAGGGCTGGCCAAGTAATATTTCATTGTGTATATGTAACACAGCTTTTTTATCCACTTGCCCACTGACAGGCACTGGGGTTGCTTCCATATTTGGCAATTGTAAATAATGTTGCAGTGAACATGGGGGTGCATATATTCTTTCAAATTAGTGTTTTGTGTTTCTTTGGATATATTCCCAGAAGGGGACTTGCTGGATCATAAAGAAGTTCCATTTTTAATTTTTTGAGGAACACCCACATTCTTTTTCATAGTAGTTGCACCAATCTGCATTCCCACCAACAGTGCATCACATTGGATAAGGGCTTAATATCCAAAATTTATAAAGAGCTCCAATAAGTCAACACCAGCAAAACAAAACAAAAAAAAGGAATTAAAAAGTGGGCAGAAGACCTGAATAGACATTTCTCCAAAAAGGACATACAGTTGGGCAATAGACATGTGAAAAGCAGCTCAACATCACTAATCATTAGAGAAAGGCAAATCAAAGCCACAATGAGGCATCACTTCACACCTGCTAGAATGGCAATCATCATTCAATCAATAAACAACAAGTGTCATTGAGATGCAGATAAAATGGAATGCCTGGTCCCTTGATTAGGTAGACCTGTGTGAGACCTTTAAGCTCTATAAGGCCTACCCAAAATTCCCCAGTGCTATGGAGCTTTCCAAAAGGATGCCAGCCATCCTAACAATGGCTTCCTCTGTCCTCTGGTACTTTCTCCTCTACCACAACCTTGAGGCTCATTTTGCTTCCTAAGTTAATTTATGAGATGTTCCAACAGCTTTGGGTGAGTGGTCTTTCCTTACTTCCTTATTGTTTGTCTTGAGTAATTATTGTCTCCATAAATGAATCAGACTTTTCTGATTGCATGGACGTTATCTTTTGTATCTCTGAGTCTTAACCAAAACCAAGAACTGGACACACATTAGATGTGCAATAAATACTTGTTGAATGATTCATTTGACTTGCGCATTATTTCAAGTCACATATGTCATTTCTATTGCCATTATGTGGAATGTTGTTTATTGCAGGGCTTTTTAAAGCTATTTAAGTCTGCTTCTAAATCCAAATATAGCTGGTGGAAGGCGGTTTTGTTTCTCTGTTTTTATTTTTTCCTCATAGAACATAGTTCTTTGTGATTGTGAGTCTGAGGTAGAAGGAAAGAAGAGAGCAACACCATTTTATCTTCTTGCTAAGTGTATAGGGCACTTGGGGCTTTTAACAGCCACTTGTTCATCAGTTGAACAGATATGTTCACCAAAAGATGGGATGTAGTTTCTGAAATATGGAAAAGTTCCTTTGTCAAGCTGTTATCACTGTTTGCATTTTACAATCAATAAAATATATTTTGGCATATTTTTATTAAGCCTTTATTTTTTGGATGCTGTGAGCATGTGACTTATGCATTCTTATGTGTGTATACCTTTAAAAGGTATATCACTACACCTTATAGGTATTTATTTTTTTATTTTTGGCACAATTTGTTTCATCAGTGTCAAAGTTCTATTTCAATTTAATCACAATTATTGAAAAGATGTTAAAATTTTATACACAACCTATTATCTTAGATAGAAAATTAGATTCCAAAGATAAATCAATAAACAAAGAATATAAATTAGTATACTGTGACCTTTCTTCACTCCTTGGAGTCATATATGTCCCCTATTAATTTCTTTTATGGGGAGGAAAAAAACGTTACCGAGGGGCAAGAAAAATATAGTGCTGTGTAGGTAACCATTTGCACTGATAGTTAAATTTGGATCAACTTACAAGTTAACCAGTGTCAGATTGAGAGTTAAAAGTAGGCTGTATTAGACCAGAAATGTTGGGAGAAGTCAGGTGCTAAAAGGAATTTACCTACTAGGCTTGGAGGAGAACTCGGGAAAAATCTGGAGGAAGTCCAACCACACAAGCTGCCACTGATTAGAGTTAGGAGATGGAGAAAGAGGGTTGGGGTGAATATCCCAGTGTATTTATTGATGGAGCCAAGAAACATTATCCAGGTGCTCATCATAAAGAAGGTTCCTGGGGCCACTGATTTAGCTTGTCTGAGAAATACTGATTACTTGATGTGTAATGTTAGATTGTTTATTTGAGAATTTTCTTGTTTCTTGAGGTAGGTATTTATATGAACTTCCCTCCTAGACCTGCTGTTACTGCAAGCTATAACTTTTGCTATATGTATTTCCATTTTCTTGAGGTATTTTTTTTATTTGTCCTTTGGTTTCTTCATTGACCCATTGTCTGTGTACTGGCATGATGTTTAATGTCCACATATTTGTGAATCTTCCACATTTCTTTTTGTAATTGATGTCTAGTTTTATACTATTGTGGTTAGAAAATATGCTTGATATGATTTTAATCTTCTTAAATTTATTAAGACTTGGTTTGGCTTAAGATATAATCTATCCTGGAGAATGTTTCATGTGTACTTGAGAAGAATGTATTGTGCTTTTAGATGGAATGTTTTATATGTCTTTTAAATTCATCTGTTCTAATGTGTCATTGAAGATAATGTTTTCTTATTGATTTTCTGTCTGGATGACCTAGTCATTGATGTAAGTAGGGTATTAGACTTCCCTACCATTATTGTATTGCTGTCTATTTCTCCCTTGAGGTTTGGTAATATTTGCCTATATATTTAGGTGCTCCAAATAGTTGCTTTATATATTCGCAGTGCATAAATATTTATAAATGTTATATTCTCTTTTTTGATTGACCCCTTTACTGTTATGCAGTGCCCTGATTTTTTTCTTATTAGAGTCTGTGTTTTAGTTCTATTTTATCTGCTATAAACATAGGCTATATTTATATTGTTTTGATAAAATTTTCATAATGATAAACAGAGGGACTGGATTATCACTGAGTAGTTTCAAAATACTTTCTCATTGATTTATTGATATGAGAATTCAACAGCAATATTAATTAGCTAATCTTTTTTTTAAAGTGCAAAATCTAGATTTTTTTAAAATTTGATTTTTATTTTTTATCTTTATTTCAAATTTTTTAATTGGTTTCATATTCAAATAATGTATTTATAAAGTATATATTAGAAAGAAGCAAAATAAATAAAATATGATAAAATAGTGCTTAAGAAATCAATTTTTTGGCTAAAATGTTTCTTGGCTGCCTTTGAGTTTAATCACAGGTGAACATATTTAATGAATAAGAGTTTAAACCCTCCACAGGTAAAGGGTGATGATTAGAATTGGTGCATTTACAGTTAAGGGATAGATCTTGATGAACCCCATACTAAATATTATTGTAAACGAATCTTATGTAACACATGCTTTTAAGCTTACCAATAATGCTGCTTTTGAACTTTATTCCCTAAATATAACTAAGGGACTGAGGGAGGCATATCGTTGAACATTGGGGAATGTTTTGCAGAAATAACATTACTTTCTAAGAGCCTTAAAGCACTTGACCTTTTCTTGGCATCTCCTGTCTGTTCCCATAATTTGTTCTGGCATCATCACCACATTGTTTCTGTTATTGCTTCAAAACATTTGCTTTGGCAGCACATTTTTCTTAATATAGATAGCTTTTTAAAGTTGTGCCATTTTTCTATCTGAACTTAAATAATCCTTATCTCAAAGGATAAAAATGGAGAAGCTTTGTCTGTTTGAAGGCATTGATTGGCCAGCTGATGGGAAAGGTGAAACAAGTTTTGCTATTGAGATCTTGCTACCCAGTGGCCTTTAGTGGAATTATCTGGTTCTTTTTTATCAGGCTTTACCCTAGCTGTTTATTCTACTCTCAACACAACCTTGTCTACTGATAGTCTTGTATCATAAAGCAAGGCTGTTCTTTCAGTGCAGGATGATTCAGGGCTCTTAGATGTCAGTAGATTGTGCATCTTTCACTGGTTTCTCTCATATAACATACAGGTTCAGACACTCTAAAAATCATATATGCACGATTAGATTATATAATGTTCAGTATAAAGCAATAAAGAGATTGCCATATTTTAAATAGTATACAGAAAGTATGTAGAATTTCCAGATTTAACTTTCTACTAAAATATTTTAGATCTTGAGGTTTGCACTATTTCTTGATTTACTACATCATAACACTCTATTCTTCTTGGAACTAACATTTCCCCTTTGATTAATAGAGGCCTCTTAATGAGCACCATATTTATACATGGCCCTATTCTCTTGGTGATAGTTGATGGAATCAAAGGTGGACTTCTAACATAGCTCCACAGAATCAGCCACTACAGAGAACCTAATTCTGATTAGTCCAAGTTATTATCCAAGTTATATAATCTGAGAAATTGTCTCACTGACCCAGGTCATTGGTCAGTGGACAACTTCACATATAAAACCTTGGGTACTCTCAACAAGTCTGTTTTTCATTGACTATAGAGAAATTTAATATGTAGATAAAGAGGAGAATAAAGTCAACATTAAGGTAAGCTGAGGAGTAGTTGGAGAATCTTGATGGTGTTTTGGTTTGCAGTTCTAACTGTACCTGAAACCTTGGTGCATTTGGCCTATAGTTCAGTTTGGTTGCTCATAGAGATACTCCAGTATTCCTCTAAAAGCTTTTCTATTTTGTTTTGTCAAATCGGAATTGGGTTGCTGCTAGTTATAGACAAGAAAGTCCTAACTAATACAGGAGGACAGCAGAGGCCCTATGAAATATGTGCCAAGAGAAAGCGGTCTATCCCACTTGGAGCACAATGGCAAATTGTGTTCCTCCAGCATTCTACCAGGAGACTATTCTATCTGGATATTCTAAGACCATGCTTTGTGAATCAATTGCTTTATCAAACATTATTTTAATAAAATTATGTAATATTATAGCTAGAAATAATAAGTTAAAAACATAGAAAATAGTAAAAAAAACTATCACTATTACAGTCAATATGAAGTTAATTATCTACATTATAAAAGACTACTCCTTTATAAAAAACTGCTATAAAACAAGAATATACAGTAATGCCAGTAAGATTAATGAATGTAACATGTCTGGAATATACTGTGTGTTCAAGCATGAATCCTTATATAGGAGACAATGGAAAGGGTGTGGCTAATATTCTTTGAGGCATCATGAGTTAATTCAGAAATAAAATATTTATTCCTGAATAAACATTTTACATAGTTACTATCTCCCATAAACTACTTTTTTATTCATAGTAATGTATCATGGCTCTTATATTTTTATCACTCTAGTAAAATGTTGGCCCAGCCAGTGTGGCTCAGTGTTTGAGCATTGACCTATGAACCAAGCCCCCATAATACACACCCTCCCTATTCAATGTTCCTCTTTATTTTTCTTTAGCATGTATCATCATCAGACACAAAATATACACGACTGTTCCATGTTATTGCCTCAGGGTTTGATTCCCGGTCAGGACACATGCCCGGGCTTCAGGCTCGATCCCCAATGGGAGCCATGCAGGAGGCAGCTGATCAGTGATTCCCTCTCCTCCTTGATGTTTCTATCTTTCTCTCCCTGTCCCTTCCTCTATGAAATCAATAAAAATGTATTTTTTAAAAAGAAAAAGCTTGGAAAACCTCAGCTTCGAGCCAGATCTGGCCCACTGGAACAAAGCCAGGCCCATTCATTCAGTACTGTCCCTGGCTGCTTTCACACGCTGGTGGCAGAGGTGAATAGTTGTGGCAGAGGACAGGTGCCCTGCCAAGCCTCAAATATACTACCTGGCTATTTCCAGAACAAATTTTCCATCCCCTATTTTAAAAACCCTTTTCCTGCTTCATGTAAGAAAACTGATTTTGATGCAAATATAGTTTTGAAATATATTAAATTTTTCAGGGACAAAACCACTGTGTCAATGATAAAAGAGTGCCTGTATCTGTATTCCTTTTGTCCAGTGCATCCTGTGCATACAAATTTGATGGATCAATGAATAAATTGCATACTTCTTGTGACACAAGTTCTGTTGATGAAGTCTTCCATTTGAAAAAAACAAATCTTAGAATCAGAACCACATTCATGATTTTTTTTTTAACTTCAGAAATGGTCCTTCTTATGTACAACCCTCCCAGTTGCATATGGCTCTCCAGGACTAGTAGAGGTTTTCCTAAATTCCTTCCTATTGCCTGTGCTGATTTCTACTCCTTGTTTTGATCCGTCTTGAGAGTCAACCTGAGATTAAGAATTTCCCACAACTTGATGCTAACAGGGTTTTGGCCTTAATCCCATGATATTGAAGGTTCACTCAGTTCTGGGTGGCACACTCTAAGAAAATTGCATCAGAAGCCAACTAAGTTAGAATCTCACCTCTGTCATTTTGCTGAGTGCTGTTAGGTACGCTATTTAACTTTTACAATGGAGCACTAGGCTTTGAATGATCAGGAATGCACACATGCACAGGTGTGTAATAGTGGTCTCGCTGCTGTTCACACATGATAAGTGTGATCTCACCTCATTTTTTTCCTCTATGATGTCCTTTCTGTATGGGATGCATTCTCTAAGATATCTATGTAGTTTATTTTCATATTCTTGATGACTTCCCTGACAACTATATTGAAAACTGTACAAGCCCCCATAATACACACCCTCCCTATTCAGTGTTCCTCTTTATTTTTCTTTAGCATGTATCATCATCAGACACAAAATATATATGACTGTTCCATTTTATTGTCTACTAGAAGTTAGCATCTTTGATTTAAAATTTTGACAGCTTTGCTTCATGATGTATTTTTAGTACTTAGAATGAAAGGTTCTCATAAAATATAGGTTGAGCAAATGAATAAATGATATGGACCATTTGGCAATAGTATGTGTCATTCATTCATTTGGAAAGGAGATATATAGTATACATTAAATGTATGTAAATCATAAAATAGCATATTTCTATTCCATTTTATTAAAAATATTTTAGAGTTACTGCTTGTTCTAGGATTAGAAACATTTTTCAACTATTAGAGTGGCTCACTGGAATAAAAGTAGCAAACGTCTCTTATTCCTTGGAGTTAGAGTTTAAGTCTTGACTCCAACCATGCATATTTTTAGGGCACTGAAATCTTATTTAATTAGATTTAAAATGCATAATACTCAATAGTAATGGGCATATCAAACTCAAGTTGCACATTTATTTTCTCTTCCTCCCTCCCTTCAACAATCACCTTGCTTCCCTCCTATCCTCTTCACTTTCATAGATTCCTGGATTTCTTACATTCTTCATATAGCTTAGGAATGCTACCTTCAGATTTTAAAGACTATTAGTTATGTGCATACTAAGAAACATGAATAAAGAAACACTATGTATAATTATAAATACATTGATTGTATATCATCTTAGAGAAGTACAGATTGTAGGAAAGGTCATAATTTTTTAAAAATATATTTTATTAATTTTTTACAGAGAGAAAGGGAGAGGGATAGAGTGAGTTAGGAACATCAAAGAGAGAGAAACATCGATTAGCTGCCTCCTGCACACTCCCTACTGGGTATGTGCCCGAAACCAAGGTACATGCCCTTGACCAGAATTGAACCTGGGACCCTTGAGTCCGCAGGCCAACGCTCTATCCACTGAGCCAAACCAGTTAGGGCGAAAGGTCATAATTTGACCCAAAGAAAACCAAATTAAGAAATCCTATCATTATATTCTGAGACAAAGCTTAAAAACACACCATTTGGTAAACTTAACACTTTAGTATCATGGTGAGCTTCACTGTTTACTTTGTGAAATGCAGCTATGACAACAACATTTAAAGGCATTTCCCCGACTTTCCTATTAGTCGATGTATATGTGTGCATGCATTTTTGAAAAGCTCTTGAAAGAACGTGACAAGCATAATCTAAGTAAAACACTGGAGCATTAGGGGAAAGTCTCTCCTGCCATTAGAGCAGTGCATTAAACAGCAGCTGCTGAGTGCTCGCTCTCCTGGCCCACTTAGTGCCGGTTTTTGTTATCTTCTTTGTCTGAGACCTGGTAAAGCATAAAGATACTTCATCTTAGGAAGCACGTATGGTGATATCTATTCATGACAGCTCAGGCACGAAGAAATGTGTGTGTCTTTTCCTGCCTTCCTGAAATCATAAAGTAGGATGTGTTTCAGTAAACAGGAGAAGGAAAATAATAAATCACTTAGTTGCACAGTAGCAGTTAAAAGTCAATTAGAACTAAATTTCCAAATCTCTGTTAAAATATGCTTAGTTATAATTTTAGTAATTAAATGGAGTAGTCAATTTATTTGAAGAAAACCTTATTTGTATTACTAGAATGAAATTGATACCTTACCAAGTGTTTTGCTTGCAAAAAAAAATTATAAAAACAAGTTTTATAGGGGTTAAAATCTTTTAAAATTATTTCAATACCATATAGCAATTATAACATTTAAAGGATTTATCATAAATCATGTATTCATTTTCAGTTTTTTAGTTTTGTTAGCATTTCCATTGGAAATTAGTCTTCTAATTTTTTTCTCTCTCTCCCTCTTTTTAGAGGAAGTGTTTTTTCTTTACATTATAAATTTCCCCTTATCAAGAATTTATCTACACTTGGTGGTGAGGCTGCTACTATGAATACTATAATATTCTGTTGAAATTATTTTAATATTTCTCAATTAAGCACAGCAAAGAATTACAAGTATACATTTTAATAAATAAAAAGAACACATTTTCTATTTTCCACTTTTTTTTTATTTACTAAAGTTATATTAGGTACCTTTTATATGTAAGTTTAGTTTAGAAAAAGTTTAGTTTAGAAATATATCTGTGTGATATTTCCAGAAATTTTTAGGAAAAAAAAATCATAAATGTGTTTCTTCTTTGAATTTTCCCCCAAAATATTATCAAGAAGACTTGATAAATGTATAGTAATTTCTAACATTAATTGAAATAATTAACAGATGCCAGAATTTTTTAAATATTCATTTTATAATATATTTTCCATAGAAACTATAGAAAGAAAAGTTTAGTTATCTGTTTTTCATACAATCCAACTTTGGCTATATATCACATGCATTTGAAAATAAATCTATTTTAAAAAATAGAAAATATTAGAAGATTATAAAATATGTATTTTTAAAATGTAGCAAGGGCTATACGTTGAATTGTGTCCTTCAAAAAGATACATTGAAATCCTAACCCCAGTACCTGTGAATGTGACCTTATTTGGAAATGGAGTCTTTGCAGATGTAATCAAGTTAAAATAAAAAATACTGGATTAAAAATATTCCTGTGGTCCTCACCCAAGGATCTGTTTTTACTGCTTTTTAGAAGGAGAGGAAGGGAGAGAAAGAGCAAGAAGTGAGAGAGAGATGTAGTTGCCTCTGTACACATCCCGGCCTGGGATAGAACCTACAACCTGAGTTGGTGCTCTGACCAGGAACTGAACCGCAACCTTTGGACATACAGAACCGCTTTCCAACCAACTGAGCCACTTTCCAACCAACTGAACCACTTTCCAACCAACTGAACCACTTTCCAACCAACTGAGCCACTTTCCAACCAACTGAGCCACTTTCCAACCAACTGAGCCACTTTCCAACCAACTGAGCCACTTTCCAACCAACTGAGCCACTTTCCAACCAACTGAACCACTTTCCAACCAACTGAGAATACACGGCAAAAATATTCCTTAATTTTGTAAGAAAACTACTCATAAAAGTTTCTGAATTCTACATTTGCTCTCCTGACAAAGTAAAATAGCTATTTTATATAAAGGGTTATGAATCATAATGGGGTTATATATCGTATATAGAGTATGTTAATTAAAGAGGTAGTATAACTACTTTCCTCATTGAATGGACGTGGCAGAAATAATAACTTAATCAAATGACTTTTGATAGTTTAGTCACATTAATTTACATAAACACATAATTTGTACTCTGTAGCCTATGGAATGGATTTGTGACACCATGGGATTTAACTAAGTAAAATCGCTACCCTCTCTTTTCTGAATGCCTGTAAGCGTCAAACTAAATATGAATGTATTCCGTTGCTAATTCTCACAGCCATCCTGCAAGGTAGATGTAGGTACGTTGCCCAGGGTTACTCACTAAGTGGCAGACCAGGGATTTGAATCTGTCCAACCAATTCAGGCATAGCATGGATGTCAGTGGGAACAGGGGAAGGTCAGGAAATTCTATACATACAAGTCCTCTTTTATGGAATCGTATTGCATTGGCAGTGTGTCCTAGCTTATCCTCCCAAGTTCTCTGGTCAGCAGGCCTATTGTCATTTGATTGGCAATCTATATTTTTCTGAAAATACCCTCACCTAAATAAAATTATTTTAAAACCCTGAATGAAGACTCTAAGATTAAAAATGCATCAGTCTCTTCCCAGAATAATTTTATTTTTTAAAGTTTTTATTTCCCCACCTTGGTTTATATCCAAGTATCACTAAATAATATTTCTAATGGCTAATCATTTTTGGTACTAAGGCAGTTTTCTACTTAATTCTCTGCTTCAGAATGAAAACAAGATTAGTTCAGAGCATTTGCCATCCCCTTCTGTCTTCTCTGGGCCATTTTTGAGACAAGTGTCCATTGCTTAGTTTTCCTAGCTTCTGCTGCTAAGCAGAGTTCCTGAAGTTCATTACTGCAAGAAATCAGAGTGGCAAGTCTATGAAAGGTGGTCCCGCAACGCCATCCCTCACTCGGCGAGGGTCTCATAAAACCTGTCAGAAATGATATCAGCATCCAGAGCAGTCATGCCACCTTTTGGATAAGAGGTCTCCACGTTTATATTCAAAAATATCAATCATTCTAAATACCGACTCCAGCTTGTCTTTTCGTAGCAATATTTCCATTTGTAGTAAAGATATACGGGGAGGACTCTTCCACGTTCACAGCTCTTATATCAATGTCAGAATTAGTATATAAAGCATCCATCAAATATACACACAAGGTTAGCTGGGCATGTCTTTTACAAAGTCTCGTATATTTGGGATTTTACTGGGCTTTTGCACACAACCTTGGAAACAGGCAAATGGACAAGTGTCAGGACACATTTCATAAACAAAATAGACAAAGTAACAGGATGTGGCCTAAGGATTCTACTAGTATATCTGTCCATAGGTTTGAGTTCGTAATTTTTGAGTTAATACTAAACATGTTTATAAACAGCAGAAATACTTTTATTTTGTTTTTGTTTTCAGTCATGGTAAACATAACAAACTGTTCATAAACAGATGTGCAATACTTATTGGTTGATGACTTGTTGAAAATGGGGAATTAAAGAAGCTGAATTGTGGTTACCCCCAGCTCATTAAGTAAACAAATAAATTGATTATAAAAGTAATTTATTAATGGGGTATATTTTCACTACCATAGATTGCAAGGCATTCAACTTATTCAATGTGACAGGTGCCCCACTGCTGTGTGGCCCTTTTTTATGTGTAAGAAAAAATTTAATGGTCTGATCAATGTTTCTCTGTCTCTGGATCTGTTTTTGTTCATCAGTTTATGTTGTTCATAATATTCCATAAATGAGTGAGATCATGTGATATTTGCTCCTTCAGATGACCACTTGTTCCGATCGATGGCACACGCACTTTCTGAGCAGCACTTCAAAACGTACAAAGAAGTGGAAAATTGGGTCGCTGAATGGTTTGCCTCAAAACAAGAAAAGTTCTATCGGGACGGTATCCACTAATTACCTGAAATGTGGACTTAGCAATGGACATTACTTTGAATAAAGCAATGTGATGTTTCTCTTGGAAAAAAAAGAAAGAAAACATTTAAGAGCCCTGAAACTCCACAAGAACATAATAAATGTACCCAGTGCCCCCATTCTAGATAATGTATCCATGTTTCACACCTGCTGACATGTTGGTACAGTTGGAGTTACATACCAATAATAACATAAAGGCTGGCCCCTGAAACTTTAGAATCTTCATAGAGGTTTATCTCTTTTGAAAAGTGTTCAGATTGAAGTATTTAACATTTTGGCGGCCAATTCATCATGCTGAAGGAGACAGTTTCGTGATTTCCTCTGAACTTTGTGAAATAGCTTAGTTTAATTAATGTACCATCATACTTGCAGTCATTGCTGATGATCACTATTACTGTGTGACAGAATATTACCCAACTCCTGCTATCATGATTTATATCTTTAAAATAACGTTTACATAAATTAGGTGGCCTATACTCCTATTTATTGAACAGCACCACATGGCCTGTCAAGGGTGTTCATGTAAAGAACCCTACAGGTCACCTTGTTTCGTTTACAGAGCTTAGCATGACATCCGCTTTGCATGTGGTAGATGTTGAATGTATGAATGATTTTTTTGGTTTTTTTTTTGGTTGTCAACACTGTGTTTTCATCTAAGTACTCATAGTGAAACTACAAATATATAAAGTATTTTTGTTTGTTTCATTACTCATAGCTTCATCTAGACATGGCTTTGGCAGATTTTAATCAGTAATATGATATAGAACATTGAACATGTACTTATCCTTGTTCCCAGGAAATGAATGGAGTCATTAAGTTATAGCCATTAGAAAACTGACCAAATGGTATAAACCTAAGTTATGAGCTTACCAATGATCTAATTTTAATTCACTGAGCATTTTTGGCTCCTATCCTCCTTCCCTTTGCCCTGTGGAACTCTGTGAAGCAGTGGCAGAACACAACTACATCCTACTTAAGAATGCATTAGTCTGAGTTCCCTAAATCTATGATTGGAAATACTTAAGAGCCTGTTCTACTGCATCAAGTAGTATTACTCAGTATATTTATAACTGTTTTTCTTATGTGGCTTTAATTAGATGCTTCCAAAATTTACACGCCTGACAAAAATCTTTAGTGTCATCCTGAGACCATGGGTACAAGCTTTAAACTGAGCCACTGGGCTCTAGATGGCCGGTCAATGGTCAGAGCATGGGCCCTCAGACTGAAGTGCACACACCTCAGTTGCAGGCTCAGTCACCAGCCCCCATCGGGGTGTGTGTGGGAGGCAACCAATCAATGTGTCTCTCTCACATCGATGTTTCTCTCTCTCTGTTTCTACCCCTTCCTTCAGCTCTCTCTAAAATATTCTCAGGTGATGACTAAAAATAATAATAATAAATAGAAATAAAGGAAGGGAGGGAGGGAGGGAGGGAGGGAGGGAGGGAGGGAGGAAGGAAGGAAGGAAGGAAGGAAGGAAGGAAGGAAGGAAGGAAGGAAAGGAAGGAAGGAAGGAAGGAAGGAAGACACTGGAAATCAGAAGCTTGTTTTCTAGGCCAGGAGATATGTGACCTCCATGAGAAAAGAGACCAGAGCTCTCCTATATCTCCACTGGATCCCAGATCCCGTCATAGTGCATTACACATAATTAGCATTCAATTTAACATAGACCAGTGGGTAGATGGATGAATTAATGAATCAATGAATACATTTTGGAAATCCACAAGTTCTGTTGGGGCATGCCTGGTATTTAGAATTCAGAGGCCACGCTCTGCCTTGAGTGGCTTCTTGCATGTTGCATTGCTCTTTAATGGGGTTAGGTGGGAGGGGAGTTTGTATTTCAGTATGTACATCTCCTTTTTTAGCTTAACTTGTAAATTATTTGCCATGATTTTTTGTATCTTTGGAGGCATGGTGAAGAGAACATTGCTCATAAAAAGTGTTTGATCATTGTTTTCTAATTGACAGATTAAATGTTGTAAAAGCCACAGATTACAAAATAGTAAGCATTGCAATTAAAGACTATAGATATTATAAGGGTACTAATAAATAATATGTAACTATTAATGGAATTATCCTGTATTGGGGGACACAAGTTTTAATAGAGAAATTTCAAGAACCTTAATAGTCTACTTGATTTGAGAGAATAGAGCATTGGATAATTATATAAAAATAGGTTCTGATTTTGGCTCAGGTTACAAACTTATAGTGTAGCATACGCTATACCACATGTGTTTTCCCTAATGTGCCTCTCATGCAAGTCCATAATATTTGGACAGTTAGAGAGAATGGTGCAATTAAAAGTTACACATATTGTTGCTTTCTTATAGCCATTGCTATTTAACTCTGTTGAAGCATAGAGTTAATAAGGCTAAGTTCAAGAGGTTAACACCCTTTGCAGTCCAGTTACCTTTTATTCTGTTTCTGGCCATAAACTAAACTCCAAATTCTAGCCTGCCAACCCTCAAAGGCGTACTTTGGCTGAAGGAGATTGGCTGGGAATGTATTGGGGGCTCAGCAGAAATCATTTTTACTAGGGAAAAGCAGCTCACAATACATATTCCACTAGCGTCATCTTAAATGATCCTTTATGCATTCATTCAAAATCTGTGGAGTGCCTGCCTTGGATCCAACCCTCTACTAGACTCTGGGGATGTAACAAGGAGTGTGACAATATATCAGCTTTGGAAGGGCTCTCAGATTTATTTTAAGGACCTTGTGTTAGTCCGTTCAGGCTTTTATGACAGAGTACCAGAGTCTGGGTAGCTTATAAACAGCAGAAATTTATTTCCCATGGTCCTGGATACTAGGAGTCTGAGATCAGGGTACCGCAGGGCTGAGAAAGAGCCTTCTCCAGGTCGCAGGCCTCTGGTTGTAATCTCGCAAGATGGAAGGGGCCATGGATCTCTATGGGGTACCTTGTGAGAGCACTAATCCCATTCATGAGGCCTTCACTTTGTGACCTAATCACCCTTCAAAATCCCCACATGCTATTGCTAGCCCGTTGGGCATCATGGTACTATATGTGAATTTGGGGGACGGGGGCGGTGGGGGGGACACACTTTCAGATCATAGAAGACTTTAGATTTTCTAGAGTTTTTTATTTCTAGAGGAGGATTGCAAATTTTTCCCCTTTGGTTGTTTGGTTAAAAGATATTTAAACTTAAGCCACAATTTTTACCTGAAAGTCTTCCAATACAATCTCTTGCCCCGTCAAAATGTTTTCTAGACATACATAAATATTAAATAAACATTTATTTTTAGATAGATGTTCTGTATTATCTTTGTAAATTTACTGAAGCATTAAAGAAAGCTGACATAATAAGGCAAATTTGCTACTATGTAGAAACAAGTAGAATATTTTACTGCATGCTCACAAATAGATATTCAAAAAAGAGCAATAAAATAATCAAAAGCATTATTGTTTTTAATTCTAGTCTGTGTATAAGACATCAGTCTGGGTGCTAGCAAAATATAGACTGCAAATATGGTTTCCCAACTTTAAGAAGCATACAAATCACAAATCATGCTGTTATATCCATTTGGACTAAATTATATAGGGTGAGGCAAAAGTAGGTTTACAGTTGTAAGTATGTGAAACACAGAGTTTATTCTTCTATTATCATTTATTATTGTATTATTTTCCACAGGAACAACTGTAAACATATTTTGCCCCACCATGTATGTATGCACAAAATACAAAAGATTTTTAAAACTTCAAACATATTAATCTTTCCTTGATTATAGTATAATAATATTTACATTAATGCCTAACTGTTTCTAAAAATGATTTAGTGTATCTTATAAATAGCATTCATCCAATACCACAGAAAATAGTGGAAAAGAAAATAGTTGAGAATGATATAAAGTTTATATCTCTCAAACTTCATACCATTTCTATGATTGAGAAACTAATCTAATTGGACCTTCTGTTAGCCATGAGAAAATAAAAACCATGGTTGGCCACAGAACTTTCCTTATCAAAGAGTAAATTATTTATCAACTTCTTAATCATTTCTGGCACACAATCCTAGAAATACTTTAGACCTTATCATACACAAATGCTGAATGACTTAATAGTCTTTGTGAACTAAAAGAAGTTTATAACAAATGTGTCTGTTTCTTGACATCAGTAATAAAAATGAAAAGTTTCATATTGGAATGCAAGATAACAAATGTGATTCTACAACAGACCAAGCCGCTGTGGACAGAATATGGCACTTTCTGGTATTGCACTTTACTTGAGAAATGTAACTCAGATTTCTTAGATGTGTGTTTGGGTTCCATATCCCTTTCTGTTTTTCCTAAATATAATTTACCTCAGTCAGTTTACTGATAGGGATTGGTAATAAAATGTTAGGTATATAAGGTTTATCTTGCAAAGGCAACACAGAGTTTGGAGGTTATACAATTCTGTGGGATGATGCGATAGCAGTGGAGAGGTTCTTTAATGGAAGCAAACACTTGCTTCCACCATGTTTGGTCAGACTCAGATCAAGTATCACATTCTTCTCTTCTTCAGTTTTCCCCCTTTACAAACACAAGGTTGACAATAAAAGCTTTCTCTGTCATATGAAGTTTATGAAGTTGCAAATAAATAATAGATATGTATGGGTTCTGTAAAACACACACTACTTTAAAATGTCTAATATCTAATACATTTATTTATAACAAGTATAAGTTATATTATAAAAATTAAATATAAATATATACATATATTTATAGAGAAATATTGTTAAATATTGTTAAACTGGACCAATCTGTGTTAAAATTCAGATTGCCCAAATACTCCATGATGAGTGTCTACATATAATTATAAATATCGGTGTGTGCTTTGTAGAAAGTCAAAAGCTCAAGTAATAGGAAGGAAAGTAGGAAAAAATAAAAAGGAAAGAAATAAAAAAAAGACAGTAACTAAATAGCATTGAGGAGTGGACTACTACAATGCCAAAGTAGATACTTTAAAAATATATATATATTGATTTCAGAGAGGAAGCAAGAGAGAGAGAGAAAGAAAACATCAATGATGTTGATGAGAGAATCATTGATCAGCTGCCTCCTGTGCACCCCACAGTGGGGACTGAGCCAACAACCCAGGCATATGCTCTGACGGAATTGAACCGTGACCTCCCGGTTCATAGGTCGATGCTCAACCACTGAGCAACACTGGCTGGGCCAAAATGGACACTTTTTGCATATTAACATAAAATAGTAAATGTCTAATAGATGAGTGATGTCTTAAAGCAAAAATGCAAAATTGTTGTTTTTCTTGATAAGGGGTATATTTTATTAGAATTCATAGGTAAGAGGGAATGAGAAAAAGTAAATGGCTTTAGGTAAAATTTTTCACATTTCTATGAGTATTACTGTAACTACTAGTGGCCTGGTGCACAAAATTTGTGCACATTAAAAGGGAATTAATTAGAGGAAACATTTTAATATTGCTATTTGCCCTTTATAATAGAAGTGTCAGAGATGCAAGAAAATTAGTAAAATATATATGAAAATGTTCCTCCTGTCAGAGTCTGGGGCATGCCGCAGGACCCAGAGTCAGCAGGACCCAGAGTCAAGTCTCCACCCACCTGCATACGCCTTGAAATCGTGCGAGACCAGACCTGGCCGGCCCCACCTACATTGGGCAAGATCCAGACCTTGCCGGCCCCATGCCCATCAAGTCCCACCAGGCAAGGGGTGCGACTTGAGGTCCCCCATCCCGGCACCAGGGTGGGGGGTGTGGCCTGAGTTCCCCCATCAAGCCCCACTTGGCGGGGTCCCAGTCTCAGGTCTCCTGCCCCGGCCTGGTGCCACGCAGCCTCAGGTCCCTGCTGATCGCTCATTACGGAAACTCCTGCCTCCACTGTGGGCACAGCCATCTTGTGTTACAGGAACCTCACCTCTGCTGTGGGTGCAGCCATCTTGTGATGGCATGAGGGTCAATTTGCATATTACCTCTTATTATATCCCATCTAATAGAGAGGAAATATGCTAATTGACCATCACACCCTCACAAAGATGGCGGCACCCAAAGCCAATAAGGAGGGAATATGTTAATTGACTGCAATGCTCTCAAAGATGGTGGTGCCCACAGCCACAAGATGGTGGCACCCAGTCCCCTCAGCCCCGCCAGGGTGGCAGGCACACAGAATGGCTGAGCCCACCCCAGGCATGTCCAGCTGCTCCACGTACCTGCCTCCAGGTCCCCCAATGCCCTCAGCCCCCCAGCTGCCCAAGGCTGGCCTGAGGTACAGATAAACCTCAGATGTTAGCTGCCTAGCTGACGTCCGAGGTGCAGGCAAGCCTTGGATGTTGGCTGCCCAGCCAATGCCCAAGATGCAGGCAAGCCTCAGGCGTCAGCTGTCCAGCTGCCCAGGGCCGCCCAAGGCTCAGGTAAACAGGGCTGGCCAAGGCTTGTGCTGCCGGCTGTGGCAGCAGCAGAGGTCTGTTGGGGGCATCTCCTTCCCCTGATCACTGGGTCACCTCTTGCCCCTGAGGGTTCCCGGACTGTGAGAGGGAGCAAGCCAGGCTGAGGGACCCCCCTCCAGTGCATGAATTTTCATGCATAGAACATCTAGTAGGATTATACTGGAAAAGGATTAAGTTATTTTTAAAAATCTAAGACATTTTCTCTAGTAATCTAAGAGAACAAGATGTTAGAGTGAACAAGGGCAGTAAACATTTTTTGCAGTTTTTAATCAGCTGAAGAAATTGACACAATCACATATACTCTTTCAGAGGAAAGCAGCTTTAAGTCATCAGAGCAATGTATACATTTTAGAGTACCAAGTGATATAATTGAATCATGGAGGATCAAGTAAGTGGTACACACTAAGGGATATGAGTCTAAGGGTGTTATTGCCACCCATGCCAGCCATACAAATAGAATTTTAGGCATAAAAATGTTTGTTAGGTATAAAAAATGATAGAAAGTGTCTAAAAGCATCTGTTAACGTTTGAGATGATTTAAGTTGTATAACTAAAATGCTGCATTTCAAAGACTGAATTTGGATCAAATTGTCACTTTTTCACTTTGGTTGGTAGTACTGATTGCTTTTGATTCTAGATAGTCAATATATAATTGGGTGGTTCACCTTTTTATAATTATGTTAGCATATCTCCAATGGAGAGTAGCAAAATGTGTGCACTAGAACCTAGGTTGTGATGAAGGTTTTAATGTCTACAGCTGAGCAGGCAAATGGAATATGTTTTCATGTGTATGCAGTTTATCTTGTTGGTGATAGGTAAGATTGATCAGTAGTACCCACTGAAAATCTATTAAATGAAACAGGAGCCGTAGCTGGTTTGGCTCAGTGGGTAGAGTGTCAGCCTACAGATTGAAGGGTCCCAGGTTCAGTTCCGGTCAAGGGCACATGCCTGGTTTGTGGGCTCGAACCCCAGTAGGGAATGTGTAGGAGGCAGATAACCAATGGTTCCCTCTCATCATTGATGTTTCTATCTCTCTCCCTCTTCCTTCTTCTCTGAAATCAACTTAAAATTATAATTAAATGAAACAGGATAATGGGTGGTTGAACAAACAAGTACAGACCTTAACTCTGCCGTATCCTAACCATGTGATCTTCACCACGTTTTGTGACCTCTCTGGTTCTATTTCCTCCTCAGTCAGAAAACGATAATGACATGTACCCCATAGCATCATAATGTGTGTTAAATAAATTAATTAAAATGCACAATTTTGGCAATTGCAGTTATTGTGGACATTTTCAGAAAGATTTTAACTATATATTTCAAAACCTTTTCATGTAACATCTTCAAATACATAAAGAAAGGAACCATGAATGCACAGTCCATAAGATTTCAAAGACATTTTAATGTAAAAAACTAGAAGTATTTTTTTTAAATAGGAAAAATGTGGAATCTGAAAAGTTTGGGAAAATTCAAATCTGTGTTTACCCCTCACCCATCTTTATTTCATCTCCCTTTAGCCATTCTAAAAAGTGAATTATTAAATTAAAAATAGAAGAAAATCATTTTTTTCTACTGAAGAAAGACTTGATTCTGCAGACAGGGTGCACTTATAAAGTTCCAGATGATATTGATAAGAAAATACACACTTCTAGGTATATTCTATTATATTTTCAAGTACTTTTGGAGTTCAGTGAATCTTTTGAAGAATAGGCAAGAGATAAATATTTGGATACAAGTGGGAAGGAGTGTGTATATCCAAAAAGTTCAAATTGCTAACCCCATGGGAAGCAGTGTTTTCCTGTTAAAGATGAAAAAGCATCAATAGTTTAAATTCACTGGTGGTCTGTGAGGTCCAAAAGGTTGGCGACCACTGGTTTAAAGTGAGGGGGGAAGAGTGCCTCGCAGGGGTACCAAACTTCAATGTCTTCACGCACAAGGCAGCTCAAGTAAGGAATGGGCTGGGTTTATGGCACTAAGCAGTAGGGGCAGCCATGGTGCACTGGGGCGCACATCTAAAGAGATCTCATTGGGTTATTTAGAAAACTTAGGAGCCAGCCTAACAAGTGTTTCTGAAGGCTAAATTTGGCCTTCGGTCTTCCCTCCCTGTCACTGGCTCAGGGGAACCTCTGCATTCTGCAACAATCCATAGGAACCTCCACTCGTCAGCATTATCTCTGCCATCTATTTCAGTGAAGGATGAATGGATGGAAGTGAATGGTTTGGATTTGTGTATTCTTTATTTCTTCAAGTGCTACCTACCCTTGGAAAAAATGTTAACATCTTGCCACTCCCTCATAAATATACACGTGAGTGCGTGCACAGGTGCACACACACATCCTACTCCTCCATGGAACAAAATCTTCACTTGTTCATTTATTGTGTGCTGCCATTGAACATGGCAGATGCCAATATTTAATAAAAAAATAAAATTGTGCCAATGGATGAAAACTGAAGTTACATACCAGTACCTTTTTAAATGTTCCCAGATCCAAAGCAGCACAGGTGAAGAGACGCTGTATGAAATGTGAAATCGCATCCCAGTTACAGCTGCAAATCCATCTCCCACAATTTTTATTTTTTTTACCAAATCAAAACCCATAAGGAAAAAATAATATATGGCTGATTACTAGTATAATCCAATCAGGTCAAGTAAAAAGGCCTATGCAACCAGAGGCTTAAATATAAACAAACAAAAAAAAAACCTTAGCTCTGATAATACAGAGAATATGTTATTTCCAACTTAGAAAAACTTGAGCATTCAATAAGATCACCCTATATAATAAAGAGGTAATATGCAAATTGACCCTCATGCCCTCATGTCACAAGATGCCCAATGGCTGCCCCCACCTCATCACAAGATGGCTGCCCCTACATCATCATAAGATGACTGCCCCCATGTTGTCACAAGATGCCCAGCAAGGGAAGGCAGTTGGGCGCCACCAGGCTGGTAGGGGAGGGAAGTTGGGGGTAATTGGGCCTGCAGGGGAGCAGTTAGGTGTCAATCATGCTGGCAGGGAAGCGGTTAGGGGGCTATCAGGCTGGAAAACAGAGTGGTTAGGGGCAATAAGGCAGCCAGACAGGCAAGTGGTTAAGAGCCAGCAGTCCCGGATTGTGAGAGGGATGTCTGACTGCCGGTCCAATGACTGGCAGTTGGACATCCCCCAAGGAGTCCCAGATTGGAGAGTTTGCAGGCTGGGCTGAGGGACACCTCCCCCCCCCCCAAGTGCATGAATTTTGTGCACTGGGCCTGTATATATATATTTTTTTTCATTGATTTCAGAGAGGACGGAAGAGGGAGAGAGAGATAGAAACATCAATGATGAGAGAACCATTGATTGGCAGCCTACCGTATGCCCCACACTAGGGATCAAGTCTGCAACCCTGGCATGTGCCCTGACTAGGAATCAAATGGTAATCTCCTGGCTCATAGGTCGATGCTCAACCACTGAGCAACTCCAGCCAGTCTTAATATAGTATGTTTTCTAGGTTAAACAAAAGAATATGAGACAGGTTTAAATCATGGTGGACAGTAATTTGCTTGCTCTTACCTAGAATTTCATATTTTTGGCCATGACCCAGGTTATTGCACAATATTTTGAAATGGAAAAAGGTTGCTTTTTAAGTTTTCAGGTCAAAGCAGACATTTATATTGAACACCCAGCTAAAGAAAAGTGGATTCTACTTGCTTGTTTTTAAACCCTTTATCTTGTATCTAGATGGAACTGGCCTAAAACTGTATCTGGAATTATTCACCTGTAAGAAGGCAACACAAGTCAATACAAACAAGGTCATTTTAGTTGGAAGCTAAAATTTATCTTAAGAAACTGTGTAACCCAGGTGTGAGCTGCTCCCTACCAGCAAATAGAGCAGCTATTACTTAGAGTAAAAGTTTTCTTCTGCCAATCAAAAGTAAACAGAGTGAGGTGGTCCTCACCTTCTTACTTGATGTATTTGAGTCACTGATTCTTTCTGCTTCAACAAACCAAAACACTGTTAAAAGCATGTTTTACTCTGAGAGGAAGTTGGTCTGAAACATGTATCACACAGTAGAAACACTTATACCCCAAATAGCAGATATACTATGATTTAATAATTTCCCTCTGTTTTTTGCCTTTGGTTATATTTTTACTCACTTTATTTTATTTTATTTTATTTTATTTTTAAACTGAACAATAAAGATTTATTAGTAAAAAAATAAATAAATAAAGATTCCTGAGTAATGGAAGTGGATAAGGATCAATTCTTTTTTTAAAAATTTTTATCTTTTTATTGTTTGAAGTATTACAAATAGTAGTACATATGTCTCCTTTTTTTTTTCCCCCATTGACTTCCTGCCAGCCTCCCCTACCCCCCAGTACATGCTTTCACCTGCCTGCCGCCCCCTCTCCCCCTCCCCCAGTGTCTTGTATCCATTGGTTATGGTTATAAGCATGCGTACAAGTCCTTTGGTTGATCTCTTACAGCCCCCCCCCCCGCCACCCTGCCCAATCTCCCCTGCCTTCCCGCTGTACTCACTTTAAAATATAAAAATATCTCTGCCCAACCAGTATAGCTTAGTGGTTGAGCATCGACCCATGAATCAGGAGGTCACAGTTTGATACCCAGTTGGGGCACATGCCTGGGTTGGGACTCTATCCCCAATTTGGGGTGTGCACGAGGCAGCCCATCAATGATTCTCATTATTGATGTTTCTATACCTCTCCTTTCCACTCTGAAATCAATTAAGAAAAACATATGAAAATCTCTATATACATATGTAAGGATAATTGTTACACTTTCGACGTAGAATCAAAATAAGGGATTTCTAACATGTGCTTGACAGAATTGAGTTTGGAAGCTAATTTTGCATTATTTTCTCATTGCCAGAAGTAATTATATGAGATACATTAATTCAAGCCTATGTTTCAGACAGTTTAAATGAGTAAGTAAATACTATTAAAGATATTCAGAAAAGTTCTACTTCAGAAATTCAATGTTTCCCATAAGATCTGAAAAATTGATGCATTTTAAACAGCATGTTGTCTATATGACTAGGGCAGTGGTCGGCAAACTCATTAGTCAACAGAGCCAAATATCAACAGTACAATGATTTAAATTTCTTTTGAGAGCCAAATTTTTTAAACTTAAACTTCTTCTAACACCACTTCTTCAAAATAGACTCACCCACGCCATGATATTTTGTGGAAGAGCCACACTCAAGGGGCCAAAGAGCCGCATGTGGCTCGCAAGCTGCAGTTTGCCTATCATGGGACTAAGGGAATGTTAAGGAATCTCTATATTTAGAATATAAATCTAATAATTAAGTATTATACTAAACTATTAAGGCCTGGTGCACAAAATTCGTGCACAGGGGTGTATGCCCCTCAACACAGCCTGTACTCTCTCCAATCTGGGATCCTTCTCACAATTCAGGACTGCTGGCTCCCAACTGCTCACCTGCCTGCCTTCCTGATTGCCCCTAACCGCTTCTGCCTGCCAGCCTCATCACCCAATAACCACTGCCCTACCAGCCTGATTGATGCCTAACTACACCCCTGCAGGCCTAGTCACCCCTAACTGCCTTCCCCTGCAGGCCTGGCTACCACCCCAACTGCCCTTCCCTGCAGGTTTGGTCACCCCCAACTTTCCTCCTCTGCTGGACTGCTCACCCCTAACTGCCCTCCCCTGCAGGCTTAATTGCCCCCCAACTGCCCTCCCTTTCAGGCTTGGTCCCTCCCAACTGCTCTCCCCTGCTGGCCATCTTGTGTCCACATGGGGCATCCATCTTTGACCACATGGGGGCAGCCATCTTGTGTGTTCGAGTGACAGTCAGTTTGCATATTAATCTTATTAGATAGGATAGAGGCCTGGTACACGAGTGGGGGCCAGCTGGTTTGCCCTGAAGGGTCGCCTGGATCAGAGTGGGGGTTCTCTTGGGGCATGGGGGGACCTGGGCAAGGGGCCTGTGGTGGTTTGCTGGCTGGCCACGCCCCCCTGCAACCCAAGTGGAGGCCCTGGGATCTGGGATTTATTTATCTTCTATAATTGAAGTTTTGTATCCTTGAGTGGAGGCCAGGAAGTTTGGCTTCCTCCATCGAAGGGGAAACCCAAGCCTCCTGCTAGCTCCATGGCTGCAGCCATTTTTGTTGGGATTTATTTATCTTCTATAATTGAAACTTTGTAGTCTTGAGCAGAGGCCTGGGCTGGCCAGGGTGTGCAGGAAGCTTGGCTTCCTCCATTGCCAGGGAAACCCAAGCCTCCTCCTTGCTCTGTGGCTGCAGCCATCTTGGTTGGGTTAATTTGCATAGTCAATTCTGATTGGCTGGTGGGCGTGGCTTGTGGGTGTAGTGGAGATACAGTCAATTTGCATATTACTCTTTTATTAGATAGGATTGACTATTAGCTACTTAACTATTCCAACTTTCAACATTTTTTGTCAGAAAACAAAATTTTGAAAGTAAGAAAAAATAATTCTGTTATTTGAAAATTAAATTAAAAGTTTTAGTTTAGTTTTAAATGAGTCTCTTAATTCAATATACTTCTCTGTTCTTCATTTATAAATGGATATTTTTAGGAAATAAAATTTACCATAGCTAACATTTGGAAACAGCCTAAGTGCCCATCAGCAGATGAGTGGATTAAAAAACTGTGGTACATCTACACAATGGAATACGATGCTGCAGTAAAAATGAAGGAATTCTTACCATTTGCAACAGCATGGATGGAACTTGAGAGCATTATGCAAAATGAAATAAGCCAGTCAGAGAAAGATAACTATCACATGATCTCACTTATTTGTGAAGTATAATGAACAACATAAACTGATGAACAAAAACAGATCCAGAGACAGAGAAGCATCAATCAGACCATCAAACTTCAGAGGGAAGGTAGGGGAGGGTGGGGGTAAGGGAGAGAGATCAACCAAAGGACTTGTATGCATGCATATAAGCCCAACCAATGGACACAGACATCAGGGTGTGAGGACATGAGTTGGGGGGGTTGGGGGGAATGGGGAGATAAGGAAACATATGAAATACCTTATCAATAAAGAAAAAATGAAAACAAGAAGTCCAATAGATTGTTTATTTTCATGGCTTAAATTGTAGAGTTATAGATTCCTTTAAGAAGTAGATGAACATTATACACTCTTCCCAGAAAAATAGACACATGTACATAAAATCAAAATTTACATGCAATTACAAACTGCTGTCATTTTGTGAAGCCTACCAATGGTCCACAAAGCCATGATTGAGAACTTTGTATGAAGGATGACAGGTGTCTTGTGGAAAAGCTGCTAATCCAAAGCTTTAAAACTCTTCTTTTGATAGTTCAGCCTTTCTGCAGCAGAGGTCATGGGTGGCCCATTCTCCCATGTCTCTGTCCTTTGGCCAACTGTTCCTTTAACAATCTCCATTCAGGCAAAGCTGAAATTCCTACTAGAACTTAATCTCTTAGACATATGATTTCATTTGAAATGTGGGATCAAATCTTAAATTTGATCCTGAGAGAGACTTCTGGTTTCTTGTCAAAGGTTGAACCATGCAAGGTTCACTAAAACACAACTGCCACGTGAGTGGGTCTGTGTAGTTTGTTAGGGGGCCTACAAATAAAAGAAAAACCAAAAGGTAGGTGTTGACAGAGCCAGAACCTGAGTTACAAATGTATGCAAACTGAAAGAAAAATGTCACCTTAGTAAAAAATAGGAAAAAATGTAATCTGATGAAATGACACCAACTGATATGAGTATAAATTTGTAATTTAATATGATTAATATGATGATCTGATTGAAAAATGAAATAAATATAACTTGAAATGCCTTATAATAAGATGACTGTAGAGAAGGAGAAAGAAATTCATACCCATTAAATTGCTCTGAAGCTTCCTTATGGTACAAATGCCACAAAAATGTTCATCATTATAAAAGAAAATGCATGTTTGTTGTTGTTGTTTTTGTTTTGCTTTCCCTTGAGAGGAGCAACACCCAAAAAATCTTTGTGCGAGCATTCCAGAGATTTCTTTAGCATCTTGCAATAGGTGCTTTAGAAACTTACTTTTATGAAGTGCTTTTTGTCAGGCAACCTCTATGTTAGAAATTAGCAGTTCCTCCAGTTGTAAAACCTTGACATTGACTATAATTGAGGAAGGTAGTGTCGCCGTGTTCATAAGTATTACCTGTCATTTGAAATATGACAGTGCTGTAACTGCAAGGCTTTGGGGATGCTTGTGTGTTGACACTGCCATCTGACTGCCTTAGAAACTGCCAGACAGTCTTCTTAATGCCTCTGACCCTGAGATAATTAACATGGCCCTAGAGGCTTCTGCCTTTTGCGTTTGCACACTTGTTGTTTAATAAGATGTTTGCTGCTAGCTGTGCTTTCCTCTGATTTAAAAATATATCTTTAAGGAGAATGGTACTTCAGTCCATTAAGTTTCTGTGAGAGGTATGACCTTTGGGTACAAGTTGCTTACATACAAATTTTGTTGCTTTCCTGAAAATTAAAATATATCCTAATACTGGATTTTAATCTTAAATTTGATTCCTATGAATGTATTTCATGAAGAGGCAAACAACTGATCTGAAATGTAGGCACTAACCTTGACAGTTATGTATCATGTAGATTAGCAAATAATAAAACAGGAGCCAAAAAAAAGAGGAAGTTTAAAAGGCTTCAGGGCAGATTTGATGGGATTGTAGCTTCGACATTCCCAAAGGCAAAGAGTTAAAAAAAAACAACAACAAAAAAACGCTTCTACTTCCTTTAAGATAAGAATGATTGATTTATGATTAGCACTGTGTAGTATTTGCAAACTTAGTTTGTAAATTCTTTTTCTTTCCTTCAGTATATTATTACTGATTTCAGAGAGGAAAGGAGAGGGAGGGAGAATCATTGACTGGCCGCCTCTCAGTGTGTTGAACCTGCAATCCAGGCACGTGACCTGACTGTGAATCTAACAATGATCTTCTGGTTCATAGGTCAATGCTTAACGACTGAACCATGCCAACCAGGCAGTTTGTAAATTCAGAGTAGCTCTTTGTTAATCAGGTTTAAGAAACTTAAAGGGAAATTTTAACTGCTTTAGTAAAAATATTTAATGTAAAAAAACATAAAATTACAGCATTTACTATTAGCACGTTGCTATATTTAGTTATGCCAAATAATTAAGTGATTATATGTGAATAGTTAATGAAATTGGGAAGTCTGTATATGTGTAGGTATATATAATGCTTCCCAGGTGCAAACTGTTAATCATCCTTAATATCCAATCCATGAGAAAGTCCCATTGATTTTCTTTTTCAAATATATTTAGGACTAACTCCATTTTTACCATATCTGTCTCTACCACCCTTAATAAGCTCTCTTCTATTATTGAAGTAATGACCTAATTTGTCTTCTGCTTTTACCATTGCTTCCCTGTGTTTGGGATGTTCTCTTCAAAGCTGAAGTCAGATCACATTATTCCTCTGCTACTTCTCAGACCTGGTCTTGATGTTCTACCAGCCTAACCCCTTCACATTTTGTGCTCTAGTCACACCGCCTTTTTTTTTTTTTTTAATATATATATATATATATATATATATATTTATTGATTTCAGACAGGAAGAGAGAGGGAGAGACAGACAGAAACATCAGTGATGAGAGAGCCTCATTGATAGGCTGCTTCCTACACACCCACTACTGGGGATCGAGCGAGCCTGCAACCCAGGCATGTGCCTTTGACTGGAATGGAACCTGGGACCCTTCAGTCCACAGGCCAATGCTCTATCCACTGAGGCAAACCAGCTAGGGCAACCACACAGCCTTTTAATGTACAACACACGTACATATTCACTGTTATAGCCAGATACAGATACAAATTACTACAGTTAAGTCAAATGCAGCTCAATTATTTTTTGTTAGAATTGAAATAAGATACATTTAGGAACCTGGTCATGATGCCAAACACAACCCCACTTCAGAAACTTTGCACTTACTATTCTCTCTAATTAGAATCTTTGGTCCCCATGGCCAAGTCCTAACTTTATTTCAGCTCTCTGTTCAAATGTTATCCCACCTACTCTTTCTTTCTTTCTTTCTTTCTTTCTTTCTTTCTTTCTTTCTTTCTTTCTTTCTTTCTTTCTTTCTTTCTTTCTTTCTTTTTCTTTCTTTTTCTTTCTCTTTCTTTCTTTCTTTCTTTCTTTCTTTCTTTCTTTCTTTCTTTCTTTCTTTCTTTCTCTCTCTGTCTCTCTCTCTCTCTCTCTCTCTCTCTCTCTCTCTCTCTCTCTCTCTCTCTCTTCTTTCTTTCATCTCCCATAGCACATATTTTCATTATTGATGTCAAGTCATAGTGTGGTCATAAGAGGGTAATGTTAGAGCCAGACTGCCTAGAATTAAAACTTTGGCTCCCACTTCTTGCTTCATAACCTTGGGCAAGTTTGTGAAACATTCTGTGCCTGTTCCTTATCTGTAAAATGTAGATAATAATAATATTTACCTCATAAATTATCATGAGTTAACACAAAGCACATACAATATTACCTGGCATCAGTAAGCATTCAGTAAGTGTTGGCTATAATAATATGCATTATTATTACTGATTTTTATATATTTCTTTGTTTAATATCTATCTCTCCCATTAGAATATAATCTCCTTGGATGTTTTACTGTTGTATTCTCAGTACTCAGAAACATTCCTGGCAAGTTGCAGATGCTTAAGAGAGAACTGTTAAGTAGTTGAATGAATAAATAATAAAATAATAAAATTTACAATAAATTTTAATAATAAAATAAAAAAATTTAAAATAATAAAATTTACAATAAATGAATAAACAGTATGAGGGATGCATATATCAAAAGTTGCCATTACACATAGTGAAGTTCAGATACAGGAGAAATAGGTTTGAGTTGGTAGATATAAGTTTTCAGAAACAAAATAGACCTTAAAACAGCTTTAAGTGGGGGCAAGCTATGAGACATGTGTAGGGAAAAGAAGGATAAAGCAAATTTCAAAGTGAAGAAACAGTGGTCATGTGCAAGGCCACTCCAAGGTCAGTCAGCAGGTCAGGCAGAGTGCCTGCCGTGGGACAGTGATTCAGGATAAAACCAGTTGTGGAGGGCTGGGGACAAAGGATAAGGGGGTCTGATTTCGTCAGAAAAGGGGTCCTTTTTTCCTGTCTTGATATTCCAGAAGGGTCCAGCGCCCTCTTGTTTGTAAATGTAGCTTGATAAGTATGAAGACATTAAAAGAGGAGGCATGCCTGGCTTACAAATTCCCCCAAGACTTTATTTTCCTTTGGCAAGAACAACATTATAAAAGGGGGTGTTCTTAGATGAATATAGCAATGAATTTATCAGAGTGTGAAGAAACTTAAAAAGACACTGGTTAGAAGTATATGACTTGGAACAATTCAGACATTTGGCTAAAAAAATGATAGAGAATTATGTATATGTATGCTTAATTAGGGTGTTTCTGTTCATTCAAACCTTTCAAAGTCAATTGTCTCTTGGTAGCTACAGGGGATTCATTCTGGGAGCCCTATGGATACTAAAATCTGTGGATGGATATCCAGGTCCTTTAGCAAACCCTCCATCCCCAGGGATGCAGAGCCCGTGGGTATGGGGGGCCAAGTGTATGTTCCCCAGGCCTCTGGTATCAGAATCATTTGGAATGCCGATCCCTAGGTCTAACCACAGACTGACCAAATCTGAATTTCGAACATACAGTTCAATTATCTATACTTGAACCCCATCATCGCTTCTAGCACATGCTTTGCTTCTAAAATCCAAGAATGGATGCCTTTATCTTGTTGAGATAGGACATCTGAAGCAGGTAGGCATATAAAAAGGAGAAGCTAACTTAGAGATGAAAGGAAATCCAATAATTCCACGAGGTCAGTAATTTGGAAAGCATATAACTTCTTTTAATTTATCTTTTACTTTATTTATGTTAAAATCCACCAATTATAAGTAAATGGTAAAGATCTTAATTAGAATCAAGATGCCACTTAAAAATTAGCTTTTAACATTGTCTGAAATTTATCTTTCTCTATCCCAGTGCCTTCTGACCATTTTTTATATTTATATCATCCCTTTCATATTTATCCATTGTATATTTATCCCCTTTCTAATTATAAAGGTAATTATAGTTATTTTGGACAGCACAGAGGTGTTGTTTCTTTTTAAGGTAAAGAGAATAATAATTTCTGATCTGTGCTGTTTGCTTGCTTTGTTTTGCAAATATTGGGTCACACAGGATTTACTATTTTGTAACCTGCATTATTTTCATTTATTACATTTTAAAATATTTTCTTGTGTTTTAGTAAATATTTTTTTACTATATTTTTTCCTTCTGGCAAACATCATATTTCATAGTTCATTCTTTGTCAGTTTTTCTTTGTTTGTTACTTAACAATAACAACATAAATACCCACCAATAACTTCTGTTTTCCCCTGGCCTTAAGTCATGGTCTTCTCATGTCTCTTTCTGAATGAGATCCACTCCCGCTCACTCCCTCTATACCCAGCTCTGTTATCCATTCAGAGCTGCCATTTCCAAGTGCAGCTGCAGGCAGTTTTCTGATATCTGACCAGGGCCCTCCTGCCCTAGAACTCTTATCTGGCCTCATCTAGCCACATCTTCTATCATGGAGTTGACAAGGTTGAAAGATCCAGCCAGTAAAGAAGCAACAAGCTCTTCTTAGATTCATATAGTTTAGTACTTCCCTAGAGAACAAAAGCAAGATGAACTCTGGTGCAAACCACTCACTTGTCGCCAGGAAGACACTGACTCAGTGTGAGAGGTGGGGCACCTTGTTGCTAATATGCTGCTTCCTTACTGCAATGAAGCAGTTTACAGCCTGCAGCTGGATAATAAGTGGAGGGGGTGGGGGCAGAGAAAGCTTCCCATCTCAGCAGTACCCAGCAAGTGATGAGAATTGTCTCATGACAGCCTCGCTGGAAGACAGGGAGATGGGCAGGGAATGGTCTTTGTAGCATCTCTTCAGCAGCATCCTATGCTTTTAAGTTGTCAGAGACTCACAGGATGTTCAGACAAGACTTAGATCAGCTGGGTGAGGTTAAGCCTAAAGATGTGCAAGACTGCCTGGGTGCTATGGACAAGTGATTCCTCCATAATTGGGTCCAGCTGTGATTCTGGTTGTTTTCTGAGCAGGATGCAAGGGTGATTTCTTTCCTGGGTCTTTGTCCAGATGGATTCCAAGAATGAAGCCATGGACAAAAGGTGGTAGATGAAAAGGGTGGAACTTTATTGGAAGCAAATACAGACTCCCAGGTAGGGAGGAGATCCCAAGGGGGTTCCCACTAAGCTCTTTTTTGCTAAGGTTTATAAAGGCTGTAGTTCTTTGTTTCCTCATATTGCCTTCTAATTGGTGACTCTTTTTGCAGAATATCAGCTTCAAAGCCCAACCCCACCTGTTGCCCCCCTCTTGCTCTCTTGCTTATCTTGTAAAATGTCTCTATCTCCTGTGAAAATCTGTTTTCCTCTTTCTCCCATTTGTTGGCATTTATCTATCCTCTGTGAAAGTTTGTTTCCTCTTTCTCCCCATACCCTGTGGCTTTTCCCTATCTTCTGTGAATGGATGGCTTCCTTTCCCCTTATCCTGAGGCACCTTTTGTTCTCTGTGAATGTATGCCTTTTGGCAGTTCCAAGCCCCCAACCAACAATGCCTTCCTTCCCCATGAGCCCCCTAATTCCTAAAACTCCCTAAACCTGCCTATTTTACTCCTAAAAACTCATTTCAATAGCATCTTTAAATAAACATATAAAGTGAAATACTTAACTTTTTAAAAGATTTATTGAGAAGGATATTAAATAAAACTTGCATATTTATATTCTTGGAAAACATAAAAGAACACTTTAAAGAGAAAATATTAATAATGTTGGCATGGAATTATTTTAATAATCACCTCTATCATGAGAAAATAAATAAAATAAGAAAAAGTAAATTTATTAACATTTAGATAAGACTCAACTTTCTTAAAATACTTTTCCTTTGATTTCTAGGGAGAGTAGAAGAGAGAGGGAAAGACAGAGAGAAACATCAATGTGAGAGAAACACATCAATTGGTTGCCTTCTGCATGGGCCCCGACCAGGGCCTAGGTGGGGGAGGAGCTTGTAACTAAGGTATGTGCCCTGGACCAGAACGGAACCCAGGACCATTTGGTCCATAGGCCAGTGCTCTAGCCACTGTGCCAACTGGCTAGGGTAAAAGTATACTTTTATACTAGCCATCTAGTTATCCTTGTACTTCCTGCAAATTCAGCATTTGACTATCTGCCACTAAGTGGTTTTTTAAATTGTTATTTCTAATAACTCTTGATGAACTTTAAATCAGTCATTCTTAACTAGGGCCACACCTCAAAAGCACTTGAGGACATACCAGTATTATTGGTCTCAGACTGAATGACTGATGACTCAGAATATCTGGATTTAGGAACTGAGGACTTTTCTTTTTCTTCAAGTTTTCCCTATATGGTGACCAAGCAATTTGCCAGGCAGACTTGGGCACTTTGAAAGGGAAAGTGTGCTATTAATAATTCTTTTGGGACCAGAGGTGAAAATTGAGATTGTACAAACCAGAACATGGGCCTTCTACACACAGGAGATTGCACTGTGCTATCTAGTCCAACCAACCAACCAAGTCTCTGTGAGCGGAGTTCTTCTCATTGTGAGATCATACACACTTATGGGTTAGGAATAGTTCTTTCCCTGGCCAGGGAAAATACTGAACATTCTTTTTAAAGAAGGAAAAAATATATCTGCTTTCCTTCACACAGATATCTTAGAGTAGTATATAATTATAAATTTTGAAAGGAATTACATAGAGTTCTTAGGTTTTTCATTTTAAATGCAGCATATTTTTCATGTGGACTTTTTTATAGTTGAATGTCATGAATCATAAAAAAAATAGGTAGCATGCTGTTCTGCTTTGTAGTCTTTGTGCTGGAGTAGTTTCACAATTTACCCTTGTTTTGCTAGTTTTCAATGTACTAGAGAGGTGAAGCAGAAGAAAACAGCTTATGGTGCACTAAACTATGGGAAGGTCTATCCATGAAGTGCCTACTGAGTACTGAGAGTTTAGTGCAGAGCAGGAAAGTTTATTCCCTTTTCCCATACCACTTGCATTTAAATAAACCTGGCTTTGGTATATATACATACCTTTTGTTCATTTATTCATACATTTCTTTCATTCCTTTAGTTTTATAGTTTCATAAATGTGTGCAGGATTAAACCCAGCACTTCCAACTAACAAACAGTACACACTTTTTCGTTTTGCTTTGCAAAGCTGTAGAGATTTTACTCTTATGAAAATATGCACACTTGTGAATACACACATTCAATCTCAGCCTAGATCCCTCTTTATGATTCTACATCAATGGACATCTGCTCATTTAACATCTTTATTTGGTTGTTCCAAAGAATCCTAAATCAACATGTGCAAGCCTCAATTTATACTCATTTATTACCAAGCTACTCCTCTTACAGTGTACCATTTTTTTTTTTTTTGATAAATTGGCCCCATTGTCCATCCAAACACCCAAACCTCAGAAACCCATTAATTAGCAGAATAATGTTGTTACTGTTTCTCTCTCAAGTAATCAGTTACCTTCATGAGAACCAGACCATGGTTTTTTGTGTTTTTTCCTCATTATATTTCCAGCATTTAGCAGAGTAGTTAATGTAAAGTAGGCACTCAACATTTGTGGAATAAAGGACTAGACATGCAATTGCACCTATCCTAAAATACTTCCAGCCTTATGGCAGTACACTGACAGGGTGCCATTTTCTCAGGGTGTGAGCATGCTGTCAAGAAAAATGCTATAGATTATAAGTCAGAAGACCTGATTTGTTCTTCTCTATGCTTCATCTCAACCCCCACCTCTTAATGTAGTAGCATTTTATCTATCTTTTTACACCTCTAAAACAATAATAATCTCTTTTGCATCTTCCACAGTATATTATTTCAAGGATCAATTGTCATAAAAAATTTGGAACTGTTTTGTAAACTGTGAAGTTATATATCTATATATATAAAACCCTAATATGCAAATAGACTGAACGGTGGAATAGCTGAACAACCAGTTGCTATGATGTGTGCTGACAACCAGGGGGCATGCAAGAAACATGGTGGGCGTTGGCCACGGTGGCATGGTGGAGCCAGACCAAGGCAGGGCACCAGTTGCTGTCATCGGGGCGAGCCTCTGGTAGTTACTGAAGATTCTTTTCTCCCACACACCACGGTCCCATCTGGCTTTCACACCCACTGCCGGCACCAGTCCCACTCGCACCCACAGCTGGCACCAGAGCCACCACTCACACCCGCTGCCAGCTCCTGGTGCCAGTCCCAGTCCCAGTCATGCGGTGCTGTCAGTGGGTCAGAGCAGCAGCTACCAGCCCCAATTTCCCCTGAGGGCTTTTCCACCTCCCCCTGCTCCTGAGGAGCAATCAGGGCAGCAGCTGCCACTTTTGCCCGCTGGCCCTGCTTGCACCTGCTGCTGGCACTGGCCCCACTTGCTCCATGCCATCAGTGGGTACGAACAGGGCCAGTGCCGTCAGCATATGGGAGCAGTGGTGGCTGCCGACAGACAGGGGACCAGGGGCCATGGTGGGAGGGGTCAGGTGGGGGCGTGGAGGATGGGCCGACACTCGCCCCTGTGCCCATCACAGCTTTGCGGCTCACAGTTCCTTTCAAGGTGCACGAATTCATGTACTGAGCCCCTAGTTTATTTATAAAACTAGAGGCCCAATGCACGAAATTTATGCAAGGGGCTCGGCCCTCACAACCCTGGCTGCCTTGCAGCCCCGCCCACTGGTCATTCTAGAAGTTCCAGAAGGTCGTTATGCTGTCTAGTCTAATTAGAATATTAGCTCTTTATTATATCGGATCCTTTACTGTACGTTTATAGGCAAGCCAACAACATAATATTCAGTCTCTGTGAAGGGTGTTCGTTCTCCTGTTTTTTTTATTCAAGATACACAGTATTAATTCTGCAGTAAGATATGCAGAACCCCTTGTGGAAGAAACATGCATCAACTCAGGGCCCAGAAAATGTTCATGCCTGGGCACACACCAAGTAACTGTAGACACAGTGTCTGCATGCTGCTGCATATTTACAATACATTTTTATTCATTCTCTCCTTTTCTGCCTTAACTTTTCTGTCAGCCTGAAAAGTTGCTTTTTATTCATGTCATGGCCTTATTTTCTGCAACTGCCTCTTGGAATACATTATTATTGATATTTTGCATATTGTGGATATAGCACTTTCAATGTGAAAATTCACTTTTCATGCTGATGTTATGCTTCCTAGGTCTAATGTCAGGAATACATTATGATCAACAACATTTTGGAGCCAATTGTTTTTCACTTGGTACTTCTTATCCTCAAGATTCTTCAATATATACAACGTCATTAATGATTTTGGCACCTCTAAGATGTTGGTATATAAGAAAATTTACATTTTATATGTAGAGGTTGAGGAAACCATGTTCAACATTTGCTGTTTACAGGAGTTGGTGTTTTTAAAATGACAAAGTTTTCGTCAGAAAAGTCTTTCTATTCTTCTCTAAACCTCTAAATAGTCATTGATTTCACAAAGTTTGAGGTCTTTGGAATTTTAAGATCCTTTGAAAGCAATATCAGGGTCAGAGTTGTAACTCCTTTATTTAATAGTGAGTTTTAATAATCGTGTGACACTCAGGCACGTGCCCCTTTAAAATACGATGTATATCCCAAGACATATAGTTTCTGTGCATTTTCTTAAAATGTTTACCAGAGACCTTGAGGCTTCCATTAGTGCTCCCTTCATTTCTTCTCAGCTTGTATACACATGTAGGCTATAAGTGAACATATGAGCTGGTGGTAAGGAATACACTCTCTCTTTATAGTTGCTTCAAAAAGAGGTATTTTTAAAAATTATTATTCATTTTAGGTATAGGATGAAATCTTGAACAGGAATCAAATGCTTAGAGATGAGAAAAATGAGTAGAATGCAGTTTGTCTTTCCCTCATCTTCAGTGTGTAGTCCATCTTGGCATGTGTAGTGCATCTGTTGTCACCTCCTATTTGTTCAAATATTTAGACTATAAATGCACTCCTTATCTATCTTATTACATATCTGTGTTTTGTGAGGAGACATTCAACTGTTATCTTCATGGTAGTTCATTAATCATGAGAGTTTTGAGCTGATACAAAAAAACTCCAGCCACCGACATCCATATAATACTTAAGCCTAGGAAATGAGCTGCATGAGTTTGTCACTGGTGTCTTTGAGAGCAGTGGCTGGCAAACTCATTAGTCAACAGAGCCAAATATCAACAATACGATTGAAATTTCTTTTGAGAGCCGAAAACCGACTTCTGCACATGGGCCACAAAGTTTCAAACACACTGTATGTGCTCACCCGCACATGGTATTTTGTGGAAGAGCCACACTCAAGGGGCCAAAGAGCCGCATGTGGCTCATGAGCCACAGTTTGCCGACCACTGTTTTAGAACATAAAAGTTGGCATCATTAGGCATTTATGAAGGTATGAAACTGTTTTTACTTGATGGTGTATCAAGTGACAAATAGTTTCTTGACATTTTTAAAGGCATTTATCTGCTGTCTTATAGTTTTAGATCAGGGGTCCTCAAACTACGGCCCGCGGGCCACATGTGGCCCGCCAAGGACATTTACCTGGCCTGCCGGGTGCTGCTGTCTGTCCTGCTTAGCAGCCGACTAGTCCCGGGCGCAGTGTGATAGGAATTTGTTCATAGTTTTTTTTTTTAAACTATGGTCCGGCCCTCCAACGGTCTGAGGAACAGTGAATTGGCCCCCCTGTTTAAAAAGTTTGAGGACCCCTGCTTTAGATAGTTTGGGTTTCTAGGAATGCCCTAATGTAAAGTTCAATGTCATTCCTCTGTAATATTAGATGTTTTTAATAGTTAAAATGAATAGGTTGTGTGTTAAACTATTGAAAACAAATAATTAAGAGATTCATAGTACTGTTTATCTATCCTATCTAATAAAAGATTAATATGCAAATTAACCATCACTCTGCTACACCCACAAGCCACACCCACCAGCCAATCAGGAGTGAGTTTGCAAATTAACCCAACCAAGATGGCTGCAGCCATGGAGTGAGCAGGAGCCTTGGGTTTCCCTGGCAATGGAGGAAGCCAAGCTTTCTGCACACCCTGGCAGGCTCAGGCCTCCACTCAAGGCTACAAAGTTTCAATTATAGAAGATAAATAAATCCCAACAAAAATGGCAGCAGCCAAGGAACTGGAGAAAGCAGGAGGCTTGAGTTTCCCCTGGCAATGGAGGAGGCCAAACTTTCCGCACACCCTGGCAGGCCTGGCCTCCGCTCAAGGCTACAAAGTTTTAATTATAGAAGATAAATAAATCCCAGATACCAGGGCCTCCACTTGGGTCGCTGGAGGGCATGGCTGGCCTGCAAACCACCACAGGCCCCTCACCCAGGCAGCCCCACACCCCAAGGGAACCCCCATCCTGATCCGGGACACCCTCCAGGGCAAACCAACTGGCCCCCACCTGTGCACCAGGCCTCTATTGTATCTAATAAAAGAGTAATATGCAAATTGACCATCACTCCAACACACAAGATGGCTGCCCCCATGTGGTCAAAGATGGCTGCCCCCATGTGGACACAAGATGGCTACCACAAGATGGCCAGCAGGGGAGGGCAGTTGGGAGTGACCAGGCCTGCAAGGGAGGGCAGTTGTGTGTGATCAAGCCTGCAGGGGAGGGCAGTTAGGGTTGACCAGGCCAGCAGAGGAAGGAAGTTGGGGGAGACCGAACCTGCAGGGAAGGGCAGTTATGGGGGACCAAGGTCTGCAGGGGAGAGTAGTTGGGGAGACCAGGATAGGGCAATTAGAGGTGACCAGGTCTACAGAGAAGGGCAGTTAGGGGCAAACAGACTGGCAGGGGAGCAGTTAAGCACCAATCAGGCTGGCAGGGGAGTGGTTAGGGGCAATCAGGCAGGCAGGCAGGCAGGCAAGCAGTTGGGAGCCAGCAGTTCTGGATTGTGAGAGGGTTGTCTAGCTGCCCATTTAGGCCCAATCCTAGGAGCCTAATGGGCAGCTGGACATCCCTCAAGGGGTCTCAGATTGGAGAGGGTGCAGGCTAGGCAGAGGGACACACACCCCCATGCACAAATTTCATGCACCGGGCCTCTAGTATATATATAAAGAGCTGGGTGCCATCACATCCGAAATAACCTAACGTACGACCGAAAATGCTGAGGTCGTCAGGGGGGTTAGTGAGGGATGACCAAACAACTGAGCAGCAGGCTGCGTGGGGTGACCAGGCTGGCATGGGTGTTAGTGAGGGACGACCAAATGACTGAGTAGTAAGCTGCATGGGGTGACCAGGCCGGCGGGGGGGTGGGGGGGAATAGTGAGGGGCAACCAGGCTGGCAGAGGGGGACAATGACAGGTGACTAGGCCTATGACCTGTTCAGTGGGGGGGCAGTTTGGGGTGACCAGGCTGGCAGAAGGGGCAGTTGGGGGTGACCAGGCTGCCAGGGGGGCAGTTAGGGGCAATCAGGTCATTAGGCAGTGGCGGTTAGTGGGGGTCCCAGATTGGAGAGGGTGCAGGCTGGGCTGAGCAGATACCCCCCTCCCCATGAATGAATTTCATGCACCGGGCCTCTAGTATAATTATAGGATCATGTTGCTTAGATCTAAATATAAGACCAGATAGGTTGATTAGACCTATTAAAAATATTGATAGAGAATTTTAAATGAATCAAAGTTGAGCCATTTCAATTTCTTTCTAGCATCTTTCACTTCCGAGTTTTGCTCAACTACTGATGGCTTATAGTCTAAATCAGCAAATTTCTACCTATTTTTATCACATGGCACATATAAACTAAATACAAAAATTCTGTGACACACCAAAAATATATTATATTTTTTGCCTATTTGATCAAAAATAGGTATGATTTTCACTGGATAGCTATTGTTGTTGATTGTTGTCATAGTTTTGTTTGACAATCTAAAGGAAAAGAGGTCAGTGCCCCTGACTAAATAGTCAGTATTGCATGTTTAAGAATTCTTGCTGCACTCTGGTTGAAAATCACTGGTCTAAATTGTGTTCTTTTTTATAGTTATTTTTATTTTGGTGGACTTTTTTTCTTGAGTGATTCTAATCACATATGGTCAAGGGGGGAAAGTTCTAATTGTTGTTTAATGGTTGAAAATTATTTTTCCTTCATAACAAGGTGATGTTTTACATTTTTATAGAATCCTCAGTTTACTAGTATATTTTAACTAGGGGTCCAGTGCACAAATTTGTGCACCTTGAAAGGAACTGCGGGCTGCGAGGCTGTGGTGGGCACAGGGGTGGGTCTTGGCCCATCCTCCATGCCCCTGCTTGGCCCTTTCCACAGAAAGTCCCCTGTGTGCCTTCAGCCCTGCTCCCACTGTTGCCACTCCCATGTGCCAATGGTGCCAACCCTGCTCACACCTGCTGATGGTGCAGAGCGATTGGGGCTGGTGCCAGCAGTGGGTGTGAGTGGGGCCAGCGCTGTCAGTGGGTGCAAATGGCTGCTGCTGCCTCAATCGCCCCTCAGGAGCAGTGGAGAAACCCTCAGGGATGATTTGGGCCAGCAGCCACTGCTCACACCTGCTGATGGTGCTGAGTGATCAGGACTGGTGCTGGGCACCAGCAGCGGGTGTGAGCAGGGCCCTTGCTGGCAGAAGGTGCGAGCAGTGGCTACCAGCCCCAATCGCCCCCCAGGAGCAGGGGAAGGTGGAGAAGCCCTGAGGGGCGATTGGGACTGGCAGCCAACGCTCGCACCTGCAGATGGTGCTGAGTGATCGGGGCCAGTCCCGGACGCTGGCAGCAGGGGTGAGTGGCAGCTCAGGTGCTGAGCTGAGCAAGTGCCTGGCGGGACTGTGATGCATGGGAGCAAAGAATTTTCAGTAACCGCCAGAGGCTTGCCCCGATGACAGCAACCGGTGCCCCACCTTGGATTGGTGCCCCTGCTCATCTGCTCCACCATCACGCTGCGGCTGACAGCTGCCATGTTCCACTCTCTGCCACTTGCTGTCGACACCTGCCATGTTCCATGCATGCCCTTTGGTGGTCAGCACATGTCATAGCAACCGATTGTTTAGTTGTTTGGTCTATATGCATATTAGGGTTTTATATGTATAGATTCCTCCATTGAACACTAATCCTGAAGACATTACTTTCTAACATAAAACTTTGCTGATAAGACTTATACAAGTTGTTTGCTTCTTGTTCTTTTGTAAAAAAATCTGTTTTTCTATAAAAGCCTTTAGAATTTCCTCTTTTCATTTGATCTTATAAAACTCGTGAGTCTTATTTTCATACTGCATAGCACACTCCAGAAATACTCCATCTGAAGATAAAAATGCCCTTTCCAAGAAATTTTCTTTCTGTTAGTTCATATGTTTTCTTTCCCATTGTCCTTGTGATCTACTAGTATTCCTATCAAATCTTTGGAATATTTTAACTTTATTTTATGTAGTCTTTTAATAATGATTTTTCCTAACACAGGGAGAGATCGCTTTAATGATTTTTTCTTTGGGTTACTAGTTTATTATTGTCAAAAACTAAGAAAGGTCTGATTTTAAACTCCTTGCAGACAGATTAGCCTGCCACAGTTCATGGGTACTATGGAATACATGAGACTTTTGCATTAGCAACAAAGAAATGCATTACTCATAGCATAGTAGGTAGCATGGGCATCACTATGTTTGTGTCAGTTTCCTTGCTTTTAAATCCCATGGGGTGACTGCTTAAACATTATAAGAGAGAGATTTTGAGCTTAGAGAACTGAAATCTTTTAATGTATGCCTTCCTTCTGTGCCAGAGGTAAACACTATCTCTCTCTTTCAAAGCTATAAGCACACCTTATGCACATCTGCCCTTTGCTCCGGAGAGAAGCACTATTACTATTTTCCAAGGCTTCTTATTATTTAAATGTCCTTGAAGACAGTAAAATACAAAAGGCATTCAATGCCATGCTTCACAAAATATGCAGAAACATGACAAATTCACATATCTCTTTGTTTATGTTCTTATTTTATTTCAGTTTGAAAAATATATTTTTATAATTTTCAAAATCTATAGTTTAGTTTTTGCCTGATTCACATGTATAATCTTGCTCTTTTGAGGGGAGGAGGAATATAATATTTTTAAATACTTTAAGGTAAATTTTAAGAGTTATCTTCGGTTCTCTAGGTCAGTGCTTCTTAAACTTTCTTGTGCATATGTCATGTAGGGAATGTGTTTAAATGCAGATTCTGGTTTAGTCAGTTTACCTATGCTAAATGAACTTTATGAAAATGAAAAAAAAAGTTTGTATCTCCTTTAGCAGTGTGACAATGATTGTTGTTTAGTTAGGGGCTTTGGTGAGTACAGTTTCTGTTTTTTTCCTTCTCTGGTTGTTTATAGTCTAGAATAATTTCATTCTGTAAATATTTATTGAGAGCATACTTAAATGAATACTATCATATGGGGGTATTTTTGATATTGAGAACTCACTTTCTATAAACAATATGTCTTCTAAAAGTTCTGATGTATAGCTCTGGCCAGGTGGCCCAATTGGTTGGAATGCCATCCTGTACACTAAAAGGTTGTGGGTTCGATTTTTTGGTCAGAGTGCAGGGTGGCAACTGATTGATATCTCTCTGTCTCTCTCTGTGTGTCTCTCTCTCCTTACCTTCCTCTCTCTCAAATCAATAATAAAAACATATCCTCAGGTAAGGATTTTTTAAAAGTTGTGAGATATATACTTCTACCCTGAAAAAGTCTAAACTAAAACAAAAATTAAATAAACTGGGTCAATTTAACCACATTTGAGTGCATCAGAGGTTTTAGGTAAAATTTTATTGGAATCTTCAGCATAATTTTTTGTTTAATATTTTAATATAATGATATAGATCAAAGAATAACACACCATTTTATATGATAAAAGCATAGATGAAAAGCTCTGGCATTTTGCAATCTATTCCAATTCCTGTATCTGATATTCACCTTTCATATATTCACAACTGGCAAATGCCTAGTTTTAAATAACACATTTGTGTGTGACCTTTTAAGAAAATTACCGATGTCTTTGTTTAGAGTGCAGAGGGCATGGATTTCACAGAGCATTTCTCACTAAATGGAGTATAGTACTCCAGAATCATGGCTACATTGTCAAGAAGTGGCACTTCATTAAGATAATGTGACCTTTAGAATATCCTTCCAACCTTTTAGTGTGTCTTGATGTGGTGGGATTTGTTCTTTAATTTCTGTGACTTTTTGATAAATTGGAAATAAAATGTAATTGAAGGCTATATTCTTTATTTCCCTTCAGTTACACGTGTGTGTGTGTGCGCGTGCATGTGTGCACGTGTGTGTGCGTATGTGTTTCCTAAAATGGCAAAAAATGTCAGGTAAAGGATATTTGTTGGAGATTATCTGCCAGGAAAATGTCTTTTAGAGTTAAAATCGAATTGATGAGCTTATATCTATTTTAGAAAGGGAGAAAATGGCTCTGTAGAAGAAAGCAAATTTGTTCTTTTTGCTACTGCATTTTTTAAAAAGTTGAGAAGGGACCCCAAAGCCTTTTCCTTGTTTTGTGATGACAGTGAGATAATATTTTTCCAGTGTGCTTGCTGCAGTAAATTAAAATTTTTCATTCGTTCCAAGCCATCATCAAAAGTAAAAAATTTAATTTCTGAAACCATTTGGATGGATGAGTCAAACCAGACAATTTAATGAAAAGAGGAAAGAGTATGACAGTTCTCGGTAGACCATAAGTACCATTTCTTAGAAATCATTTATGTGTCACTTGATTTATCTGACCTTTATGATCATATTTAAATCTTTCACTTGATTTTTTAGTATTTTGAAATGTATCTATGACCAAGTATTGTTTTTATTTTAGCTTGTAGACACTTAGATGCCAGAGTATGTATTTTTAAATCATATCATTGATAATTTAACATTGAGATTATCTTTGTGATATATTTAAAAAGGAATATTCAGATTACACTCTGACAGTGGCAGAATTATGTAAAGTGTCAAAATCATATGGTAGCAAGAATGATGAATGGCAGTTTTTGTTTTTTCTAGTAGATATGTGGCCTTTGACAAACCATTTAGCTTTCAAAGTTTTAGTTTCTGTATTAGAAAAACAAAAGTGTAAAGTAGGAATTCATTCAGTTGCAAAGTAATAGAAAACCTTTCTTTAGTGGTTTTAAAAATAAAGGTTGTCCCTAGCTGGTTTGGCTCAGTGGATAGAGCATCAGCCTGCAGACTGAAGGGTCCCAGATTCTATTCTGGCAAGGGGCACATGCCTGGGTTGTGTGCTCAGTCCCCAGTAGGGGGCATGCAGGAGGCAGCCAGTCAATGATTCTCTCTCATCATTGATGTTTCTATCGCTCTCTCCCTCTCCCTTCCTCTCTGAAATGAATAAAGAAATATATTCTACTATATAAAAAGCCAGGTGCCATCATGACCAAAACAAACAGACAGATGACTGAACAGCAGGCTGCATGGGGTGACAAGGCTGGTGGGGTGGGGGGGAGGGGGTTAGTGAGGGAATACCAAACAACTGAACAGCAGGTTGCATGGGGTGACCAGGTCACCAGGGGGGCAATTGGGGGTGACCAAGCTGGTAGGGGGGGCAGTTGGGGGTGACCAGGCCAGCAGGAGGTCAGTAAGGGGCAACTAGTCTGGTGGGGTGGGGCAGTTGGGGGTGACCAGCAGACCAGCGGGGGGGCAGTAAGTAGTGATCAGGTCGGTGGGGGGGGCAGTTAGGGGTGACCAGCTCTTCAGGGGGTCAGTTAGGGGCAATCAGGCCAGCAGGCAGAGGAGGTTAGGGGTGATCAGGCTGCCATGGGGGGCAGTTAGGGGCGATCAGGCAGGAAGGTGAGCAGTTAGGAGCCAGCAGTTCTGGATTGTGAGAGGGATGTCTGACTGCCGGTTTAGGCCCGATCCCTGGGACTGGGCCTAAACCGGCAGTCAGACATCCCCTAGGGGACCCAGATTGGAGAGTGTGCAGGCTGGGCTGAGGGGACCCCCTGTGCATGAATTTTGTGCACTGCGCCTCTAGTTAAAAATACATAAGTAAATAAAAGTTGATTTTTCTCAATAACCAGAAGATAGGAAGTAGGTAGTCCAGGGCTGATGTTAGCTACTTGATGATGTCATGAGGTATTCCCTTATTTCTATATATATATATATATATATATATATTTTTTTTTTTTTTGGTGTGTGTGTGTGTGGTTGTGGCCCTATTGTCATAACATAGCTACTAAACTTAAAAGACAACTGTTTTCTCCTAATAAGTTTAACTCTTTTATTGAGAAACTAGAGGCCTGGTGCACAAATTTGTGCATGGGTGGGGCCCCTCAGCCTGGCTGGCGATTGAGGCCTATTTAGGGGCTGGCCGGAGGGGAGGAGGGAACCTGGGAGGTTGGCCAGCTGGCCCCTGATCAGGGCCTATCGGGGGGTCCAGCCAACAGAGGGGAGGGACTGCAGGACATTGACCGGTTAGTCAGGGGGGCCAGCCAGCCAAGGGGAGTGGTCATGGGTGGTTGGCCAGCTGGCCCTCCTGATTGGGGCTGATTTGGGCTGATTGGGGGGGCCGGCAAGCTGGGGGGAGAGCCCGCAGGTGGTTGGCAGGCTATGGAGGTTGGCTGTGGGAGCACTGACCATCAGGGGGCAGCTCCTGTGTTGAGAGTCTGCCCCTGGTGGTCAGTGCACAACACAGCGACTGGTTGACCAGTTGTTTCTGTCATTATGGTCATTCGGTCGCAATGGTCATTTAGGCTTTTATATATAGATAAGATTCATCCTTAGCAGACTTCTTCCTTATATCCCATTGGCCAGAATTGTGTTATTTAGTGTCTCCTAGCTGCAAGAGAGGCTGATAAATCAAACATTTACCCTTCTGGGCTATAGTAGAGGGAAAAGGTATTAAAAAGAAGTATTGATTAAGCTAATTTATAAAATGTGCTACAATTAAATACTATGTAAAGTATATTTAACATACTGAGGCTCTAGAAATAGTATTAATTCAGTTGAAAAGAATTAATATTGCCATTATTTTTATTATGGCCACATCTAATTGAAAATGTTATATTAAGTTCTAAATCCCTATAAGAGTTAATATACCCACAAAAATATCAGGGTAGCATGTCAATTGTGTTGAAATTATGTCTTCTAAGGAAGAGGGGAAGGCAGTAGGGTTGCTTTATTTAGAGAAGATAAGATTAAGTAGAAGCCTAAGAGATATTCAAGTATTCAAAAGGGAAATACCATATATGTATTTACTATGAGTTCATAAACTAGCACCAGTGAGGAAGACCAATATTCGCATCAGTATAAAAGAATTTCTTTTGAGTAGGGCTGTAAACGTAAGCACCTATTGAATAAGAAATGATGTAACCATCTATTGAATCCCACAGATTGAGCATGGGAAAGTCTTAAAAATGATGTTTACAATCCCCTCCAACCATAACATTTGATGATTTTGTTTCCATTTATGATTGTATTGGTCAGGATTCTCCAGAGAAACAGAAAATAATTGCCTTGCATGATTATGGACACTGCCAAGTCCCAAGATATGCAGGGTGGGTTGGCAACCAAAAGACTTAAGTAAGAAGACCAATGATGTAGTTTCTGTTCAAAAGCCAGCAGACTTGAGATCCACGAAGTTCCATGTAGCTTTAGTTCAAGTCTAAAGGCAGAAAAAAAGCCAATGACCCACTTTGAAGACAAACAGGCAGGAGGAATCCTCTGTTACTTGAGGGAAGATCAGCCTTTTCGTTTTATTTAGACCTTCAACTGATTGTATGAGTCTCACTCATACTAAGAAGGTCAATCTGCTTTACTCAATCTACCTACCTAATATTAATCTCATCCAGAATCCTCCATTACAAACACCCAGAATAAGGTTTAATTAAATATCTGGGCACCCTGTGGCTCAGTCAAGTTGTCACATAAAATTAACCTTACTATGGCCCAAAATGGATACTGTTTTAATGGTGTATTAGTTTCACATTGCTGCAAAACAAATTACCACAAACGTAATGGCTTAAAGCAATACAAATGTAACTGTTTCTATAGTCAGGACTTCAGGCATAGCTTAGCAAATTCTACCACTCTGGGTTTCACAAGGCTACCATCAAGGTTAGCCAGACTACATTGCTTTCTGGATCTGTGGTCCTCTAGAGGTAGTTATTGGAGAAATCCATTTCCTTGTGGTTACAGAATTGAAGTCCTCAACTTCTAGACATCATTATAGGTTCCTGCCTTGTGCCCTTTCCATAGAAAGTTAATATCATAGCAGCTTGCTTCTTTATGGTCAGTAGGAGGGACTCACCTCAGTCACTAAGACAGAGTCTTATAAAACATAACCTAATCTCAAGAGTGATATCCTTTGTGGTATTCCATTATTTAGAAACTAGTCACACCAATGGGAACAAGATTGCAGTAAGGTATGGAAACTAGGAGATGAAAATTATTGGGGTCGCCCTAGATTCTGTCAATCACGGATGGTTCTTAGAATTGAATTTTGAAGCACACTGAAGATCAAACTTGACTGTGGCTTTCAAAGCTTAAGAATCATTTAAAGAGGACACTTGACAAAAGCAGAAAGGGTGTTTTCATTCCTAATTATAGTTATAGAGGTAGCTTTGGCACTGACTGCTTTGGAGATTGTTTCTCATCAGAACATTATTCATTAAAAAATGACCTAATAAGGCAAGAGCTCTCTCATGCTTCAGATTCCACCCAGTAGGAAAAAATTAAAAGGCAGATAATAGTAAATACAAACTACAAACATAGTAGGGCTTTAATGGTATCAATGTAATAATCATTACCAACCTGACAAAAGTTCCTGAAATAACCATTCTGTCATTCAATGTACATAAATAAAGTGGTGTCCCTTTGAAAAGACAAAGTGACTCTAGCTATATTCCTACAGCTCAAAGTAAAGAAAATACGCTAGAACTTTTTGTATCCATGCCCTGGTTGCCAAATCTCCAAGTTCTTTGTCTTCCCGCCGCACCACCCCCCCCCCCCCTTTATTTTTTTGGCTGAGTATTTTTATTTTTTAAAATTTCTTTATTTATTAAGGTATTATATATGTGTCCTCATCCTCCATTGACCCTCCAACCTCCCCCCCCACACACACACACACACTCATGCCCTCACCCCCCTGGTGTTCGTGTCCATTGGTTAGGCTTATATTCATGCATACAAGTCCTTTGGTTGATCTCTCCTCCTTTATCCTGTAGCCAGTATCTCAGAAATTGCCAGTAATGTAAGAGTCTTTCAGTATTTCCCCTGACTTCCTTCTCTACTCTTACCCTATTGACAATTTATAACCCCTGCACCATCTGGGGAACAGACTGTTGGCTGCCAAGGAGTCTCATTAACATTCCCCTCCAGGATATCTTGCTGTTTAATTAGGCTGTCTGCTGGATTCAGGCAGTGAGAGCCTTAGGTGGCTATGTAACAAATCCATGAGCCCATGAATTTCAGATGTCAAGGTCACTAAGATTTCTACTTATATGCAATTAAAAAAAGGGAATTCAGATTGTTGGTTGCCAAATCCAAATTATCAATGAGTTTATCTTAAAGAGAACTTTTCATAGTTAATTGGTGCACTAAAGTTATCCCCCACTACATTCATAGCTGTCACTACTGTGTTGTTTGACAAAGTTCTAACCCTTACTTAGGTCACTAGGTCTGCTGGCCTTCAGGCCGACCTTCTTGTCAAAACTAGTCAATAGTATTTGTAGACTACTATCCAAACCCAATACTGAGATTACTATCTGTGCCATAATTAAATACATCCAATTAACTGAATTCTCTGAGGACAGATTGTTGAAAGCGTTAGCATTCCAGACATACTTGGTTTAAATGGAACAAATGGTATCCTTTTCAAATGCCAAATTGGTGAAATTCTATTTTAAGAAAAATACCTCTCAATTGAATGGTTTGGTTTAATGTTGAATAAACATTTTCTAAGCATCACTAGTTTGAAGAAAAAGTGAAAACGGTTTTTGTGCAAAATGTGTCAAGTCATGCTTTTCCAAATTTACCTATGGAACCATCACAAGTATATGTCAACCAACTCTAGTACTTTTTGGCTGAGTTAAGTATTCATCAATCTACTGATTCATATCATTTATCAAAAACTGATTGATTGTTCACCTTTGGCTAGGTGCTATTAACATAATGGTGACTCAGAATAGACAAAGAACAAGTCTATTCTAGCAAAGGAAGCAGTTATTTATCAAATAATCATTAAAAATACAACCACAATGATAAGTAAACATATATACTACTTCCATGAGATCTCATAATTCAAAGTGTTGACTTAATGTAGTGAACAGAGAAGTATTTTGAACTGATATTTGAACTGATGAGATGGGGATGATAAATTGGGACTAGCAAGGTAACATTTTGGGGAAGGAGATGCAAAGAGGCACTGAAAAGAGAAAAAACACATGCAGATGCCCTGTGTTAGGGGAGTAGACACATCGGAAAGAAGGCTGGTAGAACTGGTTTTCAGAGAGGAGGGGGAATTACAATGTATGAGTCTAAGGAAAGGCTTCCTTAGTCTACCTAGATTGTTCATTTTAAACTGTTTTATCTATTACAGCTGGAGAAACACTTTCTGTGAGTGAGTATCCTTAACATCATGCCTGTGCTGTTTTCCTCAGGTTGTCTTAACCTAATCCTAACTCTTACTAACAACAACAACAAATAAGTGACTAAATTAGTGGGCTCAGTTTTATTTTCCCTTCCCAATCTTGATAAATAAGCAATATGATGAATTTTCATAAACCTCAAGGTGAACTTAGCGTTGTCAGTGGCATTACTATAAAATGGGTCTTTTCTGGTAGTGTATCAAAATGCTTAGGCCAAGAAATAATTTTTAGTATTAAACTTTATGTAAATAAACAATACCTTGCTAATATCCTTTTTCTACTGTCTTTCTACTGAAAGACAAAACTTTTCAAAGCTATTTTATCTGCTGCCGCATTTACTTATTTTTTCCCTTCAAACATATTTTAGTAAGCTTTCTTTTTTCTACATCTATAGAGAAAATGAAATATTGTTTTCTGTGTATAATTATTATTTTTTGGTGATTGCATATGTCAATAGTAGACTCTGAACTGTGTTTAATGCTTTTGTTTGTTTAAACAGAAAATGCCCCCTCTCCCTCCACCATAGCATTAATCAGATACTCATAGGCTCTCTTTTTAGGAGAGAGAGAGAAGCTATATAATATAATGAACCTCAAGTCCCCAAGTGAAATACTTGGGTTCATTATATTAAACTCCCTTTCCTCTTATCATTTTAGTTATAAAGATATATGTGGGGGGCGGGGGAGTAAGAAAACTTTTAAAGTACAAATAAAATTTCGCTTATTTGTTCTCAAAATGCTGCTATATTAATCTGTTTTGTAGGCTTCACTTATCAAAAAGGGAGAAGTGTGAGCAATCTGCCAAAACCCCACAACTGGAAGATGCTAGATCTGACATAATGGCATTGTTTAAAGGTTTTCAATCAATGTTTTATCTATAGATATTTATTAAAAATGAGTCAATTGTATTTTATAATGTTCTTTGTTTAACAATATTTAACATTGCTAATATTGATATAGGTAATATAATTGAAAAATGGTGCATATGTAGCTCAAAATTATCTTTAAAATATGGAAATTACAGTTAACAGTTTTATTACACTAGCCATTATATATAATAATATGATATATATGTGTGTGTGTGTGTGTGTGTATATTTATATATTGTATATATATTACAAGATATATGTAGTAGAATAAGATATAAAATCTGGGAGCCAAAGTGGACCACAAGCTATCTGTGAGTTTATAAAGAAATACTTTTAAAAAAACATAATATTTCTAAATTTTATAAATAGTTATACAGTCACCATCTATTTTTATTTCTTGTATTTTTTAAATTAGGAGTATGAGATATTTAAGAAAAGAGCAGCACAGGGCAATAGCACTCATTAAAATGTCAGAAAATATTACCAATGGGAAAAGCTTAAATGAATGTGAATTAGTTCATGTGAAGATGAAAAAGCTAATGGTCTTTTCCTAAGTCAGTAATAATTTTTAACAGCAGGGAAAGTTTTTATGAGCAGGATTGTGATCAGCTGGTTTTATTATTCATTGAAAAAAGTATGAGAAAGCAAATCTAAACTGGAATGAATTTTAAACAGAAATACTCTGTCTCCTACAGATGTTTATTGCTGTTATATATGTTTTCCTATTTAAAGTCTTCATTTATAAACACCTCAGATGCACAGCTTTATATTCTTTTTCAAAAGGAATTAGTTAGATACTCTAGACTGTTCCATATATGGAGAAAGAGGATATAAGAAAAAGGATATTAGCAGAGACATCTATGTAAATGTTAAAACTTCTTTCATCCTCAGGAAATTTAAATGATTTCTCTTGTCTTCTATTCATTGTCCATAGGTATGAAATATATCAGTAATGCAGTTTAATCTGACCAATAGTAATATATATATATATATATATATATATATATATATATACATTTTTTTTTTTTTGCAAGCACGAAATTATATATTGCAGCAAATCCGTGCGCTGGTGCCCATGTAATTGATCTGTTTTGGCCATCCTAAGTTGTTCTAATGAAAGCCTTGCATTAAGGGAGATATATAGATGCACTTGGGTAAATATAGAAATCTCCAGCTGCATTCAAACAGATGGGCTTCCCCACAACTTGCCCTTCTACATCCCAATAGTGGATGAGCGCCAGCACAGGTGTGAGGGAGGCACAGAAGTTTCTTGGTAAGTTTAAGAAGAAAAAAAAGCAGGAAAGTAATCTTTATTTTATTTAACATTTTAAAATTTTAATTATTGTTAGGGCAGTAGGAAGAGATGGTGTTGCGTTAACTTCGAACAAGAGGCTCGAAGTCTAGTGCTTGGAGTGTATTCTAACTTTTGGTTGAGGTAATAGAAATAGCAACTTCATCTCAAGGAAAAGGGCAGGAGCTTGTTTTGGTTACAAAATGTGCTTTGCCATCCTGAAAGGATTATTGATAGAGAAAGAAACTCAAGGTCATAGGTCTTGATGTTTTGCTCATTCTATGGTAATCTTATTTCTAGAGATTGTTGGCTCAGCTAGTTCTTAGCTAGATGCTGGGAAGATAAATGTGAACTTGAGCTTGTGACACCACTTAACTTGTAATAATGATTGTTATCAGTGTCTCTCCATCCTGTTTGGAGGGCAGGATATTTGGCTGCGTGTGTGTGTGTGTGTTTCTAACTGTAAATGACATTTGAAATGCCTAGCTATTTCTCCCAAACTGGTGTCTATGAATTACTACCATTATAGGACTATATAGGCATTTTTTAGAGTAAGAGAATGCTATCAAACCAACTATAATGTTGCTAGTTTTAAAATTTTTATTGGCCTAATCTTAACCAATTTTTTGGCAAAATGTATGTAGTTGGCACTTTAAAAAAATCTAGGAAACTCACTTTATTTCCTAAAGAACTTTTTGCTTGGTGATTAAAAGTACATATATATTTTAAATGCTTTTGTTCTATATATGTATTTGTGAAATGGGACAGGTTTTTGTTTGTTGAAGCAGTGTGAATATTCTGCATTAAAAAAGTCAAGCTAATAGGTAAGAATTCAGGGAAAGGAGGTAATGAGTGGAGTAATAAAGTTAAAGTAAACTGTTTGTAGAGTGTGCTCCTCCAGCTCCTCTGCATTTTAAAACAAACAACTCCAAAATAAGACCATCTATATTATACGACTATAATCAAATTTATCAAAATTGGTAAATTTTATAATGACACCACTTTAGAAAATTTTAACATAGGAGCAATCCAAGTATTTTCATAATATTCTGAGTTACTGTGTGATAGCTCAGTAGCTCAGCTATCATTTAATAGTGAAAGTTTCTTGGATGCTAAAGCAACATGAAGTTCAGAAATCCTGTATGCCCAGGAACAAGGATTTACTGAGAAATTTGTCTTGGGCATCTTCACCCTGAAGTTGTCTGAATCTCACATGGACTTTCTCTAGAGAGATAGGAACTCATAACAAATCAGGTTATAGAGTTGTGTTGGGAAGATGGAATTATTGTTGGGTTTGGGGTAAAAATATGTCATGAGGGAAATAGTTAAACTTTGGGAAAATAAAATAATAAAAATTAAAACCAAGTTCAAACAATGTAGTTTCTGTTCCACAAAATAAAGAAATTAAATTATGTTCATTTTTACTTTTCTAAGTGCCAAATCCAGAATGCGTTCTTTATTTTCAATTATATCAATCAAGAAACAGGGGTAAAGAGGTCTCTAGGGAAAATGTCCCAAGGCTAGGGATAAGAGAGCTTTCACTGCCTTATGCCTGGAGGGCAAGGGGAAAGTGAAACAGTAGTCAGAAAGGAGAGAGTTGTGTGGAGGATGTTATAGAAGGAGCTGTCAAAGGACAGAGCCAACTCCCTGTGACCTAGAAGGGAGGAAGCTGAGGGAGAAATATTCTGATATCACTCTCTTCCTGCCTAGTGATCTCCCACTGTTGTCTTGCATCAGCCAAATACAACTAAAAGCTGAAGGTCAAGGCAGCTTGTAGCTCACTCAGGTAGCTTCTCTGGGCATAGAATAAGAAAGACAAGAGTGGAGGGCCAATGAAAATTTTGCATATTAATCTTTCATGGTATGTACTTGAGTTTGTAAAATTCAAACTAAATTGGCTCAGCTTTAAGTGTACAAAAAGGCCTTTGTTAATTTATGACTATAATTTATAATACACAGTTCAACAATTATGTATTATATAAAAAACCTGTGGTCATCACACCACCATGCCATAACAACCAATCAACAGGAGGCTGCATGCACGGAGTGGGCGGGGCTGCATGCACTCGGGAGGGTGGGCTGGGACTTGACTCTGGAGGACTTGACTGGAGGCGTGGGTGGGTTTCTGGGTCCTGCCAGGGTGGTGGCGGTGGCCACAGGACTCTTTCTGAGTCCTGCCGAGCCATGGGACTCTGGGTTCTGGGTCTCCCATGATTTCGTGCACTGGGTCCCTAGTAATATATATTAACATAACATTTTGGAATAAGAAGTGACAATAAAACTATAAACCACCTAATCAGCATTTAACATGAAGGGAGAGCATTAGGAAGGCAGCTAGGAGACTTGGAAAATCAAGTGATTTTGATGTCAGAGCTGAGTTTGAAACCTGACTGGGGTATTGCTATGGAGAACTTATATAATTTACTTACTCACAGGGCACTGTACTGCCCTAGGGATTCACATGCAGGATGTTCTGAACAACCTAGAGCTATTGTTATGAGAATTCCCTTGCTAAAGTCTTACTATAAATCCCTCAGAATGCTAATAATTTCAATTTCAATATTCCACTGGGCCTTGTAATCTTGCTTTAAAAATGTTAATTCCTGTCATTAGAGTAAAAAATATCTGAGTGAATCTACATAGAATTTACAAGTGGATATACTCCTGTTACATTTTTGTGATCAGATTCAATGATATTCATTAAAACATTCTAAAATGACACAGGAGGTATGGGTAATCCCAGTTCAAAAGGATGCTTGCCTACCAATTCCATCCCTGTCACTAGAGATGAGAACTGAGGCTGTGCAATTCAAATCATTTTAGACACATGTGCATGTTTGAAACAAGGAATGTAAGAGCAGGTGTCAGAATACAGATTTGAACATATGGCAAGCTCTTCCAATGCAGCTGGCCTCAATCCTTGTCAAAGGTCATAGAGACAAAAAGACATAAAGTCAGAAGTGGCTAGGTGCTTCAAAAGCATATTCAGGAAATGCAGTTATAAATCATATTCCCTGAACCAGAGAAAAACTCCCCCTATTTATCAATAATGTAAAGTGATTTGAAAGCTAAATATAAATATAGTTATGTAAGTTTCTATGTATCAGAGAACAACAGAGAAACAGGGAGATGAGTCAAGAAAGTCAGAAAGGCATATCAAAGGTAACAGTGTAATAGAATGTGCTTGGAAATTCAACCAGTTAGCTCCTTGAGCCTCTATATTCACGGCACTGCAGAGAGCAAGGGGAGATTCTGAAATGTAGGCACCTTTTAATGGCTGAAACAGGATGGCTATTCTACCACTGTCTAGCATTGAGCTTATGGGGGGAGAGGTTGATAAGAGGGTATTTACAGTACAAGTAAACACAATTTTCATAGAGAGTGACTTTGCAGCCACCAGGAGGGGAGAAGCAGTTTAATTTAACTTTTATCTTCTCTGAGGAGTCTTTTCTGATCCTTTAAATGTGGGTTACACTGCTCTCCTGAGTTCTCTCACACCTCCCTGCACAACCATATCACCATCATGCTTTGCTATATGTCCTTATTCCTCTAAATTTCACAGTAGTTTGGAAGTCCCATGAGGGTAGAATTGTCTGTCTCTTCTGTGTTATATTTAGTGGCTTACAGGGAACAAAGTAAATGGTCAGTACATGTATGTAGAGCAGTAGGAGCAACCAATAGTAGTTATAACTGAAAAAGAGAGAAAACCATCTGAGGCGGTTGTGTGATTTATAGTGAGGAATATCTACTCAGTCTTATTCATTTGTTCTGGCACAGTGCTTCTGAATTCCTTGAATTTCCTAAGTTATAAAGGTGTCTTTTGTTATGTTAATGAAATGACCTTTAGATCTCACCTTTAGATCTTACCAAGGGAAGGGGGGCGGGGGGGGGGGCTGGTTGCTAGGAGACCCAGAGGTGTGTTTAGAAGGTGGCAACTTTTAGTCCCAGGGCCCTGAACTCTGGGAGGGGAGAAGGGCTGGAAGTTGAGTTTAATCCACCAATAGCCAATGAGTTAATCAATCCTGCCTATGTAGTGAGGCCTCCTTAAAAACAGATGAGGAAGGGGTTTGGGGAGCTTCCAGGTAAGTGAGCACGTGGTGATTTGGGAGAGCTGTATTCTCTCTCTGGAGAGGGTATGGAAACTCCACGTTTTTCCCCATACTTTGCCCAATATGTCTCCTCCATCTGGCTGTTCCCTGAGATATATCCTTTTAAGTAATATAGTGAGTAAAATATTTCTCTGTGTTCTGTGAGCTGCTCTACCAAAGTAAAGAGCTCAAGGAAAGGGTCCTTGGAACCTCAGCCTATAGTCAGTCTGATTCAAGGTGATCAGTCTGAAGGGAGGGGCAATCCTAAAGTACTGAGCCCTTACCTGTGGGATCTGACACTGTCTCCAGGCACATAGTGTCAGAAGTGAGTTGAATTGTAGGGCACTCAGCTGGTTTCTGAGAATTGCTTGGTGATGCGGAGAAAAAAATCACACACTAGAATTGATATCCAGAGTTGTAGGCTGATGTAAGACTATCCTTTTTACTCTGACTGGTTTTCTGTGAGGCAGAATTGTTCCTTGGTTAGTTTGGACATATCCTGGAAGATATTGTTAATAAATGCTTGTTTAGAGAACAGACCCTTGAGTTTATAGTTTATTCTGACAGGAAGGAAGTGTATCCATTCTTGTTTATTCTTAATGCATGACCCTGGTAAAGACCTAGTCAGGCTTTTCAGTACCTGGCTACTAGCATCTTTTAAGAACAAGTAAGAGATCTTGCTCAGCCGGTGTGGTTCAGTGGTTGAACAGCAACCTATGGACCAGGAGGTCACGGTTCAATTCCTGATCAGGGAACATGCTTGGTTGTTGACTTGATCCCTAATGGGTGGTTTGCAGGAGGTAGCTGATCAGTGATTCTCTCATCATTCCTGTTTCTGTCTTTCTCCTTTTCTCTTCCTCTCTGAAATCAATCCTATATAATAAAAGCCTAATATGCAAATTGACCAAAGGTGGAACGCCAGGCTGGTGGGGGGCGGGGGCCGGCAAGTGGGCGGTGCCAGGCCAGCCAATGCGGGTGCCAGCAAGCAGAGGGAGGGGATCGCAATTGGGGGGAGGCAGGGGTGACTGGTGGTGGCAGAAGGGCAGTGGGGGGTGGGGTCAGCCGCTCACTGGCCTGTGCCATCCCTTGATTGGCCTGCTGGTCACCTCCTGCAAAGGGAGGCCAGCCGAACATCCCCTGAGGGCTCCTGGACTGCGAGAGGGCATTGGCCAGACTAAGGGACCCCTGCCCCCAGTGCACGGATTTTAGTGCACTGGGCCTCTAGTCCTATATAATAAAAGTCTAATATTCAGATTATCCCTTCCACTGGGAGTTCGACCAAGAATTTGACCACTCACTATGACGTGCGCTGACCACTAGGGGGCAGCGCAGAACATGGCAGGTATCAGTGATGCGGCACTGGCAGCAGGCGGCAGTGGAGGCGCTGCTGGCCCCAATGGGTCCCAATGAGAGTGGGACCACAGTGGGATGGTGGAGGAGGTGAATGGGCGGTGCCAGGCCAAGGCGGGTGAGAGTGGGGCCCAATCACCCTGTAGATTGTCCCACAGATGGTGACCAGTGGTGGTGGTGGGAGGCGGGGCCGCCACCCAGCTCCCACATGCTGAGGGAGCCCAGTGGGGGCCTGATGACTCAGGTGGAGGTGGGCGTGTGGGGGCCTGGGTGCCCAGGTGCTGCCCAGGGCCCAGAGGTCAGCTGGGACCTGCCCTTCCATGCCAGACGCTAGCTCTTTGATCGCTGGCCAAGCCTAGAGACCGCACTTGTGCAAGAATTTCATGCACCGAGCCTCTACTAGAAATATATTTTTAAAAAGAACAAGATATCTCATGAGCACATGTCTCTAGGCAATCTAGTGTCAAACCAAAACAGAGCCACAAGTCCTCCTGAGTGAAACCTATGTTGCCATTTAACAAAGAATCAAAAACAATTTGGCAAGTATCCTGTACATTTTTGTGAATATTGAGGCCCATCTGATATATTTATCTTTCATTTTTAAACTCTGGCAACTTAAGCAACAGTCAACACTTAATCCTCAGTTGTTAATGTCTGAAGTTAGGACACAGTCTTTTAGGACTGTTGTCTTGCTGACTGCTATTATGGGAAAAAGTAAAATCTTGATAGAAGTGTGCTGACAGATTTTGATAAAAATGTGCTGATATTTTCACCTTGTAAAATGCATACTTTCACTCCTAACTCTCAAGGATTGATTTTTTAAAAAAGCTCGAAATATGTAAACAATTACAGAAATAGAAGTCTCATATTAAAAGAAACTTTAGAACTTACTCTTAAATAAGTAATATTCAAAACCATAATGGAAGTAAAAACAAAACACTGAAAGTAGTGGTAGGACATCTCACAGTGCAGACATTTGGGAAGATTGTGGGAGACTAAGGTCTTCCTGCCCATCTTACTTCTGTCAAACTTGGAAGGAGGGTTCTCAGGAGTTCTCTGTGACTGAGGGCAGACTCCATGTGTAATCCACTTGTTATCAAGACTACTTGGTAATGAAGTGAAAATGTAGCATCAAAGAGAGGTAACTCTAGTGCTTGAACTGAAAGGGAAAACTGATGAAGAAAATAGTCTTGAAGGTAGAGTTATGATGTGTTGGTTTATAAATATTGTCCTAATTATATTTAGCACAATCAATAACTATTCACTGGACACAGGGAAATTATCATTAGAATGCCATTAGAAAAGAGTGCACTTGGTATCAGCCATGTAAAACTGCAAGCATGGGTCCCTTGCCAGCAAGAAAATTGCCAGCAAATGTTGTTGGCTAAATTGTCCATATGCCACATATGCTTTAATTATTTGGAGGGGAGGAGAGCTATCGAAAACTTGCTTACAACAAGACTTAAATCTATAGGTTTTCAAAATATTATCTTAAACATTTTATATAATCCTACCCAAATGAATAATTTAACATTAGGACCTGAACAAAATATTATTAGACCTCTGTGATGATTAGGTGAAATGAGGAATTTTAAAACACTATTAGGTTAGCTTTTATTATACATAATGAGAATCTCCCAGATGGTGTAGAAATCATTAAAAATTAATTTTATAGCCACTGGACTTGTCTTAAAGTGTCTTGAACTGATAAGCCATCATAATTTTCTACATTGCTTCAGTTCATTGATGAAGCCAAGTAGCTGGCTTTTTAAAATTGATGATCTTATTATAATTATTAAAGTGTAGTGCATTCGTTTCGCCTAAGGTGTTTAGATTGAGTCCCCCCCCAAAAATATATGTTTTAGTACAGTAAATCTCAAATATTTCAATAATTAAGACTCTTTTTAATATAAAATATTGGTTATAGGCCCATATTGTTAAAGGTGGCCTTTTAATATTTGCTGATTGAGAAGGTGTATGATACAGAGCTACTATGAATTAAGTATTGGTTTAAAGTAAAGATGCATTTAGTAACCCAAATGTCACTTATACTTATTTGAAATGTAAATATATACTATACATACTAATAGTATAATATGTATTATATGCAGGATTAAATAGTTATTCCTATAGCCCTACTATCCTGTTAGGAATGTGTGATTCATACTGAACCATTGTTCTAGACTTTGTTTAAGAAGGTATACAATGTCAGTGTCATGAAACGATGGGCATCAAAGAAGATTGCTGTATCAGTGGATAAAACATGTGTCTAAAGTCTGAAGCATGCCCATGCTGAGAACTTAGCTGGCTTCTTTTGATGTCACAACAATTTTAGGAAGGAAACAACTCTTGGGTCACTGTGGTGCTATTTATGCATCACAGGGACCAACACACAAATTTACAATCTCTCATGTTCTAAATAAGTGTAAATGCCTTTGAAGTTCCTCCTTAGTACCATGGTGATTTTCAACTGGTGTGTTGCAAGAATTTTAATTTAAAACATGCTATCCTGACTACTTAGTCAGGGGCCCTGACCTCTTTTCTTTCAGATGGTCAAATAAAATATAACAACAGCCAACACAACAATAGCCATCTGGTATAAATGAATCAAAATTATATTATTATTTTTGTCAGATCAGCAAAACTATAATCTATTGTTTGGTGTGCTGCAGGATTTTACTAATGAGTTTATGTGTGCCATGAGATGAAAAAGGTTGAAAACATTGCCACAGACTAATTAATGCCATAGAGCGAGTCTGACATGTATTCGTGTTATTAGTGTTAATAATGCTCCCAACTCCATTTTAAAGTCTGCAAATTGGCTAAATCCTTACAAACACTGGCATTATGTATCATAATTTCTACATTTATTTTCAGAAATAAAATCAGATAGTTTGCTAAAGGCCACTTTAGTAATATTGTCTCAATCTATGTTTGCCTAACTATGAATTAATAATAAAGTAATCTTTTCTCTTTTTGTATCTGTCATTTATACAACATAATTTTTCTTATAAAATCAATGTTCATATTTACATATATTATATAGACATGTATACATATTTGTAAATGTTTACATATATTATACTTAATATCTCTAGGGAATAGTAACACATTTATCACGCTTCTGCATATAAAGATGAAAATATTTTAGCTGTGTCTCATGCCAAACAGGCTTGTCAGGTTTGCTCTATGTGTGTACACATTCACTAATTAATGGGTTGTGTCTGGTGACTACAGTGTGTCATCAGGCCAACTGCACACAGCTACCACCCCTAATAGCAACATTTTGGCAAAGGCATATATTTGAAAAAATGAGATTAGTATAACAGTTGGGAGAAAAAGAAGAGAAACAGAAACAAGCAAACCACTAAGAGGATAGGAAAATTTGAGCACTGCAAAATATGAAAAGAGATGAAATAACTAGTTACTCAAGTCCAAGGTAATTTCTTGAGTCTGGTTCTCACAATGTTTCAGCAAAAACTTTCTGATATTTTTCATATTCGTGCTATGTTTTCACCTATGCGGTTGTAACAGTTGTAAATTCTGTCTTTTCCAGGACTATTTCTACTTCATGCATTCTGTATTTGTCTCCCTATAAGAATACTTGAACTCATCAGCCCATGTAGGCACATAGATTCCAAAAAATATGGTCACAGTGTAAAAGCTACAACATCAATATAGGCTGCTGAGTTTGCCATGGAAAATTTACTTCAACTGCCAGTCAAGAAGAGTGTTCTAGAACCTTTACACCAATGATGACAGCACAGCATTGTGGTTAGGAACTGGGAAATTATGGGAACCTGTCTTCTCATTCTGCCATTAACAACTGTGACCACAGGCTAGTTACCTAACCTTCCAAGTCTTGGTTTTCTCATTTGAAAATGAAGATCAGCGAAGAGCCTATTTCAAAGGGTTTAAATGAGATTAAAGGCATGGTATAAATATTCAATAATAGTTAACTTTATTAAATGGCAATCATTGGATATCAACATTTGAGGCCATATCAGTTTATCTAGGCATGTCTAAAACAAAATGGTCATGCTAAAAATCTTTGGAAAGAATCTTATCCCTTTTTTTGGTTCTCTATTATTGTCTGAGTTAGCTTTGCAACTTATAAAGGAGGATGGTCTATCCATCTTGGACAAATATCACTACTTCAATGCTCATTGTCACATGTATCATGGGAAAATTCCCAATGGCCTTTCTTGGTACTGATTATAATTATAGCATGTACTAGTTAGTGGGTTAGTTATTGAAAATTGAAAAGGTAAATAGAGGTTTAAAGAAGCAACAAAACAAGTCATTCTACTTCTTTATAAATAAGGCAATGGCCGTTTTATGTGTGTAAGGGGTAGGCAAAAAGTAGATTTACACTTGTTCCTATCCTATATAATAAATGCCTAATATGCAAGTTGTCCCCTGGACCGGAGTTCCACTGGGAGTTTGACTGCTTGACCAGTTGCTATGACATGCTCTGGCCACCAGGGGTCAGACACTCCAAACGGTAGGTTAGCTTGCTGTGGACTCTGGTGGGCTGGACTGGAAAGTGAGGTGTGAGGTGAGAGCCTTCAGGAAGCTGCCAGGGTTTGGCCCATGCCCCAGGCAGAGGAGGGTGGGGGCAGGAGTCAGGAGGGACCAAGGCTGCAATGTGATCCAAGAGCCATGGACCACACAGCCCTCCACAGCCTGTGGCGTTCTCAGTGTGCAATTTATAATCTTCAGAGCTGCTTCTTTTTATTTAAGTTCCACTAACTACTCCAGGAGAGTGGGTAGTACCATTACGGGAGGACGGGTCTACCTGCCCAAGGCCAAGGGGCGGCCTTGGGTTCCAGGGACTGGATGCAACAGAGAGAGGGGCGGGGCTGAGTCAGAGGCACGAAGTCCAAAACTTGAAAGGAAGTGGGAGGCAGCCAGGGGGCGGAGGATGACAGCTGTGCAGTGGCCTAGAAAAAACTGCTGGGTGGGGGCAGCTGAGGAGCCTGGTGCCTCCTCCCCATGACCCATCACCCCAGCTCTTCCCTGGGCTTGCCCCACACAGTTCAGCACCACCGCACAGCCCCGCCCACACTGCCTCACCCTCCCCCCCCATAGCCCCGCCCCACTCTGACCCACACAGCTTTTGGAGGAGAAAGGAGGAGACTGCAGACAGGAGGTCGCAGGATAAGGAGGCAGAGCCAAATTAGATGGAGGGGAGGGAGGGAGAGACCCCACAGGACTGGGGACAGAGAAGGGCGGGGAAGGAGGGGCCCTTGCAGAGAAGTTTCCCTTGGTTGAAGTAGAAATCCTGACACTCCCATTTTACAGACCCTGGCAGAGTGTGTGTGTGTGGGGGGGGGGGGCGTGGGGGGGTGGCAAAGACAAAAGAGGGTGTGAGGGGACTGGATGGATGGAGAGTAGGACGTTTGATTCATGGCCTATTTATTTTTGTTAAAATATTTTTATTGATTTCAGAGAGGAAGGGAGAGGGAGAGAGAGATAGATTCTCTCTCATTATTGATGTTTCTATCTGCTGCCTCCTGCTCACCCCCTCCTGGGGATTAAACCCACAACCCAGGAAAGTGCCCTTGACTGGAATCAAACCCAGGACCCTTCAGTCCGCAGGCTATGGGTCTATCCACTGAGCCAAACCATATAGGGAAACCCATGGCCTATTTAAAACTGCTGCAGTAGGCTGAGCAGTAGTCTTACCAGGATGGTGTTACCTGATAATGAGTGTGTCTCTCCTTATGTTGGGGTAATCTGAACTGCAGTGAAGGAAAGACACCCATGGAGTCTGGAAAGGGTTTCCATGACTACCAGGGGGCAGATGTTCTGACCAGTAAGTTAGCTTGCTGCTGGGGTTTGGCCGATCTGGACTGGGCGAGACGGGGCTGGACATGCCCTGGAGCCCTCCCGCAGTCCCTCCTGCTTCCCCTCCCCGGCCACAGGCCCCGATTGACTCTGATCGGGACTGGGCCAGATGGCTCTGATGGGCTCTGATCACTGACCAGGTGGAGGGACCCCACCTGTGCAGGAATTTGTGCACTGGGCTTCTAGTGGAAAATAATACAACAATTAAGAAATAATATTACCAAATGAACTCTATGTTCATGTACTCACAACTACAGATCTACTTTTGGCTACCTCCTGTATTTTTGTTCCATTTCCCTTTAATTCCTCAGGCTAGATTATAAGAGGTAGACTGTGGATATAAACATTTTAATACCTTTGATAAAGCTATTTAAATTGTTTTCTAAAAGTGCTGTGCTCATTCGTATTCCTAGCACCAGTGTTTTGAGACTGCCAGCTTCTTCACATCCTTGTTGGCACTCAGTAATTTTTTAAAAATACCATTGAAGACTTCTTGAGGCCAAACTTGTAAAGTGAATAGCACAGTTGCCTCTAATCCTCTGTTATTGAAGAGACACTATTTGATCAGTAATGTTTCCCTAGCCTGTATTAGTTCTGTATGTTTTATATTAGAAAAGGTTAAAGAGGATCAAAGTTTATCATACTTATTTGTAGAGTTGCCTTGAAAAAGACTTACTTGGTCCTGTAACAAAGAGGTGATTGCAAGAGTGGTGATCCTTACAGCTTTGAGACCAGTCATGGGAATACAGAGCTGTTCTATATTTCCCTTCAAAATCATTATCCTAAGTCATGTCCAAGGTAGTTATACAGACAGTGTAATTCAATAGCTCTAAGGAGAGGCTACCACGGTTACCTGGAACATCAGACAGGAGACTTCTTCCCAGGCTCATTATACTAACACAATTACTTGTCTGAATGAAAGTGAAAATGTCCGAGTGCTTTTTTTTTTTTTTTTTTAACTTTGTTAGTGGCATAAATTTTATTCTTATTTATTCCAAAGCATCGTGAAGAATGTATTTGAAGTCAGTTCTATGATTTGATTTCAAATACATCCTGGATGGCCTGCTTGACCTACAGCTAAATTTCAGTGTTTATGTTCACTGTTCCTCAAGGGGAGAATCAAATGGAAAGCAGTGGTTATTATGCCATTGAATACGTATAATTAATAGACATCTTTCTCATAGAAGATGGCGATTGGGATGGAATGATAGTTATGAAAAACAAACCTAAGTTAAGCCATCTTAAATCTGTAAGTCCTCTCCCTTTCCTCCATATGCCCACTTCCTACCTTTGTTTGGGGTTCTTTTCCCCCACTATGCACCATCTCACATACTAGATACATTCATTTATTTATTTTTGGTTATTGGTTTTCTCATTCCACTAGAAGTATGTTTCATGAAGGCAGGGATTTGGGCTGTTTTTTTTTTCCACTGCTCCATCCCCTGTGTCTAGATTACCTGAAATCCCATAGTAGATGGTTAATAACCGTTTATGAAGTTAGTTAATACTTACAAAAATTAAATTTTTAGAAAATGCAATGAAAAACAAGATGAAATAGATATGACTAGTTTTTTTATAATTAAAGCTAAATTATGTTTAACTTTTAGCTCACATCTCTCAAAGATAAAGCAATATAGCATAATGCTAATCAAAGCTTTTAAAATGCAAGCGCATAACTGGTGATATGTAAGGTATATTTAGGGAGGTATATTCTTTATTGAATATAAATATTTCCAAAGCCAGATTTGCAGTTTCTGTTAAATACCATCCATTTATACCCATTGAAGTTGGGGAAATTTGGCATTTGGGACAATGCTGTCATCTTTTTCTCTTTTCACTCAATAAATTCAGTCTTTGTTGCTGAAAATGTTTTTATGATTATTCTTTTGACTTCTTTATATATTTATTCCATAACTGAAGAAAAACAAGAGGGACACAAAGAAGAGGAGGGAAAGGAAGGAAGAGTGTGAGAAGACAGAAGTATTTATGATATGAATGAATAGAGATATATAACCAACTATTTATAAAACAATTGATAAGACAGAGGTAAATAACCTATTGAGCATTTATTATATGTCAAGCATTGTTCTGAATCCATTATTATTATTATCCTCATAATAACCATATTAGCTGAGTTCTATTATAATTACCAATTTTCAGATGAGGAAATTGAACTTCAAAGTGATTAAGAAACTCATTCAAAACATAAATGGTGAAGCTATCAAATTGTTTATATCACTGAAACATTGCAAGGTGCATTATTATTTCATGTATTTATAAAAAAGAAAAAATAGAATTGTAATTTTTAACATATTAAAAGAAGATGTTTAGGCTCTTTACATTAATTTTATATATCATTATTTTTTATTCTTTTTCTTTATTGATTAAGGTATTACATATGTGTCCTTATACCCCCATTGCCTCCCCACCCCCCCACTCATGCCCTCACCCCCTTGGTGTTTGTGTCCATTGGTTAGGCTGCATCCTTTGGTTGATCTCGCCCCCTTACCCCCACCGTCCCCTACCTTCCCTCTGAGGTTTGACAGTCTGATCAATGCTTCTCTGTCTCTAGATCTGTTTTTGTTCATCAATTTATGTTGCTCATTATATTCCACAAATGAGTGAGATCCTGTGATATTTATCTTTCTCGGACTGGCTTATTTTGCTTATCATAATGCTCTCCAGTTCCATCCAAGCTGTTGCAAATAGTAAGAATTCTTTCTTTTTACTGCAGCATAGTATTCCATTGTTTTTTCTTTATTGATTAAGGTATTACTCAGTTTTTTAATCCACTCATCCGCTGATGGGCACTTAGGCTGTTTCCAAATCTTAGCTATGGTGAATTGTGCTGCTATGAACATAGGGGTGCATATATCCTTTCTGATTGGTGTTTCCAGTTTCTTGGGATATATTCCTACATCAAAAAGAAAATACAAACAAAATAAATAAGTTCTTTCTAAAACACTTTACATTCAGAAGATGACTCATCAAATCTCTTTTGACTCTCTGTAACATTAAGGGAAGTGGTAATACTATATTCATTAAATGCATGCTCCATTGTTGTCTCTGGGACTTTATTCCAAGCCACTGACACCCATTCTGCAACTTTTGATGCTGGCATATCCCAGAACCCACACAGAGGTATTAATGAAGGGTTTTCAACAATGACCAGGACTTCAGTTTTTTCTAAAACGATCCTTAAAAGGCTTAATAAGTTGAAACATAGAGGGTCTGCACTTGTCTAGTCAGGTCTGGAATAATAATCAAATTAGCACTTCACAACAAGTATAAATATGTAACAAGTGCCACTTAGCCTCGGGTGATCATAAACACTATGAATTTGATGATATTGAAATGTGTGTGTGTGGAGTAAATGTTTCAGAATAAATAAAATAAATTAAATTTCTTACCTGGGTAATGGGTGCACAGGTGCTCATTATGTATATGTAAATTGTCTATTCGAGGAGGTATTTGAGAGCAAAATGGGCCCGGGCAATTGGAAGCGTATTCCCTCCCCAGTCCTTGGAATGCATGTTCTGCCCACTGGTTCATCAGTGGGACCCATTTTTAAGGATGCAGCCTTGAGAGAGCCATATGTTGTTGAGACTTGAGACCCTCTGGATGGCATAAGTGACTGAACCCAGTTAAGGCCTCTAAATAAATATAAGGTCTGGCAGTTGGATGGGGAGATCTACTCATCTTGCATTCACCCATGAGAAGCTTCATATGTAAGTTTTCCTTTCTTATTAAACCTGACATCTACCAATATGGAGTGGTCAGCCCCTTTTTTCCATCTTTCTTGCCCTCCATACACTGGGACCAGTTTATAAGCCAACAATGTTATAGCAAATGATTAGATGAGCCATGAAAGTTAGGTTGGGACCTACATATGCCGAATGTTGTGTTTCATGAAAAAGTAAGTTTTACTAAAGAAATTTCTCCAGAAGGGCAGTGAAAACACACACACACAAATATGCTTAATTTTAAAAGACAACTCTGATAGAAATGTAAAATATAAACTAATTATGGCTGGAAGCAGAATTAAGGGGACTAAGAAACACAGGGGAGAGACCACAGTAAATCTGGGTTAGTGTCAAAAGTGGGACAGGGAACTGGGTGAATGACAGAAGTCCTCTGAAATTCTACAAGTAAATATCAGACATATCCTTAATTTTTTGCCAATCTTTATGACAGTAAAATGTTAAAATAAATATTAAATACATTAAATAAAATATTAAAATAATTTACTAGTACTTTAGATTCTGGATGTGTTTAGATGTCTAAATGCAGTAAGTTTGTTTTATTTAGAGGTTCTGGTTATAAGTTGGAACATCTATACTAATAAAAGGGTAATATGCAAATTGGTCATGATGCCCTCACAGTAACAACTGAACAACAGACTGCGTGGGGCAACCAGGCTGGCATAGGTGGGAAGTTGGGGGCAACCTGGTCGGCAGGGGGGGTAGTTGGGGGCAACCAGGCCAGCGGGGAGGGGCAGTTAGGAGCAATCAGGCTAGCACACAGAGGCAGTTAGGTGTGATCAGGCTGGCGGGGGGGCAGTTAAGGGCCATCAGGCAGGCAGGCAGGCAGACAGGTGAGCAATTAGGAGCCAGTGGTCCAGGATTGTGAGAGGGATGTCTGGCTGCCAGTTTAGGGCCTAAATAGGCAGTCAGACATCCCCCGAGAGGTCCTGGATTAGAGAGGGTCCAGGCTAGGCAGAGGGGACCCCTCTCCCCCAATGCATGAATTTTATGTACTGGGCCTCTAGTAGTGTAATATCTAGACATATTTAGGGAACAATTGTCACTATACTACTTAATATAATATTTAGCTTTGATACCTATAAAGTCAATGTCTCAAATGCAAATAACTTTTAAAAGTACTCTTTATTTTCAAAGATATTGTTCCAATGTACCTCAAATAGTACAAGGGATATGTATGTGGTAATTATTCAGTATCTATTAAAGTCCCATGATAATTGGCATATGGTGTTATATAACAGTACATAATAACATATGATGACTGTAATTAAGTGCATTGACTTAAGACTTTGTCTTTTAACTACCCTCAGTGGATACTGAATGGAGGTAAATTAAAGGTTCATTAAGCTGTGTTCAGAAGAAAAAACATGTTTTCAAATGGCAGATGTACTGCAGAGTTAAATGGAATTATTAAGATCTGTTCTTTAGTGTTTTCTCAAGTGCCAAGTCCAGACTCAACTCTTTGAAATGTTTTAAGAAATTAAAAAGAACATTAATTTTCACAGTTTATTTAACATTTGAGCTTTAGATGTGTAAAACATTGGAAATGTGGTTGTTTCTATATCAAAGTGACTTTTGGTGTGTTTTTTGTTTTGTTTGTTTAATGTTCTGTGTCTGCAAGGAAAAGCAAAGCAGAAAGGAAAACAATAATGTATGCTGTGGAGGTAGACAAAACATCTGCAGCACCCAGCATTTTCCCATTTAGATGATCCAGAATTTACATTTCTAAAATAAGAATTGTCCTTTCTAATTTGAATGGGTAGTTACAGAAAAGAATCACAGACAATGGGATATTTTTAACTGATTCTTAATCCTAAAGGTGTCAAAAATGCATTTAAAACATTAAAAAATGTAATGAATTTGAGCTTTCCTATACATTTACCACTCTAATAGCATTATTAAGCATGTGGCTAAGGATTGTCCTTTATTTAGTATTATTATTATAAATGCAATTTAAGCATTCCAATTCACTGGCACAGGAATATTTACTAATATTTGCTCTTTTAAAAAAATGTTTCTGATGCTAACATCTTATAGCTAGGAAGAGGCTTTAGTTTTCACAACAAATAACAGTATAGATGTGCATGTTTATTTTATGAGCAAACATGAGTATGTGGATAAGAAAGGGTGGAATCCTGAATCTTACCAGTGGACAACAAATCTTGAAGTCAAAACATTTCTTTCCTTGAAACTTTCCCTTGATCAAGTATGAAACATGTATTTTTACTTCTGTATACATTTTGGCATCTTTTTTCCTCAGGCCTGTATAGAACACCTGCATCCTTACTGGGAACAATTTTATAAATGAAGGCATTTTGGCTGGGGTTTATGAAAGAAAGTTGCAGCAAAAGTCAGAGGAAGAATGATAGTTTACAATAAACTCTTCTTTTAAATAGGTTTCATTGCAATATAAATTATCCTAATATATAAAAACCCTGGGTCCATCACATCCACAATGAGCAGGTTGCTGTGGTGACCCAGCAATGGCTGCTGCAGCTGCAGGCGTGGTGACCCAGCACTGACTGCTGAGGGGGCTGTGAATCAGGCCTGGAGAGAGGCCTGAAGAGAAAATCAGGGTCTGATCCGTAGCCTCTGTGGCAGCTGTTGATCAGCACTTGCATCTCTCTTTCTCTTTAGGCATGTCCAGCATCCATGCCTCAATTTCTCTCCAGGCCCCCACCAGGGCTACTGATCAGCCCTGCCTTTCTGATCAGGCCCCTTTGACAGACCCAGAGATGCTGATTGGCATAGAAACTGGTACCAATCGGAACCAAATCTGGGTCAACTGTGAGAAGCCAATGGCTGCCTAGAAGACAGAGCTTTTGATGCTGACTGGCATAGAAACCGATCAATCAGAACAAAATTGGCGGGCAGAGGAGGGTAGTTGGGGTGAGATCAGGCTGGCAGGGAAGGGCCTTGGGAGTGAGATCAGGCCAGCAGGGGAGGGCAGTTGGGGGCAACCACGCTGGCAGGGGTAGGTAGCTAGGGGTGAGATCAGGCCAGCAGGGGAGGGCAGTTGGGGGCAATCAGGCAGGAAGACAGAGAGGTTAGGGGTGATCAGGCAGTCAGGCAGAAGCAATTAGGGGAGATCAGGCAGGCAGGCAGGTGAGCAGTTAGGAGACAGTGGTTCCAGATTGCAATCAGGCAGGAAGACAGAGAGGTTAGGGGTGATCAGGCAGTCAGGCAGAAGCAATTAGGGGAGATCAGGCAGGCAGGCAGGTGAGCAGTTAGGAGACAGTGGTTCCAGATTGCAAGGGAGATCTCCAACTGCTGGTGGGATAGGGCCTAAACTGGCAGTCAGACCCCCAAGGGGTCCCTGATTGGAGAGGATGCAGACTGGACTGAGGGAACCCCACCTCCATGCACAAATTTCATGCACTGGGCCACAAGTATATCATAAAATACACCCATTTGAAGTATGCCACTTAATGGACTTTTTATAATCAAATTGTGTTCTTTATATATGCTGGCTAATGTACTTTATCACATATGGCTTGCAATATTTCCTTTCATTTTGTGATTCATTTTGTTTTTTTACTTTCTTGGAAGTACAAAGGTGATTTGATGAAGTACAATTTATCATTTTTCTTTTTGTACTTGTGCTTTTTGCAATACAGTATTGAGATACAGAAATGTTGGGCAAAAATACACTGGGCCTGAAATATGTTTTTAAAAAGACATTTTCTGAAATGTTTTTGCATATAAGCATCCAGATTATGCTCAATGTCTGAAGGGGGAGGTGGGATGTTGAAGTCAACAACTCCAAGTCAAAGAGAGTTTTTGAAACTTTGGAACAAGTAACAGGCTAGGGAAGGTGACTTTCTATATGCATCTTTTCTATATACTTAAGGCCCTGTGTATTTTTGCCCAACATTTCTTTTCTGGAAAGCAAAATGAATAAGCAAGAGTCTTTCCGAGTCTCTAGAGAAGAGTTCCCTGATGAAGCCAAGGAGGTAAAAGAGCCAACACCAAAATAACTTATTCTTCCCTTAAATGGTGTAGGATACTATTGCTATTTCCCCTATTTAGCTTACTATCTTTAAGGATTTGTTTTCAGTAAATATAAGAGTTGTTACATTCTGAAGGTAGTGTTTTGCATATCCTAGAAAAATTTAGACTCTTTTTATAATAATTATTAAGAGGTTATTTCTCTGTGTTTTATGGTTACTATAACCTGGTTTTTCTTTAAGATCTTAAATTCTTAAAGTAGAAATTATGCCATCAAAATAGTTTTTAGGTTTCTGTATGTACCTTAATTTAGCTCTTAAGTTTCCAAGTTGGTGAAGGTTCACTGTACCAGTAATATGACTAGAGTATCTATAATAATAAAGGCATAATATGCTAAATAGACCAGACAGCCGAACGACCTTCTGGACATCATTCCGGATGTCCTTCCAGATGACTTTCCAGACAAAGCCATGGTTGCAGGGTCTGAGGCAGAGGTGGTTAAGGGTGAACAGGCAAGCAGGTGAGCAGTTAGGAGTAATCAGGCAGGCAGGCAGAGTGGTTAGGGGTGATCAGGCAGGCAGGCGAGTGGTTAGGAGCCAGTGGTCCCAGATTGCGAGAGGAATGTCCAACTGCCGGGACCCTTCTGGGATTGGGCCTAAACCAGCAGTCGGATATCCACCAAGGGATCCCGGATTGCGAGAGGGTGCAGGCCGTGTTGAGGGACCCCGCCCCCCTGTGCACAAATTTTGTGCACTGGGCCTCTAGTGTTTTCATAAAGTCTCCCAAAGTTAGCAGCATCTGCTTAAGCAGTTCACCCTTAAACAACATTGGTTTGAACTGCATAGGTCCATTTACACATAGGAGAGCAGTTAGGGGGATTAGGGAGAGCAGTTAGGGGGATTAGGCTGGCAGGTAGGTGAGCAGTTAGGGTGAACAGGCTGTCAAGGGAGAGCAGTTAGGGGATCAGGCTGGTAGGCAGGTGAGCAGTTAGGAGCCAGGGGCTGTGAGGGGTCCCAGATTGGAGAGAGTGCAGGCCAAGCTGAGGGGACCCCCTTCCCATGCACAAATTTCATGCATGGAGTGGGGTCCGGCCAGCCTGACCAGGGGAAGGGACATGGGTGGTTTGCCGGCCTGCCAGCTGGTCAAACTCCTGGTTGAAGGGACAATTTGCATATTAGCCTTTTATTATATAGGATATACACTGAATGGCCAGATTATTATGCATTCAGAGATCATAATAATATGGCCATTCAGTGTGTGTGTGTGTGCGTGTGTATGAAACCGGAGATATATATATATATATATATATAAATATATATCCCTTCCAATTCCATCAATCTAAACATATTTCTTTACCAGGTCCCAGTATGTACCTTTGTCTCAATTAAGAGAGTAACCTTGCTTTGACTCCTACATGCAGATACTAATTCCCAACTTTCTGCTTGAGTTCATCTTCATTATTTCTTCAAGTGACTTCTTCATTCTTAAGCCCTATCCATTTTTTTAAGGCACAGCTTGAGTTCTCACTGAAACCCTGCTTAATTTCACCTTTCCTAAATTCTTATCTTAGATCTCACACTTTACTTTTTAATTAAGCTTCAAGTATATATATAAATTAGTTTCATCTTTGCTTATAGAATGTAATTTACTTAGAGCACTTTCTTATATAGTATTTTGGTTTATATTTTCACTAGAGGCCCAGTGCATGGGGTTTGTGCACTGGGGTAGCATGGCCTGCAGGTATCGGCCCACTGTGGGCGTGCCACTCATCCCAGTTAGCCAGTCAGCTGGTCAGCCAAGTGGCTGCTCCTACTGTGGGAGCAGCTGCTCATGCCGGTCAGCCGAGTGGCTGTGGACCTGCCCTCTGAGCAGTTGCTCCCACTGTGGGAGTGCACTGACTACCAGGGACCAGCTCCTGTGTTGAGCACCTGCCCCCTGGTGGTCAGTGTGCGTCATAGTGACTGATTGACTGGTAGTTCTGGTTATTCTGGTCATTCCGCAGTTTGGTTGCTGCTCTTTTATTATATAGGATAGTTCCAATACTAATATTCTTGTTACCAAATTCATCTTAGAGATGATGATTGACAGCCACTTATAGATGTTTGCTCTGTCTTAAGAACTGCACTAAGTGCTTACAATTTATTCATTGAAGTCTCACAGTGACCCGCGCGTCCCCCCCCCCCCCCATAACTGATGTGTGTGTCAATATCTACAGTCTAGGAAGCAGGATCTTAGAAAAATTAATATCCTGTCTTAATCAGTAAGTGGCAGCATTGGGATTCATGCCTGCTTCTCTTTTAAACCCAAGTGAATGATGTCTTTTACTGTACTGTATTGCAAAATTGTTATTGTTTTTACTGTTATGACATGTTTGATTCATGTGTCACCAAGTTTTTTATAAAGGGCCTCCTGGCTTTAACAGAAATGGAAGACTTTGTTTTTAATTATTAGAATCTGCATGTTAGATATGTAGTTTACTATTTCTTTCCTGTTGAGTCCATAATGTGCATTATGCAACTTAATTAGAATACCATAAAATTAGTCCAATTCCAAGAATATCTGATTGCACCTTTATAAAAACATGTTTCATTTTTAGCTTGAACTTATGTCTCAGAGATGAAAAATGAAGCCTGATAAACATCAATGTTATTTCTGGCAATTTTGATTGTAATTTAGGAGGGAGGGGGAAAGGGAGAGGTGCTTTGTTTTAAGAACAGATGATTTAGTAAACCCTAATTTTGTTGCATTAAAAAAAGTCAAACTTGGTATAGTTTTTTCTTACCTCCCTATTTTTAAAGAATAAATAAAAATATTTTCCCTGACTGTTTTTTCTCAGTGGTTAGAGCATTCATGTGGACCGAAGCGTCTCAGGTTTGATTCCCAGTTAAGAGTCTGTACCTCCCTTGGTTACAAGTTCAATCCCTGCCCCACTGGGGATGGAATGGGAGGCAACCAATCAATGTGTCTCTGTCAGTGTTTTTCTCTCTTCTCTCTTCTCTCTTCTCTCTTCTCTCTTCTCTCTCTCTCTCTCTCTCTCTCTCTCTCTCTCTCTCTCTCTCTCTTTCTCTCTCTCTCTCTCTCCTCCCTCCCTTCCATTCTCTCTAAAAGTCAATGGAAAAAGTATCCTCACTCCTTGGGTGAGGATTAAACTGTTTCCCCCCCTCTTTTCTTTGGAACAATTTGTTCACGCTTTAGGAGCCACTTAATTAAATAATTACCTGCTGGAGCACCATCTGTTTTTGCCCTCTAAATAAGAAGGATGGCTTTCTTTTACAGAGGCTTCAAGAAGGTGCCAAGAAGCAATAAATATCATCAGCAGATGGAATGAGGCACTTCAAGCTCTTCAGAGTCAGTCTTGACCATTCTGGGCATAGCTAAATGGATTTTTCTGGATAGGTTCCTTTCCAAATGCATTATGTGCAGGAGGGGAGTCGTATTGATCTCCCAAAGATCTCTTCCCATTCTCCCCCTCAAGATGCAGAGCCTGATTTTGTTTTTAACTCTTCATATGCCCACATAACCACTTTGGTTCTGAACGCTGTATGTAAATAACTTTATAATGTGTCCAAGGGATTCAGAGTGGGTGATTCTGGGATGGATTTTCCAGAGGTCAATGATCTGAGGCTGCTTCCTTCCTTCTCCTGCTCCTGTGTGGCCCATTCCCCCCGACACAGTCTTCACATTGCACACACAGCTCAGAAGTCTCTCATTTCACCCTTTCATTCCAACCTCTTGGGCATGTGAATCCACTTGTGGTTTTCCTTTTCCAGATCAAGAATATTCCGGATTTGAGGTGGCTGGGTATACATGTGAGAAATTAATTTAATTAGTATTAATCACTCTATTTGTCATTTATCTTACATTAATTGTGTAGAATGAATCATTAGAACTTAAAACATACATTCATGAATGATTTTATTTGGTTTTCACATACACCAATTTGGTTTTACCTATGAAGAAAACAGTGATTTTGCCCTGGGGTTCATAGCTAGTAATTGGGCATTCAAACTTCAGATCTACTTCTCTTGATTCTTAATAGTTTATAATTTTAAAAACAGTGGCAGTTATATTGGGTTTTATAGTTTATCAACTGTCTTTAGTTACAATGTTTAACTCCATTCATCAACTAACTCTTAAAAGAACATAGGATAGACAGTCATCCTCTTTTAAAGTCTGAACAGGCTGAAGTAATTGCTATAATACATGTTGCTGATAAAATTGCAATTATTTTACCCTAAATTCTATACTCTTCAATATGCCATATCTATTTGGAGCCTATTTTTAATACATGTTTTATTTATTTCAGAGAGAGAGAGAGAGAGAGAGAAACATTATAACTTGGACTTTAAAAGTCTCTTTGTGGATAATGACATGGCACTATCGGTTTGTTTCCATCTTAGAAAAAATTGCCAGGTCTCTCCATTTAGGGAGAAATAGGGGTCTCTGTAGGGGTTCTGATCTAAGGATGGACTGGTTAGGTCTAATTTAATATTAAAAGCTAGCCCGGAGCCACTGCATTATCTCTAGCTGCAGAAGGAAGCAAAAATAGAAAAAGATGAAGTAGTTACTGAGACACAGAAGTGTTAATCTCATTTTCAGTCTAAATAAATGGTTGTGCTAGTACCATCAGCAGCAGCTGCCTCCTACATGCCCCCCACTGGGGATCAAGCTCGCAACCTGGGCATGTGCCCTGACTTGACTGGGAACTGAACCTCGATTTCCTGATTCATAGGTGGACACTCAGCCACTGAGCCATGCTGGCTGGGCTGGAACTATTATTTTTTTGAGCAGTTACAAGGTTCCAGATACTGTGCTAGGCTCTGAAGATGAAAGATAAGGAGACAAATTAGGTACAATCAGGAGTCTGAACCTGAGGACATGCCATGCAGAGGAAGAGCATGTGCCATGTGTGCTTGGCAGCAGGGAACACAGCGAAGGGTCAGAATGGAAGTTCAGGCCAGGGCACCAAGGTCCCATTCATAGCCTTGGAGATGAGAATGGGAAGTGCCATGTTAGTGCAGAATAAAACATCGCATAGGCTTTTATCCATCAAGTGACAGTATTTTTGAAAAAATGGTATTCTGGTTATTTACTACCAACTTTTGTGGTTTTACACAGCACCATTTTACTATGTCTCATTATCTAATCAGTGGGCCAATTCTTTTGTTGCACATGCTTGTCACTCAGTGGAAATCATTTGGTGGCTGGTCTGGTCTCACATGATTGGCATTTGGGTTTAGATGACTGGGCTCAGCTTCTTCTCCATATGGTCTCAGTGCCTCTCCACATGGTCTCTCCAACAGGGTAGTTGGACTTCTTTGTGCTCAGGGCTCCAAGGATTCTGTCTTTGTGAAATTTATTCATCCTTAACTACAGTTCTCATAAGACACTTTAGGAAATGAATGTCGCACTATCATTCAATCTGTTACTTTAAGAGTTAGCATATTTAAGTTAAATGATTGCTCTTAGGATATGTATGTAGACCTGACAAACCATAGATATAAATGTGAAGACATTGTTAATTATTCAAAGGTTGTCAAAATTATGAATTTAGTCCAACAAACATTTGCATGGGCAAAGAAGTATTTTAAAAATAGTGGGTAATAAAAATATGAATAATATTTCTTGGGAGCAGACCAAAGAGAAAAAGTCTATTGCAAATTAAAAATTAAAAATTGATTAAAATTACAAGCCTAGGCAGCCAGGAGCTATCAAGCTGGATGTAAAGTATATTTGAGGAAGCCACAAGGGAGTTTATTGAGGCCAGAGAGTGGTGGGTTATATCTATGTGTGAATGTGTGAGGTATTCACTTCTGCTCCCTTTTCCTCTAAAAGACTCTAAGGAAGCTACATAGGGATGAAGATTACAGAAAAATGCCTTTATTGTGGGAAAATAATATTTTTTCTCAACACAGCAGACTGGATAACAACACAAATTCTGGATCCACACTGCCTGTATGTAAATCCTGTGTGATCTAGAGTAAGGGACTTCCACTTCTTTGTCCTTCTCTGGAAAACCAGAAGGACAAAATGGCAACCTGATGGTGTCTTTCCAGTGATTAAATGAATTAATATAAGCAGAGGGCACATAGTGGTACATAAATGTGCTGTTTTCCCCTAATACTATACACTTTAGCTAAATTAAATGAGTCAAGGTTATCTATTATTTACAACTTGTGTTGCAACATATGTTCCTATTTCCTTAACTTAATTTTGGTTTTCTATATCATTAAAGACATGCTCCTTTTGAGGTGGAAACTATAATATTTCTATTATTTTGGGCTCTCAAGTGCTTTAAATTACCTAGGAAACCATGAGAGAATTCCACACTTCACAGGGTTGGAAATAATAAAGAAAGGAAAGGAAAGGAGTGCTTTGGTTCCTAAGGTATGACTGAGATATAGAGATTTTGTTTGGGGACTATATACAGGTGATAGTTGTAGAGGATGATCGGAATGAAACCTTTCGCCAGTCACAATAGCTGAAGGGAGCCTTTGAAGAAATGTTAGGGAGAATGGTCTTTAGTTCTTCATACAGCATATCAGAGAAGAGAACTCACAGCAGCAGGTTAAGGATAAGTTGAATTTTACTATTATTTTGAAGACTCAAGATTTGTCATATTTGGAATGGGCAAAACATAATCCTTGGTTTGGTCATTAGGTCATTTCAAATTTTAAAAATCCACTGATTCCTTACAGTTTAAGATATAGCATTCACAATATATATAGAAGAATAAAATGAATACTTTTAGCCAGTTTTTTTTATTATTTTTCAATGAATTTATGAGACATCAATAATGAAATAAGTAAGAGTAGAAAAGTAAAGATGAAATAATGGGAAAGCCTTAAGTGAGACCAAAAATATAAAGAGAAGATAAAGTATGTATTATGGGAAGAAAAAAAATAAATGAGAAAAGAAACTAAAATTCATGTTGGTAAAGTAATAATATTTGACATTAAAAATTGAAATGATAGGTGAACTTAAACATTTTGTATGTATTATTATAAACTACCTTTCAATGGCATCAATTATTAAAAGTTCTGTTAAATGTTTTACATTTAATGTCTTTGTGAATATTGCATTTTCTTGCCTTTTGCCTGACATTTAACTTCATATCAGCACTACTTTTATGTGCCATTGGAGGTCTTTCATTTTTTATAATATTCCTGGTCATAAATAAAATATAAATGACATAAGCAGTACCCAGTCTAGTTTTTGGTAAATTGTTTAGATGCTTTAATTTACCCAAAACTATTAATATTAATTTACATGTATGTAAATTTTTAATAAATTTAATGTCTCAATGTCAAACTGTCATACAAATGTAATATATTGCTATAGTATTTTTCATCCTGTTTTTCTTATTTAATACATTCTTTTTTATTGAAAATGTTACAGTTTCTAGCACTATCAGACATAAGGAAAGGTCACTTATAGAAATAATTTGAATTTCCTACATTAAAAGAATGTTCTATCACCTTTATTTTTAGACATAATTTCATTTTTGTATCAGCAGGGAGTCTAGAAGAAAATTTTTATTTAGCTTCAAATATGTGTATATTTTTTATTATGGCATTTAAAAGTAAGAAAAAAATAGCAAAATATTGGGCAATTTGTTTCTCTTTTTTGTTGTTGCTTGAGATAATTCTTGATAGTATTTCAATCTTGATTTTGTCATCAGTTGTCAATATAAAACTGCACAATTCTTAGTTTTCTTACCATTAATATATTCCTATTATTTAGGAAAACATAATAATTCACTTAAATAACTTTAGCCCCCAAATTAAGTGAATATATATATGTGCGTGTATATATATGTATATATGTGTATATATTTTTTGTCTTATAAGGAGCATAACATACTGTTAACTATAATGGATTTCTTTAATTGGCTTTTGAGTTAAATAACCACTTTTAATTTTCTTCAGCTCATGGCCTAACAGTTTGAATGGTAAATTTTTTACATTTGTATCTTACCTTTGGAACTTTTACCCAGTATAAAATTGAGGTGGTTTATATGATATGTATTTTCTACCTAACTAAATTTTGAATGGACATAAACATATTATACCAACATGTATTTCTGGGCTGCTTTCCTTCCCACCAGTTAATCTCAGTATTGTGATATATCAACACTTCTCTGTAATAACATCCTAAAGTCAAATGGGGACTTATGCAAATGGGGATTTCATAAAATGAAAAGCAGAGATCTGGCGCATTCATTGGGTTACCACTGTGGGCCTGCAATAGTCATTCTGCAATAGCAGTGTGAATTCTAGAATAAAGCCCCTCCAGTTTGCAGAAACCTGTTGATACTACAAAGCATAAAGATATTTAAAAAGTTACTAAAAAAGTACCTTTGAAAAAAAGTGAAAAATGGAGTGCTTAGTAGATAAAAGCTTCATCTATTCCTGGAAATCCAAACGCCATAGTCAAAAAGCAGCAATTTAAGTTCATTCATGCGGGCTGAAAGGATCGAAAATTGCAGTGTCTCTACCAAGCTAAGAGGTTTCTCCTGGCAGACGGCTCTCAAAGAGCCAAGTGGTTGTTTGTATTGATGTGTTAACTCTTGACACCCTCAAAGCCCTCTCAGGCCAGAGTAAAGCACACATAGTAGGGAGTAGAACAGGATGGACCAAAGGGTTTTAGTAGCTGAAAACAGGTCAGAAGCAGGTCGCATGTGAACAGTAGCTTTCAAGTTCTAAGCAGAGTTGTTTTGGTGTTTGTCCCTTAGCAGTGGGAGAAAAGAGAAATGTTGCCAGTGTTGCTAAGAAGAGATCTAAAGTAGAGGCTGTGGTCTTTTCCTCACAGCAGTGTACCTGGAAGCAAGTGGCCCTTATTCAACACCACAGTGCTGGGAAGCAGTGATGCCTGCCAGGGCTCTGTGGAGAGCAAACGGCAGGATCCCCGAGGTCCTGGCGTCAGTCAGAGCACCCTTAGCCATCTAAGCATCAAGATTGGAACTTTCAGATCGAAAGGCAGAGACTCCCAGTGCTTGTGGTCACATTTGTGACATAACTCGGGGATAAATGAACCAATAAGATCTCTGAATTTGTTAACATCCTGCCAGCCTGGGGACTTTTAAAGAGTCTGAGGGTATACTTTTTAAAGTTTGGGAATTTGACAGGTCGGTTGTGATATTCCAGCGGCTTGCACTTACTAACTGTGAGAACTTAGGGAAATGATTTAAACTGTAAGCCTCAGACACCTCATCTGTAAAGTGGGAATAATACTAGTACCTAACATGTAAGATTATTTGATTATGTGACATAATGTAAGTAAAGCCCAAGCCTTATAGTGGATCCTGCCTCATTTTAAGGGTTCAATAAATTATCTATTAGCATATAATTCTGGATGACGTAACATGGGAATGCTGTTACTTTTATGTATCCAAATCTAAGTGTAAGAAACAATAAGGGAGACTCGTGGATTTCTCTGACTGGATAGAAGAAAGTTTCTTCCCAAATGGAAATCTGTGACTACAAAGAGAGAGAACTTAGAGAAAATAGAATTAAAGGCAAACTCTTCAGCTGAGACTAATAGCCTTATACATTAGCAAGTGAGATGAGGCGAAGGCTGACGGAATGTGAGAAGACCCTGCAGATGCCCGTCTTTGCTCTAACTTCAGAGAAGCCCAGAACTGCATGAAAACTTGGTTATAGTGGCTTCCTTTAGCTGGACTATCAGAATTTTTCTCTACTCTGCTCTTCTTTATTTTATTTATTTATTTTTTTGTGTGATTTCATTTATCTTGTGTGTGTGCATTTCAAACATAAACCACTTCAAATACTCTGAAGGTGGGAAGGATGTAAATATTATAGAAGTAGATAAATACAGTACTTCTACAGATTTTACTATAAATGGAAATTATGACCAGACACTCCCCCCCAGAAAAGAGATATTCTAGGATCTAGGTAGAATCAAAACATCAAAAGGACCCGGAAAGGAATCCATGCAGGAACAGGACCTATTTGCACATCCCAAAGTAGATGTTGGTGAGACTTCACCTTGAATGATACATACAGTGAATAACACTAAATGTTCAAACTACCTGATCAGGAAGCACAGAGTATACTCTATTGTTTTAGTTCATTTAAATTAATTCTTCTGTTTGCCAAATCATAAATTAAAATATATCATTCTAATATTGAAAAACATTACCATAAATACAGGAACCCAGGTGGGCCCAATTAACAATTCAGTTAGAGTGCGTTACACGCAGTAATTACAATTGCACACAGGTACCTAAAGAAAGGCAGCCCACTCAGGGAACTGGCCAGGTGGTCATACATATGCAAGCAATATAAAACAAATTTACACAAACTTGCTGGATTTCATAAAATAATTTTCCCTCAAATGGTTTTTGACTGCATTTTGCAATTTATAGCTCATTAATTTGGCATGCTATAAGGGTACCCTTTTACATATCATGTAGAATCAAGGTAACTCCAGCCCCAGAGTAAAGTGAGTTTTATACTCTCCAGCTTTATTATCTGCAAAATTCAATGTACTATTGAATTTAAGAGTAGGATTTGTTTATTTTTTTTCTGAAAATGAAGCACAAATAATAGGTTCCCCTTACTTCATATACACGCTAATTTCAATTAGTGAAGCATGAACAACAAATAATTATTGTCATTTCTTGTATGCAGTTGACACACAGCATTGCAATTAAATAAGAATAAGAAATTCTTAATGCATTTACAGACACTATAGCAATTGCCAGGACCATTTCACAAAACCAGATGGAAAAAAATCTCATTATACTGGAAAATTAAGTCAGGCAATGGAGTCTTCTGAATTACTGTTTTTATAGTTTTATCTTTTGCCCTGCTTTCAAATTGAGGCCATTAAAGCTTTCAACAACAGAAATGGATTCCACAAATATGGGCTTTATTTGTACAAACTAGGTTCATACTGAAAAATGTATGTCAACCCTTTTTAGGTTATAAGGAATAGTCAAATTTAGATTTAAAAATTACTCTGGGCACTTATACAGTTCACTGGTACAGCATCTAAAGTACAGTGCATGAAGGTGCATAATGAATACCTTTCGATGATGCACTGACATTTCTAAGAAAGCATTTGCCTCAAATCAATCTGCTCACACCAGCAAATGAGTTGACATTCAAAGCTTTAGGAAATGCTATACAAATATTTTTTCCATAGTACAATGAAGATTCAATCATAGAAGTGTCATAGGAAATTGAGAACCTGCCTTATGTTTTAAAGTTAATCTACCAGATCCATTTATTTATTTTACTTATAAAATGAATTGTTTAGTAGGAAAGTCTTTAGATGTATTCCTAATTTTAGTAAGATCTACTCTGTTTGAGTTAAAACCCTATTGGTATCGCCGAAACTGGTTTGGCTCAGTGGGTAGAGCGTCAGCCTGCGGATTGAAAGGTCCCAGGTTCAATTCTGGTCAAAGGCATGTACCTGGGTTGCAGACACATCTCCAGTAGGGGGCGTGCAGGAGGCAGCTGATTCTCTCTCATTGATGTTTCTAGCTCTCTATCCCTCTCCCTTCCTCTCTGTAAAAAATCAATAAAATATATTAAAAACAAACAAAAAAAACCCTATTGGTATCATCATAGTCAATGAATCAAGTCAACTTCTTATGACAAACATGTCTTTCTACATCAAACATTTATAACTCACTAGTGGCCCAGTGCATGAAATTCGTGCACAGGGGAGGGGGGGATGTCCCTCAGCCCGGCCTGCACCCTCTCCAATCTGGGAGCCCTCGAAGGATGTCTTACTGCTGTTTTATGGGGATCAGGCCTAAACTGGCAGTCAGACATCCCTCTCACAATCTGGGACTGCTGGCTCCTAACTGCTCACCTGCCTGCCTGCCTGATTGCTCCTAACCACTCTGCCTGCTGGCCTGCTCGCTCCCAACTGCCCCTGCCGCCGGCCTGCTCTCCCCCAATGCCCCCCCACCAACCTGATCGCCCCCAACTGCCCCCCATGCCAGTGTGCTCAACCCCAACTGCACCCTGTGCCAGTGTGCTCACCCCCAACTGCACCCTGTGCCAGTGTGCTCACCCCCAACTGTCCCCCCTGCTGGCCTGCTTGGCCCCACCTTCCCTCCCCACTGGCCTGCTCGCCCCCAACTGCCTCCCACTGATGGCCTGCTCACCCCCAACTGTCCCCCTGCTGGTCTGCTCACCTCCAACTGCCCCCCCCCCCACCGCCAGCCTGATCACCCCCAACACCCCCCACCACCACCAGCCTGATCACCCACAACTGCCGTCCCATCCTGGCCTGATCACCCAAAACTGCCCTCCACTCTTGGCCTCTAACCACCTCTACCTCAGCCCCACCACCATGACTTTGTCCAGAAGAATGTCCAGAAGGTCTCCCAGTCTAATTAGCATATTACCCTTTTATTAGTATAGATAGAGGCCTGGTGCACTGGTGGGAGCCAGGTGGTTTGCCCTGAAGGGTGTCCTGGATCAGGATGGGGGTTCCCTTGGGGCGTTGGGCAGCCTGGGCAAGGGGCCTGTGGTCGTTTGTAGGCAGGCCACACCCCTCTGGGGTGAGGGTCCCCACTGGGGGGGCATGGCTAGCCTGGGTGAGGGGCTGAGGGCTGTTTTCAGGCTTTCCACAGCCCCTTCTGGGGGGGGGGGGTCCCACTGGGGTGCCTGGCCAACCTGGGTGAGGGGCTGAGGGCCATTTTCAGGCTGGCCACGCCTCCGGGGACCCAGGCCCCCAGCCCCTGCTTGAGCGGAGGCCAGGGCAGGTGGGAAGCTTGGCTTCCTCTGTCACTGGGGCAACCCAAGCCTCCTGCTCACTCCAGCTCCATGGCCACCCCCATCCTTGTTGGATTAATTTGGCTGGTGGGCATAGTAGAGGGACGGTCATTTTGCATGTTTCTCTTTTATTAGTGTAGATCAGTGGTTCTCAACCTTTCTAATGCCACGACCCTTTAATACAGTTCCTCATGTTGTGGTGACCCCTAACCATAAAATTATTTTCGTTGCTACTTCATAACTGTAATTTTGCTACTGTTATGAATCGTAATGTAAATATCTGTGTTTTCCTATGGTCTTAGGCTCTACAGCAGCGGTTCTCAACCTGTGGGACGCAGGTTGAGTAGCAACAAAAAGAATTTTATGGTTAGGGGTCACCACAACATGAGGGACTGTATTAAAGAGTCGTGGCACTAGAACACACTGGTGTAGATAATTAGCGCTAATTTCTAGAACTATTAAACTGAACTCTTCAGCATTATGAAAAAGCTTTGAGTATTTTTTGTTGTTGTTTTGTTTTCTGGAATTAGAGTAACAAGAAATTGAACACTGCAACAAAAACATATAGAATTGGTGGTAGTAAGTCAAATGCATTAATAACATTGTATGTAACACTAGAGGCCCAGTGTACAAAATTCGTGCACAAAGGGGGTCCCTCAGCCCAGCCTGCACCCTTTCACAATCCAGGAGTGCTGGCTCCTAATTGCTTGCCTGCCTGCCTGCCTACCTCATTGCCTCTAACCACTCTGCCTGCCTGCCTCATCGCCCCTAACCATTCACCTGCCTGCCTCATCTCCCCTAACCACCTCTGCCTTGGCCCCCACTGCTGCGGCTTCGTCTGGAATGACATCCGGAAGGTTGCTCAGCTGTCCGGTCTAATTAGCCTCTTAAACTTTTATTGTTATAGATTAGCCAGGCATTCCTTTTATCTATCTGAACCATAGCTAATGATTAACAGATATTTCCCACTCTCAAAAGTGCTTGAGTACACCACTGCATTTCCCATTATCCCCAGGTCTTGTTATTGAAACTTAAGTCTCCTAGTCATAATTTGATTTATTCAAGGCTATACTTCAAAACTATAAGCTGCAGACTGGCTGGCATGGCTCACTGAGCATTGACCTATGAACTGGGAGGTCATGGTTCGATTCCTGTCAGGGTGTATGTCTGGGTTGCAGTCTTGATCCTCAGGGTATGGTGTGCAGGTGGCAGGCATCAATGATTCTCTTAATCATGAAGGTTTCTGTCTCTTCTCCCTCTCCCTTCCCCTCTGAAATAAATAAAAATATATTTAAAAAAATAAAATAAAATTGTAAGCTCCATATATTTCTAATTTCTTAAACTTTATAGAATTCTGGAGTGATTCTTTATTAGTGAATCACTTAAATGTGTTAGATGCTGTTATAAGCACCTTCAATAATTTATGTCATTATTTTCATTTTACAAATGTGGAATCTAAGCATAAAGGTATTAAATAACTGGTATATACTACATAGAAGAGCAAGAATTCCAACTAGGTAGTCTGACTATAGAGTCCACTAATTTAGAGACTGAGAAAGCCAGGTCATTATGTAACAAACTCCCTTATTATAATTGCTGAGCAAGAAAGTAAAAGTGCTATGATTATATTTTTAAATAGCATTAGTAATATATAACATATTAAAATTTTTGTGTAACATGTATATATCATCTAAAATATTTGCTATCCATTGTGTTAGGCTGTTCTGTAGCAGATAGAGATTGTACTTCACAAGTTAAAATGTTAGCTTTTTTCAGTATTCATCTTTTATTTTTGTATAATTTATATTGTTTCACCCAGTAAAAATAGTGAAAAAAGGCATTCAAAGTATCAATTTAATTTTAAATGAATCATATGCTCAGTAAGAATACAAAGTTATTTTTTATTGATTTAAGCCTGTAATAGCCTAGAAAAATATACGTTTTAGTTCAATAAGTATTTGTTTTTTTCCTTATTTCCTTATAAAGGGATAAGTGTAAAGTAGTCTTTCCTTACCCATGGTTTTGCTTCCCATGGTTTCAGTTAACTGTTATCAATTATGGTCTGAAAATATTGAATTAAAAATTTCAGAAATAAACAATTCATGAGTTTTAAACTCTGTGGCTTTCTGAGTGGAGTGGTGAAATCTGATGCTGTCTGTTTTGTCCTTTCTGAGAGTGCATCTTGCCTTTGTCCAGCCTCCCCAAGCTGTAGGTGCTCCCCTCCTGTTAGTCACTTTGTAGCTGTCTCAGTAATCAGATGGACTGTCCTGGCATTGCAGTGCTTGTGTTCAAGTAACCTTTATTTTACATAACAACGGCTCCAAAGTGCAAGAGGAGTGATGCAGGCAAGTTGCATATACCAAAGAGAAGGTGTCAAGGGCTTCCTTTAAGTGAAATTATGAAAATTCTTGACTTAAGGAAAGAAAGAGAATTGTAACTGCTGAAGTTGCTAAGATCTACATTAAGAATGAATTTTCTACTTGTGACATTGTGAAGAAGGAAAAAGAAATCTGTGCTAGTTTTTCTGTTGTACCTCAAAACTGCAAAAGTAATGACCACAGTGCATGATAAGTACTTAGTTAAGATGGAAAAGGCACTAAATTTGTGGGTAGAAATGTTTTGGAAAATTTGTCAGAAATTAAATTTTTGAGAGACTGATGACAGTCACATCCTACATAATAAAGAGGGAATATGCAAATTGACTGTCACTCCACCACAAAGATGGCTGTGCCCACAGCGGATGTGGGGTTTCCTTAACACAAGATGGCTGCACCCACAGTGGAGGCCAAGCTCCCATAACAAGCCTTAACAAGCAATCAGCAGGGACCTGAGGCTACAACCCCCTGCTCCCGTGGGGCTTGACAGGGGACCTTAGGCTGCGACCCCCACCTGGCAGGGCTTGACAGGGGACCTCAGGCCATGCCCCCCACCCTGGCGCCAGGCTGAGGGACTTCAGGCCATGCCTTCCCGCCTAGCAGGGCTTGACAGGGGACCTCGGGCCACGCCCCCAGCCCCGGCACCAGGCCAGGGGACCTGAGGCTGTGCCCCCCACCTGGCAGGCTTGACAAGGGTGGGACCAGCTAGGTCTGGGTCTGGGTTTCATGTGATTTTGACGCGCATGTGGGTGGGCAAGGACTTGACTCTGGGTCCTGTGGTGCACCCCAATCTCTGACAGGAGGAAGATTTTCTCATACATTTTAATAATTTTCTTTCATCTCTGACACTTCTATTATAGAAAAAGGGAAAATAGCAATATTAAAATATTTCCTCTAATTAATCCCCTTTTAATGTGGGTTAATTTTGTGCACTGGGCCACTAGTATCTTTTATAACAGTGTGTGTATATATATATATATATATATATATATATATATATGCAATTATTCTATGTTATCATTAGTTATTGTTAACCTCTTACTGTGCCTAATTTAGAAATCAAACTTTATCATAGGTATGAAGACAGTATATATATGGTATTATACTGGGGTTTTAGGTATCCATTGGGTGTCTGTAAATAAGGGGGAACTATTCTCTATAAAAAATAAACATTTAGTATATTGAGTTTCAAAAACAGTTCAGCCCTTGGCATGGGTCTGGGTGGGAAGGAATCCAACCTAAATGAATAAGATGTGTTGAAAACATGGAGAATAATATATTCAACTTTTCCTAAAAATTGCTCTTTATAGAAAAGACCAGTGGCACAATATAGACTATAAGGATGTTATATTCCTATTTAAAGAAATGCCACAAGTTTCTATGACCTGCCCTATGCCAAAGTACTCATCTTTTAGAGAAAGATTAATGGGGTAGATTCTAAAATCTTTTTTTAAATTACTCATGTGGAGTAGCTGTAAAGTACTATGACAGTATAAATTAAATGAATCTTGTGCATCAGTAATAGAAAATATATGGTCAAATGGCATCATATATATTTAAGACATGCTGATTTTGCTGAAGATTTCTTTTTATAATATTTTTATTGCAGTTGGGAATGGAAATGTTCTGGTAAAAGAAATGTGATATGTACTTTACTATTCTCACAGGACACAGGTATTTTAAAGAAAGCTACATTCTTTGTGGAACCTATGGAATAATTTGTTCTCACTCAAAATTGAATATGTTATCAAAGTTTTATTTGCTAGTAGTTTATCACTCAGTTTTATTTTTGATGTATTGATTGATTTAATGAGACAAAATTGTGAGGGCAGAGATTTATGTTATATTTTTGCAAAAGCTATTCTATTTTCTTTAAAAGCAAGACAATTGGAAACAAATGTGGATATGTATTTTTAAACTAATAAGTAGTTAAAATAGTTTATTGTACATGTTATCACATACTTATTTCCTTGGTAATTTTCCTGAAATACTTGGATTTTGTTACATCAAGTAGCTCCATTCTCCTTTGACCCAAATGCTGCTCTCCTGGAAGATAGAATTTAGTGAAAATTTATAAATGCATAATGAGTTCAAAGTGGTAGTAAGGATGTCAGGCGATATCCATCATAATGAGGAGTTAATATCTGTAGCTGCATTACATTCTAATTGATGGCTCTATCTGATATTTGAAAAGCGTTAAATTGCTGATGTACATGTGATGGAATGCCTATTGTCAGGCTAGAAATGAAAACTCTGCCTCATCACTGCAGTTGTTGTCTGAGTGATTTGTAGAGAAATGACTTTGAATGGTCATATTAGAGGTCAAAATTAGAGATTTCACATTTTAGTAGTAATTCCTATGTGTCATGTCTTCCTTCAACATAAACTATGTTCTGTAATTCAATTTTTGAAAACGCTTTAAGAGAAAGAGATTTGAGTCATTAAAGTTAGAGAAAAAATCTAGAAAGCCACAGTGGGACTGTGTTTAAGTATATTAATCAATAATACATGAACTGAGCTATTAAAGAAGTAAATATCATAATATCATATCAAGATAACAGGAATTTATTGATATTTAAGCCAAATAGGAAAAAAAATGACTAGTGCTAGGAAATTGCAGTATTTTGTAATGTATGTTTAAATAAGTTGAATTGTGGAGTATTCAAAAATTTACCACCAACTTGTCCATCTCACTTTTTATAAAACTGCAGTAACCTTAAGATTAATATATACCACTAGAGGCCCAGTGCATGAAATTTGTGCACTCAGTGTGGGAGCCCCGCTGCACAGAGCCAGGACCCCCAGGCAGGCCTCACTGTGCAGAGCCAGGAGAACCCAGGCAGGCCTCGCCAGACCCCTAGGCAGGTCTTGCCTTGTGGAGCCGGGACTCCCAGGCAGGCCTCACGTGTGGAGATGGGGGACCAACCTTCTCCCAGCTTTGCGTGTGGAGTCGGAAGGAGGTGGGACCCCCTCTGTGCACACACGCAGCGTCAAGCCCAGCCCTGCCCACCTGGGCGCCTGTTGTGCATGCAGCCATCTTGTGACAGCATGAGGGCATCATGGCATGATGACCATTTAGGCTTTTATTAGTAAGGATTATATATGTGTGTGTGTGTGTACATGAATATTATCCAAACTCCTCCTTTTCTCCATAATGTCTTACAGAATTATATAATTTCTTCTGCATTATTGAAGTAATTTTATTTCTTTCCAGCAATTCTTGACAGTCCTCCCTTCTCTAATACTAGAAATGTCCCTTCTGACCCATGCAGCATTCAATGGATGAGTTAGGTTCACTGTCTCATTAATTCTAATGACAACTCTATGAGATTTATATTATTATCACACACATTTCACAAAGGAATACCCTGTGTTGCAAAGACGTAAAACCTTTTATCCAAGATCACCTTCCCTAGCTTTTCTCTAAATGTCTGGCTCGTGTGCTGCCTCTTTAGCCATAGCATACTACTCTGGTTTTTCAGGTGCTCCACACACTATGCATTCTCATTATTCTGCATGTGTATAGATTTCCTTCTGCCAGGATGGCCTCCTCTCTTTTGTCAAAAGTACCTTAGAGGCTACTTGGGAAATCCTTTCTCATATTCTCTGTAAAATCAATTACCCCTGATTCTCCTTTCCATTTTGCATATTTTGACTTATTTGTTTATGTATTTGTTCCTCTGGGTGTAGTGTTCCTTTCTTGAGCAATAGGGACCTGTCCCACGACCTGACATGCCTTAGATTTTCTTCTTTATTCCCTCAGCTCTAGATAAGTGGACATCCTAGTTTATAGGGTAGTAGATGAGAATCTTGTCAGGATTACCAATGTTGATTTTGTCAAGGTTAAATTTAATTATATTTGGACTTTTTTAAACATTCAGGATATTTTAATTCATGAGCTCCTGCCAGCCAGGATTGGAGCTGTGTATACACATAATTCTGTTCATCATGCCACTCCCTTTTATAAAGACGTTGTTTGTATCTTTTTCATTAGTTTGTCAACCACTGGCTATTAGGCAATTGGATAATCAGTTGTCAGGTGAGCTCTGTTTTTTATCCACAGTGGAGCACATAGAAAAATAATAAAACATAGTGAGGGATCTTAGATTCCAGCTGGGATGACATACCTAATACACAGAAAATTTTGTTATAAATTCTCTTAACCTGCAACCATAACACACAGGTGGGTTACTGAATGCAGACTGAAGACCACTTGTAGTTAATTAGCCTAGTTATCCTAATACCACTCTGCAGGATACTACAAAGTCATCCAAAACTGTGTAGGGAGGAAAACCTCCATCTGCCATTTCTGTGGCAAGGTTATGAAACCAGACTCTCCTAGGCTAGCAAAGGGTGTTTTTGTTTGCTTGTATTTTGGGGGATAGGTGCCATCCCAGACTTTTATTTAAATTTCAATCAGTGAGGCCAATTCATGTCACTAACTGCATTACTCCATGGAATATCTTCTGTGGTAGCCTTAAATTTCCCTAATCCTTTTGATTACTCATGACTATGTGATGTACTGTATCTTGCTTCTTGTATTTCTATAGAGTTGCTATATAGGCAGAACAATTTCATATAATATTAGCTTTGTCAATGTAAATCATTCAGGGTCTTTTTTTTTCTTTCCCATTCACCTACCAGTTTTATTGCTTCTGCCCTTGTTTTTTCTTAATAGTCATTTTGAAAATGAGTACGCATAAATTTTTCCTTCATTGTGCATTGTGACTTATTCTCTTGAGCTTCAAAGGTTAATTTGTATATGTGTGTGTGTGTGTGTGTGTGTGTGTGTGTGTATTTTGTGTTCTCACAAGTTTTTCTACCAAGTACCATATGCTTTTAATCTTCTTTTCCTATAGTAACATCAATAGCAAAACATAATTAACTTACATGTGATTTTTTCATGGGGACAATGCATTTCTGTGGATTATAATCACTAAAATTGTATGGACACATAATACTGTTGATTGTTTTATTTTTACCACCGGGGATTTTCTTTATCGTTTATTTTAAGAAGCAATACCTCTCTTGTTTTCACAGGTAAGAAGATGGCCTATCAAAAGGTCAATGCAGATCAAAGAGCTCCAGCACATTCACAGTACTTAGACAATGATGATCTTCAAGCCACTGCCCTTGACCTAGAGTGGGACTTGGAAAAGGAACTGGAGGAGCCTGGTTTTGACCAGTTTCACCTAGATGGTGCAGAGAATCAGAACCTGGAGAATTCAGAGACTGCAGACCTCAATCTTGATTCCATTCAACCAGCAACTTCACCCAAAGGCAGGTTTCAGCGACTTCAAGAAGAGTCTGACTATGCTACCCGCTATAGTAGATCTGCACCAAAGAGCAACCGCTGCACTTTTTGCCGCCTTTTAAAAATACTTTGTACAGCAATCATTTTGTTTATTTTTGGAATTTTGATAGGCTATTATGCACATAAAAATTGCCCTTCCAGTGGTACATCTTCAGGAACACTTGATCATCAGTTATATCAAGAGATTCTCAAGACAATCCAAGCAGAAGATATTAAGAAGACTTTCAGGTAGGAAAAAAATAAATGGATGTTGGTGGCAAGGCATTTTCTGGAAAGATGTTTCAGGGAGTACTGAACAGGTGATTTTGCCATGATGTAAGATTAACCTTGTAAGCTGAGAGATATAACTTACTGGCACATTCTTCACAGAGGGGGGTCTACATTTTCAGATTGATGATATTGTAATACAAATTAATGATGCTGCTTTATTAATTTATAATAAGAACCATGAGTACTATGAAGACTAACAGACTTGAGGCAGTGCATTTTCTCCATCTTCAGAAGTCCAGGTATGCCATCTTGATTTGCAAAGACTGCTGGATGTACATATAATTAAAACTAAGGCATTAGCCATATGATTGAATTTTAATGACCCCAGAATAAAATAAACCTGCTTTTTGGGCAGAAATAACTGCCTATTATGGTCAGGAGCTAAGACAAGCACTGGTAGTATTTGGTCTTCTACATCCCTGAGTTTTCCAATGAGCACATTTTTATTGAAACACATTGGGTTCTATATAGCAGGCAATTACAAAAACTCATCTTTCTCTTTAAGGTAAGTTGCCATTCGACTTGTCTTACCATAATGTGTTGAATATGGCTATGTTATCTCCATACTGGATCACATAATAGGATTTTGTTTTATTTAAATTATAGAAATGGATTTCTCCCCTCTGTAAGGGGGAGACCCCTATTTCCATCAGGCCAACTAATGGCAGCAAGAACCCTGGATTAATGGATACCCTATCCTGCCAAAGAGTCCAAAATCTTAGAACCCTACTTGTTAGCATCTACTGTATTGTTATGATCCTTCTTAAACTGAGTTGCTCGCCTGAAATGAGGAACTCTCTGTTTCAGCTATCTAGAGATAAAGCAATAATTTTATCTAAATTTTATTAAATCTCTGCTCACCTGCCCTACTTTAACATTCCTTGGCATAAGAAAGGAAACAGTCCTGTTGATTCTCTGTCCTGTTCTTTGAACTCAGACACTAGATTTGTTCACTTGTTATAGAATCATTGTCTATCCTGTGCTCACATCATCTTTATTCTTTTAACCCCTCCCTTTCCACATCTATCATTCAAGTTTACTTCCTTTTATTCAAGAACCATGATACTTCTTTTACCAAGGAGTAAAAGTTCCTGTTCAAGAAAGCTGACAACTGCATGTTCTTTCTGGTCTTAATGAGAGAAAAGCCAGCCTAAAGAAAAGCTAGCTGTGGAGTTCATGGGAGACCCAGGGACTATTTCATGGTTATGAGAACACTAGAAAGACTCCTTTAAATAAGTGATTTTTCTTTCCTCACATACCACAGCAATATATTTTTGCTGTTATCTTTCTGTACAGATGCAAGTCCTGATGATGGTGATGCCATTGGCAACTGTTCTCCAGTCTTCAGCTATACTTTGTCACCATCTCTCTGTTCCTCCTCTGCCTTATATATTTATTTTTTATCTCTGTCTTCTCAACCCTTCATGTTTTTTATTCCTCTTTGATTTCAGTAATAAAGTGATTGAGAGCAGGAAGGTTGGGATAAATGAAGAGGACAATAAAGCAACTGGCATTTTAATAGGAGAAAAAAATGTAAATATACAGCAAAACTGCACATAATTCGATATACGCAAATGATAACAGAATGAATTTAACAGTAATGGAGTGATGGTTCCTAAAGGAAGTTTTATTTATTCTATTATTGATCTATCCAGATAACAAGTGAACATTGTCATAAATCTAATCACAAAAAAATACATAGGATATGATTTATTTAATTATGCATAGTATTTTTTTTTTTTTTTTTTGCTCTAGATTTTAGATACAGCAACTCCTTCACTTAGGATTTCTCAGTGTTATGCAGAATGACATTAATTCTCTCAACTGACTGGATCAACTCACTGATGAGAAGTTAGACATTTTCAATCCTTAGGCATCTGGTCAGAGCCATAGTAGCACCCACTAATAGGATGAATGACGATTGATTATAGAAGGATCTTTGAATATAATGACCTTCTCAACCCTGACATGTTCAGATACTATGCATTCTTTGAGGCCTGGTACAGGTGCTAACTTCATGATGCTCTCTGATGTCTCACCAGTTGAGTTCTCTCACTCCTAGCTTGCAACTCTCAGTATTTTGTTTTCTCTCTTTTTGTTGGCATGAATCACTGTCTACTTTGCAATAGAGAAAGAAGACAATGAATCTGACATACAAGTAGTACTTGAGTGATCGTATGCAGACACTCAGTAAATCTTTACTGCAGGATAGAACAAACCCAGAATACAGACCTTATTGATAAAACCTTCACTTCCATGCACATTATCATTTATTTATTTGTTAGTTTATTATTTATTTATTTATTTATTTATTTATTTATTTATTTATTTATTTATTTATTTATCTTTATAGCAAAGGTGGATATTTATTGAGAAACAAGCACAGAATCTCACGTGGGGAGGGAGAGAAGAGTCCCACAGTATAGACTCCCACATGGGGAAGGGGAAAGATTCCCCTATAATTTATTTTAAAAGAATGTTCACATGGTCTCCAATTTACAGTGGTCTGACTTAGAATTTTTTGTCTTTGTGATGGTGCAAAAGCAACATGCATACAGTAGAAAGCATATTTCAAATTTTGAATATATGGCTAGCCTTTTCCCAATCTGTGTTCCTTATATTCTACAAATGAGTGAGATCATGTGGTATTTATCTTTCAGCGACTGGCTTATTTCACTTAGCATAATGCTCTCCAGTTCCATCCATGCTATTGCAAATGGTAAGAATTTCTTCTTTTTTACAGCAGCATAGTAGATATACCACATTTTTCTAATCCACTCATCTGCTGATGGGCACTTCGGCTGTTTTGAAATCTTAGCTATATTAAATTGTGCAATTGTGCTGCTATGAACATAGGGATGCATATATCCTTTCGGATTGGTGTTTCTGGTTTCTTGGGATATATTCCTAGAAGTGGGATTACTGGGTCAAAGGGCAGTTCAATATTTAAAAAAAATATATTTTATTGATTTTTTTCAGAGAGGAAGGGAGAAGGATAGAGAGTTAGAAAAATTGATGAGAGAGAAACATCGGTCAGCTGACTCCTGCACGCCCCCTACTGGGGATATGCCCGCAACCAAGGTACATGCCCTTTGACTGGAATTGAACCTGGGATCTTTCAGTCTGCAGGCGGATGCTCCATCCACTGAGCCAAACCAGCTAGGGCTGGCAGTTCCCTTTTTCATTTTGTGAGGAAATGCCATACTGCTTTCCACAGTGGCTGCACCAGTCTGTTTTCCCACCAGCAGGGGAGGAAGGTTCCTTTTTCTCTGCATGCTCTCCAGCACTTGTCGTTTGTTGATTTCTTGATGACAGCTGTTCTGACAGGTGTGAGATGGTACCTCATTGTTGTTTTGATTTGCATCTCTCTGATGATTGGTGACTTTGAGCATGTTTTCATATGCCTCTTGGCTTTCTGTATGTCCTCTTTTGAAAAGTGTCTATTTAGGTCCTTTGCCCATTTCTTTTTTTAAATGGTGGAATTAATATTCTTTTTTAAAAAATATATTTTATTGATTTTTTACAGAGAGGAAGGGAGAGGGAGAAAGATTTAGAAACATCGATGAGAGAGAAACATCCATCAGCTGACTCCTGCACACCCCCTACTGGGGATGTACCCACAACCAAGGTACATACCCTTGACTGGAATCGAACCTGGGATCTTTCAGTCCACAGGCTGATGCTCTATCCACTGAGCCAAACTGGTTAGGCCCTTTGCCCATTTTTGATTGGATTGTTTATTTTCCTTTTGTTAACTTGTATGAGTTCCCTGTAAATTTTGGAGCTTAAACCCTTATCAGAAATAACACTGGCAAATATATTTTCCCATGCAGTGGGCTTTCTTGTTGTTTTATTGATGGTTTCTTTTCCTGTGCAGAAGCTTTTTATTTTGATACTAGAGGTCTGGTGCATGAAAATTCATGCACTGGAGGGGGTTTCCCTCAGCCTGGCCTGCCCCCGCTCACAGTCCAGGAGCCCTCAGGGGTGGGAGGCAACCCAGTGATCAGGGTATGGTGATGCCCCCATCACACCTCTGCTGTTGCCACTGCTTGCAGCACAAGCCTCGGCCGGCCCTGGTTACCTGAGCCTCAGGTGGCCCTGGGTCGCTGGGCAGCCGCCATCCGAGGCTTGCCTGCTCCTCGGGCATTGGCTGGGCAGCCACCATTTGAGGCTTGCCTATGCCTCAAGCTGGCCCTGGGTGACTTGGAAGCTGCCATAAGAGGCTAGCCTGCATCTCGGGCTGGCCCTGGGTGGCTGGGGGGCTGAGGCGACTGGGGAACTCTGAAGGCAAGTGCGCGGCAGGGCTGAGAGTACTGGGTACCGCCATCTTGTGGCTGTGAACACTACCATCTTTGAGGGCATGATAGTCAATTAGCATATTCCCTCCTTATTTGCTGTGGGCACCGTCATCTTTGTAAGGCATGACTGTCAATTAGCATATTCCCTCTTTACTAGATAGGATAGTCCCATTTGTTTATTTTTTCCTTAATTTCCATTGCTACAGCAAATATCTGCTATTTTGGTACCTATGGTTTCATCTAAGATTTTTATGGTTTCCCATCTTACATTCAAGTCTTTTATCCATTTTGAGTTTATTTTTGTGTATGATGTAAGTTGGTTGTTAAGTTACTTTAACCTTATTTTAATAATTAATGTATTTTAGTTCTTATTTTAATGTAATAACATTACATTTATAGAAGGATAGAATTTGAAATTATATTCTATGTTCCAACAATTATTTCAAATAATTTTTTAAAGTTGCTTAATAAATTTATTCAACTTATTGGATTGTGGCATCAAAATGTAGTCAACTCCTCAAGCAAAAACGCACTTTCCAAATTTTTCAAAGTGTCATTCTCATGGGGAAAAAATAGCATTGAAGTTCCCTTTTCTTTCATTATAACTGGAGCAAATATATTAAATTTTATATGCCTGATTTGGGAAATCAGTTTCTGTCTTCAATAACTGATTGTGTGTTATAGCTGGGTCCTTTACAAATGAAGTGCACTTCTATTGCTTAAAAATTGCTTTCCTGTGCAACATGATGTAGTAATGAATTAAATCCAAATGAGCCTTATATTCACAATGTCATAATATGTAACTCGTCCCCTGTGGAACTTTTTTATTATCTAATACAAGGCAAGCTAATGTCTTCCTCTCATGGCTCACTTCTCAGAAGGGTATGCAACCTTCAATTTTAAAAATAAAAAAAAAGAAAACTATGAGTTGAGATCAAATTACCTTTTTAGAAACTCGCTAAATCACAGAGATCACCTTAACATGTCCCACAATATGCAAATCAAATTCTGCTAGAACAGGAAACAAAAGAAGCAGTTTCATTTCTGTGGAGTACATTTCTATCTGGGAGAGAAAAATGAAACTGAATATTTTTCTTTTAGCAGAAATGTGTGCAGGTGGTTTTTACTTTCAATAAAAATAAAATAAGTGTGGGCGTTTGCTCTCTATTTCCTCGCTTGGTTTCATCGTATTAACTCTATTCTGTAGGGAACAACTTGTAAGATCAGCCTGTACCAATATTGAAGTTTCAGCTTCTACACAGATTTAAAAACTCTAATTTATTAGCCTTATAATTTAGGAATTTGACAAAACACATCAGATATTCCCTTATTGTAGCTGCCTTCGTCTTGTCTGGGTGGCATAATGTAGTTTAACTGAGTTTTAAAAAATATGCCTTATTTTATGTGGGCAAAGAGCAAAGGGAGAAAATGTTTATTTATTTTAGTCAGTGGGGCAGCCAGTATAAATGTGCCAGGTATTCATGGGCTGCTGCTACCTGTAGCTTCTTTTGTATTCTCCTCTTGGCCCAGGCCTTTGCAAATTTTTTTTTGCATCTCTCTCTTGCATACCATAGCTGGATCTGCATCAGTTGCTACTTGGAATACCACATGATCCAGATCCAAGCCTTCATCCACCTTATCTTATTTTAAGGAGAGAACCTAATTTCTATAAGATCTGTTTATCCTGGTTTAAAAATTTTAATTATGTTATAATCAAATACAATATAAGCTTACACACACACACACACACAAGAGGCCAGGTGCACAAAATTCATCAATCTGGGACCCCTCGGACATCCCTCTCATAATCCTGGACCGCTGGCTCCTAATGGCTCACCTGCCTGCCTGCCTGGTCACCCCTAACTGCCCCTCCCTGCTGGCATGATTGCCCCTCATTGCCTGTGTGCTGGCCTGATTGCCTCTAACTGCCCCCCTGCCAGCCTGGTTACCCCTAACTGCCCCTTGCTGCCATCCAGGTCACCACAAACTGCCTCCTCCCTGCCAGCCTGGTTGCTCCTAACTGCCCCCTCCCACTGGCCTGGTCACCCCCAACTGCCCCGCTCTGCTGGCCTGGTTGCCCCTAACTGCCCCCACCCCTCACCCTGCCAGCCTGGTCGCCCATATTTATATTATGCATATGTATATGTATATGTGTATGTGTATGTGTATTGTATGTATATGTATATGTATATGTATATGTATATGTATATGTATATTTATGGTAGTTAGAGGCTGTGCCAAAGCTATATACTGTTATGGGGAAAGAAGATACCTCAACTTTCCCATATATAAGGGTTTCTATTGTTTTGAATCAAATTGATGTTCCAATTTAAAAATAATGCTAATAACCTATCATCATAAGACATATGCAAGGCGCCTTTTAAAACCTTTGCACTTATTCATGCATGTATTTATTTAATGAATATTTATTATGGACCTACTGAGTACTGGGCTAGAGAATGCAGTGAACAATACATATTACATACTTGTACTTATGGTGCTTATGTTCCCACTGGCCAGAGGCGATGGGAACATACCCATTTATTTAAACAAAGTATAATAACAAATAATTATACATTGTGGAGAGACGGAGGAGAGAGGAAGACACAGAGATTAACTAAAAACTTCAAAACTCTCCAGGGGTTAATTATGGATGAAGCAGTCATTTTGGTTTCAAATGGACCCATACTGTTTTCCAAGAGGAAGGACCAGCCCCTCCAAATCTCTAACCCATGCTGCCTGAGGAACTCAGCAGCAGTTTGCCAGAGCCTGCACCTTCTCCTTGCTCTGGGGACTGCCAGAGACATATTTCCCTACTAATTTATTTGCTTTTTACTACCACCTTTGCAAACAAACAAATAAAAAGCAAACCTGTTTTTAAAGAGTGAGTTCAACAGGAAGTGACAGGGTGAAAGAGAGACCTGACCACTCTCCAATTTCTATTCATTTGCAATATTCAACATGGAATTCAACTCTCCCAAATAAGAAGCACTATGCTCCATTGATAACGCTCTTTAAAATTATTGAAGATACTGTAATTTAACGTTTACAGTTTCTTCTGAAAATAGCTTCATTTCTAAGGATTGCCTCATCACCCCTAGTTGTTTTTGTTGTTATTGTTGTTGTTTTCATAAATTTCACATTACATGCAGAACTGGTGTGGCACAAGTAATAAGAGAAAAAGAAATATTTCTTATAGCTCAGTCTTATTCTCAAATAACCATTCTAAGAATGATATGTTAATCCTGGATTCCTGGATTCATATTTGTTATGTAATCAGTTGCAATCTTTTGAAAGAGTTATAGTTGGCTAATTATATGCAATTATGGTCTGACAGCCAGTGGTGTATGTTAACTTTTTAAGATTGCAGGCAATATCAGTGAGGTGAGTTGCTTTACAGATATGATATTTATACAAAAATTTCACATAGATTTTCTTAACATCTTCTTATACTGCAATGTTATTCCTTGAAATAGATAGGGACTGGCATTCAGAGGGGTCCTTGCTGTAGCCTATTTCAATTACCTTTTGGGGAAAAAAAATGTATGAAGAGCAGAAAGAAGTTGAGAGCAGAGGATTGGATAAGGCTTTAGGAGTGTGTTCTCAGCACAGAAAGTAGCATCTCTGAATCATGAAGGTAGAAACAACAGTGATTGCTGCTAGCAATTTTAATTCTCTTCCTGCCCTGGAAATAGGGGCAAACTGAGTGACAAGACAGTATTTATATGAAGTATTAGTATAATAATTTTTAAGCAGGAAAAGGAAATTTGAACATTGTGGGAAATGCCACTTGGAAAATAATTTGCTGATTGGTTGAAGGAGAAAGCTGTGAAATGACACAGGGTGACAAAAAAAATTAGGGAAGCTAGATAATAATTTTGAGTGAAATAATCAAGATGACAAGCATCAACAAAATGAATGAAGTTTCCTTCTGCCTGATGACTCAAGAAAGGGTTTCTGGATTAGACACCTGGGTTAGAAGGTCATCCAGAAAGGCAGTGCTATTGAGAGAATATGGTCTAGGAAATTCTTAAAAGGGAAGAAAAGAGGCTACAGCATAAACTAATGGCAGAGAGAGTCAACAATAGAGAAAGCACCGCAGCTGTTGTGATCTGAAAGGTCCCCCTCAAGTATCTTGGCTGGGAAGAAGGTGATGATTTGCCCTGGGGAAAATTTATCCAGTCTGAGTCTGGGAAGTGAAATAAGCATGTGAAGAAGAATTCAGAGAAAGCCGCAATACTTAGCAGAAAACCAAACACATGTCTAAGTCTTATTTGACCTTGGAAAGTTGCCCAGGACTTTCCAGAATCTATATTGAAATTGCACACTCAATGTTTAATAGAGGTCACACAGCATTTTTCTGTTGATTCAACTGCTTAACATAATGGTCATAGGAGTATTTAGGTCTAGTATTTCTGATATCCCCCAGACTTCTGGGAAATAGGAATATACTGTGTATACCTAGAGTTATTATTGAAGTTAAATACCAACTCAGGTGCTACAGTAGTAATCCAGGTATCAATCTGGTCATTTGCAAGTAGCTGCTAATAGTATGTTTGAAAAAATAATTTAAATGAAGAATTTCCATTTGCTCCTGAGTTAGTTCCATCCTGATGCTATTGCTCACTACTCAGCTGTGGCCCACAGATAACTCTAACAGGTCACTTCCTGGAACATTTAGACTCATGTTTATCAGGATTCCGTGCCACCACCATCTCGTCAAGCACCTGGGAAAGAGTAAATTAGGTTCTTTCCACACATGTCATTATTGCCTGCTGTGCCAAACTACATTTCTGTCTAGGCGTATCATGCTCTTTTGAAGATGTGAAGTCAGAGGGAATTTATATCATGGCAACACAAACCTTCTAGATATAAACTTAAAATTGGTCCGCCTGGGATCAAACCCCAGCTCCACTGTATTCAGCTGTATGGTCTTGAGCAATTTCTTAAACTTAAGATGGCACAGTTTCCTCATTATAAAACATTACTATCTTCATATAAATGCACAGATACATAAAAAAAGTACTTAGAGCCCTAACTGGTTTGGCTCAGTGGATAGAGCATCCGCCTGTGGACTCAAGGGTACTAGGTTCGATTCTGATCAAGAGCATGCACTTTGGTTGCAGGCACATCCCCAGTAGGGGGTGTGCAGGAGACAGCTGATTGATGTTTCTCTCTCATTGATGTTTCTAACTCTCTCTCCCTCTCCCTTCCTCTCTATAAAAAATCAGTAATATATATATGTATATATATATATTTTTTAAAGTACTTAGACAAGAGCATTGCATGTAGGAAACAATATTATCTGCTATTTTAAAAAATATTTTTTATTTATTTGATTGAGAGAGAAAAGGAGATGGAGAGAGAAACATCAATATGAGACCAGAACATCCATTGACTGCCCCTGCACATCCGTTACCAGGGATCGAGCCTGCTACTTCAGGCATATGCCCTGAGCAGGAATTGAACTGGTGACCTCTTAGTACACAGGAACAATGCTCAACCAACTGAGCCACATCAGCCAAGGCACTATTTATTTTTACTTGTTGTTTTTGTTGTTGTTTTGTTAGTAAAGTCTTTAGCCATTCTCCATTAGCAATTTCTCACTGGCCACCATCGCTCATAGGCTGGCCTCTTGCAATATACCCTGGCTCATGTCTCTTCTTTATCTTTTCTCTCTCCTTTCAATTTATCTCTTCTCTTCCCAAATTTATGGTATATTTTTTCTTGTCTTCTTTTAAGTCATTCTATTTCAGTCTTACCTTCCATATTCTAAGTACCTTCCTAAAACAGAGTTACTTCTCTGAGAATATGTTTTTTGTACCAAATTCATGATCATATTTGTAAAATAAACTTTATTCCACTTTACAAATAACATAAAATACCTTAGGTCTCAACATATGCTGAGGCAAAATTCTACTTCCCTACTGAAAGTCACAGTCCTTGTTCATGACATTTTATAGCAGTAGGCAGATGAGAAGCAGGAGTCCATTTTTCTAAAGTCATAACATAAAGTCACATTAATGTCTATAAGTTGGCTAGAGTTGGTAAGTTCTGGTTAAGGAATTATAAACAATTTGATTTAATTAAAAATAGGTTGAGTACTTACTCCATGCATGGCATTAAGTTAAATGTAAAGTGGTACAAAGATTAATATATACTCTAGGCCCAAACAGTCTTCTTGGGGATATATATATATACACACACACACTGAGTGGCCAGATTATTATGATCTCTGAACACATAATAATCTGGCCATTCAGTGTATATCTTATATAATAAAAGGCAAATATGCAAATTGTCCCCTCAACCAGGAATTTGACCAGCAGGCAGGCTGGCCAACCACCCATGTCCCCTCCCCCTGGCCAAGCTGGCTGGACCCCACCCATACACGAATTCTAATACACACACACACACACACACACACACACACACACACACACACACGAGGTCAGGGGTGCCTCAGCCTGGCCTGCACCCTCTCCAATCCTGGACCCTTTGGGGGATGTCCGACTGCTGGTTTAGGCCTGATCCCTCTTGCAATGTGGGACCACTGGCCCCTAACTGCTCACCTGCCTGCCTGCCTGATCACCCCTAACCTCTCTGCCTGTCTGCCTGATTGCTCCTAAATGCTCCCCTGCCTGCCTGATCACCCCAACCACTCCCCTGCCAGCTTGATCACCCCAAATTGCTCCCCTGCTGGCCTGATTATCCCTAACTGCTCTTCCCTGCAAGCCTGATAACTCCAAACCTCCTCTGCCTTGGCCCCTGCCACCATGGCTTTGTCTGGAAGATGTCCTGTCTAATTAGCATATTATCCTTTTATTAGTATAGATATGTACACATGCATATGTTACTATGTGATATGGTAAAATAAGTGTTGAGGGTGCAAATGCTGTGGGAAAAGAGGAAATAACTTCTGGAGTGGGAGTGTCTATTAGGCCTTCCCAGAAAAAAAGCATTGAAGGCTGGAGAAGGCTTAGGTAAGTTAATATATGGGTATGAAGCATCACTTCCAGAAAGCTTGCACAAATGCGTGGAGGTAGGTAAACACAGAGGTAAATGAGTATGGCTAGTGAGTGAGTACTGTTGACAAAGATTACTTTTTCAAAGATAAGGCTTGAGAAGTCAGTTAGGATAATTCTATGGAAGTCTGTGCCCCTGTACACAAGATGTGCGGAAATGTAAGAGGGAGTCTCATGAAGAATCAAGCTTCATCTTTGGCTCAGAATTGTCAGGTCTTAGCAAATCACTTAAATATATGAGGTAGGTAGGTAGTAGGAGTGCAGTGCTCAGAGGAGTAAAGGGAAGACTGGGCTGTCAAAGAGCATACAGTCTTTTGAAAGAGAGAGAAATATACGTCCTAATAGAAGTTGATGTCGTATTTGTAGTAATGCAGACATTGACAAAATGCCATCAGAAATGTAAGAGGAAGTCTCATGAAGAATCAAGCTTCATCTCTGGCTCATAAATGTCAGGTCTTAGCAAATCCCATGGGTGTGGCAGTGGTGCTTTTAACACCTGGATTTAGCCACACAGCAAATAAGTTCTTATAAGTAAAACCTCAGCACAGAAAAAACCTGGGACAGTCTGAAGTGATGGGAATACACACTAATATTTGGAAGTAGGATGTTTTTGGTGTTGTTAGTCCTCACCCAAGGATATTTTTTTCCATTGATTTTAGACAGAGTGGAAGGATGGGGGTTGGGAGGTAGAGAGAGAGAGAAACATCAATGTGAGAGAGCCCGATCAATTGGTTATTTCCCACAGACATCCTGAATGGGGTGAGTGACCTGCAACCCAGGTACTTGCCCTTGACCAGGAATCAAACCAGGCCTATGCTCTAACCACTGAGACATGCTGGCCAAGAACTAGGATTTTGACACAGAGCACCCTTTTTAGTTTTTAGGCTACAATAATATTATTAGGTCAAAGTGAACCTAATTTATATACATATTTATTTTCTAAATGTATACTAAACATATTAGAATCATGCTCTTACTTTTCTTAGAGTTATTTTGGGCATTGAAAAACTAACTAGCTATGCTTTATTATACTCTAGTGAGCCATTACTAATCACTGAGTTGCAATTAAGAACAGGAAGGCAGAATGTTAGCACTAAATATAAATTCTGGAATATGCTCTAAAACCTAAACTTTATAGCCATGGTTGAAAAATCTCAATAATACTTTGGGATTTAAAAAATTTTACAGTGAAATAAATATGCCTAAATTTTGAAAAGATAGATGTTAATCACTATGTAATGTTTCTTTTTGTGGTGTGGGAGGCTTCCACCAATTATGACATATATTAGCAATGAGAAAATTTCTAAGGCAAAATATGATGAATAGCTATGGTTATTAACTTCAGCTTATTCAAACCAGAAATAAACTTTTTATAGCTGTGCTTTTTTAAAAACAATTATTTTATACAGGATTAACTGATCGGTGGTCCTTCCTGTTTATTATTAACTTGTTTTTAAATGAAAAATAAAAATGTTAAAATGCCATTCACGAAATAGTAAAATACTTCTATTTCTGTCAATTTACTTAGCCTGTCATCATATCATCCATATTAGAATTATATGAACTCTGATTTCTGGATACAGAGTTTAAATTCTTCACAGAAACTCTTGCCTGATCTCTCACAGCTCCAGATAAACAACACAAATTTGTTTATTTAGCATTTGTAATGCTTTTTTTTCTTTTTATTTTTTTAGTCATTCTTCATTATAAATGTGCTAAAGGTTAGGTATAGTTTCTTGACATATTCACATCAAATCTCTTCAAGGCATGGGGTGATGAGGATATGTACTTGGCATTATTTTTATTTGTTCTAAAACAAAATACTAATAAAAACATTTTTACAAGTTACAATTGCAAATAACAGATAACATGCTTGTCCTAGCAATACTCTCACATTGAATCTGCAAGTATAATGTTAGCATAGAAGAGAATGCTTTTAGTAGCAAATGGATTTAAAAATGATCCACTTAGAAAGTACTTTCCTGGCATATGTGTTGTGAGAATCTCTAGGTCTTTAAGTGAGAAAGAGATGATGATGATATTATTGCTTCTGTAAGATATCTGCTTATTTTGCTTCTCTTAAGTCATAGTTAAGAAATTTCAACATTCTGGGTAGCTAAAAATGTCCTCCCAAATTCCAGCAGTGACTATAAAGAAATTGTAGAACCAGAATGAATTGCCTGACTGTTCTGTGTATTAATGATGAATATATCAGTGGATCTTGGATCATCAAAAGCATAATTTCATAAAACATAAGCATTAATAAAACAAAAGTAGCCTTAGGAACCACAATGAATCATCACTTGGTAATCACCAAATGATACACTTTAATGACAACAGCAGGCAGGAAGTGGCAAACAAACCATCGAGTTGTGAATAGACCAGTCAGCACAGGGCATAGTGGTGCCACACACAAGAGGACCATAACTTACTTGGTTGTCTGCTTTATTCAATACTCTATAATGTCTAAATCAAAGTTTCTCATGCACTTTAAAAAATGCAAGTTACAAAAATCTGCAATAGGGTTCTGGATCAGCAAGCACTGTCAGGATAGATTACCGCCCTGCCCTCTCTCCGATATAACAATATCATGATGAATGAAGAGTGACATCGTTGCCCATTTATCTCAGAAGATTACTGCTTTGATGCTATTGATTCTTCCTGTGGCTTTTCAGACAGAAGGTTATAGCTCAGGTACAGAGATATAATCAGTTTTTTAAAGTGTAGTGTTAATATGGTCCAATTTTCCCCTCCTTGGCTAAGATGTGCTGGGCAGTAGCTATCAAGAAATTAAATCATTGCTTATTATAACACTTGAGGCTTTTAACAAATGAAAATATATTTATTTTGTGTCAATTAAATAATAAACCCAAATTCTTAAAGTGTATTCATACCTCTATTCACCGGACATTAGTAAACATATTTTTATAGTGCAGAAGATATGGGGGCACACTTTAAAATATGGATGTAAATTAATATTTCTGATTTTAAAAAGCTCAGAGATTATTAGGATCTAGGAGATGGAAATGTTTGATAAAATGATAAAATTTCACTAACGTGATATTACTAAGCAGTATGGAAATATTTATATAAGAACTAATAACTAGGTTTTAAATAATATGGATAGCTTTACAGAGGGGTGATATAAATTGGAATGATATTTTAAAGGAGTTTTCCAGACAGAGTGTATTTCAGATATAAGACAAGGTTGCAGTTATATGGATCTTTGAAAATAGCCTTTAGTTAGTCTGTGTGGTTGGAATGTAGGACTTGTAAAGATAAGGTGATTTGCCAAAGAGGGGGGGAGGAAGATGAGGAAGCAGAGGAAAAAGAGGAATAGATACATACATACGTAGATAGAAGTTGCAGTCAGATTGTGAAGGACCTTGTAAACCTTCTTAAAATTATTCTGGTTTGTTTTGCTTTATTTTTAACCTGACAACTTGAGGAGTCATTTAATGAAACACATATTTTAAAACTACAGGAAACAATGTTGAGGATGTAGATTATACGAAGAAAACATTAAACCAGGGTGAGGAAGTAAGGAGGATGTTGCAATAATTCAAAGTTTTGCTTGCACTGCTTTTGAAGGTTGAATCAAAGTACATGGAAATTGCCTGGCCAGAGTGTCTCAGTTGGTTGAGCATCCTCATGTACACCAAAGGGTTGCTGGTTTGATTCCCCATCAGGGTACGTGCCTGGGTTGCAGATTTAATCTCCAGATGGGGCATGTACAGAAAGCAATTGATCACTGTTTCTCACATCAATATTTCTCTCTCTCTCTCTCTCTCTCTCTCTCTCTCTCTCTCTCGTAAGGATTTTTTTTTTAAAAAAGCAATGTGCATGGAAGTAGATTTAATAGATAATATCATAGAGGTAGCATCAAAAGGGTTTGCTGCTTTAGCATTTGACAAAGAAGTGAGAAGCTTGGTTCTCCAGGATTGTATTTTCCTGACTCTGAGGAAAATATGATTTAAGGGTAGATAACCTTTGTTTTCTAACTTTTCCATCCAATCATTTAACAACCATTTCCTGGGAGCTTATTTTAAACAAAGCCCAATGCTATGGGCTAAAATGCAATTACAACCCCAGTTTAATATGAAATTTTTTGTGACATTGAAAGCATAAAATATAATCAAAACAAATCCTCTAAAATATAAGGGTTTCTAAATAGTGTTTGTAGAAGCATCAGGTCTTTTGTATTTATAAGTTTATTTATTTGGGCCTGTTATTAAAGCAGAGAGCTTAATCTCATGAAAAAGGATTATGTGTTGTTCTAATAAGCCAGTGTTCATGCAGTTCTAACTGAAATGACAAGAGTGAAGGCCATTAAAAAGTAATGCTTGAAATCGATCAGAGATAATGAAATTGCATTGGCCCAAGTATTAATCAATTTTAATAATTGTGTGTTACAATGATCTTCCAATAAAAAGGCTGTTATTTTCAATCCAGTTCATTTAAGCTCTGTCTACATGATTGTAACACAACTGGTGGGAAAGTGCAGCCATCTTAAACACCTGTGCTATAATCTGATCATTGACTTTTTTGTTGTTTGCAAATTCCAAATAAGAACTGAACTAGCTAATTAGTTGATAAAGCTGTTCAAATCAACACTTGTTTGGTTGTCATCTAGCTATAACTTTAAAAAAGATAGTCTTCAAATAGAGCAAGACTGATCTGGGCTAATAAAAAAATCAATAGTCCAACAAATGGTGTCTTGATTCATTAATCTCTCATAAAGCTATAAATTAATTATTTTAAAAATATCGATGGCATTGCAGGCAGCCCTTCTGGTTTCTCTAATAGTTCCCTTTTTTTTAGAGTCAGCTTTGTATGTGGTACCCAACATTCTTGTGAATACTTATTAAGAACTAATTTCTTCCAATTTAGGTTTATATTTTCTCTAATTCCAACTGAAGACAAGCAATAAGGTTGAACCTGGTCCCATAGCACAAGGAAGAGATATTTGCTAAGGCTGATCTTAAGGATCAGGCTTAATGCTCTTACAAATATGCAACTGTGTTAGTGGGTATTGGGTCATCACTCTAGTTACATACTTGGCACCTAACTTGTCTTGGATTTTTTGACCCTGGATGTTAACAAAAAATGCAACTTTCTGATTGAATATCAAAGTGACTTTACTGTTGTCTCTGGTTTTCTTGTGGCCTGCAAGGTGAGTGGTAGAAAGGGTCATAACCAGAGCCTGAGTAGAGTAGGGAGAAAGGCAGGAACTTACCTTGGCTATCTCTTCAGGACAGGGAAGAGGGGACACTTTCATGAGTGGGCTCCAGGGGCTGCAGCTGTACCTACAGACTGTCCCTTTTGGCCGAGGGACACCATCTTTTATGAGACTGCCTGGACAAAGTTGTTGCTTTATGGGCAGGGTCTGGGTGGTTCCAATATCCAGTTAAAAAATAAAACCTACAGGTCCATCACTATTACAATTTTATTTATAGTTGAGGGGCTTTTACTATTTTAATGAGTGACCTGAATACCCTCTTGATGCAGAGCCTCATACCATACAGTGTTAAGTTAGGAGGCGCTTAGGCTCAGGATGGGTGATAAGCTTTCCTCTGGCCACAGGTTGGTTGGAGTCTTCAGCTGAACTAGAATGCACTCTTTTACTTACTCTTCTCCAGTATAGAGTCAATATTTGAGAGAGGCTCTTAGTTATATAAAAGGCAGACAGGATAAGCCCCTGCTACTTTTCACTGGTTTCATGCCCTTGTCTGTGATCTCTGGATTTTTTTCCCTGTTCTTTTTCTTACCATCACAATGGTGACACATTGTAATTATTGAAAAGATATAAGAATAAAAATAATTATGCTGTCCTGAATTGGTAGTTGATTAAACTCAGCTTTATATTGTTAGAGGCGTTAGAGAAGAGGTGAAACACACCTTGTAAATCCACATTTACAAAGGATTTTTAAAATCATCTATACTGATATAAGCTTGTATTCATGATTTACTCAGGACAGAAACGTATGCCCATTCTGCACCCTAGTTGATTGCTACTTAGCCACTGCAATCAACCGTGATAAGGATATGTGATGAGTGATTCGTGCAGTGGGAAAATTTGATTGCATGGGTATCAGATGAGACTCCTGGATACCACTTGACTGTGAACTAAGCAGAGATTTTTGCCTAGGCCTTATTTTTCTTTAAGTGCTTTTGGAAGGTGTGGTGGAACATCAAAATATTAAGTGTATCTTTCTAAATGCTTACTAATATATGTGGTGAGACATCAAATATTAAATACCTTTAAAGGTTGGATTCAAGAAGAAAACTGGTTGGCATATCATTAGACAAAAATAAGGAGCTTTGAGCATCGCTACCTGAGAACTGTTAGAAATTGTAATCTGGTAATAACATAGGTTGCAAATTGTACATTTTCTGTTTAATTTGGCTTTTTTTCCTTATAGGATCTGTGGTTTGGCACACAGCAGATTTCTCTTTATTATTCTCCTCCTCTGTGATCCTGAGCCCAATACAATCCACACACACTTTTTACATTATTCAGTTAGAGATACATTTGTATGAACATTCTTCAAAATTGCTTTTTAGATGTTTAAAAGTCATTTGGAAAAGCCCTTCAACTAAGGAGAATCTAGAATATGGAGATGTTTGTTGATTATGAGATGCTCAGACTTTTGAGTTGTGCCTATGACTAATGCAGTTAAAGTATTAAAGCTTATAGGTGATGGTGCTAATAGATATTAAAGCAATGATCCCAAGTCTTGATTTCTGTCATGAAAACTTTTCAGGTTTTCATGTTTTGGCCCAGTGCCTGTCCACACTAGTACTTTGGTGATCTGCCCAAATAATTATATTTCTTGACACATTCTTGGTGATATCACAGAGAAATGCCCAATTTTTTTTTTTTTTATCACAGCTTCAGAGCATGGTCTGTTTTTTGTTTGTTTATTTTATTTTTTTCTGAATCTGACTTTCTCTTTTGCCTGTGCCTCTCTGTTGGGCTACCTGCAGTTGTCCAGACCCTTGGCTGTCCAGACCTGTCCCTGTGTCTTTGGCTCAAGATGCTGCCTGTGCCTCAAATGCCCTTGTCTTTGTCTAGTGAATACTTACTCAGCTTTCAAGAGTCAGCTCAAGCATTTCCTCCTCTGGGAACCCTTTTCAGCCCTTACCAACCTTCTATTACTAGTAAACAAGATTGAATGTATTGAATTTTGTGTTCTTACAGTATAATAGTACTGGGCACTTACACATTCTTGATTATTGGTTTTGTTTTGTTCTACCAGATTGTAAGTTTCTTCAGAGTAAGGGCTATGTATTATCCAATTTTCTTTTTTTCTTGTGTGTGTAACAGTACAATATTCTTTCTTATGTAAGGATAATTTTTCCTCTCAAGGAAAGTAAAAAGAACATGAGAGTAACTATCTCTGGTATTCTCTAGATCCGATTGCAGGTGCCAGTATTGTTTTTGCCTGTCTCTTGTCTTTAGTGTGTTTGTGTGTTTAAGTGGACTGTCCAATTCAGTCCCACTCACTTTAAATATTTGACTTTCTTCTCTATGCCGGGGTCTCTGCCATCTTCAGTGAAAATACAGAAATGATTAGGGCATAATTCAGTCTTATACTCTATGTTAGTTTTGTTTTTAGCTTTAAGTAACAGAAAATTCACTTAGCAATGGCTTAAGCAAACAAAGCAAGATGTTTGGAGCCAGGCGATTGCTGTTGTTGGTTCAGCTGCTCCGTGATGACATCTGGGGCCTAAGTGCATTTTCACATTCTGTATTTCAACCTCAGTGTCTTGGCTTTTGTCCTCCCATGCTTTTCACCACGTGGTCACAGAAAAAGCTGCTGCATATCTATGCAGAAATAAGGGAGGGAAGGCAACACTAGCCTCATCAATCACTTTTATCAGGGAGAGGAATGTTTTCCCAGAATCCCTCAGTAAGTCTTCATGTTTGCCAGATTTCTGTCACTTGCCTTACCCCCCAACCCCAGCTTTAAGAGATAATTTTCCAGCTTTTTTCTAGAATTAGACAAGAAACAAAAAGAAGAGGTCAGAAAGGGTGTTGTGTTAGTTAACCAAGAGTGTGTTCTATGTATTAGTGGGTGATTAAGACACACGTAGAATAAGAATGTGTCATTTGACACATTCAAACAGGGCAATATGGATGTTCTGAGAATGAAGAGATCATAAGTTCTTGGGGAGAACTTGTATTCAGGAGGAGCTTTATGAAATGGTATATTCTGATACAGACTTAAATGTAATACAATTTTAACAGGTAGCAATTGTAACAGGCAATATATTGAAGTTGAGGGAAAAGTGGTAAAGCTTTATTTTTAGAGATCAATCAGTTTAGAGATCTATCTGCAGCTTGCAGAGCTGAGGTTAGTAAGTTAATGAGATAATGGGGGGTAGTAGATTATATAAACTGCACTTTCCAATGGAACTCTCTGTGGTGATAGAAATGTTCTGTGTCTGCGCTGTTTAATATGGTAGCCGCTAGCCACATGTGGCTGTTGACCACTTGAAATGGGCTATTGTGACTGAAGAACTAAATTTAAGTGGCTGGTAGTAACAATACTGTAGAGTACAGATGAGAGCACTGTGAGCCATTCTAAGTTGAATTTGGGTTTTACTCTGAGAAAGTTGGAGAAGCCATTGGAGAGAATTGAGGGAAGGAGTAAACATAATCCATACTCTGTTTTGATAGGATCACTTTACTGCTTTTTTGAAAATAGCATGAATTTGGGAAGGATAGAGGCTACCATATTAACCCAAGTGGTAGATGGTAGTGGTGTGTCCTACTATGGCATAAGTGGAAGTGGTTTAAAGGGGTTGGATTCTGCAAAGTCAATAAAATGGAATTCTCTACTGGGTTAGATGTGGGATGTGAGAATAAAAAGTAATAGAAGATAAATATACATTTTTTTTTGGCCGAAGTGACTAGTTGAATAGCAATTGTATTAACTGAGATGAGAAAAAACAAAGAAGGCTAAGCTTTTGTAGAAGAATAGAAGCTTGAATCTGGAACCTGGCTAATCTGAGATGCTTACAAGACATTCAAGAACATATGTTGAATGCACAATTCAGCGGAGTCTAGTTTGGAGATAAATTTCTTAGTTGTATGCACATTAACAGTATTTAAAGTCATGAGACTAGTTGAGATCACTACAGGAGTGAGTGTAGATTGAAGAGAGATGATGTGGTCATACTAAGTCTTGAGACAGTCCATCGCATTCGATCAGGCAGAACTTGCAAAGGAGGCTTGGAAGAAAATCCTAGTGAGGAGGAAAACAAGTACCATGAGTGTATTAGAAGTCAAGGAGAGTGGCGTGTTCAACTCTGTCAAAATATCTTTGCTATCCATAATAAATGAAGTTTGATGACTGACTATTGGACTTAGCAATGTGGATGTGTGTATGGTTTGTGGAGGGGTTATTGGTGATTGCAACAAGCATAATTTCTGAGGGGTAGGCAAGCAAAAGCCTGATGGACATGGATTCAAGAGAAACTGGAAAAAAAAAGAATTAGTGATAGGATACATAAAAATGGTGATTGATTTAGAAGGAAATGATAAGTTCTAATAAATACTGATTGTACAGGATATAGGCTTAATTTGATACAGGTAAAAGGAGAAAGGTACATTTTAAAGCAAATATAAGTCCTTTTATTGGTTCTTTAATTAGCTGAGCTGTCTCAGTACACACAATATTGACAATTTCACTGATTTGGAGCTGTCTTGTTATCAACCTATCAAACTGGCATTTCCAGAGTAACTAAATAATTCAATATTTTATATTCTGTATTAATTCAAAGACATATTAAAGGAAATATTTTCATTTCAAATTAAGAATTATTGCTTATTTTCTGAGAAAATATAAATAATTATATGTCATAATGGAGAGCTTTGTTGCAATTAAGCAAAAACTATTCTCCCCTTAGGTTTTAAACAAAGTCATTAAGAAAAATGTATTTAATATGTAAATTTATGGATTTCCTAAATTTTACAGATAAAAACATATATGGTTGCAACCAAAACCTCATAGATAGTCTAGTTTACCAAAACTCAAAAATATTAAATATTTTGTACAAGGACATTCAACTTTACTGGTCTTGTTAAAATATCATGGATAATGTAAACATTTAAGTTAGAATATCCTTCTGTTAATATTGGTCAAAAGGAAGAAGAAAGAACATATTTAGGTGAAACTGCTAAAAGCAACCAGAGGAATCTTATGGCTATTACTTTGATCTTGGCCTCTTTTGAAGTAAATCTCCAGAAATGTTGGTGTGTTAGCCATTGCTATGGGACACATTGTATTCATAGGTGTTCTTACCTTGTGAACACATTCCTGGACCACATGGAATGTCATTCAGGAAAGGTAAATATGATAAATACATTTTCTTTCACTCTATCACCCTCTCACACCCCCAAAAAGCACTTTGGTTGAGGTCACAGATTTCATACCAGGCAGTGTTATCTCAAATGAGTTAGAATTGCTTTGGGAACTTGTCCTTCTTTTATAAAGTGCCACTGTGGTGATTTCCAAATATTCATGTTTACATATATAGTAAGTTCATGAATAGAAAGATTTCCATTCAGGCCTGATATGGGAAACTTTTGAACATTATATATGTTTTCTTGGTCCACAGAAGATCTCCTGCAGATTTGCCAAAGACAGGCCTGTTTCTATTACATTGTTCACCATAGTATTAATAGACTTTGAAGAGGAAGAAATGTAATTTGCATTTCTTTCAGGTAGACTGTATCCTTAATTGGACTTTTCAGTGATTCTTAATCTGGAAATGCTACTATTAAGTTCCATTTACTTTGTTACATTTATGCTGATGACAGTCACTTAAATTCAATAATTTGAGTTATTCTTGTGTAAACTTTTCAAACTATGTTTACACTACAAAATAAATATTATGAAAGATATGCTACATAAAAAGATAGATAAAATCACAATATTAATTATGAAAATGGTATGGCATAGTTATAGGTAATCAGTTTAATTTTTTATATTTTTATGTGCTTTTTCTATTTATGCAGTGAGTTTGCATTTATAATTTAAAAAACACAGGAAGAATAGATGTTTTGTGGGGTGTATGCATCTATGATTAAAAGAATCTTTCTGCTAGGAAATATAGATGGTTGTAGGATTACTTTTCCGGATGATGATCTCATATTACTACTGGAGAACAAAAGATAAATGCAGGACTGTCTTAGAAAATAGTTATAAAATCACTATAGTAACTATATTATATGTAAAATATATTTTAATTAAGAAGGAAGTGTTTGCTAGTAATATTAATTTCAATCTTTCTTTAGAAGGAAATATGTAGGGTTAACTTAAAGGTTTCAAGGTTCTTAAATATATTAAGAGAATAGTTGTCTAACTTTTAAACCTTTGGAACAAGTGAAATAATGGTTAATATTAGTGATTGGCTACTTTAAAGAATCCTAGGGTCATTTGATTAGTATCATTTCCCCAATTTACCCCTTTTCTCCCTCTCTTGTGTTTTTAGTAGGTAATTCTAAAGCCTGCCAAGATTTCGTCTCTTAGATTTTTTTAAATGTATTCTCTTCATTGCACAAATGATTGGAAAAATGTCCTATTTTATTGTTTTGGTTCATTTGGATATTGGACAGCAGATATAGAGCAATACAAGGAGAAATGCAGTTTCAATATCAAGATTTAGATATGGACGTATCTCACAAAAAGAAGTATGACAAGATTGACACTTTTTTCTTTGCTTATTGTTCTGACTGGTTAGTTTCTTTTTGATACTCCTGGGGAGTCTTTCTTTCATTTGTCCAATTAGTATCATGAAAATCCATTAAATGTCATTGTGAAGAGTGTCTTTTATTTTCAGAAGACCACTAGCTATAAAGCCCCAGCACATTCTTCTCACTTTGGATTCTTTATGATTTCTATAGGTTCATAGGCTCATAGGAAGTCAGAACTAGAAAAGACTTAAATGTCATCTAATCCAGTGTTTCACATGCTGGAATCAACAGTCAGAAAGTTTAAATTTGTTTAAGATCAAACAGCTAGTTGACATAATTTTTAGGCGCATAATGCAAGTTGTTAATTCCTCAGATAATGACCTTTTTGCCATCTGCCTAGTGGTTTTCTGGGTATTTATAGAGTTATATGCAATGAAGTTGTGTTGTGTGTCCATATATATTTGGAATGAATATTTCTTGTGTGTGGGCATGATTTATATACAATTACAGTTGTTTCTCTCTTTCTTTTTTAAAATTTGGTCAAGTGCTATGTGACATATCATTAAAGAAAATTGGGTTCTCTTGGAGAAATTATCTTAGACAAATAGCTTCAGAGTCACTTTTGGTCAAAGTTTAAACTCCACTTGCCACCTTTTTTCCAGCAGAGTTCCTTGTGCATGTATTTTTATTGTATATCTTGGAGGTAATTATACTATTCTACAGAAGCCATGCATTCATTTAATTGACTGTGCATGCCATCGACTTCCAGCTCCTTTGTCATTCCCTTTCATGCCTGTTTAGTAGCTTGAGATTTACAGCTCTCACTCATTGATCCTATATATCCGGCATTTTGAGTACATTATCTATAATCCTTAAACAACCCTCATACCTAGATATTATTTTCCTCAATTTATAGCATTAGAAGACCTGTTGAGTAAAAAAATATAATGGAGTACAAATGCAGTATCTATTTCAGTCATTAATAAAGCTATCCCTAATACTTGGGGTGGGATGTTAAATATGGAAGGTGAAGTGTAATACTGAAATCTGAGTGAGGAATAACTGAAATTTGATAGTATACATAACTGTTCTTAAATACCTAACCACCTCTCTCCTAAGTGAGAACATAAATACCTACCTATCTTTTTGGTCTTGTCCTGTTGCCATACTCCTTGCTTTTTTAAACATTGGTTAAATTTAAGTTCAACAGCATATGTATACAATGGAATGTTACTCAGCCATAGAAAGATGAAATACTGCCATTTACAACAACATGGATGGACCTTGGGAATATCATCCTAAGTGAAATAAGTCAGACAGAAAAAGTTAAGAACCATATAATTTCACTCACGTGTAGGACATAAAACTAAAAACAAGAAATGAATAAATAAGAAAAGCAAAAACTAATAGACAAAGATGACAGTCTGGGCGGTTATCAGAGGAAAGGGAATGGGGAGTAGTAAAGGGGACCAAATATATAATGATGGAAGATGATTTGACTTTTGATGTTGGGCACACGATGCAGTATACAGATCTTGTATCATAGAAATGTACACTTGAGATCTATAAAATGTTATTAACCAATGTAACCCAATACATTTAACTAAAAGAAAAAAAATTAAGTTCAACATATGTGTATAGGAAAGGCTGTCTTAACTAAGTGTTAATTCCTTGAGGTGGTTTATTACTCTAAGATATTCCATTCAGGAGGTAGCCTTAAAAAGAAGCAAAAACTGAACTCTTTTAATAAGCTTTTAGTCACTGACCCATATCTCTTTTCTAATCTGGCATGCATGCTTTACTTTCTTCCTGCTAGGCTGATCCTAGGGTAGTTGACAAACAAACAAATACCCTATAAATTTTATCACAATAATAAAGCAGAGATCAATTTAACAAAAGTAATGATTGTATAGGTTTGAACCTATTAGAGTTCAAATTCTAAGACATAAAATATAAGTACATGAAGTAAAAATATGACATTCTACTTTAACCCATGATTATTTTTGTCCTTTTCTCTTTTTGTTTTATTTTCATGTCATTGAGAAATAGAGTAATTGTTTCTGTATGTTGCCTGTGGCTCTTCAGTTAAGATATAGGTAGTCCCTGTCCAACTACTAATGCAAATAATCATTTTTGTTCAACAAATAATATATCTCATCTGTTTAAGCTCCTATGATCACAATCCTCATAAATGTTCTAGAGAGCAGATTTCCCCATTGGGAGGAACGAATTAATTTTCAGTTAATGAGAAGAATTCTAATAGAGCATCTCCATTACCTGTGAGAGGTTTGTTTCAAAATCATTTCACACACTTGCCAAGAAAGTTGATAATTTATTGTGTTGGGAAGATGAATAAAGGTAAATATTTCTTTTTACAGAATAGGGAAAATCCTTGAATTTCCTTTGCTAATACCCCTAGGTTCCTCTCAAAAAAAGATATGCACACTAACACACATAAACACAAATCAGTATAGTAAATAGCAACACTATAAACCTTATAGGAATGATGTTTGTACACATATGATAACTTAAAGTTAACAGCCACCATTTTAGCTAAATAAAGTAATTAAAAGTTGTTGGTAAAAGAAATTTGCAAAAAAAAAAAAAAAAAAAAAAGGAAAACAGCTCTCAAAACCCAAATTCAACTGGTAACAAGAGGTCTATAGCAATAAAGTGCAGAACCTTGAGATGATAATGTCTCTCAGAGCAGAGCAGGTAAGTCTTGGAAGTTCCCTCTGTTACCAATTGGAGTTATCTACTGGGATCTCAATTCTTTTCTTCGATGCAGAAAATATTTTTAAGGTCAATGAACATCAAAGTAAAGCAAAATGAGTTTATTGAAGATACATTCCAAGATAGGCACACCTGCCAGTTGAGAGAGTGTGAGGCAAAATGGTTGGGCTGTTTACATTCCGAAAGAGAGAGAGAGAGAGAGAGAGAGAGAGAGAGAGAGAGAGAGAGAGAGAGAGAGAGAGAGACCTCAAATTCCTGAATGTAAAAGGGGGATTTTCTGGGTGGAGCCTTTTATTTGTATTTAGGGATGATTGACAGAAACCATCTTTCTTCTGAAATGCCCTTACTCATAATGTATACAGAAAAACTCATGGGGGCAGGGTCAAAACCAAAATGCTAATTTTATTATAATTAGTCTAGGGCCATAGTGAGGTTGCATTGAGATTATATTTTGCTCTGATCTTGCTCCAAGAACTGGCTGGCTCTGCACCTACCTGCTGGAGTCTACTGGGTGGCCCACAGAGAGGCAAGAGGCAGTATGAAGTTACTATTGGTCCCACCCTGTTTAGGACCCAGGGCAAGTCTCATCCCAGGTGCTCAGGTCTAACTTCCTACCTAGCACCACCAACAATAACTGGAAGAAGGAGAAAGCAAATGCCCAGGAAAGGTAGATGTCTTAATTTTTAAAAAATGGGTTAAGAAAGCAAGCACATATTTAGGCAATAAATAGCAGAAAACAATTGGCAATTGGTCTGAGGATGCAATTTTATGAACCAGTCAGAATTTTATGTGAATATTATTCACAATAATAAGTCCTGAGAAACCCACTGTAGCAGTGTATTAAAGATAGGAACCAGAGCACTGACATAGGAGAAGATGCTGAAACATACTGCAGACCCTAAGTTCAGGTGTTATGGGGAGAAGGAATGGGGTACTGAGCAAAAGCAAGGTGTCTGGATAGCTCATCTTTTAGTTTGGGTAACAATGTGAACCAACTCCTCATGGTGAGGACAGGGAAGATAAGGTGAAGTGGAGAGTCAGAGTACCTGAGGGGCCAGAGCTTGAGGGTTTTGAAGGAGCCAAAGTAAGGCCAATTAAGTTAAAAAAGAAGGGAAGGAAATTCAAACACAAAGCTGAGACAGGGTGGGAGCCAGGAGTTGAGATTTCACCTGAGGGGAGGCAGGCAGCTCTGAAGCACTTATTAAAATCTTGAGGGTACTTGGTGTGTGTGTGTGTGTGTGTGTGTGTGTGTGTGTGTGTGTGTGTGTGTGTGTGTGTGTCTAGCTCAAATGGTCATTGGACATTCTTCAATAATATGGATAAACCTCCACCACCCCAGTGCTTTAAACTCCCCCCAAAAAGGTTAGGTTACAGTGACGTTGAGGCTGTAGGTGGTAAGTAAGTGGCCCTGGGTATAGATTGAAGGACTGATTAGGGGACCTAAGGCCAGGCAGTATGGTGAGAGAGGGTAAGAGAGAACTTTACTTCTATATCTGTTTTCTCCTCTTTAAGCCATCTATTATGGACATTGTGATGCATATTTGCATAAGCATGGCTGAAGAGGAAAATCAAAATCCAGTCTTTTCTTTGGTGTGGAGATGCTAAATGAGATTTTCACAGTAATGAAGCTGTTCTTCAAAAGTGACCTCATACTTTAAAATCTGCTACCAATTAAAGGCTTGATTGATGTAGGGCAACACTATTTAGCAGATTTCTGCTTTCTGAAGAGTTTGGTGTGAACACTAGAGATTTGGCAGTTAAGAGGTCATAGTGACCTTGTGTTTGCAGAAGTCAATAAAAGGTATGATGCTTACTTGAAATGATTCATCAAATAGGCTTTGGTTTCAAAAATAACTCTAGTAAGCTAATGTTTTTTAAAGGTAGCTACATCATTGGTAGGCAAAGATAAGCATTTATAAATCCCCAAGTAAGCTTTTGTTCTAGCAACATAATGATATTATTCACAACTTTGACCCCTTACAAGGTGATAGGCACAGATGGGCATTATAAAATTGATTCATCCTAAGCATATCTCTTTCCTTATATTAAAGAAAAATATTTTATTACATACAATATTCTCTCATTATTAAAAATTGGGAATGCATAAATATAGAAATAAAAGGTGTCTTCATTAGTCCCACCACAGTTAGCATATTGATGTTTCCATTGCACAATCATGCATATTTAAAGAAAAAAGTTCCATTCAAATTATATATTATTTTATCCATTTTATTTAATCTACTTTATATCAGTATATTTTCCTAACACATTCTTTCCAATGCTGTTTTATTGGTAATTATTATTTATAATAACTACACACTCTATTATAAAGTACATGTCAAAATTTATTTAACCACTCCTTTTGATTGTATTATATGCAAATTATCTCAGTTTTTAACCCAATATATAATAGATCTATAAAGGACCTTGTACATAAAATATATTCCACATTTTGAATTTTTTTATATAGACTGATTCCCACAGTGGAATTAACATAATAAAAGGTTGGCCCAATTTTAAAATCTCTTGATAAAAGTAATGTCAGATATCATCTTTCCAAAAGGCCACTTCATTAATTTTGCTCAATTAGAAAATATTTTTTCCCTCTTTCTCCAAATGCCTGCTCAAGGGGGTAAGGGACCATGCCTAGAGGATTAAGTTGGCTGGAGATAGTGAAAGTAGTCTCAAAGCAGAGGCTGGAGGAAGAAGCCAACGTCAGAAGAGAAAGTAAACCTGAGAGAAGCCTCAGGCACTGAGGTTCCAGCCAAAGGACACGCCAGCAGATTGGAATAGTGTCTATGCATATGACTGAATGATTTAGGGTTATATATTATAACAATATTGTGCATTACACTCCACAGGGTTTTAGCTTACACAAGTAATGAAAACATATTAATATTTTTTTCAGCCAAACATTTAATTTTGGGTGGAATAACTTAAGATTCTAAGTAACCTAATAACCTAATGTGAATAAAGATGAGGTTTTCTACCAGATGTGTTTGCTTCAAAGTTAAAAAAAAATGATTTGTTTTTCAGAACATTTTAGATTTAGGAAACATGAAAATTGTGTTACCATTGGTGGTTTGCTTTTCCAGCTCTGATGCCTAGCTAAGTAGGTAAATTATACTATAAGGTGTATATAATATCTTAAGCTTATTTTTTAAAGCAATAATGGAGGTTTTATTTATTTTTATTTTTTTATAAATATATTTTCAAAAGTCATAAAATTAAATATTTGTGTATTTTGTAAGAACTGAATTTTTTTCTCTGAGTTTTTCTATTCAATGAGATATTGACAAAATAATACCAACCTTATTCTTTGACAATCAGGGATATTTTCTCTAGACTGTCTCCTGTTGGAAATTAAATTTTCCAAGCAAATATTTTGACTAAATATATGAATAATATAAATGATCATACTCAGAAAAAAGATAGAGTTACCCTTGGATTTATTCATTTCCTTGACAATTACTACTTTTCTCCTGTTTAAAATATATCCTATTTTGATAATCATTAAATATAACAAGGTGGCATTGGATATGTGTGTAATACCTGAAAAGTGACTCAATGAGAGGAAAAACTTTGAATTCTTTTCTACTTTGTGACTTATGTTGTGGGAATGTTCTTTTTTACTTCTTTATGCACACAATTAGGTCTTTCTTAGAAATACAGTAGTCATCATTATCAGACAAGAAGGATGGGAACATACAACCATAACCCTAGAAGAGGTAATTTATTTCTTATATCTCTGCTCTTCAAATAGGTAGTTTGCTGTCTATATTATTTCAAATACTACATAGTTATAATTCACACAACTTCTCTTGGTATCAGATTATTTTATTATTCATAATCAGAGAATTTTGTTCAACTTCTAACCTAAATTATTCTTTATATTATTTAAATTCATTACCTCTAACCTTATTTTCGTTTGAAACAAAGAGTGGGACATATCACCAAATTATATCTATTCTCATGTTTGAAGATTGTATTAGTCTTCAACTTTCCTTTCTCCACAGTAAAAACAAAACACACATATCTTTAAAACATTATGCATTGACAATTACTTCTATGCCCTTTGTAGTTGGGTCAAAAGCAAAACACAAAAATCTAATAAAGAAATAACAATGACAGAAATGGTAGAAATTTACCTTTCAGTCAACTAGTATTTACCTAGGGCTATTTGGGTGATAAAGCATAGTGTGGTGATGAATAAACAAATGAATAAATTAAATAGCATGAACTGATCTGACATGAACGTGTCCCCTAGTGGCTTACAGTCTAGTAGAGGAGATAATATGGATAAACAAAGGGATTTAAAATCAGACAATCTTGGGTTTGAATCTTAGCTCCATCTCTTGTCTGTCTGCATGAGGATTTTCTGGCACAGGGCTGAATCCCTCAGTGTCTCTTTTCTGATGGTTAATAATAAAAATCCAGTAGAATCCTTGTGAAGATTAAATGAAATAATGCATTACAGGTACCTAACTCAGCTCTGGCCCTCAGTATCAAGCACAAGTTATAAAAGTAACTATTCATTTCTTGAAAGAAATATTAAAGCATCTATTATGTATTAGAAGCTCATGTGAGCCTGGAGGATGAACTATGCATAAATTCATTCCCTGTCCTCAGAGAGCTTATAGTTTTTGGGGACCATAATAATGCAACAGGTAACTACTTCTTATCATAATAAGTGCATAACAGAGGCAAGACAGAGTGCTATAGGTGCAGATGAAAGGGATTCCTAATACCATCTGGAGGGGACAGGCTTAGCTGTCTGACAAATTGAAATCCAAAAAATAATTGGAAATTAATGAAGCAGTGAAAGCAGATGAATAGTGTTTAGCAAAAAAGGGGGGAAAATCATATGCCAAAGGGAGATGTTCAAAAGCACAATAATTTCTGAGCATTAAAGCATAAGCCTGATTGGAGCATGGGACTAATTTTTTTTAAAGGAGTGATGTTAAAGAAGGTAGAGGGTCAGCCATGGGAAAAAGATTGCCTTTTTGTGTAAGTTAATGAATAGTTATTGAAGTGTTTTAGCAGAAAATACCGCCAAGACCACCACCACCAACAAACAGAAGTGGGATCAGATAAGCACAGGGGTGTGCTGGTGCAGCTGAAAAAGTTACTGGCTGATCTTTACATGTTTCTCTTTGCAGTAAATCATTTGATGAGAATGGGGCAGAAGGGAGTGGGGCAAGGAGTCATGGGGTAGGTAGGTTTCAGAGGAGTGGATAATTTTTCTAAATAGCTGCAATAGGTTAGAAATGACTATGATATTGTAGGAGGATTTCAGGTAACCATGGAGGATAAAGTTGAAAGTAGAGTCCATAAATATGCGACTGGTGGTTATGGAGGGATACTTACCAGGATTCCCCTTCAGGGAATGATTACTGCCCAACTACAAGGGGTGTATTTAGCACATGGCCTCCAGTTGGTATCTCTGTCAGAGTGCAGAAAGCTACCTCCCAAAAAACCATCTTGATTCTCCTTGCTTTTGAAGAACCATGCTGAAAATGGTGATATCAACCTGAGAATTTGAGTGACATTTTTTTTTCCCAGCAGTTCTCAACTAGCCACACTCAGATACAAATTAGGTGGAGCACTGGTGTGGTCTAGGATCAGGGACCTATCAAGCGGGCGAGGCAGAGAACAACTGAGGATATAGGTGAGTGATAGATTCAAGTGATGAGTAGTCCACTTGGTCATAGAGAAGAATGTAAGGACAGGGGATAGAGATAGAGATAGAAAGAGATAGAGATAGAAAGAGACAGAGATAGATAGATGATAGATAGATAGATAGATAGATAGATAGATAGATAGATAGATAGATAGATAGATTAGAGAGAGAGAGAGAGAGAGAGAGAGAGAGAGAGGTGGTCCAGATTCCAGATGACTCATGAACTAGAAGTAGCAGTAGGAGTAATAAAGATATCCAACATGAACTATTCTAAGAAATATTATACATTTATTGCAATGTAGAAATGTATGCATTTGATAAGAAAGTATAGACAAAGCTGCTATGGTATTTAAAGACGTGGGTGCTCAGGGTAACAGATGTGATGATAAATACTGATCCGACACTACAATACTGAGCATTTTTATCCTGTTTTCCTCCACTCCTATTTGTCAGAGCCTGGCCAAGCTGGAACTAAGTTTGAGCTAAGCATTTAACGGTTTGATATGCTCTGCTTCCAGAGTGTTTATTGTATAGCAGGGGGTTTTGCCTTTTTATTCAAAGGATCGAGGCATGTTAAATAATATTCTTCATGCAAAAGAAGCTCAGTTCCATTAAAATTTATTTTAGATAATTATTAGATAATGAAGAGAGCCTGTGGTTTAACCAGAGATAAAAGACTATGAAAAACAATGTAAAATGGTCTCAGATATGCCTCCCACAACTTTGATAGGAAAACATTCATTTTCTAAATATATATCAGTATTGTGCCTATTGGAGCTTTTAGTCTGTGCTTTCCCCTGTCTGCCCTCTGGTGGGACTACTAATACAGTAACTGACAAGCTAAAATAATTAGTTGTGAGAGAATTCAGAAGAAAGCTATGCATAAATTAGAGATGAAGTGAGATTCAGAGTTTTACTTATCTTTCTTTACAAAATAGGGCATACTACATGTACTCCTAACAGCATGCTGAATGCAGTGGGTTCTGAAGAATGAATGACTTCAATCACATGAACTGAATAGAAGAATAATGAAAAAGATTCAAAGATACTATTTTCCTTCATTATGTGTGTATGCTTCTTTGTAAGGACTTGATAAGAAAATAGTAGTAAGAAAACCAGTTACTTAACTATTTTGCCTTTTGTATGCAAAGTGATAGTTTGATTTTTTCCCTTTTACAAAAAGAACTTCTTTCTATCTCTTTACTAAATTAAATCATGATTTACTGGCATCATATAGATACATACTCTTCTTCCAAGATCTGAAGTGAATCACACACACACACACACACACACACACACACACACAAAGGCACATAAAACAAGTGGATTCATTTTAATATAGTTCGCACATTATATGTATTTGAGCAGATCTTAGTAGGTAGAGGCACTGATTTTCAGTGTGACATTGTTTAGGAAATGTCAACTAATATTTTCTAAAGTAAATTTGGAGTTAAGAAAAGCAAACTTGTCTTTATCTTAATGAAACATATTGTACAAATAATTTCTTCAAAAATTGTTATGGTTATCAACTTTTAATTTATGTAAAGACAAAAACAATGAAATTATGATCTACCATCACTATTTCATAAACTGAAGCCTATCCTATCTAATAAAAGAGCAATATGCAAATTGACCATATCTCTGCTACACCCACAAGCCATGCCCACCAGCCAATCAGGAGTGAATATGCAAATAAACCCAACCAAGATGGCAGTGGCCACAGAGAGCAGGAGGGAGGCTTGGGTTTCCCCAGCAATGGAGGAAGCCAAGCTTTCCACACACCCTGGGGGACCCAGGCACCCACTCCAGGCTACAAAGTTTCAATTATAGAAGATAAATAAAGCCTAACAAAAATGGCTGCCACCACAGAGGGAGCAGAAGGCTTGGCTCTGCTCCAGGCTACAAAGTTTCAATTGTAGAAGATAAATAAATCCCAGATCCCAGGGCCTCCATTTGGGTCGCTGGGGGGTTGGGCGGGGGAAAGAGGGGGGGGCGTGCATGGCCAGCCTGCAAACCACCACAGGCCCCTCGCCCAGGCCACCCCATGCCCCAAGTAAACCCCTATCCTGATCCGGGACACCCTTCAGGGCAAACCAGCTGACCCCCACCCATGCATCAGGCCTCTATCCTATCTAATAAAAGAATAATATGCAGATTGACCATCACTCCAACAGACAAGATGGCTGCCCCCATGTGGTCAGGGATCCTGCCCCCATGTGAGCACAAGATGGCCACCACAAGATGGCCAGCAGGGGAGGGCAGTTGGGAGGGACCAGGCCCACAAGGGAGGGCAGTTGGGCGAAATCAAGCCTGTAGGGGAGAGCTGTTAGGAGTGACTAGGCCAGCAGAGGAGGGAAGTTGGGGGTGACCGGGCCTGCAGGGAAGGGCAGTTGGGGGGTACCAGGCCTGCAGGGGAAGGCAGTTAGGGGCAAACAGGCTGGTAGGGGAGCAGTTAGGCATCAATCAGGCTGGCAGGGGAGTGGTTAGGGGGTGATATGGCTGGCAGGCAGAAGAAGTTAGGGGCAATCAGGAAGGCAGGCAGGTGAGCAGTTGGGAGTCAGCAGTCCTGGATTGTGAGAGGGATGTCTGACTGCCCATTTAGGCCTGATCCCACCGGCTGGGCTGAGGGACACCGCTCCACCCGCCCCCCCCCCCCCCCATGCACGAATTTCATGCACCGGGCCTCTAGTTTTAAATAAAAAAGAAAAGGTAGTCTCAAAATTTAAGAACTACATTTAATTTTATGAAATACTTTATTAAAACTCACTATATCTCCCAATCAACATCTTATTGCATAAGGAACTAACCTTACACATATTTTAAATTTTTTTAAATTTAATAAACCTTTATTGTTCAGATTATTATAATTGTTCCTCCTTTTTCCCCCCATAGCTCCCCTCCACCTGGTTCCCACCCCACCCTCTGCCCTTACCTCCCCTCCACTGTCCTCATCCATAAGTGTACGCTTTTTGTCCAGTCTCTTCCCACACCTCCCACACCCTTTCCCCCCGAGAATTGTCAGTCCTTCCACATTTAGACTACCTAAATTAACATCAACTTTTAATTTTTTTCTAAAAAATTATTTTTCCTATTCTTAGAAAGCCATATGGTTAGTTGCCATGACAGCAGGATGTCATTTATTTGAGGGAAAATGGTTGCATGTTTTGGCTTATAATTATGGTCCTTTTTTCTATAGTGAAATTAAATATTTGAGTTTTTATTTCCTCCATTAAAAAAAATTATAAAACTATGTCAGTAGCACCAAAGTAGTGGCTTGATGTTGACCAGATTCAGTCCATCATTAGAGAAAACCATGTCTTCCTCATGGAACTGGATTAGTGTGTTATGGTACTTTAAATATTGGACTCCAGAAAGGCACCTGCTTCTGCTGAGGTATTCAGACAAAGGCTCTGGGAAGCTGGCCAGGTTTGTGCACTGTTCAAACCCATTGCTTATATCTCTGACAGTAACATCTGGTAGCACAGATGCTGAATTCTAGAGAGCCATACTTATGTTGAGAGAAGGGAGAAGTTGTCTTCCACAGTTACTAGTATCACCATGCTCCTACCACAGGTATTAGAAAGAAGCAGTCATTTTGTACTCACCCAGAAGCATACGTTTTCTCAGTTTTAGAGATGAAGGTTCTAGATCACATACACTATTGAGATTAAGAAGCATGATGTATTTTTAAGCAACAGAAAGGTTTCAAAAGAGCATAAAGGATGTGATGAAAATGTGTTGTCTCCAAGTGCTTATTCAAAGGCCATTGAGCTAGGTGCCAAAAATTCATAGGCTAACTCAGTGGTCAGCAAACTCGTTAGTCAACAGAGCCAAATATCAACAGTACGATTTAAATTTCTTTTGAGAGCCAAATTTTTTTAACTTAAACTTCTTCTAACGCCACTTCTTCAAAATAGACTCGCCCAGGCTGTGGTATTTTGTGGAAGAGCCACACTCAAGGGGCCAAAGAGCCCCATGTGGCTCACGAGCCACAGTTGCCGACCACGGGGCTAGCCTATTCAGAGAAAAGTTGATGACAGTAACCTCTCTTGGTTTCACACTCAATTCTGGAGCCACTCATAAATAAGGTTGTCAGATTTTATATGAATGAAAGGAGTTTGTCTGAGCTTTGTTTAGCTCAGCTGTTAAGGATTCCCTTTTCCCATTTCTCTCTCCCTCTCTCAGACAGATTATTATTAAAAAGGATATGACAGGTGCCAGTGCAACTATATGTTATTTGTTTTTAGAAGCAATATCTTATCTGCTGAGTGAACCCACAAAAATAATGGTCTGGAATCTCTTCATAACCTTTACCTCCAGAACTGAGAAATTGAGATCTGTAATTTGGTAGCATAGCATTTAAATAGCTTGGTTTAATTTGCATCTGTTTGCCAGAGTTAATGGGACCAAGTAATGGTCATTTTTGAAGGAATATAAAGATGATCAAGGTAGGCATGTACAAATTTTATTTCTCTGATGCCCATTCTGAACATCTGAATACATGGCTGTCATTTATCAATTTATATATTCTTTGTTTCATCAAATATTAATGATAGTCTACAGTGTGTAAGGAATTCTGGCATGTACCAGATACACATTAGTGAATTAAACTGACATAACCCATGCCCTCTTGTAGTTTACAGGTTAGTCACAGAAGTTAACAAATGCAAATGCCTTCAGGAACAAGCAGATAGAGAAAGTGAGTAAAGCTTCGAATATAAGCCTATAATTAGTAGAGGAGGCTCTGGCTAAAGAAGAGTGACTAGCCTACTGGACAGAATTCAAATTCAAAATTTATTTAAGTAATGAGTCATCCCTTGCAGAGGGTGGTAAGAGGCAACCTGGAGTCTGAGAACTTTATGTGGCTTTCTGCTTAGGAGTTTGAGCTTCTAATAGTGAATCAAAGTAGGGATGGCTCAACTATCATGAGAATTGTGTTTGCTTTTGTGTCTCCCATTTACTACTTATCAATTATTCAACTATCTGCAGTCAGGGACCTGGGAGAAATCGGCAACAGAGGCCTGGATGAATGATCATCCAGAGCAACTGCATTTTGCCTCCCCCAGTAGGCAGCTTCATTAGGCATTGCTGGCCTCCCACTGATTGGTGCCCATTGTGGTCAGGCCGGATTGCTGTTTGCTCAGGTGAGAGTCATCAGTTCTGGCCAATGTGCTGGATTGCTTTACTGGCAGTGATTTTTTTCTTATGTCAGCATCCTTTTTATCATTCTACCAGAGGCTGGGTGCATGAAATTCGTGCATGGGGGAGGGGAGAAGTCCCCCTCTGCCCAGCCTGCATCCTCTCCACTCCAGGACCCCTTGGGGGATAACTGACTGCTAAACCGGCAGTCGGACATCCCTCTCACAATCCGGGACTGCTGGCTGCTAACTGCTCACCTGACTGCCTGCCTGATTGCCTCTAACTGCCCCCCCGCCCCCGCTGGCCTGGTTGCCCCCAACTGCCCCCTCCCCCCCACTGGCCTGGTTGCCCCACAAAGCCTGCTGTTCAGTCATTTGGTCATCCCTCACTAAGCCCCCTGCTGGCCTGGTTGCTCCATGCAGCCTGTTGTTCAGTTGTTTGGTCATCTCTCACTAACCCTCCTGCCTGCCCGGTCGCCCCATGCAGCCTGCTGGTCGTTACTGTGATGGCATCCCAGACAATTTGGATAGTCCTCTATTATTAGATTGATAAACTGATAATAACATTTTCATTTATAGCAAATAGTTTGTTTTCTAAAGGATGAATTATCATGAGATTATTTAAATGTGAATATAGGTTAGACTACCTTAACACCAGAAATTACCATATTTTTTTATTGCACATCATAGCAAAATACAGAACAAAAAACACACAATGACACAAATAGAAATGATTTGACTATACATCCTATATATACTCATATCACTCTTCCATATATCATATGAATAGCAAAATCTATGCACAAATATAAGGAATGCACAAAAATGAAGGGATGAAATGTCTTAATATTTTATTTGCACACTTTAAAAGATCATCATCCATATGCCACATATTGAAGGCTAAAAATTAAATAATTATAAATAGTATGAACAACAATAAAATAACATACTAACATTTATTGAGTGTTTACTACCTTCTAGGCCAGTGGTTGGCAAACTCATTAGTCAACAGAGCCAAATATCAACAGTACAATGATTGAAGTTTCTTTTGAGAGCCAAATTCTTTAAACTTAAACTTCTTCTAATGCCACTTCTTCAAAATAGACTCGCCCAGGCCGTGGTATTTTGTGGAAGAGCCACACTCAAAATACCAAAGAGCCGCATGTGGTTCACGAGCCGCAGTTTGCTGACCACGGTTCTAGGCATAGTTTAACATCAGAGAAATGCAGTAATTACCAAGTATATTTTTACCTTATTTTAGTATAAAATAGAATTGTTAATGTCTACTATATTACTACCATTTTTTTCATTATTTAACAGCTTAAAAGTAATGTCCTCTTTAAGAAGCTTACTTAGCTTCTCCATGCCTTTGTTTTCTCATCTGTAAAATAGATGTAAAATATTGCCTTTATTATTATTGATTTTTTATTAGTATTAAATGAGTTAATATATGCATAGTATTTGCAAGAGTCTTGGTACAAGTTGCTATATAATAACAGTATGTGTGTGTGTTGTTAGGTCGCCGAAGGAGGAATGCACGAGGCAAGAGTGGTGAGGGATTACAAATTTATTTGATGATCTGCACACCAGGTTGCTGAGCCTGGATGGCTCCAGCATCCAGTGAGGGGAGTCAGCAGCTTTTCAAGGACTTTTGGTGGGATTTTTCTGGGCGGAGACTTCTTTATGCATACCTAGAGGGGAGAGAATGGAATGTGGTCACCACAAGTGAAATGTGGTCTTCAGCAAATGGAATGTCCTTAGCGAAATGACCTGAAAAGCCAGTTCTCAGGGGAAGGGTATCAACTCAATTGCTCCATCAAACCTAACATTTGTGTGTGTGCTTTTGCTTTCATTATCATTAATATCACAGACTGAAAAAAAAGCCATTTTGTATTTGGGTAGTTGAGAGAAGAAGGAAGAAAATTTTCAATTTGTCATCATGTTTCTTATATTTTTTCTCACTTCTGAGGAACAATGTATGATATATTTGGCACCTAAACTGAGAAAAATTTAGTATAAAGATAAATTAAATAAAATAAGAGAGAAGTCCCAAATATCACTTTACCTCTGATGAAAGCCACTCTGTGAGTTAGAGAATTCATAGCAAATTAGAGTACTAATCTAACTTCAAATTTCTATGTTTGCTTGTCATTTATTTACAGAGTTAAAATAAGTTTAAAATTAATAAGAGCAACCTTTGAGTAACTCTAAAGGGATGGGATCTCAGAAAGGTGAGGTGGAAGTGTATGAGGAAGTGAGAGGAGTTCTTTAGATCTTGTTATCATGGGGAAATTCGGCCACCTTCATGACCTTCAGATTTTTCAAACCCATCCGTGTCAGGGGTTCTCCACTCTGGCTACATACAACGGACCCTTGGAGAGGTTTTAAGACGTAAGAGTACTGAGCCCCACCTTACATCTCTCGGCAGTGGGGTTGGGTATCGGCAGGTTTTCAAAGTTCCCCAGAAGAATACAGAGTGAAACCTGTAAGAAAACCACTGAAATGTCCTACATGTTCCTTGGCTAGTGGGTGCCTGGGTCTTGCAACAGCCATGGCTATTGCCCCTTTGACACTTGCTGCTTTATTGGGTATCAACCTGCTTCTCTGAAGTTCAGCATCTGATGCTCTATGGCTCAAAGTGATAGAAACAAATTGGCTAGTTATAGATGGAAGCTACAGTGTCTTGACTACAGCAAATACAGTTTAGGAAGCTTTTGATAATAAAGGAAGAGGAGAGTAAAATTAATGATAGGATTTATATTGGGAATTATTTCATGGTACTTAGTGTATAAAAGGTTGTTTTTGTTTTTTTCTTCCTCATTTAAATCTCTTTAAGAAATATGACACATATGTATGCATGTCACACACACACACACACACTTACACCTTATTGCTTCTGTTTCTCCGGGGAACTCTGACAAATACGTCAGGTTTATTCCAAAATCTGGAGAGAGCTATTTTATTTTTAAAACATATCAGAGGAACAATAAGTGAAGTAGAAATGGGGATGCTATATTTGGCTTTATGAAAGTCAATAATTAGAATTGAGAGAGAGTGTCAAAGAGCAGTGAGAAGGAGTAAAGGCAGATTCCACATTTAAGTGTGTCTGGAATCAGAAGACCCTGTGTAAGCAACCTGATACGGCTTCTTAATCTCTTACCAGTACTTCAAGGAACTGTACATTTCTTTAGGTGTGTTTTCTATTCTAGAAAATGAATTTCTGGTACTACATCACTGTTCTCAACCCCTTATCTTAACCTGGGGAACTATTTAAAAATACTGATCCTGAGCCCATCACCAGAGATTCTGATGTAATCGGCTGATGTGGGGACTAAGCATCAGCATTTAACTTGATCTCCAAGTGATTCTACATGCAGCCAGGCTTAAGAACCGCGGGATCAGATCTTGGCAGAGAGAGAAACATCAATTTGTTGTTCTACTTATGTGTTCATTGGTTGATTCTTGCATGTGATCAAACCCACAACTTTGGTGTTTTGGGATCATGCTCCAACCAACTGAGCTACCCAGCCAGGGCTGGATTAGATCTTAAAGTTCCTTATTTAAGAACTAAATTAGTATTGGCATGAAGTTAATAATGGGAGAAGGTTAGGGATGAGGTGATATACACTGAACTCAATTTAAAAATAATGTTATTTAAATGTTAAGTGTTTTCTTTAGAAAGTCTTAAAAACCAGTCATGATTCTAATTTTTCTGTGGCAATATAAAAACTGTATATTTTTCATCTAAAAGAAGAAAAGCATGTTTTATGTTGTTATTCAATTATCAAGATTTTATTCTTTTATATATAAAATACTTAATTCTTGGCATATATAATTTTTTAAAAATACATATTTCTATTGATTTCAGAGAGGAAGGGAGAGAGAGAGAGAGAGAGAGATAGAAACATCAGTGATGAGAGGGAATCTTTGATTGGCTGCTTCCTGCACACCCCCTACTGGGGATCAAGCCCACAACCTGGGCATGTGCCCTTGACTGGAATAGAACCTGGGACCCTTCAATATTCAGACCAATGCTCTATCCACTGAGCAAAATCAGCTAGGGCCATATATAAACTTTTATTGTTACCTCTTGTAGTTTGGCTTTGCGTTGTTCAATTCACATATATGTTTGTCCCTTTCATATTTGCTATTTTTAGTTCTTTTTCAATGCATTAAAAAACAAAGGAATATAAAAGTTATTTTTGAGTAGTGCCATCCCATGTTTCTCTGTTATGGAATGATTGATGTTTTCCCTTATCCTTGATGCTAAAGTAGTTTAGTCAAACATTTTAAATGTTGGAAGGCTTAACTAGCAATTGCAGTGGCAATTAATATGTGCATGCATTTGAAAATTTAATTGTTTATAAATGATTTCATTAACCTATGACAATATTTTCCCTCCATTTTCTTAAGTGTTGATAAATATACAAAATCCAAATAAATCAAGCAAGTTTTTAATTAATTAATTAACTAACCAAGAGTAAAATATATGCAATATTTCACACACAAAAAGAAACAGCATAGAAAATCAATTATATACATTAACCATCAAAAGGTTTATATTATGGATGATCATTTAATTTTAATATTGATTGTAAAGTCCTAATAATCAAACAGATTTGGCAAAAAGTGTAAACTGAGGTTTCAGAAAAATGCTACCAATTTCCCTTTTTCTCTGTTCCTTTACCAAGGATTGGCACCATATTTTATGTTCCCTAAATTAAATGACCTGACCTTTCTTTATCTTATGAGACCACATTTTATTTATCCAAAATGTATTGTGTTTCCTCCTTCCACCCCAGCAAATTGAAAATTTACACTGCACTGAGCTGTGGGGTCTGCACAGATGCCCAAAAGAATGTACTAGTAAACTGCAGATTGAAATCACATCATAATGTAAATAGACGGTGAAAGTGCGGGGAGCACATTTTACATGTTTATGACGGAATAACCAGGTTTCTATTTCCTTCGGCTTTGATTGACTGCATCTCTTTCTCTTACACAGTTAATTCAAATTATCTGTGCCTCTTGAGTACATAATATGAGCCAAAAGTCGCACTACATCCTCATGCTGTTTGCAAACTCTCTAAGTGGTTCTTGCCAGGAACCAGCACTCAAGAGGAAAGTGAATATTCCATGATATTCAAATAGCTTGATTTGATTTCATTTTTTAAAGAAAGTTTTGTCACGTTAAAGGTATAAGAGAGGCATATCTTGAAATTATTTGTCCATATTCATCTGTATATTTGCTTTTGCTATCTTTCATTAGGCAAGTAGAGATAACTGTACAAAATTTAAATATTTTAAATTTTAAAAACTTTTATTTTTTATAAATAGTTTCTGACCATATAAATATATAAAGTCTCACTCTTCAAGGATGCAAATGGTGTTTACATTTGAAGAAAGCCTAGATCAGTGGTCAGCAAACTGCGGCTGGCCAGCCACATGGGGCTCTTCGGCCCCTTGAGTGTGGCTCTTCCACAAAATACCACGTGCGGGCACACAAGTACAGTACGAATGAAACTTCATGGCCTGTGTGCAGAAGTCAGTTTTCGGCTCTCAAAAGAAATTTCAATCGTTGTGCTGTTGATATTTGGCTCTGTTGACTAATGAGTTTGCTGACCACTGGCCTAGATGAAATTACATAGCTGGGAATTGACCATATCTTTCTATTCTCAGGGCTTGAGACTGGATATCTATTGCAAGTAACCTTTATAATGTAATCATCATGACATATATTGTTTCTGAAAAGTATCTGAAGTGAACTACTCTGTTTACTTAGTTTCATGGTCGGCAAACTGCAGCTCGCGAGTCACATGCGGCTCTTTGGCCCCTTGAGTGTGGCTCTTCCACAAAATACCACGGCCTGGGTGAGCCTATTTTGAAGAAGTGGCATTAGAAGAAGTTTAAGTTTAAAAAATTTGGCTCTCAAAAGAAATGTCAGTCATTGTATTGTTGATATTTGGCTCTGTTGACTAATGAGTTTGCTGACCACTGACTTAGTTCAACGAGGTTGGCAAATGTGTTATGGTTAAGGTGCATAAGAAATGAAACTAATATAATGACTAGAGGATATAACAGGACAGGTTTGAATGATTGAAAAACGTTGACTAGTTTTCTACTTTAAAGGTTATTTAATCATGTGGAGAAAGAAGTTCAGAATGTGTGATCTTTTACCTCCAGATTACATTAACCTATTGAAAAAACTTCTATACTCTTTTAAAATGAAGAATGGCACATTATTTTGAGACATTTAGGTGTAAAGTCACAAAGTAGAATAGTTTCTCAAATAACATCATTTCATTCAAGTTTATCTTCTATACTAATAAAAGTGATATGCTAATTAGACCAGATAAATCGTGCATCTGCTGGATGTCCTTCCAGACAAAGCCATGGTGGAGGGGGCAGAGGCAGAGTGGTTATGGTCAATCAGGCTGGCAGGGGAGAGTGTTTAGGGGCAATCAGACCGGCAAGGGAGCAGTTAGGGGAATGAGGCAGGCAGGCAGAGGCAGTTAAGGGTGATCAGGCAGGCAGGCAGAGTGGTTAGGGGCAATCAGAAAGGCAGGAAGGTGAGCAGTTAGGAGCCAGCGGTCCTGGATTGTGAGAGGGATGCCCAACTGCCAGTTTCGGCTCAATCTCTGGGACAGTGGGACATCCTCCGAGGCATTTTGGATTGGAGAGGGTGGAGGCCAGGCTGAGAGACAACCCCCAACCCCCCCGTGCATGAATTTCATGCACCGGGCCTCTAGTATACCAATAAAAGGGCAATATGTTAATTAGGCCAAGTAGACCAAATGTTTTCTGGATGTCCTTCTGGACATTCTTCTGGACAAAGCTGCAGTGGCTGCAAAGGCCAAGGATAGCTGGTAGCTGTGGTGGCCAGCAGTGGCAGCAGCCGCCAGGTGTAGGGGGCGGCGCCTTCCCCTGATCAGCCTGGTCGCCTTCCGCAGAGGGAGGCCAGAGGCAGCAGCAGTGGCAGGGTGATGGGGGTGGTGCCTTCCCCTAATGGGCATGGTTGCCTCCCACAGAGAGAGGCCAGACTGCAGCTTAGGCCCTCTCCCCGGGGGGGGGGGGAGCGGGCTTAAGCCATCAGTAGGACATCCCTGAGGGCTCCCAGACTGTGAAAGGGGGAAGGCTGGGCTAAGGGATTTCCCCCAGTGCATGGATTTTTGTGCACCAGGCCTCTGATTTTATTATAACATGACCAGAGGCCTTAGGGACTTAACTCTTATTTATATCAATTAGCCAACGATAAAATTAGTTTTGTTAAAGATCTTTATGCTTCAAGTTGCAGAATGTATCTACGACCTTGAGGACTTTCTGTACTTGTTTGCAAATGTAGTTGCTGGTTATTTTTCTTAGTGGCTTCTTTCTGTGTGACCATCTCTTTGATTGGAAGAGGAAGTGAATATGTTAAGACTTTTAGTTAGCTTATTTAGGCAAATTTGCTTGAGCTGAAATTGGTATAGCCAAACAATAACAAATAAATGTGAGGATGGAGGAGAGCCAGGATAAGGCTGAGTGCATACTGATGTTCAACCCATGTAGTGAGAGCAGGGAAGATGCATGAGTGTGCAGTTTTCATTTGCTTGTTACCATAACAGCTGTCCACACTGGAGTGGAATGTAAAGACCCGTGGTCCATGGGACTGACACTTTTTTCACTTCCTATATTACTGTAATCTTTTTAGTCCACCTATTTGGGCTCATGGTAGAGTTACACAGTTTGTTTTCATTTCTTTTTTGCATCTTTTGGTTTGTTCAAGTCTTGTGTGAGTACCATAGTAGCAGCTGCTCACACACTGGGGAAGGAAAGTCAATGATTCATGAATATCCACAGGAAAGAGCAAAGATTTTGTTTGTTCTCAAGAATAGTGTAAAGATTTTACTCTCAATTACAGAAATTTGAATCTGAAACAGGGTATCCTCTTGGCATGTTTGCCAGAAATCTCCAGTTTTATTGAAGTCCATAAAATAAATAGTATGCATTTTCACATGCTTTCTCCAAATGCTTGGCTCAACTATCCAGATTTTAGTGATTTTGCCAATTTTTTTATTACTTTTAAAGTATCTGTATCTATATATTTGTTGTTTTTGGAATTTGGCATATGAGGGCATTATTTCTGTTGTTAAAACAGCTGGGTTTGAATTCTATTTCTGCTTTTTGCTAGCTATCACCATGGCCAGGTAATTTAGTTTCTGTAAATTTCAGTATTTTAAGTGGGAACAGCCCTAGAAGTTCATGGCTGCATAGCTGAGAGGGTGATGGTAAGAAACAAATAAGCTAATACACCTATAATCTCTTGTCATTTATATATGTTATTGCTATTGTTGATGGCAGTATCATGCTTAATGATTTTGTAAGACTCTGGGAATGTGGCTGAAAAGGTTTATTGCTTTCAGTTCAAAGTGATATTCTCATTTTGTAAGTATTTTCTTCCAATTCTGGGTTTTTATTTCTTTTTATTTGTTTTTTATTGCTTTTTGCATCCTGTCCATGATGTATTCCCTGTCATTTTCTGTACTGCCAGTTTGGAGATATCCCAGAGTATACCATTCTATAGGTTCAGCCAGACTTTGATGATAGCTATTTTGTTGGATGAGGGCTATTCCATTGATTTGTTACATGTTGCATAGGGATAGACACCTGGAGACACATATTTGTTAACTTCCTGGATAGAGCGTGAACTTGCAGGTGGTGGTTTACACAGTGGAACATCATTTTCAACTCTCTGGTTGGGAATATTTCAAAGCATGTCCTGGATATGAGTGAGTTCTACACATTTTATTCCCTTATGTTTAACTTTTTACAACCTCGTTGGATTTCACTTAACTCCATTTAGGTTTCATACTGTATTGCTCTGTTTTCCCTAAGTAACTGCTAGGCAATTTTGTTATGTAATGTAACTTGAAATTAAGTCCCTTTCTTAAACTGTATTTCTCTTCTCCTCTTGAACCAAAAAAATAAATACATAGACAATAGAATAATAATTGGAAAATTCTATGTTTCTTCATTAGCACATGAAAATAAATTAGTGATTTGCAAGAGGATTTTCTGTTGCAGTCTTTAAATATAAAAAATTATGTCATTCACACTAAGTGTTTGCCTAGAAAAGAGATGAAAGGTGCCCTTTTCATTTCAATGATAAACCTATACAGTTTGACTATGTAACTGCTATTCTATAAATTTATTCTGGGAAAGTTAGCAAAGATTCACATGTAGATTCATGTATAAGCATGTCCATTGGAATATTTTTATAATAGGGGTAAATTGGAAAAAAGCTAATAGTCCATATTGGGAAAATGATTAATTTATTATGGATTGATCATATAACTTAATGTAATATTCCCATTAAAACATATTCATTGGTACATTTTTAGAATATATTATAAAGGCTCTAAAGGTATAAAATTATATATTCAGTATGATTCAAGTATTTAAAATATAATATATATGAGAGACTCGATGGAAATTAAAAAATGCTAGTGATAGATACCATCAGAGAATGAAAATACAGATTATTTTACATACTTTCTTATTTATATTTTCCCCTACATTCTCAATTTCTATAATAAATGTGTGATAGTTTAAAACAGGACAATTATCATTAGTTAAAATCCTAAACGTAGTAGTATTATTTTTTTTCTTCTCTTATATGTTATACTTTTTTCAAATATAAAAACTCCTACAAAAATACAAGAATAATTTTTCTCTTGTATGTTCTGATAATTTTTTCAAAGACAAAATTATTATTGAGTTAGGTGCTATTAATATGAATTTTTATACTCCCTTATTATCTCATAAACATATATCACAGAGAAGCAATGTGTACTAAAACCAAAAGACTAGGCAATTTGAGGCTATAGTATAGATTAGTGGTCAGCAAACTCATTAGTCAACAGGGCCAAATATCAACAGTAAAACCATTGAAATTTCTTTTGAGAGCCAAATTTTTTAAACTTAAACTTCTTCTAATGCCACTTCTTCAAAATAGACTCACCCAGGCCATGGTATTTTGTGAAAGAGCCACACTCAAGGGGCCAAAGAGCCGTATGTGGCTCGCGAGCCGCAGTTTGCCAAACACTGGTATAGATCATTAAGGAAATCATGATGATATTCATTGTAGACTTCCATATCGCTATCCAAAGAGGTTGAGGTTTCTCATGACATATAACCAGTGAATAGTAAAGCCTCTAAATATTCAAATAGAAGTGGTTTTGCATGACCTTCCAAATGCAGTTGTGTTTATAATACATCAATTGTACTTCAGTCATATTAGACAAAATGTGCACTTGGAAATGCTACAGTAGCCGTAGGAAGCATTGGAAGTATGGGAAGTTGTGTATTTGCTCACTTAATCTTCCACTTTTCTAAGAAACATATCCATAATCCTCTGCTGCAGCTACTGTGTTGTTGATTGGAACTGGAGTCCCTATTTCTTTTGCTGTTGTTGTTGTTGTTAATCCTCCCCCAGGATACTTTTCCATTAATATCTTTTTTTAGTGAGAGTAAAAGAGAGGGGAAGAGACACAGAGATAGAAACATTGATGTGACATAAATGCATCGATTGCTTGCCTCTCGTACATGCCCTGACTGGGGCCAGGTATTGAGCCTGCAACCCAGTTACATGCCCTTGACCAGAATCAAACTAGGACCCTTCAGTCTGTGTGCCTATATTCTATCCACTGAGCCAAACCAGCTAGGGCTAGAGTCCTTATTTCTTCTGACTACCCTTATCTACACTAATAAAAGAGAAACATGCAAATTAACCATCGCTCTGCTACACCCACAAGCCACACCCACCAGCCAATCAGGAGTGAGTATGCAAATTAACCCAACCAAAATGGCAGCTGGCCATGTAGTGAGCAGGAGGCATGAGTTTCCTAGGCAATGGAGGAAGCCAAGCTTTCTGCCCAATCTGGCCAGCCCTGGCCTCCACTCAAGGCTACAAAGTTTCAATTATAGAAGATAAATAAATCCCAACAAAAATGGTGGCATCCACGGAGCTGGAGAGAGCAGGAGGCTTGAGTTGCCCCTGGCGATGGAGGAAGCCAAGCTTTTGCAGCCCTGGCCTGCCCTGGCCTCCACTCAAGGCTACAAAGTTTCAATTATAGAAGATAAATCCCAGATACCAGGGCCTTCACTTGGGTCACCAGGGGGCGTGGCCAGCCTGCAAACCATCACAGGCCCCTTGCCCAGGCCACCCCTTGCCCCAAGGTAACCCCCACCTTGATCCAGGATACCCTTCAGGGCAAACCAGTCACCCCCACCCGTGCACCAAGCCTCTATCCTATCTAATTAAAGAGTAATATGCAAATTGACCATCACTCCAACACACAAGATGGCTGCCCCATATGTGGTCAAAGATGGTTGCCCCCATGTGGACACAAGATGGCCACCACAAGATGGTCAGCAGGGGAGGGCAGTTGGGAGGGACCAGGCCTGAAAGGGAGGGAAGTTGGGGGCAACTGGGCCTGCAGGGAAGGGCAGTTGGGGGTGACCAGGCCTTCAGGGGAGGGCAGTTAGAGGTGACCAGGCCTGCAGGGGAGGGCAGTTAGGGGCAAACCAGCTGGCAGGGGAGTGGTTAGGAGGTGATCAGGCTGGCAGGCAGAAGTTACGGGCAATCAGGAAGGCAGGCAGGCGAGCAGTTGGGGGCCAGCAGTCCTGGATTGTGAGAGGGATTTCCAACTGCCCGTTTAGCAGTTAATTGGGCAGTCAGACATCCCCGGAGGGGTTCCAGATTAGAGAGGGTGCAGGCTGGGCTGAGGGACACACTCCCCCCCATGCACAAATTTCATGCACTGGGCCTGTAGTCTATAATAATGCTAATTAGACTGGACATTCTTCCGAATGTCCTTCCATCCTTTCGGATGAAGCCGAGGCTACAAGGGAAGCCCAGCTCCCAGATGCCTGCCAGCAGTCGGAGGGAAGCTTGAGTCCTGGGTGCCAGAGGGAAGCCAATGCCTGCAGCTGGGGGAAGGAAGGCCTACTCTTGCACTAATTTTGTGCATTGGGCTTCCAGTTTTACTAATATATCAAAATATTACTTGGTGGTTTCATTTTTCTCATATTCATATGAATCTTATTTAATATGGATATTATTATCATAGTTTCATTTTTAAAGCAAGTGAGAAAATGGGTAACCACATTTATTCAATTTGAATTTTTTATTGTTAATTTTTTTTAGAGATATTCTAAACAGCTCGTCATCTGATATTGAAAAAAATGATATTCATAGACAGTCACCTACATTACTGCATTTTATTTTTTCATTTTATTTATAGAGAACCTATTATGTGTCTGGCACTATCATAGATGCTGCAAGTATGGAAAATAAAAGTTATTTCTCTGCTCAAAGGTCTTTATAATGGAGATAAATCTGTTAATGAAATTTATAGTGCCATGTTCATTTCCCTTTGGATTACATTTAAAGAGATATTCTATTCATTTTAGATCAAAACTGTTATCATTTTCTGGAACAAAAGAAAAAAAAAAAAACACAGGATGATTCTCCATGTCTAGAAAGGGATTCTTATGACCTCATTTGTCTTTTTGTATAACCAATGTGTATTTTAAGACAGTATATGGGAAATGAAATATGAAAGTTCTTTATGTGGGTCCTAAGTAAATAGACACATGAAATTTATCCTTTTAAACATATGAGAAAACACAATAAAGAAGTCATCATTTCCACTCTTTTTCCACTATTGTGAATATGCTGGGTCAAAGGTAGCATATATGTGGTATTTCAAGATGCTGAGAGGGACCACTAAACATTGTCTGATAAAAATTATTTGTATTTGGTGGGCAAAGGGCATATCCAGTTAGCATCTGAGAGGCTGACTCTAATATTTTGATAGCTACTCTGAGATAACCAAGTGATTTGAATGACTTTAGAAGAGTAAAATTGACTTAATTTACCCGCTTTTTAGTCCTATATAACTAATTAAGGGATTAATTAATTATATATCATATCAAAACACAGCTGGGGAAATGCGAGATTAATAAAGCCTCTCAAATGTATCTTTTCTGAAAAAAATCAAAACACCCATAAAACTCAATTGTTTGTTTGTTTGCTTATTTATTTATTTATTATTTTTAGTCCTCACCTAAGGATATGTTTTTATTGGGTTTAGAGGAGAGGAAGAAAGAGGGAGAGAGGAAAACATTGTTGTGAGAGAAACATTGATTAGTTGCCTCCTGCACTCATCCTGAGCAGGAATCAAATGTAATCCACAACCCTTTGGTACATGGGACAATGCTTCAGCCAACTGAGCCACACCAACCAGGGCTCCATTTATTGCATATTTATACATAGATTCTCTATATTTAGTCCTAATTCAGCAAAAATGTATACCCATGCCATGTTCGGCAAAGAATTCAATATCGTGGATTTCAGAAATAATAAATAAGCAAACATGCATATTTCCTTATTTGTGGCTTTCCTTTTAAGAACTCCAAGTCTCTGATTTGATTAAGAAATAGGAAGCTACCATATACTGACAATGTAAGAATGTCCCACAGTTTTTTGTGTTTTTTTAATGAAAGAATATATATATATACATATATATATACATATATATGTGTATATATATATATATATATATATACACACACACAGTATATATTATATATAATGTTTTGTCATTTGGACCACTAACTTTACTATTAAAATAATTAGTAAATTTAGTCCAGATCCAAGAACTGTTTTGAGGATTGAATTATCTTTGCAGTCAGTGATCCTAAAAAATTAGTTTCAGGTATAGACAACATGTACATACAACTTGGTTAAGTAATCATTTTGTTAACCCTCAGTCATTCTCCAAGTGATAACACTATAGTTCTTCAATGCTTAATATCCTATTTCAGTGTTCAAAAACAGTATAAGTTTTTGAATTTAATAATTACACACTTTTACTATTTCTAAGCATTTTGTAAAGAACTATCAAAGTTTGAGAAATTTAAAAGTCCTAACCCTTCAGAAACATTCAGTCTTTCAGAAGAAATAAGAAAAGCATACATGAATAAGACTCAAAGTTTCTTATGACTTGTAAATACTATATGGTAACATAGTAATTGGAATTGTCTGTAGGAAATGAAAAATTCAGAAGAGTAAAGGAATTTTGTTGAAGGACTAAGGCAGTGAGTTTTAACTGACATTTAGGACATGGATGTTTGTAAGGGAGGCAGGAAACCATTTTCTGAGTTTTCAAGGAACTTGTTTTTACTTAGGAACCTTGTTGCTCTAGATTCAGATTTAGTTTTTGATGTTGTATGTGGTGCTAATTAGAAAATTTCAAGCAAAGGAGCCAAAATTGCTTTTAAGTACTCTACTATTTTTTCATTCCTTTATCAAATATAGCCATTCCACACTGGCATCCTTTAATAATATTTCAATAAGATTTATTAGTAGTTTGAGAAAAAAAAACAGAGTGATTTTATTCCTGTCTTAACCTTTATTTATTCACCATATTATGTTTGGTACACATGTTTTTAACTTTCTGGGCCATTTGCTAATCTGTAGTATATACTAGTGGCCTGGTGCATGAAATTTGTGCACATTAATAGGGAATAAATTAGAGGAAATATTTTAATATTGCTATTCCATCCCCCAGCCCGGCACTGGGTGGGGAAGCAGCCTCATGTCCTGGGCTGGCGCAAGTTTCTGCCCACTGGTGCTACAAGTCCCCACCCACCCATGCCTGCCTCACATGCAGCCTCCTGCTGTTTGGTCATTACAGTGTCATGGCATCATGACCATTTGCATGTTAGCCTTTTATTATTATGATGATATCTAGCCCAACTTTTTGATTATTATCTGTGATAAGTTCCTGGAAATGTAATCATCCAGTCAAGAAGCCTGAATATTTGCTACATCCTGTCAAACTGTCTCCAGAAATGCTGCCCCCTATACTCCAGAGCACTGCTATCAGGTGTTTGTCTCATCACACCCTCTCCAGTATTGAATATTGTGATTTTTTAAATGTTCTAGGTATCTTTCCTTTGCAATGACTTGATTACCTTTGAAGTTAACTTTTCTCATGTATATTAGTTACTTTATTTCTTCTTTAGTTCAAGGTCTTTGCTCAGACGTATTCTTCTTTGATTAATTCTATTTTGTTTGAGTTCATGGGAAGCAATAGCAGCTTCCACGGAGAAAGGTGGGGGGCTAAAGGGGGGAGTGTGGTGCTGGATCAGATGCGGTTGGCAGCGGCTCCTGTTAAAGGTTAGATAGGAGGTGAGCGGGATAAGTGAGGTGTTAGGTTCTGAGACTGAAATGTTAGGGTGAGGGTGCAGTCAAAGGTCACCGTCTGGGAGGTTGGGCCCCTGGGGTCTGGTGGGGAGGATGTGGGTCAGACCCGGGTTTGGTGAGGGATGCAGGAGGGGAGCAGTCTAGTTAGAAAGGACCGCGGGTCTGGGCAGCTCCCCCGCTTCAGTCGCCCAGCACTCACTGGCAGCGCCGGGGCCACTGCACCAGGCCCCGCGACAGCCAGACGGACCTGTAGTTTCAGCTCCGGCTGCATTATTGGGGCTGTGGGGAGTTGAGTGGCCCCCAAGCCTGTACCTCCTCACCTCTGAGCTGGGCGCGCACCCCTCTTCAGGGAAACCGCCTGAGTGGCCCCTCTAGGTGATGTCACTTGGTGATACTATCAGCAGACGTGCACCACACAGTTCGATGCTGCATGGTCTGGGAGAGTCTTTATGGAGGAGGTCCTCTGTACCCTAACTCCGCCACCACAGGCCTGGAGCCCTCATCCCTGCACACGTGGTCATCTGTAACCAGCACCCAGAGGCCAGGGTGGGGGCAGGGGTTCCCATGGAGTAGGAAAACACTTGTCCCAAGGGTCCCACGGTCTCAGTGTTGCCACATGACTGCATGGCCTGGGTGTTATGCCACTACTTTCTGATGCCAGTTTTGCACCTTAAACTCTTAAATTAATCACAAGGACAGCTTTCCTCTTCACCCTCCCGGGACTCAGTTCTGTTGCATATGCTCCTTTCAAAGGGCAGTTTCTAGTTCTTGGCCATGTGGGGTGTTGCTGACTTTTCATTCTAGGTTTGCACATGGGGCATCCTGAATTCTGTGAGAATGGTGACTCTGTCTGTTCTACAGCAAGCCTTTTAAACGAATAAATATGATGCCCATTTTACATCTACTCTCAGATTGTAGTAACATTTCCCCAAGTGGGACTGGATCCTATAAACCAATTCCCATGCTCCACTACACTGAATAAGAATGAGGATCCGAGCTCACCTTTCACATGAGGAGCCAATGAGACATCCTCATGTCCCCGGCTGTAGGCTGGGCTGGGGGGCAGTCTCATGTCCTGGGCAGTACAAGTCCCTGCCCCCATCCCCAACGCTGCAAGTCCCCACCCACCCACACCTGAAGCGTGTGCAGCCTGCTGATCAGTTGTTACGTGATGGCATCCCAACCAATTGGCATATTACCCTATTATAAGTACAGATTAGCAAAAAATAAATAAATAAATAAAGGCGACACAAGTAACACAGCTTCATTTTTAGTTTCTCTAGTGTTCTGTTTAGCTTTCTTCATCTTCAGTGCATTCAGGCTTCCTAGGTGCAAATATACTGATCAATGAAAGTTGTATCCATTTTCCTGTTTTCGCAGCAAACCATGTTGTGTATAGTTGTATGTGGGATATGGTATCAGCAAATGTGTTGAATTGTACAACTGTAACTGTTGTCTATGGATTTTTTTTAAGTTTTATTTTGACCCATGAAATAATAATTTTCAATACCTTAATAACAGATTTGTCAAATATATTATATTTTAAAAATGATTCCTCATTTTACTTATTTATTTTTTATCTCCAAACCTCCAGTTGCATGTAGTTATGGTTTTCTAAATGGAATTACTAAATCATTGTACTTAGTCATCTTAAAACATGATTTAGAACATAAATTTTAGATTTATGTTACAATAATATAGCTCTCTTCCCACATACATATATTACATTTTAAAGTACCATAAGTGTGGGCACATTAAAATGCACTATTTTATTTTGTGATTCAAATGATTGATCAATCCATATAACAAATGTTTTTAAAATATTTCTTATAAGTTAACCAGTGTTTAATAGGCCTCTGCTTCATTCAAGAAGTACATGTACCCACTACCATATAGGCTGCCATCTAAACAACTTTTTATATACCACATTTGTTGTTTCAAACATTTTTAGCCATTGCATGTTAGCACATCTTAATGGATGACAGTTAAGTTTTTGCAGCATTTTCATCTTATTTAAACATAAATATTTATGCTGTTATTTGAATATTGAATTGCATTTCACATTGCCCTCAGTATTTTATATTAGAACATGAAAATTGAAAATTTTTACTAAAATAGAACAATGGTGAAAATAATCAAACATTCCAAGGATGCTATATTTTTTAGGCTCAGTTGGATAGTTATTGAACTTATACAAATGACAGGAATTTTTTAAAAATATATTTTATTGATTTTTTACAGAGAGGAAGGGAGAGGGATAGAGAGTCAGAAACATTGATGAGAGAGAAACATTGATCAGCTGCCTCCTGCACACCTCCTACTAGGGATGTGCCCACAACTAAGGTACATACCCTTGGCTGGGATCAAACCTGGGACCTTTCAGTATGCAGGCCAACTCTCTATCCACTGAGCCAAATTGGTCAGGGCAGGAATTTTTAACTATAAAAAAATTAAAGATCATTCATAAAAATCTGATAATCTATATAATAAAAAGGTAATGTGCTAATTAAACTGAACATCTTCCGGATATCCTTTCAGACAAAGCCATGTAGGCAGGGCCAAGTCAGAGAAGGTTAGAGGTTATCAGGCCAGCAGGAGAGAGCAGTTAGGGGGATCAGGCCGGCAGGCAGGTGAGCGGTTAGGAGCCAGAGATCCTGAGGGGGTCCCAGATTAGAGAGAGTGCAGGCCGAGCTAAGGGGACCCCCTTCCTGTGCATGAATTTTGTGCACCTGGCCTCTAGTCTATAATAATAAAAGCATAATATGATAATTAGACTGTTCAGCCGAACAACCTTCCAGATGAAGCTGGGGCTGTGAGGGCTGAGCCCCTTGCACAAGTTTCGTGCATTGGGCCTATAGTATATTTATAGATGTTATATTTAAAAATTGAAATATAACCTGGGAGTTCACATATACAATTACATATATGGAAATATATATAAATTTGGAAACAAAACCAAATAGAGTTCTAAATCTCATGTTCAAATTTTGCCCACTTGCTTTTTTGTACAGGAAGATACTGTGGCATTAAGCAACTGAAAATTAATGAAGGTAATTTTAAAGCAGGGCTGAAATCTATTTTTTAAATGTACATATTTTCTTACTAATCTGTTTTTTATTGTATTCGTGCAAATTTTATGACCCAACAGTATAGAAATTAGTTTTTTATATATCTTTATTGATTTCAGAGAGGAAGGGTGAGGGAAAGAGAGAGAGAAACATCAATGATGAGAGAGAATCATTGATTGGCTGCCTCCTGCATGTCCCCTACTGGGGATCAAGCCTGCAACCTAGGTATGTGCCTTTGACCAGAATTGAACCTGGGACCCTTCAGTCCGCAGGCTGATGATCTATCCACAGAACTAAACCAGCTAGGGCTAGAAATAAGTTTTATGAAATTTATAGAAAGTCATTGGCTTTTGACTAGGTGGTAAATAGGACACAGGGCCATGTAAATGTGCAGAGCTAAAATAATGACTTTTCCTGCAAGAAATAAGCATGCTTAATTAGTACTTTGATAGGATACAGTGTCTAGCAGAGAAAACCCGTCCACATCTTTTTGTCTTTCATTCTGAGCCATGTTTTCTAAACAGCAGTGTTTTGTTTTTTTAGTTATCCAGATTAAACTTCAGGTCATTGACAATTTAAAACATATTTTTAATATGTAATCAGCTTCATCACTGTCCATGCAGTCTAGTCAATAACAATCTACTGTTTCAACTTTTGAAGATAGCTTTTTTCTTAATGATTTCATTCTTTGTATTTGCCTATATTTCTTCACACTTTCCATTAATAGCTGACAGTTTAACTGCTTTGTTCTTTAGTTTCAAACACCTTAACCATAGAATTTTTTAATTTTCTGCTTTCTTTGTTAATGTCATGTAAATTTTTGTTCTTCACATCACACCATATTGCACTACATGCATGCAAGTTTTTTAAATTTGTTTCATTTTCACCCAAAGTACTTACTACCCTCCCTACTTGTTGTTTCAACAGTTAATCAAATGATATATAATGGTTGAGTTGGCCTTTGTATTCTACTTTAGTTTCAATAGTTTAATTATCATTTCTGATTTTTAGCCAATGATATAAGTTGCTCATATATTCACTCAGTCTGTACTAGTGATCTAATATCAGGTTCCAAATATATAGGAATTACCATTTTAATATTTAGATGTTGTATTGTTGTATTGGGAAGGTACACACACACACACACACACATACACACACACACACACACACACATATATATATATATATATATATATATATATATATATATATATATATATACAAAATTAGATGTAGCCATGAATAATAAAATATTTGCTTTGTTTGTATCACATATCTTCAAATATCTATGCATGCCATCTTTTTGTATTCTGGCAGTTATTTATGTGCTACCAAATATACATTATGATATGCTATTCATCTGGAAACTGTTTTGAAAAGACAACATTCTCTTTTGATGTCATAAAAGACAATTTTTATAAAACCCATTTTCATCAAAACTGGCTTACTTGAATATGTGCATTTCATACTGAATGATTTTTTTGTCTGCATGTTTAAAATAATTGTAAATATATTTTACTGTGTCCATAGAGCTATAACTCTTTCTGCACTGCTGCCTTGGAAAATACCTTTAGCCACCACCCCACCCCCCCATAAAACACTTAGATTTCTCTTCATTTTAATAAATAATTTGTCAGACATAGTAAGCAGTTATTATGTTATAAGAGCAACATGTGGGATTAGTAAATAAAAGAGAAATACTTTGCATAAGCTTGACTAATAGTTCCTAAACTGTGGTGCAGTCTTACAAAAGGACATATTTTAAGCCTTAACCCTCTGGTAGTTTTGTGCTTAAGTGGGAGGCCATGACCCAAGAAATGTAGGCAGCTTGTAGAATCTAGAAAAATCAAGGAACTGCATTTTTTCATTACCCTGCAGAAGACACTCAGCCTTGTGGACACCTTAATTTTTTTTTTTTAGCCCAGTAAAACCCCATTTTTCACTCTGACCTCTAGAACTACATTTGTGCTGTTTTTGTGTTTGTATTTGTAAGTTGTTGTTTTTTTCTAATCCTTACCTGAGGATATTTCCTCCATTGATCTTCAGAGAGATTGGAAAGGAGTGGTGGGGTGGGGGAGAGAAAGAAACATCTATGTGAGAGAGACATATCAATTGATTGTCTCCTTAATCCTCCTTGACCAGGGTCTGGGATCGAACCTGCAGCCCAGGTACTCGCCCTTGACTGGAATTGAAGCCTCTGACCCTTAGGTGCACAGGCTGACGCTCTAAGCACTGAGGACACAAGCCAGGGCCATTAGTGCTAAGTTTGTGATCCCTTCTTACAGCAGCAATAGGAAATTAATACAACAATCATTCATATGTAGGAAAGAAAGGCAGGCCAAAGTTTAACTATAAAGCAGACGAAGTTCATTCCCAAGGATCTCCCTTCCTCTCTTGGGTATTCTCTAACGATAAATGAACGGTTTCTTTGGACCTTTCCTCCATGCCTAAGGATCTTATTCAAATCACATCTCCCTTTCTGCTCCACTTTCCTTGTTTGTTTTTCTTTAATACCTTACTTTTCCTGACATCTCCATTGTACATATCCCCCTCCCACCCCCATAAGGTTGTGTTTGATCTCTTTGCCTGCAACACATTAAAGTAGCTTTCTCATCTCTAATTTTTCATGAGAATGTCTCGGTAGCTATCAATCTCTTAAGACCTCTTCTCTAACCTACTAATAAGATAGTTTAAACCTACTCATGGAGAATATTATAATTCAAACCTACATATAGAGAGGACTCTAATGAAAACCTACTTATAGAAAGGATCTTTAGAGTAAGTAGGCCTTTATACCCTAGTTATATCAGTTCCCAGCTCTTATTGCTGCCACAGACAAGTAATTTGTTGATACCCTGCTCCCATTGCTTGAGACAATAAACTCCTGTTTCAAAGGAGGATTGGGTGACTTAATCTATGCAAAAGATTTTGGAATATTGTTTGACATAAGTTCTGTAACAGTGTTAGGTATTATAATGTTATTTTAATTAAATTTATCTGATGTACATGTGCATCTTAATAGGAAAAAACACTTATACACATACTTCTAAAAAATCATGTCTTTCATTTGTCCCAAATGTACCTTTTGGTCCCCATTATTATCAGTCAATGTCAGAGAAAATAACCTAAAATAAACTAATCTGGTCAATTATGTATATATGTGCAACAAAATTCAGACTAATTCAAAGTAGAAATGATCAAGTCAGGTTATTGTAAAGGTGAGTTTTCTTTCTCTCTGAAGATAGCCAGGAGACTCCTACAAGAAATGAACATGTTAATGCTGTAAGAACGATAAGTCAATGATTCTTAAAGTATGTCAGAATGGTCTGAGGGTTTGTTAAAATACAGAGTGCTAGTCTGCTTCCCCATAGCATTTGATTCAGCAGGTCTAGGGAGAGGCCTCATAATCTGCATTTCTAAAAGTTCCAGTCACTGATGCTGCTAGCCAGGGGTTATACTTTGAGAAACACTGCTTTAAATCTATAAGCCATATCAGAACCAATTCTGTGAAATACATCCATTTTAAAATTTGTTTTCTTGGTTTCCATCCTAAATGACCATTTTGAATAAGAATAGCTAGTGCTGTCTTAGGTTAGAAGATTTGGACACATTAATACCTATCTGAATATGAAGATTGTATATTTAATAGTAGATTTGATTTCCTATTGTGAGACATTAAGAGTTGCTTTTAAATGTCACTTGGTTAAGTGGTTGATTGAAAACAAAAGGGGTATTAATTTTTATTAGGTACTCCTTAACACTATTCTACTCCTTTGTTCAGAAATATCTACCTTACTTGATCTTCAGGCTAAACTCACTTCAATAATTACTTTTAATCTGATTTCTCTCTGGGGTGTTTTCTCTGATACATGGGAGTTTTTCTGCTTTTATGACTTCTAACATATAAAATATACTTCCATGTATACAATTGCCAACTTGTAGTTTAATTTACTATTTCTACATTTATTCCCCTTTATTTGTCTTTATAATTCCAGCAACTAGCTAAGTGCTGGAAATGGCAGACACTAAATATATGGTAGATGAATGATTAAGTAAATAACGGATACTTAGTGTGTTGTGATAACTTCTGACCTCTGTTAGATCAAAAATATACATATATAGAAATTTTATATATAGATAATGCATATAAATTAGAGATTATGTATATAAAATAGAGATTTTATATGTATAAAAAGATAGATTACATAAATGGAGATTATATATGAAGATTATATATAAACTAGAGGCCCAGTGCATGAATTCATGTACAGGTGAGGTTTAGCCAGCCTGGCCCCAATCAGGGTAGATTGGGGCCGGGCCTGTCAGGAGGAGAAGACGGAAGGAGGTTGGCCAGCCAGCCTGCCCCAATTGGGGCCCAATCAGGGCTGGGACAGCAATGGGGAGGGCTGTGGGCGAATGGCCAGCTGGCCCCATCCCCAATTGGTGTGGGGGGGCTGATCAGGGGTGGGGCTGTCCAGGGGGAGTGGCTGCAGGTGGTTGGCCAGCTTGCCCTGCCCACTATTGGGGTGGGAGAGTCTATCAGGGGCAGGCCGGCCAGGGGGAGGGGCTGCAGGGGGTTTGGCTAGCTCGTCCCTCAATCAGGGTAGGGGAGGCTGATCAGGGATGGGGGTGGCCAAGGGGAGGTGCCGCAGGAGATTGGCCACCGGCCCCATCCCCAATCGGGCTGGTTCACTGGCCACAGTATGGTTATTACATTGTTATGGACCCTGGCTTTCCATATATATAGACAGGGATTATACACACACACACACACACACACACACACACACACACACACACACACTAGTGGCCTGGTGCACAAAATTCGAGCCTGCACCCTCTCCAATCGGGACCCCTTGGGGGATGTCCGGTTTTGGGCCTAAATTGGCAGTCAGACATCCCTCTTGCAATCTGGGACCGCTCACCTGCCTGCCTGCCTGCCTGCCTGCCTGATCATCCCTAACTACCTCTGCCTGCCTGCTTGATTGTCCCTAACCCCTCTACCTGCCTACCTGGTCAACCCTAACTTTTCTTCCTGCCTGCATGATTGCCCCTAACTGCCTCTTCCTGCCTGCCTGATAGCCCCCAACTGCCCTCCCCTGCCAGCCTGATCTTGCCCAGTCTCAGTCTCCCTTTGTTTTTCTCAGCAGTCCTCCTGGCCTCCCTGCTTTTCCATCTCCCTCTTCCTCTTTCCTGGCTGGGAAGGGGTGAGGCCAGTGGGGGCCACTCCACCCTCTTCCCACTCTCCCTTCCATCCAGGCCTCTTAAGGGCCAGTCTGTTTTGTTTCCTCATTCTGAGAGAGGCTCTGAGAGCGAGCTGGGAGGGAGGGAAATAAAGGGAGAAAAGGCTGTGCATTGGTGGGGCTATGTGTGTCTGTGTGTGTGTGCAGTTGTGAGTGAGTGTGAATGCTGGCCCTGCCTCCTCCTACCCCATCCACATCTCCACTTCCACAAGTTCCCACCCACCAGAGCCAGCTGTGCGCACAGCCTGGGTGTGAGGTCGAGCCTCCAGTCATTGTGGATGTGACGAACCCAGGGTTTTTTATATATTAGATAAATAAATATTATATATGAATACATATATAAAATAGATTTATATTTAGACATTATATATTTACATTTATACATATAGATATAGATATAAAGAGAGAGATATCTATATATCTATATCTATCTATCTATAAAGAGAGAGTGAGGGAGAGGTAGATAGATAGGTATGACGGTTATTAGAGTGCTCCTTATCAATGCTAAGACCAATATTCAATATTACTTATTCAAGAAACATCATCTCACATTAATGGGGTTTCCATGATGAAACCAAAATCCCAAAGTAGTTCACAGGTTCTTCTTAGAAATTCAAAATACTTGCTTATTACCTTTTTTTCTATCATGAATAACTGTGTAGTGCTCCTGAAAACCCTTAGATTCTTGTAAAACTTTGTAGCTGTTTGTATGTTCTATATATAGGTATTGTGTACTTTGAGGGAGAACAATCTTAGCTACTGCCTATTATAAGATTTTGACTGAATTGCTGGTATTACATTTTTTTATTTTTATAGATACTGTGGTTTGTTTTGTTGCATTTAGAATACTTTATTAACTATTTTAGCTTGATAGAGGCTGAGCCTTGAAAAACTATTTTTAACAATCAGTATGTTGACACAGCATGGATATGCATAGAATTTTGTTTGCATTCAAGCACATTCACTGACAGCAATAACTCAGATTACAAGCACATTTTGATTTCTATAATTGTGTTGATTGTTTAGAACAGTCCTTTGAGGCTCATTTAATAGGCCATAAGTGTTTGTTGTACTGATGAAGTAACTAGGAAAAGTTATCTGTAACCCACAAAATGTAAGTGCCCAGCCTAAAGTTAACATGCACTGAATATATTAGAATGCAGTTGACTCTTGAACAATGTGGGGGCTTGGGATGCCAACCCCTACCCCGTAGTAAATTCTCCGCATATAACATTTGATGTAAGTACAGTTGTCTCTCGGTATCCACAAGTGATTAGTTCTAGGATTCCCCTTCCACCCTCCCAGAAACTCAAATCCATGGATGCTCCAGTTCTTTATATAAAACTAGAGCCCTGGTGCACAAATTCATGCACGGGCGGGGTCCCTGGGCCTGGCCGGCGATCGAGGCCTATCGGAAGTCAGCTGGCTGGGGAAAGGGACCCCAGGGGGTTGGCCGGCCGACCCCCTGATCGGGGCCTATCGGTGAGGCCGGCTAGCAGGGGAGATGGACCACAAGAGGTTGGCTGTGGGAGTGCACTAACCACCAGGGGGCAGCTCCTGCATTGACTGTCTGACCCCTGGGGGTCAGTGTGCACTATAGTAACCAGTCATTGCAGTCTCTGGTTGTTCCATCTTAATGGTTGCTTAGGCTTTTATATATATATATATATATATATATATACACACACACACACACACACACACACACACACACTCACACACTAGGGTCCCAGTGCATTAATTCATGCACCTTGAAAGGAACTGTGGGCCATGGGGCCACATTAGGCACAGGGGCAGATCTCGCCCCATCCTCTGAGCCCTTGCCCGGCCCCTCTCACCACGGTCCCCAGTTCCCTGTCTGCCAGCAGCCCTGCTCCCACGCACTCATGGCGTCAGCCCTGCTTGTACCTGCTGACAGTGTGGAGCGATTTGGTGCCAGCTCCAGCAGCAGGTCCAAATGGGGCTGGTGCTGCCAGTGGGTGTGAGTGGCAACTGCTGCTTCGATCACCCCACAGGAGCAAGGGGAGATGGAGAAGCCCTCAGAGGCAATCAGGGCCAGCAGCCGCCACTCCCACCCGCTGATGTGCCGAGTGATTGGGACCAGCCCTGGGAACTGGCAGTGGGTGTGAGTGGTGGCTCTAGCACCAGCTGCAGTTGTGAGTGGGACCAGTGCAGGCAGCAGGTGCAAACACCGGGCGGGACTGCGACATGCAGAAGTTATCGATAACCACCAGAGGCTTGCACCGATAACAGTGACTGGCACCCCGCCTTGGTCTGGTACCCCTGCTCAGCTGCTCCACCATCCCACTGCTGCCAACGCCCACCATGTTCTGCATATGCCCCCTGGTGGTCCTCACACGTCTTAATGACCTGTTGTTTATTCTGTCCTTTGGTCTATTTGCATATTAATATTAGCCTTTTATTATATAGGAAAGATGGTATAGAACAATGCACGAAGTCAGCTTGCCACATCTACTTATTCTTAACTATGGATCAAAGGACTATTTTCAATCTACAGTTGGTTGAGCCCCAGATGCAAAACCTGGGGATATTGAAGACCAACTGTATATTTAGTGAAAAAAATCTACTTACAAGTGGACTGGTGTATTTGAAACCTGAGCTGTTCAAGAGTCACCTGTACATTGATAGCTGAATTTTACTGAATTATATTTATACTCTGAAATGTATCTTTGTCAGCTTTGACTCTGTAACAAAATGCCACAGAATAGGTGGCATTTTCCTTTTCTTAAGGGCACTAATTCCATGGGGGGGGGGAGGGATTCAAACTTATAACCTCATCTAAAAGGAATTTCTTCCATAAGCCATCATGTTAGGTCTTCAATATAGGAATTTTGTGGAAGAAAACAAATATTCAGTCCATAACAGTATGTGTTGATAATTTATTATTTAGATTTATTAAGATGAAGAAAGAGTGAAAAGAACAAGGGACATTCTTTTTCTTGACATGTAAAAATGTCTAATACAATTACACATCAAGACATTGTAGCAGAGCCATCCTTATAGTTATACCTCCAACCCTACCTTTTCATTGTTCTAGGTATTATTTGTAAATCTGTTACCATTAGAGAAACCCAATAAAAATGTGCTTAAACATTATAAGAGAATTTTCAAGTGTAATGGTTACTAATGAGATAGTAAAATTCAGCCCACAAGGGATCCTCCAGGGAAACTTCTCAGTTCAGTGCCCATGCAGTATATCTATTGGTAAATATTTGGTAAGGAGTTGAAAAGTGATTAAAAATTTAGTTTGCATCATTAATCCATGGAATGAGAAAGAGGACTTATGCCACTTTCCCCAACTACTATTTAGTCATCATCATTATGAATATTATTACTTTAATTATGATTTGTAATATAATAATTATCAATATTATCATTGTTCCAAAAATGAATTATTTCTTATGTAGCAAGCAGTTTTATAAATGCTTTAATCCTTATCATGAATCTATTAGGTAGATGCTTTTATTATCCTCATTTTACAGATGAGAAATATGAGGTATAAAAAGGTTAAATAATTTGTCCAAAGTCACATACATAGGAGATTGAGCTGAACATAGCCCAGGCCATTGAACTCTAAAGGTCTTTGAAGTACCATGGTGTGTAGTTGCCTGTGAGTGAAGTACCTGACCAAGTGAACGTTTCTACTGTGTTTCACCCTCTCTCCCCATGATATTTGGAAGCATCCCTGATCTTTAAGACCTTTGTCTATTATCATTTTGTTGAGGGTATGGCACTGGACCAAAATATCTCCCCCTGTACTAGTAAGCTTGATCCGTTGATCCTAGGTTTCCACATGATATAGTACCAAAATAAATCACAAATAAACAAACATTTAAAAAAGTATATATTAAAAAATGCTGCTGGCTGGTGTGGTTCAGTGGTTGAGCATTGACCTATGAACCAGGAGGTCGCGGTTTGATTCTGGTTGGGGCACACGCCCGGGTTGCGGGCTGTATCCCCAGTGTGGGGTGTGCAAGAGGCAGCTAATCAATGGTTTTCTTTCATCATTGATATTTCTATCTCTCTCTCTCTTTCCCGTCCTCTCTGAAATCAATAAAAAATATATTTTTTAAAAATAAAAATAAATATAATTAATTTCACATCTTTTGAATTTTCTGTTTTTCACGCTAAAAGTCATTTCACATTAATACAGTTCTGAGCCCTATTGATTCTTACTTTGTTAACAGAGTAGGGAGCCAAACATATGTCAAACAATTATATTTTATCCATTAGATTGAAAAGTTAACTTTGAGAGTGTTGCTCCTGTAACAAAGTGGACATCTCTTTTTCACCCTCAGAATGAGAATATACATTTTTTTCATCCTTTTTTCAAACTATTCAGGTTTTTTGCCTTTATACTGTCTTGCTGTTAATTTTCTATTAAAATTAATAGAAATTAAAATTAATATTTAAAAATTCTCTGATTATCGAATTTCCTACCACTGTCACTTCTCAGGGGGCAGTATCTCCTGTACTGTACTTGGTGTTGCCTCTACATGTTCTTAAAAAGTCCTTTTCACCTTCTTTGCCATAGTCATTTGTCCACCCATTTCTTAAAATTATTATTGTCAGACTGATGCCGTCTGGCTGAATAGAGTTTGCATGAGAATGGACTTTCATCCTGTTAGATTACTTCTCCTTTAGAGCCTCACAATTATTTTCCCTTTAACATGAAGTAAGGCTTAAGGTGCTGAATGAGCAGTTGAGTCATCTAAGTAAATGTGAGAGAGGAATCTTTTAAGTAAGTTAAATCCACAGATCATGACCCAACTTTATTTTAACTAATCATGAACTCAGTGCTACAGCTTTTAGCAATGCTGTGACTATTTATTACAACTGAGGGTTTTATTTTACTAAGTTACTTCATTTCATTATTCCCTTCTCTTCCTCTTCTGAAATTCCTGAGAAGTACAAATTTTACTACCAAAAATAAAGCAACAACAGGCAGTTGGAAAAATCCCATATGTGTGTGAACAATAGTTCCTAAATAAGTGAAGTGAATTAAAGCTACTGGCTCTTCACAGTGCTTAATAGATTGTTGTACTGCATGCTTTGGGTTCTGTCCTGCAGCCTGCTATTAGGATAGAGTAGAAAATGCCCTGTCTTTGGAACATGACTAATTTAGTTAAATGTTGACGGTCATTTACTAGGTATGTTACTTTAGGGAAGTAACTGAACTTCTAATTTGACTTCTGATTGTTTTCTCAGACAAAATAAGGAAAATAACATCTACATTGCCAGCCTTACTCTATGGACTGGCTAAGATAATCCACATTAGGTACCTATACTGCACTTCACAAATAATTATCCAATAGCTATTTTGCCATTTTAACTATTGTATGATAGCTTATATATTTTGGTCATTGTTTAATAATTTTGTTCCTTTTGCCTCTGAGCATTTTATGGGTGAGGGATAGGAAAATTATTTGGTGTTTCTTGACTCCAGGGAGTGATGTTCAGTTTTTTAAGCATAATGTTATTACCTGTCAAGTGTCATGTTTGGGAGAGACTCTGAGGCAAAGAAGAATGAAAACCTATAAAACAATTGAAATACATAAAGACCTACTAAATGGAATGCTGAGGATACCACAGAAATTCTAATGCTTTCTGGAAAATTGGGACAATGCTATAGATGATAGCTATAAAGCTCAAGATGTACATATTCTACAACCCAGCAATTCTACTCATCCTGTACTCTAGAAAGACTTGTCCACATATGCACAAAGAGATGTGTGCAAGAATGTTCTTAACAGTGTAGTTTATAATAGGAAAAAATAAAACAGTGTGTCCCTCTCTAGCTATGTAAGCACATTGTAGTATATTCATACATAACAAGGAAAATGTATGAAGTAAATTTTTTGGTATTAGCATTGATAAATTTTACAAACATAAGACTGAATAAAAAAAAACTATATGCAGACAGATTCATGCAACAGGATATATATGTTTTAATATGTCAAAACAGTATTATGTAAATTTACATTATACATGTGTATCACACATATATCCTATATAATAAAGAGGTAATATGCAAATTGACCATTACTCTAACACACAAGATGGCCATCCCCATGTGGGCACAAGATGGCCGCCACCAGATGGCCAGCAGGGGAGGGCAGTTGGGAGGGACCAGGCCTGCAAGGGAGAGCAGTTGGGAGCAATCAGACCTGCAGGGGAGGGCAGTTAGGGATGACCAGGCTGGCAGAGGAGGGCAGTTGGAGGCAACCAGGCCTGCAGGGGAGGACAATTGGGGGGGACCAGGCCTACAGGGGAAGGCAGTTGGGGGTGACCAGGCTGGCAGGGGAGGGCAGTTAGGGGCAATCAGGCTGGCAGGAGAGCAGTTAGGTGTCGATCAGGCTGGCAGGGGAATGGTTAGGGGGTGATCAGGCTGGCAGACAGAAGCAGTTAGGGGCAACCAGGTAGGCAGGTGAGCAGATGGGAACCAGCAGCCATGGATTGTGAGAGGGATGTCTGATTGGAGAAGGTGCAGGCTGGGCTGAAGGACACAACCCCCCACCGTGCTCGAATTTCATGCACCGGGTCTCTAGTAAAAGCATAAATATATGCATGGGAATAATTAATATGAAACTCAGGATAGTAATTTTCTTTGTGGAGGCAGGAGTGTGATTATAGAACTAGAAATGTCTTATTTCTTAAGCTATATTATATAATTATTTCAAGTCTTTTCTATATCTAAAATATTTAATGAAATAATGTAGTACATGTCAATTATAAATACAGAGTCAAAAAGAAGCCTTTGTAACTTGCTCATTGTTTATGTAATTTTCTTTATTTTACTGTAATTTTCTTAGAATTTATACTTTCAGAATCACATTATTTTTATTCTAAAATTCTAAAAATTCTATTTTATAGTTATGGGGTGACATTTTAGTATCAAATTTTAGAAGTCATCCAATTTTCACTTCTAGTAACCTATCTCTGTACTTCTTTCAACCTAATTATTAAACAGCTGGAGGTGTCAGCCTGCGATATTGAATGGCATAACTTACTAAGGCACGAGTTTCAATATTTGGCCATTTGAATGATGTCTGACATATGGTAAATGTTGAAGAGCTGAATTTAGAGAACTAAAACGAGGAAAATTACTTTAATTTTAGTGTCAGTCTTCATTATATAAGACTCTTGCATATGATCATTTTATATATTGAGCAAATCCTCCTCCTGGTGTGGCATTCCAGCTGCAACTTTGACTTTCTCATTGTTACTCAGGGCTCCTAGGTAGCACGAGCGGTCAATAACTTACTGGAAGACCTTCATTATAGACCTTACCTTTTCCTACTACTTTTCCTTTGACTTAAAAATTATTGTTTGGCTAATTCAAACATAAAAATACATCCAATTTCCCCATTTCTTTAAATCTGTTAGAAAATAACCAAGACTATAACATATTGAAGGCTTATTATTTTAAAAGTTTACCTTGCAGAAAGAGATAAAGAAATTAACATATAAAGTATTAAACTATTTCTTTATTACACATACTTATTTTTTCTGTTTTTCAAAATACTGAGTTGTAGTGCTATGTATGGAAACAAAATGGCAAAATATGCTAACTTTTTGGTCATTTCAGGTCAAATTCCCTCAACTGCTTATCTCTGAAGAGTTGGTTGTCTTTTAGATCTCTCTACCAGCACAAGTAGGTTTTATATATCACAGATTATCTTCAAAGTAATTAAAAAACAGCCTCTCTTTCCAGGAGTCATAGGCCTACTATATATCACCTCATGCAGTGGAAGAACAAAGAGGGAAAATTCTCCAAGGTGGGGTGTGGGGGGAAGGAAGCAAAAATGATACATTGATAAAAAAGATCATTTCAACAGTTCTTTAAGCCATTGTTTTGTGTGCTGAGTTTTCATTAAATAATATATAAAATTTAAATTCACAATCCTTGCTAGCATCTAAGAGCTGCTATTTCTGATATGTCACCCTGGCTGCTGCAATTAGTAAGGCCCTGATGACTGGATTACACTCATCCAGAAGATATCTTTCTATATTTCACTGGCAGATATTCATCCATTCATGCATTCATTCATTTATGCATATGGTCATTCATTTCATTAACATTTTTATACATCTACTCTGTATCCTGTAATTATTTTCCTGTAGAAGCTAGCAGGAATGGAAATAAATATAGAGACAAACAACTTCATAACAACAGCAAGTGCCTTAATTGATATAGTGATGTGAAGACTCAAGGTTGATTACTGCCTGTCTTTGTTTATGGATCCTAGAATTTACATTTTTTATGTAGCTTTTAATTGTATGATGTCTTTTAGCTTTTCTTTTACTCACCAAATATCATATGCTTTAGTTTTGAATCCCTTCTACTTTTTAAAAATGTTTTTGATGAGTCTTTGATTTGGCCCAGAACACTATAGATTGTAGAATGAAATTATAATAAATTATTATTTTATTCTATACTAGAAGCCTGGTGCATGAAAATTCATGCACTGGAGGGGGGCATTCCTCAGCCCAGCCTGCTCCCTCTCACAGCCCAGGAGCCCTCAGGGGCGGGAGGCGACCCAGCCATCAGGGGAAGGCGACGCCCCATCACACCTCTGCTGCTGCCACTGCCAGCAGTGCAAGCCTCAGCCAGCCCTGGTTATCTGAGCCTTGGGTGGCCCTAGGCAGCTGGGCAGCCACCATCCGAAGCTTACCTGTGTGTCAGGCCGGCCCTGGATGGCTGAGGGGCTGAGGGGCTGAGGGAACTGGAGAACTCTGGAGGCAGGCACGTGGGGTGGACCTGGCCTTGCTGCATGCCTGCCACCCCGGCAGGGCTGAGGGGACTGGACACCACCTTTTTGTGGCTATGAGTGCCGCCATCTTTGAGGATGGGGCACTCAATTAGCATATTTTCTCCTTATTGGCTGTGGGTGCTTCCATCTTTGTGACAATGTGAGGGTCAATTAGTATATTCCCTCTTTATTAGATAGGATGTTTATATCACCACAATGATATAAAATCTAAAACTTTTTACTACTTTAATTTAAATTTTTTTATTTTTTAAAATATTTTTTATTGATTTCAGAGAGGAAGGGAGAGGGAGAGAGAGATAGAAACATCAATGATGAGATAGAATCATCAATCAGCTGCCTCTTACATGCCCCACACTGGGCATCGAGCCCGCAACCTGGGCCTGTTCCCTGATGAGGAATTGAACTGTGACCTCCTGGTTCACAGGTCGATGCTCAACCACTGAGCCATGCCAGTCAGGCTAATTTAAAATTTTTATCTGTGAGTTTTATTCATGGTATGACTATCCCATGAGGATACATGAGAAGGATCCATTAGTAGAGTATGCACACACTCAGTAAGCATTGATTGCCTTTCGTAATATGTACCATTCTGCCCCTGAGTGAAGTTGAGGAGACTATAGAGAAAGTATATACATAGTCCTTGCCCTCAAGTAGAAGATAAATACATAAACACAATATTAATGTGAAGTGTAAGTGCTTTAATTGTACACGGCCACTTACAGGGCTAATCCATTTGTCTTTTAAATGTTTTTCTTAGTTAATATTTATTTTTCCTCTGGCTGAGTGTATTCATATGCTCTTACACAACATGGGTTAATGCATCAAACTGAACTGCCTATTCTAGGCCAGCAGGGATTAATGCTCTGCATATAAAAAAGCTCTCTTTGTTCTGCAATACAGGTTGTTGACTCTGTGATGAACTCTCTCTCTGTCAGTAATTTTGTACTTGGGTAAGCAGTTTTGATCCATGATACCTGACTACAATAATGCTGATGTTGGACCTAACACAAAGAAACAAAGGGAAAATATTAGGCATGATGTTAAAATGCAAATTTTTATCAGTTCCAAGCACATTAGAACAGTTAAGGAATCAAAGAGTGGATATAGTCAAGTAATTCGGAAATGGCCAAAACCTTTTGCCTTTATGAAAGGGCATCATAAATTCAGTGTAGCTTTGAGTATAATCAATAATTATGTGAGCCGTAATCTAGGACATGCCGGGCATAAGAGTGATCTGATTTTCAGGGTTTTGAAAGAACCAAGGGGCAATTGTAAAAAAAAACGATGTCAGGGTGCCATCTCCATAATAACCTCAGCAAGTATGCCCTGAATTAAGTGTGTGTGGGTAAAGTGCTCTCCAGGTACAGAGAGAAGAGAGGCCTAAGTGGGGAAGGAAGGAAAGGCTGCACTACGGAATAAGTTTGGGATGAGTCCTAAAAGGTAGCTGTACTCTGTGTGTGTGTGTGTGTGTGTGTGTGTGTGTGTGTGTGTGTGTGTGTGTGTGTGTGTTTGTTTGTTTGTTATTTTACTTTACAGTCAGCATTATTTTGAGGAGATGCTAGATAAAGTTAAACCTTTTATGTAACAAATAGTCTCATTGATTTGTTGAAGTAGTGGGTGGAAAACACAAGGCTATTTTAATCCCTACTTATTAGAATCTGCTTGAAGTATGTAACAGTTCTTATCCATTTCCAAGGAAAGAATGGGCCTCTGTACACCCCAGTGGGCAGCTTCTTCTGTAATGGTGTAATTGAGGCATTATATAATCAGTGGTGTCCCAAATAAATGCATGTTTCCACAAGATAAAAAAATATGATTTTTAAAAAAAATAAAGACTGAGCCCTGGCTAGTATGGCTTAGTTGGTTGGATGTTGGTTGCCTATTCAGTGAAAGGTTGCCAGTTCGATTTCTGATCAGGCTCTTTCCAGGTAGGGGGCAAGTAGGAGGCAGCTAATCAATATTCCATTCTCACATTGATGTTTCTCTCTCTCTTCCTCTCCCTTCCTCACTCTGTTAGAATATTAATTAAAATATCTTTAAAAGACAAACAAAACAAAAATACAAAAGCTGAAATTGGCAATTAATTATTTAATTAATTAATTTATTTAGTAATAAATCTCACTTCACTTTGTCATATTTTATCCTTTCTTTTAGTATCCCTAAAATAGGTAAGACAAATATTGCAAATACATCAGGCTTTACTGTATGGTGTTCCTAGAATTGCTTAAAGGGGTGGATTCCATCTTGTGGCAAGATGTGTTTCAATAAAAAAAAAATCCCAGAACTAACATAATGTGTATTTATAAATTCACATAAATCTATTTTCCAAAATAGTGGTTAAATGAACACACAGCTTCACCATCACTGAATTAATTTTGCAGGTCTTAGGATTTCAAGCTTCAAAGGAGTAATTATTTTAAAATAATTAAAGTCATGATTTCTGTGTGCTGAGAAGTATAATTTCTTTCATAAATTCATTTGATTATGTCAGTAGAACAGAAGGTTGGTTTTTACCTGACCACATATGAATAACTTGCTGTGAGACTGCTTAATATACTTTGCCGTCAGTTCCTAGATTAGCTGCTAAAATTTGGTTCATAATAAGTATAGAACATTCACTAATTTGCTTCCTGTGTTTCAAGTGAATTGGCCATCAAAGTTAGACGACAAATAATTATTAATTCTTTTTCCAAGTTAAAAAAATAATTGAATGCATTTTAGTTATAACAAAAGTGATTATTTTTGTGTGTTTTTTTTTCCTGAATCATGGTTAACATAATGATATTAGTCAGACATTCTTGGCACCATTTCTGCTGGCTCCTAACCAGTATATATTCCCCAAGTAAGTAGTTTTTTTGTTTACTGAAATAATCAACATATTTATTTAATGTTATCTAAGGCAATAAGGAATTCTTCCTGATGATATCAGTCAGTTTAAGATTTTGGTTATAACAAATATAGAATAAAATATCTGTATTCTTTAGAGCTAGAAGAGACCTTGGAGATTACCTGGTTTATATATTTTACCTATCAGAGTCTTTTTCAAAGTCATGGATATATCACTGGATTTAAAATAATAAGAGAATACTACCTATTTAGATTTTTGATGTTTTGAAAGCCACTTGACTTTTGTGAACTTTTTATTTTCCATCTACAAAATGTCAGGGATACATGTTTATACATATGTAAAAGAACAATGGATTAAATGTTAGAAACTCTTGTTAATGTGTCCATTATCAATTTATATATCCTCTCTGAGCCTTGGTTTTCTTGTTGTAAAATGGGGCGTGTAGCTCACAGAACAATTTCAAGTGCAGATGTAATGATAGGGGTGACAGTAGTAACTTTAGAGGTGCTTTTATTCTTCAATGACAGCACAGGTATTCCTCTATATAAGTCTTTATATTTGCATAATGGTCACAAGAGGGGGAAAAAGAAGCCACCCAAGAAGGATGATGGTCTCTATGAATATCCCACAGAGGCATGGACTCATTCTATATTGGTAGTCTCTGTCCTCCCACACAGGGGGTAGATAAACAATCTCGCCATTATCCCCCTCTCTTCCCTTTCAGTATCTAGCTCTCCCCTTCCCTTTCAGTATCTAGCTCTCCCCTTCCCTTTCAGTATCTAGCTCTCCCTTTCCCTTTCAGTATCTAGCTCTCCCTGTCTTTACTTCCTTGCACACCACACCAAATATGTCAAGTATTGGGGGCAAAATCTCCAAAAGTACCTGCATTGGTCACTGCTTGGTTTGGGAAGAGTTTTCAATTTTTTTTGCTCTTTTTGTGTGTGTGTTGCTTTGAATCACAAATTGATCTGCTCCCCCTTGGTCCTGGTTTTATAAGTATCAAGTCACAGGGACATTGAACAAGAATTTACTTTGAATAGAAAATATATAAAAATAATACCTAAAACATTAATTACTATTTTATATGAACTGAATGTAATAAACATGATATCATTAAGACTTTTTAAAAGACAAAAGTGGTAAATTGACATGTGAATGCTAATAGCCCTTTCTTGATGCATATATGTTTAATGGCTATCCTCATGTGACTGCAAAATATATCCTGTACATCCATGCGTGTTGGTGTGTGTAAACTGAAGTGCACAGGAAGGTCAGTGTAAAGAACTTGTTAAAATATTGAGCATAAATGTCATTACCTAATTTTAGAAGCAGATGTTATTTTTAAAAGACGATATTTTAAAACTAAGTCTTTCAATTAAATGATTCTTGCATTGGAACAAAGTTAACAGGTTGAATGAAATTTTGCTTATGGCATCTGTTGCCATTTTTAGTAGGTGATTAGTCTTTTTCTTTTTCCTGCAAGTATCTGACAGAAACTCAAACAGAAATGAATCATAGTTTCAAGCTCTTGCTTACCTCATCACCACCAAAAGGAGAGCCTGGAAATCATCCCAACAAACCCAAGAACTAAATTCTGAAAATGCCTTAAGGGGCTTGACAGAAGCATTTAGCAATTTGAAAATTACAGCAATCTGTCAAATCAACTTTTAATGAAAGGTAAGCTACTGCAACTCAGAAATTATGTGGAAAGAGAAAACCCGTGAACACCTCCCTTTGAATATTTCAAAACATATTTCCCCATATAAATACTGAGTTGTAATTGGGTTAACTTTTATAAAAATGGGCTCATTATTAATCAGGGATTTATTATGCAGATAAGATGAGATATTTTAAAAGCCAGGGTGTTAAAAAGTATGGTTCAGTCTATGCGTAGGAACAATATTATTATTGTATATGCATTAAAAATATTGAGTTTAAGTTGTTAAGAGACGTTTCTATTTAGGGGACCACATCCTTGCAAGCCTGAAATAGTCATAATATTAAAAGCATCAAATCATCCATTAATGACATTTTTTTCTCTTAACCATATTAATATGGGCAATAGATTTCAAACTTGAGCAGCTACTGTTGTATAATAACAGAGTTTGTCTGTAGCATTATTTCCTTAAAGCTTGAGCTAAGTAAAACTCTGATATGAAATTCTCTCAAAATTAGATCTATTTATTGAATCAGTGGAAGCTCAGAACTGAGATTAATTGTGATTCAGTGCCTTTTTACATCTGGACATTCCAGACTTATATTTTAAGGATTGTTTCAACACTTTTAGGTAAAGCATTTGGTTAGAGGCTATGCAATCATTTGGCTTTGAAAAGAGGCTGTGTTGGCCAGCAGTTCAGCCTAGTATGTGTTTTGGTAAGTCTGGAGATAAAAGTGGAGAGGCCTGCTGCCAAAACAGCACAGAGCTTTCTGGTAGACCACTTTGAGTGATACTGAAGGTGAAATAGTTCCAGACTCAAGTGTGGCTTTTCTCTTTGGGTTTATGCTTCATCTAACAGGAGGCAGGTTGAACTGTGGTTAGACATGTCTGAAGGTAGAAAGCAGGTTATGTTCTCAACATTGTGTTTCTTTTCTGTCTTTAGGAGTCACATGTGCCTCTTGTTGGATATTCTGATCTCAGTCTTATATTTAATATAAAAATGAGTGAAGTATATTCTTTGTGGGGCTTGACAGCGAAGCAAAAGAAATTGCTCTTGTAGTAGAATGAGTAACTGTTCAGCGGAACAAAATCTTTTAATTGGCTAATGTATTCAAAGTTTGCATTGTGTGTTTATGTTTGTTATTTTTAAAGTATATTTTTATTGATTTCAGAGAAGAAGATAGAGAAATAGAAACATCAATGATGAGAGATAACTATTGATTGGCTGCCTCCTGCACACCCCCCACTGGGTATCAAGCCCACAACCCAGGCATGTGCCCTGACCTGAAATCGAACCGTGACCTCCTAGTTCATAGGTCAGTGTTCAACCCCTGAGCCACACCAGCTGGGCCAAAGTTTACATAAAATTTCTGTTTCTTGGTGATAAAATTGTTCAATAGTATTTTCTTTTAGGATCCCTGTTCACCTCTCCAACCCCCTCTCCCCCAGTGGAAAGCCTATTGCTATGTCAATACCTATAAAATACCATAAGCTTGTATATTTAGTTGCTATTTTTCTATTTTTGCCCCAAAGACTTTCTGTCTTATGTCATTTAATGTCTGATATATTTACTTAAAATGTATTTTAAAATCAAATTGCAATATATAATCAAATTTTCTAATATAAATTTAGCATATGCTCATTGCCAAAAATTTGGAAGTTACAAAAGAAAAGAAACAACAATAACTCATGATCCTTCAGCTAGGATCAGCCAACCCCAAATTAACATCTGAAGCCTTTCCGTTTATTCTTGCTCTATAAATGTGCTTATATACATACATAAACTCATACATGAAGGAGATAGAGATAATTGAGTTAAATAGTTTCTGCTTAACATTTCACTGTTTTCCTGTGTTTTCAGTGTTTTCTATGGTGTTGCAAAATTTATAGGCATCAAAAATCCATAGCATAGGATTCCATTACTTAATTACTTCCTTATTATTGGATATGCTAATTATAATATTACAGTGAACATCTTCATCCACTTTTTGGAGTACAAATACAATAGCTGGGTCAAAGGATATACATATTTCTACTCACCTTATGAATAATACAAAATTGCTATCAAGATATGTTACATTAATTTATACTGTCACTTACGGTATATGAGGTTCCCAGTTCCACAAATTCTCTTAAAATAATTTTATGCAACATCCTCCCACCTGGGTTTGACTACTTTCAATTGTCATGCAGTTTATTCTTACCGTATTCTTGCAATGTTGATATTGTTTGTTTATATTTTATCTTAACTGTATATTTCCAAAAATAATGTGTATTTATACTGTATCTTCCCATGCTTTTTGTTCTTCCTAATTATCATCTTGTATTTTTTTTGCTCTTTGCTCTCTTGGGTGAGGTAGTTATTTTAGGTATTAGGAAGAAAATTTCACACAATGATTTTTATTTTTGGAATATTTGTATTGTATCCTTCATCTTTTCCATTTTTCTCACACTTTTACTTTCACAAATCTTAAAGTGATGTAGAAAGTATGCTGTTAGTACATCCTGATAACACATTTTCTTCTACCAAAACTTTTCAAGCTGAGCTAGGTTGCAATATTCTCTTTACGTATAACACATAAATGATGATTGAAACCTCCCCAGGTCAAACATGTGTGCCGCATTTACTATTGTAATACCATTGCACATTTGCAAGCACAATGTAAGCGTTCAGCGGGTATAGCTTAAGTGAATGGCTGAATTAATGAATACATGGTTGGTAAAGGCTACCCCATACATGCATGGATCATTAATCACCTATGACCCTCTCTACTAGGCTTTAGCTTTCCTCTCAATTTCTCTAAGAAATGTACTAGTTCTCTGACCAAGGTCGTTTGACTCACTGCTTCAGAACTGTAGTCTCTAGATCTCATTCTGTGGGTGAAAAAAAAAATTGTTTTTCCTTTTAGCTCATTTGAAGGAAAGTTGCTATTCCCCAGAGACCATGAGGAGAATAACACAGGTACACCAAAAACAAACCTGTAAGCATAGAAGTAGATAAGATTTTGTATCACAGCTTTCCAAAGTCCAGAGCATTTTGGCTTAGAGGGTGTGGCTTTTATCTTCTTGAAAGCTCTCCATTTTCTCCCGCTTTTCCCAAACCCTATCACCATCAACCTCCTTGAAACTACATATATTAAGCTGTTTCTAATTTTGCTTAAGTTTAGCTTTTTCATTTATTATGTTTAATGACTCAGTGGGCTTGGAAAGTTTGAAAATGTTCTGCTCCAGATGCGCCCAACCATGAACCTGATTTTAGCCTGAAGAATGCTGCAAGTTTCTAATTTCAGAACTATTATGATTGACACAGCAGGAGTCCAATAGAATGCGATCCTTTCTCATTTAGTTAACCAGTTTCTCTTGTTTCTTTTTTTCCTTTAAACATCTCCATTCTCTCTTCAAGTGAAAAATGAAGAGCATAATATAATTGGTATATCAGCAATAAAATATAAAATAACAAGGAGATAATTTTCCTTTAATTTATAAGAGGAATGATTTTTCTACCATCCTATCTAATAAAGAGGGAATATGCTAATTGACCATCACCCTCACAAAGATGGTGGCACCCAGAGCCAATAAGGAAAGAATATGCTAATTGACTCCCACACCCTCAAAGATGGTGACGACCGCAGCCACAAGATGGCGGCACCCAGTTCCCTCAGCCCCGCTGGGGCGGCAGGTGCACAGCATGGCCAGGCCCGCCCCCAGGTTGGCCTGGCCACTCCACACACCTGCCTCTGGAGTCCCCCAGTCCCCTCAGCCCCCAGACGCCCAGGGCTGGCCTGAGGCTCAGGTAACCAGGGCCAGCCGAGGCTTGCACTGCCAGCAGTAGCAGCAGCAGAGGTGCGACAGGGGCATCACCTTCCCCTGATAACCAGATTGCCTCCTGCCCCTGAGGGCTCCCAGACTGTGAGAGGGGACAGGCCAGGCCGAGGGACCCTCACTGGGGGCCTCTAGTGAATTATAAGAGTAGAATAAAAGAAAACCTACTGCCTAAAACTGCATATTCCAAAATTATATATTAAAAATATTTTCATAGGTGTTTAGTGATTATCCCCAGCTCAGTCAACTCCCTTTTAACACCCAGTAAACCTATACAGATTTTAAATACTCAGTTCATGTTTAAAAAGAGGAAAGATGAGAAAATATAGAAGTTACAGAGCACTTAAGCGCATGTGCACACACACACATATACACATATATATTTCACACACACATATATATATGATGGAAAATATACATAGAAACAGAAGAGGAAAATTAGAGAATAAATGAGTATATGGATAAACTAGTGAATGGGAGGTTTTTCTTGATATATGCAGGAAGGGGTAGCAAAACATGTATAAAGAATAAATGCAAAAGAATGTGAGAGAAGAAAGGAAACTTCTGATATATAGGGAAGAAAACAATGAATAATGTATGATGAGAATACTGGGGAAATATAGACAAAATGAGGAAAACAACATAGGGAAATCACCATAGAAATAAAAAATAATAATGTAGTGATAGCAAAGAATAAGATGAAAAAAAAAATCAAAGGACTAAAAAAAAAAAACAATTATTGAGATAGACACTATTATTAAAAGTGCTGCATTGCCTTAGCTAGTTTGGCTAAGCATGGGCCTGCAGAATGAGGGTCCTGGATTCGATTATGGTCAAAGGCACATGACTGGGTTTCAGGCTCCATCCCCAGTAGGGGGTGTGCAGGAGTCAGCTGATCAATGATGCTTCCTCATCTTTGATGTTTCTATCTCTCTCTTCCTCTCTGAAATCAATAAAAATGTATTTTAAAATAATGCTTCATTTGCAAGCACAACACAATGAATAATACTGAAGAGCTCAATTAATGTGATGAGTGAATTGTTGAATAGCTAAATTAGTAGAGCAATTCAATCCTATGTCTGATTAATTCAAGGTTTTTATATTAAGCTGACCCTTAATCTTAGCCTTGTTTTCAGAAACTACTACTGGAAACTTAAGGTTTGGAATTGATGGCAGGTTAATTATACAAGTGGATAAAGATATAAAATAGATAATTTGAATTTTACAATAAATTATTTTTATTAATAGCTAGAGGCCTGGTGCATGAAATTCGTGCATGGGGGGGTGTCCCTCAGCCCAGCCTGCACCCTCTCCAATCTGGGACCTCTGGAGGGATGTTCCACTGCCCATTTACAGGGATGAGGCCAGCTGGAAGCAGGTATCTGGGATTTATTTATCTTCTATAATTGAAACTTTGTAGCCTTGAGCAGAGGCCAGGGCCAGCCAGGGCGGGTGGGAAGCTTGGCTTCCTCTATCACTGGGGGCAACCCAAGCCTCCTGCTTGCTACAGCTCCATGACCACCACCATCTTTGTTGGGTTAATTTGCATACTCACTCCTGATTGGCTGGTGGGTGTAGCAGCATGATGGTCAAATTGCATGTTTCTCTTTTATTAGTGTAGATAAACAAACAAATATAAAAACAGGCAGCGGGAAATACCAAACGACATATTACAAGTTGGCTTTAGTTTCCAAAGATGTAACTCTGGATTTTCAGAGAGTCTTAATTTCTTCTTACTACCCAACAACTGCTCCCCACATCTGGTTTTTAGGATTAAACATTCATAAAGCAAAACCTCCCATTGGTATATTTTGGTTGGCAATTCAGGTGATTGCACATTAGAACACATTGTAACTTGGGGGCATCCTTCTGCTTAATTGTAATTCCTCAACATCTGTATCTCCTAGTTGCTTATACACACATTTTCTCTCTTCAGCTTTCCTTTGAGTATTTCTTCATTTAATGCTTTAATGGATTTGGAGGCAAATTAAGCTGGATGACATGTATTCAATCTTCCTGTTACCCAATGTTTAGATTTATGTTTTTAAACATATCTGAAAAGGAGAAAAAACACAGAGAAAAATAAAAACGGGCTGCTCTAGGGGGATCCAGCATTCAAATACTGGCAAAGCAGTGATATTTTGTCCCTCATTTGATAAAAGGATGGACTTGACTTCAAAGGAAAAGGAAACTGATGGTGCCACAGATATATATTAGAAACCACAGAATCAATTACTTGAACAAAATATTTACTTAAGAGAATATAACTGAATATACCACAAAAACTCTTATTGGAAAGAAATATAAAGTGTTACAGAAGCTAAAGGAAAGAAAAGGAAGCAAAAACAGACAACTTATCTCCTGAGAAACAAAATAACGACTGTTTCTTTTGTCTGGTCATTCTTTGATCTGACAGTTCTTTAGGCGGAATTACAAGTATTCAACTTGTCCTCAGGTGCAGTAAAACTAATCACCCTATCTTAACAATACTTATTTCTTTCTAACTCAACCTGCTTTTATTACTGCTATTAACTGGCGGCATTCCCCTCCCCCCACCCCGCCCGGGTATGTTAATTCTTCGAAAGTCTAGGTGAAGGTTCATTGCTTCTGTTCAAACATCTCTTTTTTTTAAAAAAATTTAAAACATATTTTATTGATTTTTTTACAGAGAGGAAGGGAGAGGGATAGAGAGTTAGAAACATTGATGAGAAACATCAATCAGCTGCCTCCTGCACACCCCCTACTGGGGATGTGCCCGCCCAAGGTACATGCCTCTGACCAGAATCGAACCCAGGACCCTTCAGTCCGCAGACCGATGCTCTATCCACTGAGCCAAACCAGCTAGGGCAAACATCTCTTGTTTTGCTGGTTCCACTGCCATTGGATCTGCCAGGTTCAGGGGAGGAAAAACAATTTTTACCTCTATCTATTTTAGGTTCATCAGTTGGGCCATGCAAATTGGAATGACAAAAGACAGATCCATAGGAGAAAACTAACAGAAGTTTATTAGCACTTGCATCATGAATAAAAGCGGGAGTATTCAGTGATGAGTAAGTGTAAGCGAAAGGAGTGCTTATAATTCGTGTTTATATAGCATCTTAACAAAAGAACAATATTTTTGTAGAGCAGTGTCATGATAAAGGGAAAGTGTTTTGAGAGTCTAGGGACTGAAAATTGTGGAAAATATACAGTACAGGGACACTAATACAGGTAAGTGCTAGTTTTAGCTAGCTTCATAAAATTTCAAGGTAAATGAAAACCAAAGGAAACTACTTAAATATAATAAGACTATTCAATATATAAATAAGAAACAAAAATTTTTTAAAGCAAAATTTTAAAAATGAATAAAAACTAAAAACTACAAAATTTAATGACAGAAGAAATAACCACCACTTAAAAATACAATGAGCTTGATAAAATAGCTGAATATATAATAAAGAAAAACTAGTTACATTTCTCCACAGAAGCAATTAAAACCAATACTTGGAATAATATTTAATTATCAAGAGGAACAAAACCAAATGGAATACTTAATGATTTTAATATGAAAAAGGCATATTTATTTTTTAAGTGTAAAATATTTTGAAGAATAAACATTAAGATTTGGTCAAATGGAAAGACTTTGTCTTCATTAATGGGAAGACTTAATATCAAACAAACAAGTGTTGCTAAATCAACATATAATTTAATTCAGCTTTAGTTAAAATCCTAACAGGTTTTTTAAAATTAATTTTAAAAATTCTAAACTTTATATGGAAGAATAAATATCTGAACAAGCCAATGAAATCATGAAGCAGGACAATAATTTTGGAGGTTTACTTACAGATGCACATAAAAAACACTCAAATGGAACCCAGATAAAAATAGCACATTGATGATAAAAAATAATAATAAAAGAAACATTATGAATAGAATTAGACAATCTAGTAAATGATGATTATAAAAATAAGTTTTTTTTAAATAAAATAAGGTAAAATGTAAAATTGCTGGTGAATGGAAAAGTTTGTTAATACATGACTATAAAACAGGCAAGTTATCATGAAATAATTTGGAATTCTAACAGGAAGCATATAAAAATGTATTTTTATAAGTGATTAACACACGTATATGTTCCAACATCTGAAAATGGCAAGGTTTTCTATTTTGTGGCTGTGGACTACTTAGTATGACCAGATGGACTATTTTAAATGTAAACTCAGTTGTGTAAAGCCCCAGAGTTTCTTTTGTGGAGGAGTGACTATTTCCTGAAAGCTCTAAGGACCAAGAAGTAGATATTATGGGAGGGAGGGTGTGGATGAGGGGGTAGAGGTACATCTGAGGATGTTTCTGTAGATCCCAATAAAACATTTTGTGGAAACACACAAAAAAATTAGAAACAATTTTAAATAAATCTAGCATTCTTTATTTTTAGTATAGTAGTTAGGAAACAAGTCTTAACCTATGAGGGAAATGGAAACAACTGAAGAAATAGTAACATACTAATTCTATAAATGTAGTAAAATATATTCAATTTTATACAATATAATAAAAGATATTTAAAATTGCAATGCTAATGACAGAGATAGGGTAGATTTTTATAATGTACAGAGAGCTGTATCAAATTTTCAAGAAAAATCCAAACAGGAAAATTGGCCAAAAATTGAATAGGGCATTTCCAAAAGAGCAAGTCTTATTTGCTGATAAATGGGAGAATATAGATCTTAAATTCTGTAGTTTTCAGGAAATTTCAGAGATAAATTTATAGTCAGCAATTTCACTTCAGGAAATGTGTATTAAATAAAATTAGTATATAAAAATGTGTACAAGGATGTTAATTTCATATTAGTAGAAGCTAAAAATAAAGTTAATCAGCATCAATAAAAGAATAATTAAACATCTGTGATATACCTCAAAGTATAAAATATTAGTTTGCAATCACAAAAAATTAGTAAGTAGAAACATTTCAGATGAGGGAAGAATTTCCAGATTAAATTAATTATAAATAGGATATAGAAAAATGTGTATATTTTTATTTGATTTCATTAGTTAAAAAACAGTTTACACATAGGTTTCTATATCCTAATATATAAAAACCCTGGGACGTAACAACCGGTAACAACTGAGGCTTGACCAACTGGAAGTCAGTCTGCTGTAGGAGCGGTGTGACAGCACTGACTGCTGAGGAGGCTGTGCATCAGGGCCAGAGAGAGGGCTGAATAGAGAAGCAGGGACTGATCTGTTGTCTTTGTGGCAGCTTTTGATCATCACTTGCACCTCTCTTTCTTGACTAGTCTGGCCAGCAGCTATGCCTCCATTTCTCTCCAGGCCTCGACAAGGGCTGCTGATCAGCCCCGCCTTCCTAATCAGGCCCCATTGATAGGCCCAGAGATGCTTACTGGCATAGGAACCAACCAATCAGAACCAAATGTGGGTGCTGTGAAGAACCAATGGCTTCCTAGGAGGTGGAGCTTTTGATGCTGATTGGCATAGAAACCGACCAATAAGAACCAAATGTGGGTGCTGTGAGGGACCAATGGATGATTAGGAGGCGGAGCTTCTGTTGCTGACTGGCATAAACACTGACCAATCAGAACCTAATCTGGGTCAACTGTGAAGAGCCAATGACTGCCTAGGAGGCGGAGCATTTGACACTGACTGACATAGAAACCAACCATTCAGAACCAAATTGGCCAGTAGAAGAGGGCAATTGGGGGCAAGATCAGGCCAGCAGGGGAGGACAGATGGGGACAACCGGGCAGGCAGGCAGAGGCAGTTAGGGGCAACCAGGCTGGCAAGGCAGGGCCATTAAGGGTGATCAGTCTGCAGGCAGAGGCAATTAGGGGCAATCAGGCAGGCAGGCAGGTGAGCAGTTAGGAGCCAGCAGTCCCAGATTGCGAAAGGGATGTCTGACTGCAGGTTTAGGCCAGATCCCGGGTTCAGCTGACTGCGGTTTAGGCCCCCTGGCAGTTGGACATTTCCCAAGGGGTCCCCAATTGTAGAGAGTGCAGGCTGGGCTGAGGGGGAATCCCTCCCCGCGCCATGCATGAATTTCATGCACTGGGCCACTAGTATATACATATTTGTGTGTTCTAGGAAACAGTACTGTGAATACCTATTTGTGTAATTATATATTCATATTATGTGTAAGGATTATATAGGTTGTTAACATGAAATATGAGATGCTGTGATGTGAGTAAATAAGAAGAAGCTAAAACAAGCAAAATAGAAAGAATAAAATATGAAAAAGGGAAAAGTAAATAATAAATCCCAATAAATTATGACCAATTGTACATTATTTTATGTACTTATCTAAAATTAAGTAATAAAGTTAATAAAATATTAGCTCCTATGTTCATGGTTACTATTGGATTTACTATCCAGTGTTCTATTTTGCTATTCTGCCTATATCTTTTAAAATACCTTAAATTTCCAAATGTTGAAATGTTGAAATATTTGTTTTGTAACTTACCTACCTTTAATATGACTCTAATTACAGAGACTGAGCTGGACTTATTTATTGGCATTTTCCATAATTTATTTGACTAGTGTTTAAATAATAAGGCCTAATGTTTTCCATGTTGTAAAATTTTATTCACAGTAAATTAAATCTAACATTTTAAACAAAAAGACCCATTAGCTCTGAGCATCCTTTATTTTCAAATCAGAATAGAAATCCCTTAATTAGGACCAAGGATTAAATGTTTAAAATAGAGCAATTTATTTTAGTAAAGCTGGGGGTGGGAGAGGATGCTTCAATCTAAAGTGATACACATTTTAATTTAATCTATTAAAACTGCCTTGGAAAAACACCAAATAAACTCCATTTTCCAGAGTCTTCATTATGTTGGATACACATGTTCAAAGATGCTCTTGGGGAACAGGAACTTGAATGATGTGCAGAATTTCAATAGTGCAACTGTGGGGAGAAGGCATTCCAGATGGAAATAAGTAATAAATCCTAGGAGAAGTAGCTCAGTGATAATCTCTTTTATCTCAGGCTCACATTGCCTTTTGAATCTAGCATATTCTATTTAGAGATATTTTATTTACCTTACTTTTACCTAAACAGAAAATATTCTCTGTTTAATACCAACTTAATCCAGTGTTGAAAACATTTACATATTACCTCTATCCTATCTAATAAAAGAGTAATATGCAAATTGACCATCACTCCAACACATAAGATGGCTGCCCCCATGTGGTCAAAGATGACTGCCCCCATGTGGACACAAGATGGTCACCACAAGATGACTGGCAGGGGAGGGCAGTTGGTAGGGACCAGGCCTGCGATGGAGAGCAGTTGGTAGCAATCAAGCCTGCTGGGGAGAGCAGTTAGGGGTGACCAGACCTGCAGGGAAGGGAAGTTGGGGAGGGCCCAGGCTTGCAGGAGAGAACAGTTGGGGGGGGGGTACCAGGTCTGCAGGGAGGGAAATTAGGGGTGACCAGGCCTGCAGGGGAAGGCAGTTAGGGGCAAACAGGCTGGCAGGGAAGCAGTTAGGCATCAATCAAGCTGTCAGGGGAGTGGTTAGGTGGTGATCAGGCTGGCAGGCAGAAAGTCATTAGGGGCAATCAGGAAGGCAGGCAGGTGAGCAGTTGGGAGCCAGCAGTCCTGGATTGTGAGAGGGATCCCAGATTGGAGAGGGTGCAGGCTGGGCTGAAGGACACAACCCCCATGCATGAATTTCATGCAGCAGGCCTCTAGTTTATAATAATAAAAGGGTAACATACTAATTAGACCAGACCTCATTCCAGATGTCCTTCCTGAGGAAGCCTGGGCCCGAGGTAAGCCAGCTCAGGTCCCCGGTGACTGCCAGTGGCCAGAGGATGGAAGCAGCCTGTGTCCCAGGTGCCATAGGGAAGCCGGTGCTGGCATCCAGGGGAAGAAAGGCCTACTTTTACACAAATTTTCATGCATCAGGCCTCTAGTTACAAAATAATTGGTGTGCCATACTTTCCCTGAAATGACAGTGTCATTAAAGTCATTAAAGTATATCCTAGGATATATTGCCTCATGCTTTCTAGAGTGAACCCATTGTGTTTGAATCTATGGTAATTTATTTAAAAAAAATATATATATATTATATATATATATATATATATATATATATATATATATATATATATATAAAATTGATTTTTTACAGAAAGAAAGGGAGAGGGATAGAGAGTTAGAAATATCAATGAGAGAGAAACATCGATCAGCTGCTTCCTGCACATCCCCTACTGGGGATGTGCCCACAACCAAGGTACATGCCCTTGACCTGAATCAAACCTGGAACCCTTCAGTCCACAGGCCAATGTTCTATCTATTTAGGTCCGTAGCCCATTTTTTTATCGGATCATTTATCTTCCTTTTATTAAGTTGTATAAGCTGCCTATAGATGTTGGAGATTAAACCTTTATCAGTGATAACATTTGCAAAAATGCTAGAATTTTGTTGAGGATTTTGGCTTCTACGTTCAGGAGGGATATTGGCCTATAATTCTCTTTCATTGTGTTGTCTTTATCTGGTTTTGGTATTAGGGTGATGCTGGCTTCATAGAAGGAGCTTGGAAGTGTTCCTTCCTCTTGAATTTTTTGGAATAGTCTAAGGAGGATAGGTTTTAGTTCTTCCTTGAATGTTTGGTAAAACTCTCCTGTGAAGCCGTCTGGCCCTGGGCTTTTTTTTGCTGGAAGCTTTCTGATGACTGCTGCAATTTCTTCCATAGTTACTGGCATATTGATATGTGTAGATTCTTCCTGATTGAGCTTTGGAAGGTTATATTTTTCTAGGAATATGTCCATTTCCTCCAGGTTGTCCAGTTTGTTGGAATAGAGTTGATCATAGTATTTTTTAACAATCCTTTGTATTTCAGCAGGATCTGTTGTTATTTCACCTCTTTCACTTCTGATTTTGTTTATTTGGGTCCTCTCTCTTTGCTTCTTGGTGAGCCTGGCTAGAGGTTCATCAATCTTGTTTATCCTTTCAAAGAATCAGCTCTTGGTTTTGTTGATCTTTTGTATTGTTTCTTTGGTCTCAATGTTGTTTATCTCCACTCTGATCTTTATTATTTCCTTCCTTCTGCTTACATTGGGCTTTTCTTGTTGCTCTTTTTCTAACTCTTTGAGTTGTAGGGTTAGGTAATTTATTAGCATTGTTTCTTGTTTTTTTGCAGTAGGCTTGTAGAGCTATGACCTTCCCTCTCAAGACTGCTTTTGCTGTGTCCCATGTTTTTGGATTGTTGTGCTTTCATTGTCATTTGTTTCCATGATGTTTTTTTATTTCTTCCTTGATCTCTCTGGTAACCCAGTCATTGTTTAATAGCATACTGCTTAGTCTCCATGTGTTTGACTTATTTGGATTGTTTTTATTGTAGTTGATTTCCAGTTTTTATGCCACTGTGGTCTGATAAGATGCTTGATATGATTTCTATCTTCTTGAATTTGAAGAAACTTTGCCTATGTCCCAACATATGGTCTGTCTTTGAAAATGAGCAATGTGCACTTGAAAAGAATGTATATTCTGTGGCTTTGTTGTGAAATGTCCTGAAGATGTCAATTAATTCCATCTGGTCTAGTGAGTCATTCAGGATTGATGTTTCTTTGCTGATTTTTTTGTTTAGAGGATTTGTCCAATGGTGATAGTGGGGTATTAAAGTCTCCTACTATAATTGTATTGCTGGTAATCTCTCCCTTGATATCTTCCAGGAGTTTTTTTATGTATTTGGTGCTCCTATATTGGGTGCATATATGTTTACCAGAGTTATTTCTTCTTGTTGGATTGCTCCCTTTAGTATTATGAAGTGGCCTTCTTTATCTCTTGTTATGTCCTTCACTTTGACATCTAATTTGTCAGATATAAGTATTGCTACCCCAGCTTTTTTTTCATTTCCATTCACCAGGAAAACCTTTTTCCATCCCTTCATCTCAGTCTGTATGCATCTTTTTTTCTGAGGAGGGTTTCTTGTAGACAGCAGATATATGGGTCATGTTTTCTTATCCCGTCAGTTACCCTATGTCTGTTGATTGGGGCATTTAATCCATTTACATTTAAGTTATTATTGATAGGTAATTATTTGTTGCCATTTTTATTCTTTACCCCTGTGTTCCTTCTTCGCTTCATATTTCTTTCTTTCTTTTTTTACAGCAGACCCTTTAGCATTTCTTGCATTGTTGGATTGGTGGTGATAAATTCCCTTAGTCCTTTTTTGTCTGTGAAGCTCCCGATTTCACCTTCAATTTTGATTGATAGCCTTGCTGGGTACAGTATTCTTGGATTCAGACCCTTCCTTTACATGACTTTGTATATTCCATTCCATTCCCTTCTGACCTGATGAGTTTCTGTTGAGAAATCAGTTGCTAGTCTGATGGGAGTTCCTTTGTATGTAACTTTCTGTCTCTCTCTGGCCACTCTTAAGATTCCTACTTTGTCGTTGGTGTTTGCCAATTTAATTATAATGTGCCTTGGCATTGGTCTTTTGGGGTTCATTTTGCTTGGGACTCTGTGAGCTTCTTGGATTTGTGTGGGTTTTTTCTTCCCTATATCAGGGAAGTTTTCTGTCATTATTTCTTCAAACAGGTTTTCCATTCCTTGCTCAGTTTCCTCTCCTTCTGCAACCCCTGTTATGCAGATGTTGTTTTGTTTTGTGTTGTCCCAAAGTTCCCTTAGTCTCTCTTCTTTCTTTTTAATTTTTTTTTCTAGAAGCTGCTCTACTTGGGTATTTTTTTCCATCTTGTCTTCTAGCTCACTGATGCGGTCCCCTGCTTCTTCTAGTCTACTCTTGATGCTTTCTATTGAGTTCTTTACAGCAGCAATGTGATTTTTCATTTCTTCTTGGTTCTTCTTCATTTCCTCCTGGTTCTTACTCATATTGTCGAATTTGTCTTCCATTCTTTTCAGCCACCTTATGACCATTTCTCTGAATTCTTTCTCTGGCAGGTTGCTTGTTTACTTCCTTTTCTGGTGATGCCTGCTTTTCTTTCATGTGAGGCTGTTTCTTCATCTCCCCAGGTTCTCTCTTCTCCGGGTGTCTGTTTATGTAGTTCTCTCTCTCCTGCATTGACTTTAAGGCATAAAATACAACACAACCAGGTACAACACACAAGGCACTGAACAGAAATGTATTCATGATATTAATAACCTCCAATAAAGGTGACACCAGAGAAAGGCAAATTAGGGGATAGGAGAGAAAGAAGAAGATGAGAAAGAAAGAAAGAAAGAAAGAAAGAAAGAAAGAAAGAAAGAAAGAAAGAAAGAAAGAAGTGTCAAAATGAAATTGGGAAAAGAAAGAAAAAAATAAGAGAGACAAGAAAGAGACTAAGAGAGAAAAGGGGAACAAACTATATATATGGGGAGAAAAATCCAATAGAACAACCACTAATCCCAGCAAATGTCAGCCATAATTACCTGGGGATTAATGCAAACTACAACACCAACTAATATCAAGCAAGGCAAGGGAAAACAGAAGCAAAAAACAAAGAAAAAAAAGAATAAGCAAAACAATCTCACAAAAAAGCATAAAAATTCGATATAATCAACATTCAAGCAAACAACAACTAAAGGTCAGAGAGAAAAACAATGTTTTGGGTAGTTAAGACAGTAAAGAGAGAGGTGTGTATGGTCTTGGAGTAGGGGATTGGAAATTAGATGCATATGTAGGGTGAAATTTTAATAGGGGTTAAACAGTAAGAATAGGAAAAATCTAAAGCAGGAAAGGGGTAAGATAAATAGGACATCAAAAAGAGGAAGAGAGTGATGGCATAAAGGTAGAGTTGAGATAGAGTAAAACAATGCTAAAGGAAAGATGAAAATAGAATGTAGAACACTAGTCCCAAAGTAAAATAAAGAGAAAATAAAATGACACTTTCAAAAAAAAAGGTAAAATAGTAGTAGTAATAGTACTGATTAAAAAATAAAAATGTAATAATTAAAAAGGTAAAATCAAGTGAGAAAAAAGAAAAAAAATATTTTCTTAAGTAAAAGATGCAAAAAATGAAAGTAAAAAATAAAAAAATATATATAATGTGCAGTAGTGAAGGTCATTCACTTCCTCTATTGTTCTGTTTGGCACACCTGTTTCTCAGTCCGGACAGTATTGCAGTTCCCTGCGTTCTACTGTTCCTCAGTGTTGTAAGCCAGTCCTGATTTTTAAGCAGTCGGTGTCTTAATTTCTCGTATTCCTTTATTTTTGATTACACAAGAGTCAATTTGTGATTCAGCCCCTGGGTGGCAGTGTTTCTGGATTGACTTCCGGGTCTATTTATGGCCTCTCTAGCCTGTGTTTATCCCTGTGGCACTCAATACTGGTTTGTGGGAGTGGGCTGCCTCAGAGCTGGCTCTCCGATGGTTACTCCCAGCTCCGACCCCCAGGTTCCAGAAAAACAACTTTCCCCTGCAGTCTCCCAGGGTGTCCCCAACTGGGTGACCCTATGTATTGGGCTTCAAATTCCTTAGAAGCAAGGATTTGAAATGGAAAAAGCCCAAGTGCTCGAACAATGGGTCTGTGTGCAAGTCTAAGCAGCCGGCACACTTTTGAAATTCTTAGGCTGTTTCTGCACATCAGATCAAAATGGGTTGCTTTTTAGGGATTCCTTCTGTTAGCAGCTCTTGGGACCCCCTTCATCATCCATGGATCACACCAGCCCCACCAGCCACGGATTTTTCTAGGCACAGACTTCCCTGGTCCTCCAGCTCCCTCAAAATGCACGTTTCTCTCTCCTGCGGGGACCAGAGAGCTCACCTGATCCCAGGCAAAATCTGACATTTCTGTGGTGGAATGAAGAGCTCCTTTGAATCCGTGAGTTTGTGCCAATTGGGGACCAGTGTTCTGGGGCTCACAGCTGTTTGGTGGTTGCTGCAGTTGTGGATTTTCAGGCTTCCAATAAGCTCCACTTTCCCTATCAAGATGGCGCGGTCTCCATGTCCGAGCCCTTGGCTCCCAGGGAGGGGACCCAGCCGCAGTGGGGGCTGCCTGGTCAGGGGTCCCCGTTTAGCAGTCCCCCATCTTCTCCTGGAGTTTGGCTGTCCCTTAACTTGCCAACAAACACTCCTCGTGCGACCTTCAGCTGTTCTTTCTTTCTGCTCCGGGACAGGCTCGGAACACGCCTATCTATTCCGCCGCCATTTTTCTCCCCCCAAAGTTCTTTTTTTTTTAACAGAGTAATTTAAGGGATATTTTATTATTACACTCTCTTGAAAAATAATAGTAATTGGAGACCAGATGAAACACATGAATCTATAATTGTACCTAATACTTCCAATAGTAAGATTCCTATCTGGTGTCTATGCCCATTAATATTAGCCGATATCTAATATTTTTTGTATAATATCTATGTACACACTAAGGAACTACTAACTGAAGATAATACTGTCTACAAGAGCTAATTAACCATGCCTTAGTAAGATTAAAAAAATTTATATTCTATTAATGTGTAACATATAAAAGAAAACAAAACTGAAGTATCTATTATGTTTAAAAGGTGTTATAGTTTAATTCTAGAATAACACCAAATATGAAAATATACAAGGTCTTCTTGGAGAAATCAAAGGGAAAAACAGTATATATTCCCTGGTATAAGTAATGGCACACATCAGTAATCAGGAAAAACTATCTATTGTAAATTAATTTCTTCCTTTCTTCCTTTTCCTCCTCCCTTGTTTCCTTCTTCATTCTTCCTCTTTCTTTTTCTTCTTTCCCTCCTTCAGTTTACTCTCTCCCTTAACTCAGCATTGATTTATTGGTCACCACCTGTGAGGGTAATTTTAAGTCAGATTTCCAAAAGGAGCTGCCATAGAAGAAATGTAAAAGCCGGTTTATTTCTACACTTAGGAAAATAACAAAGGAGCTGCTGGTCTTAAAAGTTATGTGAAATATTTAAATAACCATAGAGGTCCATGGAATGCTTTACAAAGCAGATGCCAAGCATTTGAAAGACAGATTGCCTAGAGTTGGCTGGCCTGTGAAGCCATGGCTTCCTGGAGCCAGTGAGGGGTGAGGAGCAGGCAGTGGTAGTGGCAGTGAATATGGCAGCCTCAGATGATGGGCAGGCCTGGGAGAAGTAAGTGCAAGCTTAACTCAGAAACTGTGTATCCAGTGCTCATGGTATGCCTGCACTGTGTAAGCAGTTTACAAAACAGTACTTTTGATTTTAACAGCAGCTCAATGTGAAGTAGAATCACTATGAGACACCTAAGGTTCAAAGAGGCTAAAATAACTTTCCCAAGATCTCAAATCTGGACAGTAGGAGAAATTATGTCAGGCTGGTTCCCAATTCCAATCCCTATTCTTTAAAAAAAAATGTATATATATTTATTGATTTCAGAGAGGAAGGGAGAGGGAAAGAGCTATAGAAACATCAATGATGAAAGAGAATCATTGATGGGCTATTTCTCACATGCCCCATAATGGAGATCAAGCCCACAACCCGGGCATATGCCCGGACCTGGAATCGAACCATGACCTCCTGATTCATAGGTTGATGCTCAACCACTGAGCCATGCCAGCTGGGTCCAATCCCTATCTATAGAAATAAAAGGCTAATATGCTAAATGTCCAACTGTCCGGGTAATGACGTCACTTAGCAACTCCTGGCTTCCTCTCCCTAGCCACTAGCCTCCTTGCAGTTTCTTCAGCTGAGGAACATGACTTGCTTTATAACCAGGTAGAAACACTTCACACTGTAACCAAATGTCTGTGAAGCGTTTTCCCATGCCTATCTCACTTGATCCTCACAGAAGTCCTGGAATAGGTAGATAGGAAACTCAGTGGAATCCTATTTTTTCTTCATTAGCTAGAAAATGGAAATTTAGAAAGCTTAGAAACTTGACCCAACTGAAAAGAAGTCAGAAATGGTAAACCTTGAAAATGACTTTAGGTTTTCTCACTGAGCAGAATATAGTCAAATACTGCTGCAGTTAAATATTTTACCCTTTGTTCTTCCTGTATGATCTACAATGATAATCTGCTTTGTGTTTATATTTACTTCTATGTTGCTGACAATTACCTGAAAGAGAAGTTGGGGTTCTTCATTGAATTGAAAAATGTTTAGCTAAATCAGAAAGCAGGTCTAATTAAGCAAGTTTATTCAATATGTATAAAAGGCTAAATTGACTCACGCATGCTTGGTACATATAAAGCTCTCACTGGTGCCAATCACACGCATGTGTTTCCATCTGTCATTGTTGATTGTGGATTTGGTTGACACTTCTATAATAGAGAAAGGGCAAATAGTGATATTAAAATATTTCTTCTAATTACTTTCCTTTAAATGTGCACTGATTCGTGCACTGGGCTGTTAGTTCTTAAACACTGTGCTTGCTGCCTCTGAATCATCTCACAGGTGGGAGTAGTACAGTAGATCCAATTAGAAATGAAAGTAGCAACAAGGCTGTGAATGAACCTAAAGACTGAAGAATAGGTTTGGGGCTTTGTCTCAGACAATAAGAGCAATAATATGTTATGTCATTGTAGGGGATATCATGTTATCAAAACAAAATACCGTTTTCCCATGTCTGGAATTTTTCCTCAGCTTCCTAGGGTTATAGGGGTCAGGTCACAAAAAAAGCTAGTGATGGCTGCTAGTCAATGATTAGATAATCACAGGAAACTGGCTAATTGATACTTTGTAATCAAGTGGATATTCATAGCTATCTAAGGCATGGGGACCTATGCATGTTATATATCTACTCATTACCTGAGCAAGAACAATCTAGACAGGTACTATGCATTTATGTAGTTTAGTATGTACAGAAGACGGGGAGTGATGGATAGTTACTGATCTAAATTCTTTATTGGGATTATTGTATTTAATTATAGCAACTTTTAATAATGTATGTACTGTTATCTCTATTTTTCAATGAGGCAACTGAGGCTTAAAGAGCTTTAATAACCTGCCCAAGGTCATTTAATTAGTAAGTGGAATAATAGAGATTTGAACACATTTTGTCTCTAGAGCCACATCGTTAATTCCCATCACTGCATTGCCCCCTGCATTCCCTGTCTCATATGAAGTGGAATATCCCATCTACTTTACAACTCTATACATAAGGACCATAAGAGGAACTCTTCAGATTAAATAAAAAAGTTAAAAAGTAATGGTTTTTAAAAAGTAATGGGAAGAATGCTAATATAGAATTTTATTATTGTACTTTTACAAGACATACATACTCAATATGAGCCAGCATGTCTATTTTATATAAGTAACAAAAATTACTTTTTAAAACAATAATCAAGACATTTTGGGAAGAAATATTGACATTGCTCTTATGTATAGAGGTTATATTTATTCGTGTCATGCATCTGACAGCATTTTTGTCTAACAAATGATGTATTGAATTTGTAGTTTTCATAAAAATCATAGAAAGTAGGCACACTTTTGGAAACCAGTCACTGCCATTGTGCTATCACAGCAGAACTGGGAATATTCTGTGCCTTTCAGACAAAACATTCTTTTAGTAGACGATGGTTTCTGACAGTTATTTGTCTTGAGAGGCTATAAACCTTCAGATTAATTGCATGTTTTGTATAAATGTCAGTTACAAATTTAGTTTTGATAAATCAATTTCTTTCCTGTGGGAGCTTTGGGTGGGTGAAGGTATTGCTCATCATCAGTCTTCTTTGGCTGACCCTGACGAGTAAACATCAGATGTCATGAGGAAACCATTTTTCTCTTACCCAATCTTCAAGAGACAACAAACATATTCTTGTTTGATAGAACTTCAAGAGACAACAAACATATTCTTGTTTGATAGGGACGTAGTAGACTATTAAGAATAAAAATTGAGGCACTTTTGTTTATTCTTATTAATCTATCAACTTTAAACTATATAGATATCAAAATTAAATGTAATTAAGGATGTAGGGTGGAGCAACAGCAGGTTTAGAGTTGTAAGCACGTGAAACATGAAGTTTATTCTTGTATTTTTATATATTAATTATTGCATTATTTTCTATATGAACAACTGTAAACCCACTTTTGCTATACCCTGTATGATTTCATTTGTGCACAATGCTAGATAATTTAAGCACTAACTATTAGGACCTGCAATTCAGTAATATAGACTTTCTTGTGTTTTAATATGGCTCCTTAAACATAAACGCATGGTTTTTTTTGTGGTAACTACTTTACATTGCACAAATAGGACAATGTATTGCTGCCAATTAATGAGGTTTGGTCATTGTTTACATGCTTATTTCTATTTTAGATAATGTAAGTTGATTTCCTGTATATGAGCTCATTTATTGACTACCAGTGACCACAGCTCCCTTCTTTCCCAGCTGAAGTTCCTTGGTATCTACATGTAGTCAAATCACCATCACAGCCTCTGAAATTATTTATTATTAAGACGAGAGAGGAGAGTCTCTAGTTTAGTTTTTCTGAACCTTTTCCCTCATCTCTAATGTTTCAGTACAAATACTTTTCAGGGTTCATATGCATATTGATAAATCATCATTGTTATTAGTGCCAGGTCATCAATAATCAGAGAAGTGTCTCTAAGAAAATTTTGTTGTGTTTCCATGTTAATACTAGGTCTCTTTTCCTCTAATAAAAACAGATTCTTTGATTCATCTCTCAGACCTTCTCATGGTACTTTGCCTTGCATTTCTCATTCTTTGCCCAGGGAATATAGATCTGCACCAGAATTATAAACTTTTGCAGGTGTGTTATTTACCTGTTATCTAAGTATCTGACAATTGACTGCCTACCTGGAGTTTGCACATTGTCCAATCTTAGAGTTCTCATCGCCAGAGCACTGCCACCCCTCAGGCCACTTCTGTGGCTTTCTTAGTGGCCCTTTGAGAATCCTGGCTTTAGGAATTCTACAAATAATGCCCCTTAACCACTGGGTCAAAAGTCATCTCAGTCAGTTACTTCCCTCATTCTTGGAGATAATATTGTTGTCTCTATCTACCTAATTCAATAATTTAGCTCTTCATTTCTTTCCATAGAGGCCAGCCAACACTCATTCCACTGAAAATTTTTAAAACAATCTATTAATTCAGGGCTTGACTCTTTTTATGATTAAAATAAGCCTTTTAGATGTGGTAGAAGTTATATTGTAAGGATTAGTTTAGTCAGGCAGACAGGTTGGGTAGTAATAAACATAGTCCTGGAGAAAAATGTAGGACTAAATGGAATTATCTCTAAATAGAATTATTTCTTTTCTATTAATTTATATGACATGATGACATGTCAGTATATCCTTAATGGATGAATAATTTTAGTGTCAATTTATAATCATCCTTTCCAAAGATAACTTAAATGCCTTTTTCAGCCTGCCAATAATCTGTCACAATTGTACTGCCTGGATGCTGATTTGGTATGTAAAATTATTTTTTTACTTTCCATATGATAAGTAATAGCATAAATGCAGTCATACAAAAAAGATGACCAATTATACCCTGGTTTTCCAATTTCATCATCTCTTAATATATACCACTGCCATTAATATTAAAACAAAATTAAATTTTGCTGTGGTTGTTTTTTTAGTATAATTGCTGGTTCCATTAGCTTTTAGGAAATAAGTTGAATACCTCTGGCTTAATGAGACCTCAAGGGGGTATAAAAATACTCTTCATTTAAAGATAGATGCATATAGTTCCAACAGATTCACGGGAAGGTGGATTAAACGTTCTACCTTTACACAGTATATAGTGCAAGAATAGGGGCCAAATAACTAAAAAGCATACTTGGCCAGCCAGATAACGTAAAATAATTCAAGGGAGTTAAGTGCTAGACTACTGGGCATTGAAGTACGTAATGAACTGCAGAGCACATGCTCTGCCGAAATGGGCAAGCACTCTCTCATTCCAGCAGTGTTGAGAGGCAAGAATTCCAGACCAGTGATTGTCAGACCTTTAATTTAAACATGAGACCAGAAGAGAAAATGTAGGGGAAAGAAGCAGAAATTACAGGTATTTTAAAACTCCTAATTGTAAATGTTAGCAAAACACAGGATATGGGAATACCAAATTCAGGTGAAAGGTAACAACATGTTTTCAACCTCTGGAATCTATCAAAAATGTTGATTCACATACACTCTAAGTATTTTGTACATTATTGTTTTCAGATTATATTGATAAAGTAATTGAATTTTAGAAATCAGAACAATTTTGTTGGCTTTATCTCTGGGTAGACCGTGCTAAGTACATCCCAGTTAGTCATATATGCCCAAACCCTACAGCGGCAGAGATAAAGGACTATGAAAATAAGGACTTACCAGTTCTTTGAATGAAATGTTGAGGAAAGTCTCTCTCAGCAATGGCATGCGCTCATTCCCAATGCAGTCCTTATGGCAGTTTGTTGTTTTCCGCCAGAAATAACAGGCCAAAAAGAAACTCTGCTTTGTACCACTTTCTTGCTTTGGACTCACAGTAAATGTTTTATTCTATAAATTTCACACAGACTAAAAATTAGTTCAAGTATTCCCAAACAGCATGACTTAATTTGGAAATACGTACATATATTGTAAAGTCTCTATAAATAGTCAGTTGGACATCATGGAAAGTAACACTAAAGGTAGTATTAACAGAAGTTGCCTGGTTGGTATTTATTTCTCACAGTTAGCTTAACAGAATCTCGTGCACCGGGCCTGTAATCTATATATATAAAACCCTAATATGCAAATAGATCGAATGGTGGAACAACTGAACAACTGGTTTCTATGACGTTTGCTGATCATCAGGGGGCATGTGAAACATGGTGGGTGTTGGCAGCAGGTGGCAGAGCATGGAACATAGAGGGCATTGGCTACGGTGGGATGGTAGAGCAGGTGAATGGGGACGCCAGACCATGGGGGTCGCCAGTTGCTGTCATAGGAGCGAACCTCTGGTTACTGAAGATTCTTTCTCCTAGGTGCCATGGTCGTGCCAGATGCTCACATCTACTGCTGGTGTTGGCCCCACTCACACCCACAGCTTGTGCCAGAGCCACAGCTCGTACCCACTGTTGGTGCCAGCACCAACCCCAATTGCTCAGCACCATCATTGGGTGTAAGCGGTAGCTGCCACTCCCCATCATACTTGAGGGCTTCTCCACCTCCCCCTGTTCCAGAGGGGAAATTGGGACAGCAGTCACTGCTTGCACCAGCTGGCCCCGCTCACACCCGCTGCTAGTGCCAGCCCCAATTGCTCTGCGCAGTCAGCAGGTGTGAGCAGGGTCGGGGCTGTCAGCACGTGGGAGCGGCAGCAGAGGGAGTGGGGCTGCCAGCAGACAGGGGACCAGGGCCACAGTGGAAGGGGCCAGGCGGGGGCGCAGAGGATGGGCCTAGACCAGCCCCTGTGCCCACCGCAGCCTCATGGCTCACACTTTTTTTCAAGGTGCATGAATTCACGCACTGGGCCCCTAGTATTAAAATAAAATGGCAATCCTACATTTAAAAAAAAATTGACTTTAGAGAAAGAGGAAAGGAGAAGGAAAGAGAGAGTGAGAAACACGGATGTGAAAGACAAACATTGATCGGCTACCTCTTGTACACGCAAGACCAGGGATCAAACCTCAATCTGAGTATGTGCCTTGCTCGAGAATCAAATCTGTGACCCTAGAGTGCACAAGTGTACCCTCCAACCAGCTGGGCAACATTGACCAGGGCACCAATCTCACATTTTAATTGGGCCTCTTTTCTGTGTATAATTTTGTACCACACATTGCTCGTTTGGAAAATACTGCTTCACTAATGCATATCTTCCCAATGTTGACATACTAAATTATATAATGTTTCTAAAAATCACATTTATTCATATTACTACTAATGTCATTAGAAACATTTTTTTATGAATTAGAAGCCTATATAGCTCATTATAACAAATATAAATTTTTCAAAATCCAAATTTTTACTCAAAAGCTTAAATATTTCATTATCATAAACATGTCACATTACTTTTTTGAAGTCCTACTTTGCTTAGTTTTGGGAAATGACTCCTAAATACTAAAATATGATCTATTATAATTTATATATCCATAATAAGTTCAAGTAAAAATAGTGTCTCATGAAACTGATTTGGTGTTTCAAATTGAAATATCATCTGTCAATACATTCAAATATCATTAACTCTTTCAAAAGAAAGTGGGAAAAGATGGCAAATAGGGCTTTATATTTCCAATCATGAATCAAGGTTAAGTTCATATGTATATTCTGATGCAGTGTTTACTCAATACAAATTATTTAAGCAGTGCTAGAAACTGTTCTAAACATTACATGTTATCTCATTTACTGCTTTCAAAAATTCATATGGACAGGAACAATAGTGTGATGAAGGTCAAGGGAGGGAGAGGCAGAGGGTAGATGGTGGTGGGAAATGGGAGAAATTGGGGGACATATGCAACAGTGTCAATATTAAACATATTTACTAAAAAATTTAAGAAACAAAACAAAACATAAAATCTTATTATTTAACATATACAATATTGTAACTGAGGCTCAAAAGATAGTGGTATGCACAATGTCATCTAGCTTGTATTGCAGAACCAGAATTTAAACCTCTCTTTTGCTGAATCCAAATTCCAGAATCTTTTCACTCTCTTTCCTACTCCTCCCAAAGATCCAATTTCACCCCCACCCACCCACCTCCACCCCTTATCCCTTGCCAATCTTTTGCTGACACTTAACTGTCCAAGTATCCTGGATTATTTATTAGGTTCGGTAGATTATGTCCTGGCTCACTAGGAATAGCATATTTCCGAAATACACCAACATCAAAGCTGCTCATTTCTTGTCTAGTAACAAGCCTCTTTTATTTTCTTGATGTATACAATAGTGACAAAGCATGTAAATGACAGCTTATTCAAACATCACAATGTGAAATGTGTTTTCTTTGTCAAAATTCTGTTTTCTATCTTTATAGCATAGTGTTTGCATTTTGGTTTCCATACTGTCGTGCCTTCAATGCCCAGACATCTCTACAGATTGATTTCAATGTATTTCATAAAATTGGGTATATTCGCAGTTGGTTTTCCCAGGAGTTAGGCAACTTGAATGAGTATAATTTAATAGAGATTTCACTCTTGGGTGCTGAAATGAGTCTACCCAGGAAGGAAAGTAGAGTTGATGAACAATGACGAGTAACGTTTACATTCTTACTGGCGCCGGTTGTTGTCCTGACAGATATTATCTCTATTGTTCTGAAAATAGCCTTACCCTATTTTCAGTGTCACAGAAGGATGATATATGTATGTTTAAATATACGAATTCTCCCAGCTCTATATAATTACCTTCATTGTTTTAGTCAATCTTATAATAGTACTCATTTAATTTGCTATATTGAAAAATAAGCTAAAATAACTATATATCCTGTTAAAATTATATTTCAATATAATCTTAATGGTATATTTATTTAATAAACCGTATGTGCTGAATGTTTATTATGATTACCAATTACTAGGCATAAGACTGTAATCAGAGTTTATGATGTGTTAAAAGCGGTAAGACTTATTACTTGTCCTTTAAAAGTTTATTTTTTAAGATTAGTAAACTGTGCTGAAGTATGACAGAGATCTGGCATTTTTGTGATAATTTTATTGAAATAGAAAATGTTTCTCCCAATATTTACCTAATAATCTTTCAGTTACCTGAAGGAACATTGGTTCATGGAGTAGTGGCTCTTATTGATGTCAGAAACATCCAAACCTGTAGAGAATTTTTATGAGTTTATTTGAGCCAAACTGATGACAATTGGCAGGATGTAAAATCTTAAGGGATTTCAAAAATGCTCTAGAATATGGCAGTATTACTACTTATTTTGCACATCAGAATCAAAGAAAAAGATATGGGGGGATTACATTAAATCATTAGTGATTGATTAGGGAGGTAGGAGAAAGTGAAGTGGAGAAATCTCTGAGACTGGATGAAATGTAAAATGAATAGGCATATTTTTTACATTGGTGGGTATACTAGCAGAATAGTTAGCAATTAACATTTACAGCACATATAGGTGGTATGTGAGAGAATAAGATAACAATGAAGGGTTCTGTGGTCTTGTGTTGTGATGGAAGATTGTGCCCTGAGGGGTTTAGAAAAAAGAGGATTGTTCTGACATCCCAAGTGTATGATATGGTAGATGCAAAAAGGCCATGGATGGGCTCAGTTAAGGTAAAGATTGACCTTGGTTGAGGAAGACACTGGCCAGGGAAAGGACTATCGCCATGACTTGCTTTTAGTTAGGAAGTTTTAATTTCAGACCTTGCAGGCCTCCCCTGAGCTTGTCAGGTTTAGTATCTGGCCCCTTTTTGGTCCACATTCTTTAAGTCCCAACTCCCTATAGATTTTGGTACCATCCAAGTTTATGTCATTGCATTAGACAGCCAAGCAGATGAAATAGAAAACTTGTCATGTCTCACTGATCAGACTAAATGTCCTTTTTGTAAGTCTGCTTTAAGATTTAGTTTAGATAAGTTAAAGTGACTTAACCCAAAAAGTGACCTTTTACAACTATTCTTGAAATACAGAGATAATGAAAGTCTCAAAAGCCAGACCCTATTAACAGTAAGTGTAGTATCTTGTGTAGGACTGGCACCTTCTGTAAATCCATGCCTGGGTATTTTATTCAGTCATATTTCTTCTTTCTAAAATATATTTTTAAATATTTTATCATGAGCTACTACTGTTTTTTCCTTGAAATTAACTCGGTATTAACCAGAGATGAAATTACGTCCTATACAAATTGTATAAGGGTGAAACATACAGAGGTAGCACTGGATATTTTTTTTTAATGGTTCACAGAGTAACAGATATGTTGAAAATTTATGTTATTTCTTTGTGTCCTGATTTTAATCAAGCTTATTTTGCTACTTATATAAAATAAGTTGAAAGAAATAGCAAACAAATTAAAGTATTTATTGAGTTTTATGCTTGGGACTTAGTTGGAGATCACCAAGCCCATCAACATGCCTCCCATAACTTGTAAAGCACACAGCTATGTACCACGTTGTCATTAATCACAGAGAGAGGGTATTAAGATCTCTTTCAGAAAACCTATTCTGTGCTAGTTTTTTTTAAGAATGAAATATACAACAAGTAGTTTTTTCTTTTTCTTGTTCACATGGCTCCCAAATGTTAAAATTTGGATGCTGATATTTTTGAAATAGTTAATTTGATTTCCCTGTTTTATTTTTTCCATGAGGAATGCAGATATCTTTCCTGCAATCTCATACCACTTGACTTAATTATTTTACCCAGATACTGTGCTTTCTAACATTTAACGTTTATATTGCTTTTTTGAGAAGCATTGAAGTTTGGGAGCCTATCTATTTCTTCTAAATAGCAGTGTAGTATAGTAGAAATCTGACCTATTTAATCTGGGACATTTTACATCTTTATTACATTATCTAACCTTCATTTTCATTATCTTTAAAACTGTAATAGTTAAGTGAGGGGTTTTTTAATGTGATGACTATGCTCAATATTTTCAGTCCCTGTAGTAAAACATCAATATACAACATACAGTTAGAATTATGTTAGAAGTTAAGAAGTAGTGGATCATGCTTTAACTTGGCAATGGGCATTTTGGGTTGGCTGACAGGGAAGGTGAGAGAATGCTGCCTTTCCCTCCTAATCTTTTGATTTCTTGCTATTCTTTGATACCATTGTACCACGCATTTTAGTCTTAATCTTTCCAAAGCATAATTAAGAGATAAAAATATAGTTCATGCTATAGAAGTTTTAAAGTCACTACATATATATAGTACTTTGCTCACAATTTTACTACTTTGGATATCAACTCATATAGCAACCTTAAGGAAACTTTTGCCTTTTTAATATATGAGAAATATCAGCCCACACTGTGTGTGTGTGCGCGCTCGCGTGTGTGTATTATTGCACATGCACATAAGGAAATCTCAGTGGAGATCATTGAATGTGCTTTTGTTTGATCTGTGTAGTGTTAGTATGTTTCTTTAGATGTGTTATTTTTCTAATTATTTATGGAATAATCTTGACGTTCTCCTGGTACTAAGAATACAACATGCATCGCTTCCTTCAATTCTAACATCAGTGTTGTACTGTGGCTCATCCAGGAGCAGGTGGTGAACATTGATATAGACAGAATTTTCTGTCCTATCTACTGAAGCCCAAATCCTCCCATTTCCAGTATCGCCTGGCCAACAGAACACTAATACCAAACTTCCTTCCAAATTCAATTCTCAGGCGTGACTTCATTATGCTGCCTGCCAAAATCCTGGCTCATGGACATTCTGGTTTTAAAAATTAAGGCAGAGTAAAATTTTTGTCAAATGAATACCTTGTGATTTAGGAGATACACTTCTAATTTTGTAGCTTTCCCTGAGATTAGTAATTTGAGATTATATTGCATTTAATTACTTAATAACACTTCTCTCTGAATATAGCAAAACTGTCTAATTAAAACAGAACTCTTGTTCACCATAAAATACCAAAGTATTTACTGTGGAGAATTTTTTTTTCAGAAAACTGGAAATTCTTAATAAAATCTAGGCATTTTAACATTCTAAGTTAGTTTAAATAACTAATGAATAGAATCTCTTGACCAAACCATTTGTATCAATGAGCCTTTTTAAAAATGACTGTTGATTTATTTAAAACAATTTAGATTCAAAGGTTGCATAATTTCAGAACATAGAACTCACATGGCCTCTTTAATTTTTAATTTTTTCTGGGGTTTGGTGGGGCATCAAAATTGGTATAAACAATTTGATAATTTAAAACACTTTCAAAGGCAGCAACATTAAAAGGTAATCTTAGGAAGACTGGCCTTAAACAGGTATTGATTTATTATTTGGAATGTTAGGCAATATTTATTAAGAATAAGTGTTCCCTCTATCATTTTGAGAGGCTAATATTTTTATAACCATTTGTATATCAAATTTGAACATCTAAATATTTTGTTAAAATTATATTGTTAAAATTAATCTCTTTAAATTACTAAAAGGGTGTTCACATATTCCCTTAAAACTAGTCAACCACCATAACATACATGATTTATATATTCTCTATCAGGTAGAGATAATGTGAAAAATGATATCAGAACAATGCATTTTGAACAAATTTCTGTATTACACATCTATGAAGATGCAGGCACTTGGTTCATTATTCTTAGTTGCTTTTTCAGAGTTTCCCTTAGTGGAATTGAAATCAGCACTTACAAAGAAATCATGTCTTACACATGAGTTAGGTGCTCCAGTTAGTGTATTTATTTTCTGGTATTATTATTATTATTATTAATTTACCTGGTATTATTTTTAAATAAATATTCTGAAAAAAACGAAAGATGCATGATGATAAATCTCCCCAAAAACACCACTCTCCTGGGCTGACAAGTTAGTAAAGAAATTAACAAGGGAACCAAAACTTAGGGAAGTTCTGTGGCAAGTAATGGAATCAGAGACCTACAACTCTGAGGATTAATAGCAGGTGGCACAGGGAGCAGTCAAAGAGCTGTGATTCAAAGAGGAAATGATGCAATTCTTCTGGCATTGAAACATTGAATCACCATTCATAGTTTTTCTATTAAAAGAACATGAAGTATAAACAACTTTTAATTTAGGAATAATTTCTATCTTTCAAAAATTGTAATCCTATTCAAGTTCCCTCAGAGAACAGATCAAGAGATGGAACACACTATTTCATTTTATGAGGTTTGTATAACTTCAGACCAAATTAGATGGAAATGATGCCTGCAGAGCATTGCATACCAACTTTAGTTATAAAAATAGACATGAAAACAGCAAACAAAATGTTGGCAAAATAAATTACATAATAGCTAAAATCATAATGCATTCTATTAACCAGAAATAATCTTAGGAACACAAGTCTGAGTAAATGTGAAATAAATTGATTAATGTAATCCATCATATTAAAGAAAAGGATAATGTGATTATCTGATTAAATGCATCAGAATTTCTGATAAAATTCATCTTAAAACTTCTTATCAAAATAAGAATGACAGGAACATCTTTAACCTGATATTTAGAATACAATGCAGTTGTCCTCTATCATACCTTATTAAATAATCTGAAACCTGAAAGACTCTCAGAAACCCAATACTGGGTTAAAAAACAAAAAACTGAAAATGGGTCACAAAAGAATACATAGATTCATTATAACCACCATGCTATAAGTTGCTAAGAGAGTAGACCTTAAAGTTTTCACCACAAAAAATAAATGATAGTTATGTGATGTGTTGGAGATGTTCACTAACACTGAGGTGGTAATCATTTTGCAGCATATAAGTGTATCAAGTCAACATGTTGTACACCTTAAAATTACGAGATGTTACAAGTCAAATATCTACAGTAATAAAAGAGAAATATGCAAATTGGCCATAACTTCACAACGCCCACCGGCCAATCAGGAGCAAGCATGCAAATTAAACTCATTGCCTCCGAGGAGACTGACAACAGGGATGAGGCAGCTCCCAGCACGGCCAGCTTGGCCATCACCATGGCGACCTGGGAGCAGGGAAACACAGCCCTAGGCAGCTCCCAGCACGGCCTGGTTGGCTGTTGCCACAATGTGGAGCAGGCAGATCCCGCAGAGAGCAGAGAACCACAGGGAGTGGGCCTAAGCCATCAGTAGGACATCCCCTGCGGGCTCCCAGATTGGAGAGGGTGGAGGTCAGGCTGAGGGACACCCCCCCACCCGTGCATGAATTTCATGCACTGGGCCTCTAGTATATCAATAAAGCTAGAAAAAAAATACAGTATAAACCCTGAAAGTGGCTTTTCTTTTTGGGACCAAAGTGCCTGATTTAAGCTTTGATTGCTGATTCATCCATTTTAAAGAGGCATCTGCTTTAAAGAAGGCAATCTGTAATAAAAACACATCACCAGCCACACACTAGATAAAGAGCCAGGCAGCCTCCCCCACTGGGGCTCCTTCATTGTAGAGATCTTGGTTCACTTTGATAATTAACCATTTGTGCTACTTGTTTTTTCTCTTCCTGCACTTTCCATTCCTGCTGTTAAGTTTTAAATTCAACAATAAAGAGTGAGCCAGTAAAACCTTAGGTGCCCACCCTCAACCCCAATAAAAGCAGAACCTCAAGCCTGTTCATGTGGGCCCTCTCTCTCTCCCTCTCTATCTCTCTCTCTTTCTCTCTCTCATCTTGTCTCTATCTCTTCTCCCCACGACTCCACTGTGTGCCCCCCTATTACGTCTTATACACTTTAGGGCCTATAAGTGATAAACATGTTTTCTTCAGTTTCCTAATTGTCATGGCTGCAGGCTTACAATCATAGTAAGTACCAAAAGAGTTGGTCCAGCCCTAACATTGGTTTGGAAAGGAGAGATGTAAGTAAGAAACTCTTGGAGCTCAGGTGAGTGCCTCCAGGCATTTCTAATAGATGACATTGCTGTCATAAACTGACACCTTCACATCTATAATAATAAAAGCATAATATGCTAATTATACCAGACCAAGCTGTGGTGGGTGGAGGCAGAGGCCCCCAGCCACCATGGCCAGAGGCCCAGGAAGCTGCAGAGGCAGAGGCAGAGACAGAGGCAGAGGCCTGGGTCCCGGGTGCCAAAGGGAAGCTAGTTCTTGCAGCCAAGGGAAGGAAGGGCCACTCTTGCACAAATTTCATGCATCGGGTCTCTAGTCCTATCTAATAAAAGAGTAATATGCATATTGACCAACCTCCACTACACCACAAGCCATGCCCACCAGCTAATCAGGAGCAAGTATGCAAATTAACCCAACCAAGATGGCTATGGCTTGGGTTTCCCTGCTGGCAATGGAGGAAGCGCACATCCTGGCTGGCACTGGACTCCACTCAAGGCTACAAAGTTTCAATTATGGAAGATAAATAAATCCCCCCAAAAATGGCTGTGGCCACTGAGTGAGCAGGAGGCTTGGCTCTGCTCAAGGATACAAAGTTTCAATTGTAGAAGATAAATAAGTCCTAGATACCAGGGCCTCCACTTGGGTCACTGGGGGGCGTGGCCAACCTGCAAACCACCACAGGCCCCTCACCCAGGCCACCCTGGTCAGGGACACCCTTCAAGGCAAACCAGCTGGCCCCCACCCGTGCACCAGGCCTCCATCCTATCTAATAAAAGACTTATATGCAAATTGACCATCACTCCAACATACAAGATGGCTGCCCCCATGTGGTCAAAGATCCTAACCTCATGTGGTCACAAGAGGGCCACCACAAGATGGCCAGCAGGAGAGGGCAGTTGGGAGGGACCAGGTCTGCAAGGGAGGATAGTTGGGGGTGGTCAGGCCTACAGGGGAGGGCAATTAGGGGTGACCAGGCTGGCAGAGGAGGGAAGTTGGGGGCGACCGGGCCTGCAGGGCAGGGCAGTTGCGGGGGACCTAGACCTGTAGGGGAGAACATCTGGGGGGGACCAGGCCTTCAGGGAGAGCAATTGGGGGGGGGGGGACCAGGCCTGCAGGGGAGGGCAGTTAGGGGCAAAGAGGTTGGCAGGGGAGTTGTTAGGGGGTGATCAGGCTGGCAGGCAGAAGTGGTTAGGGGCAATCAGGAAGGCAGGGAGGCAAGCAGTTGGGAGACAGCAGTCCTGGATTGTGAGAGGGATGTCCGAATGCCCGTTTAGGCCCGATCCCAGTAGGATCGGGCCTAAACGGACATTCAGACATCCTTCGAGGGGTCCCAGATTAGAGAGGGTGCAGACTGGGCTGAGGGACACCCCTTTCCCCATGTGCATGAATTTCATGCACTGACCTCTAGTATAATATAAGATACCAATTATATTAAGGTTCAAACTCACAAAGTGAAGTAATGAATTGTTAAGGACTTATGCATACATGTATATTAAATCTATTTTAAAAAAAGGGGGGAATGAGACCAGGCACCAAGAAGGATCTCTTAGGCTACAACATACCCTTTGAAGAAAAAAAGGCAGGATAGCTCCAGGAACCTTTGCTACTAATGACTCCAGCAATCCTGACCAGCAGTACTGTGTATACCCACAGCCTTTGCCACTGAGGAACCTAGCAATCTTATAACAGACAAAATAGATGCATGTCCAAAACTGTCAAGAGACAAAAATGTCATTATATACTTATCAAGGGGTCAATTCATCAAGAGAGTATAATGATTGTAAATATATATATATAGTAGTACACCCAAAATTGAAGTCTCTGTATTAAGCAAATATTAACAGATCTGAAGGCAGAGACAGATATCAATGCAGTAACAGTGTGTGACTTCAGTACCCCACTTTAAACAATGGATCTATCATCCAGACAGAAAATCAATGAGGGAATATTGGATGTGAACTACACTTTGGCCAAATGGCCCTAACAGACATATACAGGACATTCTGCCTAAGAGCAGCGAGCACATTTTTCTCTGGCATACATGGAACACCGCTGGGATATAGCAGATGTTAGGTCACAAAGTAAGTCTTTACAAATTTAAGAATTTTTAGATTACATCAAACATATTTCCTGACTGTAGTGTTTTGAAAGTAGAAACCAACAGCCAAAACAAAGCTAGAAAATTAAGCAATATGTAGAAATTAAACTGCTGAACATCCAGTATGGCATGAAAAAAATCATAAGGAAAATGAAAAATACCTTGAGAAAAACAAAACAAAAAATATAAACAGAACATATCAAAACTTATGCAGCAAAAATAGTTTTAAGGGGAAGTTTATAAAAATGTAGGAAAAAATAACTCAAATAAAAAACCTAACTTTACACTTCAAGAAACTAGAAAAAGAAGAATAAAGTAAGCCCAAAGTTAACAAAAGTGAGGAAATAAATATCAGAGCAGAAATAAATAAAATAAACTAGAAAAACAATAGAAAAGATCAATGAAACTAAGAGCTTTTTTTAAAAAAGATAAAATTGGCAAACCTTTAGATAGATGAAGAAAATAAAAGAAGACTCAACATCAGAAATAAAGCAAGACATTACAAAAAAAATCCCCACAAAAATAAAAAGGGATGTAAGAGGCTTCTATGTACAATTATTCCTACAAATTGGACAACATAGAAGAAATGGATAAATTTTGAAAAACATGCCACCTACCTTGGGTGAATCATGAGGAAATAGAAAATCTGAAGAGACCTGCAGTTAGAAAGAAGACTGAATCAATAATAAAAAATATTGCCAACAAAGAAAACCCAGGGCCAGATTGTTTTTACTGGTGAATTCTACCAAACATTTCTTCTCAAACTTTTCCAAAAAAAAAAGAAAAAGAAAATAGTTTTATGAGACCTGCATCACCCTGATACCAAAGCCAGATAAGAATACAACAAGAAAGGACCCTAGCCAGTTTTGGCTCAGTGGATAGAGCATCGGCCTGCAGACTGAAGGGTCCCCGGTTCAATTCCAGTCAAGGGCACATACCTTGCTTGCATGCTCCTCCTGAACCCAGGCCCTGGTGAGAGCGTGGGCCGGAGGCAACCCATCAATGTGTTTCTCTCACATCGATATTTCTCTCTGTGTTTCTCTCACATTGATATTTCTCTCTGTCTTTCCCTCTCTCTTCTACTCTCTCTAAAATCCATGGGGAAAAAAAAGGAATAATACAAGAAAGGGAAATTAGAGTCCAATATCTTTGATGAACCTAGATGTAATCCTCATCAATGAAATATTAACAGAATTCAACATCATGTTAAAAAGGATCAATTATTATTTATCCCTGATATACAAGGATGGTTAAAATATGCAAATCAATAAATGTTATACAACACATGAACACAATAAAGTGTAAACATCATCTCAGTAGATGAAGAAATATAAATAATATAGAATAAGTGTTAATAATATATGATCTATCTTAAAAGCCAACAGCTCACATCATACTTAACAGCAAATAGCTAAAAGCTTTTCCTCTAAGATCAAGAACAAGACACAGGATGCCCACTCTCTCTGCACAAGTTCTAGCCAGAGGAATTAGTCAAGAAAAAGAAATAAAAGTGATCTGTATAGTACAGGAAGAAGGAAAATTTTTCAGTTTGCATATGACATGATCTTATATACAGAATACCATAAAGCTTCAATTTAAAAAAATATTAGAACTTATAAATGAATTTAGTAAAGTTGCAAGATATAAAACCAATATAAAAATTAGTTGAGTTTCTAAGCACAGCTAACTATATTGATTTAAAAAAAATAGAATCCTACTTACAATGACATTAAAAATAATAAAATACTTAGAGATAAATTTAACCAGGGAAGTGAAAGACTTGTACACTGAAAACTGTAAACATTGATGGGAAAAATTGAAATATATATAAATAAATAATATATTCTGTTTTGAATTAGAAGACTTAATATTGTTAAAATATTCATGTTATACAAAGTAATCTACAGATTTAATGGAATCCTTATAAAACTTCCAAACACATTTTTTTACAGATATAGAACAAACCTAAACTTTGTAAGGAACCACAAGTATCCTGAATAACCAATGCCATATTTAAATAAAAGAACAAAGCTGGGAGCATCACACGTTTTGATTTTAAACTATATTATAAGACTATAGTAATAAACCATTGTGGTATTGGTATAAAAACAGAATAATGATCTGTTTGATATAAAGTTATCAGTGAAACCAATCCAATGAGCGGTGAAACAGAATCAATGAAACGTAATAGAAAGCCCAGAAATAAGCCCATGCATATATGGTCTATTCCTTTTGACAAAGGTGCCAAGAACACATAACTGTGGGGGAAAAACTGGATATCTATATGCAAAAGAATACAATTGGACTCCTGTTTTACACTGTTCACAAAAAACCTCAAGATGAATTATATACCTAAATGTAAACTGAAACTGAAATACCTGAAACTGAAATACTTCTAGAAGAAAACAAAACAAAAGGGAATACTTTTTGACATTGGTCTTGCAATAGTTTTTTGGGTATGACAACCAAAGCATATGGAACAAAACAAAAATTGACAAGTGAGACTATATCAAAGTAAAACACTTTTGTACAGCAAAGGAAACAATCAACAAAAAGGTAACCTATGCAATGAGAGAAGATATTTACACACCATATATTTGAGAAGGGCTTCAATATCTAAAATACATAAGGAACTCATACAATTCAATAGCAAAAAGTCTACAAATAGCCCAACTTAAAAATGGACAAAGACCTGAATAGACATTTCTCCAATGAATATATAGAAATTACCAACAGATACATGAAAGATGCTCAGTCTCATGAATCATCAGGGAATACAAAGCAAAACTATGAGCTATCACCTCACATGGGTTACCAATTAAACAAGATATAGCAAAAGCGAACAAGGATGTGAAGGAAAGGTAACTTTTTTTAAACTGTTGGTAGGGATGTAAACTGGTATAGTCTTTATGGAAAACAGTATGGAGTTTCCTCAAACAATTAAAAAAAAAAAACAGAACTACCATATGATTCAGCAATACCACTTTTGGGTATATATTCAAAACAAATAAAATGGATACATAGAAGAGATATCATATAGTTGTATACATAATATCTATAATAAAAAAAAGCATAATATGCTAATTAGACTGGACAGCTGAACGACCTTCCGCATGAAGCTGGGGCTGCAAGGGCCGAGGCAAACTACCGTGGCTACAAGGGCCAAGTCCCTTTCATGAATTCCATGCATTGGGCCTCTACTATCAACAATATACTGTGTTATCTTTATACTGGGAATTACTAGCCAAAGTATGAAATCAAGCTAAGTGTTTATAGTCTAAATAGAGGCCCAGTGCATGAAATTCATGAACTCATGTGGGGGCGGATCCCTCAGCCCAGCCTGCGCCCTCTCACAGTCTGGGAGCTCTTGGGGGATGTCAGACTGATGGCTTAGGCCCACTTCCACTGGGGTGTGGGCCTAAGCTAGTAGTTGGACATCCTTAGCGCTGCTGCGGAGGCGGGAGAGGCTCCCACCACCACCCCTTTGCTTGCCAGCCATGAGCTTGGCTTCTGGGTGAGTAGTGCTCCCTCTGTGGGAGTGCGCTGACCACCAGGGGGCAGCCCCTACATTGAGCATTTGCCCCTGGTGGTCATCATAGAGACCAGTCGTTCTGCTGTTCAGTAGATTTGCTTATTAGCCTTTTATTATATAGAATGAATGGATAAAGGAAAGTGGGGCATAAAAAATGGAATATTATTCAGTTTTAGTGAAGAGGATGCCATTTGCAACAATATAAATTGAATTTTGAGGGCACTATGATAAATGCATTGATTCATTAAGCCAGACCAATAATCACAGATACTGCAATATCACATACATGTGGAATCTAAAAAAAAAAAAAAGTTAAACTCATAGAAACAGAGTAGAATCCTAGTTGCCAGGGATTGGGGGCTGTAAGAAATAGAGTGGTCTTGGTCACAGGGTACAAATCTTCAGTTATAAGATGAATATGTTCTGAAGATCTGATGTACAGCATGGTGACTATAGTTAATGTACTGTGCTATATGATTAAATTTATGTGCCCTCAACACACACAATACACACACAAACATACACACAAAGATAACTATGTGAGCTAATGGATGTGTTAATTTGATTGTGATAATAATTTTATAATATACATGTATATCAGGTCATCATGTTTTATACTTTAAATATATATAATGTCATTTGTCCATTATACCTCCAAAATCCTCACCTTCCTCACCTCCCCCCAAAAAACAAAAATGGAATAGGATACAGACTGCTAGTCTTATACAGAATAAAAATAAAAACAATAGAATTATTTAATCACCTCTTCCATAAAATTTACATGGTACTGATGATTGATCAAACTAGATATTAAGAATATAAATAGCATTTAAAAACATAGAAAACAGCTGGGACATTGTATATTATTACATCTTCCTTTGAAGCTGTGTCAATAGACCTACATTTTGTTACCAGCAATGCCTTCCTTTACTATTGTATGTATTTTTTTTCTTTGTGTGTACTTTTATTCCATTTTTGGAAGTATTTTATTTTGGTTTTCTTGAATAAACAGGGTCCAAAAAGTAACAAGTATGAATGAGAAAAAAATAATGGATGGGCAAAAATAATGATTATTAAATATTCACTTGGGTAATAGTTTGGATAGCAATAAAATTCTCATAAGAGGATATATATGTGTGTGTGTGTGTGTGTGTATATATATATATATATATATATATATATATACACATATATAGATACACATATAAATACACACATACATACATATATATATATTGGGGGGGTAAAATGGTGATCTTATGAATTCCATCATAAAACAAAACAAAACTTTATTGGATTATTATCTATTAATTTCCCTGTCTGATTCTGTTCTAGGTTCTACACCTATTTTTAACAGATTCTTTTCTAGGATATCATAAGCAAAAATCTATAGTATCACTATGGATTATGGGATAGGTATAGAAATAAATATATAGACTTCAGCATACACACAAAAAATTTCATATTGGTTTGAGAAGCTATGGTTGGTTTTACCATGGTATATTGATTTTATTGCATATCATTGTGGACATAGCATCATGCAATTTAGCATGTAATTTGAATCAAAAAGAGTTCTGTCTCTATCATTTGTAATAGCAACAGCTATATATTAATCACATAGCTTTATCTAAATATATAAAAGCCTAATATGCAAATTGTCCCCACGGAAATTCAACCAGGAGCCTGATGGCTCACTATGATGTGTGCTGACCACCATGGGTGGTGTGGAACGAAGGAAGGCCCCAGTCGGCAGCCAGAAGGCCTGATCGGCCCTATCGCCAGCCAGGCCTAGGGACCCTACCCATACATGAATTTCATGCACTGTGCCTCTAGTGTGAAATAATAGTAACAGTAATACAGAACTGTCACAACCAGTATGACTCCTAATTTTTGGACTGAGTTTTAAATGGATTGTGTTGATGTCCATAGAAGGATCAGAATAAATAAAAAAAGTAGTTGGAATTAATCACTCTCTTCTCTTCAGTCCCACGGTGCTTTATTAATTCTTAAGAACTTAATGCATTCTGTTTTGATTTAGTGCGATTTCTATGCAAGCTCATCGCCTCTACCTAACTGGGAGTTTCTTGTGTAGTGACCCATCTCATTCATCTTTCATATCCAAAGCTATTAATAATGGTCCATATATGAAACAGTCATAACTAAGAAGAATAAAGATTTTCTTATCTTTTTGTAATGTGCTTTTTAAATTTCTTTCAGAAATCTGATGCAACTGTACAAAAGCGAAGATGACACAGAAATTTCAAAGACGATTAAGGCTCAGTGGACTTCTCTGGGCCTAGAAGATGTGCGGTTTGTAAATTATTCTGTGCTGCTAAGTCTGCCGGGCCCTTCTCCCAGCTCTGTGACGCTGAGCAGCAGTGGCCAATGCTTTCATCCTAACAGCCAGCCTTGCCGTGGAGAAGCCAGAACACGCAGCAGCCAAGATCTGCTCTCCTCATACGCAGCCTATTCTGCCAACGGAACTCTCGAGGTAATACGACCATTTGTCTCTGTCATTTACAGTGAAATAGAATTAGAAAACAGCAGCTTTCATCTAAATTGAACTAACTGGCAAGATGCAACATATAAAAGTAACCGTTAAATGTCCTCAGTGTGGAGATGCCAGGGAAGAAAAAGGAAGATTTGGATTGCCTGGCTTTTGACTTGTCATATTTGGAAAGTGAAAACACATTAGAAGAATTTAATTCAAAAGTGTTGAACATGTGACTGAGTCATTCACATTTCCCTTAATACATAGAGTACATGTTCATTTCATTCTTTGTTTTTGAAAGGCAGATTAATAGGTTGCTATGGACAGAAAGAATAGAGATGGAGGCAGTGGAAAATTGATGTGATTATTTACACTTTTAAGATTTGAAATACAATACTTCCACTTTCTTAATGGAAAACACCTGAGCTAGAAGGCCAGCTGTGGATTATTGCGTTGTTATTTTCTGGGTTACTTTTTGTGGTTTTTTGGCATTGAGGTTAAGTACATGGCTTCTAGAGCCACATGGACTGGTTTCAATCTCAGCTATAGGGCTACTTCCTCAACTCTGTAATGTGGCTAATCATATTTCCAATATCATAAGGTTGCTTTGAGAATCAAATTGACTAATATATATAAATCTTGGAGGACAGAGCCTAGGCCATAGTAAAGACAGTTTGCCAGTTAGATACAATATATAACTGATCACTAGTTTTCTTAAATAAATAGCAAGTGGTCTGTTTCCATGTAAAAATATCAATTTAATGAGTACATTTAGTCTTTTATAAAACTGTAGATTGCTTCATTTAATACAAATGAAATAATGTTATGTTTCTGATTGTTGTTAATTATTACCACAGATTTTTAAGAATCTAACTTCTGATTAACTCTGATTAATATATGAAATATTTAGCCTGGATGGTGTTGCTCAGTGGTTGAGCATTGACCTAGGAATCAGGAGGTCTCTTTTCGATTCCCAACAGGGCACGTGTCTGGGTTGCAGGCTTGATCCCCAGTAGGGGCATGCAGAAGGAAGCTGATCAATAATTATTTCTCATCATTAATGTTTCTATCTCTCTTCCCTCTCCCTTCCTCTTTCTGATATCAATTAAAAATACATTTAAATAGCTATTCAATAAAGGATCTAATAAGGTATTCATATGGATTTTTAAAGCTCTAGTTGTATTATGATTTTTAAAAGCAAAGCAATTTATAGGTGACTGTTTTACATGCATATGGAATACTTGCATATTTTATGTACATGTTTTAGACAGATGTATTATTGATACTCACATATTCTAATTAATAGAACACTAGTAATTTTTCTGCATCCCTTCAGATCATTTCCTAATTCAAATCAAGCTTGAGAGGTTGCTGCTGCTGATTCAGGCATACCTAATTTTTTATTTTGACTACATTGTGTTTGCATGAATTTCTATCAGGCAGAGCCATTAACAAGTTCCTAAATTATTCTAGTTTGACTGCCAGCAAAGCTCCCCACTACTTTGCTTTTGACAAGGTTATTTGTAGAAGAAGAGTGCCCCTTTTCTTTGAAGAGCTGTCATGTCCATTCATCATGTGACTGTTTTGGATAAGCTTCCAATTTTTGCTTTTTGGTAACAGTCTAAACAGCATTTGTGATATCTGAGATCTACTTGGAAAACCGGCACAGTGCCAGCATGATGGATGGTGTACTTTGCAACTTCTTTGTAATTCATTGTGCACTGGAAAGGTGACATTGTTTACCCCATCATAATGACAGGTGGGTCAGTGAAAGGGTCCTAAGGAGAGTTGTCCTGTCAGATGCAAAATACATATTAAAATGGATACATAAATAATTTAGCATGAGTGAGGTTAGCTTCGGGGAATAAACAGTAATTTATATTTTTATTAAAAGGTAAATATCCAATATAATATCATCATACTGTTAAAGGCATTGGTAGTGAGCGTTGACAATGACTAGTCAGTTTTACAAATAGAATATATGACTTTATGTAATCCCTGTGCAATTATTTCTTGTGCCCTCTGTGAAACCCACAGAGATGCAGAAAGCAAAGGGAACAATTAATATTTAATATGGGTTGGTCAGGTTGGGTCAGCCGTATTTTTAGTTTTGAACAGGGGATTTGTTTTTATTCCAATACATTTTATGTTCTTTCTATTAAGTATTTTTTTGTGTCTGAAAGACAAACCCAATAATGCAGTTTTGTGTAGAAATTTATTTTCACCAACTCATTAACTGTGCTTAAAATATTGTTATCAACACATTTATGACTACCCATTCCTCAGAGAACCCAGGCTAGCACCCTTCTTTATCAGGGGCAAAGTGTGGGTTGGCCACTTCAATGCTGTAAGCGCTCATGTTCTTATTTTCATAAGAGAAAACATACTAGTATCCCAAGTGGTTGTTGTGGGAAAGAAATTATAAAAATCACGTAAAGTGCCTGGCACTTGGAAAGCACTGCATAAATATTATTATTATGTGGCATAAAGTAGACACATTCAAATGGGATAAATTAGGAAAATATCAGAACTATCTATCATAAGGTTTGGAAGCACAAACTTTTACCCTGTTGTCTGATTATAATGGTCCTGTATTCTGTTTAACATGACAAATATCAATCATCAAGGAGGAAAATGCTTTGATAGTATCTATATATAAAAAAGGCTAAGTGACCTTCTGACTGGCTAACCAACTGGTAGGTATGATGTGCACTGACCACCAGGGAACAGACGCTCAATGCAGGAGCTGCTGAGCTGCGGTGACTTGACAGTGGCAGTTCTTGGGTGATGCACCTGGAACCAGAGAGGAGGGAGCCCAATTCTGGGGTGTGTCACTGGAGAACCACCCTCTTGCCATCTGGGACCCCTCTGGGGATATTGGAGAGCCGGTTTCAGCCCAATCTCCACAGGCCGGGATGAGGGACCCCACCTGCTGGAGGGACCCTGCTCACTTTGTGGACGACCTTCATGCCATGGCTCCGCCCCAGGTACAGCCAGCTGGGGAGGGACAGCAGGAGGTTGGCTTCAAGGCCTGTCCGTCCCATCTCCCCTAGTACTGCTCCGCCAGCTACCTTCTAATTAATTTCCTTTCAATGTGCATGAATATGAGTAAATATTAGACTATATATAAATCCCTGATCATATTTTTAATTAAAAACTAAAAATCAAAGAAACTAGGAATAAAGTATTTTAGTTTTTAATTTTTTTAATTATTATTTTTAAATCCTCACCTGAGGATATTTTTTCCATTGATTATTTTTAGAGACAGTAGAGAGGAGAGAGAGAGAGAGAGAGTGAGAGAGCAAAACATCCATGTAAGAGAGACACATGACACATTGACTGGTTGCCTCCAGCCTGGACCAGGGCTGGGGATGGAGCCTGCAACTGAGATACCTGCCCTTGACTTGGGAACCAAACCCAAGACCCTTTGGTCTGTGGGCTGGCACTCTAACCACTGAGCCATCAATCCAGGGCAGAGTATCTTATTTTTGAATGCAGAATTACAAATTCTGTCAAGTTGGTCCTGAGGAGCAGTGTTATCTTTGTTGTGTAAAATATCAAGACATAGTTTAACATATGAAATCTGAACATCATCAAATAATTTGTTAACGTGTCTTAAAGTTTAAAAATATAACCACTGCATGGAATCTTTTAATAACCTGCAGTCAGATGTCTATTTTCTCATGTCTAGGCAAATTTTGTCTTCCTATTTTATTTTTAATATTCTTAAACGAAAACAAACATATCAGTGTTATGGCAAAAGGCAAAGCTACATGCATTTGACTCTGAAGGATTCGTTATAGATAAAAAATATCAGAAGCTAAAGGAATGGAATAGAATTGTATGAGTATGAAGATTAAGCTATTGGCTCACCAACAGAAAATGTAAGCTTGGAGCTGCTTTTCGCATTTTTTTTTGGTCTCCCTTTTCTTCTCTTGGGATCTATCCTTTGATCAACAATGAAAAATTGTGAGATAAATAGCTGTGAACACAATTGTATAAAAGTTTTTCTTTTTTTTAAATTACATATAATACATTTGCCCAAATCCCATCTATTCCTGATATCATAGCTTTGTGCACTGAATTAATAAAACAATTTCATAACTTCTGCTAATTTGAGGATAATAACCATGGGACTAGTTGCCACATATTATATATATATTTACATATATATATTATATATATACTATATATATATATATATATATATATATATATATATATATACACACACACTGAGTGGCCAGATTATTATTATCTCTGAATGCATAATAATCTGGCCACTCATTGTGTGTGTGTGTGTGTGTGTGTGTGTGTGTGTCTGTATGAAGCCTGGTGCATGAATTAGTGCATGGGTGGGGTCTGGCTAGCCTGGCCAGGAGGAGGGGATGTGGGCAGTTGGCTGGCCTGCCTGCTAGTCAAACTCCTGGTCAAATTTATTAGTTTAAATATTAGTTATTCAAATTAATAATTATTAAATATTAAACTATTAAATATTTTATATAGTACACTCCTTATGCCATTCTCTATTTAATTGACCTTGATTAGCTAGAATAATGTTTAGAGAAGCAGTTTGATTGATAGAGGAACTATGATTGATTAGTGATGTCTGCCATGGGGGCAGGGAAGGAAGCAGCAATGGTTTTTATGATTCAATGCTTTGTGGTTTTCCTAATAATGCCCATGATGAAAAGCCCTTGCATGAACTTGAAAATGAAGTAACTAATAAAATTCTAACAATCTCTGAATATTGAACTCTTCATAAGTACTAATATACTCATGCTATTTAGAAAGGATAAAGATAAACATCAGAGATCATTTTGAATTTTCACATTTTTAATAACCATAAGCACTTTAATTTAAAGATGATTCAAAAGCTAAATTATATAAGATAGTAGTAAATTTCTAAAGTAAAACTTATATTGAGATGAATGGTACTTCTGATAATGTATTTTGTCAGTAGGAGAACTGCTTGAGTTTACCATTTCTAATTTTGAGGAGAAAATTACTGTTTTAGTCAAAGCAGGCTTTTCAAACATTCTGTACATTCAGAAATTCTCTTAGAGAGGAACTAGAAGGATTCAGAGTGATTGATTTGGTTGAAAATGTCAAGTCTGAAAATTTTCAAAGCATATATCATTTCCTAAGCATGAATAAATTTTGCTACTTCAAGGTAGAAGAGAAACATGGCACTGGATTATTCCTCAGTGTGGAGCCCAGGCCACCCACAGGTGGTTGTCCCCAGACACTTCTCTGATCTGATTATTTTCTATGATTGTTCTTAGCTGATTACAAGAAATAATTTATTCATTTCTGTCTTCTATTGCTTCTGCTTGGGGTACTTCTCCATTTTTATATAGAACCATAGAACTGCTATAGGTGTGGTATTCCGTTCCCCACCTGTTCCTGGTAGAAGTGGGGTTCTTGGGATGCCACAGGAATAAGAATTTCCTGAGCCCAGGAGGATGAAGTATTGTGGAAAATTTTACTGATGATGTAATATTAAGGGTACTTTTGTCTTCAGCAGAGCTAGTATTAAACTACTCCCAAGAGTTTCTGCTCTATATTGAAGTATAATCCAGTCCAGTGTCTGGCCAGGTGAGCTTGTGTTCCCAGCAGCAGCCCATTGCAGGTAGCATCCGCATAGCCAAGGACCATGCAGCTTCTAGGGCCACTTGGCAGGCTAGTGTGGGTCAAGGAGCAAGGGAGAAACAGGAGCACAAGAGGAACAAGAGAGAGAGAACTCCTTTGTCTGGGAATATTAACTGGGAGCTTAACCAATGAATCCTTCTGGATTTCCTGTGCTTGCAGTGGCTCCATGCCCTCACCAATTATCTTTGTTCCCCAGGCTAGACTACATCACCCAACTTTACTGTACATGTGTCCATCTTCCCCCTTGTTGGGCCCCTTCCCCCAGTCATCTGCAGGGAATGGGTCTGTGCTTCTCTGTGGGGAGTGTGAAACTGCAGCTTCCTGGTGAAGCTGCCCAGAGGACTATGCTTATAATGTCTGGCCTCGCCTTTGCTCTCTTCCTATTTTAATATTAACTAGTCAGGCCCTAACCAGTTGCTCAGTGGATAGAGCATCGACCTGTGGACTCAAGGGTCCCAGGTTTGATTCTGGTCAAGGGCATATACCTTGGTTGCGGGCACATACCCAGTAGGGAGTGTGCAGGAGGCAGCTGATCGATGTTTCTAACTCGCTATCCCTCTCCCTTCCTCTCTGTAAAAAAAAATCAATAAAATATATTTAAAGTATATATATTAACTAGCCAGTTACAATGGTAACAGAAGCACCAACATAGTAGAATCACTTTTTAGTATTTTTATTTTTAGTCATGTTTAATTGTCTGGTTTATGATTCCTTCTAATCATATATTTTACCATAGGTAGAAGATAATTGTATTTTAATGTCTAATGTTTCTTTCTAAAGTGTGCCAATCTTCCTGTCTGTTGTCATCTCAGTACTTTTTTTTGGCAAGTATAAAATATTTGATTTCTGTCTGAATTGTTGCTGTTGCTTTATTTGTTCTCAGTTTGAAATTTAACATATTATTTAAACAAATTTAATGTGGGGAGTTTTTCATATTTTTCTTTGGTAAGAAAACATTTAAAACAAAACAGAACTAGTTCCATTTTACTCTGTATCTCTCAGTTCTCTTTAACTATGTGTCAATGAAGTCCACAATAGAACAATGGGTGCACATGGAGTAAATAGTTAAACAGGTAATTAGGTTCCTGCTCATTTGATATTCCCCAAAGAGACTAGTTGGATGTGACCTCATTCTTAATATTTGCATGTAAATTAATCATCATAGTCTAACCAGTTGAGTGAACAATTTTCTAGAGAGATAGAATACATACAGTAAGAAGAGGTGCATTGCTGCAACTTGAATGAGTGGAAAGAAATGGCTTGACATTTTATCATATCGTTGTATATTGATTTGTGTCTAAGAAAAATTCAATGTGCTTTCTTGCAGCTGTGATTTTCAGCTTGCCTGAAGGTAAATAGGAAAGACATTTAGAAAGGACCTGGCTCCTTTGAAAGCAATAAATACATTTTTATTATCACCTGTCAAACCATCAGAACATTGAGACTTCTGTAATTACTGATTTTTAATGAATAGCCTCAAAGTGCATAAGCCAAAATCAACTAATATAATAATGCTTGTATTGAGGAATATTTTTGTGAAAAATAACAACCTTATTATATTAAAATGCTTTAATCTGTTGACATGTGCTATTTGTAGAAGGTGAGTTGAAAAATTATTTAATTGAAACTGCCATTGTTGATGCACATTATTGCTATTTTCCAATAATTAAATATCTTTTATAGAATATGTATTTTTGTAGCTGCCATACCTTTCTGGTATGTACATAACAGCAAAGTCACAGACTGGTCTACATCCTCTCAGACCAGTATGGTTTCCCCTCAAACTCTCTTAAATAAGAAAAATATGTTCTTTAATGTAACCAATTGAGTAATAGCTATGTTTTAAGATGCTCTCAGTGAATCACAAATAATTAATTAGGTAGCTTAGAAATTTGAAATGGAAACTAAGAATTATATCATTTTTCAATGTGAGTATTAATATTATGTGATCATTTATTTAATCAAGTATTTAAATTCTTAAATCAACAGTTATGCATATCATAATGGCATCAGCAAACTCAAAAGTGGTATTTTTAAAGCACCGATTTAATCACATTTTTATTGGAACAAAATTATAATAAAAAATATTCTGACAAGTTTGTTTAACAATTAGTTTTTCTTGGCAAACCCATTTGAAAGTACAGCTTTACTTTTCAGAGATATGTTATAAGGTGCAATCATTTTAAGTTAAGACAGATAAGTCAACAGTGTATGCAGGGTACCTGGGTGAGAATGGGCACACCATGGACCCATCACTAAGAAAATTTCACTGTACTAGAAAATGAAACATAGATAAGTTTATGGGTCTTGGGGGTTTGTTAAAAGAGACAGAAACTTGGATTCAAATTAGAATTGAGCATCAGAGAAATATAATTCAGCAAGCAGATAACATTTGAAATGAGTATAATGTATTTAATAAAGTTCTTACAAATGAATATGAATTAATTCTAAGGAAATACTCTATGCTAGAAATAGTTCTTCTAACATATTTACCAGTCTCTTGGTGGTATCCATATGTCCTTCTAAAGACAAAATTATTTCCTGAAGTGAGACTTCTATGGAAGCCCTTTTCAAAAACTGTTTGAAGTACATTAGCTCCAATAGACAATGGTGGGCATTTCAGGATCTGGATCTTCTTTCTTCATACTTTCACTGCTTGGCACCACTAAGTCCTTATCAACACTTCCATGTAGATATGCTGGAGATTGAAACAGCACATTTTGTGTTGTAATATCATTTTTCCAGTGAAAAGCATTACAACTATTTTTATAATGGAGATGATAGAAAGTAGAGATGAAATATATCATATTGGCTCATAGTAATATGTGTTTGAGAAAACCTCAGTGCAGTACTTTTCAAGGAGTAAGGAAGGGCAACTGTGTCAGAGGATGCCCATTAGGATCTCCAGAAAGTCATGTCATTTTTATATTAATAACAGGGGACTTTTAAAAATGAGAAATACTGATGTAGAGTATAACTGTCTGGGGTAGTGGGGACTATGACAGAAATAGTAGTAGTTTGGAACCATATTCTAAAGTCTTTGAATGCCAGATTGACACAGGTGGGAGTATAGGTTTTGTCCTTCACAACTCAAGGGGTTATTATTCACACCTGGATACATGCTCAACCTGAACAGCTATGCATGATGGACTTTGTACTCAATTTGGATAACAGTACAGGGTCTTTGAATTGTTTTTAAGCCTGAGAATGGTATGACTGTAGTTGAACCTTAAGGAAATTAATTGCATTGTTTTATAAAATGATTCAAATTCCAGAAATAGAAATCTAGAATATAATAAACTTGGTGGTCTGTAACTTCATGAGAAGGGAGAACCAAGCAAACATGACCCTCAAACATCTTCTCTAGTGACCACAAGAGTCATTGTACCTGAAAGAAGTAGAAAGGGCAGGATTGTGGTTGTTGGGACAGGGGAAGAGAATGAATTTTATTCTTCTTGACCATTTCACATTCTAGGAATGATTTTGTCATACCAAATGATTTGCTATCATTCCTCCAACAAGGCTTTATTTTTCTTTGTGTGTTTTTCTTTTTCTTCTCTTTCAGGCTGAAATCATTGATGTGAGTTATGGAAATGCAGATGATTTAAAAAGGATAAAAAATATGAGAAATATAACAAACCAGATTGCACTCCTGAAATTAGGAAAATTGCCACTACTTTATAAGGTTGGTCCAATGGTTATTTTTTGGTGGTGGGATGAATATTTTCTTTTGCTATATTGCAGTAATATGCCTCTGTGATTGTGAAGTGAGTGTGTTTCGTGTGTGTGTGTGTGTGTGTGTGTGTGTGTGTGTGTGTGTGTGTGTGAAACAGGGGGGGGAACAAAGAGGCAGAGAGTGTCACAGCAAGATAGCTTTTCCAAAACAGAACATGTTAGATAAAAATTTTTAAGAAAAAGAGGTTGTTATCCTTATTACTTAATACAGAAGATACTGTAAGCCAGACATTACTGAGTTTGTGAGACCTTGATAAAATTGGCATACATTTCATAATGATACCTATGTGGAATACTAAAAATGAGAACAATGGCATCCTCCTCTTATGACATAGTGAAACTTTTAATCTATTGGCAAAACTGACTAATTGCTATATTCTTTATGTTAGACTAGTATCTGGCTGGTTTATACTCCTTAGTGATTGATTTTGTCAACTGTATAACTTAACAGTTACTGACTTCTCAGGAATTTAATTGAATGGTAATATGCATAAGAGAAGCAGATACTTGACTTATTTATTTAAATAGAAGTTTATTAACACTTATCCACTGGATGCATTTACATAATTAAAGCAGTTTGATCTAAGTGTCACATAATGAGCCACCATCACAGACAGCCACTACTGCTCATTTGTACTTAATTTCCTTTTACTATTAGAAAGAATGGTCAGTAGAGTTATATCACTGGAGCTCTCAGGTTCTGAAGATATATTGGATTTATCCTCATTCAATCTTAGATGAGCAGTGTTAATTGCCAGGTCTGAAAATGTTTCAGAAATCTCTCGGCATACTTGGTAAGGAGACAAGAGGACATACTGTGCCTGTTTTTCATTATCTTCCAAGGATGCCCTTACACCTAAATCAGTGTGTGAGAGTATATAACTGTCCAGAATTTTAAGATGGTCATGAAAATATAGTGTACAGTGCTATAAATTTTTGCAGGATAATTTGTCAACAGGTACTAAATGCTTTAAAATAATCACATTTTGATCCAGTAATTCCAGTTCAATCAATATATTCTAAAGGGGAATAAAACAGAGTTGATAAACACAATGATGACCAGTGATGTGACAGAATATTAGAAATAACATATATGTGTCTAGCTAAGTATTGAAATTTATGTTACATTTGTACAGCTAAACACTGTACAATAATTACAATGCAAAGAAGAATAATGATGTGGAAATTCTCATAAATAGAACAAATAAGTTATAAAGAGGACATTTATAATAATGCTTATGTTATTCTTATTATTAGTGTAATATTGTTAGTAACATGAGCTGCATATTATTCTACGGACCTTTTATGTATTATCACATTAATCTTCACAGTAACTCTGTTTCTGAGGTAGAGTCATAACTAAGGCAGAAAAAGAATAAGTGACTAGCTCAAAGGTAAACAGCTACTTACATGAATCAAACAAGATTTACATCCTTTCAGTGTCATTTCATATCCTGAGTCTTGAATGTGTATGTATAGGTGTATGTATGGTGTAGTTAGACAGGTAAGTAGATAAATGATTAGATAGATAGATAGATAGATAGATAGATAGATAGATAGATAGATAGATAGATGATAGATAGATAGATAGATGATAGATAGATTAAAAAAGGAAGGAAGGAAGGTAGGAAGGAAGGAAGGAAGGAAGGAAAGAAGGAAGGAGGGGAATATGTTAAATTGGAGTTTTTAACTGAGATTTTAATATATAAAAGAATAGATCTTTCAAAATGAGTTACCCAACACCAATATTTCAAATGAAACAGTTGAAAACATGGTAGACAATTATTAAACCCCTTACTTTTATATGGGGTAGGAAAGGTTTGAAGATTTGGGGGAAAGGATTTTTTGAATAGTAATTTTGGAGAAATATAAGTTCCACTGCAAACCTAGTGATTTGAGCCTTCAGTGGAACTACATGGAGGGTTTAATGAATATACTCTGCAGTATGAGAGGCATAGTAGACGGGTGTCTGACTCACCTGAGAATCCTAAAGGTAAGAATACATTTGCTTAGCATCTAACAAATGTTGCATGTGTTGGGATTGGTCTGCGAGCCAGAGCTGAGAGCAGAAAATGCATGTTTGTTTCCCATGGTAACATTGTTAGTAATATGAGCTAGGTAATTGCTAAGTACTTTTTATGTATTATCACATTAATCCTTACAATAATCAGTATTATTGATGTAGGGACTATGGTTATTTTTAATTTTTAGGTGAGTATCACTAGTCAGTGGTGAAGAAAATAAAACAAAGTTCACTCCTTCTCCAATAGTATACCTGATCTGGTGGAGGGGTAAGAAGATGAACTTCAAACCAATGGTAGAATTTTAATCATGGTATCAGAACTAGGCATTCTAATTAATTACTTATGACAATTGGCTTAAATTAGACTTTTTATTACCAACTAGAGGCCTGGTGCATGAAATTCCTGCATGGGGGGTGTGTTTCTCAGCCCAGCCTGCACCCTCTCCAATCTGGGACCCCTCAAGGGACGTCCGACTGCCCACTTAGGCCCAATCCTACCAGGCAGTTGGACATGCCTCTCACAATCCAGGACTGCTGGCTCCCAACTGCTTGCCTGCCTGCCTTCCTGATTGCCCCTAACCACTTCTGCCTGCCAGCCTGATCACCCCTAACCACTCCCCTGACAGCCTGATTGATGCCTAACTGTTCCTGTGCCAGCCTGATTGCCACTAACTTCCCTCCCCTGCAGGCCTGGTCACCCCTAACTGCCCTCCCTTGCAGGCCTGGTCCCTCCCAACTGCCCTCCCCTGCTGGCCATCTTGTGGCAGCCATCTTGTGTTCACATGGGGACAGGATCTTTGACCACATGGGGCAGCCATCTTGTGTGTTGGAGTGATGGTCAATCTGCATATTACTCTTTTATTAGATAGGATGGAGGCCTGGTGCATGGGTGGGGTCTAGCTGGTTTGTCCTGAAGGGTGTCCCAGATCAGAGTGGGGGTTCCCTTGGGGTGTGGGGCAGCCTGGGCGAGGGGCCTGTGGTGGTTTTCAGGCCAGCCATGCCCCCCAGCGACCCAAGTGGAGGCCCTGGGATCTTGGATTTATTTATCTTCTATAATTGAAAGTTTGTATCCTTGAGTGGAGGCCAGGGTGGGTGGGAAGTTTGGCTTCCTCCATCGCTGGGGCAACCCAAGCCTCCTGCTCTCTCCAGCTCTGTGACTGCCACCATCTTTGTTGGGATTTATTTATCTTCTATTATTGAAACTCTTTAGCCTTGAGCAAAGGCCAGGGCCAGCCAGGAAGGGCAAAAGGCTTGGCTTCCTCCATCACTGGGGGCAACCCAAGCCTCCTGCTCTCTCCAGCTCCATGGCTGCTGCCATTTTTGTTGGGATTTATTTATCTTTTATGATTGAAACTTTGTAGCCTTAAGCAGAGGCCAGGGCCAGCCAGGGCAGGCAGGAAGCTTGGCTTCCTCCATTGCCGGGGAAACCCAAGCCTCTTGCTTGCTCTATGGCCGCAGCCATCTTGGTTGAGTTAATTTGCATACTCGCTCCTGATTGGCTGGTGGGCGTGGCTGGTGGGCATAGCGGAGATACGGTCAATTTGCATGGTTCTCTTTTATTAGTGTAGACTAGTGCCCCAGTGCACAAAAATTTGTGCACTTGGTGGGGTTCCCTCAGCCCAGCCTGTGCCCTCTCGCAGTCTGGGACCCCTCAGGGTCAATCTGGGAGCCTTCGCTCATTACTACCCACCTGCTTGCTACTCCTTACTGCTCAGCTCGCTGTTCCTTAGTGCTGCCTCGAAGATGGGAGAGGCTCCTGCCACCGCTACTGTGCTCACCAGGCTTCTGGCTTCTGGTTGAGCGGCACTCCCCCTGTGGGAGTGCACTGACCACCAGGGGGAGGTTCCTGAGTTGAGCATCTGCCTCCTGGTGGTCTGTGCACATCATAGCGACCAGTTGTTCCACCATTTGGTCATTTTGAATATTACCCTTTTATTATATTGGTTAATCAGATGTTTTCCTCTAAGTGTTTAGGAAAGAATGTTCCTCTCTAGACAGGGGTTAAAATGACGTGGGGAACAAAGTAACATTGTCCTGCATACATTCCATGAAGTTTGTCTGTTCAACCTACCAGTGATAATGGCTAATATGGTGTCAATGGTCAGGGGCTAATTATATAAATTGGGTCCATGGAAATATGAATAATTTTCTACTGCTTTATATTTCCTGAATTTCTAAATGGTTGACAATAGTTGTGCATATACTATTTTGTAAAAAAAAAAAAGCCTTCAAAAATAAAGTAAACATAAGGCATTTAAAATTTTGTTCTAATGACACTTATGGGCTAAATAGTCAAAATTCTTACCAGTAGCTAATGGGTTAAGAAAAAGAAAATTTCTTTTTATTTGTATTCGACTGCTCCAAAGAATATTTTGTGAAAACCTTGGCCATATGTATAATGTAGTGAATTAGTGATTTATCTAGACTAGGACACAGTTATTAAGAACCTGGTGTATTTTTCCCGATTATCTTCCTTATAGGCCTATGAATAGATTTAACAAAGAGTTCTATGCAGAATCCCCCCTCCAGACAGAGAGCCTTGTCACAAACTTGGCATTGATTTCTAGGCAAAGGAATCAAGGCATCCTTTCATTCTGTTTTCTGTGGATCCTCCCAGAGATTTGGGAGAATCACTGATACTGTTGCTATTAATACCTATTCACAAAGTAAAGAGAAATAAAACATGGATGAGACACGCTTACACAGCATGGTTACAGCCAAGCTTACTTCACCTGTACGTAAAATATATTCTGGGGCTGAAATTTGAAAGTCAGGGAGTTCAGTAACACAGTTAGTTGAGAAGGTAGAGGACGGATTGACTTCTATGTGAGTCATAACTATGAATCATAATTCTAAATGAGCATCTGAACTGGGAACATGCAGCAAAATGAGTAAAGAGAACAGTTAATGTTATTTTAGCTGTGCAGTAGTTTGTTTCTAAGTCATTGTTCAAAAATGAATTTGATAGGGAGTCTGAATCTGAGGCAGGAAGGGCAAAGGGGAAGCATAATTGGATATTAAATTCTCTCTTAAATAAGAAAAAAAATAGTCTACACCCAAGACGGAGGAGATCTCATTAGATTCCTTGTAACTCCTGTGTACACATTAACTTAGTCTCCAGGAAGGGGGTTCATGAGAAAGTCTCCACATTGTGTAGCAGGGACTGTGAGAGGCACATGGCTTTCAGACACATGCTGCATGGAAGAGCCAACCAAGTCTCCAGACTAGCTTGGACTAGTCCCCTTGCACTTCAACCTTAGAGGGAAGGCTTTATTTTAACTTTGTATTTATAGCAGTTTATTTTATGGGAAAGTGATTTAATTCTGTAAGCTTTAAGACAGAATATTATCTTACATGTCATAATGGATTCAGGTAGGTTTTTCTCAGTCACAGTCTGAGACACAGTAAAACAGATTCTACAATCCTCACACATTCCCAAATTGCTGAATAGCACTCTAGTATGGAATTTATTTTATAAAATGCAATAAAAGCATTTGGCTTTCTTCTTAAAGCCATTTTCACACACACACACACACACACACACACACACACACACACACACAAACAAAATCAATAATAACAAAAAATCACTGTGTACTTCATGACAGCTAGACATCAAGTAAATCCCAGTGAAATGTGAAGATTAGGCCATTGTCTGTGTCCACACTACTTATCAGTCCCCTATCTCATAGGAGTGGAATTTGTATGTATTGAAGTTACAATGAATATATGTCCATGACTTTGGGCATGGTGAAATTACACACAAAAATTCACAAATGCTATTGCCATTTTTATAAATGAAATAACATAAACATCTTCCTAGTACTCACTGTTATATAGTAAGACATTAGTAAATATTAGCAGATTTTTGTATTTTCCTTACATATATTTTTATCTTTATAATTACAATTCTAATGATCCAAGAACCCAAATATAGTTTTCTACTAATGAAACAGTTTTGCATACATTCATTATATATTATTTATATTAAATATCTTTGTATATTATTTGGCTAGTGTATTATTTACCTAACCACCACTTAAATCCATAGCATGCTTATATAGGTAGGCATTTTGGAAGAGCTTGGAGGAAAATGAGAGGTAGGAAACAGCTGCTAGGCTTTTATCCTTCTGAATAAATTGTTTCTCACAAATTAGAATAAATGGTACTACTTAACAAAAAATAAATACCACACTTTGAGTATACCTACATAATAACATAATTTAATAACATTTACTGACCATTCGAATGTTATGAAGTCATAACAAGTGTCATCATCTATTAGAAAGGTTGATTTTTACATATACATAGTCAGCATAAATAATCCCCATGTATTCATGCAATTCTGGCACCACAAAAAAAAACGGTGCCAAGCGTTTTGTTTCTCCTAACTAAAGTTTATAGCATAAGTTAAGAAAAACAAAAAAGAAAGAGAAACAGAAGATAAAACATGAGAGAAAAGGAGGGATAGAGGGAAGGAAAGGAGTACTTCAGTCAAGGATTTGGATTATTTCAGGAATGATTATGGTGTTGAAATTTTAGTTTAAAATTTTCTTACATTTGAATTTAGAATATCCTTTCTTAAAGCTAACTGTGAATTTTTGCATGATTCCTTTCACATCTGCACTAATATATAGAGTTAAGAATGTTAAAAAAGAAAAAGAAAATAGATAAGTCTTGGCTCTATATTAACACATTTTAAAAATAATTCACTTGATGTTTAATTATTAATCACTAGCTATATGACTCTAAGTTCTCTTTCTTTTTTTTCCATTCAGTGTCTTATGATAAAAATAGATTAATTATTATCTTGTTCAGGAGCACATTGACAAGGAGTCCTAAGAAGCAGCTTGTACTTTAGGAATTTGTTGTTGCTACAAAATACTGGGAGACTAGTTAAGTTACTTCTGGAAAGAAACATCATTAAACAATTAATACCTGAAGAAAAATACCTCTCCCTACAACTTATGTAATTAAAATTGCAGCTACACAATATATTGTATCTGATTTAAAATTCAATAGATTTTTAATTTTTATAATAAATTAACCTTTGATAAGCTATATAAACATAATATAGCTAAGTAAGCTTAAAATATTCTCACTTGAATTTTGAAAATAATATACACTCATCAAAATATTATCTATTATATAAAAAGCCTGTGGTCATCACGCCATCACACCATAATGACCTATCAGCAGGAGGCAGTGCACATGGGTGGGCGGGGACTTGACTCAGGAGACTTGATAGGAGGCACAGGTGGCTTTCTGAGTCCCGCTGGGGTGGCAGGCAGGTTTCTGGGTCCCGCCTCCCATGGGGGCGTAGGCGGCGGCGGGACTTTTTCTGGGTTCTGCCTCCTGGGATGGCGGCAGTGGCATACATAGGATTCTTTCTGAGACCCGCCAAACCACGGGACTCTGGGTCCTGGGTCTTATGTGATTTCACATTCTTGGCCCCTAGTTTTACTAATAATTAACATACAAGTTAATCTATTCTCATAAATAGTCATTAAATTTCATTTTAAATGAAAATATATATTTACTGTTTTATGCAAAAGAAATTAGAAAGGTTTTACAGCCTGTTATATAGTTCAGAATAAAGGTTTCATATTATTAGTAATATGTCACTTGAAAAAAGGCTTTCTATTACAGGTAAAAAAAAAGTTACTTTTATTTACTAGATTTACATTTCCAAATTTTATTAATTCTTTACCTCAATTTTGTATATTTTCTCTTGCACTGAATTTAGGTTACACCTAAAAATTTCATCCTATCTAATAAAAGAGTAATATGCACATTAACCACCACTCTGCTACACCCACAAGCCATGCCACCAGCCAATCAGGAGTGAGTATGCAAATTAACCCAACCAAGATGGCTGAGGCCACAGAGAGAGCAAGAGGGAGGCTTGGGTTTCCCTGGTGATGGAGGAAGCCAAGCTTTCTGCACACTCTGGCTGGCCCAGGCCTACACTGAAAGCTACAAAGTTTCAATTATAGAAGATACATAAATCCCAACAGAAATGGCTGCCACCAGAGAATGAGCAGAAGGCTTGGCTCTGCTCCAGGCTACAAAGTTTCCATTGTAGAAGATAAATAAGTCCCAGACACCAGAGCCTCTGCTTGGGTTGCTGGGGGGTGTGGCTGGTCTGCAAACCACCACAGGCCCCTTGCCCAGGCCGCCCCACACCCCAAGGGAACCCCCACCCTGATCCGGGACACCCTTCAGGGCAAACCAGCTGGCCCCCACCCATGCACCAGGCCTCTATCCTATCTAATAAAAGAGTAATATGCAGATTGACCATCACTCCAACACACAAGATTGCCGCCCGCATGTGGTCAAAGATGGCTGCCCCCATGTGGACACAAGATGGCCACCACAGGGGAGGGCAGTTGGGAGGGACCAGGCCTGTAAGGGAAGGCAGTTGGGTGCAATCAGGCTAGCATGGGAGGGCAGTTGGGAGGGACCAGGCTGGCAGAGGAGGGAAGTTGGGGGTGACCAGGCCTGCAGGGAAGGGTAGTTGGAGGAGACCAGGCCTGCAGGGGAGGGCAATAAGTAGTGACCAGGCCTGCAGGGGAGGGCAGTTAGGGGCAAACAGGCTGACAGGGGAGCAGTTAGGCATCAATCAGGCTGGCAGAGGAGTGGTTAGGGGGTGATCAGGCTGGCAGACAGAAGCGGTTAGGGGCAATCAGAAAGGCAGGCAGGTGAACAGTTGGGGGCCAGCAGTCCTTGATTGTGAAAGGGATGTCCGACTGCCCATTTAGGCCTGATCCCTCTAGTTTAATATAATATATTTCTTTAATAATAAATATATAATTTGAACATTACAGTCATCTAATCTCTAAATTTTAAAACTCTTACAACAAGAATAACTGCAATCATTATTAGAATAATTCCATATTTTAAATCAATTTTCTATTGGAAAATTTAGAAAGATTAAACAGTCTATATAATTCCAGAAATATACATAGTATGATAGAAGACTTAATTTTAACTATTATTCACAATTAAAGGAAAACTATCAGCAGATTATTCAAAGAAAATTGTGTTTATTCTTTAATTTTCAGTTATAATTTTCTTTTTATGTGAATCTAAATCTATCAGCTTGTTAAAATTGCTGGCCCTACCTATTAGTAAAGGACATGATTGTTTTTCATAAGTACTTTGATTACCTATATGAAACTTCTTTTGTAATTCTCATACAAAGACAATTTCAAGCAATCTCAGGATAAATGTTATCTATCTAAATATATAAGGCTAACATGCAAAGTGGTCCTTCAGGAGTTCGAATGGTAGACCAGTAGTTCAACCGCTCATTATGATGTGCACTGACCACCTGGGGCAGCATGGAATGAAGGAAGATCCCAGCCGGCAGTCAGCAGCCAGGGAAGGAAGGCCCTGGCTGGCAGCTAGCCACTTGGGGGCAGGCAGCTGGGGAAGGAAGGCCCCTGCTGGCTGCCAGAAGGCCCCAATCGGCCCTGATTGCTGGCCAGGCCTAGGGACCTTACCTGTGCACGATTTTGTGCACCAGGCCTCTAGTCATATATAAAATGAGTTATTGAATAAAATTCAGAAGGAGCCCTCACAGTTCTAGCATGCCTTGCTTAGTTGCCATTGTTCCAATACATGCCTCTTCTAATACACTTATTGGCCTTTAACTAACAGCATATCTGTAATTAAACAATAGTATAACTTGGTTATAGTATTATGGCTATTGAAACATCTGTTATATAACATAAAATGTATTTTTGATTCTGTTAAGAAAAGGACAATTTTAACATTTTATTAGAACTGGTAAATAAAAAGGAATTGTGATATTTAGCAGAGTAATTGACCTGTCCCCCAAATTACTGTTATATTACAGATAGGCAAGTGTTGTTCTACCCACTTCAGATCCTTTCTTCTGAGAAATGTTATGTGACTGACATAGGGGGCTATCTGAACCTTTCACACATGTGTGGAATGCCTCATTTAAATTTTTGTTTTATTAAATTTATAATACAGGGTGGGGCAGAAGGAGGTTTATAGTTGTGAGTACAAGAAACATAGTTTATTATTAATTATTATTTATTAGATATTCTATTATTTTCCATATGAACTACTATAAACCTATTTCCCTCTCACTGTGTATTAAATACAATGAAGCAATTCAGCCTACATTGGCTTTCTGTGGTATATGTGCTGACATAGTCTGCTTCAATATTTGTAGTAATTGCTTTCAGCATGTTTTGAAAACAACAGTTTTCAAAACATGCTGAAAGCAATTACTACAAGTAGTGGTACTATCTTGAAGTAAAACAGAGATACTGGTAACTTCAGGGTATGATTCTGAGTGGACCAAATGATTTATTGATAGGATCACTAAAGAAATAATTTAATTTCCAAAATTGTCTGCAGTATTCTGGATTCTTTATTGTTTGTCAGTTGTAGACAACAAAGCTAAATGAAAAAGTGTTTTACTGTGCAATCAGAATCAAGTAAGTCTGAAAAATATGGCAGAGCAACCTGAAGTGAAACACGACTACACATGGCATATTTCATATGATGATTTGCAAAAGATATATAAGAATGTTTTCCTTGGGATTAAAAAAATTCCTAGTATGATTTAGTAAATATTTTTTTTCTTTCTTTTTGCCTGGCTTCATAATCTGTGTGCTTTGATTACAAAACAGGTAGATACACTCTATTTTCAAAATAAGTTAGCATACAGATCAGGCAACTGATAAACCAGAAAAGGATTTTGTTCTGCAATTAATTTGAGCTTCTTTAAAATTCTGATTGATTAGAAAGTACAGTTCTAAAGTCTATTGTCCTAAAACTGGGAAATGCATGCATGCAGATTACACTTCACAAGTTGTGTGTGAGACCATGTTTGGTGATTTGAGAGGTGTTGGGAATAGTCTCTCTGGCTTAAATTGTATCTATCAAATGCTGGAAATTAAAAATTTACTACCTTTTGTATTCAGAAGGAAATTGATGAGATGTCACTATGTTATCGGTGGAAGTGGAATTATTGTTGTATGTTGAGGGAATGACTATCCTGAGGCCCCCACAAGAAAAAGGAGTTTCATGGAAAGCTTTATTGATGGTGTAAAATTAAAGGGGTTCCCCTCCCAAGTTCCATGTCTGTCCTTGCTGCCATGGAAAAAGGCCATTCTTGTCTTCAGCAGGGCCAGCATAAAGGCCACTGTCCATAGTTTTTGCTCCATATTAAAATCCAGTCCAGTACAGCTTCCTACATGTGAAGTCTGCACAGCCATGGCCCACATGGCTATGGAGCAAGAACTCGGGTACTATACATACTAGAATTTATAAATATTTTATTGAAAAGTAATTGATAAGATAATAACAATTTAGTACCCTTAGAATAGGAAAATCAATGGGCTGCAATGCTACTGAAAAGCAGATATTTTATGAATACTGCTTAAGTTGGCAAGTTACCCAGCTGACAACATTTACTCTTTACCTCACATCCCATAGCTCAAGTATAGAATTTGATCAATTATATAGGATTTGAATCCCAGCTCAACCATGCAATCACTAGGAGTCAGCCATCCAGCCTTTTAACTCTATAAGACTTCATTTTCTTCCTTGTATAACCAGTATGATAGTGTTGTTTTTATATCATCTCACTTTCCATAAATGTTCAGTAAATGTTCATTATTACTGTTGTGTTATAATGATGATAAAGGAACCTTTTTTATTTTCACTGGAGATTTTTTAAAACATAGTTATCTGAATAATATCTGGTACATTATTTCATGTAAACACTCATAACCTTGCAAAATCACTGTGATATAGGGATGGTCACTGATCTACAGTGAGTACCTAAGTCTCTGAAAGTTTGTCTTACTCAAGGTCATATATCTATTACATAGGAGAGATAACATTGTTATTTTAAACCCTTTCTGATCCCTACAGCTCCTTAATTTATGTGTGTTTATGAAGAAACTTTTACTTTCAGTTGGCTTCTCTTAAACATTAGCAGCACTGTGGATTCGATCATGGTTCTTAACTGCACAAATAGTTTTTTCAGATTAATCTCAAATGGTTTAGAATGAAAAACCTACCCCATGGAAGATAAAGCAAATGTGGAAGAAAAATAACATCTGTAGAAGCCAGGTGATTAGCATATGAGTGGTACTATAATTTTAATTCTATTGGCATCTTAAAAATAAAAATTTTCAGCCTGGCTGGTGTGGCTCAGTGATTGTCAACCCGAGAACCAGGAGGTCATGGTTCAATTTCTGGTCAGGGCACATGCCAGGGTTGGGGGCTCAGTCCTGGGTGGGGGTGTGTAGCAGGTAGGCAATCAGTGATACCCTCTCTTCATTGATGTTTCTATCTCTCTGCCCCTCTCCCTTCCTCTCTAAAATCAATAAAAACGTATTTTTAAAAATATATATATTTCTTTATTGATTTCAGAGAGGAAGGGAGAGGGAGAGAGAGATAGAAACATCCATGATGAGAGAGAATCATTGATCGGCTATCTCCTGCACAGCCCCTACTGGGGATTGAGCCTGCAACCCAGGCATGTTCCCTTGGCTGGAATTGAACCTGGGACCCTTCAGTCTGCAGGCCGATGCTCTATGCACTGAGCCAAACCAGCTAGGGCAAAAAAACATATTTTAAAAAATAAATAAAAACTTTCAAAATAAAAAAGTGTGTGTGGTGGAGGTGGGGGGCAGAAGAGTGAGGGTGGACTTACCAGGATTCTCAACAGGTGCCCGAAAATTCTTCTCAATATAATATAGTCTGTCCTCCCTCCCATGGGAGCTATTTGAGTGGTTACAAGACATGCTTCCCATTTGAACAAGATTTTCCATTTATGGTGGTGTCTTTCAGTAAGCTTTTGCCCTTAGTCAATTTAGCATACTAATCAGAGGATTCAGACTTACAAACTTAGTGGTTTAAATCTGACTTGATTTAAGATATATATATATATAATCACTAGTATTTTCCATGCAATGGTAAAAAATCAACCAGTGGGTTTGATTCATTAGGGTTAAATTCCTCTTCATGCACATTGACTGAATTTTTATATTTTTATCAGATTATTGACAGTCAGGAAAAAAAAGAAAGATAAACCTGAATTGGTGTTCAATTTGTTTCGGACCAGAATACCTGGTGAAATCGTGGGGCACTTGCATGTCTGAGCTCATTTGTTATGAGAGAAGCTTTCTCATTAACTTCTTCAGGAGAGTGTTGCCATTAAATCTGATCTTGAATGAGAAGAATTTGTAACTTGAAAATGTTCATGAATATTTCATAAGCATCGTCTTAGGGTGCATGCTTGTATGTGATAGCCTGGCAAAGGTTGACAGATATGTGGAATAGTGTAATGAGTTGATGGATGCATATGGATGTCTAATGGAAAAGTGAGAAGTGCCTGCTGGGCTGCTGTGAACATCTTCTGGTGTTTAAAAGATTTTTGTTGGCTGTTAACAAAATCCTCACAGAAATGATAGTTTCTAATTAACAGGTTGAAAATGACCCATTTATTTTATTGCACTAAGTCTATTAGAAATGTATCTGGAGGAAGCATCTGTGATTTTTTAAAAAATAATAAAACACTGTAAAAATACACATCTGAGAGAAGAAGATCTTAATGAGTAGGAGCACACATTTTTTTTCCAGGTGGGGATCCTATTTAATTATATTCCCTTGCTGCTTTGATGTCTCAGAATGCCAGAGAAATTTCAGTTACAGGGGAATATGAATAGTTTGGCCTAAGAGCAGCAAAACCAGGAGATAGCAGGACAGTATCATTAAAAATAAACAAGCAAAAATTCACTGGGTTAATCTTTGCAAGAGAAAGATATGTAAATGTGCAAAAATAGCATTGTTAGTGGAATATTAGGTTCTGTTTGATTTATGTTAATTTAAAATGGGTAGAAGAAATCAAGGAATATAATTAGCAGTGTTTGGTGGATCAGGAAAATGTGGTGATTTATTTAATTGGGAGTTATTTAATCTGAACAAAAGAAGGTTCAAGAGGAAAAAGTTTAAAACAGTTTTTAAGCACATAAAAGAGTTTTCATGTGTCATAAAAAACTAGGATCTGTTTCAGTCTTTCAGAGGTTAAAGATCTAAAACATGGGCTTAAATTGTAGCAAAATATATTTATGTTAAACATAAATCATTTAAAAAATAAAGCTCATTAAATACTAGGAAAGGCTTCCAAAGATGGTTGTTCCAGTCAGCTTCTAGAACTTTTAAATACTTAATGTTTTATATAATGTTTATGATGTCTCTCTCTCTATATATATATGTATATATATATATTTTAATAATTAAAAATATATCTTAATCTTTGCCATTTCACTCAAGGTATGGAGCTATGTTTAAAATATGTTGTTATACTAGCTATCTACCTTTCTCTTTAGACCCCGTTAAAAAAAAAAAAAAACATAAAAAAATTTGCAAACAAAACATAAGAAGGCCCAATGTCATTATACATTAGTAATGTGGTGTGCTTCTTTTTTTATTTTTTATTTTTTTAATTTAAAAGACTAAGAAATGTGTTTTTTCTGAAAACAGAGAGCTTGGCATTTATGAGCTTATTTAATTAATTCTAAGAAGAGATGGTAAGTTGTTGGACCTTTTCATTCAATTTATGGCAAATTATACTTTTTTTAAAAGTCTATTTCAGGAATGTGTCAGTTTCACATGTGTCTTTATTAAAAAGAAAAATCAAAGGCCATTTTTTGTGTATTTTATTAAGAAAATTAGTTAACATATTTCAATCAAATTGTGTAAAGTATGACTATTTAGTGTAAATAGAGGATTCTGAGAGTGGATGAATTCTTTCCAGTTGCAAAGTTGACCAGTGTCCATGCTAATCTGGCTAATAAAATCCTGACATGTTTGGACTCTGTTGGTATTATGGAAAGAATGCTGCCACAGCTCACTGATATAATCTTAGCAAGGTCTGCAAAGACTTTTAATGAGTCCCAGACTTGGATTTTTTTCTTGTTTTTGTGAAGTCATTTGCAACTTTAGTAGAGTCAAAATTGGTTATATTTCATTCTGTAATAATAATAATCAGTGTTTTTGATCATTTCATGATTCTGATTGCCTGCAAAGAAGTGGTTTAAGAATGCACTCCTTTGCAGATTCTCTGAATAGACTCTAAAAGGAAGAGAGGATGGAAGGCCAGATACCATGGCCTTGTCCATCTTATATTTATTACATGTTATGGGTGTCCAAGTCATTTGAAATGAGCTACTTAAGTTTTATGTTATTCTAGTTTCAAGGAATTTTTGTGACAGAGCTAAGATTAATTAGCTTATTGAATCTGACTATCGTAGACCATGATTTCTGTTAATAACCATGTTTATCATCTTAATGTCAAATTTGCTTCTAGCAATTTACTTGATCACATAAATGTATGATGCATTGAACCTGCTGCATTTGACATCAGATACTTATTGAGGGTTGAGAGATTTACTGCTGTTATATCATCCCAGGTATTGCTCTCTCTATTCCACAAAACAGTTTAAAGTATTAATTTTTAAATGTAGAGAATGTATCTGGGAGAACTCAAAAATCATGTTAATGTGCATTCCATTTCTCATATCAAATGGGATTATTTCATCTGTAATTCTAGGTCCATACAAACTAATGCTATAAGTTACTTCATCAGTTCTCTTTGGTAATTTATCTGATTTAAGGTAAGAAACTGATATTTTACTTTTAAGTATCTATATAAAAGCCTAAGCGACCATTATGACCGGAATGACTGGAACAACCAGTTGACCAGCTGTGATGACGTGCACTGACCACCAGGGGAAAGAAGCTCAATGCAGGAGCTGCCCCCTGGTGGTCAGTGTGCTCCCATAGCCAACCTCCCATGGCTGACCAACCGCCCCTGGTCCCTCCCCCCGGCTGGCCAACCTCCCGTGGTCCCTCCTCCCATCCCTCCCCCCTGACAGCAGGCTCCAACTGGCCTACTGCTCACCCACCACCGTGGTGGTGAGGCGAGGGAAGGAGGAGGGAGGGAGGCAGGGAACTGCACAGTGGCAGGGCACCAAAGGTAGCTTTGGCGTCCGGCGTCAGTTTCATTTGTACCCCACCCAGCGACCTTCGCCTCCTCTCCTGACCCCGCTGAGGCTTTCGGGGCCTGGGCTGGAATGGGGAACCAGGGGTGGTGGCAGCAGACACAACTCCTGTCCCAAGAGGGCCAAGGGCTGGCTTCCTCCTCTGGGCCATGCCCCATCCCTCCCCCTGGCCAGCAGACCCCAACTGGCCCGCCACTGCGGTGGCAGTGCAGCAGTGAGGGAAAGAGGAGGGGGGGAAGGCGGGGAACCATGTCGGCATCCAATGTCCATTCCTTCTGTGCCCAGCCCAGCGACCATCGGCCAGGCCTAGGGACTCCATCCATGCATGAATTCATGCCCTGGGCCTCCAGTTGGTGTATAAACAAGCCATAGTTTTCTGGGTGTTAATTTTGTATCCTGTTACATTGCAGAATTCATTTATTAAGTCTAGTAGTTTCTTTATAGAGTCCTTAGGGTTTTCTGTGTACAATATCATGTCATCTGTGAGTAATGACAGTTTTGCTTCTTCTTTTCCAATTTGAATGCCTTTTATTTTTTCTTCTTGTCTGATTGCTGCTCATGTACTATTTTACTGTCTATAGATTACCTTCTGAAATGGTGGCAGTAAAGGTATGTCAGCACTGGAAGTTAATCTGGTATGAGAAAGCAGCCGGAGTGTCATGGTGGTAGAAATAAAATGTGAAAATTAAAGGTCAGATTCCAATCTCATTATGTGCAAACATGTATTTACTGATTGAAGCTGTATAAAGAAAAAACTCAGGCAATTTTCTGAGAATGTCATTCTAAATAGCTTGATAAAGAATTTATATTCATATAGAAGAACTAGTTTACTTTTTTTCATCTTTATTAGGAAGATCTTAAAATCCTCAAAAATTAAATATATTTTTTCTTGTATATTTCCAAAAATACTAGAATCTCACATGACCTTTACATTTATACACAATTGTGGAGTTCATTTCCCTGAGCCACTGTGTACAGCTGTACCAGTCATATGATTTATATCTCAGATGTCAACATTTACTACATAGACATGAAAAATTTGTGCAGTTTTTACAACCACTTTCTGGCTGACAGAAGTAGAATGTATACTTTTAACAAAATCAGTATATTTTGACAGATTTTAGCCAGATGGAAGTCAAGTGTCTAGAGGACACTCACCTTATATATGAACCTCTACCCATATGGCATCTTAATGAATATTAGTATAAGCTCAAAATTTAACCAATGTAAAATCATGGCATATTTGGTTCCTAAAATACAAAGATCAAATAGGGTAACACATGAAAATTCTAAGTACTATCTCTAGATTTTCAAGAAAATATATTTGCACTCTTTTACTTATCACCCTATCTAATAAAAGAGAAACATGCAAATTGACTGTACCTCGGCTACACCCACAAGACACGCCCACCAGCCAATCAAGAGTGAGTATGCAAATTAACCCAACCAAGATGGCAGCAGCCACAGAGCTGGAGCAAGCAGGAGGCTTGGGTTGCCCCGGTGATAGAGGAAGTCAAGCTTCCCGCCTGCCCTGGCCGGCCCTTGCCGCCACTCAAGGCTACAAAGTTTTAATTATAGAAGATAAATAACTCCCAGATACCTGCTTCCAGCCTATGCTTGGGTCACCGGGGAGCATGGCTGGCCTGCAAACCACCACAGGCCCCTCGCCCAGAATGCCCCATTCCCCAAGGGAACCCCCACCCTGATCCAGGATGCCCTTCAGGGCAAACCAACCTGTCCCGACCCCTGCACCAGGCCTCTATCCTATCTAATAAAAGAGTAATATGCAAATTGACTGTCACTCCAACACACAAGATGGCTGCCTGTACATGGTCAAAGATGGCTGCCCCCATGTGGATACAAGATGGCTGCCACAAGATGGCCAGCAGGGGATGGCAGATGAGGGAGACCAGGCCTGCAGGGGAGAGCAATTAGGGAGAAACCAGGCCGGCAGGGGAGGGCAGTTAGGGGCAATTGGGCAGGGGAGCAGTTAGGCATCAATCAGGCTGGCAGGGAAGTGGTTAGGGGCAATCAGGAAGGCAGGCAGGTGAACAGTTGGGAGCCAGCAGTCCTGGATTGTGAGAGGGATGTCCAGTAGGATCGGGCCTAAATGAGCAGTCGGACATCCCTTGAGGGGTCCCAGATTGGAGAGGATGCAGGCTGGGCTGAGGGACATACCCCCCCATGCACAAATTTCATGCACCGGGCCTCTAGTTATTAATAATAATAATTATAAGAAAATTTAAGAATATAATAATGATAATATGAAAACTCAGCCATTATTTTCTAGAACTTATACAACTCTGATGTCCAGTGGAGGAAGTTAGTATGCCACTTACGTGATATAAAACATTCCAATGTGTGTGTGTGTGTGTGTGTGTGTGGTGCTTCTCTTTCTGTTGTCAAAAGTAATGAATTTCTATAAAAATGCATCAACATGAAAAATTTACTTTTTTATGGACATCATATATTACAAATATTAGTATTCATTAGCTATTTTTATAAAACAAGTAAACATAAGGAACAACATAAAAACAGATTTATCATGAAGTATTTTATATCTATCATTTGAAAAAAATGAATTAATTCATCATTGTGTTTATTTAACTAACAGGGTCTCCATTTCTCTTTGTGGTATAATTTAAAAAATTATTTCCCTAGCAAGGTTTCTGAGGTTCCCTTTGCAGAGGCATACTTTAGCCCTATAGCTTTCAGCAGCTTTTAGCAAAAAGGCATTTGGGGCAAATCAGGTAAAAAATGACTAAGCAAATGTGGAAAATTTTCAAATAGCACTACTCTAATTAGAGTAAATAAAAATAGAACTCTAAAAATAAAGATTACATATTAAGAGTAATGAGGAAATTAAGTGTACATTAACATAAAATTGACTTCTTTCATCTTCCAATCTCAATAGTGCATTCAAACAAAGTTGACTAAGCCTCTTATTTACCAACTCACCTCACCTTCCCATCCCATTCTCACCCTCAGTTCTGGAGGTGCTAATGTACTCTAACTGCTGGCCTAATTCTAACCAACAGATGTTTGCATCCATGGGCACTTCCACAAAAAAATATATTGATGACTGTGCAAAATAAGTCTTCCAGTATGCTCACTCAAAGACCAAGGGTATACAACTACTAAAGATGATATATTCTCATATATTTGCCACATATTTTACTATACATTCAAATTTGTGTTTAATTTGATCATATCAAATAATATTATAACTCTGCTGTGTCAAAAAGTGCCTATATTTTGAATAAAATATCTGACACAGATAATAAGTTTTATTATGAGATGATCATCCAAGATGAAGTTCCTTATTTATTCTCTCTCTTTTGAGATCCATAAGATTATGACAAGCCTATGGATTTACAAACCAATGCAGGAGAAAGTTGAATAATATTTTTTGACATTTAAAGTTCTTTATTTCAAAGCCACACATAATTTAAAATTAAAATAGAATAATTTAAGGATAGAATAAAATATAAATGTTCACTTAAAAGGTTAATATAAAGCTCACAAAGATCTGAAACATGTAGTCTGATGATTGATTCAGTTTGAGACAAGATGCATCTCTTTCATTGCTGCTGAGAACCTAAATATTCTGTGACTACAGAGAGGCCACCCTTTTGCGGTGTGTTGCAACAAGTCTCATGTTCTTTACACTTGGAGGGATCTTCCATGTAGGACCTGACCTCTGTGTATGGCATGTAGAAGAGGAGGAACTCCCACCCAGGGAGAGGGCTCTACTGCATCCACTGGTCTCAGTGGTTTTCAGGTGGAGGTGGAGGTGAAAGTGTGCAATCAGCGAGGCCTGAATAGAGAGGAGGGAACAGGGCTGTTTTAATACCTAGTTCTCTCCTGAGGAGGGGACCATCAGGGCTTGACCTTTGGCCTCCTGGCAGGTTTGGAAAATCTGTTGTGAAGTGGAGAGTTTCACAACCTCTTTCAGGGACTTGAGCATCTTTAGCATCTCTGCCATCTCCACCTCTTGCCATGTGAGTGCTTAAGTCTCTCTTTAGTTTGAGGCAAGTAATTCCCTGCCTCAGCATCTTGTTAGTAGATCACAGTGACCTTTCTGTAAGCATCACTAAGGCTGGACATATTTAATGGCCCTTTCTCACACTGGCATGGTCGAAGGATGGCTTGGTCCCCACATACCCTTGTATGGTTGCACTCGACTTGTCAGTGAGTTGGCATTTCTTCTCAATCTGTGTGGCCATTGTTTCAGTCAGGTGTGCTTCACAACTTTCATACAGTCCACTCTGATCAGACCAAACAAGTCTGACTATGAAGGTAAGACCCACCAAGAAGCTGATGATAGGTTGACCAGCAAATTTCTCCCACTGGAGGAGGAGATCAGGAAGGCATGAACTCAGGCCAATGGTCAGCAGCTCCACCACCACCTCACCCAGCTTCCCAAGGAGGGGTCCAAAGTTTACTTCCACAGAGGACCCCTCCATGGATCATCTGCATAGGGACTGCCTGATCTCCATGGAGCCTCAGGCCATAACAGACCCAGTAGCACTCCAATATTCCACCTGGAATCACGTCAGCCTGGGCCAACCTGATTGGTCATCAGTAATATGGCTGGGGTGGGAGTGAGGGGAGATTTGTAAGTAAAAAGTCCTCGTCTCTGTGACTACCAAATGATCACTCTTCTTCATTTCTACCTGCATGTGTTTGTATCAGTGTGAAAATAGCAATCTTAAGTGTAGGAGTTGATAACTTTTAAAAACTTTATACCTCCTTATGATATCAAACAACCCTACATATGAAGGTATGCCTCAGAGATATCGTGGGTTCAGTTCCAGGCCACTTCAATAAAGCCAGCATTGCAATCAATTGAATTGTCACCTTTAGCCAGTGGAGGGTCTTGCTTTCAATTGGTAAAAAAACACATTTGAGATGATGTGAGATGACAAAATGCTGCTGTGATAAGATGAAGAGGGATGAAAGACATAGACATGGTAATGTAGCATATACAAGCACTATGTTACCATATAGTTCACCCTATCAAGAAATAAAGAATTGGAATCCAATATATTAATTTAGTAAAATGTCCATATTTCCAGATACGAAGTATCTTTATCCAGTCTTCTTCCTTCTCAGTCTCCCTTTCACTCAATAAAGTGATCCTTTTCTTACTCAAATTAGATCATATAAATCCATGCTTAAAACTCTCCAATGGTTCTCATTTACATAAAGACATTCTCCACTGACATAAAGACCAAAATGCTAAGTATTACAAATCCCTTAGTAATCTGACATTTGCATAACGTATCTTGTACTACTTCTTAGCTATCACTTTTTTTTTTAGTTTCTAAAATAATGCCATTTATTTTTCTACCTCAGAACATTTATTCATTTGAGCTTTTTCCACCTGAATCTTCTTCCTCCTACTCTTTTTTTTCCTATACAAATCTACTTAACCTTCAGATCACATAGTATTACTTTTTTAGATAATGCTTCTCTGATCCCAAATCCTGTAATATGTTAGGCCTTGTAGGTAAATAACCACTTTGTTTTAAAAAATATCACTGTTTATAATTTTATGTATTTGTATAATTTATTTAGAACATCACCTACTAGATGAAAAAATCATAAGGGGAAATATGTTTATTTTTTTCAGCTATTATATCTTCAACTTTTAATACTGAAAAGCTGAAGATACAATTTTTTGTCCTTGATGCATGCTAGGTGTTTCTCAAAAATTATCTCTTGAATAACTAAATAACCAATGAATGCATCTGTTTAATATACTAGAGAGAAATTTCAAACCTGCCTCTATTCTTAGCTCTAAAACTGTGTCATACTGACTGAGTAGCTGGATCTAACTATCTTATGTATTTTGCTAAAGTTCAAGAAACAAGAGGAATCTCAGCTAGTATATAACTAGCTAAACCCTGACCAGAGTCATTTTGAAAATAGAAACTTGTCCATAGCATGCCATTTTTAAAAAAATTTGCAGCCTGCTACCTCTCCTTTTTTTGTGTAATAGTGTTTTTTTAAAAATGTTTTAAATTGATTTCAGATAGGAAGGAAGAGGGAGAGAGAGAGAAAGAAACATCAATGATGAGAGAAAATCATTGATCAACTGCCTTCTGCATGCCCCACACTGGGTATCTAGCCCGTAACTCAGGCATGTGCCCTGACCTGGTGTCAAACTGTGACCTTCTGGTTCATAGGTCAACACTCAATCACTGAGCCATGGAGTCAGGCAAGTTTGTTTTTAAAAGTCTAATTTAAGTACCTGTTCTGATGAGAAGGTGACTTTGTGGTCTACCAAATGATATATTTATTTGACTGCATTTAAATTCAATCATTTTCACAACCCACTTTTTAATGTATTATATTCACTGTACACATAGGCAAACTGAGGCCCTCTGTGATTAATTATTTTGCAATTGTACACTTTAATAGTTGGCAGAACTGTGACTGGAGGATTGGAATCCAGTTCTGAAAAACGAATGCTTTCTTTCTATTCTAAGTTCCAGCAATTCCATGACTATATCCAGGAAAACTCATATAATAGTTATCTATGAGGTAGGAGCTGTCATCTTACAATGTCACTTCTGCAAAGGTAAGATCCTATTTTTTGTTGTGTTATTTGATGCAACAGTTCTACATTACAGATGAAATGAAGGTGCATTTTCTTCCTCTTACAGAAGTTCACACTGTGTGTCCTTCATCTCAGAGGAGTTCAACTCTTCAATAAGGAATAAATCTACCAGTTGCAGCTAGAGCTTTATTTTGCTCATACAAGTAGATAGATCACCAGACATAGTCCCTCGAGTAATTCACATTGACAGTGACAAGTCATACACAAAAGGAACTCTCAAACTTGGATTCATTTTATACGACACCCTAGGGCAAGTGGATATTTTATTTTAGCTAACTGCAGAAATTTATCCTTATCATTGCCAATGTACTCACCAAAATTACTATAATATCCCAGCAACAGCTCTAGGAAAAGAGCGCCCATCTTACCATCTAAAAAAAAATGTACTGCTTATAATTCTGCCTGAAAGCTAAACCTCCTTGATGTGGATTTTAATGTCAGTTTTTATTTTAGATTAATATGTAAAGTATTGATGTTTTTGACTGAAAATATACCTTTAATTAAGAGCATGAGAGTTTTTTAAAATTTAAACCTTCCCATTTGGGTTAAAACACATAGTAAATCTGTTGCTTGAATATATTCTATGCATAAAACCATATATTATGTCTCCTCAAAACCGCATACTTTAATTCCTAGTTCAAACCATCTGGGTTTTTTTTTATGGCAGAAGATATTGCATAATATTTTATTACTTCATGAAATTTGGAGGTAGAAAAGTGATCTAGAGTGATATTGTCAGGAAGGCCAACCTGATAAAAAATGTTCCTGAAATTTACAATCTCTAAATCAGATCCTCTATATTTTAGTTTTATAAATAAATGTGTACACCACAAGCTGCACTCAAATATCAAAACCAATGCTTATGGGAATTAATCTCTGAATAAATAAGCACTTTCCTAGAATTTTACAAGCAATAAAAGCCATGCAAATTTACTAAGAAATTGTGGGGAATAAATTTTTTTCATGCTTTTTTCTTGATGGAGTAAACTAGAAGGTGATCTTTGTTTTCACGTCTTCATTTTAGATACTTGTAAATATTATCTTTAGAGAGGGTCCAGGGAAACAGCACTTACAGTCATCCGTTCATTTCTTGGCAGGCATCTGATCTTCCTGGAACTGGAAAACAGAGGAATCTTTGTGTCTCTTAGTCTTCCACTAGCACTCCACTTTATTACTCCTTTCTAATTCTTCAATTTTATCTTGATTTTTCATTTTCTCCACTTAGCTGTTACCTCCATTTACAACCTTGAAAATATTTTCTACTTTTTAATATCTACTTTGAAAAGAACAAAGTGAAGGGCAGTGTCTTCCCCCATCCCCCTCACCTTACTGAAATACATAAAACCCTTAAAGGTGTTCTGAAGAAATTTATATACTCAGGAAAAAAGGCTGAATGATTAATATCTTAACTCCTCTGCATTACACATTAATGGTAACCTGAATTTGGAAAAAGGCATATGCACCCTGCTAGAAAATAATGAGAGACTAAGATTAGGCAGGTTGTGGCATTTCAGTGAAAAGTATGGGAGATGCTAGTTGCAATATATGTAAATTAGCACAAAAATTTACTCCGTAGGACAAAGTCTCACACATTTGATACAGCAGAGTTGAAGAAAAAGCAGTAACTTCTCATATTTGCTTGAGGGAGATAGGTCTGCACCTTGTTAGCTTCTGGACATCTCATTAGAGACCCCTGAGCTAATTCTGAGAGTATGTTTAACACATCTGATGCTTATTTGTTGTCACATTAGACATGTTTCTACATTGTTCACTGGAGTCTAGGCTTAATCTCTAGAGAGATTTATCTCTATCTCAAAGGTTCTAATCTTCCTTAAGGAAAGACTCAGAGTCACTATGTTCTCAAGGAAACACACTTAAGAAAGAGAGACTGGCAAAATAGTCTATAAACATCCTTTAAAAATAGAAAAAAAATCATTTTAATTTATCTTTTCAATCAAACAACTCATGAACATCCTAAAACAAAATGGATTCCTTCCCCCCAAATTAGTTTCATTTGTAGAAGCAACGTAAATAAACACAAGTAGAATGCCTTGAAAATGGGAAAGAAGATAGTCAAGGATTTCCCCCTCTTCTTACTATGACTTTTGCGTGTTTAACTTGTTTTTATTCTGCTGTGCATATGTGTGTCAGAGGATATGTGTGTAAGGATAATGTTCACTGACACTTGTGGTCCTGCTTCTAGAATTTGAATAGAGATGGAGAATATAGTCATGAAACATGCAGCACCTAAAAGCTAAATACTTCCAGCGATGGAAAGGGTACTTTTCAATATATTTTTTATACTATTGCATTCTGTTTTCCACTTGAAAAGGAAAATATTCTTGTACTTATTAAATGCATTAATTAGTGTATCACTTAAAAGAACCCAAGGTTATTTATGTGAGGACCCGATAAGACAAGCGGACTCCTTAATTAGTTAGTTTATCAACTCAACAAATTATTTTTCTCTTAAAATTTCTGTAATGACTTAGAATTCACAACCATTTTGCAAGGCCTGTTCTTGGAAGATTTTAAGAATTCAATTCCTTCACCTGATAGAATAAATGATGTTTGTTAACAGAAAAGGGGGATAAATCTCCTAAATTAAAATAATAAAAACACCAGTTCTACAAGAGGCCATGTGTCATATTTTAAAATCTTACAAAACATTTCAATTGTAGAGTCAAGTTTAATAAACAAGGGAATTTTTTCCTAGGGAGATTGGTTATTGATTTTTTTAAAAAAACAGTATAGTATGTCCTTACCATATGTTACAATAGGTACATTGTACATAATGCTTAGGAATGTTGCAAAAGGGAAATCTCATTCCTTGTCATATTTAAAATGGCATTATCAAACCTTTTGAATTATTAAAAAAATAAAGACCAAAAGCTCATCTTGTTTACTTTCTTGTTTTAAAATAAAAAGTATTTGAGCTTCTTAAAGAATTAGCTTCTTATTTCTAGGGGGAGGCTTTGTGACCGATTTCATATTCACTCTGATAGTGTGATTCACTCATGTGTCAGTGTAAGGGGAGGAAATTGACTTAGGAAATGCCAATAATTGATATAATTTTTAAAATTATTTTTTGTGTTTTATCTTCAAGTTCCAGTTGTCGGTTCAACCAATCAAAGTGTAATATGCTAATGATATGCTAAGGCTGCTTAACCATTTACTATGACATGCACTGACCACCAGGGGGCAGACAGTTCACTGGTTGACCAGTTGCTATGACATGCACTGACCACCAGGGGGCAGACAGTCGACCAGTCAGCCAGTTGCTATGTTGTGCACTGACCACCAAGGAGAAGACTCTCCAACCGCTAGGTGAGCTTGCTGCTGGGGTCCAGCTGATCAGGACTGAGTGAGATGGGCCAGACACACCCTTGAGCCCTCTGGTGGTCCCTCCCTGGCTGGCCAACCTCCAGTGTCCCTCACTAGCCCTGGTCGTGCACCAGTGGGGTCCCTCAGCCTGCCCTGTGCCCTCTCGTAATCTGAGACCCCCCTCGGGCCATGTTGGTTTTGGCCCCATCCCACAGGCCAGGCCGAGGGACCCCACTGGTACATGAATTTGTGCACCAGGCCTCTAATATATATATAAATGTATTAAAAGGGACTAGCTCACATGATATTTGAGGGTGAAAAGTGTCAAGGACAAAGACCTGTAAGGTGAGTTGGCAAGTTGGAGACTCAGGAGTACAAATTGTGTAATTCTTGTCCAAACACCAGTAGGTTTGAGACCCAGGAGCAGTTCTCTTTTACTAGGAGGAATGTCAGCCTTTTAGTTCTATCAGGACTTCAACTACTGCTGAGCACAACCACAGTGAGGAAGGAAATCTGCTTAATTCACAAAAAGTTTCTAAATTCTTTCTAGTCTCTTATTAATCTCCAGTACAGTATTCTTTATATATTAGCCTTGTGATAGTTTTACAAAGTTATTCAAATAATGCTATTTGTACAACGGAATTAGCCTTGATGTCATTTACACATATTTTCCATTAGATATCCTTTTTAAAATGCCTTTAGCATTTGAATAAAAGCACTTTGTCTATTGGCTATATATACTAAGTGTGCCACCAGACACAAATCTCTGCATCTATTTAAGTGAAAATGAACAAAAATGAAAAACAAAACCCAGCAAATGACTTTTAGGCATTAAGAAGAATCCTACCCTAGGCGTCTTGCCGAGGACCACCCTGATTTATAGTTTCAGGTTATGGGAATATAAGCTAGTATTTATCTTTCTGGCATCTTTAAAATATACCTACATGCTAAATTATAGAAAATTAGTATATATGTGTGTGTGAGAGGGCGGGGGGATGTGGGTGTGTGTAGAGGTAGTGCCTGTTATTTTTTATCTTGGTAAATTTTAGTTACAAAATGCTTACTCTTTTGTTTGGCTCATGGATAATTGTTTTCACTAATTGTCACTCTCTGTTAGTGGCATGCAATAAATTTAGCCTCTACAAATGCACGGTTAGTCATCTGATTTTGAGTTGGGACTTAAGTAATCTTTTTTGACACCTGAGGGCATTCTAGGCAGATGTATTCTGGAGCCATTTATGGTAATTCAGCCATCCATTCAACAAATGTTCTTTGATCATCAGTGTGTTAGGCTGTGTGCAGGAATCCAGAGATATAAAAATGAAGAGAATTTGGTTATTGCTGTGAAAGAAGTTAGTCTAATTGTGGCTGTGTCCAGTCCAGTAAGGGAAGATATAATCCTTTCAATTCTCTTGGACTGGAGTTTGTTTGGAAAGTAGGTGAGCATTGCAGAGGAAGAGCTGCACAGCAGACATAAGCTAGTGATATCTCTCTAGACATGGCTCTAAACTACTTCTGAATGGAGTGCATAACAAATATTCTCACAAATTTATTTTGAAGTTTAAATAACGTATTTAAAGGACCTAACCCACTGCCTGTCACATAGAAAGCAGTTCATAAATAGTAGCTATTGTTATCGCAATTAATATAGAAAAAATAGCCAATTAACTTTTCTATCCTGAGTATATAAACATTTTTTCAGTATGGAAAAAATGTTTCTTGAATAACACAACATGCAGCCTCAGGTCTGATAGTTTAAGCAGTTCACAGAGCTAGACTTGCTTGGCCTTTGGTCTTTAGGTTATGAATCATAAGGAGGTGAAAATGAAGGCCCCCTACGGTAAAGCCATACTGTGCCAGGTAGAGGCACTCCAGCAGTTCAGACCAATGCATTGAGCAAGAAGGCTACAACAGGTATGAGGAAGGCAGAAAATATCCCAGGGAAATGAAATAATTTGGATGTGTAAAAGTAGGATTATGGAAACATTCTCTGAAAGAACATGGAAGCTGTTAAAGGCACTGAGTTCATTCAGACAAAAAAAATGTGGTGAATTTGTTGCTCACTACAAATTCTTTTCAGTCATTATGACTTGGAAGGACTGTGGCAATTTGTTTAAGATCAGGTAGCTTGTGGGCTGGAGAGCCATAATTCAAACCCAAGTCTAACTCTAAAACTCATATTGATAACCACTATCTGTGGTTTCAAAAAGCCTAAACTCATTTCTTCCCCCATGCCCTTTCCACTTCTCTATGTTTTCCTCAGTGAGTGGTACATCAGTATACTCCTTGCACAAGTTTTAGAAATCAAGAAGCCACCCTTGGTTCTTCAAAATTCCTTCATGACCCAGAACCAAGGCTTACAACTTTGAACCTTAAGTCTTGAATCCCTCCTGTCCTCTCCATCTGTGCTGCTTCACCGGAGCAGTTTTCCCTGACCCAAGTCTCTCATTTGCACATACCCTCCATGCTTCTGTCAGAGTATTATCTAGAAATAGTTTGACAATGATGTTACCTGCTTACAATTCTTACCAGTTGTCAGTTCCAAACTCTCTCTCTCTCTCTCTCCCTCTCTCCTATCATTCTTAAATACCATCAGGTCAAAGGGCAAATACCTAGAGTCCAAAAGCAGTCATACAAAGGCTTCCATAGTCTGACTCTTTTGACCTAGTTCGCCCTAGCACTCATTTTCCCTATTTCATACTTTTTCATCAATAAAAATCTAACTGATTAAAATCTTCAGACAAATCCATGTTGGTCTCACCTTTGGGTCTTGCTAATGCTGTATCCTCTGCTTGGAATGTGCTTTCTTGATGGCCAAAAGTTTTCAGAGTATTTTTGTCTCCACTATCATAGGAAGCTTTTCTTAACCCGTCTGTCTCTCTTTTCTCTCATAAAAAGCCCGATCATATCTATATCATTGCCCTAACTATGATGTTAAATCTACCACAAGCTCTGTGGGGACACAGTCCATAACTTAGCTCTCTTTGTATTTATTAGATCAATAGTCCATACCTGATATCTCATTAGAAATATGTAGAAGCCTTTTTAATGTAATAATGATGAGGAGACACTATAGGTATAAAATGCCCAGGGACAAAGATCCTATATTCCTCATTGGATGGGGACAATTCTGAAGAGAGGTTGCTGTCCTGCCTAAAATGGCAGTAATAACTCCTGTAAGAAGTTCTGCATTAGACTCTACACACCATGAAGACAGGTTGTCTCAAGGGCTCAAAACATAGCTGGGGCTCCCTACCAGCTTGCTGCACCAGATTTCAGATAAGCTTGTCCTAGGCACGTATATGTCTAAAGTTTCCTGAGTAACTCTGACTTACCCTCCTGTTTAAATCACTAATATAGTGCTTTTTTAAATATGGTGGACAAGAAGCTCAGATTTAATGTCCAAGAAGACTAATATATCCACCCTATTTTGGGAGATTTATTTATTCCTCATGTGCATTAGGGGTTCCTCTGTAAGTTTCCACAATATATTTTGAATGTGATAACAGTATAAATGCTAAATAATAAAAGTAAATGAATGTATTTTATTAAGAATTTAAGTGAGGATGTACACTGGACCCACTATTTCTTCTCAGAGGTTTACCAAGAGGAATGAAGTGACTTCATTCTCTACACTTCAGGAAAAATCTTCTTCGTTTTCTGATGGGTAGGGAGGCTGATGCAGTGGGAGAAGCAGGAGCAGATGACTCAGAATGACCATCAAAGCTCTTGATTAATCCCCCAGCCAAGCTTATACAAAAGGCCACCAATGGGCTCTAAGGCAAAAGTTGAAAAACTTTGGCCCTGGGCCACATCCAGCTCACAGCCTATTTTTCAAATAAAGTTTTACTAGAATACAGTCACTAGCTCATAGGTATTGTCTATGGCACCTTTTGTGAAACTACAGCTGAACAGAGTAATTGCAATGAAGACCATACAGTCTGCAAAGCCTAAAATATTTATTACCTGGCCCTTTCCAGGAAATGTCTGCAGACTCCTGCTCTACAGTAATGGTTTTCAGTAAAATGAAACAAAATGAAGGGTTCAAAAGAGTACTGCTAACTTTTTATTTAACCATTAGAGGCCCAGTGCACGAATTTGTTCATGGGTGGGGTCTGGCTGGCCCCAATCGGGGCTGATCAGACCAGGCTGGCCAGGGGGAGGGGCCCTGGTGGTTGGCGGGCCAGCCCTGCCCCCTGGCTGAACTCTGGTCCAGGGGACAATTTGCATATTACCCTTTTATTATATAGTATTATAAAGGATGTTAGTACATAAAAAAGTCATTAGCTTAAATCAGCAGAATAAAATCTCCAGATAAAAAAGGATTTTCCCTCCAAGAATGCTGTATCTTAAGTTACAATTTTTATTATGAACTGCTAAAAACTTCTTTATATTGTTCATAAGCTACTTTATAGCACAGCATATATGAATCAGTTATTGGGTCACATTCTCTCCAAGGTTTAGTCATTTAGTCATTACGTTTTTAGATATAACCTATTACTCACTCACTGTGGGTGATTCACATTTTAAAATTGCCTTGTATTGCTTGTGGAATATCATATTCAGTCTAATTATTGAGTTCTGCTACTTGATGTTAACATATCCACTTGTAGATTTGAATTTGTATTTTTGTCAGTGATACATACTCAGCAATGTAGGTTGGGTAATTTATCTTGCAGAGAAGCAATGTGTGCATTTTCCATAATAAATATTTTTAAATTTATTAGTAAAAATGTAGCATTGACACATATAATGAATTCTTAAAATTTAATGCCTATGAACACATTGTGTTCTCTTGAAAAAGTAGTTGGAAATAGGTGTAAATTAATATTTTCTAACTATATCCCAGCCTAGAACAGTGCCTAGCATATAGGGATCCCCCATGAATACATGTTGAAAGGTAGTTAAATTAATACTGCATTTTAAATTTTTTTTTTATTTTTACAAATAAGACTTGGGGGAACAAAACAGCAAAATACTTAGATCCACCCATTAGTTTTCCACCTTGCCTTGTTGGGCTTCAGGTAAATGTCAAAAACCAAACTCTGCACACTCAATAAAACAAAGCAGAAAGTTGCATTTATTGCAAGGTTTTCAACCTGCAAGACAGGAAACTCAAGGCTATGGAAGCAATGAGCTCTGAATTGCTCACAGACTAAGGGACTTGTATGGATAAATGCTGAAGTTATTTGGCTTTGTAGATGACTGGATGCCTAGTAATCTTACCTATTTGGATCAGTGCACCTGAGTCAGGGAAATAAGAAAGTCCATAGAAGCCGTGAACAGATTTGATGTTTGGGGATTGTCTGGTGTCCTCTGCTGATTTCTGAGAAAAGCTGTAAATTCCTGTAATTTTAGGTTAAGGTTCCTTTTATGAGTCAACATTATCAGTTTCCATTTTGTCCCTGACATAAGTGACTCCATTTTAGTTTGGTACTACATAGGCTGTTAAAGATATTCTTACCCATTCTAAATCAACATGTGGTATAGCACCTTTGTGTGTTCATCTTAATGAGCAATGAAATGGACTGGATGGATTTAGCAGCTTATTTGTTTAATATAAATTCTTAGACTTGATAATCCTAAGAAAACACTTTCATTCATTTTACTGCTTTTAAGCTCAGATTATTGCATATTAGGTGTGGCTGTATGGATAATGCAGATCACTCTTTATGACCCTGATGAAACCTTATAAATAGACTTCTCAAAATTAATTTTCTTTAAGCTTAACACAAGAATCTCACAAACAAAACAAAAAAAAAAAATAAGAGAAATTCTCATAGTTCCTTTGAACTCCATATTTCTTAGGTTTATAGTGTCCCATTTTAAGATTAGAAGACATTGAATTTTAAAATCTCTTTGTTAGCTCAACTCCCCATCCCACCCCTACCCCCACCCCCACCCTCCAAATTCTATTCGGACACACTGTTTTACAGCCTAGTATTTCTGTTTTCTTTCCAAAGACCTGACCTTCGGTAAAGTTGAATCCTTTCTCTTACGTATTGTGCATTTCTATACTGGGATCCTTTAAATCAGGATAAAGCTAAACAATTTTAACTAGAAAAAACAGTTTTAGGACTTGAAAGATTAACTTTCAAATATGTGGAAAATGCACCTTTGTGGAATACCTTACTAGTATATCTTAAGGAGATGAAAACTGCGATTTATTCTTATTCCTTTGTTAAATCTTTGTGTTGCCTTTCAGCTACCTTTGGGCTGTATATTAGAATATTTCTTAAATGCAAGTTCAATGCAGCACATTATTATATATTTATTTATTGAGATTGTTTTAAGTCAATCCTCTCGAAGTAATGACAGCAACGTAAGCATCTGCAAAGTATGTGAAACAGCCTACATATCTCTAGAAAAATGCTTGCAGTTGCCTTTCTGCTTTGCATTCTTAAAGCAGTTAATTTCAGTTTCTCTATTACACATTTCCGATCCACTGAATATGAAAGCTCGTACTGAAGCACATTCAATTAGCTGTGATTTAGGCTATTGATGTACTAAGGATGGACAAATAAAAGAGAAAATAGGAAGAAAATAATTGCTGAACTATAGAATTTGGGCAGGATTGATCATGACTAACATATATCAGGAAGTGAATGATGAAATTTAACTGGATCAAAATAACCCTCCCCTATTGTTAAATGAAGAATGGCATCAAGCTCTAAATTAGAACACCAGTTGCAGTGGATATTCATTGTGGATTACTCAATGATGTTGATGCTTTCACAGTCAGGATAAAAGGCTTTTTGCTTTGAATCCGAATTGAGACAAAATACAAGAAAGATGTGCAGATCCTGTAAATCCAGTTGCCCCTCAGGTGGGGACACTGTTAACTGATTAAATATGCTCATGTGACTGGATATCTGTTAGCTGGAGGCATGAGGAATAGTTTAATTTACTTTAAGAAGATAAACTGTAGAATGAATTTGATCACGAGGATGCAGAAAGCAGTAATCAATCTTAAGGTAAGAGGAACAAGAAATGGATTCTCATTTTCTAATGTGGGTAATTATTTAAGCACCATGAGTTATCTAATTTATAATTCTCCTTTAATTTTTTTCCTGTGGAATCTAAGTTATTAACTACTACAATTTTCATTGTATTCAAGAAAGTATAATATTATAAGAATTAAATAATACTTAAAGAAGAAAGAATAAGTTAATGATTTCCTTAGGTAAATAATGGGCCAGAATGAATCAAAGGCAAATGTTTGTTTTACTGACATATGTATTTCAGTAGATTAACTTTTAGACCAATTTTATTTGTCCATCTTAATTAATAATAGCCCAACTGGGGCTTAAAGGGTTTTAGAATCATTATAGTGAATCAGTACTCACTCTTTAAGGTAGTAAACTTTTTCAGAAACTTTTTTTTTTTACTATTTAAAATGTATAATATCAAATATATACTTGCTTAAAGAAAATGAAAATAATATGTAAATGAATCCCCATATATGGGCTGAGTTAATAGAATACATATTGTAGAAAGACAAAAATATTTTAATGTATTGAATATATTGTATTATAAAAATATACCTGCACTTTAACATGAGATTTTTTTACATACTATATTAGAAAATATATGGCAGAGAGATGTTTTGTAAATACTGGGCAGTAGGTCTAATACTCAGATTTAGCCATAATCTCTCTCTCTCCTTCTCTCTCTCTCTCTCAAAAACTTTCATAAAAATTTGTGAGTAAAGTTAAGAAACTAAATAACCTTCAAGAAAATTAAAGGATGCAGAAGAAAAGAATGCTATTTCAAAGATTAATTGAAAGGAAGTATTAAAAGCAATAGGAAAATTAGGGAAAAGACATTGATAGGTACCTTGAATAATCTATAGATATAGCTTTAGGTAGAAATAATATTTTTTAGAATCCTTTGTCAAAGGCCCTATGTCATAGGCATGATGGAAACATGGGTTTTCAAGACAGACAGATACCGTTATTTTCTAAGTTTAACTACTTTGTGCTAAGAGATTAGACGAGTTACTTAATCTCTGGCCCCAGTTTCCTCATTTTTAAAAGAAAATGGTAACACCCATCTTTCTGCATTAATGTGTAGATAATCCTACAAAATATATGTCGGGATATGGGCAAATAATAAATAGTGGATTTTACTTTCTAAGGGTAAAACTTAGTAATCAACTTACTACGTAGGTTATAAAACAGTTATGTAATTTTTGAGGCTGCTGGAACTGGCTCCACACTTTCTGAGATTTGTATAATGTGAGCAAGGAATACCATCAAGAAAAATAGGTTCCGTATTTTAGATCCTAGCCATTTTTTTCCTGCATTCTAACCCTCTAAAATGTATGCTGAAATCTGTCATGAGTATCTTTATCTGATCATCTCATGATTGCATATTATTAATTTCCTGTTAAGATTTTGTGTAGCAATCAGGTTATCATAATTCTTCTTAAATTACTCCACACAGTGTTTCTACCACAGTGATTTGGCTCCCTTTTCCATGCTTAAGTTTTCCCTGAGGATCACACTACTGGAGAAGCAAGGTGAACGCAATGATTCTTATAGACATTTGTTCCCAATCAGAAATGAAAAATATTTTCATATCCAAAATGGTGTGGTTTCTCATCCATCTGGTTCTATGAAGTATCTATTACATTGCTTTACTATACTCCTTTCTAGATGTTCGTTATGAAGCCGAAGGGCCACAGTGGACAGCAGACTGTGGTTTAGTGTGGGGCTCTTCATTCTCTTCCTGAAATATTAACGATGGCGATTTTCTGCCTTATTTTACTTTTAATAATTTAAGCATAATGTTGAGTTTTATGAACTGTGAGTTCAATAAGGAAAACAAAAAAGTTCCTCTTTGTCCAAGAAGGGAGGGGAGGGCAAGTGCAAGAAAAACGCTGCTCCATGTGAGTTATCACCACCTGTCCAGTTCCTTTCCCGCCCGTGTCAGTCATAAAATCAGGAGTTGTAAGCTCTTCGATTTGCAGAAATGAACTTGTTAGTGGGCGGCCTCTTCTCTGTAACTGCAGATATAGCAGAAACTAGCCCTCCTTTATTTCCCATTATCTCCTGTCCAGAGAGGTTACAAATATGCAAGTATGTCCAAACGTTTCTGAACTAAACATTCAACAATCGCAACCCTCTATTAAAGTCTGAAATGACTTCCCTCTTCCCAGATTTGACTTTTGTAATTGAGACAAAATGACACGTGCCTGTGCTAATCTCTATATTAATTTGGTATTGTTCCTGTCCACTGTCAGCTTTATTGAAGGCCCTTCCCTTTGGCAGCCTGCTCTTCAGTTTCTGAGTGAAGCCGGTGCTCATTCCCACTCACAGGCACTCCGCAGCTGCCTGGCCAGATGCTCCACGGCTGGATACTTTGTCTGATCTGAGTCTAGGGACATGATCAGGCTGCTTTCGAAATATTTAATTTATCCAGATGTCACAAATTTCATCTTGCTGTGAGTTGTGATGAATTTGTTTCATAATTAATATTTGCAGATATGATAATGTGAAAATAGTTTTTCAGATGCATACATCAAAAATTTATGTTTTCCTCTTTTTATGTTCTCTATTTCATTATTTTCTTCTTTTTTATTAAACTAGAGGCCCACTGCACAAAGATTTGTGCAACAGGCCTTCCTTCACCTGGCTGCGGGGACCCAGGCCTTCGCTCCTGCCCCAGTCTTCGCTCCTGCCAGAGTCTTCCCTGACTCTGGCCAGAGTCTGCAAGTTTCTCACTGACTCTGGCTAGAGTCTACAGGCTTCGCTTCCCTCCAGGCAGAGTCTTCGCTTTGTGCCAGCTGGAGCGCTGCTCCTGTAGCTCCCTACACCCCGGCCCTCTGTCTCATAGCAGGCATCTTGCCCTGCCTACCTGCTCTGTGCCTGGAGTGGCTGGGGGGGCGGGGCTTCCACCAACTTTGTCCTGCTAATTTGCATAATCCCTCCTGATTGGCTGGTGTGTGTCACAGAGGTATGGTCAATTTACATATTTCTCTTATTAGTGTAGATAATTTCTTCTTCATATTTAATGTTTATGTTTTTAATTTATTAAAAGGAGAACTACATTTCTATGTAAACTATATGTGAATTATAACTGTTATAAGTTTTGTAGCTGAACATAAGTTCCACTGTATTCCAAAAGTTTCACTGTTATGTGTTCTACTATTCAATGCATTCCAGATTCTACTTCATTACTCTGTGATTCAAAGTTATTTGGGAATAGATTAATTTGGCCCTATTATTAATTTCTAATTGATTGAATTAAGGTAAGTAATATGCCCCAAAATAATTATAGTTTTTAGAATTTTTTAAAAATTTTCTTTGCAGCAAATTTATGTCAAATGATTTCATAGATATATGTGTGCTCTGTGAGAAATGTAACTCTTTATCTTAAGTTCATTTTAAATTTTTCTAAATTCCTGTATATCCTTATATTTTTTGCCTTTTAGAATGTGTCCAATTCTGAAAGAAGATCTCCCACATAATTTTATTTTTAGACTTCTATCCTGCATTATGAATATATTCTTACTTTGTCATCTGATTATTTAATGCATTCAGATTTATGGCACATCCTTTACTTCTTTGATGCTTTTTCATCATCCTTTAGTGTATATTTTTCATCTTTGTTGCTTTTTTAAAAAAATATATTTTTATTGATTTCAGACAGGAAGAGGGAGGGAGAGAAAGAGAGATAGAAACATCAATGATGAGAGAGAATCATTGATTGGCTGCCTCCTGCACACCCCCCACTGGAGACCAAGCCAGCAACCAGGGCATGTGCCCTTGACCAGAATCAAACCTAGAAATCTTCAGTCCCCAGGCTAACACTCTATCCGCTGAGCCAAACCAGCTAAGGCCATCTTTGTTGTTTTTAATTTCAGATAGTTTTATGCATTTACTTCTCTTTATTTTTATCAATCATGTATCTATCTGCTTATCATTTTATAGACTATTATTTTGTTTCTAGAAAGATTCTTCTAAAAACATATTGCTAGGATTTCATTCTATTTGATTAGATTAAAATATTTATGACTTTAATAGGACAATTTATGTGTGTGTTGGTTTTTTTTTTTTCAGTGTAAAAATGTATATGCTTTATTTTTTCTTGTACTTTATTTGATGTTTATTATTTATCTTACTTTTTTGTAACCCAACACATGTTCTGATTTGATATGTTCATCCATCTTTATTACCTGCACACTTTTTTACTCAAACATTTTTTAGATCTTCTTATAAAAAGTATATTGCAAGACTAATAATTACAATGATAATATTTTACTTATCCATGTTTGAAAGTATTATATATTATTGAATTTACCTTATTTATTGGACCTGTATAAAACAGGTACTAGTAGATAAGTGGATTTAGATAAAACTTCTGTTCAGTGTTAAGGTGATATCTATGAATTCCTTGACATATGGGCATATCTCACACATGAACTCTATCTTCTAAAGAAGTATTCATATTTATTTTATTGCTGGGCAACTCCAATTATTACAATGTCTGTTCTTATATAAAAGCCCAGAGCTCCATGGAGATACTGTTCAGGACTATTCTGGAGATAGTGCTCCTTAACTCAATTTCATATCTACATTTTCTGAAGATGAAGTCATTTCATTCTGAAACTTCTAGGGTTGGTCATGTTAGAACCATTGTGATCTCTAATTGAATCTTTATATAAAACAATTAGGAACACAAAAGAATCATTTGCTCTGCTCTTTACTCCTGTTTATTTTTCTATTTTTCTATTGTTTTAAAATCACTGTTCCTGTTTTCAGCATTACAAGCTACATAACCATGGAAAACATCACAATATTTCACTGAACCACAGTTTTCTTAAGTTAAAACCAAATATAAAAAAGAAAATAATAAAATTAACCTTAAAAATCTCCTGGGGTGGTTGTTACACTAATGTTAGATATTAATCAAGCATTTGGGCAAGTCCTTTTTAAAATAACTAATCTAACTGAAAAAGTTATAATAAAGAATAATGTTTTTATCTCTCTTTTAAAATTTAAAACATGTTCACATATGTAATTTATGATGCATCCCTAATAAGCATGCATATAGAAATTATGAATGAGAAAAGTCAAAGTATTTGGTATGTTCTTTAAATATCTTTACATATATATACATATATATATATGATATGTAATCAAATGTGAACATTATAATAGCTGTGAAATACAATAGAATTGCAAAAGATTTGGAAGCATGTATTTCTTTACCAATGTAAGCTTTTTTTTTTCTTTTGTCTATGAGCAATTCAATTATTTGCTTCTGAAATAAATTAAGTAAAGCTTATTGAGTCTGATCAGCCCTTGTTTTCAAGGGAATTGTAGTTCAATTTCATTTTTAATTAGAATTGAATATGGTGGATTTCTTAGCTCTGGTAAGCAAGATCCAGCAATAAAGTATGTACTTAATTTGTATTAGTTTCTAAAATTTAGTGCAGACAGTGAGCAATATGTCTGGTTAATATTTAAGCATCTCACAATGTTCCATTGTAGAAATTTCCATTTACAAAAGCTGCCGTTCTATAACAAATTACTTTCACTTTCAAATAAACCTGTTATCACAACATGAGCAAAACTTATTCAATTAAATAAGAAAACAAAGTAATTATTTACTCCTTTTTGATGTACACAATACCTTGTAAAACGTTTTTAGAAATGCTTAGGAGAGGTAGATATATTGGCTTAATATCATTTTTGCTTAAATGTCACTTATTTAATAACGTATAGGTGTATTCCCATGGAAAGACATTTCTATATGGGAAAACATTCTCTTACGAGAGAAAAGACACCTATTTTCCATTGTGATAAACCCACGTGGGAAAAAGCCATGAAAAATAAGATCAGTTGTGGTAACGTTCTTTCCTCTTTTAATCTTTCACATCTGTTTCTATTTGTGTGTGTGTGTGTGTGTTCATTGGTACTCTATTGTTGTTCATCATATTGGTACTCTATTGCTGTTCATCACATTGAGAACTATACATCCAAGGTATCTTTCCCTTCATTTCTGTGCATTCAAGCATTAAACTGGATGTGTTCTCTGCCCAGCATATTCTCTTAATACAGTAGTGGAAAGGAGAGAAAGGAATGAAGGAAGTTTGCTCAGTCACCCTGGATACAATCCATTGAAATGATACTTTAACTATGCTCCTGGACATCTGTAATGAGAACATGTAGCAGGTTGATTTAACAGTTAATATAGTGTTAAAAAGGTTAACTCAGAGTCAGAATGGACCTCTGCTATCTTATCTCTTTTAAAATTATCTAAAATATACTGAATGAAAATGTACATGTAGATATTTTAGTTCTTCAATTTTGTTCTTGATTCTCAAGAAAATCAAAAGCCTTTCTGGACCAAGGAAGTGGAAACTCTGTGACATCAGATGTATTTGTGCTGTAAAAAGCCTTCGTCAAATTCTATCAGGCAGAAATGCAAAGATGATCTATAAACCACACAGGGACAAGATATGTGCACCCTGACTCTTGTTTGGCAACTATAAATCTTGCTAATTAGTGACATTAGAAAGGATAATATGGAAGCTATTTCTATTCTGATGGAATTTTCTGCCAGATGTTTGCATTAGTTCCCTTAAAACACAAAACTATGAATACTTCATGTGCATGTATGTGTGTGTAATCCTTAGCATGCCTGGAATGAAAACATCCCTTTGCTATTCATATCTGTTTAGTTATCCTATATCTCAGGTTTTATATCATTGAATAAATTAATTGTCAGAGGAGTTGAAAAATTATATCTCAGTGAAGTTGACTGCTTTATTTAATAAAGAAAACTCAATAATAAGGTAACAAAAATTTGTGTTTCCTTGATTGGTAAGTTAAATGTAATAACTATTCTAATTTTAAAATAGTTAAACTAATATTTTAAGTAATAGAATTGTAAACATTTAAAAACCCTAATGTTTGGGGAAAAATATGATTTGGTGGATTTTAGGATTTTTCTTTTAATTGTGCTTCCTCCAATCTAACAAAAGGAAACAGAGCCTGGCAATTTGTGAACAACAAAGGAAAAATACCTTAGGTTACATGAATGTTTACTTTTTGGAAGTAAACCCAGGAAGTTTCATGTTGATGTCAAGAAAAATTATATTTAGGATAATTTGTTTTTTTTTTTTTCTTTTCTTATACCACTCTCTACCACAGATAAATGTAAAAACAAAACAAAACAAAACAAAAAAACATATATATCCCCTTTATTATTAACTTGTTTCTCCTCCTTTTCCTTTTTTTTAATCATCATCACCACAGGAAAAAAACAACAAAACAAAACAAAACACTTCACACACTGTGTAGCATTTTACTCTTCTCAAAATCCTCTAGTCTTTTGTGTGACTGGCAGGGCAAATGCCATCTCTTTTTATGGATGAGAAAGTTGAACTGTATAACTCTTCAGGGCATGCCCAGAGCCCCTTGGCTAATAGCTGATTCAGTTCAAGACCTCTTACTCTTAATCCATGTTGGTTATAAGCCAAGCTACATAAAAACAATTACATAAGTTTGCATGTATTCCTAGCAGCTTTAAACATCATATAACATGTGTAATTGATGCAGGATTTGAAGTTTTGCTACGATGAAATTTTAAAGGTAAATTAACATATTCTTTCTTATGTTAATATCCACTTAATTTTTCTCATATTTCCCCTTCATAGCCATCCACCTTGGGGAAGAGTTATGTATAAAAATTTCAGTTAAAAAAGAAATACTGTCAAAACTTGACTTTTTTAAATGTTTATATCAGTATTCATGGTGATATAAATTAAGAAAACATTGAACATCAAATATACATCTAGTCACCAAGGTCTTTTTTGTCTTTATGTACAAGGAAAATTGGGACTCTGTTTATTATTTCTGATATAGAAACAATTTTCATAAGCAGCAGAATTAGAAATATTAATTTTTTGTTTTTGAGATTATTATAAATGACCCCCATTATCCCCCTCTTTGCCCACCTCCACCAAGTTCCTACAGCCCCACCCTTGGCCTTCACCACGCTGTTGTCTGTGTTCATTGGCTATCCTATGTAACAAAAACCTAATATGCAAATCAACTGAACAGTGGAACAACCAGCAGAAAGACTGGTCACTATGATGCCCATTGACCACCAGGGGGCAGACACTCAACACAGGAAGGCACAGCTCCTGTGTTGAGCGCCTGCTCCCTGAAAGGGAAGCAACCAGAGGTAGCAATCAGGAGCCAAGCCAGCGGGTGGTGCCTGGCCAACAGCCAAGGCAGGTGCCAGCGGGGGCCCCCAGATTGCCCCTCCAGCTGGTCACTCCACAGATCAGCCCTGATTGCCAGCCAGGCCTAGGGACCCTACACTATATGTTGGGAACAGTCTCTTAGATTCAAAAATGAAAACCTAGCAAGGCTACTCTAACACTGAGAATACAGGATGATGCAGTGATGACATGCATGGACTCTGGCTTGCACATTTTGTGGTCAGCCCTGATTCTGACACTTATAACTGTGTGACAAAGCCAATTATTTAACTTCTCTCTGCTTCAAGTTTCCACCCATAAGATGGGGAAAATGGTACTACCGCCTCAGAAGGCTCATGTTTATGTACTGCTTTTTATAATCAGGGCAAAAACATGTAGCTGCCCATACAACAGCAAGATGCCTTTCACCTGTATGAAAAGTATGGTCACTGGTGCATGTGGCATCCCGGATTGCGAGAGTGAAAGGATCAGGCCTAAACTGGCTGTCAGACAACCCCCGAGGGTGCAGGCCAGGCTGAGGGACTCCTCTGCGCTCCCCCCACCCCCCCGCCCCGATGCACAAATTTTGTATACTAGGCCTCTAGTGTATATATGTTCACCTTGTTTTATCCAGTCTTTCCTACACCCCTCCCCTCTAACATTAGTTAGTCTGTTCCATGCATCCATGTGTCTGGTTCTATTTTGTTCATCAGTTCATTTTGCTCATTAGATTCCACATATAAGTGAGATCACATATTTTTCATTCTCTGACTGGCTTATTTAGCTTAGCATAATAATCTCCAGGTCCATCCACTGCTGTCTCAAACGGTAGGAGATCCTTCTTTTTTTACTGCTGCATGGTATTCCATTGTATAAATGTACTACATTTATATCCACTCATCTACAGATGGCCACTTGGGCTGTTTCTAGATCTGAGCTATTTAAATAACACTGCTATGAACATAGGGGTGCATGTATTCTTTCCGATTGGTGTTGTGCAATTCTTAGGATATATCCCCAAAAGTAGAATCAACACATAGAAAAATCATACAATGGCAAAATACCTAAACAACAGATAATTTGTGAGATACATTTAGAGATATTTCGTTATATTATTTATTATCTATGAGTCTCTCTTCATTCTTTATGGCTTCAATTAAATACATTTTTAGTTAAAATATTGGTAGCATTTAAATTTTTTAAATAATAAATTTTCAGAGACTAAGAAATGTGAAAAACTCTCTGCTTTTTCTGTAATCTTGTTTATGCAGTTAGAAAATTACATAATCCCAGGGATACACACATGTGCTTATGTGAAGCTATGTTCTCTTTCTCCACCCCCTGTCTCTTCCTCTCACATACACTCAAATATAAGTGCACAAAATAATAAGTTGTATATAATTTCTAAGTATATATGGTAGTCATATTGTTTTCTGTTTCTTTCAAACATGATTTGTTTGGTTTAAAAACAACAGAATATCTACAGATTGAAAGACAAATGCAAGTACTTGATAATATTAGCAACATATTTACTAATGGAAAGTATATATATTCCTCCCAATATTGGCTGTAAAGTGATGAAATCATGTTAGAGAAATTGTTAAAGAGAATAACTTTTAATGTTTACAGTTCATGAAACATCCTGACAGAGGAACAGAACCCAGACCACTGTGTGTGTAGTTTTTTTCTTTTTTTATCCAAATCTCAAAGCCCTCTTCCTGAAAATAAGAGGATTTAGGTTTATACTTGTGATCCCACTCTATCATTATGTTCTCAACCTAGAGCAAAAAATAATGGATCCATACTACATAAGTGTATCCTCCATGCATAGGAAAGATAAGGAGCAGAGATATAAAATATAGTGTTCTCAATATTTTGAAGCTACGGTTGCAAAAAATAGCACCATATTTTTAAATTATTTTTTTCTTAAAGGCTAGGTTTCTTTCATGCACCAAACATTGCAAAGGTTGTTAAATAATATGAATTAAAAAAAAATAAAAGAAATATGCAAAATCACCGTATTTCATTATTTCAAAGCAGCATGATTGAATGGGAAAAGCACAAAACCATAAATTATGAGGATATATTTTTCTGTCTGAAATCTGCTATGAAGCCCTGGCTGGTCTGGTTCAGTTGGTAGGAGCATCATCCCATGCACCAAAAGGTGGCAGTTTTGATTTCAGATCAGGGCACATACCTAAGTTTCCAGTTCAACCCCTGATTGGGGTGCCTATGGGATTCAACCAATCTATGTTTCTCTCTCACATTAATGTTTCTCTCTCTCCATCTCTCTTCCTTTATCACTAAAAGAAATCAATAAAAACCTATTTTTTTTTTTTTTAAAAAGCAAGGTGGACAGAATCACTTACAAAAATAAATGCATCAGTAAATAAAATATGCTATTAACTAATGATGTGGTCTTTTAGTCATCTTATGCCATGACCACTTCATTTGTGAAAACAGAGTAACTCCACAGGCCACAATGATAAATTGGTTTAAAGTAGAATAAAAATCTATCTATATAAAAGCCTAAGTGACCATCGCAACCAAACGGACAACCAAACAGGCTGTGTGGGGTGACCAGGCCGACAGGGCAGTTTGTGAGGGGCAACCAAATGACTGAGCAGCAGGCTGCATGAGGCGACCAGGCTGGCAGGGGGGGCAGTTGGGGACTACCAGGCTGGCAGGGGGTGGGCAGTTGTAGGTGATCAGGCCAGCAGGCAGAGGCAGTTAGGGGTTATCAGACTGGCAAGGGGGTAGTTAGGGGTGACCAGGCTGGCAGGGGGGCAGTGAGGGGCAATCAGGCCAGCAAACAGAGGTGGTTAGGGGTGATCAGACTGGCAGGGGGACAGTTAGGGGTGATCAGGCTGGCAGGGGGGCAGTTAGGTGTGATCAGGCAGGCAGACAGGTGAGCGGTTAGGAGCCAGTGATCCAGGATTGTGAGAGGGATGTCCAATTGCTGGTTTAGGCCCAATAACCGACAGTCTGACATCCCCCGAGGGGTCCCAGATTGGAGAGGGTGCAGGCTGGGCTGAGGAGAACCTCCCCCGCCCCATGCACAAATTTTGTGCACTGGGCCTCTAGTATATCTATAATAAGGATACCAAATAAAATAAGAGATCTTCCCTCTTCATTCCTTCCTCCTTCCTTTCCTCCCTCCCTTTCTCCTTTCCTCCCTTACTCCCTTCCTTCTTTCCCGGTGTCTCTCTTCCCTGAATTGTAATGATAAAAGTTGAGGATAATTTCTAGAACTCTGACAAGTTTAAATTTTAAATAAGGATTTTCTTTACAAAAGCAGGAGACTATTGCTTCTTATTATTTCAGTAGAGTTATTTAAATAACTTTGAATACATGAAGTTAAACAATTTGAAATCCAAGTAAAGATATTCCATGAAATAAAAAAGAATGCTTTAATTATGCCTTGAATATACTCAGTCTGATTACAGTGAATATTCCTCACAAAAGTAGTCTTTTCATTTCACTAACAAAGGAAGGTGAGTTTATTTATGAGACATAACAAAGAAAACTGGAATCTTATAGACCTCTTTAATGGCATCCTAACAATACAATGCCTAATAATAGAGCCAAACAATGAAACTATTAATAGGCAAAAACAATCCTAAGAAGAAAGAATAACATAAAATTTGAACTTGCAGGTCAAAATAATGTGCTTAAGAAATTAACACATAGTATTTGTCTGACTTTCATTTCTTATTTTTCACATACAACATAGCTATTTAAATGAGTTTGAATGTGCTATGCAATGCTAGATTCAAAATTTTAAAATTTATTTCTATTTTTCTGTTATTATAAGCATGCATCTCGATTCTAAAATGTACACATTCTGTTGTTTTAATACAGGCACATAATTCACACAGTATTGATCTCAATGTCTTCCCAGGAAGCAGATCACAGCAAGAAGCATCTGATGTGCTTTATTTAAAAAAATCACCCTTTCACCAGTCTATTTGTCTTTGTAAAGGACGGCTGTATAACTGAAAGAAAAGGTGTGCTTTAGTGGAAATATAGCCAAACTTGAGTTCCAAAAACTTTACTTTGATCCCTGGCATTATCTGTTATTATCTCTGACCTTGGCTCAAGCTCTTAAACTTCCTGGATCACAGTTTTGGCAATTATATAATAGAAATTGAAATGCTATATCAAGTGTTCTGGGGGAAAAAAATCAGCAAATAACATCTGAGACAGTATCTCACTCATAGCAGATATACAATCATTACTTGATGATTTGGCTTTAAGATGATTCAGAAGAACTGGAATATAATCACAATTATTGTCCTGAATCTTCGTAGAAAGTTTGGCTGATAGGTACTTTATGTGGAAGTATTAGTTTGCTAGGGCTGCCATTACAATATACCACACCCTGGGTGGCTCAGAGAGAAATTTATTTTCTCGCAGTTCTGGAGCCTGAAAATTTGAGATCAAGGTGTCGACAGGTTTGACTCCTCCTGAGGCCTTTCTTTTTGGCTGGCTGATTGCCACCTTCTTGCTTTGTCCTCACATGCTTTCTTTCTGTGTACACATATCCCTGCTATCTCTCCCTCTTCTTGTAAGGACACTTGCCATACTGGATTAGAGTCCACCCACATACCAACATTATAGGAATGCTGATTAAATATTGCTGAGAGAGAGAAAAAAGGAGAGAGGCTGGTAGAACAACTCTCTGGCTGGGCTTGATAATTGGGAAGTCTGAAGCATCTGTTTATTTTATTATTTTTTTATTGTATTTATTTATTTATTTATTTTTATTGTTTTAAGTATTACAAATAGTAGTACATATGTCTCCTTTTTTTTTCCCCCCATTGACCTCCTCCCAATCTCCCCTACCCCCCAGTACATGCCTTCACCTGCCCGCTCTCCCCCCCGCCCCAGTGTCTTGTACCCATTGGTTGTGCTTATATGCATGCGTACAAGTCCTTCGGTTGGTCTCTTACAGCCCCCCTCGCCCAACCTCCCCTGTCTTCCCAATGTAGTTTGACACTCTGTTCAATGCTTCTTTGCCTCTGTATCTTTTTCCCACCATTTCTTTCCTTTAAAAGGTTTTGCCTTTGCAGACTAGAAATAAACATATAATAACAAAACAAAACAAAACAAAAAAATGTTTGAGTCCCAATTTCAATGTCCAACGGTTCTGAGTCCCCGTTTCAATGTCTAACAGTTCCTTATGTGTACATGTCAGCAATGATATCTGGATGGTGGGCACATGGTGGCAATGCAGGTCCGACCCTCTCTGGTTTGGTCCTAGATAACCTGCAGCGGTGCACAGCTGCTGACTGCTTGCGTGGCAAGGCGTTGTCAGCGTCTTCCATCTCTGGACTGTTTTTTCCTCTTGTCTTCGTGGTTGGAGCACACCTGTCAATTCCTCTCTGTTGCAGGAATCCACCTGGTCTTGGGGTTGTTTTCTGAAAATATACAAATATATTCTTGACCACAAGTTAATAAAGGAATCTTTTCTATATAATTGATTTGGGATCCTTTTTATTTTTGTTCAAATGATTTTCCTTTGTCTTATTTAGACCCCATGTGTGTTTTTAATGGCTGTCTTGCTGTTAGCATTACAAATGAAAATTAATTTTGTAAAGTAAAAATTTTCTAGATGTAATTTACTTATAGGATATTTTTTCTTACATGATATTGCCCTACTATCTCCCCCCCTTTTTTTTTTTATTAATGGAGGTTTTTGTAAATTTTATAATGCAGTCTTGATAATTTTAAATTTAATTTTTTTTTTTTTTTGCCCACACATATGACTGCTTTAGGTTCATTGCATATTCAGGAATTTTACCATGAGATGAACTACCAATAGAAATTTTAGTTATTACTTTAAGAATAGTCTTTTGTCCAGTACAATTAAATTTACTTGAATATTCACTTATTTCAATTAACCTATTTAAATTAATCTGAAAACTTGATTACTATTTTACTGTCAAATTTAATACTCTACCAACAATCTTAGTTTACTCTGTAAATATTAGTGGGAAGGATTATTTGCATTCTTGAGTGGGCCCTGAGCATTCCAGATGCTAGGCTGAATTTAGATATAGGGCAGATGCTGTCGGCCAAGTCTCTTGTCTGTTACCTGGGTCCCGATCTGAGCTGAGCCAAGTCTCTGTCTGTCACATCTGTTTATTTTAAAAGAGCAAAAAAATCAGAAAAGGGAGTCATCTCAGTCACATTCATGGAATGGCAGTATGTAAAATTTTTAATGCATATGGTAATATTTTTAATAGTTTATTCTCCTCTTCTAGCTTTCCCTACTGGAAAAGGCTGGATTTGGAGGTGTCCTTCTATATGTTGATCCTTGTGATTTACCAAAGACTGCAAATCTTGACGATGACACCTTCATGGTGTCACTGAATCCAGGAGGAGACCCTTCTACGCCTGGTTATCCAAGTGTCGGTAAGTTCCCTGATAATCTTCATTATTCTTGTATGCATTACAAGGCTACAATGTATAAACACATGCTACCTAAACTAAGCAAGGAATAGTAAAGTCAAAGAATTCTTACCACTCCATATTTTAAAATAGTGAATTTTGTATTTTCTCAGACTATAGACTACTCATTTGTTTATATATACTAGTATATATGAGGCCCGGTGCACGGATTGATTTCAGAGAGGAAGGGAGAGGGAGAGCTAGAAACATCAGTGATGGGAGAGAATCATTCATCGGCTACCTCCTGCATGCCCCACACTGGGGATCAAGCCTGCAACCTGGGCATGTGACCTTGACAGGAATTGAACCTGAGACCCTTCAGCCTGCAGGCCAATGCTCTATCCACTGAGCCAAACCAGCTAGGGCTGGAATAGATATTTTTAAAAAGTCTTTAATAGATTATCTGTCTTCATAAATTACAGTACCATGAACAAAGAAAAACATATTTTATATGTTATTATTGATTGTTTGAGAAGAAAAATTAACACCATGTATGATGGGCAATCCGTTGGTGGAAAACATATACACAAAATGTCTGCTGCTTTGGGATAGCTGTAATAACTTTAAGTCCAAAGTCTGGGGGTATATTTAATTAAGTTAGATGAATAAAGTAGTGAGAAAAGAGTGGAGTTAATATGATCAATTTTTGTGGTTCCCTAAGAGAAAGGATCTCATTGGTTTGGCCAGTCTCTGGCAGTATAGAGGTGGCCTTCTTTGCATCAGACATCCTTCTCTTTCCCTGGAAGCTGTGTTCATGATAGAGGGGTCATGTGGCAGAGAAAAGATAACTGTGATTTGAACAGGTGCTCATTCATCATTGAATTTTTGTCCCATGTGCCATTGACAGGTATTACATTTATACAGTCTTGGCTGAGGAAAAAGCTCCTTGGGCCTTCTTCCAGGGTGATACTAACCCATTAACCATGACATTTCAGCCTGTAATTAAACTACCAAAACTTTTATGCAATTATTTGTGTGTTCTGCCAATATTTTCCTTGTTCTCCACAAAATATCACAAAAGATTTTACTAATTATCTTACTCAAGTCCAGCAGGTGTGACTTTACCAATCAATCAATAAATTTCTCCAAGAAATAAATAAATTGAGGTATGAGTTATAATTTATGATTTGTGTGTGTGTGTGTGTGTGTGTAGGGGGGTGTCTACTGATTACTACTCTGTTTTCTAAAATACTTCTTTAACCCAGATAAGAATTTTTTGGGGGGCCTCATTGATCTGTGTTTTGTATGGGCTACTGTTTCATTAGTACAGTATTTAGGAGGTGTTCATCTGTAATCTCTGTGCATCAGAAATATCTGTCCAGCTCTCTTATTTGCAGATGCTCTAGAATTCTCTGGTTTTAATGCCTCAGTTTAGGGAGGTTGCACATGGCAGCTAAGTGTTTGTGACAAATCAATGGGCTGCAATGCTATTGAAAAGTAGGCACTTTAAGAATACTCTGCTTAAGTTGGCAAGTTGCCCAGCTGACAACATTTACTCTTAACATTATTCTGACGCAGGTCATTTCATAAATGTAGAATTCAGTCAAGTCTAGTAAAATGTTGGCTAGTCTTGAGCAATCTCAGAATGCTTTCTTTTCTTTTCAAGTAATTTCTATTTACAAAAAATTGCAAATATAGTTACTATATATACATTTATCCCAGAGTCTATACAATAAAACTATCAAAGTCATAAAATTAGCTTTGATACAATGCCGTTAACTAATTATAGACTTATTTTTCAGATTTCCTCAATTCTCTTACTGTTTTGTGTTTTTCTGCTGCCACATCCAATCCAGAATTCCATACTGTATTTAGTTTCCTAGTTTACTTAATCCTCTCCAATCTGAAAGGCTTTCTTTCATTGCCTTGACCCTTTCAAGAATATTGGCAGTTGATTTTGTAGAATGTCCCTCAATTGAGCTTGCCCAGTGTTTTCTGATGATCATATTGTGGTTCTGCATTTTTGGCAGGGATACTGCGGAAGGGATGATGTGCCCTTCTCAGGGCATCACATAAGGCTGTGCATACTGTGCATGTGTCTCATGTCTCATGATGCTAACTTTAATCCCTTGTTCATGGTGATGTCTGACAGTTTGCTCCACTGTATAGTTACTATTTTTTCTTTTATAGTTAATGAATGTCTTCTGGAGAGATATTATGAGACTATGTAAACATCTTTTTTCTTATCATACTTTTCCTGTAAATATTAGCATCCATCAATGGTTCTTATTTTATTAAATTTTTTATTTGGTATTTGCCCAGTGATGATTTTCCATTTCCATCATTCCTTTACTTGCCACCTACATTCTTAAACAAAGATAAAATAACATTATTTTCTGCAAAATATAAATCAGAATTTTTAAATTTAATGGCAAAACAACAGTTTAATACATGATATTATCTACTATATTACTCATGTACTTATAAATTATTCACATGAATAATTATTTTACAAATATAATGCCAGAGTGAGGAAGGAAGAGGATCTCTTTTGTACCTATAAAACACAGAAAAGGCACATATACAGTCCATTGTATTTCTCTTTTTGCCCTGCATGCTAAGAATCTCTGATTAACTGCAATGATTTATACCCCTGTTTTAGATTTATTTATCCCTGTTTGTTGAAATTTTCTTAATTGTTTTTGTCTTATGGTTTTACTCACATTAAAAAAACAATGCAACCCTCCTCAAAAAATTTTGGGGGAGAAAGAAGGAGAAGCCAGGTTGTGAACTGTAAATAAAAACTACAAATAATAATTTGTTCAAAGTGAACAATAGTACCTGAACAATTATTAGAGCAATTAATGCAAAACTACAGTATTTTTGGGGGAAAAGGAGATCCTAATATATGGTGACAGGAGAAGATTTGACTTTGGTGCAATATACAGATCTTACAACATAGAAACCCACACTTGAAACCTATATGTTCATGTTGACCAATGTCACCCCTATAAATTTAATAGAAACAAAAATACCTCTTTTACCAGTTTTAGAAACTTTGTTTTATTAACTAACCTAAGATGATTAAGTTCCAAAGGAGTAGAGATTGACTAAAATCTAAAGAGGTGTTTGTGTTTGTTTGTTTGTTTCTTTGTTTTTAATATAAGCAAAGTAAACAAAATAGTATAATGAACTCTCTGAATGCCTCCTTTGGCATCATCAACTACACACATTCTACCAGGATATGTTTTGTACATCCCCTTACACCCCACATCACCCTTGCTATTTTTGCAGATAAACTTTACATACATTGAAATGCACACATCTTAATTGGCAAAAGAGTACACCCATGTGATCTCTATGCCTCTTAACTGACCAAAGAATACATCCATATACTCACCCATGTAATATACATACACCCATGTTTGTTTGTTTTTTTATAGTTTTATAAAACACTTCCATCACCTTTGAAAGTTCTTAGTGCTTTCAGTCACTCCACATCACCAGCCCCAGCTAACCACCCTCTCACTTTTCTCATGCTACAAAACTTAGATCATCATAAAAATGGAAATAGGCAATATGTATGTATTTCTGTGTGGGCTCTTTTGTTCGGTGTGGATGTTTGGTAGTTCATTCCCTTTGATTGCTGACAATTACACCACAATTTTTGTATTGATTCAAGGAGGGGTTTTTTATGCTGATGTACTCTTCTATAACACATGATCCAAATGACCTGTCCAGACAAGACACAGGGACTTCCTGTATGGTAGTTCTGCTCAGTACGTCTCATTGCATATCCAAATAGTTCTTGATTATTTTAGAATTAGAGCAAAGAGTAAAAGTGTTTAAATAACTTTTGCTCATATTACACACAAAAAAAGAATGTCTTATTCTTTTAACAAACCCAAGCTTTAACTTCAGGTAGCCTATTAATTATCTTTTCTGAGCCTTATTTTATTCAAAATTAAGAAAGAGGAATATCTATGCCAGTATCTATACCTGTAGCCCACAGATTGTTAGTAAGGAAATGCAAAACCTCACGCTCCACCCCAGATTGATATAGGAATTGATATAGGAACTTTGAGTGAGGGGCCCACCTTCTGTGTCTTAACAGACCCTCCAGGGAATTCTGATACAACTGAATTTTGAGAACCACTAAACTATAGAAATATATTCTTTGTCTCCCACTGCGGCTACTGACCTAAACTTTGTGATCTCATCTTATATTGCTGCCTTTAATTTTGTTGTCTCCACTTCAGTTAGGACTGAGAAACGTGTGTGTTTTGGATCCTCAAACAATTTTGTGCTCAGTGGGCTCTCAGTAAATATTTGTTGAGTGAATTACTCGTTCTGTTAACATGGCTAACTTTCTTCGATGATTCTTATCCTGGGCTATACCTTGACTTTAATGAACCTAATTAAAATTCATTTTTAAATAGTTTGCATAAGCATTTACCCATGATAGGTTTGTTTACAAAACATATAATTGTTTTTTTCTCTGTAAAGGCTTCTCTCAATTCTCTCTCATCTCTCCTGCCACTCAAAATAGCAGAAAATCCATTGATTCAAAAAGTTTGAAATTCTAATTAAGGTGTTAGGATATCAAAAGTTCAAATCTATTATCTTAATTTCTATGATATGTTATCAACTATGTCAAGGATTACATGTCTAAAATAATTTAAAAAATGCATCATAAATGCTTTTACCAATTTGCTAAAAGTTTTTAGCTACTTTAAATTATATCCCAAGCAAATCTCATCTAGAAAATTGTAATTTTTGAATACTAACTGACATGTAGCACAATTCTATTTTCAGCTTGATGCACAAGCAACTTGAAAATGTTACCTAGGGATGCATGTAAATAAGTCTTAAAAACTGATATTTGTAGTAACTGATCATAATTGTAACGCCAGTGATCAGTTCTAACCCAGATGTACTTGGCTAAAATTATTAATCAAACAGGTACATAGGGTGAGACTCAAAACAAAGAGGTGATCAGAAAGATATGCGGGGAGCGTAACAATGGGAAGATAAGAAATGGATATCTTAAAAGGAGTATTCTACTTGATCTATATTGAAAGTGGAAAAGAAAACTATTTTTCCAATTTCTAGCACTAAGATTGTCTTATATCTGAAGGACTAAAAATAGTAATCGGAGTTATAAATCCTTTCCATATGCTTCCTTTAATAATTTATCTTCTGAAATTCTGCTGCCTACAGAGTTGATTTTAATGTTAGTACTATCTCCAGACAATTGCCTGGCTAATCTATGGACTACTAGTTCATTGAAATCCAAGATATTTATTTTATCTTGACTTAGACTTAATTCTCCAGATCCACTATTTCCTGAAATCCATCCCATTTTAATGCTGTGTCTGTATTTGTTATAATCCTGTTTGTTTGTACTTGTTGTTGTTGTTTTTCTTTGCTTTAAATTCTAGAGAGGAAAGTCAGAAATTTCAGTGGTTTTACTCTAGTGGAGGGTATCAAACAGCATAGTTTATTTAATATTCCCAGTGTTATAGTTCAATGGATCTGTGTTGTTTATGTACTGTCTGTTCAACATCCTCTCTGCCAACCAAGACCTTTAAAGAATATCAGTGTAATTTGTGACAAGTCTTCACTAGGTGTTCTTGGTCCAGTTACCTTGACAAATGTCTAAAGGCTGACTGGAGTTGATACTAAATCAACTGAGACAATGTTAAACTATTCCCTGACTAGAACAGCAGAAAATGTAAATATATGCCTAGTTGTCAAAGCAAATGCTAGATATTCACAGCATGAAATACCTCATCAATCGGTGAGGAAACAATAAAGTATCCATATTTTTACTATTTTAAGGTAAATGGTAGTTCTTGTATATGTCCTAAAGGCTTCAGATTTATAGGCAATATTGTTCCACTTCTTTCTTGGAACCATTTAAAGAGATGCTCATTGTTAAACTGTTTACATTTTTTTCCAGAAAGTTTAATTCACAACATATTAAGAAAAGGGCTTATTTAAAAATCACAGGGTTCCTTTCAAAATCAAATTTTTTTAAATGTATATTTATTGTTGAAAATATTTTTCCCCAGTGACCCTCCTCTACGCTGCTCCATATGTGCTTCTTTATCTCAAACAGGGAAATTTCCAGTTGATTGTATCAATGTCTCCTTTTAAAAAACATTTTTGAATGAATACTGTTCTTATGAAATGTGTGTCACTTAATACATTAGTCACTCAGAATGTTCTTTAAATTAAACACATACTCTATCTGTTCAGGAATCAAGTTTCCACAGAGGTCCATGTTGATTCTAAGAGGCTGCTGAAATCTACTGCTTAAAAATGAAATGATTCTTCAATGCATTTCCATTGCAATCAATAAAATGTTAACGAACAAAATCATTTAGTCAATTTAAAAATTGAAGTGGCTTTATTGAATGATTCATGAATTGGGCAGTGTCCACTGTAAACAGAGAGGTGCTCTGAGAATGCAAAAAAGGAAAGTTTTTATGGGCAGAACCTGGGCAGGACAAGCTGGTTGTTAATAAAAGAAAAGAAAGGGTGTTTGTTGTTGTTTTTCCAGGCAAGGTGCCTTTTTGTGGGGGGAAGGGAGGTAGGGTTCCTATCAGGCAGATGCCTCATTAGTCTCCATCCAGGAATTCTAGACTGGTTTAGGATCACATTCCTGGGAGGGGATGAGAGTGCAATTAAGTCTTGGTTTGCTCTCCTGGGTGCAAGTGACTCCACCTTGGAGCTGCAGTTTCTGTTTAATTTTTATTTTTCAACTTCAGTTGGCATTCAATATCATATTAGTTTCAGGTATACAGCATAGTGATTAGAAGTCATACAACGTATGAAACGATCTTATTTTGCATCTACCATACATAACTGAGGTCATTGAGATTTATGAAAATAAGTTGCATTTGGTGTGATATCAGCAGACAAATGATCCAAATCTAATGCTGAACAAAGTTTAGCTTCAGTTGTATTTGTTTTTTTCCTACTTTCAATACACGCTTGAGGGTCACATTGAAGGTGAGATATAATGGTAAAATTATAAAGCTTGCCTACAGATTTAAACTGTATCAATATGAAGTCAGAACAAATTTAGATTGAATCACATGCAATTTTCAATATTCTTTCAAAGTACTGTTTAATACGTTTACCTATAGAAATGGAAAATGCATATAACAAAATAAATTAATTGAACAATTATTTAAATAAAATGTAAGGGAAAACAGCAAGGACAAAATACTTTTAGTTTTTCAATCACAAAATTATGAATATTATTTTAGTGAAAAAGATGCAAAACTGTGTCATTTTCCCAACTTTATAAACCTTTTTATTTAATAGCTTTAAACTGTGGAAAATATAATCATCTAATTGTCTTTTTCAAAGATTCAAATTATTAATGCAATCATTAGTACAACCATCTTTTCAAGGAACTGACAGTAGCTGAGCAGAAAATACCAGCTAAAATAGCATAAAAGAACAGGAATGAACCTGAGAAATAATAAATCATGCTGATGAACATAGTTAATTTTACTTTTCCCAGCCAGTTTTCATGCTTTCTTGTCTGCTCAGGTCAGGAACCATAAATGGCTACAGTATCAAATATGACCTTTCACAAACTTTCTTTTGAGAAAATATCATTAGTACAATTATTGTCACATGCAAACTTAAGAAAAGTCTATTTTTGTGTATGGTGTAAGTTGGTGGTCTAGTTTCATTTTTTGCATGTATCTGCCCAATTTTCCCAACACCATTTATTGAAGATACTGTCTTGACTCCATTGTATGCTCTTGCCTCCTTTGTCAAATATTAATTGAGCATAGTGGTTCGGGTCAATTTCTGGGTTCTCTATTCTATTCCACTGATCTATATGTCTGTTCCTGAGCCAGTACCAGGCTGTTTTGAGGACAGTGGCTTTGTAATACAGCTTGATATCTTTTATTGAGATCCCTCCTACTTTGTTCTTCTTTCTCAGGATTGCTGCCACTATTTGGGGTCTTTTTTCTATTCCAGATGAATTTTTGGAGAGTTCTTCTAGGTCTGTGAAATATGCCGTTGATGGTTTAATGGGGAATGCATTGAATTTATAGATTGCTTTGGGTAGTATGGACATTTTAATGATGTTGATTCTCCCAATCCATGAACATGGTATGTTCTTCCATCTGTTTATGTCTTCCTTGATCTGTTTTTTCAGGAAGTAGTTTTCTGAATAAAAGTCAATACAGTCTGTTTTTATATTCACTGTCAAATGATAAAGGCAACATAAAAAAGAGCAATTTTTTAAAAAAAATTCTTAACTATTTATTATGAAGAATAGGTTTTCAGTATTATACCGTAGAAGTGTCACGTATAATTTTCATAATCTTATCTATTAAGTTTCAAGGCCTTAAGAAGTTCATTTCCAAAGCATAGTCAACCCTAAAGTATACTTTGTTGATGTATTTCAGCAACTAAGATGTAATTTTCTATTTTCTAGTTATTGGAAGAAAATAATATGTATTATACCAAACCATTCTAAAAATTAGTACTTAGTTATACAGAGAATATATACAATTTTTCCTCATACATGTGGAAATGCCATGCTCTATTTATTGTTTAACTATCCCTAAGCAAGTTAAGGTTATTAAGAGTTTCATTAACTCCTTTTTTATTTTTAATTATTTTTCAGCTTTATTGAGTGCTACTTGACAAATATAAGTGTAATATATTTTAAGTTTACAACATTATGTTTTGATATATGTATAAATTGTGAAGACTTTCCACCATTGACTTAACAAATCCATCATCTCACAATATTTTTTGTATGTATGAGAACACTTAAGTTCTACTCTCATAGAAAATTTCTACTATACCTTACAATATTCTCAACTATAGTCACCATGTTATACATTAGATCCTCAGATCTTACTCTTATTATAACTAAGTTTGTTCCCTTTTGCCAAATTCTCCTTATCCCTCTTCTCCCAACTCTTCTATGGCAACCACCATTACACTCTGTTTCTGTAAGTTCAAATTTTTTTTTTTTTTTTTAGAATCCACATATATGTGATACCCTGCAGTATTTTTCTTCTCTGCCTGGCTTATTTCACTTAGCTTCACTTAGTATAATGCCCTCCAGTTTCATCCACAGTGTTGCAAATAGCACAATTTTTTCCGTGTTTTTTATTATTTTTTTTATTTTCTTTCTTTATTGTTTTTTGAGCTGAATACTTTTTGTATACAATATTTTCCTTATCCATTCATCTGTTGACTGGCACATAGGAAGTTTTTCATACTTTGGCTATTGGAAATAATGCTGCCCTGAATATAAGAATACAGACATCTATTTGAAATAATGACTTCATTGCCTTTTGATACACAGACAGAAGTGGAATTGCAGGATCATATGGTAGTTTTATTTTTAATTTGTTAAGGAATCTTCATAATGTTTTCCATAGGGGCTGTACCAATTTACATACCCATCAACAGTGTAAAAGAATTCCTTTTGCTCCACATCCTCATCAGCATGTGCTTCTTTTGAATTTTTGATAGAAGACATTTTAACAAGTGTTAGAATTTGCATATTTTGGATATTAACCCCTTATCTGGTAGGAGTTTTGAATTTTTTTCCCCCATTCCACATGCTACCTTTTCATTTTGTTGATTGTTTCCTTTGGTGTGTAATAGAGTTTTAGTTTGATGTGATCTCGTTGTTTATTTTTGCTTTTGTTTCCTTTGTTTTTGGTGCGTCAAATCCCTCCAAAAATATTATTAAGACCAATGTAAAAGGGCTTACTCCGTATGTTTTCTGCTACTAGTTGTATGTTTTCATGTGTTATCTTCACACCTTTAATTCATTTTGATTTGATTTTTTGTTGGTTGGATTAAGTAGTAGTCCAGTTTTATTCTTTTGCATGTAAATATCAACTTTCCCAAAACCATTTATTTATTTATTATTATATTATTACAAATATTGTTATTATTTCACTTGCTTTCATGGAGATTTCAGGTTCTGGAGTATGCATATCCATTTGCCAGAAAAATCCACATCTCTCATTTTCTGAGAATTCCCACTAAGAATTAGTTTTGTTTGAACTGCCCCAGGTCAAATTGAACATCTGGAAAAGAACTTATGTGTCAGCTGAAGTTGTGCACCTTTAAATACCCTAGTGAACAAGTTCTAGAAGGAGGATTGAGGTAGGGTTCCATTTTGTGTAAAATCTATGGATATATTTAAACATTTCATTATAGGGTCAAATTAGACTGTTTGTACATGAACAGATAGTAAAGTAAAATTTGGCAATTATCCAATTATCTTGTTCATTATTCAAGAGACTAACCTTTTTCCATTTCATAGTCCATGCACCTTTGTCCTAAACAAATTTAACAAATATGCATGGGCTCTCTTTGTGTGTTATTGATTTATGTGTCTGTTTTTTTTTCTTGTTTTTTTTTTTCTAATAACTAGAGGCCCAGTGCACGAATTCATGCATGGGTAAAGTCCCTTGACCTGGCTGGCAATCAGGGCCAATCAGGGATGGCTGTGGGGAGGGACCACAGGAGGTTGGCCAGCTGCTGGAGGTTGTCTGTGGGAGCGCACTGACCACCAGGGGCAGCTCTTGTGTTGAGCATCTGCCCCCTGGTGGTCAGTGTGCATCATAGCTACTGGCCGGTTGGCCAGTCATAGTGGTCACTTAGGTTTTTATATATGTAGATATACTATTTGGATATTTTTATAATGTAATTTGTAATCTCAGAAAATGTAATGCCTTTATCTTTTTTTTCTTTTTTCTTTTTTTTCCCCATCAAGGTTGGTTTGGCTCTTTGGGATAGTCTTCATTCTTTATTAATTTTAATGTTGTATTTTCTATTTCATTAAAAATCTTAATGCCATTAGAATTTTGATAGGGATTTCATTGAATCTGTAGATTGCTATGGGTATGATGGACATTTTAACAATATTAATTCTTATAATCCAAACACATGAGGCATTTATACATTTAGCTGTGTCTTTTTCAGTTTTTTCACCAACATCTTATAGTTTTCAATGTATAGACATTTCACCTAATTGGATAAATTAATTCCCAAATATTTGATTATTATCGATGCTATTGTAAATGGGATTGTTTTCTTAATTTATCTTTCCAATAGTTTGTTGTTATTGTATAGAAACACAACATATTTTTGTATATTCATTTTGTATTTCACAACTCTACTGAATTTGTTTATCATTTCGAATATTTTCGGGGAAGTGTTTTTTGGAAATACATATATGTCATCTGCAACAGAGACAATTTTTATTCTCTCATATTGATTTGGATGCCTTTTACTTTTCTTTCTTGCCTAATTGCTTAGGCCAGAATGTTCAGTGTTATGTTGAATGAAAGGAGTAAGAGTAGACATTCTTGTATTTTTCCTGACTTTGAAGGAAAGGCTTTTAGCTTTCCAATAGTTATTATAATGTTAGCTAGGGCTTGGCATACATATATGGTCATATTTAATATATTGTGTTATATTGAGTCATGTTTCCTCTATACTCAAGTTGTTGGGAATTTCTTTTATCATAAATGGATGTTTAATTTTGAGAGTTATTATTATTATTTTTTAACTGTAATAGGATGTCTTTTTGGTATCTATTGAGGTGATCATGTAATTTTAATCCTTCATTCTGTTAATGTAGTGAATCACATTGCTTTGCATATGTTGAACCATCCTTGAATCCAAGAATTAATCTAACTTGGTCATGGTGTATTATCCTTAATGTACTTCTTCCTGAATTCTGTTTACTATTACTTTGTTGAGGATTTTTGCATCTATGTCAATCAGGGATATTGGCCTGTGATTTCCTTTCCTTTCTTTCCTTCATTCCTCTCCCCCCCCCCCCCCCCCAGGGTAATATTGACATTATAAAATGAGTTTGGAAATGTTCCATCCTCCTTTTGGTTTTGAAAAAGTTTGAGAAGGATTGTTACTACTTCTTCTTTAAAGGTTTGTTGGAATGAAGCCATCTGATCCTTCACTTTCATTGTTGGGAGGGTTTTGATTACTGATTTAATCTCCTTACTAGTAATTTGTCAGTTCAGAGTTCCCGTTTCTTCATGACTCAGTCCTAGTAGGTTGCACGTGTCTAGGAATGTAACCATTTCTTTTAGATTGTCCATTTTGTTTGCATAAAATAGCTTATGTTAGTCTCTTGGTCCCTTCAACAATCCTGCTTTGGTTCCCTAAATTAATAGTATCCAATAATATAATATTAGATTTTATTAACAATCATTTGCTTCCTAAATAGTTTTCAATCATTCACTTATAACTAATGTATTTTAGGTAACTATAAAAATTCTAAAATGTGTTATCCAATGTAAACTAAGGTGTACTCATCACCTATATAGAAGTTTACTATCAGTTTTAATATAAACTTAATTATATAGTCATATATATTTAAAATATAGCATTTGACCTTTGTGTATTTTATTTTTCCATTTGCAAAACCTATTATAGTAATAATGTTTTGTTTCTTTATAGTTTTACTTCAAATTTACTATAAAATAGATCTAAACTTTAACTGGAAAAATAGCTAAATAAGTCAAGATATGTATATATATATTTTCAGCTCTCCATTGAGAGAATGGAAAATCTGGACAGGGCATCAGTATGTCTACTACTAAAAATTGTATTTAACTCCATTATTGGCTGTAAATTTGAAGGGCTAGAATTGCACTATACCTTGAAGTAGTCACTGGCCAGATGTGGCTATTTAATTTTAAATAAAATTAAGTAAAATTAAAAATTAAAAATTCATTTATACTAGCCACATTTAAATGTTCAGTAGCCACTGGCGGTTACTTTAGTGCATTTTCATCATTAAATAAAGTTCTATTGTATTAGAGCTACAGAGTAAGTGCCTAAAACAAAGTGATTTTATACAAAATTTGGTGGGTATCTACTGTTTTTGATCATCCATGAGACCCTTTTTGTATATAACCTTGGATAATTAAAGATTGTTTTTCTTTTTACCCACTTGAATTAGTTAAAATCTATTTAAAAACAGACTAAGAACCACATGTTGGATATGCTTCATGAATTCTTTTATGGTTTAGTGTTGAACCAAAACATAGTTGAGTGCTTCTAAAGTAAACATTTTCCATTTCCAGTATCCTCTGAAGAGTTTTTGAATTTTAAGTATGTAAAATAAATCTTGTAATGCTACTTTAAAGTGTTATTGCATTTGCTTCAAGCTGCTGGCATTGTAAATTTCAGTCTCATACAATTTCATTTGAGAGACGCATGTGGATGAAAAAATGTGTTCTTTTGTTTTGCTTATCCACAGCCACTCAGTCCTAAATTTTTCAGTGAGAATTGAAAAATTAAATCTTTGTAATATTATGTGTTTTTTTTTTTTTTTATATAACCATCTCAGTGTTAGGCATTTAAGAAGTGTAAACATGGACTGCTTTTGTAATAAGCTAAACTCCAGGCTTTATTATCTCTTTTGCATGTAAAATTAGCTCTGTCTAGTGGAAATAGGCAAGGTAATAAACTCTTTCCATGACACTGCAACATAAAATGATGCCACCTGTATATTCACAAAGATTGTGACTTACATGTATATACCACATATGATTATTAAATACCCTATGGCTTTGAATTGGTCAGAGGACTCCTAAAAACCTTTCTTTCTTTTTTATTTTTCTCCTTAACTTTCTGATTAATTCCTCAGACTTTTGAGTAACACTTGCAAAATTATATTCAGCAAATTTATTAAAGAAATGGAGGATTGAACTAAGCTAAAAAGATTTATTTATTATATAATTTTTCAACCTATTATTATTGTGATGTGTAAAATTAAGTAAAGTTGATTTTTTAGATATAACCATTTCAGTGTTAGGCATCAAAATTCCAAAAGCACTGTAGTTGGGAAATTTTCGCAAATGCATTTACCATGAGCTCATTTTTAGAGGAGCTAAAGGACTGTTATTCAGTCAAGCATCCTGTAGGATTGCTGGCCTGCCCCACCTGCCCCTTTCCCTTCTACCCTCTAATCCTTTCTTAGGTTTATGCCCCTACATAGAGATGCATGGTTTGTACCTCAGCTCTTGCACACTTTTAGCTGTTTCTGATGTAAAAATCACTCATACAGAAAGTAGAAAAGAGCAGGGCTTTTAGGTCACATGGTGATGGCAAAGTTAACACCTGCATCGCACATGCTTGTGAGTCAGCAGGAAGCAAAACACTCAGCAACTAAAATGTAGTCTGGTTGATTGTTTAACAATTAAAGTTGTAATTAGATTTATAATTGAATTTTTGGTGTCATCTACAGTCTAGAAAATCAGTGTATTCCAAGTAATCTTTTCCTCAGCATGATCTATTCTAGTTCATTGCTAACCATCTTCAAAATCTGTTTTGTGTGTGTGTGTGTGTTTTTAAACTCAAATTTGAACGGAGCTTTTAAACAGGCTTCTTTAACTAGTCCCTCGGGTGATTTTCCCCATTTTAGTGACAGAATAAAAATGCAATTTTAACCTGTGAAAAATGATAAGTAACATAATACAGATATTTATATTTTCAAGCAGTAGGTTTAAAAGATAATGTACTTTAGGCAATTATTCCTAGAGTACAGATCACTGAAATTTTCATCTGCTCCATAGCACACTTAAGTTGTTACTATGATATCTCTTTAAAAGTCTCCATCATTTTAATATTCCAAGAAAACTTGGAATCCATGATGAATATTAAACTGATAAATATTATTTAATAAGTTCATTAAATATTAAACTTAATATTAAAATAACTATTAAGCACAGGCCAGTTCACAGTTTAGTAACCTGACTCAAAGTGATGTCTGATGTTTCTGGGTTGGCTTTTGCTACACTAGGAAAAACTGTACAAAACCAAGAATATTTCTTTAGGCTTCAGGTATCTATATAATACACAGACCAACCAGGACACTTGTGAGAGTAAATGGGGTAGATATGAATAACTATGTAAAATAACAGGCATTTGGGTGATATGGCAAAACTTAGCTTCTCCAATAGATTTGACCATGGAATCTAGTTGATATTTTGACAGGAGGTGTAATGGGTTGCATTGTATCTCCCACCTCCAATTCATATATTTAAGTATTAATCCCCAGGCCATATTTGGAGATAGGGTCTTTCCCAGTAAGTTAAAATGAGTGCTTTGGTCTGGACCCCAATCAATATAATGCATGCCCTTCTAAGAAGAAATTAGGACAAAGGGGAAGACATAGTGGGAAGACGCCCATCTACAAGCCAAGGAGAGAGTCCTCAGAAGAAACCAACTCTACAGACATCTTGATCTTGGGCTCCTAGTCTCCAGAATTATGTGGTCATAAATTTATTTTGTTTAATCCACCCGGTCTATAGGACTCTGTTACAGTATCCCTAAAAAGTTCATACAAGAGGAAATTACAAAAACATCTTCTCTAACATTATTGTCAAAAATAAATAAATAAATAAATAAATAAATGTCCTAATACATAAAAACCCTGGGTCCATCACATCCACAACACCCGGAGGCTTGACCAACTGGAAGTCAGTCCTGAAGTCAGCGCTGGGTTGCCGTAGCCACACAGCACAGGCGCAGTGACCCAGCACTGACTGCTGAAGGGGCTGTGAATCAGGCCCAGAGAGAGGCCTGAAGAGAGAAGCAGGGTCTGATCCATAGCCTCTGTGGCAGCTGTTGATCAGCACTTGCCTCTTGCTTTCACTCAGGGCCTGGCCAGCAGCCTCGCCTCCATTTCTATCCAGGCCTCCAACAGGGCTGCTGATCAGTCCCGCCTTTCTGATCAGGCCCCATTGATAGGCCTAGACACTGACTGGCATTGAAACTGACCAATTAGAACCAAATCTGGGTGAACTTTGAGGAGCCAATGGCTGACTAGGAGGTGGAGCTTTTGATGCTGACTGGCATAGAAAAAGACCAATCAGAACCAAATTGTCTAGCAGAGGAGGGCAGTTGGGGGCAAGATCAGGGCAGCAGAGGAGGGCCGTTGGGGGTGATTGGGCTGGCAGGGGAGCAGTTAGGTGTTAATCAGGCCAGCAGGGGATTGTTTAGGGGGTGATCAAGTTGGCAGCCAGAAGTGGTTAGGAGCAATCAGGCAGTCAGGCAGGTGAGCGGTTAGGAGCCAGCAGTCCCAGATTGTGAGAGGGATGTCTGACTGCCAGTTTAGGCCTGATCCCTGTGGACATCCCCCGAGGGGTCCCAGATTGGAGAAGGTGCAGGCTCGTTGAGGGACAGCCCTCTCCCCCCACCCCCCAGTACACAAATTTTGTGCACCGGGCCTTTAGTGTGTATATGTATACACACACACACACACACACACACACACACACACAGCAGAAAGGGATCAACTACAGCATGCCTCTGTTTTCACCATTATCAAGAAGAAAAACATAAAATGCTAAGTACATCAACTATTATGGTAGCTCACTAGTTTCTGTTCCTGATCAAGTTTAACTAATTTTTTTTGGCATATGACTTGATAATGTTATCACTTGCCAAACATAGGTATATTGGGAAGAACCTGACAATGTAGGTATCTGCTCTTGAGAGAAAGGTATAGAATCTTGCCTAATAAATTCAACCTGGCACTTCATAGCAGACACTAGGTGTTCACAATGTCAGCATAATAAAGCATGTAGATGGATTCTGGAATACACAAAGCTATGTGAGGAGTGTGATTCCGTGGTAGAAGCTAGAGAAGGAAGAAAGCTTCTCAAAATTACAGAATGGTTACAGCAGGTTAAGGGAGGACATGACTTGAAAAAAAGTCCCTGTAATGGGAAAGATATGATCCATTTTTAAGGATAGTGATGATCAATATTTAACTTTAAATTGTTGCCTTTTTTGTGATTTTTTTTTGTCTATGATTCTACATCTTCTGTGAACATCTACTAAAGGCATCAGCTTTATGTTTAGCTGCTGTGGGATAGAATAGGAAGGACAGCAGCTGCAGATGGAAAGAAGCAGGGAGTTTGGGGCAAACCTAGGATTGGGATTCTGCAGCAGGGCCCACTTACCATGAGGACATTATAAAAAGTATAACAGGGTCCTGGTTTTATAGCAACAGAGGTGCTGGGCAGGTCATCAGTTTAGGAGAGACAGAGGAGCTAAGGGGAAAAAAAACAACAAAAACAAACAAACAAACAAACAAAACAAAACAGAAACTGAGGCCCTAGAACTGGTACTAAGGGTTCCAGGTACCAGGCAAGTCCTTGTCACTGCCATGTGGGCAGAAGTGTGTGGGGGCTGAAAAAGAATACCTTTACTCCCATAATTCAAATGACATACAATAGATTAACAGGAGAAAATGACATTTTAATACATGTGCACAGGTAATTCATGTAAGATGAAGATTCCAAAGACAATGGAGTAAATTGTGTATATAGATCATTTTGGACAGAGGAAAATAATGGGGAAACAGGATCTGAGATTTCAAAGGAAGTAGGCAACTTAGAGATAGTTGAAGAAGAGCAGACCAAACATGGTAGGTCAGTTTTTGCCTCAATGGAACATGGGATGATCTAGCTAACAGGCCTCTGGTTGGTGCCTTCTTAGCTGCCATATTTAATTCAAATCAGGCTAAGATGAATAACCTAAGATTTCTTTCCTGGGACAGGTCTTTTCATCTCAATCTCTTGGCAGCAAAAGGGGAGGATAAAACATTCTTCTATGAGTCTTTTGTTTCTTAATAAATAGATTTAAATAAATATCCCAAAAGGCAAAACTTTGACCCCCTTCAAGTACAAAACTTCCTTGGGTTTCCCTCAAACAAAGTTTGCATTGGTCCTATACCTGTTCTGGAAATGAGCTTCCTCACTGCCAAGTCACCTGAGGTGAAGAGGGAGGTAAGCTCAAGGAATTAGTGAGTCATTACCCTGGTTGGGTTAGATGAGATGCTACAGAGAAAGGAGGAAAGGAAGCAGGGTCTCCACCTTGGTGTTGTACAGAGTTCAAGTGTGGCAATTAGAAATAGGGCAGGAGGTGTTTGAAACAGTCCCTGAAATACCCTCTGGAGGTACTGGTATGATGCGCTGGCATGTAGTTCAAAGCCATTTTCCAGCAGGTGTTAGGAGGATAAGGCAGTCATATGACACATTGACTGCAATCACTAATCAAAAGATAGAGAGCTTGTACGAAATGATGGGGTTGGATCGATGATCCTGCTTTAAGGATCTTTCAGCTTGGAATTGTGAGGGTCTGTTGGCTGAGTGCAGTGTGAAAGGTTCCCGAAGTCCCTATGTTGGTTATTTTTTCTCTGTCTTTAACTGCCCTGCTATATGTGACTAATGATTTATGGGTTTAGAGTTCTGGCACTAGAAGGGATCCTGGAGGTCATGACTTCACTCTACTCTGTTGTGTATAAAAATGAAGAAGTAGAAGACTTATCTACTCAATTGACAATTAAAGAGCTGAGTCTATGAATGATGCCTTCTATTTGTCTTTAATTTGTTATGGTATCTAGCTTGGTACTACGACCACACTATTCCTGCACAAAAGCGTGGCTGTTATTAATGATGATGGCCAGGAACAATAAGTGGCAATCATTACCTGAGGTGCTGACAGCTTTGATAAATATATCTTCTTTCCAAAGAACTGGACCAAAAAATCTTTAAAAAATTGCCTGTAATTTCAGAGGCTTCATGGATCCCCTAGAAGAAATGTCTTTAAAAGAACTCCCCTGTGGGCCTATGGAAACCAGATTAAGAAATCCTGTCCCAGCTGGCTTGGCTCAGTGAATAGAGTGTCAGTCTGTGGGACCTGTGGACTGAAGGGTCCCAGGTTCAATTCCAGTTAAGAGCACATTCCTGGATTGCAGGCTCAATCCCCAGTAGGGGGCGTGCAGGAGGCAGCCAGTCAATGATTCACTCTTTTCATTGATGTTTCTATCTGTGTCCCCATCTCCCTTCCTCTCTGAAATCAATAAAATATATTTAAAGAAAAAAAATTCCTTTCCTCAGGTATCCATTGCCCATCTGGATAGACCCTATATTCAGAGGTAAAAGCTGGAGAATGTCATTTTTGGGATAATATTTTCTTGGAAGAAAAATGATTAAAACTAATAAGGAAATATGTTAAAATGAAAACACTGAGGTTTTCTGAAAGAGAGATAACCTCAACACATCACTATTGAACTAACAAAGAGAATTTGTTTTAGCCTTTTAAGAGTTTTAAATGTGTAGCATGATATTCACAATTATTACTAAATCTCTAATCATTTTATTTTCTCTTCTTTAAACCAGGAATAACACATAGGATAGGAATCACTTTGGCAAATATAATTCAAAAATGTATATTGCCATTTAGTAAGTGCTTTGCTTCATCTGGAATTAATTTATAGAAATAGTGTGATTTAGGAGTCCAACTTCATTTTTTGCTTGTGGATATCAAGCTGTTTTAGTACAATTTGTTAAAAAGATTATTGTTTTTCCATAGAGTGTCTTGGCATCCTTTTTAAAAATCAATTATGCATAGCTGTATACAATTATTTCTTTATTCATGTTGATTTACGTGTCTGTTCTTATGCTAATACCACACTGTATTGATTACTGTAACTTTGTAGTTAGTGAGTTTTGCACTTTGTGGAAGTTGTCAGTCCTTAAATTTTGCTCTTCTTATTTCAATTATTTTGGGTACCTTGTATTTCCATACGAAGCTTGGACTAAATTTTGAAAGGTGAGTGGCAGATGGCCAACCAGACAGGATATCAAATTTCTTGGACAAAATCCTTTTGGAAACAGAAGCATCCGAGGGGAAAACAAAAGGGAATTTATAGCTAAAGTCAAGTATGAGATGGAATCCAGAAAAAGAGCTAATAATCACAAGCACCAAGAAAGAGAGAAATAGGTACTTTGAGATTGTGTGTGGCTGGAGCAGAGGATGGGGAGTTATGTGAGTTGAGGATGGAACATTAGGTGGGGTCAGACCATAAAGCATTACATTTAAAAAGCATTCAATTTTTAAAATATGTACTTTTATTGGTTTTCATAGAGTGGGGTAGGGAGAGGGAGAGGGAGAGATGGAAACATAGATGAGAGAGAAAAATCGACCAGCTGCCTCCTGCACTCCCCCTACTGAGCCTACAACCTAGGCATGTGCCCTGACAGGGGATCAAGGGACTCAAACTGGTGACCTCTTGATGCATGGATTGATGCTCGACCACTGAGCTACACTGGCCAGGCAAAGCATTGATTTTATAGGCAGTCTTTCATCTTGAAGACAGGGTAGAGTCACTAACGTTGATGGCAAGCCTTCTTTGTTGTTCCAGTGGTGAAAGTAAATACTCTCTTCTTTTATTTGTAAAACATAGGCACTCTCCTTGGAGATATATCTATCTATCTACCTATCTATATCTATATCTATATCTATATCTATATCTATATCTATATCTATATCTATTATCTATACACACACTAGTGGCCCAGTGCACAAAATTCATGCACAGTGGGGCAATGTGTTCCTCAGCCAGCCTGCACCGTCTCCAATCTGGGACCCCTTGAAGGATGTCCTACTGCTGGTTTACAGGAATCGTGCCTAAACCAGCAGTTGGACATCCCTCTTGCAATCCGGGACTGCTGGCTCCTAACCACTCACCTGCCTGCCTGCCTGATTGCCCCTAACCACTCTGCCTGCCAGCCTGCTCGCCCCCAACTGGCCCCACTGCCAGCCTGCTCACTCTCAAATCCCCCCCACCATTCTGATCATCCCCAACTGCCCCCCGTACCAGTGTTTTTTGCTCCCAACTGCCTCCCCTGACAGCCTCCTCACCCCCAACTGCCCCCCCCACCCCGCTGCTGGCCTTCTCATCCCCCCCTTCCCTCTTCACTGGCCTGCTTGCCCCCAACTGCCCCCTCCCCCTGCTTTCCTGATCACCTCCAACAGACCCCCACTGAAGGCATGCTCGCCCCCAACTGGCCCCCCTGCTGGTCTGCTTACCCCCAATGGCCCTGACCCCCACCAGCCTGCTCACCCACAACTGCCATCCCATCCTGTCCTGATCACCCACAACTGCCCTCCCCTCTTGGCCTCTAACTACCTCTACCTTGGCCCTGCCACCATGGCTTTATCCAGAAGAATGTCCAGAAGGTCTCCTGGAAGGTCTCCCAGTCTAATTAGCATATTACCCTTTTATTAGTATAGATAGAGGTCTGGTGCATGGGTGGGGGCTGGCTGGTTTGCCCTAAAGGTTGTCCCAGATCAGGTGGGGTTCCCACTGGGGTGCCTGGCCAGCCTGGGTGAGGGGCTGATGGCTGTTTTCAGGCTGGCCATAGCCCCTTCAGGGTTGGGGGTCCTGCTGGGGTGCCTGGCCAGCCTGGGTGAGGAGCTGCGGGCTATTTTCTGGTTGACCATAGCCCCTGGTGACCCATGCTCCCAGCCCCTCCTTTTTTTTTTTTTTTTCAGTGCCTCCTTGAGTGGAGGCCAGGACCGGCTGGAAGCAGGTATCTAGGATTTATTTATCTTCTATAATTGAAACTTTGTAGCCTTGAGTGGAGGCCAGGGCCGGCCAGGGCGTTCAGGAAGCTTGGCTTCCTCCATCTCTGGGGGCAACCCAAGCCCCTGCTCGCTCCAGCTCCATGGCTGCTGCCATCTTGGTTGGTTTAATTTGCATACTAGCTCTGATTGGCTGGTGGGCATAGCAGAGGTACAGTCAATTTGCATTTTTCTCTTTTATTATATAGAATATCTATATCTATATTTATATATTTTAAACTAACATCACTTTCCCAAATAATACAGAGTTCACTTATATAAAGTAAGTCTCAGGAGGTAGTCTGGATACTTTATAGTTAATTCTTAAAGATAGACATTCAAAACAAATATTGAGCTGACATATAAATTTTGCACACTGGCAGAAAATAAAGAAATAGTGCTGCATAAAAAAAGAATTCTGCATTATTTTTCTTTCTATCTTCAAACATCCCTTTATTTTGTTTGTTCTTTTGTTTTATTTTGTTTTGGTGCTTAATCCTAACTTCACAACTGGTATTGTCATTAGATACAACTTTTCATCATGCCTGCAATTTAATAACCCACTATGTGTGAAGCTGGCCTCATATTTATTCCCTACAGAAAAGTCCAATACAATATGGTGTCAATCAGTTACGTGTGTGTTTTTAGTGCAAGAAAATTCAGTACAATATATTTTTTAAATATCCCAGATTGAACAACTTCATAATTTTAAGTATATATTTCCTATAAAATGCATGAATATCTCTGAGTGGTAAAATTGTGTTAATAATAAATAGTAACTGGTATTCATTCTCTAAGTTTTCTCATGCCAAATAACATTCAGAGCAATAGATGCCCTGAGGTGTATAGAGTTTCTCCATTGTACAGATGAAAAAATTGAGGTTGACTGAATTAGAGCACTGCTTCTCTCCACCTACAAGCCATTTTCATCCATTTCCATTTTATTTTTGTAACAAATTCTCCAGTTATTTAAAAAAATGGCTTTGCTGTAAATTATAATAGCATAAGTAACTTTCTGAAATGTTGATGATCCAATTTGATAGCCAAGAAACCAATAAAAGATTGAATTATGGAAATTGAGCAAGGAAACTAAGATAGACTCTTTGCAACCTAAGTTTTTTTTGGTACTGTTTAGTTCACTGAGTCACCTGGTCTTTCATGCAACCTGTGTGCATCTTTTACTAGACATACCTGCCAGAAGGCTGAGTGTATTGGTTAAGTTCTTTTGTGTGTCCAGTGATCAAATTAGAAAAGTTAATGTGGGGGGAGATTGATAAGGAAGAACTAACAGTGAAAATACGCAGGTTATGCAGGGTGATATTAAAAAATAAAATTTTGGTTAGAAAGTATAAAAAGTGAAAGAGGTCAATAAAAGGAAAAGAAGGAGATGGAATAACAAATTGAATGAGAAGGCATAATGAATGGAAACAATATTAGAGTGACCTACATTTTAATCTGTAAAAGGGAAATCGAAGGCAATTGAACCATTTTTGGTTAAGAAGAAAGAAAATCTTCCTCCTTTCTTGCTACAAGAGTCCAGAGTTCATCTCAATTCTGAAATAACGTCATTTCTGTCTTATGAACCCATTTCTGCAAAAACAGCAGTTTACGAGTGACAAGCTATCTGTCATTTTCTCAGCCAAGGTCATGCATAATCACGAACCGATTTTATAACATCCAGAAAAGTTCTACTAGTGCTGAAGAAAGGTCAGAGTGTGTTTGTGTTGGCATCCAGGTAAATCCCAATACATTTGGTGGTCTCTTTAACAGGTGCATAAAACTCAGCAGTTCTGCTGGGCCACAACCTCCTTGGGAGCTTTCCAGGTTCAATCCAAAATGGGCTGAGGGAGGGTAGGAAGAGCCAAAAAAAAAAAGCAGATCATTTCAGATTGGAAGTTGGCAGGTATAATAAGCAAAGGGTGCTTTTGAGGCTTGTCTTGGGCAGCCAAAAGACAAGTAAATCTCTGCACCTGCCTGCTAAATCTTCATAGTTAATATACAGGGATTTTAACTCAGTTTAGTTATGCATCCAGTCCATATAATCTTAATATGACATTACTCTCTCAAGAGTGTAACCCTGGGATAGCTTTTTGGAGTGGATAACGCAAGAGAATGCACATTCCAAAAAAAGGGGAGGGGGTGAGGAGCCTCAACTGGCCAGGTCAAGCTCAGGAATCAAAAAGGGAGATTCTTAATGACCTTCCCCAACAAACTTCTCTTCCACAACACTTCCTTCATTGACCTTATCTGCTTCAACTTCACAGCATGCCTGGAATTCAGTAGTGGAAAGGGCAGGAAGCCAATCCCAATATATCCCACAAAATGGGATGTTCAGATGGTCGCATATGCTTATTCTGCCCAAAGGGACTTTTTAGTTGGGGTTCTGAGAAAGATGTCATCTGCCAAAAAAACATTTTTTTCCTTCTTGTCTATGTTAATGAGTTATTGCAACTAATTTGGATATGACTTTAAATTTTTGGTAATGCTTATGCGTTTGTGTTTCATGAATTCCTTGATGATTATGGATTATTGCCACATAAATGTATTGTGAAAATAAATTTTCAATATCTTTCCTGGCTTAATGAGAATTATTGGAGAAGAAGATGTGGATAGTTTATTATTAATACTAGCAGCATAATAAACTACATTTAGAAAATATAGTGATTATTACATTCTTTCATGTTCACTTTTGTCATTTAATACTTGGATGCTTGTATATCCACTAGAGGCCTGGTGCACGAAATTCATGCATGGGAGGGGTGTCCCTCAGCCCAGTCTGCACCCTCTCCAATCTGGGACCCCTCGAGAGATGTCTGACTGCCTGTTTAGGCCCAATCCTGGTGGACATCCCTCTCACAATCTAGGACTGCTGGCTCCAAACTGCTCACCTGCCTGCCTTCCTGATTGCCCCTAACTGCTTCTGCCTGCCAGGCTGATCACCTCCTAACCACTCCCCTGACAGCCTGATTGATGCCTAACTGTTCCCCTGCCAGTCCATTTGCCCCTAACTGTCCTCCCCTGCAGGCCTGGTCACCCCTGACTGCCCTCCCATGCAGGACTGGTGACCCCCAACTGCTCTCCCCTGCAGGCCTGGGTCCACCCAAATTGCCCTTCCCTGCAGGCCTGGTCACCCCCAACTTCTCTCCTCTGCTGGCCTGGTCACCCCTAACTGCCCTCCCCTGCAGGCTTGATCACCCCCAACTGCCCTCCCTTGAAGGCCTGGTCCTTCCCAACTGCCCTCCCCTGATGACCATCTTCTGGTGGCTATCTTGTGTCCGTATGGGGGCAGGGTTTTGACCACATGAGGGCAGCCATCTTGTGTGTTGGAGTGATGGTAAATCTGCATATTACTCTTTTATTAGATAGGATGGAGGCTTGGTGCATAGGTGGGGGTCAGTTGGTTTGCCCTGAAGGGTGTCCCGGATCAGGGTGGGGGTTCCCTTGGGGCATGGGGTGGCCTGGTTGAGGGGCCTGTGGTGGTTTGCAGGCTGGCCACGCCCCCTGGCGACCCAAGCAGAGGCCCTGGTATCTGGGACTTATTTATCTTCTACAATTGAAACTTTGTAGCCTGGAGCAGAGCCAAGCCTTCTGCTCAATTCTAGGTGGCAACCATTTTTTTGGGGATTTATTTATCTTCTATAATTGAAACTTTGTAGCCTGGAGTGGAGGCCTGGGCTGGCCAGGGTGTGTGGAAAGCTTGGCTTCCTCCATTGGCAGGGAAACCCAAGCCACCCTCCTGCTCTCTCCGTGGCCACAGCCATCTTGGTTGCGTTAATCTGTATACTCGCTTCTGATTGGATTGCAGGCATGGCTTGTGGGTATGGTGGAGTGATGGTTATTTTGCATATTACTCTTTTATTAGATAGGATCACTTTAGTAAACATGTGCAAGTATTTACTTTCTGAATGCACAGTGATATATGAGTTAGGTATTTTCATTGCTATTTCTAGTATTAATCTTTAATTGACAGAAGAGAAACCTGAAGACAAAAGAGATTAAGTAGGCTTCCCCAAAATTATATAGGTAATAAGTGGAACAACTGAGATTGGCTTCTAATATTTGGATTCTAAAATCTATGCCCTGATTCACCACATTTTCAGCCAAAGTAAACTAGTTAGCCAGATAGTATTGTCACAGTTTTGTAAAAATAATAATGGTACTGATGCTTCGGTACATTGAGTGACTTTTCTAAAGTTACTGTAAATATTCTACTAGAGGCAAGATGCATAAAATCTGTGCAAGAGTAAGCCTTCCTTCCCATGGCTTCCCTCAGGCACCCAGGACCCTGGCTTCCCTCCAGCACCTGGCTGGCACTCAGGACCTGGGCTTCACTTGCAGCCCCGGCTTTACCTGGAAGGTCATCCAGAAAGGTGTCTGGTCTAATTAGCATATTACACCTTTATTATTATAGATTATTCAGTATTACACTGAATCCTGATGAATACTAGTTGCTTAATACTATAGCTGACCATTAGGAAGTACTCAGTGAATGTGTGTTTAATCAAATAATATTAATAAGACACATTAACAGGAGAATATTTTTAAAATACCTTCTGACATATCTTCTTTTTGAGATCCATTTCTCTCCCACTAACCTACCTATCATATTAGACCCAGGAAATGAGGATGTCAAATGTCACATCTTAGAGAACAAGCATATGATATAAAGAAAATTTCCTTCCAACAACAAGTGCCTTTCAAAGTTAGGGAGAAAGTGAGAGCAAGTTCTAGAAATGTGTTTCTGGTCTCCTGGGTTCTAGAATGAAATCACATGGCAGATACCACTCCAACTTGATCCCCCATGGTGATCAGAGTTGAAGAGAAATGGTTCTGTGCTGTGTTTAGCAAGTGAAGTTCCTACTGTGGCACTGGGACGTCTTCCTCAGCATTTGTGCAGCCTGGGATGCAAGCTATGTGAAACGTGACATGTGAGAGCTCAGGAATCGGAGAACCTGTTGAGCTGGTGTGGGACACTGAGCAAACCGAAAGCATCACAGTAGAGAACCTTGAATGGGCAGCCCAAGCCGTGTGACAGAGGGCTAGAAAGTTCACAGTAGTAGAGCAGAGGTGAGATCAATTCTTGGAGAAATGAGAGATTTCACAGGAGAGTTGGGAAAGAGTTTGTATACATTTATTATATCCCCTGACTCTCAGGACAATTATCAAAAGGACATTTAGTAAACAGACAACACAAGCAAAATTACCACTGAGTTTTGAAAAATGCTAGAAAGCCCCAACATAATCTGGTATGAATACCAGATCCGCTTTCCCACAAGGGCAATAAAAGTTTCTGATTGAATCAAATACCATCTTTGGAAATTTGCCCTCCCTCAAATAGCCCGAAGGAGACAGACTGATGTTTCCTTAATTGGCAAAATTGTTCTTCCTATTATCCAGGGACAAAGGAGATTCATTAAAAAGTGTATATCAGCTACAATAAAATTAAAAATCAAGCCTCCCATTTTTTCAAATCTCAGTGTAGTATGTAAATCCTTTTCTTATGTCAAGGATAAAATTGTGTTGTATTTTACTGAAAAAATAAATCAAGTATAGTCATTATGGAAATTCAAACAGTATGTAAAAGTACAAAGAAGAAAGTTTTAGCCTTCTGCAATTCTGCCACCCTGAGATCATCTCTACTGATATTTAATGGTCACTTTTATGCATCTTTATACTATACTTATGATACATATAAGTATACTAGAGGCCCGGTGCATGAAATTCATGCATGGGGGGTGTGTCCCTCAGCCCAGCCTGCACCTTCTCCAATCCGGGACCCCTAAAGGGATGTCCAACTGCCCATTTAGGCCTGATCCCAGCGGGATCTGACATCCCTCTCACAATCCAGGACTGCTGGCTCCCAACTGCTTGCCTGCCTGCCTGCCTGATTGCCCCTAACTGCTTCTGCCTGCCAGCCTGATCACCCCCTAACCACACCCCCGCCAGCCTGATCGACCCCTAACTGCTCCCCTGCTGGCTCAATTGCCCTTAACTGCCCTCCCCTACACAAAACTGTATGGTTGTGTGGTATATACCCTTATAAAAACTAAGAGTAGCTAATTCTATCACTGTTTCTCTGTGCTGTATAATATGAAGCCTTAGGGGTAGACCTACTATATTTAGTTGTAAATACTCCACTTAAGTGCATAGTCAATAATCAATTTACATCGCATCAATTCTGCTTATGAAATGCAAAACATAAACTTGTTTTACCAGTTAGTGGATCTTGGGCTAGCCAACTGGAAAGAGGATAGACAATCCAAGGCCTATTGGGCTGAATTCATCACTTGACAAAGGGAGAGATGTCAGCGGTATCAGTTGAAAGCTGAAAATGAATGCTGAGGGTAGCTTAACAAGCCCTGAGTCACCAGCTCCGGTTCCGGGCTGCTGCTGCTGTTGGAAGGCAGCCCAGTATAACAGCAGAAGCAGACTCTGGAGTCAGGAGCTGCTTGACATTGAACAAAAGGCATGCCCTCTATGCTCCTTATTTTCCTCTTCTATAAAATTTTAAACATAATGCTTGTGTTCATATTACTTACAAATAATTATTCCTTGTTAATTATTGAGTCATGTGTTAAAATTCAGCAGGGCTAAATTTGTGGAAAGACCCAACACAGTACCTAACACTTAATAGATGTGTAATAAATGGTGACTGTTGCTATTGTTTTTATTGTGTTTTGCAAGGTGGTTGTTCAACTCATAAAACATGCTTAGTTTCTGTGTAGATTCAAATGGGTAGCATGCTTCCTCCTCCTAACAAGCTGTTTAAATTTGCCCGTCAACCTCAGTTTCTTCATCTGTGGAATGAGAAAGTGGAAGTAGGTGCCTGACAGCCCTCACAGTCTATGATTTTAACCAGAGGGCACAGGAACTGAAAAAAATACCACTTTTCTTTCCACCACTCTGTCTTAGAGTCATTGAACCATCTTGACAGAATTTTCTAACCACTCACATATAAAATATATATAATGTTTACTTCACTAAAGTGGTGAGAATAAACCTTTAATTTTCACTATGCATCTTTTGTGAGGTAAATATGCATTTTGATTGAAATAAAAAAAATTCCCATTATCTATAAGGAGGTGAGAGTAAAGAGTTTTGGGGTAGATGAGCAGAATAGACAGAATACTGAATATATATGAACCCATCCAGTAAAGTAATGCATACATGTATATGTATGTATAGACATCCTATATAATAAAGAGGTAATATGCAAGTTGATCATCACTTCAGCACACAAGATGGCTGCTCCCATGTGGTCAAAAATGGCTGCCCCCATGGGGACACAAGATGGCCACCACAAGATGGCCAGCAGGGGAGGGCAGTTAGGGGCAATCAGGCCAGCAGACAGCCATTGGCTCCTGGCACTTCACCCAGATTTGCTTCTGATTGGTCAGTTTCTATGCCAGTCAGCATTAAAAACTCTGCCTCCTAAGCAGCCATTGGCTCCTAGCTGTTCACCCAATTTAGTTCTGATTAGTCAGTTTCTATGCCAGTCAGAGTCAAAAGCTCCTAGGCAGCCATTGGGTCCTCACACTTCACCCATATTTGGTTCTGATTGGTCGGTTTCTATGCCAGTCAGTGTCTCTGGGCCTATCAATGGGCCTGGTTAGAGAGGCGGATCTGATCAGCAACCCCAGCAGAGGCCCAACAGAAAGAAAGGTGTGGTTGCTGGCCAGGCCCAGAGCAAAAGAAAGAGGCAAGTGCTGATCAACAGCTGCCATGGAGGATATGGATCAGACCCTGCTTCTCCCTTCAGGCCTCTCTTGGGACCTGATAAACAGCCTCTTTAGCAGTCATTGCTGGGTCTCCATGGCAACCCTGCACTGACTTCTGGTCAGTCAAGCCTTCAGTCATTTTGGATGTTATAGACCCTGGGTTTTTATATATTAGGATGGCTCTTTCTTTGAGAAAATCAACACCACCTGCCCTACTTTCTTTTCTCTTGTTCTTTCCCTCAACATTGTTTATAAATGTGAACTAAAAAATATCAGGGCAGACAGAGGTTTATGACTTCCTTGCTTGGAGCAAGAAGGCTAGAGAGCCCAAACCCTACTCTGTTTTGTACTCCTATAAGAGTCCTAAAATTAAGATTAGTAATTGGGGACTTCTTATCTACTCATTTGCTTTCCTTTCAGATTAGGGACTGGTTAGCATTGGACCAAGTTGAAGAGGGAGCTTCTGGCTGAACTTCCCAGGCACTTGATGGCATGGATTGGATTTTGTTTTCCATCTTTGTGTTCCCTATGCATGATGCAGTATCTGACAATGACTGGATGGGTGAAAAGATGGATCACCCATATTCTTCTCTCAGAAAGACTGATCACTATCATTAATCATTTGGCCATTTTTTATATATTTTACTTCCTAAGAAGCATTTAAGTCATCCTTGTAGTTTCTCATAACTTCTACTTACAAATTCAGGGCTTGATTGGAAAAAAGAAAAAAAAACATTATTAGTTCTTAACAAAATCTTTCATTCAGGAAAGAATAGTCTAGATAATACCTTTCCCCCTTATTTTAATAGGTTGGCTTACTTGCTTTTCTTATTTGTTTTTCTTTTGCTTTGCAACTTCCTGCCCTCTATTTATTTTGCTTCAACATTTATTAAAATTTTAGGAAGATAAACCAGTAAATTCAAGAAAAAATATCTCCATGTTTTTAAGAAATCATTTTTATAACCCAATGAAGATTAAGTTCCCACCCAATTAAGCCCTTCCCTTGTGGGGAGGGAGCAGAAAGAGCAGCTAAGGGGAAAATGCCAAATGGAGATTGAGCAGGGTCTCTTTTCCTATTGTAATTCTGTTTTGTTTGCATGATGTGATGAGAATTCACTTGAAACTTTGAAATCCTAATGAGCAAAGTTCTTTAAAGGGTTCATATTGCCAAGCTGGTGTGGCTCAGTGGTTGAGCATCACCCTAGAAATCAGAGGGTCATGGTTTCATTCCCAGTCAGGGCACATGCCTGGATTGTGGGCTCAATCCCCAGTGTGGGGTGTGTAGGGGGCAGCCGATCAATGATTTTTCTCTCATCAGTGATTTTCTATCTCTCCCTCTCTGAAATCAATAAGATACTACCTATTTTCAAAAATAACATGTCTGTTATTGAAACTCTAAACTCCTAAAATAAAGCTAACTTAAATAAATTATATTTGCTATAAATTCAATCTTCTTTTTTTTATCATGAGTAATTTCACACAAATACAAACGGCCTTGCTACTCTTTTTTTTATTAAAAATAGAAAGAGATAACCTTAGAATAACTAACTTAGCATGTAAATAGTTATCCTGAGGAGAGGAAAAGTAGCTTTAAAAGAATAAAATGTGAATTACACATAGCTTTCAGTGTTATTTAATATGTTCAGTAAATGTGCTATAAACCTATAAATTGTATAGCTTGCCTCATGTAATGACTTCAGTGAACCTTACTTTTCAAGGCCATGTAGGTGAAATTTAATAAGTGTTAGATTCTATTTGGCAAAACTCCATTTATTTTATTAATGTTATCTATGATATCTTTCTCTTTAAAAACAACTACATTTTTCTCAATTAGATGGTAAATATTCATAACCATATAAATTAGCAAACAAGGTACGTATATGCTCCTGTGCATAGTGTAGAATCAGAAATACATATATGTATGTGTAATTACATACATGAACATACATACTCAACTTCAAAACAGGTATTTTCCATACTTAAGCATTTTTTCTCATATATATTAACTAGTACTAACGATTAAAAATTATCAATAAATCAAAATTATCTTTTTTGGACAATAGAAGTATATAATGTCTGATCAAGAAGGACAGAGAAATCATTGGCAGCAATAGTTTTCCCACATGTTGGACTGGCCAAAATGCTGATGAATTCACAAATATGCAGAGACATCAGGAAGGTCACAATAGGAGTTGACATGTCTTCAGAGTGTTAATGATTCTGGGACAACTTATTTAAAGAAACATTCAAATTTGGGGAATGATGACAATGTGCTAAATGGTGAGGAAGGGAGGGAAAAGTGGCAGGAAATAACAATTTGTTTTTTAAAGAGAAATTCACAGTCACCAACTTCAGCTGGAGAATGTGTTTACCTAATATTAAGGATACTACATTATAGAAATAAACAAGATATTCCACTAAATCTCCATCAATTTTTAAAATATATATATTTTTATCAATTTCAGAGAGGAAGGGAGATGGAAAGAGTGATAGAAACATCAATGATGAGAGAGAATCATTGATTGGCTGCCTCTCCTGCATGCCCCACACCAGGGAATCAGGCCCACAACCCAGGCATATGCCATGATCAGGAATTGAACCATGATCTCCTGGTTCATAGATCTACACTTAACCCCTGAGCAACACCGTCCAGGCTAAACTTCCGTCAATTTTATCAGAACTGGAAGGTGTGGTGGACACTGCAGTAAAGGAATGAAGTCCCCTATCCCCTTTTAAACTTGGCCCAGAGATTCATTAGGTCATGCATGCACCATGAGGTTCTTCCTCAGGTAATGAGGCTTTCTGCAGAACATACGGAGCTCCCGAGCAGGTCTGAAATGGCTTAATACGCAGGGAAAGGAAACTTGGGGAATTTTTTGTTGATATTTTAGAAATGAAGCCAGGCTGAGGTTTCACATGGTCTGAACTTCAGGCACTAAAGGAGAAAGCACCAGCTTTTTAAATTTTTTATTTATTTTTTTATTAGCTTGCCTGTATATAGGAGCTGAAGGGAAGAAAAAGAGGTAAGGTTTAAAAGCCATCAGCAAACACCAAAAACTAGAGTCAGAGTCTTTATTGCACAAAGGGATCCTTCATGTACAGTCTACTGAGACAAGACCTCATTGTACAAATTCACTACTGCAAAATTCTGATTGCAGGAAATTCAGTCCAGAGTTGAGGTAGGTGTAAAGCATTCCTTCAAGGTTCTCATCTTGTTAAGTGAGGTGTACCAAATCCTCAAATAGTGTCCTTTCTGCCAGTGGTAGGATATAAAGTGCTTCCATTCAAGAACTATCCCTAGTGCCTTTAGACTCTTGAGAGAAAGAAATAAGCAAAATTCTCAGTAAATAATACCTCAATAAGGACTGCTTTAACAAAGGAATGAAGCTCAAGCTCTGTTTTTGCACTAAGATGGATCTCAGATAACTGAACAGCAGCCTTTAAAAAGGGGCACAAGGACACAATAAGAAGAGTCAAAAGAAAAGGAAATGTTTGATCTTTGTCAGCATTTTGCTGAATTACATTTGTGTGTGCATGTATATGTTGGAAAACAAAAAGGCACGGAGATGTTTTAGTCCAATGTAAGATCTCACAAATAACTCAGTATGCCACTTACTCTTGGCATGCCTGGACTCAAGGAGTAATTCATAACTTCTCCAGCTATTGTTTTCTTGAAACCAATAAACTCAGAAAGGTAGGGCATACACACTCATTCATAATGGTATGGGGTTTTAAGACATTTTGTGTGTGTGTGTGTGTGTGTGTGTGTGTGTGTGTGTGTGTGTTTCATTTTGTGCTCTTATTCATTTACAATCTTGATGTATTCCATTTCCAAATTAAATAATCTGATTATGTTTTTTTCCTTTTACTAGGAAAAGTTCAAATAAGAATGTAAGAATTCAGTATAGATTCACTTCAGGTTTTGGGTATTCCTTGATCCCCTAATTATTCAAAATCCCTCAAAAAGCTAAATGTAAAACAGCATAGTTTTCTATATAAATGACTTTTAGATTGCTATTACTTAAAGTGATTTACTCAAGGTCACCAGGCAACACAGCAATAAAGCTGGTTTCTTGCTTTTCAATCAGTTGTTATTCTACTTTTAACTTTCAGAGTCATAGAAACTTAAAATATATCCAAGTAAATTTAGGCTTTGTTGATTTGCAAGCTGGGTTGAAAGAAAAAGAATTGAAATCTAACAACCACTTATTTTGAAACATCTAATTCCCTCCAACCTAGTTTTCAAATACAGCAGGTTTTTCACTCAACATATTTTCTCAAACTGGTTATCATATAAAAATAAGTTCTGTGTCTATGAAACGGCTAAATGAAAACAAAACTACCAAAGATGTGCCTTCATGATAACCAAGAATCATGGAAATTCCATCACTTACAACTGCTAAACAGCTGGGAGGTTGGCATTGTTAATATAAAATATTAGTTGTGTGCATACCTATACATTGTTGCCAGAATTAAAATTAGGGGGGATTTCATGCTCATAACTTTGTACAATGTTACAGTTCTTTCTAGACCCATGCCCATCTTCATTGTCCAATCTTCCTTTCCATTGCTTCATTAAAGTCTAATAAATAATTTTTGAAGAAAACTATCCAACAAAGGAAACAACAACCATGTATCTTGTCAATGACACCTTGATAATGAATGATACTTTGAGATTGGAAAGTACTGGTTATGGAATATAACCCAATCTTAAATTTAAAGTATGGAGAAATCAATATATACGTATATACACATATATATTTATTTATATATATATATATATATATATATATATATATATATACACTGAGTGGCCAGATTATTATGACCACCTCATCAGTACTTTGTTGGGCCACCTTTTGCCTTCAATACTGCGTTGATTCTTCTTGGCATTGACTTCACGAGATGTTGAAAGGTGATGTGAGGAATCTGACACCATGCCTGATGAATAGCACTGTCCACTTCTGTGAGATTTGATGGTTGTGGAACCAGCTGCCTGATGGCTCTTTAAACTTCGTCCCACAAATGCTCAATTGGATTGAGATCTGGTGATTGTGGGGGCCACCTAAACAAAATAAACTCTCCCTCAAGTTCTTGAAACCACTCCTGCACAATATGAGCACCATGGCATGGCGCATTGTCTTGTTGGAAGAAGCCATCTCCATTGGGATACACCATCAACATGATAGAATGCACTTGATCAGCAACGATACTTAGGTATGTTGTGCTATTCAGACGTTGTTCCACACCAATTAAAGGGCCCAAATCATGCCAGGAAAACATGCCCCAAACCATAACACTGCCCCCACTTGCAGGGTTGTACTCATGCATGTGGGGTGTGTGCTTTAATGCTGTTTCCATGAAATTCTCACTCTGCCATCTGCATGATGCAACTGGAAACGTGATTCATTGGACCACCATGACTTTTTTCCAATGCTTGACTGTCCAATCCTTGTGTTCCTGTGCGAATTGGAGACGTTTTATATTGGTAAATGCAGACAGCAAAGGTGTTCGAACAGGCCTTCGGCTTCTATATCCCATACGATGCAGTGTACAGGCTAATTTGCCTACAAACATCAGGTGGTCATAATAATCTGGCCACTCAGTGTGTGTGTGTGTGTGTGTGTGTGTGTGTGTGTGTGTGTGTGTGTAGTTGATAGTATTACAGATATCTCCCATTTTCCCCCCTTTTACCTCCTTACTCCTAGCCCCTCCCCACACCCCTCACCAGGTTTTCACCACCCTTTTGCCTGTGTCCATGGACTATGCATAAAGTATATAAGTTCTTTGGTTTATCTCCTCTCAATCCATCCCACATCGAGGTATGTCAGTCTGCCCCATGCTTCCATGCTTAAGGAGTAGGTAGAAATCATTAATGCTTAACAAACTAATGTATATTTTGAAATTTATTGTAAATTTTAAAAAATTAAATGCATGAAACAGAATTAACTTATAAATTAAGAGTGATATTAGAAAATGATTGCACATTAATAATATTAGTAATAATCAGGAAATATAATGAAGAAAATATTTATTTTCAGGGTCTAGTTTTATTAGTTATTGATACCTTGTAAAAAATACTAATTCTATCATATTTATATATCGGCTGTTCCCAAATCTTGGGTGTTGTAAATAGTGCTTCAGTGAACAAAGGAGTACTTATATCTTTTGAGTTAGTCTTTTGTGTTTTTTCTTTATATATTTCCATAAGTAATATCTCTGAATCATAAGGCAGTTACATTTTTAATTTTTTGAACAAACTCCACACAGTTTTTCTCAGCGGCTGCCCCAATCTGCATTCCCACCAACAGTGCATGAGGTTTCTCTTTTCACCACATCCTCACCAACACTTGTTTTATTGATTTATTGATGAGAGCCATTCTGACATGTATAAGATGATATCTCACTGGGGTTTAAATTTGCATGTCTCTGATGTATTAGTGACCTTGTGCATCTTTGTATATGTCTATTGACCATCTATAGGTCATCTTTGAAGAAGTGTCTATTCAGGTCCTTTGCCCATTTTTTTAAATTGGATTGCTTGCTTTTTTGGTATTGAGTTGCATAACTTCTTTATAAATTTTGGATATTAACCCCTTATCAGGTGTATCATTGGCAAATTTGTTCTCCCATTGAAGGGGTTGTCTTTTCATTTTGTTGATAGTTTCCTTTGTTGTGCAAAAGCTTTTTAGTTTGATGTAGTCCCACTTGTTTTTTTTTTTCCCCTTTGCCCAATGAGATAGATGAAGAAAATATTATTATGATATTGCTATGAGAGATGTCTGCTATTTTACAGCCTATGTTTTTCTCTAGGATTTTTATAGTTTCATGTCTTACATTTAAGTCTTTAATCCATTTTGAGTTTATTCTTGTATATGGTGTAAGAGAGTGGTCTAGTTTCATTTTTTGCACGTATCTGTCCAATTATCCCAACACCATTAACTGAAAAGAATATATTTATTCCATTGTATGTTCTTGCATCCTTTGTCAAACATTAATTGACCATAAATATATGGGTTTATTTGTGGGCTCTCTATAATGTTCCATTGATCCAGATGTCTGTTTTTATGCCAATACTAGGCTGTTTTGAAATTCTTAAAAGCCACAGTTTAGACATCGAAAAGCTAGGTTTATAGTCTATTTATGCTACTTACAATGACATTAGAAACCTTTTTAACACAACAATCCTGGGTTTTGCACCTGTAAAGTGGTGGTAATAACAATAGCAACTTCTTTTCCAGAAGGCACTCAGGAGGATACAATGTAAACACAACTTTAACAATGCCTTGTTTAACCTTGTTGAATCTCAGTGCAGGTTCAGTAAATAGTAGCTCTTGTTGTTGTTATTACCAGAAATGGAATAGAGAACAATTAGGAGTTTAATTTTGATGAGAACAGTAATTACTAGATGCGTTTACCTAATGTGACAAGTGAAATTTGAACAAGAGCTTGACAAATGGCTGGGGATTTCATGAAAAGATCATTCACATGACGGAAATAATAAGTAGAAGTAGGGAAAGCATGTCATTTTTGATCATAGAACATACTGGCTGGAGTAGTGTGAAAACTCCGTATTTCGGAAGGCAAAAATAGTTCTAATAGGGACCTTGAAAACTAACAAAGGAACTAAATAATATTTACCAAGTGACTTCCATCTCCACACTAAGTTGGTGATAGGAGGAGTGGGCTGTAAAACACAGAGGAAAGAATAGTGTTTAGGACCCTTGATGAGACAGAAATCCTTAGAATAATGGCTAATAGCATTGTAAGGAATGTCAGTGGCATGTATAACCTTCTGCCCCAAAGGAAGAAAATATTACTTCATTCGCATTAAGGTTGGAAACATCAAGGCCCATGAAGCAGCTATAATTGATGTTACAGTAAGACACACTGGGTAGCAGAGTGCATGATGGAGGGAAGGGGAGAAGAGGGTAGAGTCATGAAGAAGAATTTGAAGCCACAAGGAAAAAGTGACATGTGGTGATCAAGGTAAAAGCCTGTGATAAGTGTAAGATCTTGGTCGGGCATGATGGTGGAACCACTAATTTCATTTCTAGCATGGCCCCTGATGCTGAATGCTCTATTGAATTCTGCAAGAGCAGTGAGCATGTTCCTATTAGTATTCTTCCTGTTGTTATTCTTCCTATCAGATCCCCCTAGGGCAGTGGTCGGGCAACTGCAGCTTGTGAGCCACATGCGGCTAGTGAGCCGCGGTTTGCTGCTCTGTTGACTAATGAGTTTGCCGACCACTGGGATAGGGGCTTAATCACAAGGAACAACAACAGCCTGTAATTATTAGAATCAAGAGTCTAGGTCAGTGGTCAGCAAACTCATTAGTCAACAGAGCAGCAAACCACAGCTCGTGAGCTGCATGGGGATCGCGAGCCACAATTTGCCGACCACTGCCCTAGGGGAACTGTATGGTCCCAACACCTCAGACCCCTCAAGTTCCCAGCAGAGTATTCTGCTTACAGGGTTGTCAAACTATCCTGCTTTCCCAGTCAATCATTTCTCACTCTTAGTGAGTGATAGATTATTCTCTTTTTAAAGTGAAAAACAATCCTTTAATTTTTTTATATCCTCCTCTTACTTATTTTTTATTCCCTACAACTTTTTTTAACAGACACATTTCATCCACATAGAATCTATTTTCTCTTTACTCTTTGAAAAATGAGAAAGGTAACCTACACTAAAGAATAGGTCATGAAGATCAATTGAGGGAAAGTGACAGGCTATGCTGCTGCATTATTTAGGCTTGACTCATCTTAACTTGGTTACATTTATCATGGGCAACTAAGAATTTATTGAGGAAATGGAATTTTCATACAGAAATCAAACTTAAACTTCTGTCAACATTTTTACTTCATTATGTTTCTTTCTTAGTTCTCTACTAAACATAAGCGTCATCCCTATCTGTATGTTGAAATCTGTAAATTCAGATATGTTAGAAATTATTGTAAGGTTTGAGGTTTAGGAAATGGGAGTCAGAAACCAAGATACATTAAAAGGGAGGTTTATTCCTTACGGGGGGGGGGGAGGGAAGAAGAAGGGGCCCAGCCAGACTGCTCCCTGCAGAAGGGAAATACAGTACATGTGCATGAGTGGAGTGTCATTTTTAAGGGAAGGAACAGGAAGGGATTGGGCCCAGGGTGGAACAGGAAGGGGTGGGCCCCAGGGTGGGCCCCAGGGCACTTGGCACGCGCTGATTGGTGGTTCAATGTCCCGGGATGTCATAACTCCGCCCACCAGTTGGGGGGAGGGAGGATCTCATGTTCCAGGCTTTTTGTGATATTATATAAAAAATTTGAGAGTCCGGGCAAGGTCAGGGGCAGGGGCTGAATGTCCATCTTCCATAGCTGCTTCCTGCTATGAGGGAGCATCATTAGGGGCTTCTACTCGGAGTAGCAAGGATTCTGGGGCTGGGTTCTGAGTTCAGGGCCAGATAGATCTCTCCCACCTTCTGGTTGGTGAACACCTGCATTTTGTTCTTCAAAAGACTAGTGAAACCGTGCATGAGAAAGGAGGTAAAAAGCAAATTAAAGAAATAGACACCAGTTGGCCTAATGATGGGAGGCTGGATGAGGAGTGCAGCAGCATAATTTCCCAAGGGACTGGTTGATGAAGTCTCAAGAGCAACCTTGTTGAGTCACTTGGGAGGTAAAGGCTGGTCCTGAGGCTGTCACAGGTCACTTGTCTGGTTTTGCTGCTTTTCTGGGCCTGGAGCTGAAATACAACCTGGGGGGTAAAGTTCTTGAGGAGGAATGAGTCCCCCAGCTGGAGGGCTGGTCCTCAGGAGTCTTGGTCGGCTGGTCCAGGCCTTGGCAGAAACCTGTCAGCATGTTCCCGGAGCAGTTGCCTGAGTAAGGGCAGGTAAAAAGGTGGGGCTCCTTGTTGTATCCCAGATTCCGGTCAGGGCCATGGGCAGGAGGTATGTCCAGGAGCTGCAAATTTCTAGAGAGTTTAGTTAGATGGTCTTTAAGGAGGCCGTTGACCCTCTCGACCTTACCCGATGATTGTGGGCGGTAGGGTATGTGCAGTTTCCAGGAGATGCCAAGTGAGGTGCTAACCTGCTGAACGACCCTTGATATAAAAGCTGGGCCGTTGTCTGACTGTATGGAGGTGGGAAGGCCGAACCTAGGGATTATGTGTGTTATTAGGGTCTCAGCCACAACATCAGCAGTTTCCTTGCGGGTAGGGAAGGCCTCTACCCACCCTGTCAGGGCGTCTACCATGGTAAGCAGGTATTTGGTCTTCTTGTGGGGAGGCATATGGGTGAAGTCTACCTGCCAGTCCTGCCCTGGGAGGTGTCCCCTCATTTGATAGGTAGGAGAGTTGGGGCGCATTCCTCCCTGGGGTGAGACAGCTGCACACGTGGAGCAGGAGGAGCAGGCACTCATAACTGCCTCTCGCAGTGTGGGTGAGGTGAAGAGGGGTTCGAGGAACCTCCAAAGTGCCAGCGGTCCAATGTGCAATGACCTGTGTACCTGTTGGGCAATGGCCCCTACCTGAGCCTTGGGAAGGGCGATCTTGTTATTTATGAAGATCCATCCCTCAGGACCAGAAGAGCCTCCCCGTTGTAGGAGTTTATTTTTTTCTTCTGTATACTGAGGGGTAATGGAGGGAAGGGAAAGGAACAGGACCAGAGCTGGGGACCCTTCACCCTGAGTTAAGCCTCTGGCCACCGTGTCTGCTCGGGCGTTTCCCCGCGTAACCATTGAGGAGTCAGTCTGATGGCCTCAGCAGTGCACGATGGCTACCTGGGAGGAAAGTTGTAAGGCATCAAGTAAGCAGGTTATGAGTCTAGCGTTGATAATAGGTGAGCCTTTAGTGGAGAGAAAGCCCCTCTCCCTCCAAATAACCGTGTGATAATGGGCTATCAGAAAGGAATATTTGGATTAGAGAGAGGAAGATCTGAGAGTCCTGCCCAAGGTTGAATGAGGGCCTCGATGACCTCAGGGCAGGAGTGCATTGCCACAGGTTGGGTGGAGGCAACAGGAAGGAGAGTGGTCAGGTTCAGGGCTGCAGACTGAGTTAGGGAGATGTCAGGACTCTCAAGGAACAAGAGATGGAGTTCCTGCATGCGAGAGGGGGCAAGGAGAGATAAGGATCGGTGGGACAGAAGATCCTATAGGTCTTCTCCAGCCTATGGGTGGAGAAGACCTATAAGGGTTGCTGGAGGCAGATCTTCTGGGCCTCCTTGGTAAGAGCAGCGGCTGCAGCTAGAGCCCGGAGGCAGGGCTGCCATCCCCGAACCATGGGATCAAGCTGTCTGGACAGGTAGGCTACGGGGGTGAAGGCTGGCCCTAGGGGCTGGGTGAGGACCCCCATAGCTATTCCCTGTTTCTCATCAGTAAATAGTTGGAAAGGCTTAGAGATTTCCGGGAGAGAGAGATGGGGAGATGCCAGGAGGGCATACCGGAGATTAGAAAAAAAAAACACGAAAACTAAAACAAAAACAAAAACAAAAACCTGGCGAACGAGAGAGGGTGAGGAGAGGGCGCCTGGTATAGTGGATCTTTCTACAATTCTTGTCAACAGTTAACTTTAGATCTTCTTTCTTTCAACATACCTTCCATTAAATATTTCTAAACATGTCTAGCAATTAAAATATTTAGAAAAGGCAATGGGAGGAGGGAACCGGCCTCTAGCTGCTTGAATTCAAAACTGAGTTTCTGATAAGCCTGTGCCAGCAAGAAAGTTGTTCTCTAGGGAGGGTGGAGTGGGGGAGAGGGCGGGGTGAGAAGGCGCTGAGGCCAGAGCAGTTTTCAGAGCATTAAAAGATGATTTGCCATCAGTACTCATGACCGAGATTGTGGAAGGGAAGAGTGGCCCGGAAAAGGAGGGCAGGACAGAGAAGGTGGCCCCTATGTCCACCAGAAAGGAGATTTGCTTACCCACTACCTTGAGCATTACCCTGGGCTCGGCGAGGGTGATGGGGGCTGTCGAGTCCGGGCATCTCCAGTCTTCAGCCAGTTCCAGCATAGCCAGCAGCGGGTCATTACCTGGAAGGGCAGCCTTTCTATGCTGAGACACAGAAGATCATCACTTTTTCAGGAACAGTTTTGACCGCACGCCAGGCAGGGCTTGGTTGGAGCCCGAGGCTGGGGGCACTGCTTTGCCCAGTGGTCCACATTCCCGCATTTGAAGCATCTTCCATGCGGTGTTCGTCCTTTAGTTGCACCCCCACCATGCACAGTCCCCTTTGGACCATGCATGGCTGCTGTCGGCCTCAAGGTAGCAAGGCTTGGGTTTGCAGACTCACCTCCTGTCAAAGGCGGGCTTACTCTGCCTGCTCCTCATGGACATTAAAACTTTAAATGCCATGTTCACTGGATCTTGGACCTGGGTCTGAGAAGGCATTAGGGGAGGGAGGTGGTGGAGCAGGAGGTGGGCCGTGGGCTGGAGGAGGAAGAGCATGGTGGCGGGTGGCCACACCAGGCCGGGCCTGAGGGGGCGGGACTTTGTGGTTCAAAATGGCGGCCCCCAGAGCAGACCATGTGGTCAGAGAGGTGTGGGACTAGTCATTTCAAGATGGTGGCCTCCCATCAGAACCACAGACACACAGCCACATGGCAGCTGGCTGCCCACAATACACAAGGGGAGAGCAACCCAAAACAGAAATCTCACTTAGCTGTTTGGAGCTGCTGACGGGATGGTGGGTGAGTGACTCTGCGCTGCGCAGCAGCCTCTGGTCGGCTCGAGGCCTGAGGCAGTGATGGTGGTTCCCACTGCGGCAGTGGCGGCAGCTGCAGGGAAGAAAGAGGAGGAAGAGAGGGAGCAGAAAGCGGGCGGAGGGAATGAGAGGGATGGAAATAAGAGAGCGGCTGGATCCAAAGAGAGACAGAAGGGTCAGAGACTGGCTGAGGACCAGTTTGAGGGGGTTTCTCGCGAGCTAGGAGAACCTGGTCTGTGGAACAGAAGGATCTGAGGGAGGGATGGGAGAGCAGATAGAAAAAAAGCCTGGCCATGTGGGACCTCGCGCCATTTCCCCGCTTTCCAGCAGAAATTACTGAGGTTATGTTAGTCCTGCTTTCAGGGTCATCTGGACCCACTGAGTAGCCAGATTGGGGAGGAGACACCCTAGAGGTGTCTTTGGTGAGCGCCCATTCCAAGTCCTGGGGTCGGGTAGCAAAAGGTCAAGGATCAGCATCCCAATCCCTGAGCCAATGCTACGACTGGGAACCCAAGGGACAGTAGAGGACGTCTCCTCTATTTCCTGGGGTCCGGATGGAGGCCAGAGGCCAAGAACTGAGGGGAGCAGGAACGTCTTCGCTGCCTCCCCAGGTTCAGAACCTCTCCTGGAGAGGCGCGGAGGGCTATGCCCAGAAGGCAATCTCTGACATGGGCCATGATTTATGGACAGAAATGCCGGAAAACCGCCAGGAATTAGCATGGGTTGGGACTTACTGCCGACGTTGCCTAGCCAAGGGAAGAAGGCTGAGTATCCTGAGCCATGAAGAAAGAAGAAGGGGGAGAGTGGGGGGGCACCAGACCATTAAAGGTCAAACAGGGAGCTTGCCCCCCACTCGGGTTCGGCACCAGATGCAAGGTTTGAGGTGCAGGAAATGGGAGTCAGAAACCAAGATACATTAAAAGGGAGGTTTATTCCTTACGGGGGCGGGGGGGGGGGGTGAGGAGGGAAGAAGAAGAAGGGGCCCAGCCAGACTGCTCCCTGCAGAAGGGAAATACAGTACACATGCATGGGTGGAGTGTCATTTTTAAGGGAAGGAACAGGAAGGGTTGGACCCAGGGCGGAACGGGAAGGGGTGGGCCCCAGGGCACTTGGCACGTGCTGATTGGTGGTTCAATGTCCCAGTGTTTCAATGTCCCGGGATGTCATAACTCCGCCCACCAGTTGGGGGGAGGGAGGCTCTCATAATTACAATTAAAAAGAAAATTATTTCTTTCATGTAAGAACAAATTTCCCACAAAATTTTCCCTTTTCCCTGTTGGATATCATATTTTGATGTGAACTCTTTTCCTCATGGTCAGCAGCCACCTTACAAACATCCCCCACCCCGCTAACAAGTTCTTTACATAACATTTGTAATGAGCACCTAGATATTGAGGGGTTCATAGTTCTGAGCCTGACTTTAGATTCTGACAGAAATATAGCAATATAAATAATGATGCATTTTCTCTCCTATTCACATAAAAAAGAAAAATTGGTAACTTTGTGTCTCTATCAGTCAAGGTCTAATGGTGGTGGGTGGGGAGGTTCTAGAAAGAGACTATAATGCTGGTTCTACAGAAAGCAGTACTGGTGAAAAGCCAAGTGGGCAATGGTAAGGAAATCTAGGGGTTAGCAACAGCAGGACGCCATTAATGCCAGTAACCAGCTGACATTGAAGCCTGGGAAATACCACAGAGAGGCTGGGACCTCCAACAACACTGCATAGAACCTGTAAAAATGGGAGTTCCTCTAAGGGCAAAACTGTCCCTGCACAGCAGTGGGGCTTAGCTTATGGGATTTTCAAGGGAAGAAGAACTTCAGTATTGAAATGCTTGCCATTGATGTGAAGACCATAATATTCCCAAGTGAAGTAAATTGAAAATATATTGATTTTCCTAAAGTTTTAGAACTAAGCCATAGAAGCAAAGGATCATTGATTTTGTTTATTATAAGATTCTTAGTTGTGTGCTCACTCTCTGTATCCCTTTCTGGATCTATATACCTATGTACATTTTTTTTTCTTTCTAGTTTTTAGTTTACAATCATTTTCTCTTTACCTCTCTAACCTTATTAACTTGACTCAGAATATCCAATTTATCTTTTTTATATAACTCTGATAGCATTTTGGATTTTCTATTCATCTTTATAGAAATAATTACTGCCTTATGGAATATGATTAAGCCGCTGGATTAGAAAGTCAGTTTATTTTTATTTTATTTTGTAAATCAACACGATAAAATGTCTTAATAAAGCTCGAGAAAATCGCCCCCACACCAGATTAATGAGATTCAGAGCTTGAGCTACTGTCTATGGATATTATTTTCTTTGACAATAATTTAGGTATAACAATATTTTAGAATTTTTCCAAAGGTGGGAGGTGATATAAATTTTGCCCTATCTTTACTGTATTCGGCTACCCTACTCTTTTGTGCTGCTAACACAGTGAAATAGTTCATAGCTAAGACAAAGAGATAGTCCTGCAAACATACTTTAAATTGCTGATAGCCCCTACTCTATTTCCCACACTTTCAAGAGATAAGTAGAAAATTTGAGCAAAACCCCAAACACATTTTTTCTCCTAAATTTGGGGCACAATGGTTTAAAAATGTATAGAACTATGCATTTGGGATAACCAGTTGTGGGAGAGAAAGAGCCTCAGCAGTTATCACATGCTATGAGGAAACCACTGGTCGCTTGAAGTGACAATCCATGGGACTCTACAACAGCCAAATACCAGGTCTCCTGTAGGGTTCCAAATGCTGTCTCAACACTTCCCACCAAAGGAAGCAACCACTTTTTAACATATTGAAAATGTGAGTTTAATTCCTGTCCACCAGTGCTTACTGAAAGCAGTAAGTGTGCACAAGCAGTTATTGTATAACCTCCAAAGTAGCAATCTCATAGTATTAATTAAACTTACTACCTGTAAATATTCAATTCTTACCAGTACACAGTCATCATTTAAAAGAATTAGTCAATGATCATCTTGCTTACCTAAAAACTACATGCTTATATTGCTTGATTTTTTTGCCAAGGGCAAATTAGCCACTTGAATTAATGATTTTTTCCAAGACCATCTTAGAAAAATATGCCATGATTATCCAGCTTAATTTAAAGGACAACAACAAACCACTTCATTATGTTATGTGTAATTGGGTAAAAAATACTGAGTGATAACTAAAATGCAATGTATGTCTTCTATGTGTTAACTACCTAATCAAAATAGAGAAACATATGAAACTGTTAATTCAATTTGATCATATCAATAAATATTTATTTGCACACACTATGTAACTTTTAATTAATATCCTAACAGTGAAAGCATTCATCAAGTCCTATCCTATATAATAAAAGGCTGATATGCAAATCAACCAAATGGCGGAACTACCAGTCGCTAAGATACACACTGACCACCAGGGGGCAGACTCTCAAAAAAGGAGCTGCCCTCTGTGGTCAGCGCGCTCCCACATGGGGAGCACCACTCAGCCAGAAGCCAAGCTCACGGCTGGGGAGCACAGCAGCTGTGGCCTCTCCTGCCTCTGAGGCAGTGCTAAGGATATCCGACTAAGCCGTCAGTCAGACATCCCCCGAGGGCTCCCAGACTGTGAGAGGGCACAGGCTGGGCTGAGGGGGGTACCCCACTCCCCCATGCATGGAATTCATGCACCGGGCCTCTAGTTATATAATAACAATTTTCTGTTTCCTTTGCATAATTACTATGCAATAGTACTGAGCTAGATCCTCAAAAAATTAACAGTAAATTATATGAAATAGAGATGTAGCATTAAATTATATGTTATATGAGTTTATCTTTTTTTATATTTTTAATTCAAGGAATAGGTGTACATAGTTAAAACTGGGTTGGAATTATGAAACCTAGGAAGAGAAAGGAAGGGGGTGATGAAGGAGGAGGAAGGAAGAAGTGAAGGAGAGGAAGAAAAGGAGAAATTTGTCATCCTCACTTCTTTTGAACCCCACAACCAACTCCCTAGCATTTGGTTGTACCATTTGTCATTGAACTCTGTTCGCAAACACTATATTTATACTCCTGTGTTGTGAATGTTGAATTGATGTCTTAAGAAAGAAGATGGTCCTAGCTGGTTTTGTTCAGTGATTAGAGCATAAGCCCATGGACTGAAAGGTTGAGGGTTCAATTCTGATCAAGGGCACATACCTCAGTCGTGGGTTTGATCTCCGGTTCCGCTCAGGGCACGTGTAGGAGACAACCGATTGATGTGTCTCCCTCACAATGATGTTTTTCTCTCTCTGTCTCTTCCCCTCTCTTCCATTCTCTCTGAAAATCAAGGGGGGAAATAAAATATCCTTGGGTGAGGATTAACAAAAATTAAATAAAAAAGAAGATGACTGGGCTTCTTTACATGACTAACAATCAATACACTGCATCCTTCACATCCTAGCTTCCCATTTTATTACTTCAATTTTTAAATGAATCAGTATTTAGTTTTTGTTTTATAACCATGAAAACATTGTTCACAGATCAGCCACTTGGTATAATCTATTTATGTTAATTTCTTGTGTGACTTTTCAGTTGCTTTGTTTCTTAATTTGCTTAGTTTTCAAGGTGGCTGTCATAAATTCTTTCCCAAACTCTTCCATCCAACTGTGAAATCTCTAAATATGTACAGATATAGTAGATGATCTCTCAAGTCCATTATTTTCTCATGGAGACATGGTTTTGGCATATGACACCTGTTTTTCCTCTTTATTATTATTTTTTTTTACAGACACCTTATTAATTTCTTTTTCCTCTCTCCCTTTACTTCTTTTTTTGTTCCACGTATTGTTCTTTCTTATTTACTTCTTCATTTTAGAGGAAAATATTCTCCAGTAAATTCAGAGAAACGGTGGGTAAGAAGTAAAAGTGTTGAGGCATTGCATATTTTAAAACGTCTTTATTCAGCCGTATACGTGGTGATATTTGCCTAAGTATAAAATTTTAGGTTAGAAATAATTTTCCTTCAGAATTTTATAATATTTTTTATTTACAGTGTTACTATTAAAAGGTTCAGTACTAGTATAATTACCCATTCTTTTTATGGAATAACCTATTTTGCCACTTCTTACCCCAGAAGACTTTTTAGGATCTTTTTTCTATATATGATGATGTGCATTGATATAAAGCTTATTTCCATTAACTTGCCTATACTCCTCAGTGGGTATTTTCAATTTGAATGCACATGACCTTTAGTTTGAGGACATGTTATTAAATATTTATTTGATTAAATTCTTCCCCTTATTCTCTTTGCTCCCATTTCCTTTGGGTATTTGATTTCCTATACTGACCTCTAAATTTCTTTTCTTTTCTCTCCTATGATCCATCTCTGCCTTTTTGCTTCTACTTCTAAAATATACCTCAACTTTGCCTCTCAACTTTTTAATTTTTGTTTCTGCTGCCATAGCTTTAATTTCCAGGAACTTTCCTTTTGTAAAAATGCTGATGTGTCCTTTCTTAAATATACTATATATTTTAATGGGTTTAAAAGTTTTCCTATAATATTAGTTATAACTGTGTTTTCCTCCCAGTTATTTTAAGACAATTTCTGTTTTTATTCATATTTTATGTTTGTTGGCTTTGCTTCATGTATATTGTGGTTTATCTTCAAATAGGTGCTGACTTTATGGTAACCTGTATATTTAAAAAATTTACCAAAAATATAATTTGAATCTATGCACAGCCATAGGGGAAGTAGTACTTATTAAGTGTTTTTTGTTTGTTTCTTCTTTTTTATTTGTTTTTTTTAAAGATAGGATAGTCTCTCTCTGTCCCTCTTCTCATTTATTACCTCTATGTAGTTCTTACTTTTGTCCGGAAAAAATATAACTTCTTTTCTCATGTAATTAACATATCATTTGCTGCTATTCTTAAGATATCTGTGTAGTAAGAGCACTAGAAAAGCTAGAGCATAAACTATAGAATCTGTCACAAGTTTTGCAGGCAGTAACTAGAATATTGGTGTAATTTAAACTCCAAGTACTTTCTGGAGCTGTCTAATCCTTCAAATATCTTCAGAAAATAAAACCCTAGGTATGGAAAATAATGCATAAGGAAATGTCCTGTCTATTAAAAATCAGTTCTTCAGTTAGGAAGCTGCTTTGAGGACTGATTTAACATTTGACTCAAGTCTTTGGGGCATTAATCATTTTCATCACTTCCTTGTAATTTTAAGTAGTTATAAGTGTCTTGTTTTGCTCACTGTATTTCAGGGGAAAGTGGCTGAGTGTTAGATCAGCAGTAACAAGCTTTTTCCTTCTTTCTTGCCACTCTATGTAATTAGTTTTACTGATTCAAACAGAGAGAGGGAAAGAAAAATCAATGGGCTCTCTCTCTCTGTCTCTCTGTCTCTCTCTATCCTGCTTTTCTTCTTAGAAAATTATAAAAGCCTTACTAATCTCTCCTTTGTTAAGATAAAGGAATATGCATCTTAATTCCCAAGCATAAGGAAAAAACTAAAGAGGTGTTTCCTTTTAACACTATTGAAGGTGAAGATTGAAAATCAAAAGATGGAAATGTGACAGTGGGTGAAGGGAAGAGGAGACAAAAGGAAACAAGAGAAATGGAGCAGATCTATGATCTGAGAGATTGATTAGAAGTGTCATAATAGTATAATTCCCTTGGGTTGTAGATTTGGGGGTTATATCTCCAGTTATCCACTGCCCTTTAAATTTTTGTTTATATTATTCAAACTTTTTTTATATTTCTCTTAGTCAAATTACACACATCCTTAGGGAAGGAAATTATCTTGGAATGCAGCAGCTGATATCCATGCTTTATGTACCCAAAGCATGTATGTACCCCTTCCAGTTACTCTTTACCCTACATAATGTAGTCCTAATCTCCACTTGTGAAACCAAAGAGGCTATTCTTTTGAGTCAAGTGTAAGATGGTAGATAAGTCTAGTAGCCTACATTTTGGGGAAATTGTTAATTTACATGCACATCATTATAATTAAAATATTGATAACAATAAAATGAGTGTAAGGATACAAAGGGCATGTCACACATTAGCTTGGGGAAAAAAGAGAGAAATCTTAGAGGGGAGAAAAATCAAACTGACACTTTTTACCATCTATCTTTGACATATGTTCTTTATGATTCCATCTGATAACATGGAGAAATGCATATCTGACATGTATTTTCAGTTATGTATTTTTTCCATGGAAATCTGATATTTTCAGTGCAATGAAATATTTCTCTTAAACTGCTATGGGAGAAATATGTGTCATATAACACCACCTTTCATATGATCTAGTCCATTCACTACTAGGAATTCATTCTGGAATAATTGGATGGATGATATAATTGATTGAATATCGTTAGCACTGTTTTAAAGAAGAAGAGCAAGGAAAGTATGTCTGAAAATTATGCAGTGAATGTTTGCAAAACTTACTCTAGATTTTATCTAGAACACATGGGGAAAGGTGCATTTGTGAGCTAATTTCAGTGATGAATTACTGTGTGGATTTGCTTTTAAATATTACAGTAGGTCTTTGAGTAATGTCACTTTATTCAACGTCATCTATATATATAAAAGCCAATTGACCAGTCAATATGACGTGCACTGACTACCAGGGGGCAGAAGCTCAATGCACAGGGTCAGGCTCTCTCCTATCTGGATCGGGCTTGTGGGAATCAGGCCAAAACCGGCTCTCTGACATCCTCCAAGGGGTCCTGGATTGTGAGAGGGTGCAGGCCAGGCCAAGGGACCCAAGCAGTGCACTGGGCCTCTAGTTTCATTATAAAGTTAATGAGAAAAAAAACATTGGTTCCCAACTAGGGCCACTGAGTGCTGTTTGCAAGTTCTCACAAGGTCTGCATGGTTTTTCTCTGAGTATTCTGATTTCTTCCCACATCCCAAATATGTACATATTAGGTGAATTGGTGTGTCTCAATTGTCCCTTGTGAGTGACAGGGTGTGTGATGTGCACTGGGATAGAACGGCGTCTTGTCCAGGGCTGGTTCCCACCTTGTGACTTGAGCTGCCAAGGCAGGTTGAAGCAAGTAAATTGGAAAATCATTATCTTACTTTTTTAAAACAATTTTTAAAGTTGATTTGAAGAGAGAGAGGAAGGGAGAGAAAGAGACATTGATGTGAGACCAGAACATAGATCAACTGTCTCCTGCATGCCTCCTACTGGGGATTACGCCTGCAACCTCCACATGTGCCCTGACCAGGAATCATCTTTTCTTGCATGGGATGATGCTCAACCAATTGAGTCACACCTACTAGAGCTATCTTACTTATTTTTATTAACTTTTCTTGACTGCATGCATAAGTCACATTTATTTCAATGTTTAATATTGGAAGTTCTTTGGGTCTCTATTTAGAAGTTTAGTGATTTTTTTTGTGACCAGAAATATTTGATAATAACTTCTCTTGTTTACCAGTATATTGATTAGCCAATGGTAAAATTGGTTTTCTTATGATTTTGCTTAAAGTCACAGATTCCAAGAAATTGTGTTTGAGGACTTGCTGTAATATAAAATAAACATTGAAATGGCATTCTTACAGATTACATGATTATACTTTTTTTAAAAAATTGAAAAATCCCATTTAAAAAGTATTATTATCCCAATTTTATAGAACAGGAAACATCCCGATTCACAAAGATTTAGTAAATTGCCTTAGCTTACTCCAGTAGTCAATGGCAGAGACAGAATAGAAGTAATGTGCTCTGCAATTCTGTTTTCATAAAGATTAAATCATCCACAACCTAAACCATCTCTTATCCTTGATACATTTATGTAAAGTTGGATTTTGAGAATTTTCCTTATTTTATCAAGTTAAAATAAGGTGTTTTATGGTTATTTTTCTTAGACAAAAAATCACAACACCATGTCTGAGAGTGTGTACTTCTGAGTGGATGAGATTAAAAAAAAGAAGGAAATTGTAAGGTCTAAACATTTCTGAGATATAACAGTGAAAGGTATGTTTAACATCAGTCATAAAGCTGAATGTATTTTAAATGGAATCTATTATGTTTCGGTTTAGTTCTTTGTATACTTTCCAAGGACAATAGTAGCTATACACATCTTTTCTTTGCTAGCACCAAGAGCCTGGAACTGGTACACTGGAAATATTTTACCTGACAGGTGTATTAAATGAAAGTTCCAAGTTTCAGACATTTCTGAGGATCAAAGTGAAGAATTTAGAGCGCATTATTAGGAAATCCTACCTACTTCCTTCAAACCCTTTTATCTGATTATGTGCTAAAATTTAATAACTAACTAACTGATCCTTTAGCCTCCATAAGAGATAACAAAAAAATCCTCTCTCTTGGCCTCTGAAGGATGGTGTTCTGTAAATGTAAAGTATCCCTTAAACTCTAAAGTATAACTGGGTTAACCCAGCTATCACAAGTGTGAAACGGCAGAGCTCATTCCTAGGGTTGAATTTAACGTCACATGTCATCTGAAAGCAACTTTTCCGATCATGTTGCCACTGACAAAGTAAGCCTGACTACAAAGGACAAAATAATGACGATTCCAAAATAGTTCCTTGTGAATCCTGAACAAAATGGAAAAATCATTTACCTGGGTACTCTGTTAGTAGGAGAGCAAAGATAATGGGAGAAATCTTCCATTATTCTTACCTACAATTTTAAATATAAAATTTAATAAAGTGATTTTTAGTTTTTATTTCTTTTTAAAACATCCAATATAAGAAAATGAAATATTAGAAACTTAATTTATAATCATATTTGTGAGCCATAAGCTGCATAAAATTGGAATTGCCATTATTAGCAACTGCTGCTTCTAATCTTATGCTCTGAAAGATACAAAAAAAAATGAGAATTTATAATTATTTCCAGTAAATAAGAGGGGATTATATATAAAACACTAAAGGCCCGGGGCATGAAAATTTGTGCACTTGTGGGGGAGGGGGAGGTGTTGCTTAGCCTGGCCTGCGCTCTCTTGCAGTCCAGAAGCCCTCAGGGGATGTCTGACTGACTGACTGCTTAGGCACCTGGAGTGGGCCTAAGCTACAGTCTGGCCTACCTCTGTGGGAGGTGACCAGTGGGCTGATCAGGGGATGGCGCCAGAGGGTGAGCGACTGACCATGATGCGCCCCCCCCCCCCCCAACGATTGCCCCTCCACTGCCGCTGGTCACTGCCACGCCCCCCCCCATCACCATCCCCTCACTCTGCCCACTGGCATGTGCCTTGGCTGGCCTGGTGACGCCTACTCACCAGCCCTGGGCCCTGCCAACTGGTTGTTCTGCTGTTCGGTCAATTTTCATATTATGCTTTTACTAGAGGCCTGGTGCACAAAATTCATGCACAGGGGAGTTGTCCCTCAGCCCAGCCTGTACCATCTCCAATCTGAGACCTCTTGAGGGATGTCCAACCTCCCGTTTAGTCCCGATCCAGTGGGATCGGGACTAAACGGGAGGTTGGACATCCCTCTCATAATCCAGGACTGCTGGCTCCCAACTGCTCACCTGCCTGCCTGCCTGATTGCCCCTAACCACTTCTGCCTGCCAGCCTGATCACCCCCTAACCACTCCCCTGCCAGCCTGATCAATGTCTAACTGCTCCCCAGTCGGCCCGATTGCCCCTAACTGCCCTCCCCTGCCAACCTGGTCACCCCTAACTGCCCTCCCCTGTCAATCTGGTCACCCCTAACTGTCCTCCCTGCAGGCCTGGTCACCTCCAACTATCCTCCCCTGCTGGCCCGGTCACCCTTAACTGCCCTCTCCCGCTGGTCACTCCCAACTGTCCTCCCCTACTGGCCCAGTCACCCTTAACTGCCCTGTCCTGCTGGCCCCCCTAACTGCCCTCCCTTGCAGGCCTGGACCCCCAATTGCACTCCCCTGCCAGCCTGGTTCCCCCGAACTGCCCTCTCCTGCAGGCCTGGTTCGTTCCAACAGTCCTCCCCTGCTGGCCTGGTCCCCCTCAACTGCTCTCCCCTATAAGCCTGGGTCCCCCCCAACTGTCCTTGCCTGCAGGCCTGGTCCACCCCAACTGCCCTCCCCTATAAGCCTGGGTCCCTCCCAACTGTCCTCGCTTATAGGCCTGGTCCCCCCCGCAACTGCCCTCCCCTGCAGGCCTGGGTCCCCCCAACTGTCCTCCCCTGCAGACCTGCTGCCCCCCTGCAACTGCCTCCCCTGCAGGCCTGGGTCCCCCTCAACTGCCCTCCCTTCCTGGCCTGGTCACCCCCAACTGCCCTCCTCTGCTGGCTTGGTCACCCTTAACTGCCCACAACTGCCCTCCCCTGCAGGCCATCTTGTGGCAGCCATCTTTGACCACATGGGGGCTGCCATCTTGTGTCTTGGAGTGATGGTCAATTTGCATATTACTCTTTTATTAGATAGGATTATATAAGATAGCTTTATCTATTTGCATGTGAAGAACAAGATGACCAATGGCTCTGAGAGTCACATGCTATTTTTTTTTAATATCTATATTTTTATTAATCTCAGAGAGGAAGGGAGAGAGAGCAACATCAATGATGAGAAAGAATCACTGATCGGCTGCCTGCTGCATGCCCCCTACTGAGGATCTAGCCAGCAACCTGGGCATGTGTCCTGACCAGGAATCCAACTGTTACCTCCTGTTTCATTGGTTGACACTCACCCACTGAGCCAGGGTGACTGGGGTAGAGTCACATGCTATTTTTAGATTGGCCCTGCCCCTGACTGACCTTGTGGCTCTGAGAGGTCCTCTCCAGCTTGCCTCATAAGTAGAATAGGGGTACTGGACTTAATGATGTCCAAGCACTCTTTCCATGTCAACATTCTGTGGTCTTGTGACATTTTCTACCTTATTACAGAAGAAATACAATTTAAATGTGTGAATGCTGTAATAACATTTTTATTGCACTATTTCAATAAAAATCCAGTACAAGCAAACTGACAAGTTCAGGCAGCTTTCAGAAATAAAGGGAAAGGCTGACAGCTTTTGTGAACCTCTTTACTCTTAACTGAAATCAAGAAAAGAACCCCTGTTCTCTGCCCTGAATATCTTAATACTGTTATGTATAGAGTCATTGACATGTCTGACATGACTGTCAATTAAATAATGAGAATCACTGAACCATATTTGCTGTTACAAGGTGAAGGGTAGTTTGAAAAGTGTGGCATGAAGTATTCCAAAGGATGATTTTGACTTCGACAATATCAACACAATTTCAAGTGATAATAGGTGCAGCCATTTGGGATAATTCACTGCTTACCTTTTTTTCTGGGTTTAGCTTCATTTAAAAAATTGCCCTTCATTTGTAATGAAGCTTCATACTATGTTAAATTTGGATTTCTGAAGGGACTACCAACTGATATTATGACTAACATTATTTAGAAACCATTCTGTGTACTGCACAAGTCCTTTGAAAAGGATTTGATAACCACTAAAACGGCTATCATTCATCTTTCAAAATCTGTAATAGCTGGGAGTTCTATGTGACCTTTAGGAAAACCACATCCACAAAAAAAAAAAAAAAAGAAATGTTACTTCTAGTTTCCTAATAATATTTAGAGGAAATATTACCATACTGAGATAAAATAATTTTACTTCCTTAGGTCAAATTCCCGTTACAAAATGAAATAGGCAAATGCAATTGGTCTAAAAAATCTCAGCTGTGGTATCTTAGAGTTTAAAGGAATGACCCTTAGGAATTCACTCACATAATTTTGCATCTACTGCTTTATAGGCAGGCCTCATTTAATATGGCTCACATGTTACCCTACAAATTCTGTTGAACAGAAGTCACTATATTGCCAGCAAGTCCATTCAGTTGCTGTAGAGCTCCATTATTAAATTTTTCTTTATATTGCCCAAATATCCTTTTATCTGTAACTCACTCATTCACACCATGCCTCTGAAGTCAAAGTAAATATATCTGTGCATTCGTCATTTCTACCTATAATATCATGGGTTTTGTGTTTTCAGGCATATAACAACAAAAAAAAACATCAACTGTGTATTGTCCAAATAGAGAATGGTTCTCACAAAATAAGTCTAATATAAGGCCTGATAGTAACGCAGTATCTCAAAGAAATTAGCCCTGATGTCTCTGCCTTTTCTGCATAGTTACTGATGGAGCCTCAAGCTACAGCTTTTCCCTCATTATTCCATTTGGAGGGAGGGAAAAAAAAGACTTCTATCTACAATGTTTGCATGATCTTCTAAGTTTTTCTGTGAAGTCCTGCCCAACAATGTTTGCTTATATCTCATTGACCTTAGCTAACATGGTATTTGAGAAAATAATTTTTGCACCTGGGCACATTGCCATACCCAGTGCAACTGAGATTCTGTTAAGAAAGCAGTGGGGGACAATAGATGTAGCATCAAACAGTCCTTGCCACTGTGACCTTCAAGTATTTTAGGACAGCTGCAAGATCTCAAGCTTTCTCTTTTCCAAGCTGAAAGGAATTTGAGCAACCTTGAGCATTATTTTTGACCTCCCTCATTAAAAGCATCATCATCTTCGCAAAGTGAAGTGCCTTCTTAAAACATGGCATATAGAACTGCATATAATATTATACTTGCATGCAAACTAAATTTTGTTCTGCAGTTACTGAATTTCTATTCAGGCTGCCTCAGACTGAGGAATCTTTTTGGTAACTGCATGGCTCAAATGGAATATGCAGCCAAACAATGCCATCTGAAATTTTTCACATGTAATAAACCAAAGCTAGGATTATCCTATCTCATATTTATTTTCTAATCAACTTTATTGGTTATAATTTGTGTATGATAACATGCACCCATTTTAAATGTAAAATTTGTTGAGCTTTGACAAATGTAAACAATTGTGTAACCACCATCTCAAACAAAACATAAAACATTTTCATCACTCCAAAAATTCTCTCATGTTCCTATCTTATACATCCCACCACTAACTGTCCCAGGAAACTGCTGTTCAAAATTCCAAGACTACAGATTTATTTTATCCAGTCTAGAACTTCATGTACATGGAATCATATTATATTCCTTTTGTGCCTGGCCTCTTTTGCATAGTGTGTTTTTAAAATCTACTTGTGTTGACATGCATAGCATTAAACTGTTTTTTTTTATCATTGCTGAGTATATGCAACATACCACAGTTTTCTTATTCATTCTCTTGATGATTAACATTTTTAATATTCCTATTGGGAGCTATTATGCATCAACCTGATGTGAATGTTCATGTATGAATCATTTTATAATCACAGGTTTTCATTTATCTTAGGAAATATCCGGGTGTGAGATTGCTGGGTTATATACATGCATGCTTAACTTTATAAGAAAACTAGAGGCATCGGTGCATGGATTCGTGCACTGGTGGGGTCCCTTGGCCTGGCCTGCGGGGATCAGTGGACCTCCACACCACCGCAGCCCAGCTGTATGCACCAGCTTGTTGGGCTCCAGCCCACTGTCCACGTAGATCCCACACAGAACGAAGTAGTGCGCAAAATGGCAGGCGGCTGGGGACGAAACCAAGCCAAGGCTGAGCACTGCGCCACTCCTGCTCATCCCTGCCCCACTCTGCCTGCTGCCAGTGTAGCTAGGGCACGCAGGGGGAGTGTCCACGGGAGAGGCTCCCGCTGCCACAGCTGTGCTCATCAGCCCTCAGCCCGGCTTCTGGCGGCTGTCTGTCACTTGAATAGCGCTCCCACTGTGGGAATACACTGGCCACAAGGGGGCAGCTCCTGTGTTGAGCATCTGCCCCCTGGTGGTCAGTGCACATGAGAGCTACTGTCCAGTCATGTGGTTGCTGAGGCTTCTATATATATATAGATAGATGTCAATCTACTTTTCAAAGTGATTGTATCATAATATACTACCACTAGTAATTTATGAGAGTCCCCTTGCTCCACATCATTAAAACTTATATTGCCAATCTTGATTTATTTTAATATGCTAGTATATGTATCTCATTGTAGTTTTAATTTTCAATTCCCTAATCATCAATTATTTTTGGAATATTTATGGGCTTTTTGGCACAATAAGAATAAGTTAAAATTTTTTGTTGTTGTTGTTTTATTTTATTTTCTCCTGGTGGACATTAAGTTGCCTAACAGGATTTGGTGAAAGATTTTATTTTCTTTATTTATTCCCATTGACAACATTGTTAAAAATTAATTGATTATAAAAAGTTGAATCTATTAACTGAAGTTCATTCTGTTAGTGATCTATTTGTCTTTTCTTACTGCAATATAACTATTGTAATTACACTGGCTTTGTAGTAAGTCTTGAAGTGAAGAAATGTTAATACTCCAAATCGCTATTCCTCTTTCAAAAGCATGTTGGATTTTTTTTAATACATTTGAAAATTCAATATAAATTCTAGCATAAACTTGCCAATTATAATTTTGATTGGGATTGTTTAAAATTTATAAAGTAATTTGGAAGATGTGAAATATTAACAGTGTTGTGTTTGCCAATTCATCAACCTGGTAAATCTCTTCATTTAGTTATATCTTCTTTAATTTTTTCAGCATCATAAATTTAATGCTCTGTTATTAAGTGTATACAAATTTAAAATACTTCTATTTTAGCTTCTTGACTATTATAGCTTCTTGATAAATTACCCCTTTATCATGACAAATTTTTCTTTTTTATATCCCGGTTAATATTTCTTGCCTTGAAGCTTTTTTGTCTAATGTCAGTATAGTCACCCCAGCTTTTCCATGCTTTTACTTTTAACCTCTCTGTCTTTATATTTAAAGTGTGTTTTAGTTCATAAATAGTGGGTTCTGCTTCTTTATCTCCTCTAACTTTTTATTTATATGTTGTTTTTACTTTATACTTAACCTAAATATTGATATGTTTGGTATACAAGTTGCCATATTCCTACTTTTTCCCATTTGTTTTCTGTTCTCTTTCCCCTCTTTTAGTGTTCATTTTATGTTCTCTTTTAATTTACTGGCTATACATTATTATGTGGCCCTCTCCCCCACACCAGTGGTTACTCTCCAGTTTACACCATACATTTTTAATTTACTTATTTCAGGCTGCATTCAAGTAAAATTGAGCCACTTTATATAAAGTGTAAGAACTTTACAACAATATAGTTTAATTTCCCCCTCCCATCCTTTGAGTTGCTATAAAATACATAATTCTGCAATTGCTATAGACCAGGCAATATGTTATTTTTCTCATTTTACATATCCATTTCTCTTTAAAAATATGGAAAAAGAATTATATATAATACTAGTGGCCAGGTGCACGAATTCGTGCACATTGAAAGTGAATTAATTAGAAGAAATATTTTAATATTGCTATTTGCCCCACCACCCAAACTCTGTCCCCTCCCTCTGCCTGCTGGCACCTGCCTTGGCTGGCCTGGTGCTGTCCCTCCCACTCCCCCAAATCACTAACACCTCCATCTTCCTGTTGGCACCTGCCTTGGCTGGCCTTGCACCGCCTGCTTGCTGGTCCCATTGCCCCAGTAACTGTCCCCTCCCTCTGCCTGCTGGTACCTGCCTAGGCTGGCTTGGCAGTGCCCACTCCCTAGCCCCACCCTCCCTGCCCCCGACTGGTCATTCAGCTGTTAGACCAATTTGCATATTACCTTTTTATTATATAGGATATCTTACCTAATAATAGACAAACATGTAAATTGACTGTACCTCTGCTACACCCACAGCCAATCAGAGTGAGTATGCAAATCAACCCAACAAATATGGCGGTTAATTTGCATACATAGGCACCCAGTGGCCTGGGTCCCAGGAGCTTTCTCGGTGCCCAGGTCATTCCGAGGTAGGCCCTGAGTGGGCCCTGAGCAACCTGGGAAGGGCCTGAGCCAGGGGGCTTCTGGGCAGGGGAGGAGCCAGTGATTGGAAGGATCTGGGGGTCCCCTGCCCAGGCCCAAAACCTCAGCCAGAGGCTTTGGGCCTGGGCAGGGGTGAAGCTGGCTATCAGAGGGAGCTGGGGGGGCCCTGCCCAGGCCCCAAGGCTTTAGGCCTTTGCAGGAGTGGAGCGGGTGATTGGAGGCAAGCGGCAATTTGTGTGAACTACAGAGGAAACACTTTTTCTGACCGCTCATTGGCTAAGCTCCCTGTATGCTACTGGTAATATGCTTAGTAACTTGGGTATAAGAATCCAAAAAGGTGATCTAGGGTATTTCCACCACACTTCTTGAGAAAAAAATGAAGGTCCACTGCTAAAGGGCTAAGAAATGTCATATCCTGCCCTAGACGGTTTGGCTCAGTGGATAATACCTAGGCCTGCTGACAACAAGGTTTGGGTTCAATTCTGATCAAAGGCATGTACCTAGGTTGCAGGCTTCTCCCTGGCTGGGGCCAAGGTCAAGGCTCATGCAGGAAGCAACCAATCAGAGTGTCCCTCTTACATTGATGTTTCTCTCTGTCTCTCCCTCTCTCTTCCACACTCTAAAAATCAATGGAAACATAACCTCAGGTGAGGATAAAAAATAAATAAAGAAAGAAATGTCATATCCTGTGAAAGACACATCTTGAAAATGCCTAAAGAAATTTGAAATTTTTTCATGGTGAAGGGACTGGAGTCCGTGTTTATGAAAACACCTTGATGGCTGGTAGTGGCTGCAGCAGCGGGATGATGGGGCTGGTGCCTTCCCCTGATCAGCCTGGTCGCCTCCCACAAAGGGAGGCCAGACTGTGGCTTAGGTCCACTCAACATGGGGAGCAGGCCTAAGCCGTCAGTAGGACATCCCCTGAGGGCTCCCAGTCTGTGAGAGGAGGGGGCAGGCTGAGCATAGGGATCCCCCAGCCCCAGTGCATGAATTTTGTGCACCAGGCATATACATACATATATATATATATATATATATATATATATATATATATATATATATATATATGCTAGTATACCCATCTATTTATCAATTTTAGTTCTCCTCACTCCCCCGTGTGTGTGTGTGTGTGTGTGTGTGTGTGTGTGTGTGTGTGTATGTGTGTATATGTGTGTATGGATCTGAATTTGAACCTGGTCACTTTTCCCTTTTAGCCTAAGGATGTGTTTTAACATTTCTTACAAACATAAGTCTATTGGTAACTAGTTTCCCATTTTTTGTTCTTGCTTTATTTTTCCTTCATTTTGAAGGATGTTTTTACTACACAGTGCCTTTTCCTCCCTCTTACTTGTCTTACATCTCTTTAATGGTGCAATTCTATAGACTTCTGGCTCACATTGTTTCTGGTAAGTCATTCTTATATTTATTTTCCTGTATGGGTAATATTTTTTTCCCTCAGAGAGCTTGTAAGAGGTTTTTCTTTACCATTGGTTTTAAGCAATTTGATTATGATATGCTTAAGTAGATTTATATTTGTGTTTATCCTACTTGTGTTGCTTAAGGTTTTTGGATTTGTAGACAGTTATTTCTGATCAAATCTGGAGATTTTTCTACCATTTAAAAAATTTAAATATTTTCCTCCTTCCCTACCTCAAAACAAAATAAAATAAAACAAAAACTAGGACTTCAATTTACATATGTTAGATAGCTTGATATTATTTCACAAGTCACTGAATCTTTAGTCTTTTGATTTAGTCTGTCTTTTTTTAAACTTGCTATCATTTAGGTTGGTCCTAATAATTTGATTTTAAATTTACTGATCTTTTCTTCTGCAGTTTCTAATCTATTATTAAGCCCTCCTAGTAAGTGTTCCATGGTGAGTATTGCACTTAAAAAATGTATTTAAATATATTTATAATAATAAAAGCATAATATGCTAATTAGAACAGGTGTTCTTCCAGACATCCTTCCAGATGTCCTTCTGGACAAAGTTGGGGCTGTGAGGGAAGCCTGGGTCCCAGGTGCCAGAGGGAAGCCAGTGCCAGCAGCCGGGGGAAGGAAGGCCTACTTTTACATGAATTTTGTGCACCAGGCCTCTAGTGTGTGTGTATACTTTAAAGAAATACTCCCCCAAAAATCCAAATGTGCAACCATATAACAGTCACAAAGTTTGGCCCCTAATCAAAAATACTTAAAATGTGAAGAAGCATAAAATCTAACACATAGCCAGGAGATAAATAAGAAACACTCCAATTAAGGAAGTCTATAGAATTGCACCATTATAGAGATGCAACACACACTAGAGGCCCGGTGCATGAAATTAGTGCATAGGTAGGATCCCTAAGCCTGGCTGGCAATCAGGGCCAACTGGGGTCTTCTGGCTGCTGGCCAGGGCCTTCTTTCCCTGGCTGCAGGCTTCAGGCCAGGGCCTTCCTTCATTCCACACAGCCCCCTGGTGGTAAGTGCATGTCATAGCAAACAAGGGAACTCCCATTCTCTGGGTCAAACTCCCAAGGGGACACTTTGCATAATAGCCTTATATATATATATATGTATATATTTCTGCTGATTTTGTCTATCTTTAACTTAAAATTCTTAAATTTATTTATAATATTTTAAAAGTCTTTGTCAATTAATATCATCTTTTTTCTTTCTTTTTTTGTTTATTGAATTTCTTGGGGTGACATTGGTTAATATAAGTATACAGTTTTCAGGTGTACAGTTCTATAATACATCATCTTTATATTGTGTATACCACCCCAAGTCGAGTCTTCTTCCATCACCATTAATTTTATCATCTTTCTCATTTGGAAGTGAATTTATTTATGAATACCAAGCAGTCCTTCATTTTGTTATTTCCTAACAATGTTTCTTTACCTGGCCTTATTGAGTTTCACCCTGTGCATACACAGCTTAGTACACATCTGAAATCTCAATGGGACTTTGGTGTAGATACCTGGAGCTCTTTCTGTGTGAAGTCCCTCCTTTCCTGTACTCTGCCCTGCAAACACCAGCAGCCACAGTCTCCTCAAGCTCTGATATCTGGCTGTTCAGCTGAACACCCCTAGGATGCTCTTTTATCTCCTGGAAAGTGTTTCTAGGCAGAAAAGTTGGTCAATCTTAAGACTCATCTTTTTTGTTTACTTACTTCAGGTTTCACAATATTATACCTCCTCAAAAAAAAGTTGGGAGCTAATCCTGTATGTATAATTCCATCATGGCTGAAAGTGTATATCATCTAGGCAGTTAAATGCAGGACTTCACATTTAATCCTAGTAATTTTCAACCTTACACTTTGAAATACGTCTTTTCAACAAGTCCACATTAGTTGACTGTTGATGATATCATTGGTTAACTCTAAGTTCTTTACTGGCTACATATTTCCAAGTGTCCACCTTATTTCTTCCAATTAAAAACAGGCCCATGAACAGTGGCCAAGCTAAGTACTAAAATAAATGCTACAACTTCTTTTGATTGTGTGTATTTTGTGGACCAATTACCTAAGTCTAAATTTTGGACCCCACCTAATAGGTTATGGCCTTGGGTTTTTTAACCTAACATTTTTTCTCTGTAAAAAGGCAGTAATTTAACACCCAGCTCATGTAAGGAATAAAAATAGTTGATATATATGCTATATATACACTACATATGATAAAGTGCATAGAAGAGTGTCTGCTATACACAGTTTATTACTATTGTTAATTCTAACCCAAACTATAAGCTAGCCATATTTTGACCTCTTATCTACCTGTCTAATTTTGACTTAGTTTTTCTGTGTATCCCATATGTTTTACAGAAACAGTTCTTTACAACTTAGGTCTTAAGCCCCTATTTTTATGAATCTTCCTCACAAGTGTATCTGATGCATCACCTCCTAAAGGCTAGCACAAGAAGCTAGCACATTGGTCATTGGAGGAGTTTATGTATTTACTTGGAAAGGTTTTTCAAAATAACTCTGTCCATATCCTTTCTTATTCTTTCATCATCATACTCCTCATCCACCCCACAAAGTGGCCATAGGGTGTGTGATTTTGGAAAGTATCCTTATGTGTTTCTGATACGCATTACCCTTTTCTCCACAGTGTAAGAACTATAGCAGCAGAGGTCTTTCTCCAGCTTGACATTTTTTCAGTACTAGGACTCATTATGTTTATTTACCTTACTGTGTTTTTTTTTCCACTTAGATCTCATTTTTCCCCATTTTTGTCTGCAAAGATATCACATGACAAAAAAATGTTAAATTTCTTGCCGATATCCCACTACATAATATCTGTAGCATCATTTCTGTCTACCAACTAACTAAGCTTATGACAATGGAGGATAATAGGACATTTAGATTCTTTGATAGTGAGTTCATCCTTTATTTTGGACATCAGCCCCTTCTTTCTAGTATTCAGAAATCATACTATATTTTTACAATATACTATAGATTTTTGTGTAAGGTTTTACCTGTTTATGAAACTGCTGAATGCATATTGTCTGCTTATTCAGAACTGATTTAGTTATGTTCTTTGCTTACCATGCTTTCTCTTTTACAGAGAATAGCAACTCTGTATCAGGAAACTGAATATAATAGCGTATTAATATTGTTAAATTATGAAATTTTAAGCAATGTTGATTTCTAAATCTTCAACATTTTTCTATGCAGATATTTCTTATTTATGAGAGGAAACAAATTGGAGAATCAGTAAATGGCACACTTCACACTTCACCGTATAAGGCATTAATTATGATAACATATCTCATTTATAACATTACATATAATTGTAACATAACCAAAATAGATTTTATACTAAACAAATTAAAAAATGTTTTATTGCAGAATTGAAGTACTTTACATCTTATACTTTAGGTCAATATAATTTAGTATCTATTATTATATGCTTACTATTTTTATAGAGGTAAAGTATTTTTTTCTAATGCATTCTTTTTTTTTCTTTATTGTCGAAAGAATTACAGATGTCCCCTTTGATTTTTTTGTTTTTCCATATTGATCCCCTCCACCCCATCATTGTAGTGATGAAGATTTTTCCCCAGGTAGTGATTTAAAATGTAATATGTTTATAGTTGTTTTCTATGCAAAACAATGATTTTAGTTCTATTTGACAATTCACATTTTATTTGGGTATAGAAATGCAGAAAGATGTAATATACAGTTCTCCCTTGTAAATAAATTTAGTAACAAATATATTTCAAATGTTTGTATTTTCTGCATTTGATAATTTCTCAAGTATGTGCATTTTTATACTTAATTATCTTCTAAAATAATAACAGGTACTAATTTTTAATAACTAGTTTAATCAGTATGTATGAGTGCTTTTTAAATACAAAATACATTTTAATTTCTTGGTATGCTTGTGGAATGTCTATAAGGATAATATTCTAGAGCTTTTAGTAGTATAGATAGTGTTTTATACTCTTAAATAAGAGCTCCCCAAAATATAAAAGATCTAATTTAAATTATTAGATTTTTTTTAACATAAAAGGTAATTGATTTGTGAAATTTAGTGTAAATAACATTCAAAGAATAGCAGAGGGTAAGTTTCTGTTTGAGACATCTTATTTGTGGAGCAACAGCTGACAGCAGATTTGGAACAGTGAGATTGGCAGCAACAACCCATTGTCAGCCCATTCTCAGTGTGATGCGATTGCCCTATTTTGAAGGATGATCCTCAGTGCCCTGGTTTTCCTATTAACCCACTTAGTACCACACTGCTCACTTGCCCATATTTGGGCTAACTGCTGTGTCTTGTCCTCTTTCATATAGAATCTTACAGGCTTTCAATGGAAGCTCTTCATTTAGGATATCGGTACCATAGGAAGGGAACGCCTTAGAAAACTGAAGTACTGTTATGTTTTCACACCTTCCCAGATAAAACATGCTGTTTGGATAAAAGCTGAAAATGTTTCAAGGAAATAGTCCTAGATAAAAATAGATAAATACATGAAGTCAACATGAAGAAACCTTTTCAAATGGTTCATAAAACCATATGACATTATTTTATATTTTTAAAAAAGGAACATTTTGAAGGATAAGCACATACCAGGCGATCTAGGGCAAAAATCATCATGCTTGTGAAATGAACTCTTATAGACAAGTATCTTGTTTATAAACACAATGTTTTGTGAACATAAAGGGAATTCGTTTAGCTAGTGTACATCAAACTTAGACTATATTAACATTTAGCATAGAACTTTGCCAGCTGTCCTTTGCTAGATTCAGAAATGAATAATAGTCCAGCAACACAGTGATCCCAGTCTATAACAAAGTATTAGTATTTGAGGAAAACACTACAAAATTAAGATTGATAGATTTAAAAATATATTTTAAGGCCAGAAATCTGAACGGAATACAACCAAAATTAATGTGTACTTAGCCATCAGCATATAGTTTAATGTAGGTTCTCATAACAGCTCTAAACTTCTCTTTTATTGTGAAATCAATTTCCACTCTCTAAAACAAAAATTGGCAAACTACGCCCATTGCTTGCTTTTGAAAATGTTTTATTTGAACATAACCATGCCCTTATTTACTTATCGTCTCTGACTACTTTCCTGATGCAACAACTGAGTTGAGTAGTTGTATCAGAGACCATATGTCCCCACAAGAATAGTTACTATCTGCCTTTACAGAACACTTTAGGTAACTTCTGGTCTAAATCTTAAAACCATACCTTTTAAAGCTCAAATTTATTGTTGTCTATAGAGAATGAGTATTATACAAGATTTATGTTCAATATTGTAGATAAATAGTGTACCTGAGTTTTGTAAAATATCTGTGATACGTTTGGGGTAAAAATGATACAACATTTGAATAGGAATTAAATATTCCTGTCCCCTCCTCTTAAGAATTAGTAGTATTTCAGGATATTTCCAATTTGAATATTTATTCAATAAACTGACCACTTTAATTTTTTTAAATCTAATATTTACTAAATTTTTGTTATCTCTGCTCCCACCAAAAACCACTTTTAAAATATTTTGTAGGTTATTAATGTTCTCCAGAAGAAAGTGATAAAAATGCTATTCTAAAAAATATGTGATACTACAGAAAATAGATGGACAGCTTATCAGTGGGGAGAGGGTTGTGGGGCTGGGTAAAAAAACAACAATACCCCAAACCACAACAACAACAACAAAAACTAAAGGGATTAAGCAAAACAACAACAACAACAAAAATAACAAAAACAAAACCTCATAGATAATAGTATAATGATTACCAGTGGGAAAGGGGGTGAGGCAAAAAGGATGTAAATGGCAGTGGAAGGAAGTTTGACTTGGGATGGTGAACACACAATACAATATACAGATGATATATTATAGAATTGTACACCTGAAACCTATATAATTTTATTAACCGATGTCACCCAAATAAATTCAATAAAAATAAAATATATGTAATTTTAAAATGTGAAGATGTAAAAGTTAAAGGAGCTTAAATGAATTCATAAAGTAATATATTGTAGATTTTAAAGAACCATATAGTTTATTTAATATAATTGCTAATCTTAGCAGAAGTTTACAAAATAATAGATTCAATAAATCAAGTGTGCCATTTTATTTTACTGTACAGATGGTGGCTAATTATGAGTACCTCAAAGTTTAACAAAATGCATTTAGTAGACTGGTATGTGTACTGGCTTCACACACTGTAGGTGAGAGGAAGCATTATACCATGATAAATAATGAAATAATTTGATTCTTCACATTGCATTAAATCAGTTAGTGCTATAATTAATTTTAATAGAATATGTACCCTTCCCTAACTACCTCCAGATTACTTTAGGACTAAGCATTGAATGCATTCTCTGTATGATTTGTTATTTTAGAAGTAATATAAATTTAATTATGCAGATAATCCAAGTAGATTTTTAGTTTTCCTCTGGGATATCACTTTCATTTCAATGGTTTTAATTCTTCTTATCACTATTTGTGTACATAATTAATTGAATTTAGAATGATGCTTTTAATACTGAGTGATGGAATACATTAAGTAAGAGAGCTGGCATCCATGTATTGGTCAAAATTATTATTGAATCTGATAATCCCTGATGAGTGTACATTCAAAAAGATAAGGCATTTTCTTCCATTTAGCATTTTATTAAATGTAGCCACTCTTTTATGGATTGCCAGTTATTTAAAACATTTTTTCAAATTAATTAATTCATTCAATAAACAAATTTTTATTGATAATTTACTATGTATTATTTTAGAATATAAATTCCACAGGGCCAAAGATTTTTCTTTGTGTCCCTACTGCCTTGTATAGAGTAGCTATCCAAAACTATACATTAAATCAGTAATTGGTTCTAAACACTGGAGATTCATCAGCATAACATGAAACAGCCTCAGTGTTCTCACTGCCTAGAGAGTAAAGGCTTTTGTAGCACTGTATAGAAAACTCACAATCGAGGTAAATATAAAGGCTATGAGATCAGTTAGGATGAAAACCAACATTTTAGGAGCAAGGGCAGGCAAGGCTACCTTGCAAACACTAACTTACTTTCTAATTGTATTGATTTCTCTATTTCTGAGATGGTGTATAAATCAAATAATATAATGATATAATGAATATATAAATTATATACTACGTTGTCTTGTATAACTAGTTTATTTCACTTCATATAATATTTTCAAGATTTCTTGTGGTGGCATGTATCAGTGCTTCATTCTTTTTTATGGCCAAATAATTTTCCATAAGTGGCTATTTGCTTTATCACCCATTACTTATATGCCCCCATGTCTTATGTAAAAAATCTGATTTTTGTGTGTTTCATATTCTATATTTTGGCATAAGAAACCCTGAACCCAATGTCTAGTTCCTCAATACCCTGCTAAGTTGAGAATTACTTAAGGATGACTAGTAACTACTTCTATTCTGCTTTCTGTATTGGTCTGAGTTTACCATTAAATATCAAAGGTTTCCTTCTTTTTTAGAATTCAGTTAAAGCCTTTAGACTTTAGCTTCAGACAGATACATTCTTCCTTTTGTTTTGTAGGAAGCATTTTTTTCTTGCCTAGAGCCAATGCTTCATGTCACAAAGTATGATCCTGACAAGCAAAGCCTGCTCTTTGACCTGACCTCGGGACCCAACCCCCATAGCCCTTCTCCTAGCCTCCTATTTTTCAAAGAGTTAAAGTTCAGTTTCCAGCCTAAGTCTTAGTACATTCTAGAGTCACATTCTCAAAATACAATACAAAGTTTTAGTCACAGTTATCTTATTTACACAAATATAAATAGATAAAAATTCATTCATTTCCTCAGGTTACCCTTCACTATGGATGTTAGAAAGGACCTAGTATCTATATCTTCTTGGACCTAAATATTGACTCTACCAAGCATGATCTTTGCCAGTAATTAGAAGATTTAAAAAATAAAATAAATTCCATTAACACAAATGCAACCCATATTACCTTGAAGTCAGTGTAAAAATATCTAATATAGCCTAGTAAAATTTCAACTAGCACACTATCTTTATTTCAGTAATTTATATTTCATAGTTCATGTATTATGCTTAAAATGTTCTTACTCTAATTAGCTTCTGGTCAACAGTATCTTTCATTAAAATATTGGTAATCTGTCTCTTCCAGTATTTCCTTCAGTGTGTTTCTGTGCCACCCAATTTCTTACAGATTGACAGCTGGTTAGTGAGCACAGGACAAACCACAGGCTTGCCTTTCTGACATAAATGAGGGCAATTTGCACAGTGTGTGGTATAGTTACCTCGAAAAGAACTGTAAATCATAGTCTTTTAAACTAATGGATAGAAGCAGTTCTGTTTCCAAGTTTCTCTATTTTTAATATGGGACTAAGAACATCTACTATCTTAGATTTGTTCCAATGAAAATATCAAATAAATTAGCTTATTTATTTTTTATTAATTTATTAATTAACATGCAAATATAAAATATTACCTTAATCACTATAATTTTTGAGAACTACTATTTACAATTATTTTCTGCTATAAACTTGTCTCTTAAAGTTTTAAAATGTAATTTTCAATTCACCAGAGTTGGCGAGACTATCACAAAAACACTCTATGCACTATTTCAGGCATACATTTTCTTTGAATTATTTGAGAGTTAATTGCCTTAATCTGACAGTAAGTTAAAGACTTCAGCATTTTATTCTACATATTTCAGTGTGAATTTACTAAAATCAAGGACATTATTTTATATAACTACAGTTCAGTGATTAAAATCAGTAAGTTTCATGTTGATTTAATACTCTTGTTCCAACCCACTGACCATATTCAAATTTTGACAATTGTCCTAAAAACGTCTTTTGTAACTAACTCTTCATTGCAAATAAACTTTTGAAGGGAATGTCAGCCTTTTAAAAATGTTTTTGTTTTTTCATGATCTTGACATTTTTTAAGAGTATAAGCTGATTCTTCTGTAAAATATCCCTCAATTTGTCTTTCTGTACAGCGTCTTAATTTATACACATGCAGGGACGTTATTAGGGTAGAATTCTAAAGCTTTGTTTTAAGATATCCAAGAAGTAGACAGGCAGTATGTTCCTTGCTATTCCTGATGAAAAGGAAAATGATAGTGTATATTTGGAGTCATTAACAACTCCATTTTACTTTGGTTCTTATTAAAAGTTGTTAGACATTTTATAAAAACAAACAAATAAACAATAAACTATGATAACTTTGAGATCCATTGTGTTTTACTCAATGTGTTCAGGAACAGAAACTGGATTTGTGAACTCATCTATAAACTGTTAGCTTTATTATCTAATGCCTTCATAGCCTTGAGACGCGTATTGTAAGGCACTCATTCCTCTTTTTCATCCAGCACTGGAGAGATGTTCACTCTCACAAAGTGCCATACTGTAGATAAATTCAGCACGGTTTCTCAGTAGCTTTCCTTTGGCAAATTGAAGTAGAGTAATTGAAAGAGAGGGTAATATATTAAGGGTGTGTTTCCTTAGGGAGTCCCAGATCCAAGCAATAGCCCTGAATCTATAGGAAACTGTTTCATTTCTGTGAGTTAAAAATTTAATATAACTATATTCCTGGGATGAAATTCTGCAAAGACCAAGAAAGAACCTCAGATGCCTCCTCCATTTAATCTTGTTTGGTATAAATTACTGATTTCTGCATAATCTTTGGTTGATCATCATGATAATCACTCCTAAACCCGTCTCTAAAAAAACAGGCCGCTGTTTCTATATATTGTAAGTTGTACAATAAAAATACCTGCCGGCCTCATACCAAACTCTTCTGTGTTATACTATATTTTATGGGCAATTAAATGGCAGTTTGAATCAATCCTTGACCACTGACTCCTAAGAAATATATGAACAGTTTCTGTTCTAGTTCTTTTTTTTTTTTTTATTTTGCATATTACCAAGCATTGGAACAAAGCAGGCATGCTTTTAATTTTCACCTGCCAAAATGGCTAAAACCAATCTTGCTGTATTAAGTAAACAACTTTGCATAGATGGGGTAAATTTTGTTTGTTGATGAACAGCACTGGAATCTTGCAGTTAAATCATAACATAAAACCCATATATCTGACAAATATCTTTTTTTTTCATGACCATCTTCCTAGGCAATTACATATAATACGAAGATGAATATTTCTTATGACCTTATGTGTACAGAGTAAGACACAATGGTGATCCAATGTAGTTTATCTTCAGTAAAGTGTTAGAAAACACTCCCTAGAATAGGCTGCTTTCCAGGACAGATGTGGTCTTTAGTTAATCGAAGTCACGCTCTCTTTGGTCATTTATTCAGTCAACAAACTCTTATTTATTACTTACACTGTACAAGATATGATCCAAGACACCAGAAAAATAAAGATGGATTAAGACATATTGGTGCCTTCAGGGGACTGACAGTTTAATTAGGAAGGATGACATATCAGCAGACTAGCAGAACACAGTGTGATAAATGCACAGATTCCCCGATTTGGGAGGTAATATCCTCTTTATAACTTTCTCCTCCTCCCAGTCTAGGTTGGAGGGTCTTTCTCTGTATGCCCATATGATTATGTGTATGTTTGCATCATGGTGCTTACCACACTGCATCAAAGCTTGAAAACTTGCTAGTCAGGTGATTTTGACAGAGAGAGATCACTGAGTGATTTTTCTCTTTTTAAAACAAGGATAATTTATCCATTTATTATCAAATGAAAAAAAAATCTGTACTACATAATGTTTTAGTTGCAATATTAAATTTTTGATATCAATTTACTCAAAGGGTTAATGTGGTGACTAGATGAGATAAATTGTATGTAGCAGACATGAACTCTTAATAAATATTGGCAATATAATCATTATTACTGCATTTCAGTGACAACTGCATCTTTTGTGATTTTGGATAGTTTTCAAGTCTATTCTAAGTATGTTTTTTTTCAAATCTATGTAACATTTTTTTTTCTTTTCTTTCTTATGAAAACCTTCCTATCTTAAAGAGGCTTAGATAAAGCTCAGGTAGATTAAGAGGTCTACCTATTTCGAGAGTTTAGTAATATTTAACTATTGAAACTTTGACCATTTTAGACTGAAGCCTAGCTCATCACCTGATACACAGTAGGAGGTTAATACATACTTTTCAAATGGACTTGACTTGATTTAGTGTGCAAGTCAATATTTTCAAGTTAAGGAACATTAAACCATGCATTTAATAATGCTTTTTTTGATGTATGCTATTCTCTCTGTCATCTACAGGAATATCCCCTTCCGAAGGGAAGAGCAGCCATTAAATTATTGGCCTACCCAAAACTGGATAAATGGAATTTATTTTTTATCCCCATATAGGAAGACTTTCATTTTGGAAGTTAACTCCTTTGGGCTACTGCCGGTCTTAAGTCCCTGAACTATGAAGTGTTCATATAAGTTTGTAAATGCATATTAAGAAAAGAACACCTGAAATAAATATTTATAATAAATTTATTTATTTTAAAGTATTGGGTTGAAGCAATTGCCTTCTACATACCAAGTTATATCTCATAATACCATTTGAAGAACTTTAATTTAAGAAGTATTTCAGTGTCTGATTCTTACTCTCTTAATAGATTCACATATCTTAGGTATTGCAATCTTGATTAAAAAATACATTTGATAAGTGATGTTTAGTACATTAAAAAGGCAATGTGTAAATGCTATATCTTTTCTTTTTTTTATTGAGAGATGCATCACTAACCTTTTATTACCTTCTTTTCTTCTGGATAATACTTCAGTAGAAATTTCCACTGGGACCTACAGTTATTAGACCAGGTTGAATGAAGCAAGTACCACCAAATAGACTTTTTTCTTGCACTAAATCCCAAAGCAACTGTTGTCATGCAACAGAGGAGCCAGAAATCCAGGCCCATGATTACATTTATTGACTGCTTTTGACACCTGCCTTGCATTTAAAAAGAAAAAAGAAAAATATAATACCTTGCCATCCAGTTTCATTTTCATATCGCCCTATTATTAATGAGTGGCCTCTACTTTCTGGAGAAACCTCAATTGTTATTTAGTCCAGTTCAACATTTGTGTTGTATTTGAGCCACTTCTGACTTGCAGTCCTGCCTGGCTTAACTCCCTGAACTTTGAAGTGTTCATATACGTTTGTAAGGGACTAGAAAGAAGGAAAAGAAATCATGGAACTTGATGAGGCCAAAATGGAAACATATATGTAAAAGTTACTGATGTCTCAACACTAGGGAGTTACTTGGAACCTAAAATGTAAAAAATTCTCCATTGCTCTAAGTAGCCACCTCCGTGTACCAGTATTACAATTTTTTATATATTCTATGAAAAAGATGAAAAGTTTTGCTTTAAATTGTGGACCAATGAATCCTGTCCTAGTCAGATGCATTTTTGGTTTCTTTTCTTAAAAATATTACCTCATTATGCTAGTTATTTTTTTGAAAGTATCATAATAAAGTGATCAATTTTATAGAGGATTTATATTTAAAAATAGAATATGTATGTTTACAAATACATAAGTAAAGAACTATATCTTATACATATCTCATTCTGAGATTGAACTGGTTTGACTTGGAGTATAAATACATTGTGTGTAACACTTTTTTAGGGCATGGCTATTTTAGCTATTTCTTGGTATAGTTTATGGCATTCTAAGTATAAAGGTCCAGTAGAAAATTATGAGTATTTAAGGCATATCATTTGATAGTGTAGTTTGTTTGGTGGCAGATATTATAAAACCTAATTGAAATATTCTTCTCATAGAATGACTTATCTTCTTATTTAAATGTACCTAATATGTATCCTGTGATTTCTGAACATGTGTAATCATACTGCTACATTTATTTGAATTAATATGTTGATAGAAAGTATCACTTTTTATTTTTTAATCTTTATTGTTGAAAGTATTACATATGTATCCTTTCCCTCCTCCCCATTGACCTCTTATAGCCCTCCCACACCCCAAGCCCCAGGCCTTCACCATACTATTGTCTGTGTCCATGGATTATGCATATATGCATACAATTTCTTTGGCTGATCTCTTCCCACTCACACACCCACCCTTGCCTTCCCTCTGAGGATTCAATAGTCTATTTCATGCTTCTATGCTTTGGAACCTATTTTGTTTGTTAGATTCCACATATCAGTGAGATCATGTGATACTTGTCTTCCTCTGACTGGTATTGTATCTTTATAATACATATACAATTTTCAGGTATTAATTTTTAACCTACAGGTGTGTGTGTGTGTGCAAGGCACTGAATGAAAGCCAGTTGGGAAACATAAAACAATGTAATTTACATAATAAATGCAACAAAACTATAAAGCCATAAAAACAAATTGACAAAATCAATTTAATGTGACAGATGATTATTTTTTAAGAAGGCAAATCATGCTTACATCATAAAAATGAGCCTATTCTTTAGTCAAGCAAACCACTATTTCTCCCTGCCTCCTGCCTTCTCTCCATCAATTCTTTGTGGGAAACTGTCTTGGAGTGAGTGATCATTGCAAATGATCTGCTTTCAATCTTTGAATGGTTCCCCACTGCTTACTAGAATGACTTAGATGCCTTAGATTAGTAAACAAGGTATTTTTTAGTTGAGTCCTGCTTACCTAAATCTTTATCTATATGATAATAGTTTATAATTATCCAGGCAAGTCTATATTATTTGATCTAGCCATACCATGCTTGGTACTTATAGTCCTCAAAAATGTCATCCTATTTCTCTCTCTTTAGTGGCTTTCCAACATACAGTTCCCACTATCACTTGAGTTTATAGCAGCTAATGGCCACTTCTATAGTATCCAATTAGAACATCTGAGAAACCTTTTATAATATGTTGCTCCCTCTCATTCTCCAGCTCTGAATAAATGGGCTCCTTCAGAATTCTGTTTGTTCCTCTTTGATGGAACGTACCACTTTGTGATATAAATGGTTGGTTTACTCTATCCTATATAATAAAAGCCCAGCAACCATAATGGTGGGATGACCAGTCGACCAGTCACTATGATGCACACTGACCACCAGGGGCCAGATGCTCAATGCAAGAGGAAGGGGGAGGCACAGAAAGGCATGGAGGTGCATGCTATGGCCTAGGGAATCCCAGGAACTCCAAGCCCAGAGCTTGCTTTCCAATAAAAAAAAAAAAAAAATTGGAAAAAAAAAAAGCTGTCACCCTGGGAAGAACGTCTTCAGGAGGGAAAGGCCTCCCTAGGCCTCTCCTGGCCCGGCTGGCGCTGTAGGCTCATAGGGACTCACTGGTAACATGCAGGAAGCGCAGCCCCTCCGACTCCAAAGCCTATCAGACCGACATATGCTTGTAGAGCTATGCTCTCCGTCCAGATGTAGAGCTGCCCAGCTGCCTCAGCTTTGGCTTCCAGCTTCTGGCTTTCTGCCTGCCCCTTCGCACACTACCTGCACTTGGGGGTGTGGCTTCGCCCCCCCCCCCCCCAGCCCAGCCAATAGCACCACAGCACAGCCAGAGAGTGGCAGGACACAGTCACCAGCGCTGGCTGGGCATTAATTTGGCTGTGTGACTAACGTCCATGTGCAGTCACACTGCATATTTACTTACATTTGTAAGGAAGCAGGACAGCCTGCTCCTGGCACTAGCATCACCTTCTAGGCTAAGAAAGGCCTGCTGATCTCCATGTTTCTCCTTCCATCTGGAATCAAAACCTCTTGGGGATGAATGATCCCAGTGATGGCCCAACACATGCTCAGTGTCACTGTCCCAGACATTCCCAGTCATTACAGCCTGTTCCACAGTCCCCAGTGCCCTGCTCCACCCACTGCCACTCCTCACCTGTCACCCCCTGGGGACCACCTTATGTTATCCTACCTGAAATGTGAGCAAGATTTCAAATGCCCCCCCAACCCCCTGTCAATAGCTCCCTTGCCCTACCTTTCTTCCTCTAAAAACCTTGCATTTTAAAAATATATATTTGATTGATTTCGGGGAGGGAAATAGAGATAGAAACAGCAATGATGACAGAGCTTCATTGATTGTCTGCCTCCAGCACTTTCCAAGCTGGGGATTGAAACCTCCTCTGGCCCCTCCCCCCCATAACTCCCCCAGCCAACAGGCCCCTGTTGGTGGCATGGCACCCAGGGAAGGAGGGGCGAGGGAGGTGGGGAACTGTGGGTTGGCGGGACGCCAAGGGCAACGTTGGTGTCTGGTGTCTGTTCCTTCTGCACCTGGCTCTGCAACCATCACCTACTCTCCCCATCCCACTGAGGCCTTTGGGCCCTGATTGGCCTGGCCCTGATTGGTCCTGATTGCCCGCCAGGCCGAGGGACCCCAGCTGTGCATGAATTTTGTGCGCCTGGCCTCTAGTTTGTCTATAAACGCTTTGAGAGAAGGACAACATCATATTTATATCCATAGCACCTCGTCAAGAGCCTGATGCTTGTAAATCCTGCCTCATTTTTTTTTTAAATTAACAAATGAATGCGTTCAGGTCCATATAAACTTACCTTATGTGCTATTTTCTGGTTTGAGCTTTAATTTTAGTTTAGTTATGTTTGCACTCATATGTGCTGTGTGGTGTCCTCATGACACTCCGTGGGGAAGCAGGATGAAAAGTGGTTTGGTGTAAATGAGTTATTCTCCTCAGCTGGTTTCCGTGAGGTTTTCTTTCCCTTTGTTTGTTTGTTAGTTTGTTCATATGCTTGTCTTGTTCTCACTCAGTTTTTGTGCATCCGCCCCACCTCTCTCTGACTGGCCTAACCTATGCTAGGTCTTTTACAGTCTTGGTCTCTCTTTGGAAGAAGTGCAGTAGAGGATCCTGATCAATTGCCCCTTGGAGCTAGATGAACTATTTATTTTTGCACAAGACCAGAAGATGCTTTCATTTTGTTGCCACAAAATGTTGGGTCAGCCCAACCTGTGAGCATACATTTAAACCTCTGAGTGGATACCAGGTAGATATGCCAACAAATAAAAAATAACAACATTAAAACTTTTGGAACTAAAGTAGATGCCTCATTAGTAAATGAACATTGTATTGATGAGAAAATATAAGGTTTTATATTTAAAATTTTATTTTATTGGTCAATGGACTTCCTTTAAGAATTCAAAGAGTCATTAGTATAGTTAAATAAAAGAATAGGAAATATATGAGTTATTTTTTACAAAATAATAATAAAAGTCTACTCAAATAACTAATGAGGAGAAATATATTATTTTGTTTGACCTTTTACAAAATTTGGTGAAGAGTAAATTTTAAAGAACTCATCAGACATCAACATACTAAAAAAAAAAAAAAAAATGGCTGCCACAAAGACTTAGTTTTCCAGAAATCCTAAACTCATTCAATATTAGAACTGAAACAGAATTGAATGCCATCCTATGAATTCATTAATTCTTAACTTCAACAGATACTTGTAAAGTGTCAACCTTGTGCCATGTATTCGTTTAGGCCTGGGAATAGCAGTAACAGAAGAGCCTACTGTTTTACTGAGTACCGGCTCCCTAGCCTTGGTGGTCATGCATTTAATTATATGTTCTGTACGGTCATGAATTTAATTACTTATATATTCTCAAACCATTTGGGAGAATTGATGATGTACATCAAAATATCTTAATTTGATTTCTGGATCTGGTCTGAATTACATAATATCACAATTCCTCAAATAGGTATCTGTGAGCCATTTTCTGGCAATACTGGAAGTAACACATTGTAGTGGAAACAGTAAGCATTGGCTTTGGAGCAGATGCCTATGCTCCGATCCTCATCAATTCTGCCAGAAACTGGTTGTGAGATTCTCGATTGGTGTCTGGACCTCCCACCTCTTCAGGGAATAAAATTAGTTTTTCTCTAAATGTGCTCCCATAGAACTCTGCTTACAGAATCTAGTAATTTGATCATGTAACCTACCCCTTAATTGGTAAGTAAGTGCCATTTCATCTGTATTTCCAAACATTTAATGGGCCACAATTTACCAAAGATCTCTTGAAAAAGACATGTGACCCTAAGCCATCCTCCATAAAAGAGCACAGCTAAGTCAAAGTAATGTAAAGAGTCAAAAAGTGTATATGTTGACTGAGTCATATAATATGTTAGTGGTTGTGTATGTAAGATAGTAACTAGATTTAAATACTTAACAGGTGGCATGAAACTTTAATATAGAAACAAGAGCAATAGGTAATGGTGAGTTAAAGATAGGTGTAATACACAACCCTTGGTCCCTGCTTCTGTAAAAGGCTGAGGAAATCTAAGTTTATACTTCTGGATGGAATTTCCTTCCAAGCTATATCTCAACTGAGTAGAAATGGCCTCATATATTGTTTAGGCCTCAGCATTTCACTGCTATCCATGCGGTGGGATAAATTACTCTGACAACACATTTCTGGGAACATCATATTTACTGAGAATAGCAATTAATCACTTAAATTTATATTTGAATAAAATCTGTTTCCAGGAAAATATTTTAATTTTATTGTGCCTTTTATAATTCCACTAGGCAAATTAGGTGACTTGCACTAGAAAATGGATATTCAAAAAGGTTATTACTTAAGACTGCAATCTGCACAATCACCTAAATCCAACTTTATCCTTTGAGGCTTAAGTTTACTGTAACTCATGCATACATAGCTACACACATTTTGATTCATTCTAAGCTTGTACAGCATGTCTGAATTAGCAATATAAAGTAGCAATCTTCAAGATTTAAAATGCAAGTTTAAGCACCTTTTAAAAATAAAATCCACTTAGAGATCAGTGTTTTGTGTGATAATTTCCTGTGCTTTGATTTATAATGTTATTTCTGTAAGAAGTTATTGTTATAATATCCTTTTATCATTTAATGTAATAAATAATTATTAGGTGATGCTGAAGGACATGCATAATTTTAAATTGGAAAAAAAAAAGATGGAGACCATATGTACTTTATTGAGCTCATTTTGAGTAAGATATATAACAATACTCTAACTCTCCTCATCATCAGTAAGAATGCCAAAGTGTTAAGTTACTGAGATGAACTGAAGTTTTACATAACACAAAGATTTGCAAATATGGAACTTTGCCATAAATTATTAATGTTATTTAAAAACTGTGGACTTTAATCATAATTTCTTATACATAATTAAATGTGCTAATATTTTCTTTCTAATTTATTTTGCATACATTAACATTTTTCAATCCTAATACTTCAGTAATTTCTTTACACACAATTTGTAGGAAAAACAACTGACAATAATAAACCTTCATGGAGCACATTCTACATGCTAGTCTATCAGATTCTATACTAAATCACATGTGACCTTTGTCATATTTAATCTGCTAATAATCTTCTGACAAAAATACTATACTGTAATTAACATTATTTTAATATTTTAGTGATTTTAAACCTGAGTAATTGGAGAATATTACCTTATAGGTTGTTACTGATACTAGAGATTATTTGCACATTTCTTTATTTATTGACATGTATTTTTTTTAGTAAATACCTGCTAACGGCCAGACAGTATTTTAAGTGCTGCAAATATAGCATGTGCTGAGGAATATTGATGAATAGGACAGACACCAGTTTCCTACTGTCACTGAGTTTATATATTAGTATTGAAGGTCAGGCACCAAATACATAAAAATATAATATGATAATTTCAGGTAGTATAACTACCATGAAAAAAATCAAGCCAAGTAATAGAGAATAACAGAAAAGTACCAGGGTGAGGGGGGAATTACTTGAATGGGTGATGAGGGATAGATATTCTGAAGAAGTAGCATTAAGGCTCACACAACAAGGGTGCCCAAGGACCAAGCATTGGAAAAGAACCTGAGTAGGAATGAACTGCCTATTGTCAACAACAAACAAACCAAAACATTGGCACGGTGACTTAAATTCAGTGAATGAGAGAATTATATGAAATGAGGTCAGAGAGTTAGGCTGAAAGTGAATCAGTCAGCAATTTATAAACTTTAGCTTTAAAGTTTAAATTTAATTTGTTAAGGACAATTATCTAAAACTTGAATTTAAATATAAAACGACTGTGACTTCTAGGATAGAGTATCCTTGTTTGACTATTTTTACTCCTGATTGAAGCACAATATTTAATAATTCTGTAAAGTGAGAAGTTAACTTAGAGAAAAGTGATACAATGAGATTATTTTCTGTGCTGTCTAATAAAAAAGACTACTTAGGTAGCTACTTAAGCTAGTTCTGTCTTACAGAAGATCTTTAAAGGGTGAAAGTCTCCAACGTTTTATTGTTCAAAGTATTACATATAAACCTTTTCCCCCCTTTAACCCCTTCTCCTTACACTCCTCTCCCAGGCCTACTGCATGGGTTATGCATATATGCATATAAGATCTTTGGTTAATCTCTTCTTGTCCCCCTCCCTCTGAGATCCCTTAGTCTGTTCCATGCTTCCATGTCTCTGGATCTATTTTGTTCATCAGATTCCACATATGAGTTAGATCATGTGACATTTGTCTTTTTCTGGCTGGCTTATTTTTCTTAGCATAATACTCTCCAGGTCCCTCCATGCTGTATCAAGGGTAAGAGATCCTTGTTTTTTATAGCTGCATAGCATTCCACTATGTAAATGTACTACAGAGATTTATTTTAACCTACTCATCTACTGAAAGCACGTATGCTAACCATAACTTTTTGTTTTGGCACAGCTCATTAGTACTAGTATCATTATTATTCATGATGACTTACTAGTGACCCGGTGCACGAAATCCATGCACACTAAAAGGGAATTAGAGGAAATATTTTAATATTGCTATTCATGCCCCCAGGCTTGGCGCTGGGTGGGGAGGCAGCCTCATGTCCCCAGCCAAGCACCAGGCTGGGAAGCAGCCTCATGTTCCGGGCTGGCGCAATCCCCGCCCACCAATGCTGCAAGTCCAGGCCCACCTGTGCCTGCCTCACATGCAGCCTCCTGCGGTTTGGTTATTATGGTGTCATGGTGTGATGACCATTTGCATATTAGCCTTTTATTATTATGATGAAATCTGGCCCAACTTTTTTATTATTACGTGTGATAAGTTCTTGGAAATGTAATCATCCAGTAAAGGAGCTTGAATATTTGCTACATCCTGTCAAACTGTCTCCAGAAATGCTGCCCCCTATACTCCAGAGCACTGCTATCAGGTGTCTGTCTCATCACACCCTCTCCAGTACTGAATATTGTGATTTTTTAAATGTTCTAGGTATCTTTCCTTTGAAATGACTTGATTACCTTTGAAGTTAACTTTTCTCATGTATATTAGTTACTTTATTTCTTCTTTAGTTCAAGGTCTTTACTTGGACATATTCTTCTTTGATTGATTCTATTTTGTTTGAGTTCATGGAAAGCAATAGCAGCTTCCATGGAAAAAGGTGGAGGACTAGAGGGGGGAGTGTGGTGCTGGATCAGATGCGGTTGGCAGCGGCTCCTGTTAAAGGTTAGATAGGAGGTGAGCGGGATAAGTGAGGTGTTAGGTTCTGAGACTGAAATGTTAGGGTGATGGTGCAGTCAAAGGTCACCCTCTGGGAGGTTGGGCCCCTGGGGTCTGGTGGGGAGAATGAGGGTCAGACCCGAGTTTGGTGAAGGATGCAGGAGGGGAGCAGTCTAGCTGGGAAGGCCTATGGGCCTGAGTAGCTCCCCGGATTCAGTCGCCCAGCACTCACTGGCAGCGCCAGGGCCACTGCACTGTCCAGGCCCTGCGACAGCCAGATGGACCTGTAGCTTCAGCTCCTACCACGCTGCAGGGGCTGTGGGGAGTTGCGTGGCCCCCAAGCCTGTACCTCCTCAACTCTGAGCTGGGCGCGTGGCCCTCTTCAGGGAAACTGCCTGAGCGGCCCCTCTAGGTGATGTCACTTGGTGACACCATCAGCAGACGTGCACCACATAGTTTGATGCTGCGCGGCCTGGGAGAATCTTTATGGAGGAGGTCCTCTGTACCCTAACTCTGCCACCACAGGCCTGGAGCCCTCATCCCTGCGCACGTGGTCATCTGTAACCAGCACCCAGAGGCCAGGGTGGGGGCAGGGGTTCCCATGGCGTAGGAAAACACTGGTCCCAAGGGTCCCATGGTCTCAGTGTTGCCACATGACTGCATGGCCTCGGTGTTATGCCACTACTTTCTGATGCCAGTTTTGCACCTTAAACTCTTAAATTAATCACAAGGACAGCTTTCCTCTTCGCCCTCCCGGGACTCAGTTCTGTTGCATATGCTCCTTTCAAAGGGCAGTTTCTAGTTCTTGGCCATGTGGGGTGTTGCTGACTTTTCATTCTAGGTTTGCACGTGGGGCATCCTGAATTCTGTGAGGATGGTGACGCTGTCTGTTCTACAGCAAGTCTGTGAGCGAATAAATAGGATGCCCATTTTACATCTACTCTTAGACTGTAGTAACATTTCCCCAAGTGGGACTGGATCCTATAAACCAATTCCCACGCTCCACTACACTGAGTAAGAATGAGGATCCGAGCTCACCTTTCACATGAGGAGCCAATGAGGCAGCCTCAGGTCCTGGCCTGGCGCTGGGCTGAGAGGCAGCCTCATGTCCCGGAGGGTCGGCACAAGTCCTCACCTCCATCCAAGCTGCTGCAAGGCCCCACCCACCCGCGCTTGAAGCATGTGCAGCCTGCTCATGAATCCAAGCACTGGGCCTCTAGTTTGAAATAATAAAGAATCCAGATGCTACTTGAAACCCAGTCTAATAGATTTCAAAAGATTAAGGAAACTGAAAACTTGCAGAATATTCCAGAAGGAATAGGACAATGACAGTATTTGAATAATCTTAGAGGCTGTCGTGAATGGATGGCCTGGCTTATATATTTTAATATAAAATATTTCATCATCTTCCCAGTGACCTTGCATTATATTTATAAAAATTTTAAGATCTGCTCTGTTTTTGTTGTTGTTGTTGCTCCTACTTGAGTAAATAACTATCAAAGAGACTTTATATTTGGTAGCAAGTAGTAAAACAGATTGAAAGAATTGGACAAATTGAGGTAATAGATTGCTCAATTTTTATACAAGCTTAATACATTTGTTCTTAAAGTCAAACTTTGTTTTCTCAGATGCTGTTTATAGATATTTTCAGCATACTTGTATATTTTTGTCAATCAAAACTTAGTTTTCCATCTAGTTTACATTAAATCTCTTATTTTAAAATGCATATGTCTAATATTTTATTTTCTTAAATAATTTTGATACACATGGAGATATTTTTTCCACATGAATTCTACATTGTTTTATCTTTTGTATAAGATGATTAATTTTAAAAGCAGAATATTTTTGAACCTTAAACTTTATAGTTGTGGAAGTATTGTTGGAGAAGTTTTCAAAAGCCATTATGGATTTTCTTTTCCATTCTGTTACTTTATAGAAAAAAAAAAAAAAGAAAAGAGAGAAAGGGAGAGAGAAAGAGAGCATGTGAACTGAGCTAAGTACCTACTTCTTGTAAAGTTATATAAAATCCATTTATTGATAAAATATAATCTATCTTTACTTCTAAAATGATTTGTAACTGTAACTATTATTTTGAGTATTTTGCCTCAATAAATTCATAGATTGAGTTAATGTCACCTAAATATTATTGACTATTTTTGTATGTGAAAAATCCTATGTCTGTGTTAAATTCCATTCAAGTAGAATTTCTTAATAATTAATTATTTGGAGTATAATGTGTTAATATAAAACTATAACGAACCAAAATGCAGTTTAGCCTTATTTGATCAAAATAGAAGTTTTTTCTTTTTTTTAAAATTTCAAACTCCCTGCTCTGAGACACTATTAAATCATTTCAGATGACTTGTAAATTCATTAATTAACATAGTTAAACACTTTCCATAGAAAAAAGAAGTAAATATGCATGAGACATTGAATACATTTTAACCAATTTATTTTGGGAGCAATTCTTCTTCTTGTTTCTAGGCATATTTTAATGTGTAAATTTGCAGAAGGAACACCATGACTTAATCAGATTATTAATTTGTTAACATGCCCTTTTTTGAGGAAAATGAAAGATACAAGAGTAAAATGATAAATTACTAAGTTTTAAAAATAAAACACCTTTCAAAAGGAAAATTCTGATGATAGTGCTGAAATGTGAATGCCCAGATTTTGTTATAAAGTAGAAAAATGACCAACTAAAAAATTAAACATAATTGTATAAATATTAAGCTTTGGAAAGATATAGAGAAGAGTTTCATAAGTTATGTTCTCATTTTCTTATATCCAGAATCAATTTATATTATCAAAATATTTCATAAATCTAGAAACAGTGCTATGAAAGTAAGTACTAGATTCATTAAAGGGAGGGATGCTTATCTCTGGGAGGTGGGTCTAGGGTGCAAAGGAGAGAGATTGGAGTCAGTTACATTTCATCTTAAGCTCAACTGTACTTTCCATGTGTTGCCATGAACATGCATGATTATGATGATAATATATTTTTTAAATTAGATATCTTTAAAAATCATCTATTAAGTTTTATTTAAAAGGTCCTAGATGTGACCAGGAAAAAAACACAGAGAAACCCTATATATCCACAACTTCATGTGGAACCAAGTACTACAAAAGAAATTTAGGAAACTTTCAGCAGAAAGTCTTTTGCTGCACTCATTTACTGGTTAATCAACAAATATTTATGCAGCACCTTTTCATGTCAGGCATAAATATTATGGGAAAAATATATAACATCCCTGCTTCATGTAGCTTCCAGTCCATAGAAAGAAATTGACACTCAAAGTCCCAAATAAATGTAGGCATTAGAGGTAAAATTTTGAGTCAACTCCATCTATACTCAAATTAAAGGACTGGGTATGGAATATATTTCTTAAGGGGAAAATTGAAGTCAAATGTAACATGGACTTTGACAGGGAATTGAGGAATCTCCAACATGTCAGAAAAATGTAGAAGGTAGAAGCTCAATAAAGCAAACCAGAAGGAGAAAGGGAATAATTTATGGAAAGCAGTTTCATTTGATCAGAAAAAAAGAATTATTGTGGCAAATGGCTTTATCCATTTGAAAAGCTGTAACAAGCTAAGATTCCCAAATATTAGAAACAAACGTGGTTACATTTTCTTTGTTAGTGTGTTATTTTTAAATCAGCTATGTAAAATCACTAATTGGTTAGTGTTTTTGTTCAAGAGTAAGAGAGTGAGTTGTCAGGGCCACTGGGAGATTGACAGCTCAGAGGCTCTGAGAAGACTGTGGGCAAGCAGCCAGAGCTTGATCTGCAAACCCCACGTGCAGGAAAGATGGCAGTCAAATAATGGCCAGTTTTTAGAAGCCCAGATACATCCTGTAAACAGTGGTTTATGACAGCTTCTTCTAAATGCCAAAGGCTGCCTAACATCTATCTGAGTCCTGATACCAGTAGAAGGTATTTCACTATCTGAATCCAACATTTACTTGGATTTAAACCAGATTCAACTTGTGCTTTAAGTTGATGTCTGAACAAGTGTTAGAACACACTTTACTAGTCTTTAGTCATTTTTACTCCCTTTTCATGCTGAGGATGACACAAAGGATTGTGTGTGTGTGTGTGTGTAGTTCATGTAATTTTATGTTGGAATTTACAGTGTTCTAAATAAGCAAACCATTCAATGAATAAATGAATGTTGGACAATTTTTAATAATTGGGCTATTATAAGGACACTAGAGACCTGATGCACGAAATTCTGCAAGAGGCTCAGCCTTCACAGCCCGAGCTTCATCTGGAAGGTCTGGATGGTCGTTCGGCCATCAGGTCTAATTAGTATATTATGCTTTCATTATTATAGATATTTTAGTGTATGTCCTATGATAAAGCTGGCAAAAATAAACCTTTAGTTTTTGGATAGTTATTCCCTAAAGAGTAATTCAGCCTATCATAGCAGAAGTTTTGCTTGTTATTTTTAGTATGGGGAGGAGTAATCTTTTAGACATTAATTATTCTTTTTCTTTCAAATACCTCATTGGTTGGCATTATCATTATTAAATATCAAAATGTGAAGAAAAATATCCCCAGATAGTTTAATGAATACTCCCATTGATGAATCTATTTATTCACTATTTAGGACTCAAATAAATGCTTATCTCAAGAATAGAAGCAAGGAACAAAATTAATTCATGAAAATCAGATGCAATCTTTATTTTTCTCTTGTCAAATTCTTTATAAACTACTAGAGGCCAGTTGCACAAAGAGATTCGTGCCATAGGCCTTCCTTCCCTTGGTTTCCAGCATCGGTTTTCCCATGCAAAGGCACTGGGGACCCAGGCCTTTGCTCCAGCCGGAGTCTGCAGTCTTCGTCTTTACTGCACCAGAGTGCTGCTCCTGTAGATCCCTTAGTGCACACGCCCCCCTGCCCCTGCCCTCCCTCTCATAGGAGGCATCCTGCCCCTCCCGGCCACTCCACACCTGGAGCAGCTGGGTGGCAGCCATCTTTATCCTTCTAATTTGCATATTCCTTCCTGTTTTGCTATTGGGCATAGTGGAGTGATGGTTAATTTGCATGTTCCTCTTTTATTAGTGTAGAGTGTAGATAGCCATTCCTGCAATTTTCTATCTGATCACTATAAGCAGTGGGGCATTTCGGGTCACAAATGAATTCCTGATACATACAGTAATCAAACAATTTATTTTTAATTAAAAACTCAAAATATATTGTTTATGCTAATTTTAGGGTATGCTCAATAATTGAAATGAGATTGGGAAAATTACCTTGATGCAAAGGTAGCCTCCAATTACACTACCAGGCAAATTATTCCAGATGTCATAAAACAGAGAACCTCACAAACAAAATTAAATTGTTCAATCACATAATTTATTAAATCAACTTAAAACACATAGGAAGAAGCAAGGAGAGAGTTGGGAGAGGTTAGTATACTTAGGATAAGGTGCAGGCAGGTTGGAAAGACCATACTACCTGAATGCTTAGGTGTGCAGTGTTTATATGTTCTATCCCATTGCCACATTATTTCCACCAATGATTGTGTAGTTATGAAGTCCAGAGTTATAATTTTGGGAAGGGACTCATAGGGGGGTAAATATGCTGGCCCAATAGCATACATTTGTCTGTGTGGACCACACAGGGACAAGCATTCCTGGCCAATAGCAGTTGTTTGCCAATTAACCTGCTGAACAGCCATAGATTTTATCTGTGTCTCTTGGGAGAAGACATCTGGAGCCAGAATCCTTATCAGCAATGTCTAGCAGAACTAGGCCTTTATATATATATATATGGTATATGAGTGTGTAGTGCACAGTTGCCTATATATATCTTTAATACTTCTTTAAATTTCAGTATCTTTTGGTGCCTCCATAATTTTTTTATTTATGTTTAAAATGCATGGCCTGCTTATTAACTGCTTATCTCTACAGACTTAACATGCCTTGAAACATGTTGTATATGTTTCTGAACCACGAGCTCTTACATCATTTTAAATAAAATTGAACATTCTCTAAAGCCAAGACTTTTCCAAAATTTAAAGCCAAAAGTTTTTTCCTTTATTATAACATGTCAGAAAAAAAGGTTAAAATTTCAGTGCAGGTTTCAGTTAAAAGTACATTATTCCAAAAGTGACTTGGAAATGTACTGAAGTAATGATTCTTCAATTCTGGTGATGAGGGGGTCGATAGATGCAGACATATCAAAAGAGTAAACATTAAAGCAGTCTAAACTAAAGATTTTAGTTTTGATCCAAGTTCAGAATTGGTTAAGGTGAGGGATCTGTAGAGTTACAAGATTAAAAAAAAATGTTGTGAAGTTATGCAGGAAAATGCTTACAGCTCACTTGGCTAAGGAAAAAGGTGTGGGAAAAGTTTTAGATTTGAATATTGATGTGTTCTCCTTTGGGGACACCCAGCAAAGTAAACTTAGAATAATGATCAACATCACTATGTTATAAGTAGAGAAGTTTTCTTATGGGGTTATAACTGTAGAAAAAAAACTTTTTCTTCTTGACTTGCCTTTTTTATTTTCCTCTCTAGGAACCTTTATAAATGTAGGCCTCTGTATCCATGTTTACCCACACATATAATTTTAATAAGATAAAATAGAATAGCACATAACATGGCTAATGTAATAAAAGAGCCCAACCACGATTTATGCAGAAGATATAGACTGTGAAAATTTAACATAATGAGAAATACCAAGACCTAAGCAAAGTAGACTAAACAAGCACTCTCATAAAGCATTAACCTTGAAATCTCATCTTAAAACTACCAAAACACCAAACACAACACAAAACAAAACTCAAGAAAATACCCCTACACCAAATTCTGGTAAAGTTGTATTAAAATGTGCATGCAAAAACCTTGTTGGTATTTTTTTTTCCTTGTTGGTATTTTAAATAAATGCAACATTCTTCTAGAAGGCTAGAAGACTAGAGGTAAGGCAATACATAGCCAGAGACATAAAGATAGTTTTACCCTTAGCAAAACAATTCCAATCAGAAATATATTTCAAATCAATTCATCAATAAATTCAGAGAAGTTGTATAAATGTATTCTGCCAATGAGTCTCTAAATTAGGAATAAATTGGAATAAAAATGTTTAGTGCTTTAGCAATGGAGTATTACATACAATGGAGTGTTGTGATAAAAATAAAATGGTGAGGATCCACTTTTTAAAAAGTATTTCTGTATGAACTCTTTTCTAAGCACTTGTTTTCACAATTAGTATAGTAAAATTAATTTTGATGCATAACTTGCATCTGAAGACTGTATTTACTTGTAATTGAATCAGCAGTTCAGTTACTAGAAACATCTTTAGCTTTGGACTCTATCATGACAATAAATGATAAAGGTTATGTAAAAAGTATTGTGCTAGGGACAAGATCCTTGGTATTCAGGGGGAAGATGGCCTTTTATACTTTAAAAAATTACGTATAATAAAATGCTGTATTTTCACAATGACATGCAGGTTTTATAAAACTAGACAACTTTTAATCTCATGAAAAAAAACCCACAAAATTATTGCTATCTTGAAAACTAGCTGCTAAGTCTCTTTTCCTTTTTCAAGCAGTTCTTATTATGTGATTTTTAATGTTATTTATGCAGCGGAAGATGTATTAAATGAGATGACTGCAAAAAAAGTGTGAAAACGGTGGTTGTGTCTTTATACATAAATTCATGTGGACGATAATGTGTGAAAACAAATAAGGATATGAGGCTGAGTCACTTAAATTGCTGCATTAAATGACTTTATAATATTATCTTGGAAATATAAGAAGATATAAAATATAAAACCGAGGGGTAAATCAATGTTAAGTTGGACTTTACAGAGTGCTAAGCAATTTTTTTCAGGATACATTAAGTAATGAAAACCTTCATAAATTTTGTTACACTTGGAACCTAGCTGAACAATGGATGTAGTTAAGAATTTGAGTTAGAAATCTAGCAGCCAACCTGTAGAGGAAAAAAGAAAATTAGTCATAACTGTCCAAAACATAATGGTTTCTTATGTTCAATAGACCATACTATCTTCTTTTTATGAGACAAGGCAATGTAAACTAAGATGCATCTACGCCAATTAATTACTGAGAGACAGAAGATAATAAATAATTATTGAAGTAATTCTGAAAGTGGATATAATTAGCACCATTAATCATCAGCCATAAATTATTTCCTAGAAGAAAAATTAGTATTATAGTCACTTTTATATTTAAAATTTGTCATCAGATTGCTTTCAACTGAAACATATAATGTCTTCAAATATTTTTAATTGTTTTGGTTCAATTAATATTATGAGGTTACATTAACTTTCACTGAATAAGATAATAACTTTAAGAAAGCCAATTCAGTAATTATTTCAGTTATAGAATTTCTATTAGATATATACTCATTAGCTTTCCACACCCCCCCAAGAAACTCTAACTTATTGGAACTAATTTAAAAAATTCTAAATAGAATATTGAAATAAGGAAGAGGAGAAATATATATATATAATATATATATAATATATATATATATTTCTCCTCTTCCTTATAATATCGGTTCTTTATAAAGGCACTTTAGAGCTGTCTGAAAAAAAATTAAGTGTTTAGTGTGTAATGCTAGTTTTATCTGTTATGAAACATCCTGATGTTCAGTAGTAAGGGTCTATAAACATTGTGACTATACACAGCATAGGAACAGTCAAAGCTAGTGTAGGAGAGGAACTGTTTTTTTATTCTATCCTCTTAGATTTGCTTGGGGTCCTGCAGATTAGACTGACAGATTATCAGAAGAAAACCAGAAATTTATTAACACACACACATCTAATGAAGGACTTACAGTTGTCTGAGGTTATTAACTTCTGTCTTTTCTGGTAAAGAGAGGAGGGAGGACACCTTTATAAATGTATGCCCTACTTTTAGGCAAGTAGAGGGAGGGCAGAGAGCTTTTCTTATATTTCTTTCTTCTCAATTGCATTGAGTTCGACATAATTATTCTGTGGAAATGGCATAATTTAGGGTAGCATTTTTACATAGATCTGATTAATAGATGAACCTGAGTACTTGGAAAACCTCCAGATCTTTCCTGATTTACATTGGAAATAGTGGGGAATTATGCTGAAAGGAACTAAAATGGATGGGAAGGGAAGGGGGGAGGTAAGGAAGGGTAATTTGAATTTGTTTGGGAAGAACTGGGGAAAATCAGGAGAGGTGGAGAGCTGAAGTTTATGAGACAAGAAAGCAGGAGTAAAGAAAACGTATTCAGAGGCATTTTTGAGACTATGAATTATATCATTTTAAATTTCAGAAAGACTTTAGTAAAGATTAATGTGTGTGTGTTTTGTATTATTTATTGAACATCACCTTCAAGTATCAAGGCAGGAGCAAGAATCATTTACTGGATAATTTTGTAAGTTGTGGAAAGGCTGAATTATTCAGAGTAAAGTTTTCTTAGGTTTCACTGTTTTTAGATTGCAGTGAATTGTTTTTGCATTAAATTTAAATTCTTGTATAAGTAATATGTGATTGGACTGTATTTCAACATGTGTTGAGGGTTCATATTCTTCACTAATATTCTTAGAAGCAGGAACTTTATGAAACTGAATGGCAAGCATTACTTTGCTCCCTCTGAGCAATGCTGCATATAAAAGAAAAATGTATAAATATGAATGTTGCTTAGGTTGTTTATTGTCCCATTACTCATGGAAGACAGTGTGCCAGCCTTTATTTTTAATTTAGAGATTGATACATAATAATATAATTTGTATTAGTTGGTAAAACAACAACAGCATAACAGTGGGATCAATGACATGTCCATAGAGAAGTGGGCATGTAATTGGGATTAAAGAGAAAAGTAGTTCAGAGTAGTCTTTTTTTTTCACTTAGTTTGATACTACTTTGAAAAAGGAAATACTTCACCAGTTCAGCTTCAGACACTACAATTAAACTGTTATATAGCTTGTGTTAAGACTCAAGGACACCTTTTTTTTCTCAAGTTGAACATTAAGTGGTTGGGCAATATGATATCTTAAAATTCCTTTAAGTCAAAAAAGTGAAAATAAGGTCAAAGATGGAAGGATATACCTCATCATGGGCCATAGTGAAGACATTGGATTTTACTGTATGTCATTTAACCTCTGTAAAATGAGGGGCTTCTATAGGTAATTTTCAACATTTCTCTAACCCTCAAATAAATATTTGAAATCTTAGTTGAATATGCCAAAAAGCTAGCAATTAATAATAAAAAAAGGAATAAATCATGTTATTGACTTTATGGAGTAATGAGGACAAAAAAATTTCAAAATATCTTATCTAATAAAAAGGTAATATGCAAATTGACCCTAATGGTAGAATAACTGGGAACGATCAGTTGCTATGACTCGCATTGACCACCAGGGGGCAGATGCTCAATGCAGGAGCTGGCCCCTGGTGGTCAGTGCGCTCCCACAGGGGGAGCTCCGGTCAGCTACCAGCTGAGCTGACCACTGTGAGCACATCAGTGGTGGCAGGAGCCTCTCCCACCTCCTCAGCAGCACTAAGGATGTCCAACTATGGCTTAGGGTAGTGGTCGGCAAACTGCACCTCGCAAGCCACATGCGGGCTTGTGAGCCGTGCTTTGCCTCTCTGTTGACTAATGAGTTTGCCGACCACTGGCTTAGGGGGAGCGGGCCTAAGCTGGAAGGTGGATATCTCCCTAGGGGTCCTGGACTGCGAGAGGGTGTAGGACAGGCTGAGGGACCCCCCCAAGTGCATGAATTTTCATGCACCAGGCCTCTAGTTTTGTAATAAAATTATGTAAGTCTATACAAAGATATACTAAGGATGGGCAAAATTGGGGATGGAAAGGGTTATTAATTGAGTTCCAAACCTTAAAACTTTTTCTTCTTCCAGGCACATACTATGCATGGAATGAAGAATCTTAAAACAGACCCAACATTCGTACATTAAACTATGGTGTCCTTCTGCTCTAAGTAATACCTCTACCCTTTAGTTAATGTACCTAAATGAAGTGGCAAAACAACTCTGCGTAAGATTGTCTCTTCGAGGGGAAATATAGCTGAAAACAGAGTCCTTTGCCAGCTTAGAAATCCTCTCCACAAAGGTAGAATGGAAAGAAAACAATTGTATTATCAAACAAGCAGTAAGGCAGAATGCGATATGCATCACAGGCAATCTACTAAAGAGATTACAAAGACAGAAAGACATTTTAATCTTTTATATAGTTGAACAGGTACAACCCAATTGCAGACATTTGCACAAGATAAATAATAACTACCCAAGTAAGAGGACTTGACAGCACCATTTGTCAGGCACAGTTACCCTAAATTCACCTGGTAATTGGGGTGGCCACCTGTGTTTGCTAATTGTCTTTATCCAAAGGAAACATAAATGTCATAAGTGTTTCAGATCTTTGTGACGGCGGGGGGAGGTTTGCAGCTTGGAGCCAGCTGCCCATTGAAGTTAGTCTTCTGTCCCCTAATAGAAACTGGGAGAGGTGCTATCTTCCTCGATCAAGGCATTTCAAAGAGATGGCTCCCAGATCTGTGGAAAAAAAAATAAATTAAAAGAATTCCAGGTTTGTGAGACTGGCAAGAGGAGTATTTAACTTTTTTTTTTTTTTAACCCTCATCCAAGGATATGTTTTTATTTATTTATTTATTTAGAGGGAGAGAAATATCAATTTGAGGTCAGTTGCCTCCCATACACACCCTGACTGGGGCTCGAAACTACAGCCTAAGTATGTGTCCTGACCTGGAATCACACCCACAACCTTTGGTGCACAGGACAACGCTGCAGCCCACTGGGCAACCTCACCAGGGCATATTTAGCTTTTTAAAAGATTTACATAATATCAAGGTACAGAGAAAGAATTCAAATTACAAGTTTTTTAAGGTAAATATTCTGAGAAAAGGAAGGGGGGGGTCTTTTTTTTTGCACTAGAGAAAATTACTTTTTCTTGTTTAATTTGTATTTGTGCTTACACTCTTAATTGCAGAATATGTTGAAAGGTCCGGCCCTGCCACTTCAAAATCTGGGTGTTTACAAAATAATCTTCCTTCACTTATGGATTTAGGAGAATGCTTGCGATTTTGAATAGACACCGAGGAGATTGCTTTGCAACCTCAAGTTTAGAGGTTGATACATGGTGGTGGACAACCCCTGTAGAGAGGTATGGATGGAGAAGAGTAAGTGGTTTTAAAAGATATTTAGAAGGTGGAATCTATTAGACTTGAGAATTAATTGGATGTGTAGGGTAAGAAAAACCCACTGATCAAATGATGATATAGAAGTTTCTGGTTTAGATGCTAAGAGCACTGTGGAGCCATTCACTGATATGGAAGCCATTCCCTGATAGAGGAAGAAGGACAGCTTTAATATGGGGAGGATTTAAGCAATAAAATAAGATGAGCTTAAATATGATGATAAGAGTTTCTATAGGATAGGACACACAAATAAATGTGCAGGTGTGAAAATAGTCTGCTATGACTTCTATCTGCCCAAGATGGTCTATACCTTAAACAGGCTATTTTCTTAACCTGTGTTTTTATCACTTCCCTCCTGGCTCCTCCCTTATTTTGCTACAGCACGTAGTACTGTTTTCTCGAGTGACATTATTGGAATACAATTGTAAATGAAACAGTTTATTCTTCATGACAATACAATATATTCCTATTTAAGAAAAAGAATAAGTTTACCTTAGAACAAACATCTGCCAGCGTTTTTGTTTTTGTTTTTTTCTCTCAAAGTACAGCTGAGATAAACGTGAAAATAAACCCCATTGGTATTCAGGGATGGTGACCCCCATGGTTGAATGTGCAGTGAAATTTTAAATAATGAGAACATTAATAAGACTTGGAAACTGCACTTATCCAACAATCTGCTTTGTGGCACTTTTCTTCATGATCCGTTGCCTGAGAGTGATGACAGTGATTGTAATAGCTTGGCTAGAAATTTGTATGGGTAAATACCATCAACTCAGGTAAAGAAATTGCAAGCCCAGAAACAATATCTGATCACTTGTGTGATAAAAGCACTGGCCCAAAGGCATGACTGCTACAGAGCAATGTAAATGACTCGTTCCTCAGAGCTTTTTTTTTTTTTTAATTTTGATTTGAGTGTTTAGTTTTCATAAGAAAACTGCAAACAACACATTTATTAGAAAAACATGTTAAATGCAAATCTAATCCATAGATGTTTCCTGGTTGACTGTTAATATACTGTTATTGTTGTTGTTTTGAAATTGAATTTAAACGCTTTAGTGGAGTCTTTGAACTTAAGTTTGCCACACGTCCCACCTTAGTTCATAGTCCTATAGAGGCCCCAATTTACACGTTTTTAAAAATACCTTATTATTGATTTCAGAGAGGAAGGGAGAGAGAGAGATAGAAACAGCAATGATGAAAGAGAATAATTAATTGGCTGCCTCTTACTCACCCTGTACTAGGAATTGAGACTGCAACCAGGGAACATGCCCTGACCAGGAATCAAACCCTGACCTCCTGGTTCATAGGTCAATACTCAACCACCAAGCTACACTGGCCAGGCTACACTTAAAAAAATAAAAAAGCATTTGGCCTTATAGGCCTTTAAGTCTATGGCTTCTGATCCCTCTGTTTGTAGCTATGATTTTAGGATTACTGGTTACAAGAATTCAGATAAAATCTTGTAAAATTGCATCATGCAACACAGATTGGCTTGTATTTTGTTAAGAGTAATAATATTTGCCCTGGCTGGTGTTGCTCAGTGGCTAGCACGTCAGACTGCGGACTGAAGGTCCCGAGTTTGAGTCCCAGTCAAGGGCACGTACCTGGGTTGCGGGCTCAATCCCCAGTAGGGGGGCATGCAGGAGGCAGACGATCCATGATTATTTCTCATCATGGATGTTTCCATCTCTCTGCCCTTCTCTCTTCCTCTCTGAAATCAATAAAAATATTTTTTAAAAGAAGAGTAATAATATTTTTCAGTGTTTTTTAGATAATCTCACTCTACATTGAAAACAAAAGTAGACCCAGGGTCATCCATATAGTGGCTAAATATTTAGAGAGACTCACAATTCTATGTTTGTTAGAATAGAAATGCATTGAAGTCACCCTCTGACCCAAATCCTTGTTTTGCTGCTGTGGAGAGAAGAGTCTGGTGGGGATGAATTCTGAGACAGATTCAATTGACCAAAACGTATTGGGGGTTGGCAACCTCACATTTTGTTTTATTGAATGTAAGAGAGCCTAGTGTCTGCAATAAGAAATTAAAATGCTACTTCTGATATTCAAGCCAGGTGGCAAATATTGTGGCTAGGCAGTGACTTATGTGTGTTTCATTTTTTTTTTGCATCTATAAAATTAGACCCACTTAAAGACAGAGTTGTTAATTTCTTCTTCTCATGTTCTTTTTCTTTAAATATAGATTCATACACACACACACACACACACACATAAACTATAAATGAATATGCATGCAAACGTCTGCAAGAGTGCACACAGGTATTTAATATTATATTTATGGCAATTGGTCTTAGGATAGTTAACATTTGAATCTACAGTTGCAATGACAAAGTAAGCCAACTTTTGCTACGATAAAACTATACGCCTACCTCTCTACACACAGAGCTCAGTATATAAAATTTCTGGTATAATGAACACATAGTTATCATTTCTACTGACAAATATTTTTTCACTCAACTTCATATCTTTGTACACATTGGCTCCTTTAAAAATAAAGCATTAGCTGATCAGCAGCTGAATCTTTCTAATAGCACCTGAGCCAGTGATAGGGTGTCAGAGAAAGCACCGATAGGAAACATAAGTCTGTCCTTGGTTTTATGTTGAGTAGAAACAAAATGTGCTGACTAAGTGACCTGAGCAACCTCATGATGACATGATGTCTTGTTCAGACTTGTGATGAGTTTTAGTAGGCTATTAATTTTGAAAGATTGGTTTTGAACTCTATCAGACATTTAAGGCCCCGACACTTCACTTCTGGCAATCTGGGGCTTGATGACAGAAGGAAGAGTGTGACTGGTTAGGTTATTTCTTGAATATATGCCGCTCTCCAGAAAGAATCAACTTGCTAAAGCCATTTTCTGGGATTGTTTCTCACATAACATATTGCTAAGTTATTTGTGCTTCTAATACTTAAGTACGCTGAATATCCTACAGTTATGGAAATAAAAAGTGAAAAAATTCTAAACATTAATGAGTTTCTTTTCTTACACTCTTTCTGAAACAAGGATACACTTATTAAATGATTCGCTACCCTTCCTTCATGTATTGTTGTAATTGCTGATCTTGGGCAGATACACTCCTGTACTATGTACATATTTAAAAAATTATCCTCAGACAAGAAAATTATGAAACATGTTGTCAAGCTTTCGGGGCAACACCAATACAATTTCACAACACTGCCTGTTGACAAGGAGAACATGCTAAGATGCCCTAAATTAATTACAGCAGGCTGGAGGGTGGAAGGAAGAGACAAGAGAGGTTAATCCGTTAACAACAGCAGGGCAAAACCAACAAAGGACTGATTATGTTCCCAAATGTGTGTCAAAACTTTGAATTAATTTCCTTGATTACCTAAAAAAAAAAAAAAAAATAGCTGGGCATCACTGACCATCAGGTCCCTCTGCTTCTTGCTGACACATAAACTCTACAGACTATTGCCCATGACCGGCCCAAAGCAGCAAACACTTCATTATGGCTTAATGCACCTATCTCAGAACTAGCCCCACTTCACCTTCTCCCACCCCCTTTGTCTGTAGCCAGTGTAAATTCTGTCAAAGCAACTTACATCTTTCTTCCCATCTGTTTCCACACGTGAAAGAGCCAGTCGACTCCAAGACAGCAGATATGTGTGTGTTTTCCATCTAGCCCTGCAGCTACCTGGGGTTCAGACTGCATGCCTCTGGACCTGGACTTTTTCTGGCTAGCATTTGACTCAATATACCCTTTCTTTCAGAAAAGCTGTGGTCGTGAAAGTATTTTGTTCAACATAGCTAAGGCTTTACTTAATATCAATAACTTGAGGCCCTAACCGGTTTGGCTCAGTGGATAGAGCGTCAGCCTGCAGACTGAAGGGTCCCAGGTTCAATTCTGGCCAAGGGCATGCACCTTGGTTGCAGGCACATTCCCAGTAGGGGGTGTGCAAGAGGAAGCTGATCAATGTTTCTCTCTCATCGATGTTTCTCTCTATTCCTCTTCCTTACTTTCTGTAAAAAAATCAATAAAATATTTAAAAATATATCAATAACTTGAAATAGTTTTGTATCTGTCTTTGAATAGCTCTTCATTCTATTGGTGTACATTTCATGGCCTTCAAAAATGTTAGATTTTTTGCCTTAACGGGTTTGGCTCAGTGAATAGAGCGTCAGCCTGCAGACTGAAGGGTCCCAGGTTTGATTATGATCAAGGGCATGTATCTTGGTTGCAGGCACATCCCCATTAGGGGGTGTGCAAGAAGCAGCTGATCGATGTTTCTCTCTCATTGATGTTTCTAATTATCTGTCTCCCTTCCTCTATGTGAAAAATCAGTAAAACATATTTAACAAAAAATGTTAGATTTTTCTTTCCAGACTAAGTAAACAAAACTTCTTTAGCATTTTCATTAGACATACTTTTTCTGACTTTATTTACTTTTGTGCCTCTTGTTATCAGGAAGGAAAACTTTCAAATAATTCCGTTTACTTCCATCTTTACACCAGTATTGCTTAGTGTTCTTCATGCTATTAGATTCATACTCAAGTAACACTAGGGGCCAAGTGCACAAATTCGTGCACCTTGAAAGGAACTGTGGGCCATGGTGGGCACAGAGGTGGGTCTCGGCCCATCCTCTGCACCCCCGCCCATCCCCTCCCGCCACAGCCCGCAGTCCCCTATCTGCCGGCAACCCCACTCTTCCCACTGCTGTTTCCATGTGCTGACAGTGCCGGCCCTGCTCACACCTGCTGATGGCATGGATCGATAGGGGCTGGTGCCATCAGTGAGTGTGAGCAGTGGCTGCTGCCCTGATCGCCCCTAAGGAGAGGGGGAGGTGGAGAAGCCCTCAGGGGTGATCAGGGCCTGCAGCCACTGCTCACATCTTCTGACAGCACCAAGTGATCAGGACCGGATCCCGGAGCTGGCGCTGGGCGGAACTGCAATGTGCGGGAGCAAAGAATGTTCAGTAACTACCAGAGGCTAGCCCCAATAACAGCGACCAGTGCCCTGCCTTAGTCTGGTTTCCCCACTCACCTGTTCCACCATCCTGTCATGGCCAGTGCCCACCATGTTCCACTGTCTGCCGCCTGCTGCCGACACCCGCCATGTTCTTCACACGACTCCTGGTGGTCAGCACATGTCATAGCGACCAGTTGTTTGGTTGTTTGGTTGCTTGCTGTTTGGTCTATTTGCATATTAAAGTTGCATATAGAGGTTTTAGAAATACTTAAAGTTGTTGGGTGGAGGGTATAGAAACATGGGCATGTAATCGCTTTCTCTCACATGTTAACTGCTCCTCTGTGTTTATATGGATCATTTCTTTTCTGACTCAATCTTTTTCACTTTTTTGGACACCATATATACAATGAAGATCATAAAGAGCACTAATCTGAAGCGCAGCCATCACTAAATGCTTCATGTTTATGGCTGTGTATTCATCACCCAGGTTTAAGTGTAGAACATTTCTAGCATCCCCCAAATTTCCAACTCCTAAAAGCATCTCATACTTCCAGAAACTACCTGCTTACCATAGGCTCAATGATGGCAAGTAGTGTGACTTCAGTGTCACTATTGTACCCTTAGCTTATAGCTAGAATATGAAAGATGTTCAATAAAGGTTCTTGGAAAAATAAGAAAGAAAAATCTTCTGCTGTGTAATACTGAAATGAAAAAATTAATCAATGTGGTCTTAAGTATGCATTTTCTCAAAGATCTCAGACTCCATTCCATTTCAGAAGGGCAAACTACCCAGTCTATAGACCATCACATACAGCTTGTCACCCACCACAATAAAATACCTTTCCTCAGTTGAGACATTTTAGACTGGGACAGGGAGACAGAGAGCTATCTGAGTGGACAGTGCAGGCTGGGATTGAGGAGTTCAGCCCAGAGGTAAATAATCATGTGAAGGGTGGAAAGAATTCACCAGCACCGTCAAGGCAGAAGTTTCCTAGATTGCTATTGCTCACTCAATTCTGACATCTTTTATTTCAGTATTGTGGATTCTACCTCCTAAAAAAACTCCTAAAATCTTGATTTTCTCTATCTACATTGCCTCTATTCTGGTCAAAGCCAATAGTAATTATCACCTAAAAATTGCACCTGCTACCTAACTGATTTCAGTGCTTCCTCTTATAACTTCCAGTCTATTTCTCTCATGTAATATGAACGAGCTCTCAGAGCCCCAAATCTTCTCATACCACACTCTCCTGTAAACAACGTTTTTTTTTTAATTTTTACATTAATGATAATACTATATATGCAGTATATGTGTATGTATATCCTATCTAATAAAGAGGGAATATGCAAATTGAACATCACACTGTCACAAAGATGGAGGCACCCATAGCCACAAGATGGCAGAGCCCAGTCCCCTTAGCCCTGCCAGAGTCCCCGAGTCCTTTTGCCCCACCGAGGGGGGTGTGGCAGGTGTGTGGTGTGGCTGGACCCACCCTCATCCCCCCAGCCACCAGGCCGGCCCGAGACGCAGGCAAGCCTTGGATGGCAGCTGCCCAGCTGACGCCTGAGACACAGGCAAGCCTCAGATGGCGGCTTGCCAGCCACCTAGGGCTGGCCTGAGGTACAGGCAAGCTTTGGATGGTGGCTGCCCAGCCTCCCAGGGCTGCTTGAGGCTCAGGTAACCAGGGCCGGCCAAAGCTTGTGCTGCCAGCAGTGGCAGCAGCAGAGGTGTGATGGGGGTGTCGCCTTCCCCTGATCACCAGGTTGCTTCCTGCCCCTGAGGGCTCCCAGACTGTGAGAGGGGGAGGCCAGGCTGAGGGACCACCCCCTCCAGTGCATGAATTTTCCTGCACTGGGCCTCTAGTGTATATACACTGAGTGGCCAGATTATTATGATCTCTGAACGCATAATAATCTGGCCACTCAGTGTGTGTGTGTGTGTGTGTGTGTGTGTGTATGGATACATATCTATGTATTAGAGGGCAGTGCATGAATTTGTGCATAGGTGGGGTCCAGCCAGCCTGGCCAGGGGGAGGGGACATGGGCAGTTGGCCAGCCTGCCTGCTGATGGAACTCCTGATTGAGGGGATAATTTGCATATTAGCCTTTTATTATATAGGATATAATTATGCGTTCAGAGATCATAATAATCTGGCCACTCAGTGTGTGTGTGTGTGTGTGTGTGTGTGTGTGTGTGTTTTCCATCTGGCCATTTCCCCAATTAACATGTTTCGGGATTTGTTTTTAATTGAATTTACTGGGATAACATTAGTTAATAAAATTTTATATTTTATAGATTTCTATAATACATCATCTGAATATTATATTGTGCATTCACCATTTAAAGTCAAGTCTCTTTCCATCACTATTTATCTGCCTCTCCCTTTACCCTATTCTACCTCCCCCTGACTCCTCCCTCCCTCTGGTAACCACCATACTCTCTCTATGGTATTATTTTGAAACATGGGCTAATGAAAGTATTCCATATAGAAATTAGTTATTTCAATCTCACTACTAAAGGGAATCTTTAATATTTCTATTATAATTCTTACTCATATTTTAAACTTGATAACATATAACTGTAGTTTCATTTTGGTCAAAATCCATATGATGAATCTCACTTATATTTTATGTCTCTACACACTATAATTTCCCTACTGCATTTTTCTCATCTTAAAATTATATAAATCGCTAAACATATAAGATTAGCATGGAAGTAGATTCATGAAAGTTTGTTGTAACTATATTTTAAAATTCTGTGAATTTTCTGTTGATAACTAAAACACAGATGTAGACTGTTGAATCTATATATTATGATATAATATTAGTGTCACATTAGTTAATGCTTCTAGACTTCTTATTGCTTTTGGAGAAATATTCAATGTTAATATTGGCATTGAATCACAATAGGTTGTATAACTGTAACATGGAATCTTATAAATCTAACTGGTTATTGATATTGTCATTGAAGCTTGAAATAATGTTGAAATTTTGAATAGTTCAAATAAATTCTGAGCACCTGCAGAAAGTAGTTAATGTCTTCTTTTTTATTGAAAAATGAATTCGACTTTAACATAACACATTCTAAAAATAGCCATCTTGCTTTCATATGATTTATATTTTCTTTGAAGCAACCTTGTAAGTGTGTTGCTCTTTTTAGTTCATTTATACAAAAGGCTTATGAGAACATGGACATAGATTGTCCTATTATCTGTTTGATTCGTGTATCTCCGTACACTCCATAACCAGGACATGAAACAGAAATGCTTCTTTTTCCTCATGGGAACCTCAAAAGAATGAAAAGAGGTGACAGCAAGACAATATGCACTATCAGAAGGAGCAACAGGAAACTGCATTTGTTTCAGTTCTGTTGGACAGTATATAGATAGGGTTTGTCAGTGAAATAATGTGGCTCATTTATATTGGACGTACTCTGTGGAGCTCAAACCGCCTTATGGGTGCTCTCATTAATCCTAACACCTTGCTATCAGCTAGGTATTTAGCAGCTTTTGTCCTCACTTTATGGTCTGGGAGACTGCAGTTTAAAGGAAGTCACTTGTGCAGGCAGTGGCAATGTTCATAAACCAACCAGTAGTTTAAAGAGGAAACGTTTCTTTTGCTTTATTTATAAAAGCTTTATAGTAATAATTGTCCAGTACAGCCAATTGCTAAATGTAATTATTTACAATATTCTGGCTCCTCTTTATCTCCAAAATAGTTTTCCTATCAAATCTGTGTTATTAATAGGACTTTCATTTTCTACACATCCTGGATTCAAATCAGCTTGCTTACTCTACTACCTTATTGCCACTACTTGGTTCAATGGGCTGTTAAGTCTTAACAATTCTCCTTTTCCAGGCTTTCACATGGATCTTTGCCTCTTTTTTTCCAAGTCATAATTCTATGTGTGATTGATCATAAAAAATAATTTAATAATATTGTAAGGAAAATTATAATCCATAAGGGGAATTTATTGAAAATGTTCATATTACCCACTCCAAATATGAAGGATTTTTCTGGAATTACAGTGGAATAGTCACCTCAAATTTAGATATAGCCATTAAATACAAACAGCCTTTATCAATATTAAGATGAGAAATATTTCTGATAAATCCTTGTGTGGTATTTGGAAACACATTTTAGAGAGGAAACTAGAAGTTTATTTAAATAACTCAGAGGCCCAGTGCATGAAAATTCACGCACTGGAGGGAGGGTCCCTCAGCCCCCTGTTCCCTCTCACAGTCCGGGAGCCCTCACCTCAGGGGCAGGAGGCAACCCAGCGATTAGGGGAAGGCGATGCCCCCATTACACCTCTGCTGCTGCCACTGCCAGCAGTGCAAGCCTCAGTCGGCCCTGGTTACCTGAGCCTCAGGCGGCCCTGAGCAGCTGGGCAGCTGACATCCAAGGCTTGCGTGCACCTCAGGCCAGCCCTGGGTGGCTGGGGGGTTGAGGGTATTGGGCACCACCATCCTGTGGCTGTGGGCACCACCATCTTTGAGGGCATGGCAGTCAATTAGCATATTCCCTCCTTCTTGAATGTGGGCACCACCATCTGTGAGGGTGTGATGGTCAATTAGCATATTCCCTCTTTATTAGATAGAATTACTCATGGACAAATTTTGAAACAAAATCTTGGAAATTGAAATCCTTAGACATTGCATATATGATCATTTTAAGGCTATAAAATAGGTGAAAACTTTCCCTGAGTGACCAGATATTGGTCTCCGGACTTCAGGCTAGTGTCCCTTCCTTGGGTCAGTGTTTCTGAAACCGAAATGCAGTATTCTGTCTGAGTTCTTTGTATCGCAAAAATCAAAGAATGAATTCAGGGACAAAGACAGCATGCAGAAGCAAAGTTTATTGAGAAACTGACAGACTCGCTGCAGCAAGAGGAAGCTGGAAGGCTGCCCAAAGAGGGGTACTGATGAAGCTCTTTATCTGTGGATATATGTATACCTTGATAGCTTTTGATTGGTCTTTTCAAGGTATTCCATGTGATATCCAATCATTTTAGAATGTGAGTTCTGGCTGACGGGTGGCACTTGATTTGGGACTGTTACTTCAGGTCTGATATTACTGTCCCTTCCCAGCTAGACTCAGTCCTCCCCACCCCACTCGGTTAAACCCTTGGTAATCCTGTTTGTTCCAGCAGTTTTTTGTTTGTTTGTTTGTTTGTTTTCTGGAACCAAGCACAGCCAGCAGTAGCCAGCAAACTGCATCATGTTGCTGCTAGACTTCTCTATTTCGCTTCCTCTCTTTGGTCCAGTCCCTAAATGCCTAGGTTCTATCTCCTCATTTCCATGTCAGAAACAGAAAATACAGAGGAAACCATGAAAAGATGGGAAGCACTCCATATGTGATAGCTCATGTGACCTAACATCTAGGTCAAGAGAGCAAGTGTTAACGATTTCCCAATTTTATTATTAGAAAACGACTGAAAAATAAGTAAATCCAGAAATAAAGCACTGGTTTTCTGCCTATTCATCTAATTAGTCTCATAAAATATCATGATCTCATTGCAATCTGGTATGAAGAATTTCAGTATTGTAAATTAATGGTTGCATATTTTCACAACCACCACCAAACTGAAAAGATACAGTTTATTTGCTATCTTAAACACACACACGCGCACACACACACACACATACACACACCACACACATAACTTTCTCTCTAAAACTTAAAACTTAAATCATTCCAATGTTCATTCTCTTCAAGTATAAGATGGAAAACTTCTCGGGGGAATGCCTCTCAAGAGGATTGTGTTGCTGCTATGTGATGTGCAGATGGCCAATTATTCCAGTTATGAATCTATAGTAGTCTTCTGGAAGTAAAGCACAAACTGGATATCTTATCTGTCTCTTAGTTTGTTCCTCTTATCATATAGCTTATGGTTTATTTCCAAATGCCCATGTTCTTGAAATGCTTTGGAAATTAAAAAGTATCAGTATAGATAAATGATGAATATAAAAATATAGAAATATTTAAAATTATGTGAAACAGGAAAACAGTTCTCATGTAACCAATTATTCTTCTGAAATTGAATTAAGAAAATATTTTTCAATATCTGAATATTACCACTGATGTACATTTCATTTTTTTACTTAAAATGACAAATTTCTAAATATAAATTCAGTGAGATAAACCTATGCCAAAGGAAGTCCTGTTTTTTGAGAAGAAAGAATCAGACTACAAAAATGTCTTTAGAGAAGATGTTGTAATGATGACCGACCATCATCTACTGAAACATAGGAATGGGCTTTGGAAGTAATTATATTAATGTGTTTTAAAAACATAAACATTTAAAATATTTATGAAAATATGTCCTCATAATTCTCTAAGTAACAATCAATTCAATTATAGGACTTACCAGATTTCAGTGAATAATACAATTAAATATTATGCTCATGTGAAGGTAAACATGACTACTTGTACAATGCCTTAACTAATAATTAAAATAACAATTACTAGGAAACATGGCAGGTTGCTTTAGGTGAAGAGAGGACCAATGAAATAAAATGAGGCCATCTGTGTTTTCATTCTTAAGATGTTTGTTATTACAAGTTTCAGATCATGAGTTTTAGGCTTATGATTAGAGAAAACAAAATTATTCACTTCAACATCGGGATGATCATTCATCCCAAGACAGTCACTGAGCCCTTCCTTTTTTACTATGCAGTGTGTGCTAAACCATGGGGACACAAAAGTGAATTGGTCCTCAGGAAGTTTACATTCTGGTCAGTGAGCTGGAAATAAAAAAGGAAATTAGAACAGAACAGTGTCTCCTAAATGTATAAATAAGGGTTTATGTTGGGGCACATACAAGGACTATGCTTCCCAGAGTACCTGACATCTAAGAGTTGAGTAAAATGGCATCAGTAAGTTTTTACACCTACAATTTATACTGGTTTAAGAGGAGGTAAGAAATATAATATAATTTTTAAAAATAGTAATTTTCATTTTAATTATAAGAATAACTATCACTAATAAAAATCTTAGGTGTGTATATGCATTTATATATGTGTGTGTACATGTATATACACAGAGATAGATAGACAGAGTGCTAAGGAGCTCTGAGAAGATTGCATAGCACAAAGCACATGTAAGTGTTAAGTATTTCCTTTTTAATAACAACCTAAATAACACAGCACTGAACTTGACTAGTATGAGGGTAGATAGTGATATTTGTAAACAGCAGTCTGTGAGATACTGAAATAATAAAGGATCAGTTAGCTATATTTACAAGGACAACAAAATAACGATAGCCAATTTAGTGCACTAGTCAGTTAGGGGAAATAACTATAAATTTAGTGAGCTAACATAAAAGTGAAACATCTGTGCCAGTTATTTAATGGTCTGATTTCTGTCAAACTGGCAGTCCTCTGGAGAAAGTCAAACTAAATACATAATCTGGGATAACATCACTGATAGCAACTCGTTCATTAGGTATTCGGGTCTTTTTTCACAAAAGTGCAACACAAAATATGTTTTTAAAATCTCTGCTTTTTAAGGTCTCTGATTACTTGGTTCTTTATAAAATGGATGCATTTGCACTTTATATTTGTCAATCATTTATTATAATCTATATACCTATAATAATAAAAGCATAATATACTAATTAGACCTGGCATCCTTCTGAACGTCCTTCCAGACAACCTTCTGGACAAATCCGGGGCTGTGAGGGAAGCCTAGGTCCCAAGTGTCTGCTGGCAGCCAGAGGGAAGTCCAGGTCCCAGGTCCTGGGTGCCAGAAGGAAGCTGGTGCTGGCAGTCAGGGGAAGGAAGACCTACTCTTGCAAGAATTTTGTGCACCGGGCCTCTAGTCTATAATAATAAAAGGGTAATATGCTAATTCGACCAGATATCTTCCTGACATCATTCAGGATGTCCTTCCTGATGAAACCAGGGACAGAGGGAAGCCAGCTGGGTTCTGGGTGCCTGTGGGCAGTCTGGGGGAAGCCAGCCCAGGTCCTGGGTGCCTGCGGCTGACCAGAGGGAAGCCAGCCCAGGTCTAAGGTATCTGCCAGCTGCTGGAGGAGGGAAGCCCGGGTCATGTGTGCTGGAGGAAAGCTGGTGCCGGCAGCTGGGGGAAGAAAGACCTATTCTTGCACACATTTTCATGCATTGGGCCTCTAGTATACGTACATATAAAAGCCTAATATGATAAGTGTCCATCCAACCATTTGACCATTCCACCAGTCGCTATAATGTGCGCTGACCACCAGGGGGCAGATACTCCAATTAGTAGGTTAGCTTGCTGCTGGGGTACAGCCGATCAGGACTGGGCTAGATGGGCCAGACACACCCTGGAGCCCTCCTGTGGTCCCTCCCCAGCCCCAATCGTTCACTGGTGCAGTCCCTCGGCTTGGCCTGTGCCCTCTCACAATCTGGAGAACTGGTTTTGGCCTGATCCCAACAGGCCAGGCCAAGGGACCCCACTGGTGCACGAATCTGTGCACTGAGCCTTTAGTTATTTATAATAGTTGAAATCCTAAAAAAAAAAGAAGTCAAATCAGTTAGTGATTAAAGTATTTATCTGTGGTTGAAATAAAGTGTTGTCAATGTAATTTTGATCTTTAAATCACCAGATTTATTTTTGAGGAAAAGAGAAAAGCAAAGAGAAATGCTCTCAATCCAATTTTAAAAATTGCTATTTGGTGTCTTAATATGTACAGACTGGTTACCCTTTTTGAAGAAAACTCTGAGAAAACTATTGATTTTTGGGTTTATTGATATAGTCAAAGATTCTGTCACCTTCCATTCTGGGAAAAAGTGCTTTCTACATCTTCTTTGCTACAAAAATTATGTAAAATATATAATGATTTAGACCAGTTGCTTATGTAATGTTCAAATGAGTCACCTTGGGGTCTTAGACTACAGATACTGATTCAGAAGGACTCGGCTGGGGCTTGAGATCCTGCATTTGTAATGAGTTCCCAGATTATGCTGATGCTATTGGTCCAGGGACTATATATTGAAAAGAAAGGATCTATAGGATCTATGCTTACACTATTATGTCACATGGATTTCATGTTAACACACACACACACACACACACACACACACTTTTATTTACCAGAACATTTTTTTTACATTATCTCATCTTAATGGTGCCTTAATTATATGGATCCCAGTGTCTAAGATATCTAGTTTCTGAAGGTAAATAACATTTTCTGTATACACTAATTTTTCAGTTGCGTTTAAAATAATTCCATCTTGCCACACGCAAAAAGTGCTTGCAGCTAAGAGTGAATGCTTTCTTTACACACATAACCCAATGTGATTGAAGTGAGCATCAATAGTTTGAAAAGCATAATGCAAAAGCTGTTAAATATGTCCAATTAGAACATATTTTACTTATTTTTAACCTCATTACTTCTAAGTTTCACCAATTGTGGTTTAGGCTCTCAACCTTGTGAGCCAATGTACTCTTTATTTCAGTAAATTAGCATAATGGAGACCCTTCCATGTCACCTTGGTTGTTCTAGTGTTGTAGATGGAAATGACAACATTATTATAATGTAATCATTTATATGTTACATTTCAAACAGTGAAACATCAATGGAGTCAAACTTGGGACTCTCTAGCCAATTTTGTCTCTCTTTTCTAAATATATTTTTACTGATTTCAGAGAGGAAGGGAGAGGGAGAGAAAGATAGATGCATCAATGGTGGGAGAGAATCATTGATCAACTGCCTCCTGTATACCCCCCACTAGGGTTCAAGCCTGCAACCCAGGCATGTGCCCTGACCAAAAATCAAACTGTGATACTCAACCACTGAGCCATACCGGCCCGGCCAATTTCATCTTTCTATAGATGCATGTGACATTGTATCAGGGACAGGATTATTGAAGAGATGGATCAATTTGGATCTTTATCTGAGTTACGAAGAGTGCATAAGGTGAAGAGAGAACTACTTATCTGCTGAAATAAAAGTTAGTGTCAATCAGTCTTTATTGAGCCTACACAACATGCAGAATATGCTATAATTGCTGCAACCTATGAGTTAGAGTGCTGGAATGTAAGACCAAAATCTTTTCTGTATGTATACTTTTCATCAAAGCATATAATCTTCCTGATTTCCATCTCATAGCCAATGGATTCTTATAGTTAATTAATGTGTCTTAAAATATAACTTAATAAAAATTGCACATGTGTTTGATATTATTCAGAGCCTCTTAATAATGTAAGAAAATGTGATTATTCTCTAAGCTTTTCTTTAATAAACAAGTTTTTAAGAAAAAACAACACCCTTTGTCTATAATTTAATCTTAGTGTTCTGTAAAGTCCTGCTTTTAGGATCAGCTCTCAGAAGTGAATTGTTGTCAAATTTTTATTAAGCTGAAGGTGAAAAATTAATGAGTCATTTCAGATATTTCAAAATGAATGCAAGTCTGTTAGTTATGGAGCACAACAAATCAAAATTTGTCTATATTTGAGTATGGTCTAAGGTTCACTGATACTTAACTTTTGAATGCATTATTTCTTATGTTTAATGGAGCATTTTAGAGGGAAAAAGAATGCGGCTATTGATTTTTTACTAACAGATAAATATATCTCAAAGATGGTTTTAGTAATTGAAATATTTTTTTTACCCACAAAACATAATTTCAGAGCAAGGATAATCAGTGAGAGTTGCTGGAGACACCAGGGTTTTGAAAACCTATGTAATATGTCTGCTGTGGGAAAGCAATTAGCTGGGGAGGAAGCATCCACATATCGCAAGCATGAGCTCAATAAAATTATAATTTATTCTCTGGCTGTACCTGTGATCCATTTTTTAGGCATTGAGTAAAACCAAGGCATGGGAACTACCTTTTAAAGCATTGTTGATTCCTTCTTTTGTTTCCCCTGTAATTCCTGAGCTCCTCTTATGTTCCTCACCATCTGCTTGGCTTTAAGTATCATGCAAGGAGGAAGAAGACTTGGTTCTTTGCCTTCAAGGAATTTAGCCTTTAGAGGGAAAACCAAAGTGTTTATTATGAAGTGTTATTGTTAATGAGAAATGGTGAGCACTACAAAAAAGGTACAGCTATATCACATAAATAGGAGGGTGTCAGAGAAAGCTTACAGAAAGTGACTTGTAAGTTAGAGTCTGATATGTGTGATGCAGGAGAAAAGAAAGTGAAGTGGATGGATGGGCTTATGCAAGAAATGGAAGATGTAAATCACAGAATATGTAGGGGGACAGCTAATTTTAGGATAAGATGCAGGAAGAGGAATGATGGGAAATAATGTTGGAAATATAGGTTGGAGATTGTGAAGGGCCTTGAATGGCAAGGTAGAATTCTGTATTTGAACTGGGGAGAGGTGAAAGCATGCAGCTATTCAAGAAGTTTCATTTTGTGTTGGTAATGTGTCAGCACCTAACATCTATAAAAACTTCAAAATAACAGATTGTTCATTTCTCATAAATACTACAGTAGTCACCCCATTCCCAGGGTCAATGTTCTAAGATCCCTAGTGGATTCCCCAAACTGAAGAGACTATCAAATCCTATATTTAACTGTGTTTTTTTTCCTATAGATACATGCCTGTGATGAAGTTTAATTTATAACTTCAGAATAATAAGAGATTCATAACAATAACAATTATGTAATAGAACCATTATAACAATATACTGTAAGAAAAGTTATGTGAATATGGTCTTTCTCTCTGTGATGCCTGAGATAGCTGGGAGGGTACTAATAGGCAGGTAGCATACAAGTGTGGAGATGCTGGACAAAGTGCTGATTTACTTCTCAGGCCGAATGGAGCAGAATGGAGAGAGATTTCATTATGCTCCTCAGAATGATGCTCAATTTAAAAATTATACATTTTTTATTTCTGGAATTTTCTTTTTAAAAATGTTATTGATTTCAGGGAGAAAGGAAGGGGTCCGAGAGAGAGAATCATTGGGATCAGAGACTGCAACCCTGGCATGTTCCCTGACTGGAAATTCAACTGTGACCTCCTGGTTCATAGGTCAATACTTAACCACCAAGCCGCGCCAGCCAGGCATGGATTTTTCCATTTAATATTTTCAGACCTCAGTTAGCTGTGGGTAACTGAAACCCTGAAAAGTAAAACTGCAGATAAGGAGGGACTACAGTATTTCATTGTCTGGTGTACACTAAAAGTTTCAAAGGCAATGGCTGAGGGAAAAAATGCATGCTGGGCGAAGCAGAGCAGATGGCTACACAAAGGCTTTCCGCTCTGTGCACGCTGTGGATGCCTTGAGATTTTTATCACTGTGACTCCAGGTACAGCCTAGAGTGGCAGACACAGGGCTGCTCATCTGTGGCTGAGAGCAATTTCCTTGTGGTCTGAAAATCCCCTTTAGTTCATCTCAGCAAACTATATTGCTACCAGCATCTTCTGTGTGAACCAGGACCTGGCTCATGGCCATGCAACATGTACAGTCTCCAGGACCCCCACTTAGAGGGACCCACACCTAATTTAATGCTCTGTTATTGCTGTATTGAAACTCTTCATACTTTTTGAACAAGTAAATGGTTAGGAAGCAGTGAGCTGCACTGTGATCAAAATGCACTGCCATACATCCATATAAAAGGGGTAACTGAATTATGAGAGCAGCAGAGCGCTTATATAACAAAATGGATGCGAAGCTTGAATCTTCATTATTTTTCTTCTTCAAAGCCATGGCTTCTATGGTTGCCACAGGGCTAAGCTAAATATCATTTCTTAGCCTTGTGGTTTTGCAGTTGATAAATTAAGGAAAAACTTCTGTAACGTATTTTCTCATTTATAATCTGCCTCCTGGAGCCTAGATACCAGTATGGTTGAGTCCTGCACCCCCTGCAGTCCTTTCAAATTAAATTCTGAGAAAAACTTTAGCAATTATTTTCCCTAATAAAAGTTCTGAAAAATGGAGCTCTGTTCGCAAACATTATTGGCTGCCTGGTAAAGTCATTCTGTTGTGTGTGTGTGTGTGTGTGTGTGTGTGTGTGTGTGTGTGTGTGTGTGTGTTTTCTGAGTCAAGATAATATATAAACTGAATAAGGTATCTTTTAGTTCTATACTTACGCACAGTTTAGTTTATTCTCTCCATTCTCTTTACCTTGAGTAATTGTGTATTTTTCCCTTATTTGTGTCATCATGGCTGTTTTTCCTTTTCATTTGTGTTTAATTTTTATTTTCTCAAACTGAGAGATGAGTAGAGTAAAATATTCCCGCAAAGCTTAATTCATAAAAATATGTCACCTCCTCCCGCACTTCATTGTTCCTTTCCTATCTCCCAAAGGCAAACACTGAATTGCTTTCAACAGTTTTAGTTAATTGTTATTATTTTTTTTATATTTGCCTCTGTCTCAAGAGCATTTTAAAGAGTTGAATTCATGGTTCAATTTTATCTATTATATTGACTTACCACTATGGAAGACAAATATTTTAATTTTCTTTCACAAGTACCCTCACCCTTGACTTTTTTTGTCTGTTTTTCCTATATAATACTGCTTTTGTGTTACAAGGTCATAGTTTATATTATTATGACTATGTCAATATTATTCACATCGTATGATGATTATATTTCTTTCTTGAAAATCTTTTTACTCCCTTTGCAGCTAATAGTTGCCTAGTTTCATAGATTTTTTTATTTTTCCTTGTATTTAGAATCTCCTCACATACGAACTCTGATCTTACTGTACGTGTTCTCCCAATAAAACAACACATACCTAGTATTTCCATTATTTTTGTCTTCCCGGAGACTACCCTCCTGAGCCTCTGGACTCCTACCCCTCTCCTCACTAGGCCTGCTGCCCGTGTGCCATTTTAGCAATGTCCTTGGATGAGAGTGCCCTTAAGAGTGGCAGAATTATTAAGTTTGGTTGAAGTTCTTTATACGAATGGAATTTATTGACAGACGGGTTTTAACATAGGGTGTCTTGGATGAGTGGTTTATTGGTAGACTTCAGATTTTAAGTATTTTTATATATTCTCTGTTGACTTAGTCATATTTACTAGAGGTGAGTTTTCCGTTGTCCTAACTGGAAGGAAGGGTTCAGGGCGTCAAGAGAGTAAAACATCTGCAGAACCTCGACAATAGTAACGTCATCTCATTGAAGTATTCATCTCTCCGTTCTCTATATCCAGTGTCTCTCTGCTTGGCATCCTGCCTCAGTTTCCTGCTGGAGTGAAGGAGGGAGGAACAGGCACTGTTCACTGAGGGGGCAGGACGAGAGACCCCCTACCCCCACAATCAGAATTCCATCAAGTCCTCCTTTGCCTCTACTTCACTAGGTAGCAGGTGTTGTCAATCCCTACACCTTTCTGGGTTCTGTGGTACAAACTGAATTGCTTTTCAGCATCTCCCCTCTGCTGGCTTAGGTTTTGGTCTCCTTGGTCTGTTAGCAATTGTTCATCTGCTTTACAGCATGCAGAATCTTATTGTTATTGTCTTTTTTATTCTCCTGGACCATGTGGATTAGTGCTTTTTAAATTCCTTTGTTGTCATTTTTCCAAATGGAGGTAAGTGTGTGTGTGTGTACAATCTTCGATCATTTACTAACATGTGAAATAGTATTTGGACTGAATTTTTATTAAGTATTTGAAATAATTTTTAATTAGTAGAGTGTAAGTAAAGAATAAACAAATGAACAAAATAAACTTGCTACTCATTGTTTAAATACTACAGAAAACTTTTTCTTCCAGTGTTTTTGTTCCCTGATTTTTTATTGTTTTTTTTTTTAATCTTTAGACATAGGTCCTCCTTTTTCCCCCATTAACCTCTTCCAGCCCTTTACCACCCACCCAAGGCCCTCACCACCCCATTGTCTGTGTCCATGGGTTATGCCTATATACATACAAGTTCATTGGTTGATCTCTTCCCATTTATCTTAACAAAGGACTCTGTACCTTTCTCTTTTGAATACAGTTGGAAGCTTTAGACAAAACCGATGGAACCTCACCTCTCTACTAGTGCAGCCCATCTCAGCGGCACTCGTGGCAAAACTGATCTCTTCGTCCAAAGATGGAACCAAAAACGGTGTCTGTCACCCTCTAGAACTCCCACCAAGTGGTAATGTATTTGATGCCTGTCTGTATGTCTTATAATTTTTATAAGGACGGTGATCATTTTTAATCTCTTAAATTGACATGATTGTGCTTTAAAAAATAAAACATTTATTTTTTTATAAGGTACAGCCTTTACCTTCTCTGGCTCTTTAAGGGATTTTTTTGGAAGGTAATTTTGATAAAGACTGAGAGTCAACCGAACTCAGAGACTAAAAAAGATAGGGAACACATTTTGGACTGCAATAAAGAAAAGCAGCTTTGCACATAAAGCATTTTGTAAGTTTCATGAAAATCTGCTTAACATAGCTTCCCGGTTTCAGCTTCAGCAGGCTTGTTGCCTGCCAAGATCCAGAGGATAGCAGTCAGCTATCTGGGGTATGAAGTCCTTTAGTAGAAAGCATTAAAGCCTAATTCCTGCAATTGACTAAAAAATCCCTCTGTCTTTACACATCATTTCCCGAGAGATGCTTCTTGTACTGCAGTGCAGTTTGTCAGGCCTTGTTGGACCACATAGGATGAAATTGAAGAAATTAAACTACCTGTAGTGTTGAAAGAGCTGCTGCCTCTTGTCTCTGCCTCCAGCCTCAGCATTAGAATTCCAGAGAGGAGATTCTCTTTACATATTGTTAAATTTGCTGTGAAATTCAACTTGTGGGGCTCTGTTTTTGTGTCCAGACCTGGGGGCTTAACTATCCTTGTTTTATTTCATCTCTTTATCTCTTGGCAACAGAAGCATTAAAAAGATGTTTGTTTTGAAGAAGCCTAAAAAAAAAATCTGAATACATTCAGAATTGCCCTCTGGTAGAGATAGAGCTTTTGAAAGGCCTATAGATTGAGAGCCTCCTAAACTGATTCTTGATTGAGCAAAGTGGGAAATCTAGCCAACAATGATAAGCCTATATCCTCAAAGTGTAATGAAGAAGCCCTTGAGGAGTTTTTGTGTGTGTGTGTTTTCTGTCTTCTATTCTGAACCCACAAATTCATTATGGGATCAATTTGTTAAAATTTATAAACAATAATCTACACTAATAAAAGAGAAAGATGCAAATTGACCATACCTTCACAACACCCACCAGCTCATCAGAAGTGAGTATGCAAATTTACCCAACAAAGATGGTGGGTTAATTTGCATATGCAGTCACCAAGCAGCTGCTCCTGGCCTCTGGACAGCGTGGGAAAGTGGAAAGGTGTCTCTGGGCCAGAGTGAAGGCGGAAAGGCGGCCCCAGCCAGAGTGAAGGCGGAAAGGTGGCCCCAGCCAGAGTGAAGGCGGTGCTGGCAGCCAGTGGAAGTTACGCCCATTCTTACACAAATCTTCGTGCATCAGGCCTCTAGTATAATAATAGTTTAGTTGTAAGGAAAGCACTGGGCTTCATATAAGACTAGACTGAAGGCCAGATTTAATTAATTGATCAAGTCAACAAATATTCAGACCCCCTTATGTTCCTGCCATGCAGTGTCCTCAGTGAAGTAATAGCTCCCTTGCCAGCACCCTGCACCACCTTCTTGCCAAGAGCCTGTGTCTGCACCCACAGAAGGATATCTAAGGTTCTAGTTTCTCAAGTTGTTCTGAGAATTAAATCATGACGGACATCTGAGTACTTTTACATACTGTAAAATGTTATGTTAGCAGCTGTCTCCTCATCAAATAACCATATCAATGTGCTCCACAATATAGCAAATGTCTGCATAATGATGGCATAGCTAAGCAAAATAGCAATCTCCAGTTTTATCTCTGCAATAATTTAGCCACATATATGAAGCTTAGAAGACATAGTGAGATATATACTGAAACCCGCTTATAACTCTAGTGTTAAAGAAGCAGCAAGATAGGCCTGCTTTAGAGCTACTAGGATAGCTTATTTGGATCACTGAGAAGTTTACCAGTTAAAGCCCATGGCCGAAAACACCACACGATCCTTCTTTATTAAGGTAGAGAACAGTTTACTACAGCCAGATAATAAAGGAAAGAAAACTCATCCTCTTCAGATCTTTCTCAGAAGGAAAAGCAAAATCTCTGAAGAGCAAAAATCAGAATACTTTACTAGCAGATTCTTTTTTAAAAACCATCTGTCATTACCTAGGAAACAGTAAGCGTATTTACAGTTATCTATTTTTTTAGGGATCCTCTGGACCTGTTAGGCCAAATATTGATTGTCTTGACATTTTATTTCAGCCACAGTAGTACATAATGCCCCCCTTCACAGTGCCATTTTAGGTTGTAAGGCAATAATGAAAATTAAATTATAGGAGCATTTATAAATTTCTTTTGAATCAGAATGCAGATTCTCTGTAACTAGAAATATTAAGGGCACCTGGGCTAAAATAGTCTACCGATTAACTTGACATTTCATTCCTTGACATTTTATAGATCCCAACCAGGTATCTGTGACCCTTCAGACTTTCAGAGCTTTCTGTCTACACTACATAAGCTTTTCTTTCTTTCTTTTTTTTTAAAGAGATTTTTAAATTGACTTTTAGAGAGAGAAGAAGAGAGAGGGAGAGAAATACTGATGTGAGAGAGAAACATAGATATGAGAGTTAAACATCAATCGGCTGCCTCCTGCATACCCCTTACCGGGGATACAGCTAAAACTTGGGCATGTGCCCTGACTGGAAAATATTTTTTGAATCACTTTTGGTGAATATAATAATGACTGTTGCTAAGTTGCATAAAACGTAATGTCATCAGTGATGATGTGATAAGTTTTACATAAGTAAATTTGGGTCATTTCTCCTCATAGGGATGGATGTACATATAATGTATATACATATATACCTACATATATATGTAGTTACTATTTTCCTATTCAAAATTATATATATTATTGAAAATTACATTTATTAGAATATAATGTCTACAGATAATATTATTTATAATTTTTACATATTTCAAGATTTATATTTCTAATTTCTAAAAAGCTACTTGAACGTACATATTATCATTTCTTGAGCAGGGATTTAAAGTGATGTATTGAAAATATTATCCACAAATTGTTGCTATACTAAAATTTATTGGCAAGTAGTGCATTTTAGCTTTTCAGGAAATATCCATTATTTATATTTATATTAAATGTTAATAATGTTAGTACAGTTGAATCCAGCATTGTTGTTTTTTTGTTTGTTTGTTTTGTTTTGTTTTGGTTTTTTTGGTTACATATGAGACCAATCAACCTGTCCAGAGTAGCTCCAAGAAAAAATTCCTCAGGAGACATAAAAAAAATAAGCTAAAAAAATAGAAAGCTTGTTTTAGAGAAGGGTAGGCTTTAATATATTTCGGCCATCAACACATAAGAAAACATCCAGAACATGATATAAAAATTTAATTTGTTCAGACAGCTTGTATATAGCATGCATTTGTATATGGCGGCCACTCTTATATAAACAATTTCAGTGAATGATGGTGTTGTAACAAATATAAGCTAGGTGTTAGGAGTCACTGAACTGTGTGATGGTGACACCCAGTTGTATGGCTCTTCAAGCAGTCAGCTGCACAGTGAACCTAGGAGTCTGAGCTGGAAGCTGATAGCAGAGTATTCGTGGAACTAAAGATCAGCCTTCATGAGCTGCCAGCCTGAAGTCCTTGGACAAAAGCTAAAAAAAAGCTTCAGAAATCACTTTGAAGGACTATTCATCAAGGCTCTTAAACAGAGTGAGCATAGGTGGGAAACCTATTGTCCAGAGTCAACAGAAAGTACAGTCAATTCTCTGTATCCTGGGGAGTGCAGGTTGGGTTTCCTGAGGGGGGCGTAGAGCTGTCACTCACCCAGAACTTTTCAAGCCTCTAGCTTTCTGTCTCGGCAGTTTTGATTTTAGGAAATGATTCAGGTTTGATTCAGTCTAGAGTGTTGTTTGTGTGTTTGCTAAAATACCTCAAGACAACCTGAGATGTATACTCTGAAGAAAAATTATTTTAACAAGTGTTATTCCAATTTTCAATGTTTCTCAGCAATTTTTACAGGTTCTTACATTCTTCTCTCATTATTTCTCAAACACCTGTCACTCCTTTCAAATTATAGTAGCTCCAACTAAACTTTATAGTATATAAATGTGACAAAAATCCCTTAGAGTACAACCCTATCTTTATATTTTTATCCTTTTTTCCCCCACAATGGGTTAGCATTGTCATTTACTAACCTAGAAACTGCCAGAGATTCCTCAATGACTTTCTGGTTCTATATTCTGCTGTTCCCTCCAGGTGTCCAATTTTTCTCACTATTATTCTATTCAGTATTATCCAGACATGTCTTGCAGGTTTGTGTTTCCACATAACAAAACCCAAGTATTCCCTAAAGCTCAGTGCAAATGCTATCCTCTCCACAGAAAAGCCCTTCAGTGTTCTAATGGGACAGCCTCTCCCGGCTCTGTCTACCATGCTTTAGGCACTTACATGCTCCGTGGCATTGTGGTATGACTCTGAGGTAGAGTACAAGCAACTTAGATTTTCATTAGAATGTATTGTTTCCACTTTATTTTTATTTGATGTCAATTATTTGATATCTTCTTTTTGACCCAGGAGAAAAATAAAATATGTACTGTGTGGTTGTCAGGTGCAGCGTTCTATATGTATTCATTTAGACTAAATTCCTAAATCCAGTCATCCAGATATTCTATATGGTATTATTAGGTTTAAAATCTCTTACTGTGAGTATAGATTTTACCGTGTAGTTCTGCCAATTTCTGATATCTTTATATTTTAGGTCATTTCTTACATATTTGTAAATTTGAATATTGTATATTGTATCTTCCTGGTTGGTTGCAATACTTATCAAATGATCTTTTTTTAGATCTATAAGGCTTGTCTTAAATTTGATTTGTCTGATTTAACTTAACTACACTCACTTTTTTTGATTAGGAACTTTATGCTGTATCTTTTAAACTTTTAACCTTTCTATATCTTTACTTTTTAACATGAGTTATGAATAGCAATTACTTTGTATTTAAAATACAGTCTGATCATCTTTTAACTGGAACATCAAGTTCTACATTTAATGTGAATACTGATGCATGTATGCTCATACTTTTGATCTAAATTTCTTCAGGAGTTTTGTGCCCTTATCCTATCTGGCCTCTTTGTCAGATTTTCCCAGGCTAGATTCCTCCGCTTTATGGTCATTTTGGCTCCTACTACACAAGCCTCAGAGGAATTTCCCCCTCGCTGTTTACTCCTCCCCCCCATTAATCTGCAGGAGCAATCAGGTTGTTCCCTGGGGAGATTGGAAAACCAGGCTTTCCTGCCTACTGGGCTGTCAGGAGTGACTGTGAAACTGACCCTTCCTAGTTAATGGGGCTTAATGTCTGATTACATTTGATTCCTTCCTTTGTTAATAACTAGCTAGTTGCCTATGCTAACATTCCCCCCTCAAGAATCCTGGGCCCTTGCATTTTATAAGGAGAGCTGAATGAATCTCATTTTCTGTAGCTTCTTCCAGCTGTCAAGAGAGGTGTAGTCCTGCCTATCCCTGGGCCCAGAGGTGCTTGCTATCTGCCAAAAAGAAGAAAGGGGTCTAAAGAGGAGGGGGGGCTATTCATGGGAAAAAGGGTTTTGTAAGTTACAGGTCCGTCTATTACTCTCCTTGGAAGATAGCATGTACACTGTCTAGAGGATGGCGCTGTTGGACATCCTAGAGGTGATAGATTTGACGAGAAGGTTGAAAAAGCATGGTCCAAAATGAAGAGAATTATAGCAACTAAAGGTCTGATGAGAAGTAAGAACCAGATGATAGAGAGAGGGACTGACTTTATAGTGTCCAACATTCAATTGGAGAGGGGGCTTCCCTGGACAAAGGTGTGTCGCACCTATCTGAAGCCTGCTTGTTTACCATACTCAATTCAAATCAGGCCTAGGGGAGCAGCCTAAGATCTCCTTCCTGCAGCAGGTTGTGTCTGTCTGGATCTCTTGGGCAGAAAGGAAAAGCAGCTTTGGGTAGAAGAATTTCGGTCCCTTCAGCCCCACCTTTTAAATAATAAAATTTTGCATACCAGAAGCGAAGCCCATACACCATTTCACACTTCACCTGCTGACAAGGCAGTTCAGCTAAGCTGCTGAGTGTTTTTTCAGGAGGTAGCAATGTAGGCTGGGCTTCCAAAGTGAAATGTATATTGTGTAAACAAGTAATCAGGTATTTAAGAAGGTTTATGCCTATGAAAACAGAAAAAAACACACAAAAGTTAATGATCAGTGCAAATTATAAACCAGTTTTGGAGGGTGTAATGTTACAGAATTTACCAGGCGACCAAAAACTACGAGTACAGGAGTACAGGAAAAACCATTTATTTTCAGATGTTTCTCATGTACTAGTAGTATAGGACTCAGGGGAGGCTGTTTCTCTCCAAATCCTAAGCAAGCCAATATGGAAGAAGCTTTCCCTTTATACCCTTTGGTTTCTTTGTCCCCCAAATATGGATCATACTTCCAGACCTTTCCTGGGCTTTGCAAAAAGCCCCGTGTGTTGGGGTGGGGGCCGTGAGTGAGACCACATCTAAAGGCCTGGCCTGACGCCAGTGCTGATAACTCCGTCCAGGGGTTGTGCATTGTTCATGGTTTATGGCCTCTCTAAAATGGGAGTAGCACTTAGGTAAACAGGTCTTGTAGGACCAGATAATTAAGAGGGGACAGTGACTAGACTATAGGCTAACAAGAATGTGCATTAGGTTACTGGCACAGATTCAAATTGCTAGCTGCCCCCCACCCCGCAAATGTCTCATTTTCCCAATCAGTAAGGTGAAATGTGTTTAGATGTAAGGCTAAAAAGTTCATTTTGCTAGAATGAAAAGAAAGCAAGCATTGACAACCTGAAAGACCCTCCTTGTCTGAAGTTTGAATATCTCTAGTGATATCAGCAGGTGCTCAGGTAAATTCTGTATGGCATACACAGTGTTAAGAAAAAAAGTTTTAGTTCTCAGTAACTCCATGTCCATAGATGGGATAAAAATGAAACATTAGTTTGGATGTTTGAAGAAAACGAGAAGAATTCAGGATCAAGTTCAATTTCTAGTTGAAAGACAAAAATTTGAAGACAATTAACTGAACTAGAGTCTAATATCCACAACTGGGCATTGTGATTTAAACATGATTTCTCCCCTTAAAATCACCCTTATTTATATTAAAGAGCTAAATTAAGATCAATTTATGGACTGCATTAAGTCCAGTTTCAATTCAGTCAGATTATTTGCAGAAACACAACAAGAACAGCAATTGATTATATCAGTTCTCTTAATTCTGTTTTGCTGCGATCTCATAAGTAATCTCCAGATTGAGTTTTAATTACTCTCTCAGGAAGTAACTATGGAGTTTCCCCTTCCTAGTTACTCCAGCTTAATGTCTGATTCCATTTGTTCTCTTCCTTTGTTAATAACTAAGTATGCTAACATTACCACCTCTCTCTACTCACTCCATTTATTGGCATATTTATTTTCATATTCTATTATTTATTTTATCTTTTTAAAAATGTTATCTGGTTATTTGTTTATTGCTAACACATTTCCTTCCCATGTTGAGTTTAATTACAATGCTTGCTTTTAAATTAACGTACTGTGTGTTTCAATGTCTTTACTTTGGGTAGTTTATGTGTTCTTTGTACTAACTTTCTTTCATGTGGGTTGTGGACCTCAGGTAAGTTGGCATTTTAGTGGGAGATCATGTTTCCCTGGACATATCATCTACACCTCCTGTGACTTATAGGAGGACAGTGTGACGTCAGGCCCCTGTTTTTATCTTCCTTGATGTGTCTAGTGAGACAGAGTCTCTGTGTTCTCAGGTACTATGCAACTATTCTGAACTACCCTCGGTTTCTGCCAGTTCACGAGGCAGCCTCAGTTTTCAGGGGTTCAAAGTTATATGACGAAGTGACAGTCTCCGTAGGTTTTAATTTCACCAGTCTTGGGAAGGCGGAAGAGAGAAGGAAATACCCAAGAGTTTGCTCAAGCCTCTTGACAACAGCATTTCATCCCAGCAGGTGTGAGGAGCGTTTTCTAAACCAATTTTCATTTCATTTATTAAATCTTTCCTTTTGGATATTTTGTCCATAAATACACACATTTTACCAAGTTCGATTATCATGTGTTCTTCTTCGCATGTTGTTCTTATCATTTATAATATACCACGTTCTTAAATATTATTTTACATTTTAGCAGCCACACATTTTATTAAACCTTTCTAAGTAATTTCCATGTTTTGGGATACTTAGGTTGTTTTCTGTAATTTATATTATAAACCAGACTGCAAAGAGTTTAATTATTTTTGTAGGATACGTTCCAAAGCACAGGATTGCTACGATTATTTTAATGAAAACTAATATTGTTTTACCAAGTTTGTTCAAATTAGCAATGCCAGTAGCAGTAGATGTATCATGAGAGTGAAAGTTTATTCAAGAATTTACTGACATTCATTATTAAAATTGAAAATGTGATCATGGTGCTGCTTCTGTTGAAAGAAAAAGGACTCTGCAATTTTGTTTACAATTATGGATATGAAGTAATAGAAAACAATACTTATTAGAATCAACATAATATATTTAGATACAAATGAAATTTGGATAAAATTTGTGTTTTGCTATAAGTCATTATGTGGATCTGGGCTTTGCCCAGTGATACATAAGGAAGTCCTATCAGTAAGAAAGATCCCCTGTAAATACAGAATCCTTCTCAGAACATGTTGTCTTCTCTTTCTCAAGACTTCAGAATGTAGAAGAGGGCAGGATAATATGAAATCATCCATATAAATGTTTAGGAATTCTGTATAATGTAGAAGGGAAAATGTTTTCCAAACTAAATATAAAAGAGATTTTCAAATACCCAGAAGAAAAAATGAAGACAGAACAAAGAATCAAAGAAATAATCAAAAGAGCTGACCCTGTAGTTGCCTGGTGTTGGGAGGTTATGGGTCCTGATTCATTAGGGTGGGGATATAGCAATCACATTGGGACAAAAGGCATGATTATCTTTCTATAAAAAAGTTGTAACTAACATTCCTATATAAAATCAAGACCATGAGGTGAAAGTGGGAAGGCTAGATATAAATCAACCTACTGTTGGAGAAATGCTTTCTTTTGTCTGAATTCTGGGTGAAAAAAATTAAATCTGCATTTAGAAATCAAACTCCCTGGCTCACAATTTGTATTACCACTGTAGTATAGAAAATTCAAGCCAAAAAATTCTCATAAAAATTGTCTCTAATCCAGATATGTTCCTGGGATGCTTGGCAAAAGTAAATGTAATGCTGGGAAAATATGTATCAGAGAAATACTAAGCCAAAGAAAGGCTAAGTAATTATATTGATATCAAAGGGCAGGGGAGGACTGTAGAGAAATATTGGGATAGAGAAGATATGAAGAAAAAAAATTTTATGTATTTTTATAGAAGAAAACCATAGCAATTTCAAATTGTATACAAGAAACTAGTCTAAAATATGCAAAAAAATGTTTATAGTATGGCTAAGATATATTGACAACATTACATGGGAAATTTTAACATGTGTCAATAATCTAACAGGGAAAATACATAGAACAATTAATAAAGTTATAGCCACACATTTTTCAAACTTGATCTACTGAACATATTTATGGAATGCTGCAGCCATATCACAGGGAACACACATTAATGGTATGGGACATTATAAAAGTATTTATTTTCTATTTATCAGATGTAATTGCCTATAGAGTCACAAAACAAATTTCACCTAATATCAAAGTATCAGTAGCATACAGACCTTGTTTTTTATACATAATCAAGTTAGACATCAATATCAAAACAGTAACATACATCTTATATTTGAATATTTTAAAAATTACCTTAATACATATGTAGAAAGAATTTTAATAGAAATTTAAAATGTTAGAATCATAAGATAACACCATAGATCAAAATTAATGTACTATTGCTACATAGAAAATTTATAGCCTTAAATGCATATGTATGTGAATATATATACTAATATATATATATGTATATATATATATATTTAGAGAGAGAGAGAGATAGAGAGAGAGATGAAAGGTAATGAGCTAATCATTTAACTTAAGAAGTTAAGAAAAAAATAAGAGAATATATTTAAGTAAAATTTAGCAAAGCCAATAAGTATAAAACAAAATAGATGTGAAAAAATAATAATAATGATTACTTACTAACTCCAAAATGTGTCCTTTGGGAATATTGATAAATTAATTTACTTTTAGCAAAAGTGATGAAGGAAAAAAAAACATAAGTAAGTTAATGTTAGAAATAGAAAAGAAGACAAAATAGCATTAAATGGCAGTGATTTTTTTAAAGCATAAGAGTAGAACGAACAACTAAATGCAAATAAATTTAGAATAAAAAATCTTAAAAATCTGAATATACTTATAACAATTTTAATAATATTTGTTTGCAAATACTAATGAAATAAAATTATAAAAAATATACAGCAATCCTTCTTGCCCTTTTTCACAGAAGGTAATCAGGATCAAATAGTTTTATGCATGAATCCTCGCACTCTTTTGTAAAATGGATGATTGCTCATGCTATATAAACTTTAACAGAATCTATGAAAAGGAGCAAAGATTTCTAAATATTTGTGAGATTGCCCTAGCCAGTTTGGCTCAGTGGATAAAGCCTCAGCCTGCAGACCAAAGGTCCCGGGTTCAATTCAGGTCAAGGGCACTTGCCTTGGTTGGAGTCTCCTCCCCGGCAAGGGCCCTGGTCAGGGCTCATGCAGGAGACAACTAATCTATGTGTTTCTCTCACATTAATGTTTCTCTCTGTCTTTCCCTCTCTCTTCCACTCTCCCTAAAAATCAATGGAAAAATATCCTGAGGTGAGGATTAACAACAAAAATTTGTGAAATTGTATAATACAGATATCAAAATAAGAAAAGAACAAATGGGAAGTAAAATGTTCAGTCACATAAATGTATATGCAAATATCCAAAAATAGTAATAACAGAATATAGAATACAGATGACCAAACAGAGCTTATTCCAGGAATATATGGATTTTATTTCACAATATAAAGTGAAAAATCTTACAATTATTTCAAAACATTATTCAACAACTCTTCATAAGAAAACATCTTGGCAAAGTAAGAATAGAAATTATCTTTCTAATCTGATAAAGGAAAATTTCCAGAAAACATAGAAAACATCTTTTTTAAAATAATAAAATCTTGGAAACATTTTTAAAGTGAAAAACACAAAGCAAGGACCAAAGAATGCTGTTCTCACTGCCCCATCCGACACTGCACTGGCTGTCCTAGGCAAGATGATATGAACAGTCAGTCAAAGCTAGGGAAATGTGAAAGGAATAAACAAAATTATCCTTTTTCAATAAGGAATTATTTACATTGAAACTAAGAAAGTAAAAACCCTATAATCAAGTTTTAGAATAATAGGAGATTAGTAAGAAGGCTCATTGTAAGACCAAGATGCAAAATTAAATAGCATGCTTTTACACAATAGAATGCATTATACATATTATAATTTGTTAACAAAGAAACTAAAAATAAACGTAATAACAGTTGTATAAAACCTTTATGAAGACAAAACCAAACTTTATTAAAAGCAACTGAAATAAATTGAGAGACATAACATGTTCATTGATGGAAGACTCAGTATAATTTCCTCAAATGGGTATATTACTTTAATGCAATCCTAATAAAATCCTGAAATGTCTTTTCATGATACATGCCAAACTAATATATAAGTTCATATGAAAATAATGGTCCATTTGAATCCCCAAAATTGAGTAATAATAATTACATGAGTATAAGGATAATGATTACAGAAGACCCATCATTTCATTCATTATAAAGTTAGATTAATTTAAAAAGGATGGCACTGGTTAAAATAAAATGTAATAGCAAAGCTATAAACAAATCCATATATGAATTAGATCTCATTATATGACAGCAGCTTAATTAATACTTCAATAAATTAAGTGAGAATAATTGACTATTCACAGGGCAGAGATAAAGTTGATTTTCTACTTCATAACAGATTCTGTCTGGATTAAATACACAAATTTGAAAATTCATCTTTAAAATACTTGAGGAACATTTTCCTGACATCAGAATAAGAAAGTTTCCTGTATAACATGAAACAAAACAAACAACCCCCCCCCCCCCCGGTACTCAGTATTGACAAATTTGAACATATTAATATTTTAAAATATAATAATTAGCAATAAAATGAAAATCACAGGTTGAAAAATATTTATAAAACATATAATGAACAAGGGAATAATATTCCAATTAAAAACTGTACAAAAATACCTAAATGATAAACATGTTAAGGAAAAATGGTTGAAGAATAAAATGGAATTATGAATATACATAAAAAATTGCTGAATCTTACTAGTAATCAAGGCAATGCGAAATAAGACAATAATGAAATTTTTGTACACATCAAAATGTCAAAATTTAAAAGTCTGTGGAACAATTTCTACATAGCTAATAAAGTTGAGGTTACCCACACTATATAATAATTCAGAAATTCTACTTCTAGTTATCTATTTGAGAATGTGTGGCACGCATGTAATAAAATGTAAAAATATTATTTGCCACAATGTAATGTTGAAAATTTGTAAATGACCTCACTAATCCTCAGTAATAGAATTGTAGAATAAACTGGGTTAATTCTACAACCAAATACTTCTTAGCAGTTAAAATTAATGCTATAGATCTCCATTTACTTTTATGAAAAACTAGAGGCCCAGTGCATGAAATTCAGGCATGGGGAGGTGTGTCCCTCAGCCCAGCCTGCACCCTCTCCAATCTGGGAACCCTCGAGGAATGTCCGACTTCCCGTTTGACCCAAATCTCACTGGAATGGGCCTAAACGGGCAGTCGGACATCCCTCTCACAATCCAGGACTGCTGGCTCCCAACTGCTTGCCTGCCTGCCTTCCTGACTGCCCCTAACCGCTTCTGCCTGCCAGTCTGATCACCCCCTAACCACTCCCCTGCCAGCCTGATTGATGCCTAACTGCTCCCCTGCCAGTCTGTTTGCTCCTAACTGCCCTCCCCTGCAAGCCTGGTCACCCCTAACTGCCGTCCCCTGCAGGCCTTGCCCCCCCCCCCGCCCAACTGCCCTTCCCTGCAGGTGCGGTTGCCCCCAACTTCCCTTCTCTGCTGGCCTGGTCACCCCCAACTGCCCTCCCTTGCAGACCTCATCCCTCCCAACTGCCCTCCCCTGCTAGCCATCTTGTGGTGGCCATCTTGTGTCCATATGGGGGTAGCCATCTTTGACCACATGGGGGCAGCCATCTTGTGTGTTGGAGTGATAGTCAATATGCATATCACTCTTTTATTAGATAGGAGGATTAGATAGGATAGAGGCCTGGTGCACAGGTGGGGGCCGGCTGGTTTGCCCTGAAAGGTGTCCCGGATCAAGGTGGGGGTTCCCTTGGGGCGTGGGGTGGGCTGGGCGAAGGGCCTGTGGTGGTTTGCAGGCTGGCCACGCTCCCCAGCAACCCAAACAGAGGCCCTGGTATCTGGGATTTACTTTTCTTCTATAATTAAAACTTTGTAGCTTTGAGCTGAGCCAAGCCTCCTGCTCACTCTGTGGCTGCAGCCATTTTTGTTGGAATTTATTTATAATCTATAATTGAAACTTTGTAGCCTTGAGTGGAGGCCTGGACCTGCCAGGGTGTGTGGAAAGCTTGGCTTCCTCTATTACCAGGAAACCCAAGCCTCATGCTCCGTCCATGGCTGCAGCCATCTTGGTTGGGTTAATTTGCATACTTGCTCCTGATTGGCTGGTGGGCATGTGGGTGTAGTGGAGTTATGGTCAATTTGCATATTACTCTTTTATTAGATAGGGTAATAAGTAGCCCTGCACACGAATCCGTGTGCTAGTAGGTGACTGCTGCTCTCCTGTAACTCCCCTGGCCGCCTCATAGCTTACTGCCCTGTCCCTCCTGTAGCTCTCCACAGCCCACTTATAGTTCTCTGCCCCACCCTCCTGCAGATCTGTGATCAGGTCGTTAAGTGGTTGGTCATTATGCCTCAGGGTGGTACGGATAATTAGCATATTCCTCTCTTATTATATAGGATAATGCTAATGGAAAAAACATAATTTGTATAAAATAAAATGGAATATCCTGTAAAATAATTAAATCTTTTGTCTGTTTTTGCTTATGCCTATATATACCTATATCTATCTGTCTGTTTATAAATCTATCCACCTATCTATATCTATATAACAAAAAACCTGTAAATGATTAACAACCTTAAAGAACTAAATCTATAAGACTGTAGTTATTTGTCCATTGGGAAAGGGCATGATGAAGGAACTATAGTAAAATAAAATGTTAAAAGCAGATGTGGATCATCATTATATATTATATTATTTGTATTTGTTTATATATAATGAATTTCTCATAATAAAAAACTGGAGTCTTACAGTGAGATGCTTTATTTTTCAGATAAAAATGTTTTTTATATGAAGACCTGGGTTTGAGTCCCAGTTTTGCTCTTATGTGCTTCATTCAGTAAATGAGGATATAGAAGATATTTAACTTGGTGGTTTCAAAACTAATTGAGATCCAATGAAAATTAGTGTATATGTGTGAAAGCAGCTATTATAAATTTTGAAGCACTCTATGAATATAAGGAAAATTTGCAAGCTGTATATTGCACATTTGTATTAATTGTACATGCACATTTGTATGTATTGTAAGATTTTCTTGCTGCTGAATTACACACAAAAATAATATTCAGTCTTAAAACAGACAAAATTCTTCATCCATATCTAACTAAAGAATAAGCTGGAAATATTTTTTTAAATATATTTTGTTGATTTTTTTTTTTTTTTTTACAGAGAGGAAGGGAGAGGGGCAGAGAGTTAGAAACATTGATGAAAGAGAAACATCAATCAGCTGCCTCCTGCACACTCCCACGGGATGTGCCTGCAACCAAGGTACATGCCTTTGACCAGAATCGAACCTGGGACCCTTCAGTCTGCAGACCGATGCTCTATCTATGAGCCAAACTGGTCAGGGCTAAGCTGGAAATATTTTTAACAAACTATATGGTAATGATTCTTTTTATCAAATGTTCACTTACCTGGACTATTTGGAACAGACTTAGAAAAGGGAATTAAACCCATATTAAAAATAAACATATGAGTCCAACTATATGACATTTGTGAAAAGTAAAAAATTTGGAGACATTTGAAAGATCAGTGGTTGCCAGGAGTTCAGGAGGGAGGGAGGAGGGCAAAGATGAATAGGTAAAGTACATTTTTGGGCAGTGAACTATTCTGTGTGATGTGTATGATTACTATTCTGTAATGTTGGATGCATGCCATTATGCATTTGTCAAAACCCATAGAAGTACACAAAACGAAGTGTGGTCTTCAGTAAAAACATATTGATATCAAAGCAATAAATGTATCACACTAATGAAAGATGTTAATAGTTGGGGGAAAGGATATTTAGAACTGTACTTTCTGTTACGTTTTCTGTAGATCTGAAACCATTCTAAACAACTTAGCTGTATTAATGTAAAGCAAACAAAGATGCATAGCATTCAAATTAAAACCATAATCCTCAGGCTCTAAGCAGATTTCCTTTCTTCATGCATGGGGCCCTCAGGTATTCTCTCAGGATCTCTTTACTCTTGTTTTAATTATAATTTTAACAGATTCAGTGTATGGATTTTTCATTTAACTTGTTAGTATGATACAGTCAAGGAAGAAGCAACTTATTTATCCTAACAATTTTAGCTAGTAGTCAGAAGTGCCATTGGAAAGCCTGTCATAACTAGAGCATGTCTATTTTGAATTAGCTGCTTGGTTATTGCCTCCCACCCCACACCACTCCACCCAGCACTACTATCTGGCTGCCCTTGAACCTCCCCTAGAAAACCCTTGATTTACAGATTCCATTAAATACAGGATTAACACGTTAACACCTAGAGCCTTCAGAGATCACTTTAGAACTGTGACTGGAGTCCCTACTAATGGGTGTCTTTGCCTTATTTGTTATAAAAAAAAATAATGTCAAGCATAAATAGAACTCAAAGAGGCAGGGCAATTGGTGAAAATTTAGACTACAGGAGAGAGACCTACAAACACAGGTGGGAATGAGGAATCTAGTATTTGAAAATATATATAGCTAAGGTGTTAATTCTTTTAATGTGTGTAATGCTTTACAGTTTTCAAAGTGATAATGTAACAATGCATTATACAGGAACATTTAAATTATATTCCACATGTTCTTTTTCTGATGTTAGAAAAGTACCTACAATTCTTTGGAAATGTTTTATCTTGATATATATTTTTCTTTCTTTAAAAATATGAGTTTCCACATCTCCCCAAGGTCGTCTTCTATGTGCTCTCATGTTGAACTCCATTATATGGTTTCTAAATGTGAACGTTAGAATTGCCTATGTTTGGCTCTGTAGTTCTATGAGGCTAGCAATTGTATATTAGTCATCATTGCATAACAGGTACCTAAAATAGAGTCTATACAAAGTGTTGAATAAATATTTGTCAAAAAAGTGTAACTTTATTTATCTTTAAAATATTAATTATTCAGAATTATTTTGCTGATGATATTGGGTAAATAAACTTGAATGTTTTAAGAAAAGAAACAAAATATAGAAGAACAATCATCTTTAATTTTTTTTTCAGAAAAAATAATTGTCAACATGCAAGTTCAAACTATCACAGCATTCAAAACGATTACTAATGTTGTTGGATATTTAAAGGGCTTGACTTCTCCAGGTAAGCATGGTAAAGAACTTGCAATCTACATTTTATACAAAACATCACAAAGAATTGTTCTATAATAATTTAATAGCATAGTTAAATATCCTATATTACATGTAACCAGAAGTTTATTCCACTCTAAGAGGGGGGCAATATGAAACCTTGAAGTGGGTCTTTATTTTCTTTCTTACAATATCTCTTCAAAAGTAAATCATAGTAGAGAAGAAATCAAAACAAAATTAAGCTGGCATGTGCCTGGTGTAGATAAACTGTACCAGCCAATGTCTTCTCTCTCTTTGTTTTTCTTTTATTCACTGTAGCAGTGTCAAAGGTATTTTTATTTAAAAAAAATACTTAAAAAATAAAATGTTTCAGTTTTGATGGCATGTGGGGCTTTTTTGTTTGTTTGCTTTTTCTTCAAATCTAATCCATGTATCTATGTCCTGTCTCTGACCCGTGGTCCACTGACAATTCTGCCTAAGGTTTGCATGGCTTTAGGTTTTGAAGATGCTTATGAAAATGATCACCTGGTTACATTTTAAATAATTTAACCTTTATTACAGGATGCTGATTGAATCTTGGGCTAATGTTATACAGGCCAAAAAAGTAAAAATAACTGACACATATAGTAAGAGATTAATAGCAACACTTTCAAGTCCATTGAGTGTTTGGATCACCTATTACTATCTGGTGTGCTTGGTATACAGTGTAGAATGCAACAATCTTTTTAGTACACTTGTGCCACTTCTATTAATTTGTTTGGGACATTTACTCTAGTTCTCCTTGGACAAGTATTCTCTATGACTTTAGTCAAATTGACCTTATAGTTGCTAACCCAGAGATTTCTGAGATCAAGTTTTATATCCCCTTAGATTCTTGACAGCGAACTCTTACAAAATTAATGGGAGGTATATATTTCCTCTGATTTACTTAGAGTATAAATGTTGAACAATTTCTGCTCAATATAAGATATGCATACATTTGAAAATTCTTACTACTGAATTTTAACAAATTCCCATCATAAGGGTATCTAATTGAAGCACTAGAAATACAAGAGTTGGCAAAAATTGGTTCACAGTTGTGAGTATGCAAAACAGAGGGTTAATAAAGCTATTGTAATAATCATAACCTGCACGTCTTTTTTTATACGAACAACTATAAGCCTATTTTTGCCCACCTCTGTGTTTATCAATATCGCTGCATTTGCAAGTTATTATTGAAAAACAAATTGTTCAGTATTATATTAGCTTTAGGGTAAAAACTTTCCTTATAAAGATTCAATATAGAAAAAATATTAATCAATTTACCAGTAGTATACTTCCGTGCATATCAGCAAAGCTTCTAAGATCTTCGTTAAATCCTAAATAAAAACATCACACAATTTAAATGACTCTGAAAACTAGAAACAATCATCAATCATTATTAAGATTTGTAGACTTTTGTTTACAACATACAATTCAAAAAGAACTTTCACACATATCTGGGAAATGAGTGAATAAATTCCCAGGATTCCAACATTTGCAGACACACTATGTATACTATTAATTAAATTTTGCTGAAATGTTGGCAGATCAAAGACATTGCTGGGTTCAATATCAGTGTGGAATTCTAAAATAGCTTCACACAGTGATGGTTCCCATGAGGTAGCCTTTTGATACCATGAATCAACTGGTGATTAATTTATTCTACCCATATGTAGTACTTATTATGTATCAGTCACTGTTCAAAGTGCTTTACAAATAGTAGTTCACTTAAACCTCAAAACAAGTGAATGATGCATGTCCTATTTTTATTCCCATTTTATGGTTGAATAAATTAATACATAGAATGGTTAAATAAGCTTTCCACAGTCACACAACTAGTAAGTTGATAGCCAGGCTTCAAACCCATGTAGGCAGGCCTCAGAGTCTGCACAATTAAGCAGCAAGCTATGAAACATCTAATGCGATGATACTCAATGAAGAAATCATGGTACACAAATGTGTAGGCCCACTAAGCAAGTACATTTAGCTCTGTATCAATAACAGTCACTGACAAGAAAATCAGAGGAAACTCTGGAAGCATGTCTTTAGCATACTTATTTATGACAATAGTCAGTAATGTACATTGAGTAGGCATTCCAGGTGTCATTGAGACCTTTCTAATAGCATACCTAATAGATTTTGTATGATTATATAAAATAAAATATGTGAAAAGGAAACTTGTACAGTAATTGGATGCCTTTTGCTGTTGTTGATTTTTTATTCTTCAGAGAAAGAAGTGAGGCTAAACCTATAATTAATTCCTTAAATACTTGTTGCAAAATCCATATATAACTACCACATTTTTAATATTTAAAGCTACTAAATAACTACTCCCTCAATGTATTAATAGTTCATTAATATTTACTGAGCATACAGACATTGTTTACAGGGCACTTCCCACTATGACTCTGGAAAAATGTTAGATAAAGGTTTCATTGTGGCATATTTGTATACTTCACCGATTAATATGCATGTCACAGAGGACAGTAATATGAATCTAAGCTTTGGGTTCATAATTGGGTTCAGCAGCTGCCTCTGCTTTGATATACACAGATGTGTGAATCAAGACAGGGGTGAAAAATGTAAAGCAGTCTTAATTATTAGAACAATTTTTGCATAATTGTTGCTCAGTTGTGTAATAGGATTATGTAAATGTCATTAAGTTTATTGTTAAAGTTTATATTTTGTTTTAATGGCTCTTGTTTCTTTCTATTTCCAGACCGGTATATCATAGTTGGCAGCCACCATCATACGGCATCCAGTTACCGGGGGCAAGAATGGGCCAGCAGCACTGCCATAATCTCAGCTTTCATCCAGGCCTTGATGTTAAGAGTGAAGAGAGGGTGGAGACCAGACCGCAGTATTGTTTTCTGTTCCTGGGGAGGAACAGAGTTTGGCAATATTGGCTCATATGAATGGGGAGAGGTAAATGTACATTCATTAGTTTTCTCTCTCTCTCTCTCTCTCTCTCTCTCTCTCTCCCTCTCTCTTTCTTATTCTCTCTCTCTCTCAGTAAAGTAGACAAAGTAAAATTGTCAAAGCAAAGACAAGAATGTGCATTTCAACCAAGATGTCATATCTGCTAGGTTGCTGAAATCACGCAGAAGAATGAAGGGTGATTACAGTTGGACCACAGTGAATTGTGTATGATCTGCTACTATCTATTCTTATTGATTCCAGATCTACAGACTCTAATATGCCCACAATAGTGTTTACCTGGTTATTGCTTATCTCTGTAGACAGGTTGACAGGAATAGGACAAGAAAGGATTAAATGATACATCCCATTAACCTTTCTTTTAAAACTTTCTAGCCATTATCTAGAATAAGGAAACCTTCTCCTATGTTAAATATTTACAACCTTAGTATATAATTTAGAGATGCAATATGGAGACTAGACTCAAAATAGTGTGTGGTTTCTTTCTTCTTTCCTCTTCTCCTCCCTCCCTCTACTCCTTCCTCTCTCTATTCTTCCAAACCTAGCTCCCTGCTTCTTTCCTACCTACATAAATACTTACCTACCTTAAAAAGCCTTTATCCAAATGAATGGGTCATGGTTAGAAAACAACTGGAATATTTAATATCAAATGCTTCTATGTCTGTGTCTCATAGATGTGCTGTTTTTAATAGAATATGACAGCTGATACTTGGATTGATGCCATATTTGCAACAATGAGAATATTGTAAAACTTAGACATTCTATTTACTTTTAGGATTTTTTAAAAGCGGTGCAATGGAAACATTTATAAAAAATCTATACAGTTGTAGCTAGGAAAAATAAAACCTTTTTAGTTTATTCACTAACTCAGCTTTAGAAAAAAAATTATAAATATCTAATGGGAAATTCATTTTTTCTTTATGTTTTTATTTAATTTAAGCACGAGAGAGAGAGAGAGAGATCAAATGTCTATTGGATACCAAAGAAAATATCTAAAAATATATAAAAAAAATAGCAAGTGTGCTTTTAATTTGAAGGACAGAAAATTTTTTTAATTGAGAAAAAATGTATAATGTAAAATTTACCAAGATTCACAAATTACAATGTTTTTCCATATGTAATTTAGTGGAGTGAATGCTTGTTCCATCTTCAAAAAATCTAGTTTGAATGAATAAACTCCATTGCTGAAAAAACCTTATTAAATTGACAAATTTTTAGTACAATGGAAAATGTAATATCTAAAACAATTTCCCAAACTTCTATTTCAGGTTACTTACTTTAAGACTATAAATAAGTGGGGGAAAACAATCTGGGGAATGTATTTGTGACCTGAGCTGACTTTAATAATTCAGAATATATTTATCAGACATAAAATAATGTTTAATTTTTATTATAATAATAAGGCACATTTTAAGATAATGTCTTGAAGATTCTTTTTAAATTCTAAATATTTACTCTACTATATTATACAGACTTCTTGATATCTATCCAGTAACTTTCACAGTAAATATATGTTAATCCTAAAGTAATATGTATTTTTCTAAGCTATGTATATGTACTCAAAGCAGGTTTATCTACCTAAAATTAGTAGGTCCTAACTTAAATATCTGGAACCCCTGTGCATTGGAAAGTGAATTGCAAAAAATCCTTGAATTTATTTGAACATCATGTATCATAGCCTTTAAGTTGAATCAATAATGTTGCCTTGGTTGAATGTGAGCAATTGTATTTTCAAAATCAGTAGATATTTTTGTGGTTAATAAAATACAAATTAATTTTTAAGTTTTACTCAATTTGTTTTACCTTTTAGTGATTTTACACTTTCTCAATCAATAGATACTAAAATTACAATTATAATAATACTAGAGGCCTGGTGCACAAATTTGTGCACCAGTGGAGTCCCGCGACTTGGCCTGTGGGATCAGGCCAAAACCAGCTCTCTGACATCCCCCGAGGAGTCCCAGATTGTGAGAGGGTGCAGGGCAGGCCTAGGGACCCCAATGGTGCACGATTGGGCTGGGGAGGGACGCTAGAGGTTGGCCAGCCAGGGAGGGACAGCAGGAAGGCTCCAGGGCATACCTGACTCATCTCACTCAATCCCAATAGACCAGACACAGCAGCAAGCTAAGCTTCCAGTTGGAGCATCTGCCCCCTGGTGGTCAGTGCACGTTATAGTGAGTAGTTGAGCGGCCTTAGCATATCAGCATATCATTATCATATTACACTTTGGTTGGTTGAACAGACGTCCAGACAACTGGACACTTAGCATATTAGGCTTTTATTATATAGGATGAGAGTCCAGGGAAAAAAGTGTTTATGTTAGAAAAGGCTCTTCTTCAAAAAAGATTAAGAACCCATATCCTAGTTATTGGAAGATTGACTCAATACTGATCTTGATCCTTGGGAAAGCAGATAACATTTTGCTAGATATGTTCTTCAAAAACTACCATTTATTCTGTGAAGAATCTTATTCTTTACAGGCTACCATGGAAATACTACAAATTTTACAGTCACAAGAGTCTGAGTTCAAATCTTCTCTGCCACAAAACATGTGGACTTTTACAAGATTACTCCACCCAAGACTTGATTTATCAAATGAGTATACAGATACCTGTATTATGAGTGTCTCCTGAGAATTAAATGGGCTAACTTATAGACAGTGTCTATGCGCTAGTGTGAAAACAGCTATTTTTCTGTAGTACTTTGCAACACTGGGCTTTAAAAAATGTTAGCATAAAGCTGAATATCTGAGTTAAAATTTAACATTTCTTTTTCTTTTTTAATATATTTTATTTTTACAGAGAGGAAGGGAGAGGGATAGGTAGGAACATCGATGAGAGAGAAATGTCTATCAGCTGTCTCCTTCACACCCCCTACTGGGGATGTGCCCACAACCAAGGTACATGCCCTTGACTGGAATCGAACCTGGGACCCCTTAGTTTGCAGGCCAATGCTCTATCCACTGCACCAAACCAGTTAGGGCAGCACTTATTTTTCTTTAAAATACTTACTAATTTTAAATTAATTGTCTTTTCACCTCTCTTACAGAGGTATAGCTGAATTTTCAACATAAAATAAGAGTAACATTGATTCCATAGGGATTTCATATTTTTCTTATCTGTATTTCCTGTTTCTAAGACATGAAATAATACAATTTTTAGGATGTTTTTTAGGATGTTTCTATAGAACTGCCACCACTATAATTACCTATTAAATATTTGTTCAAGAAGAGGAGATAAATTTCAGAGAGACTTTTTACCTACCTAGTAAAGAGAATCATTGGTCATCAAATTTTGGGATTTAGCAGAGAAATGAGAAAGCTATTCTATTTGAATCATTTTATGCTACTAATGTGCATGAAATATATCAGGTTTTATTTCAGTTAATATGTGCAGGGGTACAATTGTATTATGCTTCATTTTGCTCAGAATAAAGAACCACTTTGTTCAAAAAGTAACTCATTGGTTCACAGAAAGGATTGGTTTATTAATCACTGAAGTAGTTTTCCCTTGTCTATTCTCTAATTCATAGACTGTAAAATTAAGTGCCCTCACTTGACCAAAAATTGTATTCTGTATTTTGGAGGTGAATGTCATATGTTAACCATTTAAAAACGTATTATCTTAAATTTTGACTTAAGAACATATTTAAAACATTTTATCAAATTGTTATGTTTAATCAATCTCATTTATTCAAAATAATTTTATGACTTTGTGTACTCTTAATAAATAATATGAAATTGCCGACAAAGAACTTGTACAATGTTATGATTTTAAGTAGAAAGTGTTTAGTATTTAATAAGTAACTGATTAAATAAAATCTGTTATATATACTTATGTTAGAGACAGAATTTTTTTTCATTTTCATTTCAGGATTTCAGGAAGGTTCTGGAGAAAAATGTTGTGGCTTATGTTAGTCTTCACAGTCCCATAAGGGGTAACTCAAGTCTATATTCTGTAGCTTCACCATCTCTTCAGCAACTGGTAGCAGAGGTAAGATGAACCGCTTGTTACGAAACGATGAGGCAAAACTGCTGTTTTCTCTATAATTTGACATTTTTTGATATTTTTAACTTAAAATTTTCATTGTTGACACTATAGAAGGTGTCTCCTATTCTCCCGTTGTGCCTACCTCCACCCAGCCTCACCCCTTCCCTTATTCTTGTGCACTGGTAGAATAGGTGTACTAATTTTTCTTGGGTATTTATTTATCTAGTTGTAGAATTGCTAGGTCATAGTGTAGGCACATGTTTAACTTTTGTAGATACTGTCAAAGATTCTCCAAAGTGCTTGTACTAATTACACTATCACCATCAATGTGTGTTTCCTGTCATCACCGACATTTAGTATGACTATTCTTATAGGTATATGGTGGTATCATTTGGGGGATTAATTTTAATTTCCCTGTTGATTAATAATATTAAGTACCCGCTTTCATATTCATATACTCATTGGCCATGTGGGTATCTTCTTCTGTGAAGGCTTATTTAAACCTTTTGCCTATTCTTCAAAGAGAGTTGTTCATATTTTTCTTATCTGTATATCAGAGTTCTTTATATGTTCTCTATACAAGACTTTTGTTGGTTAAATATTGTGAATTACTCTTCCAGTCTGTGGCTTGACTTTTCTCTCTCTTACTGGTAGCAACACAGTCTTTAATTATTAATCTTTCTTGTGGAAGTCTTCCAAACAGCAGTTTTGGTTCTAGTATTTTATTACAAAGAACATGTTGAACTTAATTTATCTAGTATTTATGTTTAAGGAGCATTATAAACCTTTGTTATTCATTCTAATTCATGCACATATATGCTTTGTATTCTATTGGGGACTATGGGATGTTCAATAGAAATGAATGGTGTGTGCAGGTTGCCTAAATGAGTAGTGAATAAAGATTCTTTGTAATTGGAAAAAAAACTCTTTCCTAAAAAATAATTTTCATTTGCTTCTTAACTGTAGAATAAAGGATAGACTTATCAGTGGCCTCTTAGTTAATAAAATGCAACTGCCTTTGAGAAAAAAAAGTTATGAAATGAAATATAAAATAAGATTTATCCCCCAAAATATTTTTTAACATTAGGATGCAATACAAACATACATCTCTCTATATATATTGCCATTCCACCTTTATTTTTTAAAATCATTTTTCATACATCACAGAATGTATTGATTTTGCCCTTAGAAATACAGAATTTGATCATCCATATATTAGTCAGTGCTCTGTACATCTCAAATAAATAGTGATGAAATTTCTAAGAGGTTATTTTAGGGAAGCCTGAAGCATTTGTACATATGAAAGTAGTCAATCTAACTATAGTCTCCTTAAATGTTGCTTTTGCATCACCTGCCAGAAGCTGGCAAACCTGATCAAAACTGAACAGTTGCATCAATATTGTAAAACAGTCTACAGGATAAACAGTTTTCTTTTTAAACTCTAAAATGTTAGCAAAGATATATTTGTTTTATAGGGTGTTTTTTTAAACATGTTTTATTTTTCCACATACCAGGAACTCTTCACCAGAAAATATAGTACATATATCTCAGTTTTACTACATGAGTTAGAGTATTAAGCCCCTAATGCTACTACAGTATCACTTCATTGTGAATACCCCAACTGTTGCAGAGCTCTATTGTATAATAAAATTTTATAGACAGTCCAACTCTGTATAACATTAATTATGTAAGCATACAATAAGCATGTGAAATACCTTGGGACTTATATTTTACCATGAACATAAGATATGCATAAAGAGCTCAATTATAGGGGCAAGTATGATATGTGCTATATAGGAATTTATAGGAAAGAGACAGTGTGATTGGTTTAATTTAGAATTCTGCATTGTAGAACATTGACAAAAAGCTTGAATGTACTGATGATCCTGAAGAAATGTTACCACCAGTCTTTTCAAAACGGAATTCTTCAGTCATGTAAACCAGCTCCTCTTATTTATAGTGATCTACCAAAGCATCTTTCAAAGCACATAAACTGATCTCCATTTTCTAATACAAATCAAGGACAGCAATGTATGCTTCTGCTCGCTTCCAAACTCCCACGGTTTTATCTGTCACAGTACTTGTACAACTGCTACTGCCTGCCAGCTATAGTGCTGGTTTTTATTCTGCCGGACCATGCCTTTATTTTATAGGAGGTATACAGAAAACATGTGAGATATTTTAGCCCTAAAAGCTCATTAGTTCAAATTCTTGAGTTACAAGAAAGCTGAATTTCAAATAACAGAGTTATTAATTAACATGTTAACGTTTTTTTATCTTATATTTATACACTATGGAATTAAAAAAAGATATTGCTAGTCATCTAAGACATCCATAACAAAATACCACCAATGAGTGATTTAAAGACCAAAACTTTATTTTCTCACAATTCTAGAAACTAGAAGGTGAAGATAAGATGCAGGTAGTGTGGATTTCTTTTGAGGCCTGACTGCAGATGGCCACCTTCTCATTGTGTCCTCACATGGCCTTTTTCTCTGTGCACACTCATTCCTGGCATCTCCTCCTCTTGTAAGGAAATCAGTTGTATTACATTAGGGCCCTAACCTTATGATCTCATTTAAATATATTTTACTTTATTTTAAAATATATTTTTATTTATTTCAGAGAGGAAGGGAGAGGGACAGAGAGATAGAAACATCAATGATGAGAGAGAATCGTTGAACAACTGCCTCCTACACACCCCCTCCTGGGGATTGAGCCCACAGCCTGGCATGTGCCCTTGACTGGAATTGAACCCAGGATTCTTCAGTCCACAAGCCGATTTTCTATCCACTGAGCCAAACCAGCTAGGGCAACAAACTTTACCTTTTTAAAGACCCTATTTACAAATGTAGTCACTTTGGTGGTTAGGCTTCAACCTATGAATTTGGGGAGGACATTTAGTCCATAGTATTATTCAAAATGCACATTGATAGAATATAGAAGATAGGGTTGTAGAAAGAAAATAGTTCTCTTTTCTGTCTTGCTATAGTTGATCATTTTAATTACAGAGAACCAAAACAAAGTTTAAATTCTATCCTGCTTGCCTTAAAATATAAAAGTTGGCTTTGAAACATTCTTCTACTCATTTGTCTTCCATGATATATGATACAGTTTTTGTTTTGATATTTTGCTTTGTTTAATTTTTTTAAGATGAGAAATTCCCTGTAGTTTTCTGTTCACTATGATTTTTTTCATAATGCATTATCTTCAGGGCATTTTACTTAATCTTCCTTTCTGCTGCATCAATTGCTGATAGTCAACTGAAATGAACATAAAGACTAATACACTGATTTAAAGCCCCTTCTTCCACTAATTTACCACTTCAATAAAGTCCACATTTAAAATTGTGATTCTATTGGCAGGTTTATCTATCTCTTAGGTTTACAAGGCTTTGCTTTGTCTTAAAACTAAGCAATCCCTCTAGTTTATTACTGTTTTACAAAGTTTCCTGTTTAGTATACACTGAGAATTTGTAAATTTCTTTTTATTTAAACCTAGATATTAAGGGAAGTTTTTGTGAGAATCTGGCTAAAACCCTAAATTTCAAAAGACAGCTGACTTAAATATTTGAACTATATAGTCAAAGAGCAATTTAAACAATTTGAGATATTAATTTAGTTGGACTAATACACACAATCAAAATCAATGTTACATTCTTAAAATGGCTTTATCTAATTTAGTTTTTGTCTGTGGCATTTTTATAAAACATAATTTTGTTGATTTCAGAGAGGAAGTTGAGAGGGAGAGAGAGATAGAAACATCAATGATGAGAGAGAATAGTCGGAACTGTGACCTCCTGGTTCATTGGTGGATGCTCAACCACTGAGCACACAATTGGGCTTGTCTGTGGCATTTTTACTAGTATATCAGACACCAGTCCTCTATAGGACTCAAAAAATGACCATTTACTCAGGACTAATACTAGTAAATCATCATTGTTGGCAGGTTAGATACAATTGTTTCACCCACTCAGCATTATTAATGTAGTACAATATATTTTTCCATTAAGAAAATTAAACTTAGCTGGTTTATCTCAGTGGATAGAGTAATGGCCTGTGGACCCAAAGATCCCAGGTTCGATTCCAGTCAAGGACAGGTACCTCAATTGCAAGCTCCTCTCCAGCCCGGGCCCTGGTCAGGGTACGTGCAGAAGGCAAGCAATGGATGTGTTTCTCTCACATCAATATTTCTGTCTGTCCTTCTCCCTCTTTTCCACTCTCTCTAAAAATCAATGGAAAAATGTCCTTGGGTGAGGATTATAAAAAAAACAAAAAAGTTAAATCTACTCTGATGAGTTGTCATTTTTTTTCCTACCTGATCTTTAATATGTTTTGGTTAAAAACCTACCACTAATATAATTAGTTAATCATCTACATAGCAACCTCAATAGTAAAGTTTTGCCATTTGACATATGACATTTTTGTAGAACTTTCATAAGTAATGACATTAGGTTAAATAGATATGATTTTATGCTTAACAAAACAGAATCACTGATTTCAGGTTGCTTGTGGTATTCAAGTTACCTGGGGTAATTGTAGTATTTATTTCCATATGCTTAATTTATAAATTATGGCTTCTTTGTTTGTTTTTAAGTGGTATCCTAATCAAGCCATTATGTATTTGTGTTCATATTTTGGATTTAAATAGTTCACTTAGTTCTTTAACAAAATCATTTATGGTTATACCTTAATGTATTATCAGAAAGATATATTTAAAAAGCATTGCTGTTTTCAAAAGCATAAGAAACAATAAAATACTTAAGAATAAATTTAACCAAAAAGGTGAGAGGTCTGTACATATAAAAGTATAAGGAATTGGTTTAAGAAATGGAAGTAGAAATAAATAAATTGGAAGATATCCTCTGTTCTTTTATTGGAAGAATTATGATTGTTAAAATAGCCATGAACCCAAAGCAATGTACAAATTTAATACACTCTCTATCAAAACCCCAATGGCATTTTTCACAGAAATAGAAAAAAAGTCCTAAAATTTATATGGAACCACAAAAGATCCTGAATTGCCAATGCAATTCTAAGAAAGAAGAATAAGACTGGAGACTTCAGACTACCTGATTTCAAGATGTATTACAAAGCTATAGTAATGAAAATAACATGGTACCAGCATTAAAAAAAAAAGTAGTCACATAGACCAGTGGAACTGAATAAAGAGCCCAGACATAAACCCATTTATAGACTGACAACAAATTTTTGACAAGGGTGTCATGGGCATAAATAGGGAAAGGATAATCCCCTTAATATCCAGTGTTGGGAAAGTTGGATGAACAAATGTAAAATTCACAAAAATTAACTCAAAATAGATTAAAGACTTAAATGTAAAACCTCCCCTATCTCCCCAACTCATGCCCTCATGGGTAATGGGGGAATAAGGACACATATGTAATGCCTTAATCAATAAAGAAATTTTAAAAAAAGTAAAACCTAAAACCATAAAACTCTTAGGAAAAAACACAGGGGGAAAGATCCTTAACATTGATGGAGCAATGATTGCTTGGTTAAGACATCAAACACATAAGCAACAAAAACTAAAATAAACAAATGGGACCACATTGAAATAAAGAGCTTCTACACAACAAAAGACACAATCGGTAAATTTGAAGTGGCAATCTATGGAATGGGAGAAAATATTTGTAAACAGTATACAGATACTTTTTAACTTATTATGAGGTTATGTCACAATGAACCCATTATAAGTTTAAAATATTGTAAGTCAAACATGAATTTAATACATCTAACCTACCAAAAATCATGGCTTAGCCTAGCCTACCTTAAACATGCTCTGAACATTCACAAGAGCCTAGTTAGGCAAAATCATCCAACACAATGAATACACTGTAGACAATCGGTTGTTTACCCTCACAAATGAATGGCTGACTGGGAGCTCAAAAGATAAGGTATAACAAATGTTGGCAAGGTTGTAGAAGAAAGGGAACCCATATACACTATTGATGGAAATGTAAAATGGTATAGCCATTATGAAAAACAGTATAGCAATCCCTGAAAAAATTAAAAATTGTATTACCATATGACCCAGCAATCTCACTCCTAAGTATATATCTGAAGGAAAGGAAACCAATATCTTGAGATATGTGCACACCATAACCAATGCAGCATTATTCACAATAGCCAAGACATGGAAACAAAGGTCTATCAACAAATAAACAGATGAAAAAATGTGATTACACACACACACACACACACACTTATACACCTATATAAAATGAAATATTATTCAGTAAAAGGAAAAGAAATCCTGCCATCTGTGACAAACATGGATCAATCTAAAGGGCATTATGCTAATTGAAAACACAAAGATAAATACTGTTTGGTATCACCTATACTTAGAATCTTAAAAGTCAACTTTATAAAAATGAAAATTGTGGTGGCTAGTGATTGGGAAGTGGAGGTAGGGGGTGAAAATGGGATGACAAAGGTGGATTTTCAGTTATAAGAAGAATAAGTTATAAGGATCTAATGTACATCAAGGTGACTAAATATATAAAAGCTAAGCAATGGACCAATGGAATGACCAGAATGATTGGTCGCTCTGATGTGCACTGTGGTGACCAACCAACTCAATCAGGGCCCTGATTGTAACCCCCGACTTCCTTTGCCCCCCCCCCCCGCCCCCATGGCCCAGCCTGATCACAGCCGGAACCAACTCATGCATGAATTCATGCACTGGGCCTCTAGTAGTTAATAATATAGTATTGTGTACTGGAAATTTATTGAGAATAGATCTTAAGCATTTTCACCACACATGTGTACACACACATACACACACAAAAAGTGACATGTTAATTATGTGATTATGGATATATTACTCTTAATTTTGGTAAACATTTCACAGTGTATATGTATATCAAATCATCATTTTGTACATTTTCAATATAGGCAATAAAAATAAAGAAAAATTAAATATAAATTGAAATATCTAAAAAGACTTGGAAAAAGTAAAAATAAATGCTTTAACTAAAAAGCAAAACAAAACACCTGGTTCTCTGAATCAAAAAGAATTGGTATAACACTGCTAAATAAATGGTTAAACATATGTATGTGTAAATGAATCTTGCTTTGAGTTGGTATTTTACAGTGTGTGATGTTAAATATATCTTTACTAAGCAGAATCTCCAGTATGTTGCCATGTGTGGCAAACACCCAGAGGTAAATAGAACATACCATCTTTCCCAAACCTGTTGTATTCTGGAACCTTTTCCTATAGCTATCTTATGAGAATAGCCACAGAAATGCTGCTGTAATGTAAAAGTTGGAAATTTTATAGAAACATAAATAAGTGTTGAATTTCTTCACTTAGAAAATGGATTTCTTTAAATGGCAATATATCCAATTTGCATACTTTGTGAGAAACACACTTCTCTCTATATAGGTAGTGCTGATAAGACTTTAAGGTACTGGCTATCCCTTCCCTTTGATCTGGAATTTCACCTGCAAATATATAGCCTTCAGTGTCCTACAACTTGACACTAATATCTCCACAGTTACTACTGTTAACTATATTTTCAGTTGTGAAATTATAATTTTATCACAAGGGTGATAAAAAAGAAATTGAACAGCAGAAGAAATTAAGCTGTGTTAACCCTGAAACAACAATCCTCCTGAAGGCCATATGGCAATTTTCTGTATGTCTGCAAGAAATAGAAAAATCACTTCAATTCAGCCTAAAGAAGAATTCTTAATTAGGAAGGACTATCTGAAGGGGCTTAAATTCTGTACAGATGTGAATTGGGATCAAACTTTTTTATGGATGGTTGCTTCCGACTATCTTTATTTATATAACAATTTACTCCTGAATTCATCCTTTATATATGTGTATGTTTATTCCTTGTTTTTGTTTGTTTAGCTTCATAATGTATAAGAGAGCTTGCAATTGGTTTTCCAAGCTTTTCTGATTTCTAGGTTATTAGCTTTCATATTTGTTGTTTATCTGTGTTGTGCTTTACAATTCCTGGCTCTGAATCTATAAGCCATTATAATAACAGTTGATGAATATGAGACCTTGACAATTTTAGGTTCAGTGTTGATGTTACTAAACTGTTTTTTACAAGACAGTGTAACTACATAAACATAGTGGTAGTTATAGACAGTCAGATATGATAACCATATCACCCTGAATCCAGCTATTTATCTGTGACAATCAATGCTAACTATAGAAAAGGTGGCAGCAGCCTAGATGTAAAACTGAAATAGACATGAAACTATATCAGAGGTTCAGGAAATGGTAAGATATTGCAGGATCCCAAAATGAGGTGTCATATTCCAGCATGAAAAAGATCCATAAGGATAATTGATATTTTCACTTTATCCTATAAATAGTAATTTAGATAAAAAGAATTGTGTGCATTACCGATGGCTCCCTGAGAACTAATCTAGCATTGTTTATTATTATATTGTTCTATTTGTAGAACACTTATAAACTATACATGGGCAATAATAAAAATACAATTAATCATCTGTAATTTTACTATAAAAATACATGATATTTTTTGTATGATGCATGTAAATATATTGTTACTAAAAGGAAATAGTGATCTGCATTTCCCCCTCTTAATATGTTATAAAGAGTTTACATTTTTAAATATATATATTACAATATTATTGGCACATGAGTAAATCTAGACAAAATATAATATAACTAGAGGCCCAGTGCATGAAATTCGTGATGGAGGGTTGTGTCCCTCAGCCCAGCCTGCACCCTCTCCAATCTGGGACCCCTTGAGGATGTCCTACTGCCTGTTTAGGCCCGATCCCAGTAGGATTGGGCATAAATGGTCAATTGGACATCCCTCTCACAATCCAGGACTGCTGGTTCTCAACTGCTCGCCTGCCTGCCTTCCTGATTTCCCCTATCCGTTTCTGCCTGCCAGCCTAATCACCCCCTAACCACTCCTCTGACAGCCTGATTGATGCCTAATTGCTCCCCTGCCTGCCTGATTGCCACTAACTGCCCTCCCCTGCAAGCCTGGTCACCCCTAACTGCCCTCCTCTGCATTCCTGGTCCCCCTGCCAACTGCTCTCCCCTGCACGCCTGGGTTCCCCCCAACTGTCCTTCCCTACAGGCCCAGTTGTTCCTAACTTCCCTCCTCTGCCGGCCTGGTCAACCCTAACTGCCCTCCCCTGCAGGCTTGATAGCCCCCAAATTTGCCCTCTCTTGCAGGCCTGGTGCCTCCCAACTGCCCTCCCCTGCTGACCATCTTGTGGTGGCTATCTTGTGTCCACACAGGGGCAACCATCTTTGGCCACATGGGGGCAGCCATCTTGTGTGTTGGAATGATGGTCAATTTGCATATTACTCTTTTATTAGATAGGATAGAGGCCTGGTACATGGGTGGGGCCTGGCTGGTTTGCCCTGAAGGGTGTCCCGGATCAGGGTGGGGGTTCCCTTGGGGTGTGGTGCACCCTGGGCGAGGGGCCTGTGGTGGTTTTCAGGCCGGCCACATCCCTCGGCAACCCAAGCAGAGGCCCTGGAATCTGGGGTTTATTTATCTTCTATAATTGAAACTTTGTAGCCTTGAGCAGAGGCCAGGGCTGGGGGGCGAGGGGATGCTTGGCTTCCTCCATCGCCAGAGGCAACCCAAACCTCCTGCTGGCTCCGGCTCTATGGTCACCACTATATTTGTTGGGTTAATTTGCATACTCGCTCCTGATTGGCTGGTGGGTGTGGCTTATAGGTGTAGCAGAGGTAAGGTCAATTTGCATGTTTCTCTTTTATTAGATAGCATTCATTGTAATATACTTACAGTGTTTCTGTAGGTTTGAATTTTTTTTCTAAATAAATAATGTTTATGATTTCATTTTTTAGCTATATTACCACTTTTTAACCACTTCCCTTTTTTGAACATTTATATATTGTTTAAAGTGTTTACCTTACTGCTAACAGTGCATATGCATATTTGTACATATACATAGTATACATATTTGTACATACCTCTTTGCCTTTTCCAACTAGGTCATTACCCATCATTAGAGAGCTGCAGGTAATAGAAGACACTCTCTTTAAGAAGTGAGTTTTTTTTGCCCTAGCCAGTTTGGCTCAGTGGATAGAGCATTGGCCTGCAGAATGAGGGGTCCCGGTTTCAATTCTGGTCAAGGGTATATGCCCGGGTTGCAGGCTCGATCCCCAGGAGGGGGCATGCAGGTGGCAGCCAATCAATGATTCTCATCATTGATGTTTCTATCTCCCTCTCCCTCTCCCTTCCTCTCTGAAATCAATAAAAATATATATTTTTAAAAAGGACTTTTTGCTATGGAGTTAGTTGTTACAAAGTCTTAGAAAGGGCTGCAAGAGCCACTTTTAGGTCTTCCAGGCCTGACTCATAGAACAGCATGAACACAGAGGCCTTCCAGAAAGCTTGGGAATCAAGCAGCTTCTGCCCTGACTGCTGACTCTGGAACCCTCTCAGCGAGCTCAGCGTTATCACCTGGGTTACTGCCTGTGAGACAACATTGCCTCCGTGACAATAGGCAGGGACATGTTGTGCCTCACAACCTGCATCTGGAAGGCCACAAAGCCACCGAGCATGACTCCTCTCCCAGGAGGCAGTGCCAACCAACACCTCTGTGACTGTCCTAGCAGAGCACAAGCAGCAGGTGCCGCCTTGCTTTCACCTCACTGATCTCACACAGGTGGGTGCAGTTGGGGGCAGCTGGAGCTCACTCAGCAAGTTGTAAAGTGATCATTAGTTTTCCAGGGTAAATTCTAAAAAAAAAAAAAAATCACCCTTAAAAGTTTCCTTCTCATGTTTTAGAGATGTACAATCTCTATTATAGTTCTGAGGCTAATATGGTTGAGGAAAATTTTTTAAAGTTATTAGCTTTTCAATAAGGAAGAATTACAGAAACTAAATAGATTTATCTAAAGACACATATTAGCCAATATCTATAAAGTCTCAGCATGATTGTTAAAGCGATCATTAGATCCTGTTAAAATTGCAACAATTTTATATTCAGTGAATTCTTCAGTTTGCTCAGGAGGCTCCTTAAATCTGAAGTTCTCAAGAGGCTGCTGTTCAGTATTAAATTTCCAGTCACCAAGTGTATCTCAAAAGATAAAATCATAAAAATTTTTACCTTCAAATATGTAACCATAGTCTTCAGATATAGAGTTTATGTAGCCAAAAACTTTTTTAAGTAATTCAGGAAATCTGTGCAGCTGGCAAAGAAGGCTGTGGTCTGGTATGGTCCTTTAACCTGTCAGTGTCTTGAAGAGTCCTAATTATAGCAATGCTTTCAGCTCCATTTGAGAAAATCTCTTAGAGTGCTATGTGAGTTGTCATGTGATGTGTTGGAAAATTCTCAAAAGATCTTTTCATCATATTCAAAAAGATAGTTGTTCTTTATAGATTCACTACTTCCTAAAAATAAGCTATTCATACCTACATTTTTACTAGCTTATTAGAACTTTGGAGGTTATTGATTCCTTTCAGCCTAAAAATTAAACAGTGTGTGTAGATCAGACTTGTAATTTATCTGGATGAGATTCCAGTAAGGGTCTTAGAGAATTTCATGAGGAAAGCCTAAGTAGAGATTTAACATTACGTTTTGAGATTGACACGTAATACTTTTAGTTATTTTCTGAACCTTTTTTAATTTTCAAAAGCATTTTACCACGTGTAAGTGATTGAATTTTATTTATAAACTTATCTGTACATTCCAGTGACATCTTCTGGATATGGACCCACAGGTTGTGTGAGTTCACTGCATTCAGGCATTATTCCTTAAAATAAGCATACCTGAGCGAGAAATCAGATTTTTATAAGTACACAACATAATTCCTTGAGAAATAAACCTTTCTAGGAAGAGATACTAGCTGAGAAAACCATTTATAGGTCAAGTTGCTGTGCTATTTAGAATATGTACTCTCAACTTCAGTATCATAATAATTATAACTTATTCTATTGAAAACACATCTAGGCAATCTTTGGAGACATGCTGAAGATAGTCAATCATTCTCCTAAAAGCATTAGCATAGTAAGCTATGTGTCAGGCATAAAACAAATTTAACCAGAATTAATTTCTCTTTTTGGCTCTTTTCCTTTCACTTTATTTTCTTCTAGTCCCTTTTAAATCTCTTCTTTCCAGGCTTCTTTATTAATTCTCTTTCCTCGTGTTTTCTATCTCTTGCTTTCAAGGAATTCAATAATCAAATGCCTAATTTCCTTATTTATATCACTTTTACTTTATAAGTGCAATTAATCTCAACTCCGTTATCTTCAAGGTTAGCCTTGCAGAGTTGTTTACGTTTAAAATCACCTCAAAGGGATGCACTAAGTCTTTCAAGATTAGGTTGCTGTTGATCATTAATTCAAATACTGGTGTCCTATGTTGAGAGGAACAGGCTAGTGGACATAGGAAGTCATAATTATAATTGAATGTGTGTTTGGGTAACTGGAAGTCTTAGCATTGAGAACTGAAAGCAGTGCAGACTTCTTCTGCTGAGAGGAATAGAAATAAAAGTAAATATTTATTGAGCATCCATGTGCTAGGTTTTATACTAAGTGTATGTTTATATTTTATTGATTATTTCATTGTGTCCTCTAAACAATCCTAGAAGCTTGGAATTTCACATAGAGGAAATACAATTTGTTTAGTTGTTCAGCAAAGAGTTGCTATTAGTGAGATTAGATTGACAGACATAAATTGTGGTCAGACTTATTTCATGCTTTTGGAGCAGCTAGTCCTGGAAGCAAAGTAAAATAATGGCCAAATGGGTTTCTCAGTCAAACAATGTATTTACAAGTGAGAAAGTTTAACAGAAGGACCACTTCCCAGCCAAATGCTTTATTTTTGCAAGTGTGCAATTAAAAAGAAAATATAATATAGATAAATGTCCTTTAATCGAGAACAGTATACACAGATGCACAAAGAGTAAAATGTTTCTTGTTATTTTAAAAGTTCACCTGCTGGGAAAATCGTTATAAAAATTAATCATTACATTCATGAAATATACATATTTATGAAAGGAATTTACAGTTTATTTGAGCAACATGATAATAGTCAATATTTTCAAATCACAAAGTGTCTCTTAAAAGTCAATGTTATTTGCACATCCTATGCAAATAACATAAATTACATTACAAGATATAATTTAAGCATGTTACAAAATTGTTGTCATCACAGCTAAAATGCCACTATATTGACATTTGTATGTTGAAAATTAAGGGTCTTATTTACTCTATTACTATGGCTATTAATTCTAAGGAAAGTAGGAACATAATTAAACTCAATTCAGTAAAGAACAAAAATTACACTGAGTGGCCAGATTATTATGTGTTCGAGATCATAATAATCTGGCCACTCAGTGTGTGTGTGTGTGTGTGTGTGTGTGTGTGTGTGTGTGTGTGTACATATACATATTAGAGGCCTGGTGCATGAATTCGTGCATGGGTGGGGTCCAGCCAGCCTGGCCAGGGGGTGGGGACATGGGCGGTTGGCAGGCCTGCCTGCTGGTCGAACTCCTGGTGGAGGGGACAATATGCATATTAGCCTTTTATTATATAGGATATACACTGAGTAGCCAGAATATTATGCGTTCAGAGATCGTAATAATCTGGCCACTCAGTGTATATTTTAATATAAATATTATTCTTAAAACATATACTAATTCATAATATCATGCATCTAATAAAAACAAAAATATGTAGTGATTTAGGTTATTTTTCACAAGCACACACTGTGTGTGTGTGTGTTTATTAGGTGTTGATAAGAACCAAAGCTAATGAGGCCAAGGATTGGTAAGAACTGTAGTTAAGAACTAAATTATGAAAACCAAATTACATTGTTTAAATTAACCAGCAGCATAAAATGTTAAATTTTTTCTTCTTTTTTTAGGGGTCATATGTAAAGAAGAGGTAGAAAGATTGGCTGTTAAGATAACAGAACTGCTAAATTCTGTTCTTATCAGTGTTGCTCTTTGCCTGTATAGACTAGTTCTAAATTGAACTAAGTGTATGCTTATATTTTATTAATTATTTCATTGTGTTCTCTAAACAATTTTGTAACATGCTTGTAACAAATACCAGTTGCCTTAATGATTCTTGGTTTTACCAAGTGTATTAGTTAAGAATGAAGAGCAATTAGGAATGTAGGAATCACAAGACTGATGTATAAATGCATGTTTAGAAAGAATGATTTCTGCTTGACAATTTATTGGCTCTGTGATGTTTGCTCAACGGCTTAACTTCTCTCAGCCTCAGTTTAGTTTGTTTTGTCTTATCTGTAAAACAGGTACAATAATAATAATACTCTCTTATCTACTTCAAAAAGTTATTGTGGGAATCAAAAGATAGTGTGTCTGTTAAAAGAATAACTGTGGCATATGAAAAATTTTACAAGATTTTTTTAGCAAAAATTGATTGGAATCAAGCAGCATCAAATGGGAATTAGTTAGGAGTGTTCCACTGAGAGAAGCTGGGGGCAAGACTCTCCTGGAGGAGAGGCAGTAGCAAAGCAAGGAAATGATTTGATTGTCTATGGCTTCAGGGGTTGCATTCTTTGGAAAAGTCTCTTTGGCTGTCTGTGCTTGATTTCTAAACATTGAGGCATTACAGGCTTAGATTTGGGGTTGCTTCTGTAGAGGACCAAAGCCATCTTAGTCCAATGGCCTCCTTGTTTAACTAACATGTGAAAAACACCTTTAAAAATTACAAAACAGCCCCAGCTTGTTTGGCTCAGTGGACAGAGCATTGGCCTGCAAACTGAAGGGTCCCAGGTTCGATTCTACTCAAGGACACATCCCTGGGTTGCTGGCTCAATCCCCCGTAGGGTGGTGTGCAGGAGGCAGCTGGTCAATGATTCTCTCATCATTGATGTTTTTTTTTTTTCTCTCTCTCTTTTTCTCTCTCTCTCTCCCTTCCTCTCTGAAATCAATTAAAATATATTAAAAAAAATCACAAAACATATAAACCTACGTATTTTCCTGAAACAAAACCATCTTAGATCAGATTGTTGTTCAATCAAAGGTAATATATTAGCTTTACTCTGCTCCTCAGAACAAGGTGCCAGAATCTTAGTGATTCAGTTTTTTTCCTCTGGTGAGCAGGGTGCAAGGATGATTTCTTTCCGGGTTCTTCTCTAGATGGATTCCAAGAATGAAGCCATGCACAAAAGGTGGTAGGTGAGAAGTACAGAAACTTTATTGGAAGCAGATTCTACCTCTAAGTCTAAATTTAAGCTTCTAAGACCCTGCCTCTCCTGGCACTGAGGGACAGAAGGGTCCCCTAAAGAGTGAGGCCATTACTCTCTGTTTGAGGCATTATATACCTTGGAGATTCTTCCCCTGAATCTAAGATCCCTGTGCTTTCCTCATTGGTCACTCTGCTACATGATGCCCATTTCAAAGGCCAAAGCCCAGTGGTGCCCCCTCTTTCTTTCCCCTTATTTTGCAACATTCCTCTATCCTCTGTGAGAATATGTTCTTTCCCCCAATATCCTGTGTCTTTTCTTTGTCCTTCAGATATCCATCTTATCTGTTCAAGTTGGAATTACTTTCAATCTATGTCATGGTACCTCGCAACCGTATCCTGCCAAGTCTTGAGACTGAAACCATTGGCTTCTTAGCTCAAAGAGTAAAATGGCCTCTTTTTATTTTCCTGGCCAGAGATGTTTTATTACCCCTATGGCTCTCCCAGCTACTCAGGTCAGAGATACCTTTGTCCTTGGTTTATGGCTGTTTTAATTGTTTACGCCAAGATGCCTCTATCCTGCCTGGATCCCCTCCTTTAATCTGCTAAGTAGATGGATTATCATTAGCCTTCACAGGTCTCTTTCTTCTTGGAGAGCAAAGCTAAGGAGAAGATTCCTCTTTGAGGTTCATGGAACCTACAATGGCCCATGCACACTCCAGTTCTACTCTTCCTCTGCTCAGGCTCACATATCAGGGACGCGGAGGGCCTGTGCTGCTCAGATGGCATCTCTGTTTAATTCTTCACCATTATTGGCTCCTGAGTAATAAGGCTGCTGTGGTTTTCAAAGTCCACCTTCATCCTTCTGATCTCTGCCTTTGGCAACTTTGGGCTATATGTGCAACGATGCCTTCCATCTCTGGAGCTACAATTCGCAGTTTTCCAACAATGAGGTGTCACTGGAGCTCTCTATAGAATGGAAATGTTTAGATATGACAAAGTTCTCTTAGGGGCTGGTTTACAAATAATGCGAGTGTCATAATTCATGGTTACTTCACCAAATTCGTTTTACTTGCCAGTAGTTGAAAGGTGTCTCTTGTCTGACCCTGGGCATCTTACCTCCCACCCAGTTGTTTAGGCCCAAAATGTGTGAGTCATCCTTTATTACTCTCTTTGTCTCATAGTGCTCATATACTATCTCTACTGCCAAGAGATAGTCAGGATCCAACCCTCTATCACTGTCTTCTCTGTCTCCACTCTTGCCCCATTGAAGATGTTTCAATAGCCTCCTAACTGCTCTACCGCTGCCCCCTCACCCCCACAGTCTGTTAAATCCCAACTCAGAAATACCATTCTCTGCTTCTTACTTTACTCTGTGTAAAAGCCAAAGACCTTAGAATTGCCTAAAAGGCCCTACAGAATCTAATCTTCTAACTAACTGACCCCATCTCCTACTACTCTCCCCTTTGCTCCCTCTGCTGCAGTCAAGGTCATTCACAGTGAGGACTTCTTTGTGTAGCTTATTTAAACTTCGAATTAAGCCCTCCCATGTACTACCACCCAGCCCTTACCCTGCATTACCATAGCCCTTACGGCATTCTATGTCATCAATTTATTGACCATCTGTTCTGTCAGTCTCTCTCTCCAGAAGGTAAGGCACATGAGGACTCGGAGGGATTCTTGTTAGTTTTGTTCCCTGATGATTTCCTGGAATCTAAATCAGTGCCTGGTACATTGCAGGTTCTCCAGTAGGTGCCCTGTGAATGAGTGAAGCAAAAATGTTTGCCCATCCAGGGTACCACCTAGGGAATTAAGGGTAGATTTTTGTCCTTGCTCCTCCAAGTGCCCCACCACCACGTTTGATGATTAGTCCTCGGTAGATTGTCAAACCTTTATATCAAGAGAGTGAATGGCAGCTGCCTTCTCTGAGATGCCCAGTAGTCCATGAAGACCGTAAAGATTACGCCCCTTTCTGGAGTCTACACAACATCTCATCACTACTTTTCATAATTAGTTGTGCAACATCCTAAATTAAACAATTTATATGCAATTTAATTAATCAAAAGGTGCATTTTAATAGAAACATTTGCTATTATGTAGGAATGTAGGAATCACAAGACTGATGTATAAATGCATGTTTGTGCGCATGTAGCAGAAAACGTGTCTGATCCAGATACACCAAATATTTTTTGGCATGTTATGCAAAGGCTGGCATTCCCAGGATTGTCGGAAATATACAGGAGTGGGGAAAAGTGGGTTTATAGTTGAGATCATGCAAAACAATTTGTTCTTGTATTATCATTTATTTATGGTTGTATTATTTTCCATAGGAACAACTACAAAACTACTTTTGCCCACACCTGTATATTTTAAAATTATGCCCTTTATTTCTTTTACCCTTTATCATGGTATTCTATCAAATACCATTGCAGTCTGGGAAAGATTGGTGCCAATTTAAGTGAAAGTATTAATAGGCCAAAGCAAAGCAAACAGTACTCAAATAGAAATGCCAAGAAAAAAGTGACACGATAAAACTGATGTTATGGAAATGAAAAATGGCACAATGTTCAATAGCATGAATAGCTGAGCTATTCACTTGTCAGAGAAACATTGCTCTTCTCTAAAATACTTCCATTTTTGTTTAATTCTACATCAAAGATGTTTCTTTGAACATTTAACATGTTTAGTGATTTTTGTTGTTGTTATTCTTTCCAATGACTTGAACAAAGATTGTGGGCAGGCATAATATTAATTAGAGAATAAGATGAATTAGTTTGAAGTCCTAGGCCTTTCTTCCACTGGGGTTTAATCAGGCTATGATCTAGAATACACTGGTACAGACAATATAGGATAAACTAGCATTTTAGTGGTTGACCAATCTTTGTAGAATATGTTAAATATTACTTAGAAATCATTTTCATGCCAGATTTGTCATTTTATTGGTATATATGTATTTGTTCGTATGTGTTTGTGTATGTTACATGCACATTTACCTTTGTGCAAATGAAACATTCATTAAAAATATTTTTTCTTGAGTGTGAACCGGAAAAGTCTCTCACAAACCATCAAATTAATAACTAGTAAAGTTTTTTTTTTTCTTTCTCTTACATGTTCTAATTTTCACTTTTAAAGATATATTAGGCCAGAGAATCTGAACACATTATAAAATTAAATATTTACTTAAGCAATTGTGCTTAAGGCCATACTTGGCATGTTGGCTCTATGGAATTATATTTTTCCTATTACTAAGGCACTGGGAAAAGTTGCAAAAAGCATAAATTTTATAACTGCTTGACCATATTCCCTGCCAGGACATCTCTTGCTTGAATGGAGAGAGCTGGAGGACTTAATCACTGTGGAATAACACTGCAGTTGGCTATGAGCAGATATATAATAAAGGACCAATCTGAATTGCTGGTTACAATAATTATTGGTATGGGAATAAAATGACAGGGGTTTCTCTGTAGATATCTCTATGGCCACAGTGGATGGGGATTTACAAACCACAATACTCATCATCACATCTAAAAGTAAAGTAAAACTCTTATCTTTGAATCATCATTAAGGAAGAATGAAAAATTATATTTATTAAAATGTTTGAATGCTGTAGATAAATTTTTAAATTAACTTTAAAAATTCTAACAAACCTAAGGGTGACATAAAAATATATAAGACAAAAAGCTTAGAAAAAATACTTTAAGGGAATATTTTGACAAATTAATCAATTAGTGGTATTACAAAAATAATGCTAGCCCTCTTATCTCAATGAAGAATGAGAACAGTTAGAACATAATAATGGAAATAAAGCCACTTATTTTGTATTTGTAAATATAGACTGATGAAGTGAAAATAAATTGGCACAGAGAGATCACACACATGTATAGATATAGAACCTACTTTTTTATTACCCACTTTCTAAAAGATTAGAAAGGGGGGGAGGAGTCAAAGAGGAACAAAGACAGAAGTTATTTTAAATAATTCTAATTTAAAAGAGAAAGACCTAAATTATTTGTTGGCATATGAAATTTTAAAAGCTGGATAATCTTAGATAGTACTTTTCATTTCTGGATCACTGACCTGAATCCAGCAGATGTCATGTCATCAGGAACTAAAAGCCATCACAATAGTGTCTTATGTGAAATAGGGTAATTATCACAGTTCTTTTCCAAGAGTAGAAATGATTATGCATATTATAAACTATTACAAGTAAGCTAGGTATGGAACTTCATTGAGGCAAAATAATGAAGTGAGACGCTATAAACCAGTCTCCTATTCCTTTACAAAATCAAATATAATTCTCATTTCAGATATGGAATATTATTCTTTATGAAACTGGTCTAAGAGGGTATAATAGTCTTCAAATTCATGTGTAACAGACAGTTGTCATTTTGCTTTCCATCAATCTCCTCTCTTTTAGGGAAATAACATCTTCCTCCATTCTTAGTCACATGGTGTGGGTAGGCTTGCCCTGATGGTTATCTGTAGAGGCTGGCCCTGGGTGACTTAACCAGTCATCCCAATCCATCTCTATAACAACCGCGGTCAGTTTATGGAAGGTCACATTACACAAACAGATGCAGTGGGCAGTGAGTGAGATGTTGACTGTCTTTAAGGAAACAAGCTTTTTTACTTTCCTTTGTAAGTTGCTGGGGGAAAAAAATAAATCACCTTTCTTTCTGTTGATGGTCAAAACTGTGACAATAATTTTACTACCGCAGCAGGGAAGCCAGTAGTTGTTAATGGCAACAGTGAGGAGTGCGAGGGTAAGACCAGAGCATGGAAGAGAGATTAGAGAGACAGAGGGGAATCGGGTCCTTGGTGATGATATTTAAGCTGCTGAAGTAATTACTGCCTTATTTTAGGCTTTCAGTGTAGAAAGTGATACATTCGTCTTATTGTTTTAGTTGTATCTTTTTGCTCATTTGAAACATAAATAATTCTTTATATTAAAAGTGCTATCAGAAGCAGAACCATAGCCCAGCCAGCGTGGCTTGGTGGTTGAACATTGACTTATGAATCAGGAGGCCATGGTTCAATTCCTGGTCAGGGCACATACCTGAGTTGCAGGCTAGATGCCCAGTAGCGGGCATGCAGGAGGCAGCCGATTAATGATTCTCATCATTGATGTCTCTGTCTCTCTCTCTCCCTTCCTCTGTAATCAATAAAAATGTATTTTAAAAAAGGAAGCAGGGCCATAACTAAAACAGACCCTGAATGTGGAACTGGAAAGGTGTGAAAGAGGACCGTGAAGACCCCTCCTTCCCCACCAATCAGGGAGGTAGACAATCCTTGTTGCATCATAGCTGAATAGCTGGCTGAATTATCATCTTGTATTTAGAAATTCAAACCTAGACTACAGAGTTAATGCACAGGGTAGAAAATATTTTCAATATGTTGGTAGATGATGGCTATATTTTATAGCCTTCTCAACATTTGCGTGACATAAAGTTACTTTGAAAGTACAATTGAACCTAAAAAGGAACAGATACTTTTGGAAACTGAATTATTTTATTGCAACAGCAGCAGCATTTAGAACAATCTGTCCAACTTTGAGAACATTCTGTAGCAGCCAGTCCTGACACTCCAGATGCACATCAGTTATTTTTTTCTGTGTAAACTTTGTTCTCAGTCCTTCCCATTTATTCTGGAAACTCCAGGTAGTCTTCCAATCAGTCTCCTTTTGCTGAAATTAACTAGAGTAAGTTCTCTTACTTGTGAGCTGAGAAACCTAATGGAATAAACACATTTCACACAATAATTTCATATGTCTTTGTTAATTATTTTGAAATTATCTTTCAAAATCCCTTACATATAAACAATCAAATAATTTCTTATTTTAAAATTATTTATTTTAAAAATTAAGTTTCTCTGATTTTAATAGATTATTTTCCCAACCCATTTTCATCTTATTACTGTGATGATTATTTTTACATCTTAAATTCATTTCCTTCTCAGTTTACTTGCAGTCTCCAAATGACCTCCATTGCAATCAGAAAGAACCTGTTAGTCCACCCATTTCCATTCCCATTCAGTGAGGAAATTAGAGGCCTTGAGGCCAAAGGTCTCACAGTTAGTGATTATCATGGACTTTTATGCTCAAAACCTATGATATTTCTATTTGGCCACATTCTTTGGAGGAATAATCATCTCCCTGAGCTCAATTATTTTCTTAACAAAGGAAGAAATATTGAACAGAGAACCAAATTTCTAGTTCAGTTCAGTAGCATATTGTTAGATATGTTGAAACCACACATTTATTAAATGCTAGTACATTCTAAGGAAAAAAGTTAAATGTGTCTCTGAAAATGCTTCTTTAAAAGACTAAGCCTATATAAAAAATCAAGAGCAAGTCAAACACTTACCATGTGCCAAACAAATACGTTGCAGTTTCTGTTCCAAAGTGGAGAAAATGAGTTGATTTTATTTAATAGAAATGGAAATTCCAGAAAGAACAAAAAAATGTCCTTTAATTCAAATCTGCATATTCTTTCTGAATAAAATAAGAGCATGGTATTGGAATAATAACAATTTCTTCTTCCAATATCAAATTGGTCCTCTTTCATGTAAAAGAAAAAAAAAAGTTAACATTCACCAAGTGAATTCCATTCAGTGAAACTTTGAGAAGATTTAAAAGGAAAAAGAAATTTACTCAATATTTTAGCTCTCCTATTGTAACTTCAGCCTTATTACTTGTTTGCAGAAGGTCCTGCTCCATACTCTTTAGTGACTCATGTGATTCATGTAATGTTGATGACTTATTTGAAAAATTAATCATCTTAATTTTAAGTGTTTTCTCTCTTGCTAATAACCTGTATGGAGAATCTATAAGATAGATTCTATTATCCTTTTAATATATCTAAATAAACATACAGGAAAATATTTCTGGGAAATAATACTCAGAGTGGGCTGTATCTCATCATTCATTTATTTCCTCATATCTATATATAAAGAGGTAATATGCAAATTATCCGGGATGCGGTAACATCAGGACTGCTCAGGAGGAGGTTGCGTACACAGGTGGGCGGGAGGGGACTGCACGTGAGGTGAGGCAAGCCAGGGATGCAGGCCCAGAGTGGGGAGATGGGGGCGGGGGGCTGCCAGCGCCAGCCTTAGTGGCTTTGAGCAGGTCCGGAGAGGGAGACAGGGGCGGGGGGGCTGCCAGCGCCAGCCTTGGTGGCTTTGAGAGGTCCAGAGTGGGGGAGACGGGGGGGGGGGGGGGGGGGAGGGGCGGGGGAGAGCCCTGCCAGTTCCAGCTGTGGCGGCTTTGAGCAGGCCTGGAGAGTGGAGATAGGGGGGCCTGCCAGCGCTGGCTGTGGCGCCTTGAGCAGGCCCAGAGTGGGAAGATGGGGGTGGGGGGGGATATAGGGGGGCCTGCCAGCCACCATGCACTAGCAGTCCTGCCTCTGCGCATGAGCTGCAGAGGAAGCACCTTTTCTGACTGCTCATTAGCTAAGCTCCCTGTACGCCATGCTCAGTGTTCATGGTAATAAGAATCCAAGAAGGTGATCTAGGGTTTTTCCATCTCATTCTGGAGGGAAAAACGAAGGTCTGCTGCTGGAGGGCTAAGAAATGTCATATCCTGTCCTAGCTGGTTTTGCTCCGTGGATAGAGCCTCAGCCTGCCGACTGCAGGGCCCTGGTTCGATTTTGATCAAGGGCATGTACCTAGGTTACAGGCTCCTACCTGGCTGGGGCCCAGGTCAGGGCTCATGCAGGAGGCAACCAATCAAACTGTCCCTCTCACGTTGATGTTTCTCTGTCTCTCCCTCTCCCACGCTCTCTAAAAATCAATGGACACATATCCTCAGGTGAGAATAAACAAGAAAGAAAGAAAGAAAGAAAGAAAGAAAGAAAGAAAGAAAGAAAGAAAGAAAGAAAGAAAGAAAGAAAGGAAGGAAGGAAGGAAGGAAGGAAGGAAGGAAGGAAGGAAGGAAGGAAGGAAGGAAGGAAGGAAGGAAAGGAAGGAAGGAAGGAAGGAAGGAAGGAAGGAAGGAAGGAAGGAAGAAAGAAAGAAAGAAAGAAAGAAAGAAAGAAAGAAAGAAAGAAAGAAAGAAAGAAAGAAAGAGACATCTTGAAAATGCCTAAAGAAAGCTGTCCTTTTTTTCATGGTGAAGGGGCTGGACTTCGTGTTGATGAGAACACCTTGGCGGCTGGCAGGGGCAGCAGCAGCGGGGTGGTGGGGTGGTGCTTTCCCCCTGACCAGCCCAGTTGCCTCCCGAAGAGGGAGGCCAGACTGCAGTTTCGGCCTGCTCCCCGTGAAACAAATATTATCTCTTATCTCCATGGGGAGCGGGCCTAAGCTGTCAGTAGGACATCCCTTGAGGGCTCCTGGAGTGTGATAGGGGGCAGGCTGGGCTGAGGGATGCCCCCAGTGCACGAATTCCATGAACGGGTCCTCTAGTATTTAATAAAAAGATATTCCAAAAAATATTTAAAGCAAAATAAAAAAAGTATGTAATCCCCCATTGCTTTTTGGAGATTCTCAGTAATCAACAATTTAACAAAATAATCCCTAACTGATAATACTATATGACACTATTTGATAAATTCTACTCATTTTAACTTAGTCACTTCTTTTGTATTGATCGTACCTAAAGATATGCATGATCCTATATTGCTATTATGCATCTATTGATTTTATCCATCCTGAGAAAAAAATAAAGAGTTTGTACAAGTTTTCTACATGGATCTTAAAATAGTGGTCTGACTGTAGAGTAGGCATCAGAAAACTTTCGGTAAAGAAACAGACAGTAAATATTTTAGGCTTTTTGAGCCACATGGTCGCTGGTGCTGCTACTTTGAAAACCAGCCATAGACAACAATAAAGGAATGGGAACGACTGTATTCCAGATATACTGTGCTTACAAAAATAGATGGTGGGCTATTTGGCTGACTGGCTGTAGTTTGTTAAATCCTGCTTCAGAATATGAAGAATTTTTCCTGAAAGTTATCAATTCACACTAGAGTAGAAATAATAACCAAAAAGTGAACACAAGGTTGCAAGTATTATTTTAAAATTCCTGAAACAGAAGCCACTCTTTAAATGTAGGTGTTCAGTCTAGGTTGTACATTCGATAAAGTAAGGTCCTTTCCTACCAGGATTTATGAGTGTCTAAAGAAGCGGCCGCCTGCCAGTGCTGGACACCAGTCTCTGTCTGAGATCACAGTGATGATGCATCCTACCAATGTCTACCTTCTAAAGAATGCAGTAGAAAACTTTAGAAGAAAGGATTCTACCATATGGCTCATTAAGGAAGAAACATAATCCCTGTATAGCATGCATGTAATGATCTAAGAAGATGATGGAAGAAAAAAAAATAAATCAAAGCTATTCCATAGTCTTTTTGTTTATATCACCTACATAAAGTAGAAAGAGCTTTACACTAGAAATAGAACAAATATCATCTCTTACATAATGAGAATACCTAGAAAAGAAAATAATTCACTTAGAACCTGGAATTCATCTTGGTGAATAACAGCACTCAAAAAAAAAAAAAAGAATTTCTTTATATGCTTTGAATCTATTAAGCTATTTTTCAGTGCCTGATTCAGAATTTATCAGAGTGTTTATCATCCAACAAAATGGTGGGTGGAGACATTTTGCTATTGAATGAGAAGCTGGTAATTTCTGAAATCTCTTCTATTTCTAAGATTCAGACTTGAAAAAAATCTTGCTAATAGCTTCCTTATTCACAGAGGAAATATTACCACTGGTATATCTTTGGCTCTTAATTTTCATGGGGGTACAATAGTAAGAGATTCACATTTAAAACAAACTGTATTGGAATAATGTGAGGTTTTACCACCTGGTAATTGAAAAAAAAAGTTGGTGCACTCTTTGTCAGAATGTTAGTTTGTTTTGTTGTTTCTCTTAGTGTTTTAGCTATTATATCCTTTACCATGTTACAAATTTATTTTTCTGTTTTGAAGGAGAAAATTTACCTGCTCAAAAGAAGTAGTTCACAGAACTAACACATTCTCCCTCTCTCTCTCTCTCTTTGTCTCTCATGGAATAAAATATATTTTTAATTGGAAAGATGACACTTGAGTTTTTCTGTAGTTATATTATTCTATTTTTATTACATTGACTTGTAAAAAATTTCTAATCTAATTTGGATGATATGTTTAGACAAAGGAATATTGGGGAAAGTATTAACAATCTCTTTATGTGACACTCACAGTTTATAGTTTTATTTTTATATCAAAATAATATGATAAAATCAAAGAATTGGAAAACATTTTATTTAGTCTATATATAGAATTAATCATAAAGTACACTGTTAATTCATCTTGATCTAGATAATGAGATGGACTTATGAATAATAAAATGAAACCTAGTGAAGCAGAAAATAGTTCTCTATGCCCCCAGAAATAAAGCCTTAATTACTGAAATTTTGGAGAATGAAGTGTTCTGATAATTTAATTTTATGAATGATGGAAGGTAAACAAAAAAATCTTCATATATCCATTTTGTTTTAGAGCTCCTAACATGACTAAGTATTGTCCCTTGCCTTAGTAAATAGTAAAAATGATTAAATTTTATGATTCTTGAAGGTCACTTCAGAAAATTCTCTCTCCCTTCTGTGATCTCATTTTTTTTTTTTATCTCATACAGGGCACTTATCACAGTTTGCCTTGTGACCTGCGTAGTATTTCTTCTGCCAGTCCATAAATGTCTTGAGGCTAGGGACCATGACTATATCTTCATTTTGTCCTGTAATAGATGATACAGTACCTCATATGTAATACATGCTCAATCAATATGGAATGGGATGCTTATGAATTTCAATTATTGGGGCAGGGCCGGCGGGGGGGACCACAGGAAGTTGGCCGGCTCTGCCCCGATCTGCGTGGGGGGCCAATTGGGAGTGGAGCTTGCTGGGGGGAGGGGCCACAGGAGGTTGGGGGAGCTGATTGGGGCCCCAATCGGGCTGGTTGTCCACCACAGTGCACATCACAGTAACCAGTCATTCCAGTCGTTCTGGTCATTCTGGCATTCAGGTCATTTGGCATATAATATATATATAAACTGTGTATATATATATGTACATATATATAGTATATATATATATATATATATATATATATATATATATATTTGTATTTCATCTCTGGTACACTTGATTTTCCCTTCTTTTTATTAGTGTATTTGTATTACAACCTTATATAGAAAGTTTTTTTATTTTTTAAATTTATTTTGTATGCTACTTTTTCTCCATTTGAAGTACCTAAATTTAAAATTTTTATGTAGTTGAGCTTTTTAACTTTTGCCATTATAAGATTCTAGCTTTAGAGTTAAGCTTTAGTAAAACTTTTCCACAGCCTGAAATTTAGAAATTATTGCAAACGCATACTTCTGTTTATTTAATGCTTTTCTTTATAGGAAATTTATTATGTTGAATAATGTAATTCCTATCCACATTGCTAGTATGCTGATTAGCTGTGCAGAGGCACTGCAGTATATTGCTCACTGCAACATAAAGATCCAGTAGAGCAAAATTCCCTGTCTGTTGGGCCATTCCATTTGCCATGCTTCACACACGTCTTACCTGCATGACCAGGGAGAGCCTGCAGCTGCCAGTACCTACAGTCTGCTCTCCAACTGTGCATAACCAACAATAGTTATGGCTCATATCAAGATATCATCATTTCCAAATATGTGCTATAATATAAAAATGGTTAGGGATCACCTTGACAAAACTATAATCAGAATAATGTCTAAGACTTTTATCAGAAAACTCAGAAATGATAGTTTTGATATTTTCTGACCTTAGGAGGTTATCCATTGCCTAGAACAGGTCCACCATTCAGCTCATATTTCCACCTCTGAATAAGGGTATGACTGGCTACAAAAATATCAAGTGTTAGACTTACATAACTTGTTTAATGCAGATAGTATAACAAGAATTTTTCAGAGGATATTCCAGGGTAAAAATTTTTTTTTTGAGCTTTTCAATGAAAAAAAAAATGCTGTTTCTTAATGTAGAATAATACTGTTTAACTCTTATAGTTGAACTCTACTTAAAAAATGTTTCCTTCCACACTCTTTTCAGTTCAGCATGATTGGTCTCAATTGCCATTCATTCTTCAGTGTATGGCATAGTCAATCAGGCAGCTCTGAAATGTGCTAAAATAAAGCCCTTGCAGTTGAATTTGTAGCTTTGAGAGACAGAATACTTTTCATCTGCATTCCTACTTTTTATCATTGTCCTTAAAGTGTCTTAGGAAGAAAAGACATTAATACATATGGAGTATAAAATGCTAAATAGGTAAGGTGGTAAATGCCATTCAAAGGGAGAGATGATACCCACATAAAAGATGATGATTGTGAATGTTTAATAGTTGTGCCAACACGCCAGTGCCCTTGGCAGGAAGGAGTATTCTGAGGGAAACCTGTATACCAATTTTTCCATTATTATTCCAAGCATTAAAATAATGGTCACATGAATTTAAGCATAAATGTCAACTGAAAAATGCATATATGAATATGAACATATATTCATACACAGATATAATTAAATATGTCCATTCATACCTAATTATATGTACAGATAGATTCCTATAAATATATTGATGCATAAAATTTTATGACACTATTCCTAAATAATTCCTTTAAAGATAATTATAGTATGATAGGAAGACCATTTAGTTGCTCTTATTTTCATCATTTTTTTAGGACTAAAATGTGGAACATACGGATCTTTCTTTAACTGAAAACGTATTCTAGCTCTTCTTACCATTAAATACATTATATACAGGATAGGGCAAAAGTAGATTTACAGTTGTTTGTATGGACAATAACACAATAATTAATAAATAATCCAAGAATAAATTGTTTCAAAACCGCAAACCAACTTTTGCTACACCCTGTATATACTTTTTATTTGTATGGAAAACCAGAAATTTATTACGTATTTTTAAAGTACTAATTATTTCCACAACATATTATATTATCATTTTGTGTTAAGTCTAGGTTAATACATATAACTTATACACATGCATATTTTATGTATATTTATATTCATATGGATATTTACATGTGTATAGACATAAATGTTAAGTGCCATGTGCACTCAAATGATAACACTAGGGCCATAGAATTATTGGTGGTTTACTTTCTACTTCACATTTTCTTCTACTTTTGAATTTCAGTATTAAAGACATTAATTTTATGATCAGAAAACATATTAAAGATATTTCTATTTTATACCAGGAAAAGAAGAGCTGTTCTTTCTATCAACCTCACATTTGTAATATTTGAATTCAGCTTCCCTTGAACACAAGAGGAAAATAGTCAGGATTGTAATAAACCAGGAATAATCATCCAGTGCTATCAGACTGTTGTCCATCCTTAAGAAACATAGTGTGTGAAACATTCATCTATAGGACATGTTGACCATTTATGCCACCTCACCAGGAAGCAACAAAGCAACTTAGCCATTTAACTTTGCCCTCTGTATATATATATATATATATATATATATATATATATATATATATATATATATATATATATATATATATATATATTAGAGGCCCGGTGCACGAAATTCATGCATGGAGGGGGTATCCCTCAGCCCAGCCGGCACCCTCTCCAATCAGGGAACCCTCAAGGGATGTCTGACTGCCCATTTAGGCCTGATCATGGTAGGATCAGGCCTAAATGGGCAGTCGGACATCCCTCTCACAATCCAGGACTGCTGGCTCCCAACTGCTCACCTGCCTGCCTTCCTGATTGCCCCTAACCACTTCTTCCTGCCAGCCTGATCACCCCCTAACCACTCCCCTGCCAGCCTGATTGATGCCTAACTGCTCCCCTGCCAGCCTGTTTGCCCCAAACTGCCCTCCCCTGTTGGCCTGATCACCCCCAACTGCCCTTCCTTGAAGGCTTGGTCCCTCCCAACTGCCCTCCCCTGCTGGCCATCTTGTGTCCACATGGGGGCAGGATCTTTGACCACATGGGAGCAGCCATCTTGTGTGTTGGATTGATGGTCAATCTGCATACTACTATTTTATTAGACTAGTGACCCGGTGCACAAAATTCGTGCATGGTGGGGGTTTCCCGCAGCCCAGCCTGCCCCCTCTCACATACTGGGAGCCCTCCGGGGATGTCCTACTGACAGCTTAGGTCTGTTCCCCCTGGGGAGTGGGCCTCAGCCGCAGTCTGGCCCCCCTCTGTGGGAGGTGACCGGGCTGATCAAGGGAAGGCACCAGGCCCATTACCCCGCTGCTGCAGCCACTGCCAGTCACAGCAGCCGCCAAGGTGTTTTCATCAACATGGACTCTAGTCCCTTCACTGTGAAAAAATGACAACCTTGTTTAGGCATGTTCAAGATGTGTCTTTCATAGGATATGACATTTTTTTCTTTTTTTATCCTCACCTGAGGATATGTTTCCATTGTTTTATAGAGAGTGTGGAAGAGAGAGGGAGAGACAGAGAGAAACATCAATGTGAGAGAGACACTTTGGTTGGTTGCCTCCTGCATGAGCCTTGACTTGGGCCCCGGACAGGGAGGAGTCTGTAACCTGGGTACATGCCCTTGATCAAAATCCAACCCGGACCCTGTGGTCAGCAGTACAAGGCTCTATCCACTGAGCCAAACTGGCTAGGGCAGGATATGACATTTCTTAGCCCCTCCAGCAGTGGATCTTCATTTTTTCCTCCAGGAGTGTGGTGGAAAAACCCTAGATCACCTTCTTGGATTCTTATAACCCGAGTTACCAAGAACACTGCAAGTGGCAGCATACAGGGAGCTTAGCCAATGAGCAGTCAGAGAAAGTGTTTACTTTAGAACTGATTTGGCTCAGTGGATAGACCGTGGGCCTGTGGACTGAAGGGTTCAAGATTTGATTCCTGTTAAGGGCATGTACCTTGGTTGGAGGCACATCCCCAGTGGGGAGTGTGCAGGAGGCAGCTAATCCATGTTTCTCTCTCATTGATGTTTCCAGCTGTCTATCCCTCTCCCCTCTTCTCTGTAAAAAAATCAACAAAATATATATATTTTTAAAAAGGTGTTTCCTCTGCAGCTCATGCGGCCCCTGCCACATGGGCTAGGGGTGTGTCCCTGCCACCCAGTGGTAGCCGTCAGGATCTCCCCACACCCAGAGGCCAGGAGCCAGCCCTCCGTCTTGGGTGCTGGGCTGGGACGTGGACCTGAACTGCTGCTTGGCACTGGAGTAAGCGCAAGCAGCTGGTGGCGGGGTGGAACCATCTCCTTCTCCAAGTGCCAGGGTGGGGGGCATGCAGGGACCCCTGGGCTGCGCATGGCGGTGGCTTTTGGGGTCTCCGAACAACTCAGAGGCCAGCAGCCAGCCCCCCATTGTGGGTGCTGGACTGGGGGCATGGATCCGAACCACCGCTTGGTTCTGAAGCATGTGCAAGCAGCTGAGGGCCTGCACCCATAGGCCCAGAATGGCCGGGGCGGGGGGCGTTCTGGGACCCCTGCCACTCAGAGCCTAAGCACGGCCCTACAGGCTAGGAGCAGCTTGGGTTCCGAGGATGTTCCTAGGACCCAGGCCCCTTGGCCCCTGTCTATGCAAATTAACCGCCATCTTTGTTGGGTTAATTTGCATACTCGCTAGGATTGGCTGGTGGGCGTAGTGGAATGATGGTTAATTTTCATGTTTCTCTTTTATTAGATGGGATAGGATAGAGGCCTGGTGCATGGGTGGGGGCCAGCTGGTTTTTCATGAAGAAGGGTGTCCCAGATCAGGGTGGGGGTTCCCTTGGAGCATGGGGTGGCCTGGGCAAGGGGCCTGTGGTGGTTTGCAGGCTGGCCACGAACCCCAGTGACCCAAGCGGAGGTCCTGGTATCTGGGATTTATTTATCTTCTATAATTTAAACTTTGTAGCCTTAAGTGGAGGCCAAGGCAGGCCAGGGCTGCAGAAGCTTGGCTTCCTCCATTGCTGGTGGCAACCCTACCCCCCAATTTAGCTGGGATTTATTTATCTTCTATAATTGAAACTTTGTAGCCTGTAGTGGAGGTCTGGGCCAGTAAGGGCAGGCAGAAAGCTTGGCTTCTTCCATTGCCAGGGAAACCCAAGCCTCTCTCCTGCTCTCTGTGGCTTATGCGATCTTGGTTGGTTTTATTTGCATATTCACTCCTGATTGGCTGCTGGGTATGGCTTGAGGGCATGGCTTGTGGGTGTAGCGAGGTACAGTCAATTTGCAAATTATATTAGATAGAATATATATATATATGTATATATATATATATATATATTTTTTTTTTTTTACAAAATTCAATTTAACAGTATGCCTAGCTTAATCAAGGAAAGCTGCATAGCTTAACCAAGAGACAGCACAGGGCACTTTGGCCTCTCTAGCATTTTCCTTACAAAACATATCTGTGTCTTTTCCAAAGACCAATCTACACTAATAAAAGAATAACATGCTAATTGACCATACATTTGTGACATCCACCATCCAATCAGGAGTAAGTATGCAAATTAACTCAACAAAGATGGTGTGTTATTTTGCATATGCAGGCACCAAGTGGTGAGGGCAGGACAGGGCGGGACTTGCATCGTTGCCGTGGTGACAACACAGGTGTCCCATACCACCCCAGCCCTCTGGGCCTCTGGGCAGTGTGGGAAGGCAGAAAAGCGGCTCCAGGCAGGAGCAGAAAGGTGGCTCCAGCCAGAGCAAAGGTGGTGCTGGCAGCCAGGGGAAGGAAGGCCCATTCTCACACGAATCTTCATGCATTGGGCCTCTAGTATATTTTATAATCACCAGTATTACCAATGCAATTGTTTTTCAATCTACTAGTATAAATATTGTCAGTATGTTGCTTCGCATCTTTTCTTGAAAGCTCCATAACAAGTTAATTTCAAAGCTTTCAAATTATTTGTGATACTGACATATAAAAAGATGATAGATATAGATGATTGATAGATAGATAGATGATACATGTATAGATAGACAGACGCAGAGTGAAAGTTGTACAGTCTATTGACTTTCCTCAATTTTCTAGGAACTAGGAAGCTCAAATATAAAATTTTGGAATAAGTATGACTAGCATGACTTTCTTGGTGTAATTTCTTTCTGTCTCCATTAATTTTTACATAACATAAAAATAATTTAAGAAGTCTTAAGTTAAAAGAATTATATATTTCTTATAGACAAAATTAAAAAATACATAGAAACTCACAAAAATAAAAATTTTTATAATTCCACTATTTTGGAAATGATCTTAGTGTTTAATCAAATGTACACTTATATGAATATTTTGCTTTTTATAAATATTTTATACACTATGCATATTGTTTAATAATATTATTTTTCACTTAATATAGTACATATTTTCCATGTTATTAATCTATTCTCAATTATTGGTAACGTGTTTTACTATATTTAGATTTGAAAGCATTTAAACTATTTTCATTTTATTGCTATGTGGTAAACATCTTTATGTATGTGTTTTTGTGCATGCATCATCTGATGTCTTGCCATTAGAATAGCAGAATAACTCTGCCTGTTCATTTTTAAGCATTTAATACATTGTGAGCTTTTAAAATAAGCCTGTGGCTTAAGAAGATCAAGGCGATTGTAAATTCCTCCTATGACTCAGGTTCTCAGTCAGACATACTGAATTCCAACAGCTATGTGGTCAGTTAGAGGCCAAAGATGAATAGAAGGTCATTTTCTTCATTTCCAGGTACCAGTATTGCCTCAGAGTACAGCATAGACCCTGTATATTCCAACTCAAAGAAACTAAGCTTGTTTTTCATTATGGAAAAAAACATAGGAAGCAACTCCACATTGATATTACTGAGAGCAGAGAAGTGCACTCAGCCATACCCACAAGGCCTGGAAAAAGAGTTTTAAAGCAAAGTTAGCCTGAAAATTTCTAGTCATTTATGACAACAGTCATGCAGCTGACTGACCAGTTGAAAGGCAGCTAGGTGGATGCTCATGGTATAGAAGATCAAACAACTTTGAATTTTAACACATTTTTATAAATCATAAAAAAAAGTCAGGCCTGGCCACATGGCTCAGTGGTTGAGCATTGACCTATGAACCAGGAAGTCACAGTTTGATTCCTGGTCAGGGCACATGCCCAGGTTATGGCTTGGTCCCCAGTAGGAGACATGCAGGAGACAGCCAATCAATGATTCTCTCTCATCATTGATCTTTCTATCTCTCTCTCCCTCTCCCTTCCTCTCTAAAATAAATAAAAAAAATATATTTAAAAAAAAGAAAATTATATACCTGCAATCCACTAAAAAGAAAAAAAAAACCCAGTATCCTTAGATAGCAGTCATTCATATAAAATTCCATTTTATATTATCTTGTTATCTTTGAAGGTTTTTTTTAAAAATAGTAAATGCTTATGAAATAGTTTCATGATAGACAGTAGTCATTAATGGTTAGAGCAAGTGGCTGATAATGAATGGTTTATGCAAATGCTTAATCTAAATTCCTAAGACCAGCACCATTTTCTTTTTTCTTTTACATATTATAAAGATGATGCTAAAAATATTATTTTAATTAGAAAGTATAGACTTATATTTTAAAATGTTAATGCAGTATAGATGAGTGTTACTTACAACCATAGGCCCTGGAATCAGTAATCCTCAGTACAAACCACATTGAAGCTTGAGTTTACTCCTATGTAAGTTAGAGATACATAATTCATTTTGTTATCAAACAAAATATTGCAAATGCTTGGAAAGCATTGGTAGAGTGCCTCTGATGCATTCAATTCAGGTTAGTGTGCATATGATACTGAGAAAGATGAGAGGAGGGGCTTTATTTTTCAAAGAGCAGATTGGTCTTTCTTAGAATTTATTTGAAACTGCTGCTCAAACAGGAAGTCTGTCATAAGCTGACAATCTATCCTCCTCTGCATATTTTACATTAGTTATACACATATATTCCTTTGCAAATTTACTTATTTGTACTCTGAAATTCTTTATATACAGTATACAAATCATTTATTAGATGCTAGGGATTGTGAAGTATCAAGAAAGTGAAAATCTATCTATTTCAAGTCTGGTAAAATTATAGTGACCAATGCCAGCTGAAAAGCATGAGAAAGTACTAGAGGCCTGATGCACAAATCCGTGCAAGGGGCTCGGCCTTTCGCAGCTGTAGCAACTTGCCTTGGCCCTCACAGCCCCGGCTTTGTCTGGAAGGTCGTTCAGCTGCTAGTCTAATTATCATATTACGCTTTTATTATTACAGATAGGGGTAAAAAACAAAATTAGTCTTTACCATGACTCTGTTTACATAGAATCTCTAGCTTCCGGAAGTCTCCATTTTTACAGGGAAAATATGGACTAAGTATTCACTGATTTGGGATCAATTTCTATTAATATAGCTACTAATTGGCTATATCAATTTAAGAGTGCTTTTTTTTTTTTTGCATTTAGTTTCTTAACATCTATAAAATAAAAGCCTAAGTGACCATTATGGCAGAACAACCAGAACCCAGAACTACCAATCGCTATGATGTGCACTGACCACCAGGGGGCCGACACTCAACACAGGAGCTGCCCCCTGGTGGTCAGTGTGTTCCCAAAGGGGGAGCCTTGCTCAGCCAGAAGCCAGGATTAAGGCTGGCGAGTGCAGCAGCAGTGATGGGAGCCTTTCCTGCCTCTGTGGCAGTGCTAAGGAGCAGCAAGCCAAGCAGTAAGGAGCAGTGAGCAGCAGTGAGGGGTCCCAGACTATGAGAGGGTGCAGGCCAGGCTGAGGGATTCCCTCCAGCACACAAATTTCATGCACTGGGCCTCTAGTTTAAAATAAGAAAGTTTGTGTGCAATGGTTTCTAACAATATTTCCTGATTTAAATTAAATAGTTCATAAGAATAACCTCTAGTGGAACTATTTCTTTTTAAAAAAATACATTTTTATTGATTTCAGAGAGGAAGGTGAGGGAGAGAGAGAGAAACATCAATGATCATAGAGAATCATTGATCGGCTATCTCCTGCACAACCCCTACTGGGGATTGAGCCTGCAACCTGGGCATGTGCCCTTAACTGGAATTGAATCCAGGACCCTTCAGTACACAGGGCAACATTTTATCCACTGAGCCAAACCAGCTAGGGCTAGTGGAACTATTTCTGCTTTATTGTTTTTGTCTATTCCAAACCATGGTCATACACTCTCACTTAAAGTTCTACTCACTAACAACTGATAACTCCAAATATTCTCCCCTAGTAGCCTCAAACATTATTTTAGATCCCCAGAAAAACATTTACATTATAGAGATCAAAAAGCTAAAACTTTCATTTGTTTTTTACATAAATATTTTATCATTTATATCATTAGCCTGTAGCTGAAATTAGATGTCATTAAAAGAAAGAAAGAAAGAAAACTAACCTGCTACTTTGTCTTCAAATCTAAATTTCATGAGAGTTGTGATTTAAAAAAATAAAATGGATTTTCCAGAACATTATGGTATATGTGAAAACAGCTTTTATTAATTCTATAAAATATAACAAAACTGATAGTTTGCTTTCCCAGTTCAAATGCAAGCTTACTTTGGTTTTAGTTTAATTTTAATAACTTTGAGGTTTATCCAGATATTCAGGACTACAAAATTTTATTTTTAAAAAGACGAAGCTTCTAATCTGAAAAACTAGAGATTATTTGAATGCAGTAAATTATTTTTTACTCACTTGAATATAATGTGGATCTTATGGTATATTGACAATGTGAATTTCTTGACTTGTTAATTAGAATAGCAGAGATTTTAGACTGGAGGAATCCACTTCCAACAAGTTAAAAATTACATTTCTTCCCTGACATAGTTGAATATACATAATTCTAAAATCAATGTTTAATGACTAGCCTCGTATGTCATTAGTGGCAACAATTTTAGTTCTAAAACCAGGATTTTGAATATTAGAGGTGCATTATCCCAATGGAAATGATACTTAGAAATTCCAAATAACATAGTAGTTAAGAAATGGTATTTTACTTTATTCAGTTTTCTTAGTAATTTCTCTTACAGTCAAAGCTACAAAGCAGATTTGTATTTTTACTAAATAACTTCTTATTTCGGTTTTATAAACATTTATTTGATTTGATAAGAAACATGATTTTCCATCTCAGTTGTCTTAGCCCAGTGGTCTGCAAACCCATTGGTCAACAGAGCCAAATATCAACAGTACAATGATTGAAATTTCTTTTGAGAGCCGAAAACCGACTTCTGTGCATGGGCCACGAAGTTACAATCGCACTATACATGCACGCCCGCACATGGTATTTTGTGGAAGAGCCACACTCAAGGGGCCAAAGAGCCGCATGTGGCTCACGAGCTGCAGTTTGCTGACCACTATCTTAGCCTATTACATACATGTGTGGTTTTGCTATATATTAGAGGTTTGCATTTGAGGTACTCTATGAAATATAATTTTCTAACATTTAAACTTAATTTATTGTATTTTCAATTACAGTTTATATTCATTATTATTTTGTATTAGTTCCAGATGTACAGCATAGTGGTTACACAATATAATGTACAAAATGGTCACTCCAAATTTTAAGTACGCACCTGGCACCTTACATAATTCTTACAATATTATTGGCTATATTTCATATGTTGTACTTCACATCCCCATGACTATTTTGTAACTACCAATTTGTATTTCTTAATCCCTTCACCTTTTTCTCTCAGCCCCCAAAACCCTTTCTCCTTTGGGAACCATCAATCTATTCTTTGTGTCTATGAGTCTGTTTCTATTTTATTTGTTCATTAGATTTCACATGTAAGTGAAATCATATGATGTTTGTCTTTCTCTGGCTGACTTATTTTACTTAGCATAATATCCTCTAGGTTCATCCATGCTGTCACAAATAGAAAGATTTCATTAATTTTTGTGGCTGAGTAATATTCCATTCTAATGTATAATCTATACTAATAAAAGGGTAATATGCTAATTAGACTGGGTTGATTGGACATCTTTCAGACAAAGCCATAGTGGTGGGGGCCAAGGCAGAGGCAGTTGGGGTGATCAGGCTGGAAGGGGAGCAGTTAGGGGGCGGCCAGGCCAGCAAGCAGTGGTGGTTAGGGGTGATCAGCCAAGCAGGCAGGTGAGCGGTTAGGAGCCAGCAGTCCCGGATTGCGAGAGAGATGTCCGACTGCCAGTTTAGGCCCCATCCCTATGGACATCCCCCGAGGGGTCCTGGATTGGAGAGGGTGCAGGCTGGGCTGAGGGGTCCCCCACCCCATGCCCCATGCACAAGTTCCGCACACTGGGCCTCTAGTCTTTAATAATGCAGTACATCTTAATTGATTATATGAAAGGAAAGATATCTCAGGTTAATTTAAATAGAAGAGTCATTGGGGTTTTTTCTCTAATAAATACCAAAAAATTGGAGAATTCCATATTAAGTCATTCTGAATTAACTGCTAATGAATTTATCAGGATTAACTGTTCATGAGGTTTCTAATATATTTTTTCACTGTATGTAGATGAATTAAAATAAATCTAAAAATATACTAGGCTTAGTGTGATTGCAATTATGAAACTTTACTCAATTATATGCAGAAACATACTAAGTATCTTAAAATAATTTTATTGCCTTTTTAAGTAAAAATGCTAAATTTTAGATATTCATTACAAGATAAAGAAAAACAATTGAGATACAATTCATATGAAGCATTTCCCTTCTCTTAGGAATAAAGATACCAATATATATAAATATAAATTTTCAAAACATTTTTCCTATATCATGAATATCATATAAAAGAAAATTAAGCATCACTCCCCAAAGAACACTTTATGAAGTAGTGGAGAAATGACTAATGTAATTTCCCTGGTTTTACTTTAATAATATTTTTCTTCTCAAATATTGGCTACATCTGCTTTATATCAATACCTTTTGATGGCTTTGGAGTAGGATATAGTATGTATGTTTGACTTTTTCATCTGAAATAACCTGAGTCTTAAGTTGCTATTATACTTCATGTCAGTAAAGTAAAAAGAGCTGTGGACGTGTAATAAAAGCATGAGGGTTAACCTCCAGCTCCACCATATTGACTCCATCACCTTTGACACATCACTGAGTCTCATGTTTATTGTAAAAATATGGCTAGACAATATATGAGGAAAACCTGCCAATAATGATTGGTACATAGTAGGCCCTCTAATATTTCAATTTCCTTTCCCTTTCCCCTGTTCAATTTGAATATCTATACTAATAAAAGGGTAATATGATAATTAGACCAGGTCAACTGGACATCCATCTTCCGGGCATCTGACTTCCTTCCGGACAGTTAAAGGGCCACCAGGCCATCAGGGGGGAAGTTAGGGGGCAACCAAGCCAGCAGGGGGGCAGTTAGGGGGCAACCAGGCCAGCAAGTAGAGGCAGTTAGGGGCAATCAGGTAGCCAGGTGAACGGTTAGGAGCCAAAGGTCTGGGACTATGAGAGGGATGTCCAACTGCTGGTTGAGGCCCCATTCCACAGGACAGTTGGACATCCCTCAAGGGGTCCCAGATTGGAGACAATACAGGTCGGGCTGAGGGATGCCCTCCCACCCCCGTGCATGAATTTCGTGCACCAGTCCTCTAATTAATAATGAAAACTGTTATTTATTAAATTGGATCATATTCTACTTACAAGGGCATTACTTATTTCCCTTACAAAAGTATTGGTTCTAATTCTTAAATTATTATGTCATTGTCATGGACTAAAGGGCCATAATGAAATTCAGTGAAATAGACAACACAATACTATTCTTTATCAATTTTATCTGCGTATGCTAAGGCATTTTTAATCCCTTTGTTATCACCTTCACAAATAAGGGCTCTAAGAAATCCTGCTATTTCTCTTTTTCTCCTTCTGGATATATACTACAGCAAGAAAGTTCCTATATTTAAAAAATAATTGAGGTGATGAAAATGTTCTAGAACTAGGTAGTGTTGATGAGTGCACAACATTGTAAATGTATTAAATACTACAAAATTGTACATTTTAAAATAGTTCAAATTGGGAATTTAATGTTGTGTGAACTTCACCACGGTAAAAAGAAAATCAGCCAATCAAAATGGGCTTTGTTGTCTGGCACAGAGTAAAATGCTCAAAAACCAAGATTGCCATGTAATTTAGTGTCTAAAACAGTTTTTCTTCTAAGACAAATGTTTAACTGTATAGAATACAAGGATTCAAGATATAAAATGACATTTTCACATCCTACATGAATATTACCAAATTTTTTCTAACCTAATAACAAATAAAGCCTTTTTAAAATATCTCCTTACTTTAGGAAAAAATATGCACATAATTCAAAACCAAACAGGATAAAAATTTGGGGTAAAAAAATGTTGTTCCCCTTCCTTCTCCTTATCCTTCTTTTATCAGTGTTTTCTTAGCAATATACCTTGGGCAACTTTCTCTATTGAATAAAAATGAATTCTTCATTCTTTTTCTCAGCTGTATAGTATTCCAGTATGGCTATACCATGGTTACTTCATCGTTCCCCTGTTGGTAGACTGTTAGGTCATCTCGGTTTCTTGTTACTACAAAAATGCTGCAAAAACTCTCTGCAATGGAATCATTTCATTGAATGATAAGTATATCAATAACAGGTTCTCAGAAGTAGGATATCTGAGACAACTTAACGTTGATAAATATGGCCAAATACTTCCAGAGATGCAGTGCTAATTTCTGTTGCTAAAAGTGTGAGAGTAAACAGTGAAAGTTTTACTAGTAATAAGGGCTTAATTCCCTGTCCAAGATGGCTTTTTAAATGGAAAATGAAAGGTAATAAAAGTACATTTTGATATTTCACAAATTTGCCTGTTACTGATCCAGGTTATCATTCTTCTAAGAATACTGTTTTGCTTGATGACATATGAAACAATCTTGGCATTCATTTGTAGTGCAGTTTGGGATATAAAATCTGAGGCCTATCTTATGTTAGGCTCTTCACAGTATTTATAAAGGATTTTGTTCTCCCATCTTTATATGGCTATTTGAAAAGATATGCATAAGGTTTGGACTCTCTCTACTAAAATGTGTATAAAATTATCTTTAAACTTGTTTAGATTTTATTAACATTATAAAAAGTGATTTTACACCAATAAGGTGTAAAATTCATGGGCCGAACCACCCTCCCCATTCATATATTGAAGTACTAACAAAGTGCAACAGAATATGACTGTATTTGGAGACAGGGTCTATAAAGAGGTAGTCAGGTTAATATGAGGGTATTAGAATGGCAGCCCTAGCAAACTAATACAGTCATAGCAAAGTATATTTTATTTGTTTTCAGGATTTTTAAATAAATCTTTAATCTTCAGATTATTACAATTGTTCCTCTTTTTTCCCCCATAGCTCCCCTCCACCCGGTTCCCACCCCACCCTCTGCCCTTACCACCGCACCACTGTCCTCATCCATAGGTGTACAATTTTTGTCCAGTCTCTTCCTACACCCCCCACACCCCTTTACCCCCAAGAATTGTCATTCCACTCCCTTTCTATACCCCTGATTCTATTATATTCACCAGTTTATTCTGTTCATCAGATTTTTTATTCACTTGATTTTAGATTCACTTGTTGATATGTATTTGTTGTCCATAATTTTTATCTTAACCTTTTCCTTCTTCTTCCTCTTCTTAAAGAATACCTTTCAGCATTTCATAATACTGGGTTGGAGGTGATGAACTCCTTTAGCTTTTTCTTATCTGTGAAGCTCTTTATCTGACCTTAAATTCTGAATGATAGCTTTGCTGGGTAGAGTAATCTTGGTTGTAGGTTCTTGCTATTCATCATTTTGAATATTTCTTGCCACTCCCATCTGGCCTGCATAGTTTCTGTAGAGAAATCAGCTGACAGTCAGATGGGTGCTCCCTTGTAGGTAACTAACTGTTTTTCTCTTGCTGCTTTTAATATTCTCTCTTTGTCTTTTGCCCTTGGCATTTTAATTATGATGTGTCTTGGTGTGTTCCTCTTTGGATTCTTTTTGTTTAGGGTTCTCTGCACTTCCTGGACTTGTAAGTCTATTTCTTTCACCAGGTGGGGGAAGTTTTCTGTCATTATTTCTTCAAAAAGGTTCTCAGTATCTTGCTCTCTCTCTTCCTCTGGCACCCCCATAATTCGGATGTTGGTATGCTTGAAGTAGTCCCAGAGGCTCCTTACACTATCTTCATATTTTTGGATTCTTTTTCCTTTTCTGGTTGGGGTGTTTTTTGCTTCTTTGTATTTCAAATCTTTGACTTGATTCTTGTGATCCTCTAGTCTGCAGTTGGATCTCTATATATTATTTTTTATTTCAGCCAGTGTATGCTTAATTTCTAGTTGGTCCTTTTTCATATCCTTGAGGGTCTCGCTAAGTTTATTGGCGGTGTCTAAAAAATTCTTGAAAAACCTTATAACCGTGGTTTTGAACTCTATAACCAGTTATTTGCTTTCCTCCATTTCTTTCATTTGTGACCTGTTTCTTTGTCTCTGCATTTTGTCTGCTTCCCCAAGTTGATAGAGCGGCTTTGTATGCTAGGTGTCCTACAGGGCCCAGTGGCTCAGCCTCCCTAGTTACCTGAGGTGGAAACTCTTGGGGCACCCCTTTGTTGGCTGTGTGCACAGTCTTGTTGTAGTTAAGCCTTGATTGTTGTTGGTAACACTGGGGAATTCACCTCCAGGCAAATTGACTGTGAGGATCAGCTGTGTCTAGGATGGGAGAACTTCTGTGCTGGAGACATCCTTATGAGGTGAGACTTGCTTCAGTGGGGCTTTGGTGCTCATTGAGTCTGACCCGAGTGTGTCCCTTATGGATCTGAGGAGTTGTAATCTGGATGATCCCACTCTGACCTCTGGGTACACTGGCTCTTGGATCTCCAAGGAGGTGCTAATTTAGCCTCTGCCTGAGGTCACCCAGCAGGAGCTATGGAGGGATCTACAGATTCCTCTTCTTTGTTTGGGTTTTGGAGGTGCCCAGATGAGGCCCAGCTATGAAGCAATGCAAGCTTCTGCAGAGCCTTGGGCCTTCTTTTGGATGTTCTGGATCTCACTGACTCAGCTGCAGTTTGTTAGGTAAGTTTAGAATTCAAAGGACCAGGCCATTCATATTCAAAAGCCTCTGTGTTCAGCTTGGATGGGGTGGAGTCTCAGGGCAGAGCAAATAGCAATGGCTTCCCATCATCCCTGCCCTAAGAAGCCCCTGGTTCTCAGTGTCCCACAGTAATTGCTGCAAGCACCTCTGAGAGAAAGCTGCCCTTGAGTTTTGCCTGCTGCCAGCCAGTCCAGTTTCTCCCCATATGAGTCTGGGTCCCCAGATTCTCGCCTGGAACTAGAGGTCATAGCAGTCGTGAGTTTTTGACTCCCTCCTGCTTGAGAAAGCCAGCCATGTACTCAGTTGCTACCCCTCTCCATGTGTGCCTCTGTACCTCTGCCTTCAGCAGCTCCTGTAGGTCTTAGTGTGCTTTCCTCTTTCCTTCTAGTTGTAGAATTTCCACTCAGCCAGCCTTCCCAGGGATCTGGATGATGTCCGTTTTGTCTTTTAATTGTAGTTTTGAAATTGTTGTGTGAGGCAGGAGTTTAGGTATTTACCTATGCCGCCATCTTGGTTTCTCTGCAAAGTTATATTTTAGAGGTGTTCTGTGATTTATTTTCTTATTAGTTTTCCTTAAGGACTTTCTTTTCAGTGATCATGCATCTTAAATTCACAGTCCTAAGAATTTTAAGTCACTTGCTCTTTTTTGACAAAAGTTTGCCATTTAGAGGACTACTCTAAATAGTTATGATGTATGTTCTTCACATTTCACTATAGGATTTATTCATATCAGCATTAAGTATCTGAGCTTGATTTATCATTGGCAAATGTACTCTTCAGTTTGTGGTAAATTCATTAATAATCAAGCAGACAGTGAAAAGACAAATGTGCTTATTTCTATTTATACTTTGTCTAATTTACAACGTAGTTTATCATTTTCTAATTATTAATATGCTACTAAAAACTAATAAAATATGCATATAACTAATAAGAGTTCACCAAACATTTAAACTTTAATTACAATCTTAAACAATGAAATGTCTTAACAATCTTAAACAATGAAATGTCTTAACAATTCTAACAGGAGTTTCATAATTCATTAATGCTTTAATTCACCCTAAAAATTAAGCAAATAAGATTCTAATCATTGCAATCTCGTCATTACTCTTTTGTCAAAGTTGGATACAGAATGCTAAATCTATGGATTTAAATTTGTTTCTAAATTCCATCCCTATATCTATTTTAACTACCCTTTTTTACAGCTTAACTTAGGTTTAGTTGACAAATAAAACTGCAAAGTTTTAAAGTGTACAATGTGATGATTGATATCCTATATAATAAAAGGCTAATATGCAAATTGCCCCCTCAACCAGGAGTTCAACCGGCAGTTCGACCAGGGGGCAGGGCTGGCTGGCCAACCGCCCCTGATCCCTCCTCCTGGCTCTGCCCCCAATCACCACCCCCACCCAGATCAGGGGCAGGGTCAGCCTGCCAACTGCTGGCAGCCCCTCCCCCCCAGCCAGCCAGGCCCAATCAGTCCCAATTGGGGCAGGCCGGCCAGACCCCACCCATGCATGAACTCATACACTGGGCCTCTAGTATGTATATATTGTGAAAGGAGTTCCAAGATAACACATTCATCACCTAACACACTTGTAATAGTAAATTTCAATTATAGTATTAACAACTATAGTCACAATAGTATATATTATAGCCTCAGATCTTATTTACCTTACAACAAACTGTTTCTCTTTTAACTTTTTCCTTATTTCCCCCACCTCCTAGCCCCTAGCAACCATCATTCTACTCTGTCTGTATGAATTTGACTTATTTAATTACTTAGTTCTTTAGATATACTTGGTAATTTTTTTTGCATCTAACTAGATAGTTAGGCTTATAAACCTGGATTTAGCATTTGATATAATAAATCAATGACTGAGAACCTGAGACAGGAGCCTTAAGTGTACATTCCAAGATGATTCCTGAGTCTGTTTCCAGATGATCTGATCCCATTTATTATTTAAATTTGCCCATTTCATCAGTTAAGCATCCAGATTATTTCCTTTCATATATCTGCTATTTTTATTGTAACATTATTCATTTTCTCGAAATGATGTTTAATTTTATTATATGTTATTATACTTGCAGTAAGTCTACTGTGTGTATTTCTTTATTATAAACAGATAAAGCCAATTTTGCAGCTTTAGTCTGTGTGTGGTCTGATCTGGTTTAGTTAAATTTGAAGTCTTCAGCCTTATTTGTCTCACTACTATTGCAACATTTCTTTTTCATAGTTATAATTAGAGCCTCAATATTGACATATCCTTACTTTATTTCTACTAGCAATAAATCACTTGTTTGTATATGCATTATAATAATACACAGTAACACAAAATAATATTGAATGTCTACAACATGCAAAACCCTTTTCTGGGTGTCATGAGATACTACAAAGATAATTATTCTTCTACCTTCTATAATCATTATTCTTTAGAAAGAAGGTAATGCACATAGATAAATCACTCTAATGCAAGGTAGGGAAAAATATGTGCCATTAGAGAAGTCTGGATAAATCAGAATGAGTTTTTTTTTAGAGAGGTTTCATTTAGATCTGGCTAGAGGCAGCATTAGAGTAAGGTATTGAAGTAGAGGTAGCATTCCATATATATATTAGAGAAAAATAATTTTCCAGGCCAAACTCACAGTTATCCTTAAAGGCACGAAAGTAGAAACATTCCCCAGCAGGTTTGGCTCAGTGGATAGAGCATCAGCCTATAGACCAAAGGATCCCAGATTTGATTCTGGTCAAGGGCACATACCTTGGTTGCAGGCTCCTCCCTGTGGGCCCTGGTCAGGACTCATGCAGGAGGCAACCAATCCTAGTGTTTCTCTCACATTGATGTTTCTCTCTTCTACTCTCCTTAAAAATCAATGTAAAAATATCCTCACGTGAGTAGTAACAACAACAAAAATAGTAGAAAAATAAAGGTCGACTTTCTTGGGGAGCAAGGAGCTTTGTTTGGAGAGAGCAGAGACTGTTCTCATTCACTTATTCATCTCTTAATTGGAGTGTCCCATAAGTCAGAATGTGTTAGGCACAAGGACCACAATAAAAAAGAAAGAAAAGAAAACTCCTGCTCTCCAGCATTTTAATTTATTTAATTAGCAATTATCATGTGCCAGATATTTTCTAAGTGCTTTACTAACATTAATTAATTCTCATAACAGCATTGAGGTAGGTACTATTATTTCCATTTCATTAATGGAGAGACTGATGCATTTCTTTTTATTTTATTCAACTTTTAAAAATATGTTTTTATTGATTTCAGAGAGGAAGGGAGAGGGAGGGAGAGATAGAAACATCAATGATGAGAGAATCATTGATTGGCTGCCTCCTGCACGCCCCCTACTGGGGATCGAGCCAGCAACCAGACATGTACCTTTGACCAAAATCGAAGCCGGGACCCTTCCGTCCACAGGCCAGCACTCTATCCACTGAGCCATACCAGCCAGGGCGAGACTGATGTATTTAGAAGAAACTTAATCAATTTACATAGCTAAGTGGCAGATCCAGGATTTAAACTCAGAAATCTGACTCCAGAGTTTGTGCTCTTAAGCACTGTATTCTTCTGTATGATTTAGTGAATTGAAAGATAAGTTTCTATGGATAAATACAGACAGATTGTCAATGGTCTTGAATGACAAGCTAAGAAGTTTGATAAAATAAAAACTGTGATTTAAAAGATCATTCTGACTGCAGTGAAAAAGATTTATTGGAACAGTGAAGTTCTACAACAGGGGGGTGGCTATTGCTTTACCCTAGATGACAGATGATGATGTTCTGAGTAAGGGTGGTAGCTGTGATAACACACAGAAAAGACTGTATAGGAGTAGAAGTAACAGGAACTGGATAAGAGACCCAGAGATAAATACAATGGCAGTGGCATAAGTTAGGGTTTTGTAGATTACAAGTGACAGGAAGCCATCTCAAACTTGCTTTAACAAAAGTGAGAATTTCTTGGTTCATGTATTTGAATCAAGATATTCTGCCTTTTACTGTTTCTCAGATCTGCTTTCCGTTGCTGGCTTCATCTTCAGGCAGGTTCCATACATGTGGTTGTGGAGATGGTTCCTGGTTTCCAGAATTACAGTATCCTAGACACTAGAAAATCTTCATTTTTCCATGTCTTTCAGCCACAAAGCAGGATATGATTCTCAAAGGCTCAGTTTAAGTCAAATGTTCAAACCAGGAGCTGAAGTTGGCTCAACCTTTTGCCAATACCAAGAAGTGAGAGACAGAGAAGAAGGGTTTTTCAAAAGAAGGAGACATAAGATAGACAAAAATTAAGTATTCACTTCAGCAACATTTTGAGCCTTAGTGACCGAGAGCGTGATGGTTCTCTTTATCAGAAATAAGGTATATGAGAAAAGGTCAATAACAAGTTTGAGAATGAAAAGAGACATGTTGAGTTTAAATAATGGCAGAACACTTGGGTAGAAATGACTAGCTAAGATTTAAAAACTATAAAACTTGAATTTAGGAGCACGATGAATACTAAATATAAAATATTTGGAGTCAGGTGTGTAGTGAAATGGTTGTTTAATCTGTAAACTTTAATGAGATTAAGAAAAATGATTTTCATAGATATAAAAGGAGGTCTGAAGTCAAATGCTATAATTGAAATCAAGAGATAATTATCCCGAGAAGATAGATTAGACCCTAGGATCAAAAGTCACAGCTAGATCAAGGAATATCTGATAGAAAGCCATTTGGTCTAGATAAAAAGAAAATCAATAGTGCTCTTGAAGAAAAGTTCAAGTGCATAAAAAGTGCATTGTGTGGAATTAAAGAATAAATGAGATAGAACAAAGTGGCCTTTAATTTCTAGCCAGCTAAGTAGCTAGCTATGTGACTCTGGGCAAGAAACTTTAAAATCTCTATGGCTCTGTTTGCTCATATTTAAAATACAGATTATACTCCTGACCCCTGTTGCTCAATGGTTGAGCATCAACCCATGAACCAGGAGGTCACGGTTTGATTCCCAGTCAGGGGACATGCCGGGGGTTTTGGGTTCCATCCCCAATAGGGGGCGTGCAGGAGGCATCTGGTTAATAATTATCTCTCGTCATTGATGTTTCTATCTCTATCTCTATTTCTCACTTCCTCTCTCTAAAATAAATAAAAATTTATTGAAATACAGATTATAATATTGTATCTTGTTTATAGGTTTTACTTGAGGTTATATTAAAAAAGTACTGACATAATGCCTGGAAAATTATAAGCTCTCAATAATAGCTATAAGTGTGTGGTTGACATAATGAGTAGGGAGGACATGACAGAAGCAAAAGTGTAGGATAATTACATGACTTTTTGCAGTGAAGGTAAGTAAAGAGACATATGTGACAGATTTAATGTGACCACAAATTCTTTGACATCCCACCCTTTAAGAGATGGATCCTGATGGTGACCACTTCCTAGCTCTCAGAATGTTTGCCCAGAAGAAAGCAGGTCACCATGTAAAAAGTCAATTTATCCCAAGACTGCCATCTGTGAGGAAACCCTAGCTTGCTATGGCAACAACCTGCACAGAGAGAGAGAGAGATGCCAGACTAGCAATGTATCTGAAGATGATTCCCCATAACTCTGTGAGAGAGCCTGAGTGAAAGTTGCCCACTAGAAATCAGTCAACCCACAGAACCATGAGTGATAACCATAAATTACTGTTTAAGAACACTATGGTTTGTTTTATAGCAAAAGATAAAGAGAACGGACATCACGTGAGGAATGACGAAGTCTAAGATGTTGACTTATTTTTGTTGTTGTATTTTGGTTTATTTTCTTTAGAACAGGGGTGGAGAACATCAAGTCCACAGGCCTTTTAAGGCCCACAAAATCAAGGCATTAAGGATGAGTCAATTAAATGTTTCACCAACTATAGCAGGCTCATTTTTAAGGTGATAATTTTGTATGGCCCGAGAATGATGTTATAAATATCCAATGGCCGTTGGCAGAAAAAAGGTTCCCCACCCCCGACTTAGAAATTAGAATTGAGATTTATGTGGGCTGTGGATTTAGAAAAGAAAGAAAGTGAAGCTTCAGGAAAGAATGTAGTAAGGGCTTGAAGAGACATAAGAAACTATATTCAAAACCTTAGGGAGAGGAGTTTATCTTTCCCAGCAGTATAAAAACCTCTTCCTCTGAGAAAGAGTAAATGAGAAGAGATAAGATATATAGAGTAAGAAATAAGAAAGATGTCTATGTAAGAAGCAAATTTTCTTCCTTCATCTTAGACTTTACTCCCAAAAAAATTGCATCATGAAATTTTTAATGTTGTGGGGCCTTCCGAAGACTGCTGCCTCCTCCTTCTGGTTGCTGGTGATTGGGATGACTCCAAGGCCAATCAGGGAACATGAAAAACAAAAGTATTAAATAGGCCACAGCAGGATTTAGGTCATTTACTACCAGGCTTCCTTTGACCCAATAATTCTACTTACTTTTATCATTGCCTTTTTTTACCTCCAGGCACAAAAAATTATAAGCTATAGTGCTTAACGATTTCTCTAAATCAGATATTTCATTGCTTTTGCTTAGGTGAAATGGAAAAAAAAACAAAGTAGATATGGAATGGTGCTTTTTCAGATCTGCCAATTTATCTTTTGCAGTATGTGTCATGTAAACACTTCTAACTTAATGTACTGCACATGCATCATCCTTGAATGTTTAGTTTTATTGCTGCAGAAGTAATTTCCGAAGGTCATCTTACAATGGGTGAAAACTTGAAGGTTCATGCAATTTATGTTCATTATAGGTAATATTGTAGAACATTTAGGAACTACCAACTTTTATTCTCTAAATGTTTGGTCCAATAATTTTAAGGATAAAATATGGTTATCCAGTTTTTGAAAGTATACACCCTTGCTGTGAAAACTCATATTCAGATATGGGTTGACAATGTAAACTCTTCTATGTTATTTTTTCTTAACAGATTTTAATTCATCTCAGTCACACTTCACTAGACTTAAGATAGGTATCTCATTCATGATTAGATAACACAGAATAAATCTGCCAGTCTCACAATAAGAATGCCACCACCTGCTGGCTCAGTTGTATCAATTATTTGGAAATAATGAAAGAAAGATAACTGATATTTGTAATGTGCTTTGCAGTTTTTAAAGTGCTTTTTTAAGTATTAATCCACTTTTTCAACAACTCTAAAATAGCACTGGGTAGGCATTCAGAAAATTAAAGGAAATTGTTCAAGGGTCAGAAAGTAACAGGACTAAGAAATCACCCTGATTTTCACACTAAATCCTACTATTTGCACAATGGATTCAGGCTACTTAGGTTTAAAACTCAGTGTCCCCACTCAGTAGCCCTGTGCTCCTTTCTTCATCCCCAAAATCATGATGGTATCATTACCTACCTAATAGGATCCTTGTGACAGGTAAATGAACTTTTTTGTGTGCAACTCTTAGTACAGTTTCTGCCACTTAGTATTCTACAAATGTTAGATATTATTGTTCTAGGGATCCTCCCTGGTAAAGAGGGACTAAACTCATATCATGGCTAGAATCTCTAGAATCTCTCTCTCTCTCTCTCTCTCTCTCTCTCTCTCTCTCTCTCTCTCTCTCTCTCTCTCTCTCTCTCTCTCTCTTCACATCCACTTCTCAACAATTACAGACCCTAAATTCAAAAGAGCATGGGAGTTGAGCAATACCACAGAAGATAATAAAATAATGTAAGTCATATGGACATATGCTTAGAAGATCAATCACTCCTGCATTGGTGGTTTCTGGTGACCTGACCCAAGCAAAGCATAATCTAGTCTCATGAAACTCTCAGGATAGACTACTAGGGGTAGTAATGGGCTGAATGGTGCCTCACCCAAAAAAATAATGTTTTGAAGCCTAGCCCCAAGTAACTAGAAATATAGTTATATTTGAAAATAGGGAGTTTAAAAAAGCCATTCAGTTACAATGAAGCCATTAGAGTGGGCCCTAACCCAGCCTAACTAGGGTCTTTATAAAAGGAAATTTGAACACACAAAGAAACTCCAGGGATGTTCATTACAGAGGAGAGCCCAGGTGAGGACACAGGTAGAAGCCTAGAAGAAAGGCCTCAGAAGAAACCAAACCGGCTGACACCTTGATATTACACTTCTAGTGTCCAGAACTATAAGAAAATAAATTATTTTGTCTAGACTACCTCATCTATGGTTTTGTTATTGCAGCCCTAGCAAACTAATATAGGGTCTGTTGCTCATTATCATCCCACAGGTTAAGCAAGTAGAACTAAGGCCTGAGAGACTTAGTGATTTGCTTCAGATCCCAGATCCCACAGATTCTGCCAAAACCATAAATATGGTTAATGTTACCCCAAAGACTGAATTTGAGCTGCATTAAATTAATCCAAATACAGTAGGAAATTAAAATGTCAGGAACTTACTGTGCAAAGAGCTAGTTCTTGTTGCAAGCATGTTCCAACTCGGGATATGTCCAATTTTTTTCTGGATTAAGCTTTGATCAATGGGTTTCTATCTACTAATTGGCTAAAGAAAAAGTTTTCTTAAATTTTGGGGACATTTTATGAGTCCTTTAATAAATGTTAATGATTCTGGGTCAAGACTATGGAAGCTATGACAGGGTCAATGATAACAACTTATAAGAGGATAGCTGAACTTTTAAATAGTTATCATTATTAATATAGTGCATCAGTGTGGCATTATTAACTTCCACAAAGCCATTTAATTTATCCTAGTTCAAGTTTTATGGGAAAAACGAATCCTATGAAAACTAGGACAGAGCCCTGGCTGGTGTGGCTCAGGTGATTGGAGCTTTGCCTAGTATACCAGAAGGTTGAGAGTTTGATTCCTGCTCAAGGCACATACTTAGGTTGCTGGTTTGATCCCCAGTCTGGGTGCATATACACAAGACAACCTGTAGATGTTTCTTTCTCACATCAATGTTTTTGTATTTCCCTTCCCCTCTCTCTAAATCAATGCATGTCTTCCAGTAAGGAGAGAAAGAAGAAAGAAAGAAAGAAAGAAAGAAAGAAAGAAAGAAAGAAAGAAAGAAAGAAAGAAAGAAAGAAAGAAAGAAAGAAAGAAAGAAAGAAAGAAAGAGAGAGAAGCTAAGATACAATTCAACTCTTTGTAGTACTTTCAAGAGAGAGAAAAACAGCCTGGCTGGCATGGGTCAGTAACTAAGCATCAACCTATGACCCAGGAGGTCTAGGTTTGATTCCCTTTCAGGGCACATACCCTGGTTGCAGGCGTAATCCCCAGTAGGGGCTGTGCAGAAGGCAGCTGATCAACAATTCTCTCTTATCATTAATGTTTCTCTCTCTCCCTCTCCCTTCCTCTCTGAAATCAATAAAAATATTTTTTTAAAAAGAGAGAGAAATAAAAACTTCAGATAACAAATCTGCTTTTCTGCAAATATTTTTATCATATGAATCACAGAAGACAAAGATAAAGCAAGAATTGAGGGCGGTGTCAATATGGTAAAAATATGCTCTCGAGATGGGCCGAACTACTGTACTGTTTTCTTGAAAGGACCAGTAATCTTCCAAATGAGATATTATCTGTTGTCACTTCTGTGAAAAATAAAGCACCTGCCTCTGCATCTTTCTTCTACTTTGAATGGTTTTCCTGGGTGAGACCCAAAAGGTTGGCTAACAGAGGCAAACTATTGGCCTTTGTTTCCTTGGATCAGCAGTCCCTGAACTCACATTCTTCAGATTCAAAGCTGAAGTGCTATTGTCTAGTTTACCAAGTTCATCTATTGTTCAGACTTCCCTGTCTGCTTTACAGAGTGAAGGAACATATTCAGAAGTGACTTTACAAGAAGCTACTCTAACATATACATGGATCTATTACTTATTGAACAAACTATTCTGAGCTCAATGCTCTGTCCTAGTTTCTGCATGCTTATTATTTCAGTTTTTCTGAAAGTCAGAAGCTAATCTCATAGTACACAATTCACTCACTTATTAATTCAATAAAAATTATTAATGAAATCCATTTATTATATGTTCCAGGCACAATCCTAGATATAAAAAAGACAAAGACAAAAGCCCTGAAAGAAACCACAATCTAGAGCTGAACTGTTTAATAGTGTAGCCACTAGCCACCTGTGAATTTTTAAGTTTAGATTTTAATTAATTAAAATTAAATAAAATGAAGGCTCAGTTCCTCAGCCATACTAGCCATTTTTTGGGTGCTTAATAGCTATATGTGACAATGGGTACCCTACTGGACAATGCTGAAGAACATTTTCATCATTGCTAAAAGTTCTGCTCTGGTCTAGACATTAGCATACTCCAATCATTTACATATTCTGATGAAGCATCATTTAATTCTGTTCAGGGTGGGCAATGAATACTACAAAGTAACCCAACCCATTTTAGACATTGTGGGGGGGGGGGTGCAGAGAATAAGCATCTTTTATTACTCATTCTTTTCAACAAGGAAAATCTGATTTACAGTTGGCATCTAAAGATGTCAATGTTGTGCTATAATAGACAGCAGATTGTAGCATCCTAGATCCCCAAGGCTTCAGAGAGATGAACATTAGTGGTGAACTCAGTTACAGAATTACACAAAGTGTTTTTTCCAAGGTCAAGGAGTCCTGTCCGGGTTAGCAGAGAAATTTACAAAATTCACATGGAGGTTCACCATTCCAAAGTGTGAAAGGAACAGTAAGCCAGATTTAGGAAACAAAGCTAAGATGAAGAACAAGATGAGACCAATGTATCAACCACAGGGCAATCCAGTTGGAGTTCATTGAATGGATAGCTTGCTGCTTCCATTAAATATATCGATTATGAAATGTAGAAGTGAGTTCCATGCTATTCTTTTTCAGAAATAATTCAGGTGACTTTGGGTTGTGTGGGGTTATAGTTTAAGATTAATGTGGTAATTGCAACATGATCATTGAAAGCTTTTATAACACTGTTGTAATCAAAATTAGCTTCCCATAATTTTCTGGCTGTACAATTATGAATTCATTTCTTGAGGATTTAAACGGTAAGTTTATGTTGTTCAGAAAATGACAGAACATTATCACTATTTTTGGGAGATGTACAAGTTTATTAGCATTCATAAGCTATTAACTATAATATAATGAAAGAAAAAAATGTTATTTCACTCTAAAAATGTCTTTTTATCATATTTTCAAAATCTTTTTTCTCATTTGTATGAGTACAAAGGCAATGTAGGGGACACTATATATGAATATTTCAGTATTAAACACTGAAGTGGTATTTTGGCAAGTCTCTTGAAGTTATCAAATTTTGATTTTCAATCTTGCTCCTTTACCTGGTTGGTTCTGAGGAATCCCGTGTTTGGGTGGGAATGTGTGCACAGTATACGTACACGGGAAGAAGTTGTAAATGGAGCAGAGTTCAGGGTGGATTTTTGTTGAAAACAATTAGGGTTGTGTTTTCTGTGTGAAAGAACTGATGTTGATAAATAAGAAAATGAATGAAAAATCGGTCATAAAAGCAACCAGAGACAATGGCAATTACTGTGAGGCAAGATACAAATCAGTGAAAGGAAAAAAAATTCAGACAAAAATGAGAGTAGAGTTAATACTGAAAGGAATGAAAAAGATGATAAGTATTAGTTCTTTTCCTGTCAATAGATATCAGAGGCTGGGATTTTGACATTTTATAAGCATGTTTTCCCTAAATATGTAGTATCTATAAAACAATGGTTCTTCCATGGGGATAAATATCAGGATTACCTGTGGAACTATTAGAAGATATAAAACATGTGTAGTCTATATAGGCCTATGCCTCACCTCTAAGAGATTCTGATATGGCATCTTGAATCCTGTTTAGGCCTCTAGAGCGATCTCTGTTGAAAGCATGGGTTTCTTTATCTGTCTCTTGCATAACTATCAAGGGATTCTATTCTTGCTGTAGTATTTGACCTATTTTCTCTTCTTCAGATCACGTGAGTTCACTTTTCTTTTTGTGGATTTACAGAAAGCAAGAGTAGCATTGCCAACAACTTTTTGCATAAAAAATATAGACTATAAATGATGTAAAAGAGCTCTAGCACAGCAGGAATAGCTAATATCAAACAGAGTTGGCGTCTCTGCTTGTGAGGGTCCCAGTAAGACAGCCAATGGGGAATAGAAGGGGACATATGTAATACTTTCAACAATAAAGATAAAAAAAGAGAGTTTTGCTAAGAAATACTCTGCTTTTTGCCATTTCTCCACAACTTTTGAGAGGCTAGTATCTTTTCCATCCAGAAAGACAGTTCAGAGGTTGGTGCTTTGCTAATAAATGCTATGGTTTCAATCCTAGCAATTATGTAATTGAATGAAATCATTATTATTATTTGTGAAACTGGAAGAGTGTTCTACTGCACATGGTTTTAGTTGCAAACAACTAAAGACAATTCTGGCTAATTTAAGCAAAAGTGAACATACAGAATAATATACAACTGATATCAATAATAACCTGCTATTATTAACAGGAAAGAAGTAAAGGGAAGACTAGATAATATAGGCATGCCATCTGTACAGCTTTTCCAGGAAGCTGCAGTTAACATTCTCTGCAGATCGCTGGGGGAAGGGACTGGACCATATACACATGCCAAGTAAGGTGTGGGTGATGTCAGGAAAGTGCTCACCTGTCAGTCACACCTGGGGACAAGTCAGTGGCCAGAATAAGTGTGGTCACTGCAAACACAGGAAGACTTGATATTTAAACTCCTGAACAAAGGGAGCTCTCTCTCTTACTCTCTTGGGCTCTTGGTCCTCTTGCTCTCTCAGACCCCTGTTGCAGGGAGCATGCTCCCCTGCATTCACTCACATGGCCACAGCCATGTGGACTCCACACAAGGACCCATGGACTATACCCAGCCTAATGCTACATCAGACTCAGTTCCACCATGGAATGGAACCTCCCGACATTGGCTCTGCTTTTGGCTCTGCTGGAGCCCCAGGACTGGTTTAAGAACAATGGCTCTTTACAAACTGAGGGGTGTAACTCATTCTTCAGTGTGAGTCTTAGAAAATTCATTTTTTGATGATAATTCAAGAGCCAACTCACTCCCACTAGCAATGGAGGAATCCCACCAATTCAAACCTCCAGCAACACAACTACTCAAATAATGTATTTGAAAGCTGGCAGATCCAGAAATCAAAGAAAATTGGGCATCACATCAGCAGGCTAGATAAAGCAGGCTGACACATCCCCTGTTGATCTGTCACTGATAATGGTATTCCTGGATCTCACCAACATCTTCTCATCATTGCTGTGAATGATTTCCCAACTGACCCTGAATTTTTGTGTTCTCCCTTAAAACACATAGTTATCTGTGGAACCTTCTGTTCACTGAGCCTCAGGCATATATATGTCTGTGCCCTGGGTACAAAAACAAATGGAAATATTTTTAGTCACTGCAACTTTCATGGGGGAAGGTGAAAATCTGAACATCTTCCATCTCAAAATTATTTTAAAATAAGACAATTGTTTAGGTGAAATATAGCCTAAAGTGAAAAATGTTTATGACAGACCACTCATAAGCCACCCTAGCTATTAATTTATGGGCTAAATTGAGCATGGGACACATTTGCTTTTTTGGTAGTTAGGAAATGAAGTCTTAGAGCACCATGGAGTGTCTGGTATTTGTTGAGACTGATTATAACATTGATCTTTGTCACTGACATGCATTAGAGTAAAGAAAGTAAATACCAGCAAACAGAAAGGTCTGTAGGGCAATAAGACATTCCTATAGCAAATCTTTTGTTTAGATGTTGGCCCACATTTCTTCAGGCTAATAAACAAGGCTGTTTCCTTGGTTACATAGATAAGGAGGAGGTGGTGCCTTAGGAGTACAGAAGTGCTAACATCAATCTTTTGTGTAAATGTATGGTTACATATGAGATAAGTGTTTATGATAAGCTATGCAAACTACTGGATGGTGCCAACATAATTCAAATATGCAGTCTTTGTTGAGAACTTCTAACTTAAAGATCTGGGAGTGGATGATCAAATCTTCTTCCTGAGATTGTAGCCATGAGCCTGAAATTCTCAAACAATAAAGGAAAACTATTATTTGAGTAATTTATTTGCCAATTATTGTTTTGAACAGCAATAAGGAGAAAGAAAAAAGACCTTGAGGATTATCTTTATATCTTAAAATGCACAAAGCTCTGAACACTGGGTGGCTCTAAGTTATGATCATTTTGTTTATTTCTTCCACTGTATTGTGAGATTCTATTCAATTTTGATATTTTCAAATACTATGACAATTGGACTCAAGGTGTTCTTTACTGGCCCTCTTTCCCAAATCTGGACATCTGCTTGCTATTATCACTTCTGTTGACTTTAAGTTTTTTAAAGTAATTTTTCATCAAGTCTGTGACTTTATCATGCAAATACTAGTCTTTCTCACTCTGTGTAAGACACTTTTGGAGATAATACAAATGTTTAGCTAACTCTTACATGCATATAATAGCCTGCAGCTATTTCTCTTTTTAAACAGTATTTAAGAACAACTCTTTTTGAGCTCAATGGAAAAGTTATTCAAGTGTATTTATATCAATATTTTTTTCATGATACTGTATTGAAAGCAATATCATGTCCTTTGTGTTTCTTTTAAGGTTTCCACTTTCAATCCATAATCTTAATAAGATTTATAATGGTTCATATTGTTATCGGTGCGGTGCCCTCTGTGTCTCCACCTGTTACCAGTGGAAGTGGAGTTCTTGGGGTACCACTGAGAAAAGAATTTCCTGAGACTCCCACAAGAGGATTGAATTTTGTGGGATGCTTTAATGATGTTGTAAAATTAAGATGGTTCCCTTCAAAGGTCCCCTCTCCCTCCCTCTAGCCATTGAAAAAGTCCAATATTGTCTTCAATAGGGCTAGGATTAAGGCCACTGTCCAGAGCCTTCACTCCATATTAAATCACAGTACAGCCCAGCATCTGGCAACCAATTGATGTTTCTCTCTCTCTGTCTATCCATCTCCCTTCCACTCTCTCTAAAAATCAATAGAAAAATATCTTCTGGTGAGGATTAATAAACAAATAAAAGTTTGTAAGACTTTCTTAAATCTAATGTTTTTCAAACTTTATTCCTTAACTAGAGGCCCTGTGCACAAAATTCAGTTACTCATGGGGGCCCGTCAGCCTGGCCTGTGCCTTCTTGCAGTCCGGGAGCCCTTAGGGGGTGTCTGACTGACAGCTTAGGCCCACTCCCAGTAGAGAGAGGGTCTAAGCCGGCAGTCAGACATTCTTAGCTCTGTTGCAGAAGAGGAAGAGGCTCCCATCACTGCCACTGTGGTTGTCAACTGTGAGCCTGGCTTCTGACTGAGCGATGCTCTACCTGTGGGAGTGCACTGACCACCAGGGGGCAGCTTCTGCATTGAGTGTCTGCCCCTGATGGTCAGTGCATGTCATATCTACTAGTTGTTTCACCATCAGGCCAAAACCAGCTCTCCGATATCGCTCGAGGGGTCCTGGATTGTGAGAGGGTGCAAGCCAGGCTGAGGGATCCCACTGGTGCATGATTGGGGCTGGGGAGGGACGCTGGAGGTTGGCCAGCCAGGGAGGGACTGTAGGGGGGATCCAGGGCATGTCTGGCCCATCTTGCTCAGTTCCAGTCTGTTGGACCCCAGCAGCAAGCTAACCTACCGGTTGGAGTGTCTGCCCTCTGGTGGTCAGTGCATTTCATAGCGAGTGGTTGAACAACCTTAGCATATTATTAGCATATTGCACTTTGATTGGTTGAACAGCCAACTGGACGACTGGACACTTAGCATATTAGGCTTTTATTATATAGGACTAGAGGCCCGGTGCACAAAATTCATGCATGGGTAGGGTCCCTAGGCCTGGCTGGCAGTCTGGGGGCCCCTGCTCGCACCTGCCTTGGCTGGCCTGGCGCCACCTGCTCATCAGCCCCGCTCTGCTCACACCCACCTTGGCTGGCCTGACGCCGCCCATTCACTGACCCCGTCCCCTACTGCCCTCACAGCTGCCACTGCTGCCTCTGCTGGTTGGGGCCTGTGGGCTGAGGGCAGCTCCTGTGTTGAGCTTCTGTCCCCTGGTGGTCAGTGTGCATCATAGTGACTGGTCATTCCACTTTATGGTCAATTTGCATATTAGGGTCTTATATAGGTGATGATTACAACAAAAGGATAATATTGATCAAATCCATTTGAGAATAGATGCATCAATCAAAATTGAGTTTTGTTTTGTTTTTCATTGATGATAGACTTCTTAGTACCTTCATTGTACTAATGAACAGTCCTCAGAGAGTTTTTCTATAACATATGATTACAGGCAGTCCTTGGTTTACAGTGGACTTGACGTATGTCATTTTGTAATTACTTCACCATTTCCCATTTATTTCTAAAAAAAAAAAGTTCCGTCATTTCAACGAATGTACATATGTGCTTTACGTTTATTTTTATTTATTTACTGCAAGTAAAGGTCAGGAATTATTAACTTTCTTTTATTTATTTATTTTTTACTGTTTCACTTCACTACTGTTGTGTATGTGCTCCTTGTGAGTGACATAGGTGCTTATGTAGGTGGGTTCCGACTTACAGTGAAAATCACGTTATCTCTCACTGTAGGGACAGATCTCCAATGTAATCCAAGGAACTACTGTATAGGACTGAGTAGAAATGATTTTACCCATTAAAAACTTGATACTTAAGGAATTGCAACCAAAGGACTTGTATGCATGTATATAAGCCTAACCAATGGACACAGACAACAGAGGGCATGAGTGGGTGGGTGGGGGAGCAATGGGAGAATAAGGACATATATGTAATACCTTAATTAATAAAGAAAAAAAACACTTGCTACTTACAATGGGTGGTTTTAAAACTTATTATAATTACTCTTATGGCAATAACATGGCCATTATTAATCATCATTCCTTAAAAAATACATTTAATATTAGTATTCCTCTATAGAGATATCAAAGCTAACCCTGATCCAGTTTCTCTTAAGAGTGGAGAAAATATGCCAGTACACCTAGTAGGTATTAATATTGATCAGGACTATGGTGTGATAACAACCAAGAGCCTTTAAAAAGAATAATCTACAATTCACAGCCAGAATCTTTAAAATATAAAGTTTCAATCTTTTTAAAAATGAGGACACTCTTGTTAAATGCTAATTTTGGAACTACTTAACTGCTATTTTTTTTGCAGCAACTAGTGTTAGTACAGGAGGAAAAAACATAAAAGTGCTTCATGCAATTTTTAGTAAACTTCATTTTATCTTTGCATATAAAAAGAAAGTACCCTTATTCATTTGCAATTGGGATAGTCATATTTTAAAGTATCTGTGTATATGTATATAAACGGCTATAATTTACCCTTATTTTACAGTCAAATAATTAGAAGGAAAAATTGGCAGTCATTATTCTCTCTGCTTGTTCTTTCAATGTGTTTGGCATTCTAAAAATAGTTGACAAATTTGTACAGATTAAATCATGTAGGTTTTTGCTTAAAATTAGAGCTAAAATTAAAGTGAAATATGACTTGTACTGTTAAGAAATGTTTTTCTTTTCATAGCATCTGTAGGCCAAAGTGTGTTTATATGTTTAATGTTTTTGTTCAGATCATCCAAGTGAGCAAATGGGTGCTTAAAATATAAAATGTATCAAAATGTGAGATTGATTAGTACCGACTAGAGAGGACATCATTCCTTGCCTTGACAGAGTCCTAATGAAATAAGAACTCCAAATAGAGGGCTTTGGAGTTAGGAAATTAATTAAAAACAATAACATTAGTATTCTTTTGCCTTACTTGTTTCTGGAGGCCCACCAGCAGGCATGAGGAACCAATTTTCCAGAGAAAGCATAAGTACTGTGACTTTTACTTTAAAAACTGATGCATTTAGCCAAGACCATTTGTTTTTTCTATTATGATAGCAAATAGGGAGTCACATTTTCTAGACTTGGCCCATTTCTAAAGGTTTATGATTACTTTTTCCCATTTGTTACTTTTTTTGGTCTGCTTTTTCTCTCTCTTTATTTTAATGATAGTAGTAAAATCTTTAAAATGAAAAGAGCTTATGGGACTTGTCATCTGAGCTGCCCAAGATATAGGACCCCAAGGAACATGCTGCAAGAAAGAAAAGACAGGCAGACAGCTAACTTAGTTGAGAGGAGCTCTGGGCTTAGCTTGGTGTTCATGAGGAACCTGAAGTGAAATCGTGGTTAGGGCTTTGCTATTACATTCTCTTGAAGACTGCATAGGCCTGGTTTTACTGGAGCATATTTTCCTGTCTTTGCAGCTGATAAAGCCCCACCAACCAGTATTGTAGGTACAGATGGATAGTTAATTACCTGATTATAATCTAGGTTACTGATGGATAGGAAATACCATCTTGGAAGCTAGATAACCCACCAAAATTTTCTTATAGTAAAGCTAGGGTCCCGGTGCACGAAATTTGTGCATGGGGGTCCCTCAGCCCAACCTGCACCCTCTACAATCCAGGAGCTCTCAGGGGATATCCTACTGATGGCTTAGGCCCACTCCCATGGTTCTCTGCTTTCTGTGGGGCCGGGGGATTTCACTGCAGCCATGGAGATGAAGCCCCCATGCCCTGATGTCCGCTCTCTGCCTGCCGCCGCCATGTGCCATGTGAAGAAAGCCCCAATGCCCTGCAGTGTGCTCTGTCTGCCAGGCCTGGGGGCTTCGCCGACACCAACACACTAAGGAAACCCCCATGCCCTGTTGTCCAGGCTCTGTCTGTGGGCCTAGGGGTGTTCCCACCATGACCTTGCTAAGGAAGCCCCCAAGCCCTGCTGTCCAGGGTCTGTCTGTGGGCCTAGGGGTGTTCCCACCATGACCTTGCTAAAGAAGCCCCCAAGCCCTGCTGTCTGGGCTCTGTCTGCCAGGCCTGGGGCTTCCCCGCCATCACCCTGCAAACGAAGCCCCCAAGCCCTGCTGTCTGGGCTCTGTCTGCTGGTCCTTGGAGCTTCCTAGCTGCCGCTGCACTAAAGAAGCCCCCAAACTCTGCTGTCTGGGCTTTGTTTGCCGTGTCCAGCAGTGGATCCAGCCTTGCTGCTTGGCCCCTGCGAACCCCCACAGGGCTGACAGGCCCAGATGCTTCTCGCTGCTCCGGCGGACAGGCCCCAACACTCCAGCAGGGGGGCTGAGGGGACTGGGTGCCACCATCTTGTGGCTATGGGGGCTGCGATTTTTGTCGCAGAGTGACAGTTAATTTGCATATTACTCTTTTATTAGATAGAACTAGAGGCCCGATGCACAAAGATTCTTGCAAGAATAGGCCTTCCTTCCCCTGGCTGCTGGCACTGGCTTCTCTCCAGCACCCGGGACCTGGGCCTTTGCTCTGGCCACTGCCTTCTACCTTCGCTCTTGCCCTGCCGCCCTTCTGTAGGTCCCTCCACCCCCATAGCAAGTGTCCCGCCCTGCCCCAGCAGCTCTGTGACTGCACACGTGCACACTGCCCAGAGGCCTGGAGCAGCTGGGGCAAGGCAGAATGCCTGCATCCTGGCCCTGCCACCGCCATCTTTGCTGAGTCAGTTTTCATATTCTCTCCTTATTGGCTGTGGGTGCCGCCATTTTTTGTCACAGAGTGACAGTCAATGTGCATATTCTGTCTTTATTAGATAGGATTCTATTAGTTACATAGCTAGGCAAAATACACTTGAGAAATTAAACAGTAGATCAGAAATATTAGTTTGGCTGGTCTCTAATCTCTTTCCACCTTCCTCTAAAATTCTGATTTCACCAATAAAAAAGATGTTCTAAGATAGTATATAAATAATACTCCAATGGGTGACTTAGTCAGTTAGTTCCAAATCACTGAGTTAGAAGAGGTATTTTAATATCTCCTTGCCATGGCACATGATATGCACTAAATCCAATGACATTTTGAAAATAAATATAAATGTGTAAATCCCACCATCATTTTATAATATCCTGCATGAAATATATTATGTGTCTGTTACTTAATACATGCATTATACATACTGCATATCATATTACATAAATATGACACATTTGAAAAATAGTAATACAGTGACTAATTCTACAGATAAGTCTGTGCTCATAATCTAGGACTAGTTATAATTATCAACTCCCTTAGTTGTTGAAGACCCACAGGTTCAGAATCTGGTTGATTATAAAAAGACATAGGAAATGGCCTTTTGTACAGGGATGGGTGTATAGTTTGAAATAGTATACCCACATTTTCACAACAAAGCATTTTTGATTGGTGAGAGTATGGGAGAGAGAGAGTGAGAAAAGATGCAGAGTAAGTTCTTCAGAAAGGAGAGTGTTGAGACCTAGGAGAATAAACAAGAGATGCAGCAGTACAGTCAGGAGATCTTCGGAGCAGATACGATTGTAGGGAGGCAGTGGTGCATGTGCTAAATGAAAAAAAAACCTGCATCAGAATTCAGATGACAGAAAGATGTGCAAACAGGAAAATGTATGGACTGAAAGCCATCTGTAGAATCAAACCGGGAAGAGATTCTGATGCCCCTTGGAATCATATTGCTCCCACACATCCCTTCTCCATCTGGTAGTCACTAATTGCAAAACATAATATGTTTTCAAAAATAATTTTGCTGAGCTATGGATTCTATAGATTGTAATATGAAAGTATCAGTGTTTTCTTTTTCAAAAATATAATTATATTTTAATATTATGTATGGATTTCTCAAAGAATCGCACCCATCTACTTATCTCTAGAGGTTCTGATTTTCAAAGGGCAGGGCCTCCTTAAATAAGAATTATTGGTCTAATTCCCTCTTTTTACTAATGAGAAAATTGAAGCTTTGAGATTTAATTATTTTCCCAAAGACCTGGATCACATAACTAGAACTCCAAGTGGACCTTTTAGTAAAAACAAAAACATAACTATCAAATAAATAAAGCTATATTTATCAGGGGAGAACATAACATATTTTAGAATTCCCACATAAGAGACACACTATCAATTTAGACAAGTTTTAAGTTGATGAGAAGATGCCTGGTATGAGGACATTCAAGCAGATGACTCAAAATGTGGATTTTCTGTATCAAAGTGAAGATATGCACAAAACAGATGGTTATTTTTAGGGTTGATTATATTGATTTTCTCTGTCATCCAGAATGCCTTTGATTTTGTTTTTATCATAAAGGTATAGACTGAAATTCCTGTTATAAAAAAGTAATTATATTACTTGTAAACTTTTTCTCATCTTTTATTTTTAATCCTTTCTCCATCTCATCTTCCAGTGTCTTGCTTTGTTTCTTCAATTTCTCCTCTAGTGTTTATACTTTTTTATCCCCTGCCTTTGATCTAGCACTCATTCTAGTAATAAAGAAAATATCTGGGTTTTTCAGTCAAATATGTTTTTCTGATACACATTTGGGGATAATAAGAACCAAGCAGAAATTAACCTCTCTTCCAAACTAAGTACTATAAAAAACAACTTTATTTTTATACACATATGCATATTTATACACATATGTGTGTGTGTAAAATAATAAACAAGAGATGCAGTGATACATGAGGAACCATTATTCCAGAGAATATATATATGCACACACTAGTGGCCAGGTGCACAAAATTCGTGCACAGGGTTGGGGGTTGTTCCTCAGCCCAGCCTGTACCTTCTCCAATCTGGGACCCCTCGAAGGATGTCCTACTGTCGGTTTACAGGGATCGGGCCTAAACCAGCAGTCGGACATCCCTCTTGCAATCCAGGACTGCTGGCTCCTAACCGCTCACCTGCCTGCTTGCCTGCCTGATTGCCCCTAACCATTCTGCCTGCTGGCCTGCTCGCCCCCAACTGCCCCACACTGCCGGCTTGCTTGCCCCCAAATGCTGCCCCTCCAGCCTGATCACCCCCATCTGCCTCCTGTGCCAGTGTGCTCACCCCCAACTGCCTCCCCATTGGCCTGCTTGCCCCCAACTGCCCCCCTGCTGGCCTGCTCACTCCAAATTGCCCCCCCCCCACTGTCCTGATCACCTCCAACTGACCCCAACTAATGGCCTGCCTGCTGCCAACTTGCCCCCCTGCTGGTCTGCTTACCACCAATGGCCCTGCCTCCCACCAGCCTGATCACCCACAACTGCCCTCCCCTCTTGGCCTCTAACTACCTCTACCTTGGGCTTGCCACCATGGCTTTGTCCAGAAGAATATCCGGAAGGTCTTCTGGAAGGTCTCCCAGTCTAATTAGCATATTACCCTTTTATTAGTATAGATATAGGCCTGGTGCACAGGTGGGGGCCAACTGGTTTGCCCTGAAGGGTGTCCTGGATCAGGGTGGGGGTCCCACTGGGGTGTCTGGCCAGCCTGGGTTAGGGGCTGATGGCTGTTTGCAGGCTGGCCATGGACCCTGGTGACCCAAGCTCCCAGCCCCTTGTTTTTTGCCTTTTTTTTTTGTTCAGCGCCTCCTTGAGCAGAAGCCAGGGCTTTATCTGGGATTTATTTATCTTCTATAACTAAAACTTTGTAGCCTTGAGCAGAGGCCAGGACTGGCCAGGGAGGGCGGGAAGCTTGGCTTTCTCCATCTCTGGGGGCAACCCTAGCCTCCTGCTCACTCCAGCTCTGTGGCTGCCACCATCTTGGTTGGGTTAATTTGCATACTCACTCCTGATTGGCTGGTGGGCGTGGCTTGTGGGTGTAGTGGAGGTACAGTCAATTTGCGTATTTCTCTTTTATTAGATAGGATATATATATATATATATATATATATATATAATATGCATGTACATATCAGAATTGTCAGTGGAATTAATAAACTTACATGTACTATGGATTTATCATAGAATTCAGAATTAAGTGAATTAGAAAAAAATGTATGCCAGGCAGAGGTTATATCTTAAGTACTACTTCTCATACATAGTAATAGAAAATCTAATGCTTATTCCTTCTGCCAAAATTTTTAAGTTTATATCCATATGAGAAAATATTTAGCATTGAAAATTGTGGGTAGTATTTGCAGGCATTTTCCAGTTATTCTAATATTACCAGTTCTCTGGTGGTTTAATAAGAGATAAAGTGCTGAAAAGTTTGTATCAGAAATGTGAAGCATCCTGCATTACTGTAATGTCAGGTAGTAATTGCCATACTGTCCTGATGCCAGAAAACCTCAGTCCCTAGTGCTTGTTAGTTCAATAGAAGTTAAATCAAACTGTTAAAAGCCAACTTACTCAAATAAGAATATTAGTGCTCTGAATACACCAAAGTTCTGAAAGATGTGGACATAAAAACATTTACTTCTTTGATATTTCAGTACTGAAATGAAGGTTTTGTATTTCTATCCCTTAATTTATGTGTTAACTATTATATATCAGCACATATTACATGGTGAATTTTACAAAATCTGTGCTATGCACCTCCTATCTGTAAGGATACAAATAGAAATATTACCAGCCTCTGCTCTCAAGTGGCCGCTGCTTTGGTAAGGCAGATAAAGCATCCATGTAGTACCGTAATACAGCATAGGAGATTCAATGAGAGGGGAAGCAGCTGAGTGGTGGCTGGTAGACTAAGTCCTAAGGCACTGAGATCTGATGGGCATTGCTTCCCTCCAGATGGATACGAGGAGGCTTCACAAATGTCATTGGACTATTTGAACAGCATGGTAAGTCATGGCCTTATGTGCCTCTAAAGAGAGTGCACGGTGATAGACACTGGAGATGCGTATAAAAACAGTGCTTGTTAGGGCTTTCAAGATCCAAACTCCATAGTGATTTCGTATATGGTACACTGAGATAAGTCTAATTGAAGATTGAATGGGCAGAGGAAGTTATCCTTAATGCTGACTGAGGGAATGATGTTTTATTAGAGTTTTAAAGGGTGAATGGGTGACTCATAGATAAGAATTAACAGAATCAAAGGCCCCGTAGGATGATTCTAATGTCTCTACTGCTTATTGCTCCCAAAACACCCAGACAAGGGAATGTCTGCATTGTTTTCCCGAAGAGTTCTAGCTACCTGGATAATCTGGCGGTGTAGGAAAATTCTCCTTCTGAATTAATGTGTCATTTTGTTTTTAATTTTTTTCCTATTTTATTCATAATATAGTTTTAAATGGCTTTTGATCCTCTATACAGGATATTTCTTTGAAGATAATCATTCATTTTTCTTTACACATTAATTTTTGTCATATATTTCTATGCTGTGATTCTTAAACCCATTTTCATTACTCTATAAATATAGTCATTCCTCCTTTTCTGTCAGGATTTGAAATGCCAAAGTCAAAACCATAAGTAAAGTTGAATGTGGTTATTTTATTTATACATCTAATCATTGTGTAATTTCTCTTTACTGACATTACAACTCACTCATATTTGATTTGTGCACTTCTCGGTGTGAAATCTGTCCTTAAAATTATTTTAGCATTGTAAATATACTATGTATATGCTATTTCTATAATCTAATTATAAATACGTGCTTATGTAATTTGTGTTCACTATGACAGTACACCTGATTTGTCATCATAGTAGTGAATTTTATCCTGTCTTGTGTGACCGTAAAGTTTTTTGGAGAGAATAATAGAATATGAATTTGAAATCCCTGACCTATCATTAGCCATAAAACAGAGAGTATCCAACTTCTAACTTTTCTAATTGTAAACTAATGTTCATAATTAGAGCTAATTATTTTCCACATGTGTTTTGAATACCTATAACATGTAAAATATAGGTTGCACAAAGACATTTGTCAAAGAACTTAAGTCTTTAAGACATAGTTTGTATGTTATCATAACACTCAATAGAGATAACAAACATAAAAAAATGGGAGGTCTTAAGTAAGCTATTGTCTTTATTTTAGGAAAAGTAACTGGCTCTCTAATATTTCTCAACACTTGGATAATTGAAATGTAATTTAAAGAAATACATTCATTGCTATTACTCCGTGAATCATCCTTTCCTTGCCCAGCACCTTTTAATATGTAAACAACTTCTCTAGGACAAGTTGTTGAATGCAATGGGATGTTCATACAGAGCTTTGTGAACTACAATGATTTATTTGAAGCGCTGAGTCATGGTTTTTGTCTGTGGCAGAAATGTAGAATTTTTTTCATGAAAGGAATTCTGTATTAGGTATTTAATTTTACTGTTGTTCATAAGAATAATTACAATAGGTAACATTTGGGGAGAAAAATTATTGTTATAAATTATAAGATATTTTATTATTAGGCATTTTAATCCTAAAATTAACCTTAGGAAGTAAGTACAATTATTATCTAATTTGGTTATTAGGTAGCATATAGAGTTTTAGTATTCCACCCAAAGTTGCAGAGCTGGCAAACAATAAAGGCACCTTTAATTGGAAAAGTCATTTAAGAACACTCCCAAATGATCTAAACACAACCCTGCTGCCAAAATTAAATATGTAATTCTTTTCAATGAAACATGACATTATATACAGTTCTTTTGGTAAATGAAATAAAAATAATTATGTTTCTAGTAGCTATTGAAATTTTAGAAATGTCACCTGTAATAAAAATTCTTTTTACACTTTGGGGTTTTCTAAGGTAAATGATATTAACTTCTATAGGAAAAAGAATGACAGAAATGAGAGTATAACTTTCTTCTTGATAGAGTATAGCTATATTTTATTCCCATTTTAGATAATATTTATTTTACATAACTAAATGTCTAATGTGAAGAAGATTTTCTGGTTGAACACACTTTGTTTTTATTAAGTTTTGACAAGTGATTAATACAGCTCTCTATATCATCTAAATATATCCCAGCATTTCCTAACCTCACACTTCCATTATAGTGTGGATTTCTTTTCTTTTTTTTTAATATTTTTATTTATTTCGGAGAGGAAGGGAGAGGGAGAGAGAGATAGAAACATCAATGATGAGAAAGAATCATTTATCAGCTGTCTCCTGTACAGCCCCTCACGAGGGATTGAGCCAGCAACCCGGGCATGTGCCCTTGACCAGAATCGAACCCAGGACCCATCAGTCCACAGGCTGACACACTATCCACTGGGACAAACTGGCTAGGGCTGGATTTCTCTTTTGAATACTCTTTGTCTTCACTATTCCTCCATAATTATTATTTGGGGCTTATTATTCCTGTTGGATTGATCAGCCATAGTTAAAGGTAGAAATGATTAAATACGAGTTTTCCCATTAGCTACAGTACACTGTTTCTAAACTATATTTTCCACAGCTCTGATGTATAGACCAGTAATTTTCAACTGGAAGTGATATGCTGGCTTTAAAAGGTTTAATTAAAAGTATAACCAAATGGATACTTTCAAGTCTATCTAAACTGTTTCTGTTTATTCCCTCTGCTGATTCTACTTACATAGTGAGTCCTTGTTGCTAATAAGTATATTGGGGTCTGAAAATTAATTGAAGACCACTGGTCTAAACCCAAGGCACTCTGGCCCTTGTGACCCCAGAAAATCCAGCCACACTGCTCTCAATTGTTTCTGTAAGAGCAATTTCCTACTCGGACAGTGTAGCTCCAAGTAATTGAAGGTATTCTGGAGATTTCTCTTCCTCTTAAATCTAGGCCCAGATTGGGCCTGGTCTCTCTGTGTTGCTGGAGAAAATCAGATTCTTCCATGGTATCGTAGGAAATGCAATTCAGGGATACATGCACAGGAGGATTTGAGGTACAGTGGCACATTTTTTGGAGTAAAAACAAAGGAGCCTTAGGTGATGTTTCATTCAGGACCAGGTGACTCAGCTCCAGATCAATGTGGAAGAAGTCCAGCTCTGGGGTGGCAGGCCAGCACTCGTCCCCACCAAGCCCAGGAGGAGGGCCCGACCTAGAGCTGCCATACCATTAGCCTGCATTCCCAGGCTCTAGTAGCCCAGTACCATCTCTGTTCATATATGGCCCTCATATAGTGCTGTGCTTCAGCCTGTGCAACTGCTGAAGAGAGCCATACTTGGCACCTGAGGCCTTTGTTACGTTTCCCTGTATTCTTTAGATTTTGGAAGGGGTAAACTTTCTTTCAAACTATCCAATCTCTTTACTGGATCTTTCCAGGGCTAGGCAGGTACCCTCCTATATCCAATACCCTTTCCCCAGGTTTTTCTCCTCCCCTTTATGCTTGTCATTTTAGTTCAGACTGCACATTACTAAAAGAAACTAACCCTGTGTCATCGTGGCTTCTGCTGCACATGCCTCATGAGAGGAATTTCTCCCTCACTCTTTATTCCTCCCCTTGTTAATCTGGGGGAGTGAGAGGGCACCAGTTGTTCCCTGGGAAGATTGGAAAGCTGGTATTTCCCGTCTGCTCTGGAATTAGCCTGTTTGGTGGAAGGGGTGGCTGTTCCCTTCAGTGTTTGTGAAGTTTACCCTTCCTAGCCATCCAGCTTAATTTGATGTCTGGTTCCCTTCTTTTCTGTGACTAACTAGCTGTCTACTGTAACACCTATTCATTTTGAATTTTAGAGACTGAGCCATATGTTATACACTATACACTTATTGCTTATAGGACCTATAAAAGACACATATATATATATATGGTCAAGTTCCCTTACTGATAAGATAAAGATATTTTTAAGGCTATTGATTGGTATTGCTAATTACAAGAAATATGTTGATTGTTGGCCCTATATTGGGACAGTATAGAAAGGATCTTAGTAATGTTCTAATTTGCCAGGGCAAAATAAATTTCTCTGACTTCAATAACATATTTAGAATAAAACATGAGAGCCAAAGAAGAAGTAAGAATCTCTAGTTGTGCAGTGATTATTAATTAAGTGTTTCTGGAGTGGGAATTTCAGAATATAGCAACAAATAAACTTTCTGTAAAGCAGGAATCTCTCCATATATGCCATTCTAGGGGAAGCTCACACATTTCTAAAATATTTGACTGGTGCCATCTTATTTGGAAGAAACACAGCCACCACATTGGCTGAATGGCAATTGCATGTCTCAGTGGAGATGATATTAAAGTGTTTCAGGCTGTCCAAAAATAGATTTTTCAGTGGAGGTTACAGTTACAATAATTAGGAATTGGATCTGAAAAAACACTTTTGATATGGAATCCATTTGTGTGTGTGTGTGTGTGTGTGTCCTTGTCTCTGAATTAGTTGGTACATTTAGTGAGGTGATGGCAAGTGGGCTTAGCTGCAGGCCATACTTACTTAAAAGTTTGATGATCTGAATGGGCAAACCAGCAAAAAGGTAATAATGATGAGGCCCTTCATTGGGGGAAGAGACAGGCACTTCAGGAGTGATTGTACTTGAAACAGAGGTCAAGGACTCCCTAGCAACATGGGCTCTTACAGGAGTGTCAGCCTCGTTAGTGTTGAGAACAATGACAGCAACCACAGAAATACACTCTCTGTCATCTCCTGGGCAGGTCCCTTATTTTGGGTCATTCGGAAATAGAAGAGAGCTACCGAGTGACAAAATTTTCTGGCTTCACATTTTTCATTAACAATTTATAGCCTTTAAATATTACCTTATACCATTAAACTAAGTCTCATTAAAGTGGGAAGTGTCATCCTTCTTAAAGTGTGAATTACTCTCTGCTGTACCACTTTGTATATGACGAAATCTATACGGGAGAAAATTATTTTTCTAGTTATCTCCTGGTATAATTCTTTTTCTGTGTGGTAAATGTGGAAATTTATGACCATATATCATTGCACTAGTGATTTATATTGTATCATTGGCTTAAAACTATGTGTTTATGTAAACTGTGTAAATTTGCAAAACCATGTAAAATGAGTTTTATTTTGTATATAAAGAAATGCTTATAAGCAAACTTTTTGTAAGTATGGGACACAAAACAAGTATCAGTATGATTGTTAAGAAAAGATTACATAGAAAAATGAAGTCTGCTGGAAATTCATTGGGATAAAGTGTTGATAGTCCTTTATTTGAAGTTTCTGGAAGAATATTGTATTCACCAGTACATGATTACTTCATATTTGCTCTTTTTCCCTCTCTTCAATAACACCTCTTGTTAAAAAAGAAAATAGAGTATTAAATTTTACATGTGTATTTTCAGTAGTTTGCAAATGACTAGGGCAATTCTGCCTATTGAATTACTTTATTTCCACTACCATTATTTTAAAATCTTGAACCTTCCATTTATGTTGAAATTTAAAGCTCTACTTTCATATTACTGAGATTTACCATATTATGTGCTTGTCAAAATCTTCATGTTTCCTTTTTATAAGTTGTTACAGAAGTGTTCTAATAGTATGTGTGCTCTTGCTGCACAGTGTTATAGCTACATGAGCAACTGAATATTTAATAAAAGCATAACAAGATGTGAAGCATGCATTACAGAATGTATTAAAATTTCCTCTTGCTTATGTTGCATTTTATACCATTGTATTGGTGAAACATACACTGATGAATACATTGACTTGTGACATTTTTTACAAGTGAGGACTCAAGTATATACCTACGGATGTCCAAAATTTCTGAATTAATTGCTTAATTCAGTGGGGAAAATAAAATTCAATGTAATCTCATTTAATTTTTAAAAAATGTATTTTAAAAGATACTGCTAATGATAAATTGGTTATTGTACATTTATCAATACTTTTCAATTTTATGGTCTGAATCAAATGCCAGAAAAATTATATCAACTCTTAAAGATTTAAGCTTTTCTTTTACTTTCTTTCCTTTCAAACCACTAATGTACAAAAGGATTAAGTAAAAACAATAACAACTCAGAAACAGACAATAATATGGTGATTATCTGAGGGAAAGTTTGGTGGGGGAGGTAGAAGAAGGTCAAGGGATAAATGGTGATGTCAGGAGACTTGCTCTGGCTAGTGAACACACAATACAATATACAGATGATGCATTATAGAATTGTACCCTTAACATCTATATAATTTTATTAATCAATGCCACCTCAATAAATTCAATGAAACAAAAGTCATAGGCAGCCTTTTAAATATTTATGTTATATCTGAATAATTATCCTTTGTTTATACTGATAGCTCAGTGTATATCTGCTAAGCATATTAAGGCCCCAGAAAGTAAAGTAACATGTCAAGTTATATAATGCTATAGATGCTGAATAAATATGTTTAAAAGCTAAAAATAGTCTATTAATTCTAGTTATCTCCTGCATTCTTTGGACTTCTAAAATAAATAACACATTATATATTATCTGAGAATTCAAGAGCTTAGAATTTCCTAGTGGCCCTCTATTGTCTTGGCTCTAAACCAAATGATTGAAATTAGGATTAGGATATTCTAAAGAGTAAGTCATAAGGGATGAGAATATTTTAAAGTTCCCTGAAAAAAGTTTCTCCCAAATGTTTTTGCAATACTCTGACCTCTCTTTCAAGTAGCAGGAGACACATATTATTGCATTATTTGCTAACCCCTATGCTGTTGCCAAAGATTTCTTACAATAGAGTCTATTCAATTCTAGTATAGTAACTTCGAAAAGTAATTTTTAAATCACTGTACTGTACCCTTTAAAGTACCCTTTAGAAACAATATTTTCTTTGTGTGATCTATGCATTTGTACAGGGAAGCATTTCCTACCAACTATATCACAAGCTTTTTAAAGATATAAATTATGTATTTTCTTCATAATTTGTATTTTCTGGCAGATGTCATATAAATAGGTATTCAGAAAATAGTTGTTGATTGTTCAATATTTATAAAATATGTTAAGAGTACATATTACTAACTTCTGTGATTACTTAGTGGCATTCATATTGTAGACAACCCTGAGAGATTAAAACTATTCATCCTTATTATTTGAGAGAGGACCATATCCTAGCCCTCTCATTATTGTCATGCCAGGTTTATTGTTTCTGAGATCCATGATGCTTAATGAAATCTTGTTGAATGTTTGAGATCTGAACTGAAGTGGCTTAAAAAATCCTCTTAATTTTTTTTCTACATTTAACTTCTGAGCAGTCATCTTTTAAGGATAGTTTTCTTTTCTTAAAAAAATATATATTTTATTGATTTTTTTTACAGAGAGGAAGGGAGAGAGATAGAGAGTTAAAAACATCGATGAGAGAGGAACATCAATCAGCTGCCTCCTGCACGCCCCCTACTGGGGATGTGCCCGCAACCCAGGTACATGCCCTTGACTGGAATCAAACCTGGGACCCCTCAGTCCGCAGGCCTATGCTCTATCCACTGAGCCAAACCAGTTTCAGCAAGGATTGTTTTCTTGATGCAACTAAGGTAGAGGGTAGTAAACTCCAGAGCTCAGAAGATGGGCTCAGGTTAGCCAGTCTTCTTGGCTTTTATTAACGTGACCAACACAGAACAGCATAAGGGTAGGTAGTGATAGCAGTTCATCTCCTGCTTCCTTCTTGATACACAGTTACCAAAAAAATACATTCCAATAAGGGGAGAAGATTTTAAAGCAACAACTGAGGGTAAAAATCTTTTGACCAGGCATATATAAGGGGAAAAGAAAACCCTGGAGTAGGAATCAAGTCTACTGGAGTCTGTTATTCATTGTTTATATGATTGTGGACAATTGCTTACTTATCTATTTCTCGTCTGTCAGGTATCTGTAATAGCTTAATTGTCTCAAACTGCTATGAATATATCAAAAGAATATATAGCTCAAAATCCTGTATGAAGTACAAAGCACTTAAAAAAATAGGTAAAATACTTTTTGAAACCTAGCTATCAGAGCCAATCATTTTTCAGAAAAGGAAAAGAGCTGCCCAACTGGCATGGCTCAGTGTTTGACCTATGAACCAGGAGGTCACGGTTCGATTCCTGGTCAGGGCACATGCCTGGGTTGTGGGCTCGATCCCCAGCGTGACTTGCAGGAAGCAGAAAATCAATGATTATCTCTCATCATTAGTCTTCCTATCTCTCTCTCCCTTTTTCTCTGAAATCAATAAAAAATATATATATATTTAAAAAATAAAAAAATAAAGGAAGGAAAAGAGCTTTAAGAGGGGGCCTTCAGTGTGCTGGTGAACAACTATGGCCTCTGTTCTGAGGGATCCTCGCAGGCCTGGCCCTGAGCAGGCAGGCTCAGCCTGCAGATCACGGGTTCAGGGAAGTGGTGGAGTCCAAGAAGAGAAGACATCTAAAATCGAAGGCCTACCACTCCTCAGGAAAGTTCAAATCCCCCTAACCCCGCTGGCCAGCGGAACCTGGAACACTAATATGGCTCTGAGACGTTCTGCTGCTCAGTCTGCTGCTCACAGAGGCATGCTTCCCTGAGGGTCGCAGACCTGTGCAGGAAGAGCAATACCCAATTGAGGAGTGTGAAAAGATGGCCCACTGAAAAGGTCTGTTGCCAAATCACAGGCCTTGACTTCTTGAAGAATTTGTACCTGACCAGCTGGTTCCTCCACTCCATCAGGCCTATCTACAGTAAAGACCACACCTGGAATAAGGTGGGCATGGCCTCAGGATCACACTTCCTGAAAGGCAACTTCTCCTTCTCATAAAGGAGAAATACATCATTTAGTGCTGCATCTTTGAGCAGAGGGCTTCCTGAGACCCTGGCCATCACTTTCCTGCTCTCCCGCCCCATCCTACCAGGGTGGCCAGGCTCATCCAACATGAACTCAGGAGTGGCAGTGGGACCACCTTCACTGGCCTTAGCCTGCCAGCAGCAGTGCTGGGAGCTGGGGGCAGGCAGGCCTGTTGGGTTCCTTGGCAGCTCCAGTAAACTCATGACTGGTTGGGACTGTACTCTGTTGTAGAGGGCAGGAGTTTTGGGGAGTAAAGTTATTATTTATGAAAAATACCTTATTTCTCTGAACTTTACAAACTATCTTATGAACTTTGCCTATACTTTTTAAGATCTACTTTGTAATAGTAGTAGTTCCTTTTAATTCTTAATTTCTTACTCTTTATGTATACTAGTACACATGTGTCTTAACCCAGGCCCACTCAGTCAGAAGTCTGGGGATAGGGCTCAGCAATCTGTGTTGTAACAAGCCCTCTAGGTGATCTCTTGAAAGCTGAAGTTTGGGAAACACTGGATACATGTAAGGGCCAAAGGAAAGTAAAATGTAAAGGGTGACCATTAAAAATCTGATGTGAGCAACTGGGTGAATGTTGGGACCATATCTGTAGGTAATGAACACTGGGGGTAGGGCTGATTGGAGAACAAAAAATCAATGTACACACATTCACCTTTTAAGAAATTCAAGACTTCAGGAAGTTAAGTGATTGCTCCAAATCCAAACTGCTGAAAAGAAACATCAATGGTTTTGTAGGGAGAGTGAAAAATCATCTATCTCATTTTCAGTCTATTTGTGGGTCATGCTTTGATTATTCTTTAATATTTATCTCAAGCACCTACCTATCACAATGCACTTTGTGATGCCAGTACTTATTTATTGACTTCCTAGAGGTGCCTAATGAGATACTTTCTTTACATGTTTACATGAAAACAGATGTTGTTCAGCAAGAAAACAAGGAAGAAAATGCTTTCCAGAATAGTTATGACTTAGGGAATTACCTGAAGCTGACCTCAAACTTTTTGTGACATATTTGGCACTCTGGATCCAGTAATTTTCAGTTGTAAACTTAGGCTAAGCCAGATGGTGTTTGTGTAGCTCTTATCTTCTCTCCCTTACCCTGTCCTCTTATTGGAAAAAAAATTCATGTGGTTGGGTTGACCTCATTTTCAAAAACTTTTATGGTACCCATTTTACGGTGCTGATCAATATGGGGTCCATAGAAGGAAGAATAAGACATATTATCTGCCCTTGAAAAATGAAAGAGACTTAAGTTAAAGCAAGTGATGTAAGACTTATCCTGACCAAAAGAACAACCCTAGTTCTGGTACAAAAGATCCTAACATGGGGACTTGTCGTTGGGGTGCTAGTCATGGGGTGCCGTGTCTCTCTGCACTGTGCTCCTGAGATGCAACAGTGGTCTACCAAGCTCTGATGGACTCATTCCAGTAAAGCTGCCCCTGGTCTAACAGGCATTTTGGCCCAGGACTTGCAAGCTAGGCGTCAACACTGTCATTTGTCAGAGTTAGACACAGTACTGCTGATGGTGTTATTTCCTCTGCCTGGTTTCTCACTCTCAGCACTTAACTTGCTTGAAATGGTAATGTGTGATCTTATGCCATCCACATCCTTTTGCCCTCCTGCTTGCCAAGTCTGCATTTTCCAGCTTTTTCTCCCCGTGCCCTCCTAAAATTAAATGAATTACCTATTAAAAAAACAAAAGCAAAAACAAAAATAAAAAAACAATGAAAATCCCCACCTGATTTACAATTGCCCTGTAACCCTGGTCATAGAGAGGACAGCAAACTTTTGCCCGCTATCTACCCAATAATGCTTAATACGGACAAAGTAACTCCAATTGTTCCCTTCTTTCTGGGTTGACTTTTTTTTTTTTTTTTTAATTTCTGATTTTTTTTTTTTCAGGGAACTTACTAAACTGTTTCATCTACAGAAGATTTTGTTTAAATATTTCATTAAACATATTTGCAGCCTGAGAGAGTGAATGTTGAATTGAAAACCAGTTTGGTTTTCAGTTAATTTTTTTTAATGCCTGGCAGCTGGAATACAACGCTGGAACGCTGACACTGTATTATTTAAAATAGCATTGCCTGTGAGGCTAGGGGAAGCTATTTAAGACAACCCTCAAAAAAGCCAGTGAAATAATAGCTGAAGTTATGTTATGTCAGCCAATTCCTCAGCATGGAACAGCATGGTGAAGCCAGAGTTGTTGTCCTTCATTGAGACATAAAATCTATATCTTGATCCCATGGTATAGGAATTGTACCCATGGGCAGTGTGCTTTCATCCAGTGTGTTGACCTGAGGTCGGTTTGGATGGTTCTACTTTACCTTTTCAATATGCTCACAGTTTCGCTTTGATATCATCAGAGTCCAGTTTTTGAAAGGGCTCTGGGGTTGTCCTTCTATATATAGTTTATACATCAAAAAGAGATAGGTTTAGTTATTAGAGTGACCAACAGCAAACCTATTAAAGAAGTGTCAAAGTGGCAAAGGGATCTATAGTCTTTTTATCTGGTAAATTATTTGTAAGTCATCATTTGTCTTAAAATGAAAGGTAACTTTCATTTAGGTAATTATTCAGCAACCTACCAGCTCTTTCTGCACAAATGGAGGGACTCCTCTTACTCATTTCCTTCGTTACATGCTGGGGTGTGGGGGAATCATTAGACCATGTGTGAAGGTGGTTGGAGTGTGGGGGACAACAACGTAACAATTAAGTTAGAAATTCCCGCCTGCCATTCCATGGCCATGGTCATGTCTCCAGAGGATAGCAAAGCTTTGAATCTTTAAAATGGAATAATACTTGTTTTACCCATCTCACAGGATTGCATTATAATCCAATAAAATGTCTATATGTAAGTGTCTCCTTTGTAGCGAGTGAGGTGAGCCATATATAGCATATCCGATATAATAAAACCCTAATATGCAAATCGACTAAACAACAGAACACTATGATGTGCACTGACCACCAGGGGGCAGATGCTCAATGCAGGAGCTGAACCCTTTTGGTCAGTGCACTTCCACAGGGGGAACACTGCTCAGCCAGAAGCTGGGCTCATGGCTGTTGAGAGCCTCTCCTCCTTCTGCTGCAGGCGGGTGGTAAGGAGTGAGGGGCCCCGGACTGTGAGAGGGTGCAGGCCAGGCTGAGGGACGCCCCCCACCACCACAGTGCATGAATTTTGTGCACTGGGACTCTAGTCTATAATGATTCTATAATAATAAAAGCAATATGCTAACTAGACCGGACAGCCGAACAACCTTCTGGTTGTCATTCTGGATGTCCTTCCAGACAAAGCTGTGGTGGTAGGGCCCAAGGTAGTTAGGGGAGATCAGGCAGGCAGGTGAGTGGTTAGGGGCAATCAGGCAGGCAGGCAGGCCAGCAGTTAGGAGCCAGTGGTCCCGGATTGCTAGAGGGATGTCTGACTGCCAGTTTAAGCCCAATCCCCTGTGGGATCGGACCAGGAATCAGGCCTAAACTGGCAGTAGGACATCCCCCCAAGGAGTCCCAGATTGCAAGAGGGTGCAGGCTGGGCTGAGGGACCACCCCCCCACCCCCGCCCTCCAGCCTGTGCAAGAATTTCATGCACCGGGCCTCTAATTTTTTAATAATTTGATATGTACCTAAAAAATACAAATACACACAAACTGTATAAGCAGAAATGGGCCTCAATAATGTCATGATTATGAAATGGAGTTTTCTTTTAAGTTTTCCCCACCACCTTTTGGCTCTCTCTTCTCTGCTGTTGTCCTCCTAGTTATGTAAAATGCCTACTTCAGTGAGCCCTACCCCAGCAGGACCTCATGCTGCTGTATCCATTCCCAAATTCTGTATAAGAGGAACTGCTCTTCCGTGATAAACTCAAGAGACAATTACTTTCATCCTTCCCCTCCCTAAAGCATACATATTTTTGGTGGTCCCAGATCAATCTTAGATTAAATGGTTGTCACAATACAACTCTAACCACCCTGTTTCTCTACTTTTAAGATGTTTTGTAAAATGTTAACATTTCTTAAATGGAGAGATATCTGTTAAATAGTTTGTTTCTCTCCTACCATCAATTGTTTTAAAATTGATAATATTCCTTAAAATCAAGGGAGTCTTGGAATTGGAAACACAGTACATATAGTTCAGAAAGAATTTGAAAAGTATAGCATTTATTTTTGGCAGGTGATATAATCACAAATTTACATATAAAGTAATAAACAAGTAGAAAATGAAATATCTTTCTTCTCAATCTATCCCTCCCACTGGTACCTCTCCCCAGAGGCAATACCATTTGCATATGGGTTGGCAAAATAGGCTTCTAGTTCCTTTGGAAAATAATATAATAATTGAAAAATAATAATATAAAAATAAACTCACAACTATAAACTTACTTTTGCCCATCCTACTGTAGAGTATATATCCTTTTCATTTTTCTTTCTTTCCTTTTATATTTTTACCTTTTTAAACACAAATAACATAGAATATTTGTATACATTTTGTGTGTGCAGACTATATCTTAGAAGTTTTTATTATCACTGCATATATGGTATCATTGCTCTTTCTAAAGACTGCATATTATTCCAGTTTATGAATTTAATAAATTTTATACAATCTTCACAGAATTTGTGCCAGTTTTTTTCTTCAACTACATATGAGGCCTCAGAATCCTACATCCACAGTGTAGTATATCAAACTTGCCAAAGTTTTTTTGTAAAGTAAATATAAAAGACACTTTCTATGTGTCTAAATTTGTGTGTGTGTGTGTGTGTGTGTGTGTGTGTGTGAGAAATGGTCAAATGTCATTTCTTTGACTAATTTATATTGACTTGTCAATCTTTTTTATTTATATATTACAAAAATTAGCCATTTGTCTGTGAAATGAATTGTAACTTTTTCCCCAGGTTTAATTATCGATGTATATGGTAATTTTTGTTATGCAGAAAAATTGAAATATTAGGTATTTGTATTAACTAATCTTTCCATTTGGGGTTTGTTGTGATAATAAAAAGTGAAATTTTCACTTTTATTTTATCTATATTTTTATACCTAAAAGATACATTCTTCTGGAATGTTATAAGATACCCTATGGTGTCTTAATTAGTGGAGATTTTCGTTTAAACACACAGTTTGGTTGAAATGTGAATATTTTAGTTTTAAAATACAGCACCTGTTTCTAATGTCACATGACTTAAGTGAATAGAAGTAAAAAAGAATGGGCCATCTGCCATCGTGTGCCTCTTGGTCTTGGCCTTAAGTTGGTCAGGGAGGAGGAAGGGGAAATTAAGTAGAAGTGAGGGGGAGGAGACATCATTTAGGTGTTAGAATAAAAACAGGGGCAAATGTTTTCATTCTTCTCCATTTTTACCTCCATAGAGTGACCTTTAAAGCATTCATTAGTTAAAATCTAATTTGAAGTGTTTCAAATATACAGTAACATTTCTCCACATTCCAGAATAAGATTAACATTTAAAAAATAAAATGGAATGAGAAGAAAATTAGAGTGTGTTTCTCAGTTTGGTAATTCTACTTGTATATATTAGAGGATTAATAACCTTTCACTATTTAAACCTTAAAATACTTTGTAAACACTCAATAAGTAAGTTATTAAACCTTTACTGAAACCTTGAGATACTGGAAATTTTGAAAATCCCTTTTCATGGGTTGAAAATTTTCCATTTTAAAATAAGATAAAAGCTGGTGTTCTTCCCCTACTCAAGTTTATCTTTAATAAAGTCATTGCAATATATTTATTAATTTTTCTTTAAATTTTTACTATTTTGAAAGTATATTTTATGTATAAGAAAGTAATTATCAATGCTGGCATAAAGAATAAGTTAAATAAGTTTCTACTTTAGAATATTAAAGAAAGTCAGTATAGGAGTTCTTCCATTACACTGTATGTAGGATATATATTTCAAGATCCCCAGTGGATGCCTGAAACCACAGAGAAGTACCAAACCGTATATATATTCCTAGGCAGACATACTTTTTTACTTAAAGAAAGCACTTTAGGGCTTATCTTTGGCATATCTGAATTGCCAGCATCACTATTCTTGTTCTTTGGGGCCATTGTTAAGTAAAATAAACAAGCACTGTGATACCTCCACAGGCAATCAGGTAATGGAATGGGCACTGAGTGACTCATGATTATTGGGTTGGTATCATAAACAGAGAGGAAATGCTGAACAAAAGGATGACTCAAGTCCTGGGCAGAACAAAGCAGACAGCATAAGATTTCATCATACTTCTCAGAATGGTGTGCAATTTAAAACTTACAAATTGTTTATTACTGGATTTTTTTATTTAACATTTTCAGACCACAGTTGATCACAGGTAACTGAACCACAGAAAGCAAACCACAGATAAGGGGCACTACTGTAAATATAATTTCTTATTCTTAAACATTATTAGACGAGATCTGCAATGTATTATTAAGTGTTGGGTATTAGATGGCAACCTGACATACTGCCATAAAATATATAAGCTAAATAAGTGAAGAAAACATGACAGTGACTAAGTAACTTGAAGAAATGCCACAGATAGTTTGTTACAACCATATCCAGTGATCAAATGTGATTTAAAAAAAAAAGACCCATAGAATTTCAGAAAGGATAACTGTTAAGATTAGTTTGTTCAACTGCATTAACGTGAACAGTGTGCTGGATATTTTAGCATAGTAGAAAGGAAAGAACATTGCATTCCAGGTGAAAAAATCCAGAAGGAAATCCTAATTCTATTAATTTTCAGGCTCAGTTTCCTAATTTGTAAAAAGTAGCTAGTTTGCTGGGAGAGAACCCCTTCTAGACCACTTTGGCTAGCTGATAAATCCTATATAAACCCAGAAATAATGTCATAAAATGCTTATATTAAAACACACAGGATTACAAGGGAAACCAATTATATCAAATTTCAGTTATTTAAGTATTAAAGCACACACATTTTTATTTTAGTAGTATGTAAGCTTTCTAAAACTAACACATTAAACAACAAAATTCAGCAAAGTATCTCATAACTGTCATCTTTTCAAATTAGGGGTGAGTTATTCACAACAATTGAAATATGATTTTTAAATACTTTAGAAACTTGTCAATGTGTCTTGGTATTGCTCCTCAACCAGTGCAAAATTTGATTTAATTTCTTTATATTCACTCATATGATCATTTACTGTCAGGTTTTCCTTTTAGCCTAAAAGGCAGCCTTAGGATTGAGGTGGTGATTTCATTTGAGGTCTTCAAGAGACTTGTGATAGAAAATTAAACAAGGAACATAACTACAATCTTTGCCTGAACTTGCTTATTTTATGAAGTGGAATAAAAATGCTTATTATCAAACATTAAGTATGGAGCATTTTGAACTCCTTGGATGGAATACTCAATTTGAATGTACCCGGCCTTGTAAATAGATTTTAAAAATTAATTGACCCGTGCAAATTTGTTACTAACCTTCTCTCTCTCATGGTGACTAACTTCTAGTAAAATGGAGGAAATTGATATTTATTCCTACTTCCATCTCGGACATTAGTGCTTATAGGGGTTGATTAGATCACTATTAACTGATATAGATCTATTATAATTCACTGAAGTGCTATGTGGGAAAACAATTCACATTAGGGTAGAATATAGATTTAGGATCACTTGAGGCTTGTGAATTTAGCCTAAATTTTAAAGTAAGGAATAATAAAAAGATTTAGAGGACAGGGTTTCTGTGTCAGGAATGTTTTGCTCCTAAGGGAAATCCCTACAGGGGACTAGGGGGCAATTACAGTCTACAAAATGGGTTCTTTTTATCCTGACTATTTTACTCTGAAGCTAGATAGAAACAAAAGCACAAAAGAATAAAATAGACACAGGGTTGAGGGTCACATGTTTCCTCTCCTCATCAGTGGTTAAATCAGGAGTGTAGGCAATAGAAAATGAGGTGGGAAGAGAGAGAGAGAGAGAGAGAGAGAGAGAGAGAGAGAGAGAGAGAGAGAGAGAGAGAGAGGCTGATGTGGTAAGTCCTCTCTCTGCAGGATTTTACAGAGACACACTGGCCTCAGCTGATAAGCAACAGGGCCCACAAAGGCATTTCAGGGAACCCTGTGTTGTTCCTGAAGGTTCTAATTTTGAAATGATTTTCTTGAAGCTTATACCTTTCATGTGGGCTTAACTCGGACATGAGGCTCAATATCCAACTGTATCCAGTTATAGGCTCAGTTATCCCATGGGCCACACAAACCTGTTTTTCACGCTGTATCCTCTCTCCGTAAATAGTACACATGTAGCACCACAGATGCGGTTTAACAGCCCTAATCTTCAAAATATAATTTGAAAACAATTCTAGATAATGACCACTCTGTTGCTGTCTTAGTTGGTTTATCAAAGGAGTTTATATAAGAACAAGGTGGTAATATGAACCTTCAGAGACAAAACTTTTCAATAAATGAGTCAATAAAAGCAAGCCAGATTAGAGAAAAGAATGCATAAGTATTTTAGTGTATATCATCTTAAAGGTTGAATATTGCCTATTTGGCTTGTCAAAAATCATAAAACATGGAGGAAATGATGTAATCATTACATCAAGGTGTTATAGAACATGGAATGCAATGAAAATGTTAAAGCTGTATAATGGAAGTAGCCATGACAAGCAGAGAATAGAAGATAATTTGTACTGGCTTCAGATAGAATGTCCTGAACCAATTCCAAGATGAGGGTGATTAAGAACTGATCTTTGTGTAACTATTACATTAAACAAAGAGCACAAGTGTTGATTGGAATGGGGCCACTGTGCCATCTTAGGAACTCACATATATGGAAAGCTAATACTTTTTGTCAGAGGGAAGCTATAATAGTTATGGCTGAATAAAAATAATATAAATACTAGAGGCCCAGTGCATGAAATTCGTATACTGGGGGGAGTGTCCCTCAGCCCAGCCTGCACCCTCTCCCATCTGGGACCTTTCGGGGGATGTCCGACTGCCAGTTTAGGCCCTGTGGGATGGAGCCTAAACCGGCAGTCGGGCATCCCTCTCACAATCTGGGACTGCTGGCTCCTAACCACTCACCTGCCTGGCTGCCTGATTGCCTCTAACCACTCTGCCTGCCAGCCTGGTAGCCCCCTAACCATTCCCCTGCTAGCATGATCACCCCCAACTCCCCTGCCCTACAGGCCAGTCGCCCCCAACTGCCCTCCCCTGCTGTCCATCTTGTGATGATGTGGGGCGGCCATCTTGTGACATGAGGGCAAGAGGGTCAATTTGCATATTACCTCTTTATTATATAGGATTATATTCATACAAATAATATTTATGTTATTTTAAAAATTTTAATTCTTTCACAGAAACATATTGTAGAATTTAAAATTGTTAATTTTTGAGCCATGTAATTCTTCTTTGAGAAAACAATTTATTTAAGGAATGTTGACATTTGCAGTGGATATTAAGAATTATGTAGGCAAAATAACATTAAAAACAAATCTATATTTTTATTGAGGTTAAGTAGAATATATATGATGTCTCAAAAAGATATAGATGTGGCTACAGTAAAGGCAAAGTAGATCACTTAAAAGATTATTAATTTCATTGGCTAGACATCTGGGGAAAGAAAAGACTAGATTCCATGAAATCTTTTTTAATAATATAAAAGGAGTACAACTGTTTAGGTTTCACAAACTCAAATGCCTCTGACCACCATTTGAATGAGTGAAGCAGGCTGAGTGTGACACTAGTGATGAGACATTGGTCAATGACTTGCCTGACCAAGACATTTAAGTTAAATTTAAAAATATTCATTCTGGCTAAAGAAATACCTTCCCAGGACCCAGTTTTTTCAAACAGCTGGATCTCTCAATACTACTTGGTATTTTTAAAATGATATACTAGTAAAGTAATTTTTGTAGTTTTTTTGTTTTTTTGTTTTTGTTTTTCTGCTTTTCATTATCTAGTACTAAGGGTAGCTCTTCTTTGGAAATATTTAATATCTTACCTGAATGTTTCCAGGTTTAAAACCTCTAGGATTCTTCACCCCAGGAGACTATCAAGAAGTTAAAAAGGGTTAACTCTATTTTCAGAAAAGCGGGCTTTCAAAAGAAGCAAGTTAGTGAGAGTAACCATAAAAAGCATTAAGTTGATACTGATTAGACTATATGATAGAACTCTCTTTTTACTTTCTATTTGAAAAGTGCTTAATTATCCAAGATACTTGTAAATAACTTAAGCTGATACCTTGCCTTGTTTATAAATACTCAAGGTCTCCATTCTAATTGATTTTAATTTGTTACAAAGATCTTTCTATTAGACTCTCAAAGAATATTGGATAGATCTTGAAACATTATTATGGGTTTGAAAAATCTAGCATTGTACTTGAAAAGTTGAAAAAATTTGCTCTATGAATATTCAACAGCATATTTCAAATATTTGCATGTATTATATTTAAAAGTATTTTTGAAATTGTATCATGCCAAAGAAGCATGGGGAGGGAGGTTGAAGCATCCATTGATTTTTGACTCATTGGCAAATGTGTATGGAGGATATACAGGTTGGGGCAAAAGTTATACTTGTGACCATGTGAATCAGTTTATTCTTGTATTACTAATTATTAATTACTAGAGGCCCAATGCACGAAATTCATGCAAAAGTAGGCCTTCCTTCCCCCAGCTGCCAGCACTAGCTTCCCTTGCAGCCTTGGCTTCGTCCAGAAAATCATCTATAAGAAGCCTGGTCTAATTAGCATATTACTCTTTTATTTTTATAGATTGTATTACTTTCCATACAAACAACTGTACTATCTGCCTATTAGACATGGTGTTCTCATGTTATTGCTCACTTCCATTTGTTTTGCATGCTAGACAACTCTTAGTGTAAGAAATAATATCCTATCTCCTTATATATTTCCCCAGAGGTTGTTGATGTCCCACAGAGTTGATATCATATATTTCTCAAATGTGCGGAAATATGCTTTTAAGAAGAAATGGAGAAAATTCCTTCTGTGTTTTCCAAAAAACATATTTAGAAGAGTGGAATTGTATACTATCAAACCATCCTTTAGATTTAAATTAATGGTAAAACAAAAAGAACAATAAAACTGAACCTTTTTAAAGGACTCACATTATTTAAAAATATTTCAAATTAAAATTATGATGGTTTATAATAATTTTGTGATAAAAAAATGCTTTTGAAGCAACGAAAAAAAGCAGTTAGATTTAGGCCAGCCCTAGTCACACTTGGTGAGCATCAGAGTCCAGAATCATAGAAGAGTGTTACAACACAGATTCCTGGCTCCATCCTGGAGGTTCCCATTCAGGAGGGCATGGGCGGAGCCTGAGCATCTGTATTTTGAATAAGTTCCTGGGCGACATCCATGCTGCTGACCTATGGACCACACTTGGGAGTGGCTTTGATTTAGAAATGCCCTGAGAAGCTGAGTTCGTGCTAACCATGTAAATTATGTTTTTCAGAAAAATAATCTCAACTGTTTCAGAAGAACGCAGTGCCCAGAAACCAATGTCAGTTCCGTACAGATACAAGGTGATGCAGATTATTTCATCAACCACCTTGGGGTTCCCAGTGTGCACTTTGCTTATGAGGACATCAAATCATTACAGGTAATTATTTCTAAAATATGCACCCCCGCCCTACACACCCAATACAGCAGACATGCAGAATTTGATTTTATCCTATTTGTCTTTCTTATCAACTAGGTCACTATAGGAAGCTGCTTCGTTTAGAGAGTTATTCTTGTTATTCAGGGGCTTTGTAACAGTATTTGAAAACTCTTTTCAGTAGTGTTGAATTCAATTTAAAAAGATTTATATTTTCACTCACATTTTCACAGTGTGCTTGGCAACAAGAAATTTGCAGTAGTTGCATTAACATCAAAACATAATTGTAATCTTCCGTATTTGCAGAAACAGATGACATGTGCAATAGATTCTCTTCTCCTTGCCCCAGGGGAAAATGCATTTCATGTGCTGTATATTAATGTGTCTTGCGGATTCGCTACCCAAAGTTTGCCTTTCTAAAAAGATACAACTTTTTTAGTGAAGATAGTTTCCCCCAACCCAAAGAGTATCACATAAGCATGATTCACCATGATTAAGTCTGTGTTTATCCATCTAGTGGACTGCAAGCATTTTCATCTGTCTCAGAATTGTGTCACAGGAAATTGTTTTTCTGTAGGTATAAACTAGTTGTGATATTTTATTTTCTTTTAAAAAATTGTGCTTGCCTTTTGGGGAGTTCTTTAAAAGCATCCGGGGTAGCCTGATTGAGGTAATTTTTACATTAACTAAATGGTGGCTGGAAATAGAGTAAAACCTGCTTTGTTCCACATTCATAAATGTCCTTGAACATTTGTATTTAAATTATATTTATAGACTAAACTTCTGGTATTTAATGTCTCAATATCTATTGGCTTTTAGCAATACTTACCTCTGTGTTTCTCTGCACAGACCTTAACTCCTCTGTAAACAGCTGATATACATCTAACATTTTAAATTCATGGAGGGAGAAATTCTGGGTGAATCCTATTGTGATGAGATAAATTCTTAGGCAATACAAAAATAATTTTTATGATTTATCTGCTTTTATAATTTTGGGTTTTCATATGCTATTGTTGTTTGAACATGAGGTACATGTGTAGCAGTATCTTTTCTTTTAGACAAGTCCACGGTCTATACTTTAATACAATCTATGTCTTAAGAAATAACTCATTTTTATTTTTCTGCGTGATATTTTACAATATCTCTTTATCATTTCCCCATCTCAGCTCATCCAACTCCTGTCATGTCAACACATTGAATGGTGGCTTTTATTCAATACAGGTCTGATTCATCTTGGTTGAGTTTTAAGCCAAGAATTTAGAGAAGCAATATAGGATAGCCATATGAATGGGACTAATAGTTGATTCCCGACTTTGATACTTATTTGATACTTATTAGAAACATGATTTAACTTCTTTCAGCATTATTTTAGAAATGAGGAAGCATAGCATACTTATGAATAGGATAAATGACACTATGCATGTAAAAAACATAGTTAATATTGAACATGCAATAAAGCCTCTATCAATCATAGCTATCATCACAATTATTATTGCCCAATTGTAGTTCCAAAATATTAGTGGGAGAATTTTTAAAACAATTAGGTAAGAACAAGTAGAAGGGAAGAGAGAGCTTTTGTAAACTGTTAAGGAAAACAAGCTTCTGAGGCAGAAGAGGTGGCATTTGATAAGGATCAGCTGGAGGATCTGAGGTATCAGTAGAAAGAAGATTTGGAAACCATTATCAGTGACGTTCTCAGAAGGTACTGTTATCACTGAAACTCCTTTGGATAAAGTATACCTACTGGCTTAGTCTAAATGAGTCAATTAGTGTTTCAAATTATACCTGGACTGTCTAACTTCCATCAACAAAATAATCCTATCTATACTAATATAAGGGTAATATATTAATTAGACCGGGAGACCTTCCAGGAGACCTTCTGGACGTCCTTCCAGACAAAGCCATGGTGGCGGGGCCGAGGCAGAGGCAGTTAGGGGCAATCAGGCCAGGAGGGGAGGGCAGTTGGGGGTGATCAGGCTGGCAGGGGGCAGTTGGAGGCAAACAGGCCAGCAGGGGAGGCCAGTTGGGAGAGAGAAGGCCAGCAGGGGGCCAGTTGGAGATGAGCAGGCCAGCAAGGGGGGCAGTTGGTGATGAGAAGGCCGGAGGGGGAGCAGTTGGGGCCAAGCAGGCTGGCAGGCAGAGTGGTTAAGGGTGATCAGGCAGGCAAACAGGTAAGTGGTTAGGAGCCAGCGGGCCTAAACCAGGAGTTGGACATCCCCTGAGGGGTCCCAGATTGGACAGGGTGCAGGCCGAGCTGAGGGACACCCCTCCCCCAACCCATGCACAAATTTAATTGGTTCTGATTGCCGGCCAGGCCTAAGGAACCTACCCATGCACAAATTCCATGCACCAGGCCTCTAGTTTTTATTATATTTCTCCAATAAGTAATTAAAAGAGAATCCCCTATGCTTTATATTATAACAGATGATGTTGTTTCTATTGCTTTGGCATGGGACATTTTTAAAAATGGATTTGTCCCTTATAAATATGAATGCTCAAGATGAGATAATTTTGTGTGGTGAACTCTCCAAAGAACACATAACTTTTGCTTTCAGTGTTAACCTATAATAAGTATTTCTATATATTAAGAGGAGTTATGAACACTGAGAGGCTTTATCCATGATATAAAGATTTATTTTATGTCAATTAGTAAAGTAGATAAAAATTTAGAGGTTTTTCATGAGTTTGAAAGTAGATTAAAAAATATAATGTATACTATTTATGTATTATATACTATATGTTATACACTTAATGTAATATCTAAGATAGTATCTACCACCTATGAGTACTTACTGTGCTATGTCTTTTTGTGTCATCTCATTTAATACAGTATCCCTATCAGTCAGCTATTATTAACACTTTTTTTGGTGCTGTTGTAGATGAAATTAAGTTTAAAATCTAATTACTTTTTAAGGTTATAAAACTAATAAATGGCCAAGACAGAAGTTGACCTCAGATCTGTTTAACCGTAAGCTCATGTTCTCAAAGATTACACTAAAGATCACACGTTAGAAGCCCAAGGGCAAGATCTAGTCTGCAGATATATTTTATTTGCTCTGCACTTTATTGAAAAATTGTATTCTGGAAACACTGATTCTTTTTCCCATGGACACAATCGTCTAAATTGTGCAATACTCACTGGCTTGCAATTTTCTTTATTAAAGAATCTGCCATATTGTTTGTTCTAGAATGCAGTTAAGAATAATATTGCTTCAACACCTGTTTCTATAAAAAAATTGAGACATGAATGATCAACCTAAAGGGCCACATGGTTTACCAGACTTGTGTAAACCATATCACCTGCCTGCACCCTGTAACAACTATGTTCATTATGTCTACATTCATATCGAGTAAAATAGTTGAAGTAGATAATTATACCATTCCTTTCAGTTTAAAAATTGTACATGTATTCTAAGTGAAGCTAATTTTATGATTTTGCTTATATTTTTGAGAAAGTATTTGGGTGATTATGATGCAAACCTTCATATATCTGCCATATTTTTAATCCAGCAAAATTAATTATGAATCTCTTATATTCAATTTAAAAAAGTGAATAATGATTACAGAAAAAATATTTAACTGTAAGAAAATAAACTAATGCCATAACTCCCACTTTTTTATGGAAATAAGGGCCATTATTAGTTTTAAATTATATTTTGATTAAACATGACATTTTTAAATCTCTATCTCAGATATCTCTTGTCCATATTCTCATCAGTGCCTTTTTCCCTATAGCTTCTCTGGATGCTAATATATTGCATAAGATTGCTTGAAAGCACCTTTCACCTATAGCTTTTCTTGGTGTCTTTCCTCTAATTCTCCAATAATTGAATTTCACAAATGCAAAGAAAACTATGGATTTTCCAAATATTAAAATCATTCCTTCTCATAAAATATTGTCCTGTTAATTGAAAAGTCTCTAGTTGTAAACTTCATTTAAATATAGTTTTCAATCTGTAAACATTGTTGCACCTGTTAGGAGAGGCATTCTGTGCAGACTAAATACAATGCAGAGATTGCTGAAAAGGAAATGAAAAGACAGATGCTTTCTGATTAAAAGTGCAATTTATGACAGGCTGGTGGTCCAATGCACATTTCTTCTGTCACTTAACAGCTGTTTCACATAATTTTTGTTCCAGATCAGTATATTTACTCTATAGAGTATGTCAGAGGTTCAGCCTTTTTCAGTTTATCAAAATATCAGTCCATGTACCAGCAAGCTGTATACCATAAATTCAAGCTCTGGTTCTTCACTCTGTTTAACCTTATATTTTTTGCTCTTCTGCTTTGAAACATTCTATTTTAAACCCAATTTACCTCTATAATGGAGGATTTAACATTTAGATGATAACGAGACAAAGGAGTATCATAACTTTTATACGGCATGGTTTCTTGCATGATTGTTTCAACATCATTTAGTAACCCAGCAACTGAGAACCAAGTAGCATAGGTGTTTTAAAACTCTTATTAATTCCTAAGTTAGATAATGTTGATTCAGTTTTGAGTCTTATGCAGCAGCATGTGTATGAATGTTTGTATGTGTGTAATTTTTTTCTTTATTGATTAAGGTATTACATATGTGTCCTTATCCCTCTATTCCCCCCCCCCCACTCATGCCCTCATCCCCCTGTTGTCTGTGTCCATTGGATAGGCTTTTATGCATGCATACAAGTCCTTTGGTTGATCTCTTCCCAATACCCCCACCCTCCCCTACCTTCTCTCTGAGGTTTGATGGTCTGATCAATGCTTCTCTGTCTCTGGATCTGTTTTTGTTCATCAGTTTATATTGTTCATTATATTTCACAAATGAGTGAGATCATGTGATATTTACTAGTATCTTTCTCTGACTGGCTTATTTGGCTTAGCATAATGCTCTCCAGTTCCATCCATGCTGTTGCAAATGGTAAGAATGCCTTCTTTTTTACTGCAGTGTAGTATTCCATTGTGTAGATGTACCACAGTTTTTCAATCCACTCATCTACTGATAGGCACTTAGGCTATTTCCAAATCTTAGCTTTGGTGAATTGTGCTGCTGTGAACATAGGGGTGCATATATCTTTTCTGATTGGTGTTTCTAGTTTCTTGGGATATATTCCTAGAAGTGGGATCATTGGTTCAAATGGGAGTTCAATTTTTAGTTTTTTGAGGAAACTCCATACTGTTTTCCACAGTGGCTGCACCAGTCTGCATTCCCACCAGCAGTGCACGAGGGTTCCTTTTTCTCCGCATCCTCACCAGCACTTGTCATTTGTTGATTTGTTGATGATAGCAATTCTGACAGGTGTGCGATCTAGACCACCAATTTACACCATACACAAAAATAAACTCAAAATAGATAAAGGACTTAAACATAAGATGGGAAACCATGAAAATATTAGAGGAATCCACAGGCAGCAAAATATCAGATATATGCTGAAACAATATCTTCACTGATACAGCTCCTAGGGCAATGGAAACTAAAGAGAAAATGAACAAATGGGACCACATCAAAAAATGTATGTGTGTAATTTAAAATTAATTAATTTTCAGATGCAATACAATAATGTACATGTACAGATTTTAGAGAAAAATAACATAGTTTACATGTTGATTCTTCATGTTTTATTCCACTGCATTAAAAAAAAGTTAGCATACTTGAATTAGAGATTATTCTCTTATTACTTTTCTCTTTGTAACTTGATCATTGTCATTGCTAATAGGTAATAACAGTTCAAAAGTCAGTTAAAAGCTCTTGACTTAATGAACCAAATAGTTATATATAACTTTGCTTAATTGCACTGATATTTTGCAGTATCTGATAGAATCTGCTTCATACTGATAACTCTGAAAATTAATGTCAGTTAGAAATAAAAGAAATGTGCCAATGAGAACCAGGTCAGACAGGGATTCTTTGTCTTCTCTCTAGTTCCCTCCTTTAGTTTTCTAAAATGTATTTTAGAAAAAGTACTTTCACTATCAATCAAAATATTATATTATTATTTTCTGACTTCATTTAAGCCAGAGGTTCTTGAACATTTTCTTCTAAAAACCAATTTATCCTCTAAAATTATCAAAGATTCTAAATAAAAGAGCTTTGTTTATGTGGCTAATATGTACAAATATGTATTAGGAATTAAAACTGAGAAAATATATGTATTTATTAATTCATTTAAAATGTCAATAATAAAGTTGTTATAAATTAGTATAATTTATTTTTATGACAGTGAATTATATTTCCCAAGACAAGAATATGTAAATTAGAAGAGTGGCATCATTATAGGTCTAATCTGTTGTTACATGTTGTTTTGAATGAAACATATAAAGCACTAAGTCTTACAGTCTTTTCATATAATGAAAAATATTTTTCTTTGATCCTACCCTGAAACTTGACAAGTATTCGTTTCTTAAAGGTTGGATTCAATGTGGAATCTGAAACGATATTCGTGAGCTTTTTGTACCCTCTGCACTTGTGAATGCAGAGTGAAAATGAGAGTGTGAAGGCATATAATGTCACTATTATCCTTTTATAAAAATAATTTTTATCTCAGGCACATTTGAAGTTTTCTGGACCATACTTGCTGAAATGCTGATTTGGAGAAATGAATGACCTTGGTTAAAAGAGCCCACTTTCTTCTTCATAACATCTGACAAGGTGTTCAACTTTGCTCTTTTTCAAAGATTTGAACTGTAATTGTCTATTCACCTGTGTGTGTCTTTTCTGGTCACCACTGTGTATGGCCAACCCATTCACCTGACAAACAGCATGAAGTAGGGAATATAACACTCTCATAAACTGTGATTCTACAAAGAATTCCACTTCTTAGAAGCCTTCCTTCAGAGGAGAAGGTTAAACCCCAATCAACAAATCAACAGTTCCAGAGCAGCCTTGAAAAGCTTTGATTGCATGGTATAGGAAATGCCTGTCACAGAGGGAGAGCTGTTAAAGTTGCTGCGTGCCTCCCAGAGCCTGAGGAGTAAACACAGGAAATTGAATATGAGACAGATATTGAAAAAACAAAGAATGGAGAAACTCCTAAGAGTCACATGGATAATTCAAAAGATCATACTTCAAATTGCCTAATATTTTGAAATGGCTGCAAGGAGGACATGATTCCCCTAGCTGTTGCCCTCACTTAGAAGTCTAAAGAAGAACATTTATTCCAAATGCCTATCTCGTTGGGTCAAAATATATAGCACATGCATTATACTTAACTCTAGTGATATTTTCAAGGATTATCTTGTGATCATCCCCTTTATCAGGCAACTTTTTTTTTATAATGAAGTTTTGGATAATTTCAGCAATAATTTACAGGTGGATTTAGTGTTAGGCCATGTTGTAAATTTGGCAGCATTTAAGTTAGGGAAAAAGGGTGAATCTGATGTGATTTATTCAGATATTTGTTACAAACCTATGCATTTGTTTAGCCAGCATTTATTAAGTACATGCTATAACCCAGCACATACTAGAAATGTGAAGCTGAGTAAAATATGCCACCCTTCTCTCAAAGTAGCCACAGTCCAGATTGGGACTCAGACATATAAACAATCAAATGAAGAAAGTATAGTTGAAGTTCTCTTAACTGACTTCCACTTAACTGACCTGTGGGGTTCATTGATCCATTGTGTTTTAAAGAAACGAAAACTGTCAATGAACCCCACAGGTCAGTTAAGTGGAAGTCAGTTAAGAGAACTTCAGATATCATTGCTGACATGTACACATAAGGAACTGTTTGACATTGAAACGAGGACTCAGAACTGTTGGACATTGAAATTGGGACTCAAACATTTTCTGTTATTATATGTTTATTTCTAGTCTGCAGAGGCAAGATTTTTTAAAGGAAAGAAAGGGGGAACAATAGATACAGAGGCAAAGAAGCATTGAACAGACTGTCAAACTATAGTGGGAAGGCAGGGGAGGTTGTGGGGTGGGGCTGTAAGAGATCAAATGAAGGTCTTGTAAGCATGCATATAAGCATAACCAATGGATACAAGACACTGCGGAGGGGAGGGGGCAGGTGAAGGCATGTACTGGGGGGTAGGGGAGGCCGGGCGTAGGTCAATGGCGGGGGGGAAGGAGACATATGTACTACTATTTGTAATACTTCAAACAATAAAAAAAAAGACTACAAAACAAACAAACAAACAAAAAAAACCACAATGATCCATGATCAAGACACTTTGAAATTCATCACAGTAAGATCTTTTTTGAATTTTTACATACTTGTGTTCTCACAGGTTCAGTGGTATGCTCTCTCAGAGTCAGCTGTACAGGATAGGGAAAACGTAGATTACAGTTGTAAGTATGTGAAACAGTATTTTTTATTGTATTATTTTCCAAACGATCAACTGTAAACCTACTTTTGCCCCATCCTATATTCTCAGATCTATGTGTGGTGCCCTTTGCATTTGTTATTAATAACCAGGTAATTTAATTACTTAATAAACTTATGAATAATGAGAATAAAATAAAATTACTTCTAAGAAATCTGTAGTGATAACACTCTAAAAGGTGTGTTGCTAATAAAGAATTGATGTGTAGTGGGCCAGGCTATTCTTAAAGACTGGGAATGATTGTAGTAATCTAGAAGCATTCTGCACTCAGTTTACTTCACAAATATCTATAATAATTCCACTTCAAATAAAAGGCAACTTGAAATGTAGATGCTGACTAAGATAAGAAAGAAATAATAGAACTTTATTCAACAAGCCAATGTTCAGGGAAAAAGCTTTGGTTTTTACATCAAAATATTGGCTAACACACACACATGCACTCACAGGTTTTAAATGAACATATAATATTTACATATGTATTAGTCCATTTCATGATAATTTAATTGAACCAGCTTCTACATAATTAACCAACCAACTTGTGGGACAAATTATATTGGCTAAGAAAGCTCTAGTACAAAGTGACATGATAGAGGCAGGGTGGTACCAATGGAAATTATATTTAACAAATACTCATAAAATATTTTTGGTTGGTATTTTTGTTCTAAGTCTTTTAATTATATTAATCCATTTAATTTACTTTTGAACTTATAACTAATACTTCTGTGGGAAATACTGGTATTACCATTTGTGTTAAAGATGAACCTGAGGTACAAAGCAGTCAAATATCATTTAAAACCTAGCACTCTAGCACTGGTCCCTGGGCTCTTTCCCCTTGTCTTATATTGTTTCTCAAAGCTTTCTACATGAAATGAAGTGGTTCTAAAATCCCATCTCCCACTACTTTCGAAGTCACTATAATGCTACGGAACTTAATTTTTATTTTTTCTAGTTTCCCATACAAAGGTTCTAAACATTTCAGCTTTGACCATCCTCAAAGTTAAGTAACAGTTGGAAGAGAATAATACTTCTTAACTGAATTTAATATGAACACATAAGTTATGTATATGGTAAAACTGGTATCAATGTTTTTATAGTAATTTTTATTATTTTTAAAGCAAATATAATATATAATTTTATTTTCAAATTAACTTTGAAAGATGAGGGGATAGACAAGTTTGTTTCTTTTAATTATAATGACAATGGCACATTTTTAAAAGTAGAATATCTTTACATCTAAAACCATTTTGGGAACAAATTTAGATGACATTTTCAAATGGTCAATTCAAATGTTAAGAGCAGTTTTGGTATCCATATGCTCTAATTATGAACTCCAAAAGAAAATTGCATATCTGGAGATAATACAGCTGTGGATGATGACTATGAATAAATTTCTTGTCTGTACTCTAATCTCCACAACTTCTTCATACTATTTTATTTGCATCTGGAATTACAGGTCTTCAGCATCTGATTTACAACATATAGTGTTTCACATAAAAGTTTATAGTTTTGCTTTTTAAGATAAGCCAATCTTACCTAATAAAAGGGTAATATGCAAATTGACCATACCTCCGCTACACCCATGAGCCATGCCAACAAGCCACACCCACAAGCCAATCAGGAGCAAATATGCAAATAAATGCAACCAAGATGGCTGCGGCCACTGAGAGCAGGAGGGAGGCTTGGGTTGCCCTGGCAATGGAGGAAGCCACGCTTTCTGCCTGCCCTTGCCAGCCAAGGCCTCCACTCAATGCAACGGAGTTTCAATGATAGAAGATAAATAAATCCCAACAAAAATGGCGGCAGTCATGGAGCTGGAGAGAGCAGGAGGCTAGGGTTGCCCCCGGAAATGGAGGAAGCCAAGCTTCTGCAGCCCTGGCCAGCCTAGGCCTCCACTCCAGGCTACAAAGTTTCAATTGTAGAAGATAAATAAATCCCAGATCCCAGGGCCTCCACTTGGGTGAACAGGGGGTGTGGCCAGCCTGCAAACCACCACAGGCCCCTTGCCCAGGCCACCCCACACCTCAAGGGAACCCCCACCCTTATCCAGGACAACCTTCAGGGCAAACCAGCTGGCCCCCACCTATGCACTAGGCCTCTATCCTATCTAATAAAAGAGGAATATGCAAATTGAACATCACTCAAACACACAAGATGGCTACCTCCATGTGGTCAAAGATGGCTGCTACCATGTGGACACAGGATAGCTGCCACAAGATGGCCAGCAGGAGGAGGGCAGTTGGGAGGAACCAGGCCTGCAAAGGAGGGCCATTGTGGGTGATCAGGCCAGCAGGGGAGGGCAGTTAGGAGGGACCAGGCCTGAAAGGGAAGGCAGTTGGGGGCAATCAAGCTTTCAGGGGAGGACAGTTAGGGGTGACCAGGTTGGCAGAGGAGGGAAGTTGGGGGTGACTGGGCCTGCAGGGAAAGGCAGTTGGGGGGTACCAGGCCTGCAGGGGAGGGCAGTTAGGGGTGGCCAGGCCTGCAGGGAAGGGCAGTTAGGGGCAAACAGCCTGGAAGGGGAGCAGTTAGGCATCAATCAGGCTGTCAGGAGAGTGGTTAGGGGGTGATCAGGCTGGCTGGCAGAAGCAGTTAGGGGCAATGAGGAAGGCAGGCAGGAGAGCAGTTAGGAGCCAGCAGTCCTGGATTGTGAGAGGGATTGGGCCTAAATAGGCAGTCAGGCATCCCTCAAGGGGTCCCAGATTGGAGAGGGTGCAGGCTGGGCTGAGGGACCCACCCCCCACCGTGCATGAATTTTGTTCACGGGGTCTCTAGAGTTTTTATAAAACTGTAGATAAAGACACAGCAGTGGCCTTGAAGTTTCATAAATGTAACAAAAAAATAAACAAAAGTCATTAAAGCCATGGCCACTTGGCTTATAAAGATTGCTATTGCTTCCTTGTGAAAGTTCTGGCTTTTTTTATTAGTCTCAAGAGAATTGCAGTTGTCTTCAGTTACCTTTCATGATGTCCTGTCTCTGTGATTTTAAATGAATGTAGAGAATTCTGTAAAAGAACAAAGTATTTTGATTTCTGTGTCTTGTCAATAGCTTTAGCACTGAAATTATTCTGACCCAGTTTTCTCTTATCATCAGTGAAAACATTTAGGGCAAAATAGTGTAGTTTTTATGCAGTACTGATAAGTATGTAAAAGCAGGAAAAAAAATAACCTGTAGCTTTGTACACAGGTCATTTTCATTTTTCTAAATTAACAGTTTGTAATTTGAGTTTTATTTATATTTAATTTTTATCAGAGCATAGGCATTTTATACATACTCCATGTTTAAAGATGATTTATAATTTAAGGAATATATACATGGAATTTGAATTAAAAAGTAATTTTGTATGAAGATTGCCTGAAACTATTCTTTGACATAATAAAATCACATTGGTACATTGCTCATGGAAAAATATTTGAGGTTAAATTCAGAACATATTTCCCTCTCTGTACTGGTCACATGGCTCAAGTTAGGAATGATAGTTCATTGGCTATCATTGGTTCGCAAACTCCTACCAGTTCAGGGCTGATTTTGGACCATCCAAGTGGTCAAAAAGTAAGATCAGAGGCTTTTGTGGTAAGAGGGTCCTAAGAATGATGGGTCCATGGATATGCCTGGATGGACTCTCTCTGATGGGCTGATTGAGAAGAAGCACTCATAGACTCATTGACCTTTACACCAACATTGATCATTGAACCCAGGAACTTTAATCCATTCTTCTGTAGTAAAAGGAAATACTAGCTTAGAGAGATTCAGAAACTTGACTGGAGAGTTAAGAAGATTAAGTACAGACTTAATTCTCCCTACTTTCTGCTCAGGGCTTCTATCTATAGCTGCTATTTTCTACACTACAATTCTATATGTTTTATTCATTCTCTTGCTTCTTTTCTCAACTTTCTTCTCTCTCTCCTCTTTAGTATGGCATACTTCACCTTTTCCTATACCTATGGTCTTGTTTTTCATATTCTTTATTTTTTTATCACCCCTTCTTTTTCTATATAAATTCTACTCCATATCTGTTTCCACACCATTCTCTCTATTTTTAATATTTTAGTTGACTTAAGTATTTACTCTATTTCAACTGGCTTAATGTATTTAATTTGCTCACATATCAAGCCGTAGCCTGGCTTCTCCCTAATATTTCAAGGTATATGCTATAGATAATACAAATGGAGGTCAATATATCATATATGGCTAAATTCTAAATATTTAAATGTTATAAATCAAACGTAAAGAAAGTGTTAAATTAAAAGAAAATGTTCTTCTCCCCTGATTTGACAAATACATGTTGAAAATTATCAGGAAGGAAGATTTGAATTTAATGTTCTCCTGAGAATCGTATGTCAAAATATGGTGACAATGGAAGAAATGAACCCGCAGTCCCTGACCTTTGCTCCTTTGACCTACCTTCCTCTTTATGCCCTCCCTATTCCAGTCCCATACTATGAAGGGCCTTGTCTACATGTATGTGGACACCCTGGTTTGCACTTTAACAGTCAATAGCACCCTTAAACAGCTACTCATACCCCACTAGCTGGACCTTGAGTTGCACATTCGAGACACAGTCTTTGCTGGAGATAATGGGCCAGAAGGAGAAGGCTGCTCAATCACTGGAAGCAGATATGGGGTCATTTGAGCAGATAATGCTGAGATTCTAGAACTCAGCCAACTAGAACTGTATCTATTAAAGGAATTATGGACTCCAAACACATTTGTCTGTGTTGATTTAACATCTAAAGACATTGGAAGTGAAGATTAAAAAAAGAAAAAAAGACTGAATTCTAGAACCTGAACATTAGCTATGATAAACTAAATGCCCGGTGCACAAAATCCATGCAATTGGGGGGGGGGAGGGGAGTCCCTCAGCCTGGCCTGCACCCTCTCACAGTCCAGAAGCCCTCAGGGGATGACCGAGTGCTGGCTTAGGCCTGCTTCCTGTGGGGAACGGGCCTAAGCCAGAAGTTGGATATCCTTAATGCTGCTGCAGATGTGGGAGAGGCTCCTGCCACCACCGCTATGTCACCAGCCCTGAGCCTGGCTTCTGAATGAGTGGTACTTCCCCTGTGGGAGCGCACTGACCACCAAGGGGCAGCTCTTACATTGAGCTTCTGCCCCTTGGTGCTCAGTGCGTGTCATAACAATCAGTCATTCTGCTGTTCGGTCGATTTGTATAGTAGCCTTTTATTATAATAGTACCAGGGTGACATTCTTAAAGAAGTCTATGTTCAATTTTACCAAGGCACAAAACTTTCTGCAAATCAACATACTCATATATTTAAGGGTTGAACTTCAAGAAAATTTAAAGCATTTGAAGCTGGAAAATAGAAAATGTGTGACAACCAGGTTGATAGGTATCAGAGATTGACTTATGAAAGTCCCAATATATTTTTTCCAAACTACTGTAAATAGGCAGTATATAGGATTGCTTCAACAAGGTCATAGTAGTTTCTAAGAAGATAGAAGAGAGGGGAAACCAAAAAACAAAAAAAAAAACAAAAAAAAAAACTGGAGGTAAACATGTATATAAATCAGCATTTAATGATTCTGAGGTCATACTTTTGAAATTATAGGTATTGGCTTTTAGTATTGAATAAAAGGAAATGTGTGTGCTCAGGGATGGGGAGAGGGTGCAGGTTGTTAAGAGGCCCGGGTCATGATTAATGTCTCTGTCTAGTGGGCATGCCACTTTTTCAAAATAGCTGATGCTGTTACCACACTATGATTAACCTGTAAGGCTACAGAAAATAGACTTGTACCTCATTGCACTCTATCATTCCCTGATGTCATTTTTCAGCAGGTGCCATAAGAAAAATGACAGTTTGTCATGGGTGGGTGGGTGGATGGGGGTTAGTGTAGAGGTGGAAGGTATAGATTCCTAAATATCTTGCTATTCAATATATCACTATTTTATCTGTCTTATTTATTATTGGATTATATCTATGTTTTTTATATAATTAAAGCTTTTTTTTCAAAAATGAAGAATGGAATTTAGCTTATTTTAAACAGAAGATTTAACTCTGGTGCTAAAAGAAATATCAGACTCATAAGCCTGTAGTTGTTATAAAACCATTTGTTAGACTTTTTATGTTCGTGAAAAATATTCCAGAGAGGGGAAATAATGGAAAGGAACAAACATATTATGGTAACAGAAAAGGAATTTGATATTTTTCTTTCTCAAAAATATTAATAATCACCATCAATTGAGTTTAATTGAGCATAAACCCTGTGCAGAACACTTTGCTATGCATTAAGAACAGATAAAGCAATGATACAATCCATGGTGTTCAAGGAATTTATAATATTTTTAGAGCATCCAGGAATTACTATAAATAAATAAATGGCAATAAAAGAAAGCCAAGGCTCAGTGCCAAGTCATTTCTATAGACAAATAGGATATCTGTCCTAGAGCCAACAAAATGATTCATTAAAAAAAATTAATTATTTTTATTTTCCTAGAATTTACATATATATTTAAAATTTTAATGTTGCAATAGATTATTGGATGCTTTAAGAAATATAGATGTACATGCCATAGATAAAATAAATCTCTAGGGTACTATAAAGGAAAAATAAAATCTGAGACTGTACTTACCAGAGCATAAATCAGAGAGAGAAATTTTAGCAGTGAAGGTCTTACAAATCTACAAACCCCTGTTCCCCTCTGGGGGTCAAAGTAACAGATAGCACCATGACTGCTATTCTTCTATAGTAATATGTAGGGTCAGTTCCTGATCATGCAGGGATTGGCTACTAGTAGAGTTTATTTATATACAACAATGTCCTTTCAATTCAGAACGCAGACTTCAGCAAACACCACCAACCTAGAGCATTGCCATAAACCCGCCTATCTGAGCTCTAAATCTTTTTTTAAAACATATTTTTATTGATTTCAGAGAGGAAGGGAGAGGGAGAAAGAGTTAGAAACATCAATGATGAGAGAGAATCATTGATCAGCTGCTTTCTGCATGCCCCCTCCCGGGGATCAAGCCCTCAACCCAAGCATGTGCCCTTGAGGGAAATTGAACCAGGGACCCTTTGGTCCACAGGCCAAAGTCTAAGCTCTAATTCTTGAAATTATTGTGGACTATTTTCTTCTTCACAACCTAATCAATACTTCTAACCCCTATTTTTGTCAATCACTTTATTGCTAGATTCAGTTTATTTTATCTTATAGTGGATCTCTAACAATTGTTTAATTCAGACTATTCATTATTCCCTCACATCCAGACTTTGGTCTCTTAATTTGGTAGCCTTTTGCCCACCACTTCTCTTAGCAAAATGCTTGAAACTAATCTCTTAAAAAACTGCTTTAATTATGTCCCTCATTCCCTTTCTTTTTCAAGCTTAACAACCTCCTACATCTTTGAGTGACCAATTTTTAATGATCCCACAAGTAACATAATTTTTCCTTCCAGCAAAGTATTGTTTTTATCATTCTCATGATATCAAACAGGGCGGGGATTTGAAGACATTTGTATTCACTTTTTCTCCTAATAGTGTAATTGCTAGTTGAGGCTACTAGTTTCATCATTTTTGCATATTTTATTTTTACTTAGGATGTTGAACCACAAAACAGTACAGCACACTGAAATAAATTAATCCGTGCATTCATTTCTTGGGGCTACCATAACAAAGTCACACCAACTGGGTGGCTTAAACATTAGAAAATTTCTGTTTCACAGTTCTGCAGGCTAGGCATTCAAGATCACAGTGTTTGTAGGCAGGCTTGGTTGCTTCTGAGGGCTGTGAAGAAGAATCTGTTCTATGTCTGTTTCTTAGCTTTTGGTGACTTGCCCAGCAATTTTTGGCAATTCTTATCTGGTTTCAGCATAATTCCAGTCTTCACATGGCATTCTCCCTATCTCTGTATTTGTGTCCAAACCCCCCCCTTTTTATAAGTACATAGTCATATTGGATTAGGGCTCACCCTAAGGATGTCCTCATAACTTGATCATCTGCAAAGACCCTATTTCCCTGTAAGGTCATATTCAAAGGTATGGAGATTAAGACTCAATATTTTTTTTAGGAAATACAATCCAACCCATAACAAATAGTAATATATCGTCTTAATCTGGACTGTGGAGGATTTTTTTAGAAAATTGGTTTGTAGGTTCTTACTTGATTATATTAATATTCTTATGTACCTAAAAGTGTTCATTTCTTCCTATGAACTGCATATAACATAGATAACTTCTTGGTTCCTTCAATTTCCCACTTTAATATCCTTTTGTATAGATTCAGAACACTTGTTAGTAAATTTCAATTTTGTTCCTTTAAAATTGGGTCAAGAGAGCCTGTACAATACTGAAGGGCTTCCAAGTGACACCCTTTACATTTGTTTATGTTTCAGTTAGCTGAAGTTCATTGGCCTGCATGATTATCTAATCACATTACTATATAATATTGCAAAGTAGAAGTCTGCATAAGCTTTCCATGATTGGTCATCATAGAAAATAGAATCTTGATTTGCTGTGGTTCCAGATGGTGGTTTGCTTATAATAGTTTAGATTTAATCATGGTCATTATAAACCCAATGAAGTTAAATTATACTATCTTAGAATTTTCACATTGTTTGTAACAATAGGCTCTTGCAGACAGCATATTCTTATCCATTGTAAAGACAGGAATATATTGTTATCACAATGACAATATTTTTGAATGTTGCCATTCTTTTAACCATAAAAATTAGTTCTTAATATTAGTGCTTCTCAATTTTGAACGCTTTTTTTTTGCTACTTATTTTTTAATACATGCAAGTAGGATACTTTTCAATGTTGAGAAGCCTGCTTTCCAGTAACATGACAAGTATGTTGAGATTATTATTAACACCATCAATTAGTTTTGAGAAAATATTTTAGTGTACATTATTATAAAATGTCCCTAGTTTTAAAAAATTATTTATTGGCCAATGTAAATTCAATATCCAATATTTTATGCTAGCTGTCAGAATCTAGCTCTGTGTGGCTTACAGAACATTTATTTTTACCATCTAAGTAATAAAAGTTGTTTTCCATTTCTTCAGTAAAATTTAACTACAGGCAAAAAGAAGTGGAAAAATAACCTGTCACATTATTCACAAGCCAGACCAAGATACTGTAATACCATGGCCCACTAAGCTAATTTAGAAGAAAAAAATGAATGGAAGTTTTTAAAAGATCGCATTTATATATAATATATGTAGAAAATTTTAGGGTTTTGACAGTTTGAGAGTGTATCTTTTTTAGAGGGAATGCATAATGACTTTTATTTTATTTGAAATATGCATAACTTCTTGAAGGTAACTTTCAACTCTCATTAACATTTTTCAAAATATGTTTCCCATTTATATGAAAGCAAAGGGTACTGCAAACCTGAACTTCAAATAGATTGACTGTTTACTTATCAACAACTCATTCATTTCCCCTCTTGCTTGTGACTTTTGCTCTATTAATTAGTGAGGGAAAAACCCTAGAATGGGCATCTATCAAGTCTCATACCTAATCAGCATTGCCAGAATATATCTTATTCCAGCTAAACAATGGAATGCTGGTAGGACCTGTTAGTGGGAATGAGTTTGTCAATAACAGTGGAGCTTTTGGATTCAGGCTTTCTGGATTTGAATCCTAGCTTGGTTTCTTCTTGGCTTGTAACATTTTTTTAAGTTACAATCTTCTCATATATAAAGTGAGAGCGATAATGACACTTGCCTCATAATTACACTTTTTTCTCATAGTTTTCAATCTCAGCAGTATGACATTTTATTTTGGAGATAATTCTTTCTTGTGAAGGGCTGTCCTGTGCTTTGAGGGATATTGACCCACATCTCTGGTCTCTGTTTACTAGATGCCAATATAGTGCTCCTTTCCCTCAGTTGTGACAACCAAAAGTATCTCCAGATATTGCTAAATGCCACCTAGAGGGCAAAGAACCTCCAGTTGAAGATCACTAAATTATATGATAATCAATACCTACATTTACAGAGAGAAAGCTTTGCACAGTTCTTGTCATGTAATAAGTACTCAATGACTCTAGCTATGATTATTATATAACAAGTAGACATTTAAAACTTTTTTTTTCTGAAGAGTCATACTCTTAAAGGACTTGAGCATTATGTTCATTCTGTCTGTACATAGGCATATGTGTATATGTACAAATATGTATACATGTATATTATCAATTTTCTAACTATTCAAAGTAATAATGGGCATAGCAAAACAGCTATTATCTATGCATAAACATTAAGGCTCATTCGTTTATCATTTTTGACACTCAATATTTTATAAATGACCAAAACTTTGCAGAAGAGATGGAGTTAAATTTATCTTTCTTCTATTTGACCCTATTAGAATAAAATACAAGCATAAGAAATGGCCTATGGTAGAGTGAAAAGACTGTGATGTGTTACACAACATTATAAATATTGTGACCAGTAGGATTTTTTTAAAACACCACAGATGGGTCTACAAAATACCTTAAGATAAATTTTTAAATGCTATTTGATTCCCAAAAAGCCTAAAGTGGGAACCACTGAAAGCCTAAAATAAGAAGCAGTGTATGAAAATATAAAAACTGGATTAGGTCATTCCATTTTCTTAATGTCAATAATAATATTTGGATTTGTTTTGTTTTGTGTATATTTCAAGCTCTTTTTTTCTTGTCATATGATTATCTCAGCTGTGTGATTTAGATAGGGATTAGTTTTATCTTGTTATTTAGATGAGGAGGCTGAGACAAAAGTTGTACTCTTGTGAAGTGACAGATATAGGACAAATAATATGACTCAAAGTATAAAAGTCTCCCCATTACCCCACACGTCTTCAAATGTTTAATCACAATTTCTACTACAATAGCCAATTGCTCTTCTGAGAAACACACGTGATGTTCTCACTGATGGAGGCTTTTTCATGTATGTAAATATCTTCCTCACTGTTTCCAGTTAAGGATTCTTCACAGTGCACTCAAGGGTTGTTCCACCTAATAAATAGGCTTTGGTGATGCTTTTAGTACATTACTCTACATGAATTGTACTCTTAAATATGTCCCTGAACACTCATTTAGTAGAGTTTTGTAGTAAGAGCACAATGACATTGTTAAGGTTAATGACTCAATGTTTTACAAGTTGAAACACATTTGAAGTTCAATTGATTGCTTGGATCATTTTATTCAACAATGTGAAGGCCTTGAGTGTAGGTGTTACTTAATGCCTTGAAGGAATATCTTTGTTGTACCCTTAATGGTGGTATTGATAGAAAAAATGCATTGGAGAGCCTAGCACTACTCTAATAGCGTTTCTCAAATGTGGGCTATAAAAGTTACTTCCCATGAATTTATACTGGCATATCAGTTCTCTATGATAACAAACATTTATAAAGAATTTTATGTATTACACGGTATTCTCACTTGAAATCCTGTCACAGAGAAATCATTTTTAATTTAATTATCCCATTGATAATATTTATGATCAGAAGTTCAGTCTCTTCAAGCCAAGGTAGTATAATTACTAACTGGTAATCTATAATAATAAAAGGGTAATCATTAGACCAGACGTCATTCCAGATGTCCTTCCTGGTGAAACTGGGGCAGGAGGGAAGCCAGTCTTGGTCCAGGATGCCTGCTGGCGGCCAGAGGAAGGAAGCCCAGGTCCCGGGTGCTGGAGGGAAGCCAGTGCTGGCAGTCAGGGGAAGGAATGTGTACTCTTGCATGAATTTTCATGCATCGGACCACTAGTAAACAACAGTAGTGATAATAATAATAGCTAATATTTATAGAGTGGTTACTATGTACCAGGCATTATGTTAAACATTTTTATGTCCTTGTAAATACTTACATGGACATAAAAATCAGGCAGTCTGATTCCAGATTTTACCCCCTTAACTTTCATCCTATACTTTAAGTCAAGTCCTCCATTTCCTCTGTGTCCAGGTTGTTCACTTGTCTGAAATAGTTTCACAGGACCATGATGGGTAAAAACGAATAAATATAAATGCCTTGAAGGAATATCTTTTATAAATGTTCTAGGTTGCTTCCCACTGAGGAAAAAAATATTTATTTTTATTTATCTGTGTATCTCCAGTGTTTAGTGCATTGGCTAAGGCACTTGACAGATGTTGATGAATTAAACTACTAGTTCTCATTTTTATATTAGCAGGAAACTGAAAATATCTGTGTCTTATTTCAAATAACTAAAGCTTAGTTATGGGCATTTTTATACCAAGATATTACAGTACTGGAGATTTTGTAAAAGTGGAGGAGCACGCAGATCTTAGGCACACCTAAAATTTCACAATATAGGTGTGTTTTTTTTAATTTTAAAAACATGTAAGGCTGGTCCTTTTTTAGTAATCCTATTCTGATAAATTATTCCCAACATGTCATGTTATTACAACAAGAAACAAATAATTCAAGAGCTTCCAAAGATTAAAAATCAACAAACTAACAAAGTAATTAAAAGCATATTAGTTATAAAAGGATGATACTAAAACTGATCTCAGAAGTCTCATCAGGAACTCAGGATAGTAGCAGAAAATGGGAAAGTGCCTTTAACATTTTCAGAGAAAATTATTTTTTAACCTGGAATTCTAACCTCATCTGTCAGTGAATTGTGCAAACAGTATTGCTTGAGCTCACAAAGCTTACCTGTCATGTATGTTTTCTTACAATGCTATTCTGTTACTAAACAAAATAAGGAGGGGGAAAAACATGAAAAAGGGTGATATGAAATCCAGGAAAACAGTGAATCTGATTCAAAATAGCCATATAATTTAACTGTACAAATAATTTGATTATGGTCATACACTAGAATGTAAATAGATTCTTGTCAATATAAAAGTAACATATGTGACAAATTCATGAAGAGAACATAGATGCATTCATATATTAATTTTACATGTGGAGAAAATAATATAATTAATAGTTGATGGAACTAAAGAAGATATTTAAGAATTTAAAAAATTTACCAGCCTTGCATCTCACTTGGTCATGGTGTATGGTATTTTTAATGTATTGCTGGATGTGATTTACTAATATTTTTTTGAGGATTTTGGTATTCATGTACATTAGGGATATTGGCCTGTAATTCTCTTTCTTGTCTGGTATTGGGATTAGGGTAATGGCTGGCTTCATAGAAAGAGCTCGGAAGTGTTCCTTCCTCTTGATTTTTTTTTTTTTAATAGTCTAAGGAGTATCAGTGTTAGTCCTTCTTTGAATATTTGGTAAAACTTCCCCATGAAGCCATTCCAACCAGGGCTTTTGTTTTCTGAAAAAAAAAAATTTATTACTGCTTCAATATCATCGGTAGTTATTGGCCTATTTAGGTTTATTTATTCTTCCTGATTGAGTTATAGAAGATTGTACTTTTCTGGGAATATATGCAACCCTATGTTCATAGCAGCACAACTTACAATAACTAAGTTTGGAAACGGCCCATTTCATCTAGTTTGTCCAGTTTGTTGGAATATAGTTGTTCATAGTATTTTTTTTACATCCCTTTGTATTTCTGTGAGGTGTGTTTTTATTTCTCCTCTTTCATTTCTGATTTTGTTTATTTGGATCATCTCTCTTTGTTTCTTGAGGAACCTGCCTAGAGGTTCATCAATCTTGTTTATCCTTTCAAAGAACCAACTGTTGGATCTGTTGATCTTTTGTATTGTTTTTGGTCTCTATGTCATTCATTTCTGCTCTGATCTTTATTATTTTATTCCTTCTATTTGCTCTGGGCTTTTCTTGTTGCTCTCTTTCCAATTCTTTAAGTTGTAGGGTTAAATAATTTATTACCAGGTTTTCTGTTTTTTTGTTTTGTTTAGTTTATTTGTTTGTTTTTTGAGATAGGACTGTAATGCTATGAACTTCCCTCTCAGGATTGCTTTCATTGTGTCCCATAGATTTTGGATTGTTGTGTTTTAATTATCACTTGTCAACAAATGACAAGTGCGGACAAGGATGTAGAGAAAAAGGAACCCTCATACACTGCTGGTAGGAATGCAGACTGGTGTAGCCACTGTGGAAAACATTATGGGGTTTCCTCAAAAATTGTAAAATGGAACTCCCATTTGACCCCATTATCCCACTTTTGGAAATATATCTCAACAAATCAGAAACATCAATCAGGAGGAATATGCACTCCTATGTTCATAGAAGCACCATTTACAATAGATAAGGTTTGGAAACAGCCCAAGTGCCTATCAACAAATGAGTGGATTAAAAAAACAGTGGTTTATCTACAATGAAATACCAAGCTGCTATAAAAAAAGAAAGAACTCGTACTATTTGCAACAGCATTGATGGACTTGGAGAGCATTATGCTAAGCAAAATAAGCCGGTCAGAGAAAGATAAATATCACATGATCTCACTCATTTGTGGAATATAATGAACACCATAAACTGATGAAGAAAAATAGATCCAAGAGACAGAGAGGTATGGAATAGACCATCAAACCTCAGAGGGAAGGCAGGGGAGGTGGAGGGGGGTGGAAGGGAGTAAGGGTCTGTGCTGGGGGGGCAAGAGGGGATGGGGAGAGGTCAATGTGAGTAAAAGGAGACATATATAATACTTTCAACAATGAAAAAAATAAATATAAAAATAAAAACTTTTAAAGATAAACATAAGATATTCAGGAACTAAGAATAGTGCTTAAACTATGGGGTAAAGGAGTAGGAAGTTGATGGCTGTTTATGAACCAAATCTATATATATAACAAAAGGTTAGTAGATTATTTTTTACTTATAATTTAATAAAGAGTAGTATTAGCATGTGATTCAGAAAAATGGATAAAACCATCAGGATAACTAAAAACAGAAGGTCATGTGAATGTGGTTAGTAAGTAAAGCTAATTACTATTCTGATGGTATATAAGTAAATAAAATATTAGAATTATAAGGAAGGAAGGGAAAGAGGAAGGAAAGAAGGAAGGCAGAAGGGAGGGAGGGAGGGAGGGAGGGAGGGAGGGAGGGAGGGAGGAAGGAAGGAAGGAAGGAAGGAAGGAAGGAAGGAAGGAAGGAAGGAAGGAAGGAAGGAAGGAAGAGGAGAAGGGAAGAAAGTTATTTAGTAATTGAGAGGGGAGAAATTATTAGTTAAGTCATAAAGCAGGAATTAGAAACCGTAGAATAATTAACTCAAGGCCACATTTTGAACAAAGCTAGTACTCTAAATTTCTCTGGTTCTTGTATGCTTGTCACTGAGCAAAATCAAGAATTGAGAAACGCTGTGAAGTATCATATCTCATCTTATTGCAAAACATGTTTCCATTTTTAAGGTGAAAACTATCACGGAGAAATATTAGATGAGCTTTTGGAGAGATGTTGAAAGCCTTAATATGTTAGTTATGGAAACTTAAAATCAACTCCTTTTTCTGAGCATCCTTTACCCATGTCTGTTATTAAGTTGCTTTTGTCCTATGAGTGTATTTTAGTTTTAACCATACTTGAGCCAACTAACCAGACCTTTGCCATTGGATTATATTCTATGACAAATGGACCTTGTTTCATTTCAGAGGGTTTGAACTTGAAATAACTTCCAATTGCTTTAGAGCAAATGATTTTCCTCCTGTCTAATTTAAACCTCCCATCTGCATATGAAATTATGATAGAGAGAAATCTGTGTTAAACAGAGTTGCTATTTATTGATTTACTCATTTATTTTCCTCTTGGAAAGGACAGATTCAGGCATATACCTAAATAAGGGATAGCCTTTTCATTTCACACCTTAAAAATGCCTTCTAATAAATGTGCATTAATATTTTTAGGTACCTGAAGTTTACTTTTAAAACACCTTAGTATGCTAATGAAAGTTTACATAACCATGTATTTAAAATGTTTTAAAATAATTAAATTGGAAAGAATAAACAACAACATATTACTTAATAGCAAAAATATAAAATGTATGTGTATATATCTAAAATTATTTCTAAAGTGTTATTTATTTCATTGGCAAAATGAATGTTTTCCTTCATTGCTTTCTTATACCAAACAGTAAATTGGTTTTTATTATTTTTAGCTCTGTGAAGTTGGCCACAATATGAAAAGTCCCACTTTATTTTGATAGAGTGATGAATATGATGCATGTATCAGGAGCACAGAATATCTAGTGATTTGGGGCAAGTTATAGGTTCACAACAATATATGGACATGAAGGCTGTTAGAATCTGGCACTTTAGACTTGTTTACTATTAAAATACTTTGAATAGATTGAACACAGTGAATAAATCATGCTATCATCCATAGAGATATTTATTGTTCCAGGTAAAAATTTAAGTTAATTGTTAACATGGCTAGGTATACACCCACATAGTAGCTGATCCATGGATAGACAAAGGATTTAATTTTTTAACACAAAAATTCAATACTTTCCAGAAATAGCAAATACCAGAACTAAAAATCAGATCATTGTCTTCAATTGTGACTTTATAATGTTTTTAGCTATAAAACATGCGTTTAGTAAAGATATATAGCCATATAAATAGCCATACTTATATTGTAGAGTATTTATCAGAAATAATTACAGAAATAGGATTTTCACTTTAACAGAATTAAACTCTGTGATCCTTAGAACTTATCAGCATTTATTTGAATTTCCATCAATTGTAAACACAATGAACGTGTAATTTTGTAAGTGATGTGGTGTGTGTATGTGTGTGTGTGTGTGTGTGTTAATGTGTACTCATGTAGACCTGAACTTTATTAATATGTGCATAAGGATTTTTCTCAATTTCATGTTATTTTTTCTCCTTAATTGTGCTCCTATTTTTCTTCAGTCTACATTGGTTTTAAGGCTCAAATGGGGGAATATTCACTTGAAGTAAATCGTGTTATATGAAACTCCAAATACAGACACAAGTTAAAATGCAGCAGAGTTGTGCCCTTCAAACACAGACATCTAGGAGCAAAGGGCACGGAAGTGGAGAGGCATTAGGACAGGGGAGGATGAAGAACATTAACATGACTTTCCTCCTGTCTAATTTAAACTGGAGGTCCATTGTCCTCCAGACCTTTGTTTTCTTTTCTCACAGACTACTCTCTCACTCTCCTTTACTGACATGGCCTCTTCTATCTGACCTTTAACCGTTGGAGTGCCCAAGCTTGGCTCTAGGATTTCTTTTGCTCTCTTGTTCTACTTTTCCTTAAGGTATGTCATTCAGTCCTGAGGATTTACATTTTCTATATATATTGATGACTCTCAATATTAGATATTCATGATTTCCCTCTTAACTCCAAACTCATATGTTAATCTGCCAGCCTGGTAACCATTTTATTTGGTTTAACACACAGGCAAGAATGGGCCTCCCTTCCCCTGGCTGCCTGCACCGCCTTTGCTCTGGCCAGAGCCGCCTTTCTGCCTTCCCACACTGCCCAGAGGCCTGGAGTGCTGGGCTGGTGCAGAATGCCTGCGTCATCGCCATGGCAATGACACAAGCGTCCTGCCCGCCCCCGGCTGCTCGGTGCCTGTATATGCAAATTAACCCAGCATCTTTGTTGGGTTAATTTGCATACTCACTCCTGATTGGCTGGTGGGTATTGTGAAGGTATGGTCAATTAGCATGTTACTCTTTTATTAGTGTAGATCTGTTTCTATATGAATTCCTTATGGACCCATATTCACTTAGCATTAAATAATGATTAACACTTTGTTATGATTAATTGATGATGAACTACTAATTATGAGTGATTGCAAACCTTCATTGAATATATAATATGGACATAATATAGGCAAACTGCTATACTCTGAATTTACAAACATGGTGACAAGTATCTATATTTATCTTTATATCTAAATAGGGACATTTAATTCTGACTAACAAACCTGGATATGATCATTGAACTGGGCTGTTCAGAATCAGTAAATAAAAATTAGGAAAAATAATAGCAAAGTTACAAGGCTTGATAAAACACCTATGTTGTGACTGAGGAAGTATCTGTTTCAGTACAATTATTGGGGAACTTAAAGAGTCTGAAAAGATAAGCAAAGCCAAATTCTGAAGGGCCTCAAATTCCTTACTTAGGATTTGGGTCTTAATTTTGTTTTTAACATTTGTTAGGAAACAATTTCAAAAATAAAGTTAAAAGAATAAGAACTGAAGAGTGGAAATATCAATACGAAATCTTGTATATCCTTTACTCAGAATCATGAATTGCTAAGACTTTTCCCCATTTATCAATCATTTGTTCTCTCTCTCTCTCCTGCTCTCAACTCTTATCACAAGAATTAGTAACAGATCAGGGGTTGCATTTCATTATGCCTTTTAGTCTCAATCTGGGTTAATTATAAAGCCCTTCCTTGTTACTTACTTTTCATTTTTTTTTTGCATTAAAATATTTATTGTGGTTAGATACACATAACATGAAATTTACCACCTTAACTGCTGGAGGCAAAGACCAACAGCCGTTAGCATAATTATGTGAGAAGTCCGCTGGAAGGCTAATGGACTTTGATATTCAGCAGGGCTAAAAATCAGCATAATATTGCCCTGCTATTGGCTGAATAGCTGAAGGCAATCTCCTAACCTGATAATCCTTTTACTTTTTACCAAACTTTACCATTGATATGCTTCTTTGCATTCCTAAAGGGCAAATGTGTATTCAAGTAAATAAAAGCTGGTGGGTCTTGGGTTTCAGAGAGCCTCTCTACTAGAGAGAAAGGTCTCTGCCTGGCTCCCCCATGCCTTCTAAATTTATATTTCTTGTCTAGTGTATTCATTTGTGCATCAGCCCCTTCTCCAGACCTTGAACCCTAGTTGCAAATGGATACAGTGTTCCCGCTTAACTATTTTTAAGTGTATGTAGTTCAGTGATATTAAATACATTTATATTATTGTGCAACCATTATTATCATTCATCTCCATAACCCTTTACCATTTAAAATTAAAACTTTATGCCCATTAAACAATAACTTGCTATTCTGCTTTCTCTCCCCCACACCCCCCTCCCCCCCCCCCGCCCTGCTCTCCTAAAGCCACCACTCTGCTTTCTGTCTCTATGATTTTGATACTCTCTAGGAACTTCATATAAGTGGAATCCTGCAGTTGTTATTTTGGGTTCTGTTGTGTATGTGTGTGTGTGTGATTGACTTGTTTCACTTAACATGATGCCCTCAAAGGCTATTCATGTTGTAGCATATGTCAGAATTTCTTGCCATTTTAAAGACTGAATAACATTTATTATATGTATATATTACATATAGCTTTTCTATTCATCTATCTATGGACATGTTTTTGCTATCTATATATATAAAAGCCTAAGCAACCATTATGACTGGATGACCAGACTACCGGATCACCAGTTGGTAGCTATGATGCACACTGACCACCAGGGGGCAGATGCTTAATACAGGAGCTACCCCCTGGTGGTCAGTGCACTCCCACAGCCAGTCTCCCGCAGTCCCTCTCCCCAGCCAGTCAGCCTGATTGGTCCCAATTGCCGGCCAGACTGAGGACCCCACCCATGCATGAATTCATGCACCAGGCCTCTAGTTGTAAATAATGCTGCTAGGAATATTAGTATATTTCTTTGGGACCCTCCTTTCAATTCTTTTTTATCTATACATGGAAACGGAAATGTTGGATCATAGGGTAATTCTATTTTTAAATTTTTTCGTGGCACCTCCATACTGTTTTCCACTGTACCTGTACCATCTCACATTCCTACAAACAGTGAACAGGGTTTTTTTTTCTCCATATTCTCCATATTTTCACCAACACTTAAAAAAATAGTATCCATCCTATTAGGTAGATGGTGGTAGTTAATTACAATTTCTCTTTTTAACTTTTATGAGATTAAAATTTTTGAAATAATTCAAAGTTCCTTTACCTCCACACCACTGTTTTAAAGAAAATGTTCTCATTCTGAGTTTGTCATTTCTTCAAGAATAAGTTTAAGTTACATATTCCTGGCTCACCCTTTATATATAGTATACTTGGAGTTTGATTTTTTATATAATAAGATAAAGTTAAAAGATCTTAAGCATGAAAACCTCTTCATCAGATCTGCATTTCCGAAAGATGACTTCAGTGGTGAAACAGAAGATAGATAAGAATCATTGAGGACTACTATAATGATCCAGACAAAGAGAATTAAAATAGACCTAAAATAATAATGGGAACATGGTGCCAACATTGGTTAACACAAGTCAAGCTTACAGGTACTGCTTATACGTGCTGAACTGGAGCTAAGTAAAATATCTCCAAATCATGAAATGGTTTCTTTTTCTAGATACATTTTTAAAGCGATAGCACTTCCCTTTTTTTTAATTGTTTGACGTATTACAAATATTAGTACATATGTACAAATTTCTCCTTTTTTTCCCCCCATTGACCTCCCCCCAGCCTCCCCTACCCCCCAGTACATGCCTTCACCTGCCCACCCCCCCCCCAGTGTCTTGTATCTATTGGTTTGATTATATGCATGTGTATAAGTCCTTCGGTTGATCTCTTACAGCGCCCCCCACCCCACACAACCTCCTCTGCCTTCCCGCTGTAGTTTGAGTCTGTTCAATGCTTCTTTGCCTCTGTATCTATTTTTCCCCCATTTCTTTCCTTTAAAAAATCTTGCCTCTGCAGACTAGAAATAAACATATAATAACCAAAAATGTTTGAGTCCCCGTTTCAATGTCAAACAGTTCCTTATGTGTACATGTCAGCAATGATATCTGGATGGTGGGCACATGGTGGCAATTCAGGTCGGACCCTCTCTGGTTTGGTCCTCGGCAACCTGCAGCAACACAGAGCTGCTGACTGCTAGCATGGCCAGGCATCTTCCATCTCTGGACTGTTTCTCCTCTTGTCTTCGTGGTTGGGGCACACCTGTCAATTCCTCTCTGTTGCAGGAATCCACATGGTCTTAGAGTTGTTTTCTGAAAATATACAAACATATTCTTGACCAAAAGTTAATAAAGGAATCTTTTCTATATAATTGATTTAGGATCCTTTTTATTTTTACCCAAACTATTTTCCTTTGTCTCATTTAGACATCATGTGTGTTTTTCATGGGTGTCTTGCTGTTAGCATTACAAATGAAAATTAATTTTGTAAATTAAGAATTTTCTAGATGTAATTTACTTATAGGATATTTTCTTTACATGATATTACCCTACTATCCCCCCCTTTTTTTGATTAATGGAGGCTTTTGTAAATTTTATAATGCAGTCTTGATAACTTTAGATTTTAATTTTTGAGCACTTCCTTTTTATGCTATCTAGTCTCCAAACCTTTATCAGAACCCCCAGAGTTATGATGTCAGTCATCTACTTGTGACTTCAGTGCCACTAGATCCTTTGCTCTTTGCTTCTCCCTCCTTCAATTAAGATACTTTAGTGTTTTACATTCTGAGTTCTGGTTCAGGTATCATCAGCTAAGTCATTTGTGCTACTCTATAAGAAGATCTTAGTTTTAAGCCTTTACTTCTAGGTATGGATAGGGAAGATTTTTTCCCTCCATTAAAAAGAAATTAGATACATCTATAGGAAGTAGGAAACTTTTTTTTTTTAAGAAATCACTTTATGTATGTATAAAGCCTACCATAAATGGGTTGGTCAGATAAAAAGATAACTCAGATTTGTGGGAAAGCAAAAGACAAGCTCATTTGCCTTCTTTTTAAATCTAATCATAGATCTGATCACTTCTTTATTCACCCTGCTTTCTATAACCTTTATTTGCTCTTCAGCCTGATAACACCTAAGATATATATTGCTTGATTTTCATCCACTTTAACCAACATTAGGTTATACTTGTACAACATAACATCCCATTTTGACCTTGTGTAACAATGGATTGCAGATTATCTCCGTGTTAGATATAATAAATTATTGAACTACAAATGTTTTTCAATAGCACGTATCCTCCGGGTGAAGAAAAGCATTGCTCTGTTCACAGTAATGCCCTGTAACTCATCATCTCTTGGTGGGAGAGGACCAAAAGGAAACATATTTCCTCCCAAGGCTGGCAAGGAAGAGAGCTTAAACCCAGGAGTATACTCTTTAAGACCAGGAATGTAGCCATCTGGTCCTCTCAGCAAGTTTTAGCCATTGTTTTTATATTGCCACTGTATTGTATGTCTCCTGAAGGAGCGGAGGGAAAGGGCTGAAGAGGAACAGAAAAACAAAACAAAACAAAACAAAAAAACTTGCAGCTCCAGAAGGAATGGAGCTATTTCTCTTTAAAGAGCCAAAGGATTTAAGTCTGATGAAGAACTCCCCCAAATACCAATGAATATTTCATACACCAGCACATTGGTTAGAAGCAGGTACTAGATCTAGGAATTTGGTGAGGGTTGTTGGGTTGAAAAGCAAGACAACTGAAGGAGAAATCCTAATATCTGGAGGACAAGGGAGTATTGGCTTCCCTTTTTTAATGGGCCAAGCAAGGTCAGAATAACTGGAAAATGCCTTTGTTCTTGCACACACAAAAACAAAACAAAACAGAACAAAAACAAACCAAAAACACATATTTGCTGCTGGGATGTCAGAACAGAACTGAGGGAGACAGGGGATAGTAAATGATGGAGATATTTTTTATCACACTCAGGACAAAGATAATTTCCTTCAATGTAAATTGAGCTAAAGTATTCTTATTTGAGGAGTAACATAGCAAAATGCCCGACTGCTGAAACCACTGCCTGTTTACTAAAGGGTTTTTAGTAGGGCAAGGCATGGTGACACAACAGGTCTGGCTTCTACTGTCGTTGAATACCAGCTCTGCTTTCAGATACCTGCATGAACTGTGTTGAATTTGTTCTTAATCTTTATTACAAATCGCCTCTACTTAAGACAAAGAGAATAGTGCAGGGAAAAACCTAACATCCAATTCCTTTTTCCTTGGTTTGATTTTTCTAGCTGAAATGTCAGAGAAGAGCCAAGCAATTGCAGGTCACTACTTGCTTTCTCTGTAAACAAGTAGGTGGGCAGGGATGCTTAAATTTCAGCAGCATGTCTGGCTGTCTGTGGTGATTTTGCTGGGTCAGTGCATATCCTTAACATAAATTTAACAAGCAATTGAGTTGTTTATGTTGGTTTTTTTTTGAAATGTCTTTCATGCCACACCAAATGAGGAGAAAAAAGAAGAAGACCACAAAAGCTATTGAATTGCAGCTCACTCAATGAATATAAAAAGAAATTACGCAGAGGAGAGGAAGCAGGTGTATTGTGAAGTCTGGCTTCTTTTGTGAGCAGGAAGAATTCTGACTCAAAGCCAAATAGTTTTCAGATGAGAGTTCCACAAATACATAGGCTATATATTTTCTCAAGTCAAGTGTTTTTATTCATAAAAATAATACATGTACATTGTCGAGAAAATGGAACGCAAATAATACTATAAAGTGAAAAAGACATATATAATCCCATATCCATTATTGAATGTTAAAGTATTTTTTCTCAGTATTTTACATGGATGATACCTGTATGTATTTAATTTATAATTATACTTTCCCTCCACTCTGCTAAATGAAAGCATTTTGGTGGTCATTGAAAATTGCCTTCCACTCACAATTTGAGATGGAATCCTATTTGTGTACTTCTTGACAGATTCACATATATATACCAAATATAACCTCATCTCTATTTTGTTGGTAAAAGCAATAGAGTCTATAGAAATAAAAGTGTTATGCCCAGTGTTCAGGATCCCCAAAAACCCACCAGGAAGGAGCCGAGCCCGATGCAAGAGCAAGAGAACCTTTATTCATGCTAGCACGAGCTCCCATCTCCAGCAATCACCTGTGCAGTGGCAGGAGAGAGAGAGAGCTTTGGGAGAACAAAGGCTTTATAGGGGGTCCAAAGCAGTGGGCAGGGGGAACATTCCTGGCTCCCATCGATTGGTCAGGGGGCAGGATCAGGAGTCTGGTTACGCAGGGGTACTGTGCAGTTTGCCTAATTTGGACTGAGTCCACTTCTCTGCCTATTGGCAGGTTTGTGAAAATGTTGCATACTTGCTGTTTACAGGGAAGGGCAGCAGGAAGAGTTGCAGAATGGCTGGTACAGAACAAAAGAAACATTATAAAAGTAACAAAAAGAACTCCATGGGGCCACCTAGTTTTAGCTCTATCATTCCCCCCTTGTCATGAGACTTACGGGCCCAATCATGGGTCGGTTTGCATTTCGACCTTGCCTTCTGTTGCAAGAGGCCTGTACTGGGCGCGCAGGACCACTTTTAAGCACATTAACCACATCTTGTTTTTGCAGAGCAAGTAACCCAAGACAAAACAGTTTTTCCTAAACAATGTTAGGATCATGCCATTGATGACCATGTTATTTACAGGATCATCCTGTTCTTCAGAAAGCTGACAGTGTTCTATGAATGAAGGCCTACGTGCTGGGAAGGGGCCATGAGACCGTATCTCAAGACCTGGCCTGGTGTCAGCACTGACAACTCTATCTAGGGCATAGTCCACGGTCTCTGGAATGGGCAAAAATTCCCACTCTCCAACAAAAGCAGGACAAGGGGTTCAATGCATTTACTAGTTTGTATTATGTGTTCACTTACCACTGTTCCCAAGGGTAAGTGAACGTCGTTTGAAATGCTATAAAATCAGGTAGCAGCTACCATGTTGTTCAAATGTGTTACAAGCATCTATTAAAAGCCTGTGCTTGTGCCTTTCTTCTCTATCACATCCCTAAAAGAGGGAAGATGCTAACTGCCAATAACAGGGATTTTGTTAAAAGGTATCTTTTAAGGTCAATCTTATGGTTCTAATTTAATTGTTCTGGATGGGGCCCAGAGTCAGCCATTTTCAAAACAGCCGTCTGGGGTGCTTCTGATGTGCAGCCAGGATTGAGAAACTCCTTAGAATCAGAGGCACAGGTGATATGGGTATGTGTAGGGGTTGGGATGGCAGGGTGGGGCTGGGGGTGGGGGTTCAGGGGAGGGATACCAAATCCAAAATCTGAGAACTTTAAAAGGTAAAGGAAGATAGGTGGCCTACTTTAATTGAAAACTAAAGTGCAATAACGTTAATAATTTTGCTAAGGTCACCATGTCAGTGGCAAAGCCTGGATAAGAATCCTATCTCTTGATTCACATTGCTGCCAGAACTTACAGTCTCTTGTATGTCATGTTCTGTCAGGGGTTATTTTTGTTGTTGTTTTTCCTTTAATGGGAGATGCTACTTTGCAATTTCAGATTGTGGGCTATGAGCTAATTAATTTAAATACCCTTTTGATTAAAATGTTTCCTTCTTAATCTCTTAAATAAAAAGTTAGCTTCATTTTCCTAAATCTATGTTACCTATATATTTTTTAAATGCCAGATTTTATAATGTATTACAAACATTTTATTTGCAACTTGAGTCCCCTTGGCCAGTGCTTTATTTATTGAAAAGAAAATCCATTCTATAAAGAGACAGAGAGCCTGCAGTGCAGGCACAAAAAGTGTTTTTGTTCTGCTTTTCTTTTTATCTTCACTCCCCGTGTTTCTTTCTCCTTCATGCTTCCACAGACTTTGGCACGCCCCTTGAATGCAAAATCAGACAATTCTTTCAGCATTTTGACAGCAATTGTGTAAGGGTGTGAAATTTGTCTTTTAAAAAAATCTTTTAAAGACAGGTTGATTTAATAATAATATAAGTTTTACAATGGATTGAATTGATGGGAATTATAATTATCTTGTATTTTTCCACCATAATTTAATGAATGTCTATTTTATGCAAGTTATAAATTACTTCTGGGGTGGTATCATTGTAAAAATAGTAAATATTAACACTTTGTCCCTTTGCCTAACTTAGGTTTAATTTATGTCATTGACTCTTATTATTTCTAAAATAATAAATCAAAATAAATGCTGGCATGCACCACTATCCTCTGACATCACCGTAATGCATATGCACACAAAGATGATCCAGTTGGCCCCCTGGTGACTTGGTTCTTCTTACAAGTGACCGCTGTTTGTACTAAGCTAATTTTCTGTGTTGAGCTAGTTCACCCCTGGACACCAGTGCATACTTTCAAAACCATGAACTAGGCTAAAAATGAAGACCCAGAAAGGAAATACATTGTGAGAAGTGAAAAGTGAAAAAAAAAGTTTCAAGGATTTTCATATAGGTAAACACCTCTATTTAAAAATTAGATGACTCCAAAGGGTTCATTGGAAAGATTTTCACTGAAGAAAGTTAAAATCTGTAGATACATTAACTTTATTAAAGAAAGGGAGTGCAATTATATGCTTTCCTTTTTAAAAATCTTTGTACTTTACACACATGTTGAGTATGGGGATTTGTTACTGTGTATATACTTCTTCCACTTGAAGGCTTACTGTTAACAATGAATACATTGATGAAGTCTGTGCTGTTCTCAGCCATTTTAAAATCTCATTAGTATGTGAATTTGGCAATGGACATACATGTACACACTAGGAAGCACAGCTGAGAGGAAATATACTTACAAATCCCTTCCCTCTCTCACCTCCCTTTCTACTGCATGCAAGTTCTTAGGCATTTCCTATTATGAAATACTCGTTTTGATGGGCAGTTTAGAAAAGTGACCCAAAGATATGGAAGGGCACCATGGTGATTGGAACAAGTGGTGTTCTCCAAACAAGGGCCTTCCAGCCTGTCGCTAGGGACCCCGCTACCTAGTTCCTTCATGCCAGGGCAGTCAGTCATCTTCCTGATGCTACACGTTCTTCCCATGTGAAAAGAGGCATTCACATCATTCCTCAGTGCCAGTTCTAAAACATAAATTCTAAGTGGAAGGTGGGGAGCTGAAAAATAGTTTATAAGTATTGCTACTAAATTTATATTTGTTGAGATTTTACTATTCTTTATTTGTTCCTGTAAGAACATAACCACACATTATCTCATTCTTAGTAAATTAGAAAGTGAGAGCAGCTCTGCAAGCAACATAGAATGCGATGGCATGTCATTGCAGACGAGGGTGATTATGTGGGTAAAGACTACAATAATCATCGTTGAACTGGATTCCATACTTTGGACTTTAGTGAAGGCAACTGTATAAAGAAAATACTGTTACTGCAGTTAGGCCAATGTGGGAAAAGAGCTTTATTTTTTTCAGAATGATCTATGATGACTTGCTGCAAATAGATTTTTGTCTTCACATCCTGTTGGTAATAGTTTGCATTATTAAACTGCAATCATAGAAACATTTTGACAATTTCAAAATCAAGCATGGCCTCTTTCAAAGTTGTAACTTCTTCATTTAGCAAGTATCTTTTCCAGCATACACTCATAAAAACTGTAAAAACAATACTTAGTTTCTACTTTATAACCACACTGTGGCCAACACAGAATTTATAAAAGTAATAAATATTTATGGCTATAAGATTCTGTTATATATTTTAGAGTGAGTTTATATACACAAACTATTTTGGAAAAATAATCTTTCAAGTACTATATCCATGATAAAATCATACAATGTTAGAATTTAGATGCCACTGAAGTAATCTTATCAAACTTCCTCACTCAGTTTAAAACCCTAAAAAGATGTCTTCTGATTATCTTCTAAGTAAAATCCAAATCTCTTGATGGTGTGTTAAAATGATAAATCCCCTTTCATTACTTTATTTCCTTGCCACGGTTCAACATTTTAGCTTATTGACACCAAACTCTGAGAGTATCCAGCTCAGCTACAGAGCAAGTTCTTCATCTGTGTGCTTTTGTTGTTGCTGCTAATCCTCACCTGAGGATATTTTTCCCAATGATTTTCAGACAGTAGAAGGGAGGTGGGAATGGGGGAGAGAGAGAGAGAGAGAGAGGGAGAGGGAAACATCAATGTGAGAGAGACTCACTCATCTACTGGTTGCCTCCAGGACAAGCCCTGACTTGACCTCAATGGGAACACACAACCTAGGAGCGAACCCACATCCGAAGTATATCCACTTGACGAGGAACCGAACCAGTGACCCTTCCATGTGCAGGCCAATACTCTAACCACTGGGCAAAACTGGCCTGGACCATCTGTGTGCTTCTTAGCATGCTTTTTCTTTCACTTGAAATATGCTAACCCCTTTTTTTCCTGACAACATCTTATCTTTCAAGACTACCAGTAAGCTCGGAAAATATTCTTTACAGGATGAAAATATTCAGGATTCTTCCCTGAATCCCAAACCATTATTTGGGATTAGAACCCTGTGATTGCCTCTATTTAATCATTTACTTTAACTAAAGCTTATTTCTTCATAAATGTATAACAAATATGTACATATTTATACAACATATATACATTTACATGCAAATATACTGTTACTGCATATACATATATATGTGTGCATATATCTTTCTAGAATATGCATTTAAGTAAATTTTATGTCTTTAGTTTTGTCTCTACACACAAACATGCACATATATTTATACACATTTTCATGTATTTATAGCTTCATGTTTTTCTTCTCTTGTTTATCTGCTCCTCAGTGTCAATGGCTATCTATACTAATAAAAGCCTATGTGGTCCTCACGCATGATGCCGCCACAAGATGGCCGCCACAAGATGGCTGGTAGGGGAGGGCAGTTGTGGGCGATCAGGCCTGCAGGGAAGATCAGTTAGGGGCAAACAGGCCAGCAGGGGAGGGCAGTTGGGGGTGATCAAGCCAGCAGGAGAGGGCAGTTGGGGGCCATCAGGCCAGCAGGGGAGCAGTTAGGCGTCAATCAGGCAATCAGGCTGGCAGGCAGAAGCAGTTAGGGGCAATCAGGCAGGCAGGCGAACAGTTAGGAGCCAGCAGTCCTGGATTGTGAGAGGGATCTGGCCTAAACTGGCAGTCAGACATCCCCTGAGGGTTCCCAGATTAGAGAGGGTACAGGCTGGGCAGAGGGACACCCTCACCCCCCAGTGCATGAATTTCGTGCACCAGGCCTCTAGTTTTCAAATAAACATGTACTGTATTTATTAATATATTTGAAATCATACTAAGCACTGGAAATAGAGTTTTGTAAAACCCATTAATATAAAAATAGTAAGTCTTAGCAGTTATTGAGCACCTGCTATGAACCAGCTGCCATTCTGTTTTGTTTAGTGTATTATCTCATTTAATTGTACTGAATAATAACATAACTATTATTTCAATATGTATTATTAATATATGTCATTAATGCATAAATATACTAATAATACACAATAATACTCTTAGTGCATGATATCAAGAATCCAATAACACACATAAGGAAGATGTCAGAGAACTAAAGTATATATTCAAGGTCACTATAGTAAATACAGTCAGAATTCAAACTCAGCTTCAAAAATCCTATTTAACTGAGTATACCATGCTGCCTGTATTGAAGATTGGTGATAATTGCTGCCACTCTTCAGATTTGGATAGTCGACTCTAGCAAATCACAATGGAATAAAGATAATTGTAGACTGTGGTGTGCTAACTTTGATTTAGAACTCTAACCCAGAGGCAAATGATAAATAACCTAAAATAAAATTAAATTTGAGCGTTCAGCATTCTAAAAATACCATATAAATGTGAAGTTTGCTAAATTAGCAATATATATATATTTTTTTTGAGAGAGAGATTGAGTCATTTCTAAAATGTTCATCATAACTTAAAAAAGCAAAGCACATCATTCCCCTCTGTTTTTTTCAATTTGCATCTTCTTTCAGCTGATTCATAAATCAATTGATTACCATCTAGTGACCTGAGAGCAGCAGGAAATTGGGTCCAGATTAAAAAGAAAAAGGAGGCAATTTGTTTTAAGTCTGAAAGTTAGTGTTCAATTGACGTTTAATCAGAAGTGACCCATTGTTTTAAAAGTAGAACATCAATGTCTCTTTAATTTCACTGTCTTTAAATGAAGACTTGGGAAAATGGTGGTAACTGATTATTCTCAAATGAAAATTAAGACACCCTCAGAAATCAATTAATGGCATCGTTTTTATATGTGTAATGCACAAAGGAAATAGTCTATTCTGTATTAGAGGCTGGATAATTTTATGTAGTTGAGCTTAGTATTGTCTCTAGAGATTTCTATCAGGAGGCAAATGTAGCCATACATGTTTTATCCACTGGGGCTCTTTCCTTTAACACCTATTTATTGAATTAAATGGAAATTTTGCTTTAGTGGATAGCAGAATTAATTTGGTTTCTTTATTGATTTCCGAATGAATAAATAGAATGAATGATTAAAATGAATACACTTAATCTAAAGGAAAACATTGCCCCTAATTTAAAATATTCCAGAAATTATTTTTAGTGCTTGAAATGTACCTGTGTTTCCTGGGATACAAAGAGAAATAAATATTTTCATTTAGCTTTTAGTAATCAATAACAGGAATAGGAATGCAAAATTTGCCTTGGGATATCTGACTGTGAAGTCATTCATATGTTGTTAAATGAAATGTCAATGGGGTGGGCTATGGGAAAGGAAATGGGGAGGAGGGTTGGGAAGGATTTAAATGAACCATTTACAAAACTATGCTCCTCTGATTTCTCCACAATTCAATCTACATTGGGCTTAGCATTTGACCAATAAAAGATTTTAAAATAATAGTAAAAGTAACACAATGAATGGTAAATTTTCAGAAAGGCTGATGCCCAGGTTTAATTTCCCTGGGTGTTTTCGTCCAGATTATGAAGCATGAGGTCATGGCTATTAAGGTAATCTCTTCCTATTTCCTGCAGAAGGACTTTGAAGGACTACATCTCCCTCAGGATTTGAATAATGTGTTTGTTTCCTCCTAACCTGATGTTTAGATTCTTTTGCCCTTAACTTCAAGACCTCTGAATCCCTCATTTCTTTCACAGTTGATTAAATATGGCCCTGAGAAAAGCACTGGCTGACTGTGCCACAGAAAGATTTTCTGAGGCTAGCAGGCTCTGACCTCAAGGAAATGCTGTTGCTAAATTGACTGGATGCCTAACAGGAGAGACCATGTTTTACTAAAGACCATATCAAAATTTTAATTTCCTCATTTTTTGAGAAAACTTCTTTTCTTCCAAGATCTGAGAATACCTTTTTTTCCCCCTACCTGACACACTTATTTGTGTAAATCCTGCATTTTCAGTGATATATCCTACAATGTCAACTGTGTTAGGATGCCATTGGGTGCTGCTGCTCCCTCCCTACCATGTGTACCCACTATGTACCACTGGACCTGAATTGTTTACAACTGAAATGTATTAGTCCAGTTATTAAATAGCTGTTGCTTGAACCCATGTGTGCATTCCCTCATCCATCGTGGCTCCTCCCTGAACCACTTATAGGACTCCAGCTAACTGACTGTAACATCATCCTAATAAAAGGCTAATATGCAAATGGTCATCATGCCATCATGCCATCACACCATCACAGCAAGGACATGAGGCTGCTTGGCAATGGGCTGGGGCAGGAGACCTGAGGCTGCACCCCCCTGCCATGGTACTAGGCTGGGGGACCTGAGGCAGTGCCCCCTGCCCTGGTGCTAGGGCTCAGAGACCTGAGGCCACACCCCTACCCTGGCACCAGGATGTGAGGCTGTGTCCCCCACCCAGCGGGGCTTGATGGGGGTGGGGCCGACCAGGTCTTGGAGTTGCCCAATGGGGGTGGGGCCAGCTGGACACTTCTGTTATAGAGAAAGGGGAAATAGCAATATTAAAATATTTCCTCTAATTAATTCCCTTTTGATGTGCATGAATTTTGTGCACCGGGCCACTAGTAATTTATAATAACTTATGTGACATCTGATATTTAAGAGAAATCTATCTCTCAGAAGAAAGCAGGCAAGCCCAGCCAGAGTGGCTCATATTTCTCTCTCTCTCTCTCCCCCCTCTCCCCTCTCCCCTCTTTCTTCTCTCCCTTCTCTCTTCCTCTTTCTAAGCATGCTCATGGGTGAATATCATGGTTATTTAAACTTCATATGAAAATGGTGATAACATTTCTATTGCCTAACTCAATTAAAACTAGGATCCAAATATTTTGGGAAATTTTAGTTTTATATATTCTGTTTTAAAAACTAAAATATGATAGAAGAGCATGTAAATTTAAACTATTAAAGAAGGGATGAATTTTCAGGCTAAGAAGTTCAGACAAGCAAAGATTTTAAAGTATAACATTAAACATAGTTGTGTATTAGATTCATACTTAAACTGTATATGAAGAAAACATGGATTTAATTTTTTTTCTCACCTGAAAAGTATCTCAGAACTGTGTAAGTCAATACTATACTACATTATAATGTTTAGCAGTATGTTATAGACAGTGTATTTTATAATAGTGAAGAATACTGATATAGCCAGGGTTCATTTCCGGCTTTACTTCTTGGGCAAGAAACTTAAGCTCTCTATGCCTCAGTTTCTTAGTCTATACTATAAAGTAGGATAATAATAGTATTCACTGCATATGGTTCTTATAAATATTATTTGAGCTAAGGTTTGCAGTGTGCTTTTATTAGCATTCAATGTTATTTTTCACAATACATAAATTATGTTTTCCAATGTATATTACAGAACACAAGGATTGACTTTATTTCCTATATTAGGGAATAACTATAGATATTTCCTTTACTTTGGGGAAAATCTATACATAAATATATGTTCCTTGCTCATGAGTAATTCTTAAGGGGAGTATAATATCCCTGCATCCCTCCTTAATAATTTACCTACACAGAGTAGGCATGAGAGAATCTCTAGGTAATTAATACTTATTTTAAATTGTACTTGGGTTAGCAATATTTGGAACTCTGGCTTAAATCACAATACATCTTTTATGATCAGATTATATTTAAGTGTTGGGAGTGTTATGTTCTTCTACTAAGTAATATTAGTGAATAGGTTGAAAATTCTGCTTCACCTCTTACCAACCAGACATTATCTTGAGGTTTTGCTGTGTAAGTATTACTTCAGTAGAAAAGTGTTTCCGGTAAGTAGTTTAATTTTTTTTTATTGTTTTGAAGTCATGAAAGTGCCTACTAACCTTCTTAGGATGTAGTGTTGAAGTGCAGTCATGCGCACCTTAAGGATGGGGACACGTTCTGAGAAATGCGTCTTTAGGCATCTTCACCCTATGAACCTCATACAGTGCCTTTGCGCACTCTTAGGTGGTCTAGCCTACTACACATCTAGGCTGTATGGTATAGCCTATTGCTCCTAGGCTGCAAGCCTGTACAGCATGTTACTTTACAAAACAACGGGAGATTAAACCAAACACAAGAGAAAATGATACAATCAAGAGATGAGGTAAACAGGAGATGTATAAGGCTGCTTGCTACCAGCTTAACATTGTAAATTTTGTTTTACAGCAAACCTTTTTAAATATATATAGTTTTATTGATTTCAGAGAGAAAGGGAGATATGGTAACATCAATTATGAGAGAGAATCATCGATTGGCTGACTCCTGCATGCCCCCTACTAGTGATCAAGCCAGCAACCCAGCATGTGCCCTTGACCTAAATTGAACTGGGGACCCTTCAGTCTAAAGGCCAATGCTCTATCCACTGAGCCAACATGGCTAGAGTCAAACCTTTTGTTTTATATGTAGGAAGAGTAGACTCTAAATTAATGATAAAAATTATAGCATAGTAGATACATAAACTAATAACATAGTTGTTTATTATCATTATCAAATATTATATACTATACATAATCATATGTGCTAGACTGGCAGTGCAGTAGGTTTACTTACACAGAGGACAAGAGTACCAGTTATCTGTTTATAACTGATTTGTGGGCTTAATAACAATTCTTTATAGAGTAATTGCTATGAGATTGAAGAAGTTATGAGGCCGATAAATGGGCCTTTGGATCCAGTAATTTCTTCAGTCAACTTATTAATACAACCAGCCTTTGTGTGGTTCCTCCACATGAGCCTGTTCTTTATGCCAGACATCGTCAGATGCTACTAGTATTATTCTTCTATTCATAATGGTGGCAAAGATGTAGGGGTATTGACAAACACTTCTCATTCATTTTACTGAATGGGAGAATTAATCTTTATTAAGAAAGCTTAATGGTCTATCATCTTTTATTGTTTGTTTCTTTGTTGCTATATGTTAGCTTCTCCTGCTTCCTGAGAAAAGTGTGTTGAAAACAAAAAATCAGAGGGGAAGAGGATTAGGGGACTGAGTGAAAAAGGTAAAGATATTAAGCAAAAACAAGCACAAACAAACAAACAAAACAAAAACACTATAAAACTTTTATTATGTAAACTATCCCTATGTGCTAGGAAATAGAGGAAAATTAGTAAAAAGCAGCCGCTATGATCCCAGTGTAGGATTTAGTAGAAGTTTCAAGAGCCCCTAGTTCAGCTTCCTTACTTTAGGTATAACAAACCTTGGCCCAGTGAACTCACCCCAAGAAAGAGCCCAAGATAAGGAGCCCACTGGGCTTCAGAGGACATAGGGATGATGCTCTGAACCAGCCATAACAAAAGCTCCCTGAAGCAACCACTGCTGGACAGGCTGAGCTATAATTTGGAGTTGGTAGGTGAGGCACTCCTCAAATCCCGAAACGCAGGATGAAAGAGGCATCAGCTGGTGAGGAACTCCTGCAAATGAGCATCATAAGAGGGATTTTTGTATTGAGGTAGAAATAAGCCTATATTCTTAAATGCATTTTTTCAATCTGTAGGATTTATGTTTTGTGTTGGGAATATGAATACATTACTGAAAGTTGCTGCTGAGCACATGAATGTAAAACTAACTGAATAAAGCCATGAGGTCTAAAGGAGAGAGATAAATACACACACGCACATAAATACAAACTAGTCAGCAAGTGATGTATGCTGTGTATTAATAGGTAAGAGAGACACTCATTCAATGATTAGGAGATGAAAGAAGGAAAGATGTGAAGGAGATTAATTTGAATAAAGTCTAAAGTGTGAAGACTGGATCCTATGTGCTTTGGAAGTATTTTGTTGGTATGTAATTGTACTTCAAGACCAAAATACCTCATGATTATTGGAATGATTCACATTTTTAAGACTTGTATTATAATTATTATCTTCCTCTCAAAAATACTTGGCTAAAAAGACAATTTTTTAAAGAAATGTATACATACACAGAGCTTCTTTTTAGTATTGGCTTTCCAATAACTATTTTGTGATATTGTTAAAATCATTTCATCATTTGAATTCACCATGCTTTATTTTGCATATTTGGGTTAAATTAGATTTCTAATGTATTATTCAGGTCTAAATTTAGGGTAGTAGATCAATATGAGTAGAACTATAAAGGTGCTGTGAATATTTTTATATAAAGCCAATGCTGTGGAGTTTCCTAGAACTTGAAAAAAATAATTTAAATGACAAGAATGAGTGGATTTAGAAAATAATGTCATAATATTTTCTCACATTTGACCCTTGGATTATTTGACTTCATTCAAACTCCACATTATCTCAGGTCCTTCTCTCTTGGAATAATGATGAAAATGCTATGTTTCAAATATTATGGCTGTAATTACTTTTTTCCTTAGCCCAACATATTATGAATGTCAATGCCATTCAAAGCCTGAAATTGTTTTAATTTTAGATATTAAATTTAAGTATTGATGTGTATATTCTCTGATTGCATATAGATGAATATTGCAATGAGGGAAGTGCACATGGGGCTTTTCAGATTCAATTTTATTTAGTCTAAGCAGGGAGTCTTTGATTATATCTTTTAAACTGTACATAGTGTTCATGCTGCGTATGTAGCGTAATCTAAGGCTCGGAGGGAATTAGAACAAGAGGTGAGGGAAATAATCCTTTCTTTCTTAAATTTAAAAGCTGTGAGGAACTTGGGCAGTAAGGAGGAGGGATGGCATAAGAATACAAGTGTAGGCTATGGAGTCAAATAAACTCTAGGTTTTAATCCAGGTTCTACCACTTTTTCATAGAATGTTCTTGAACTAGGGTCTGGAACTCATTGTTTCTCCATTCCCCCATTTGTAGAGAAGGTAAAAATAGTTTCTACCATAAAGATATGAGTATTCAGTTAGGTGGTACATGTAGAACACTTAGCCAAGTGCTGGTATATGGAAAGCACTATTCTATTTATTCCAGGTTATACACATACATTGAGTGCCAACTATAAAGAGAAGTTATGTGTAGAATGTTTTTGATACTTCAATGCCTACTAAGCCTACATGAACTAAATATTATAATGATTATTTCTGAAAAAAAGGTAAAGGGTATATTTTGATAAGGTAATGGGTTGAAGTTTAGTCAACTCGATGTAGTCTAGAACTAAATTAAGCATGACCTTTGAGGTGTTTTATTCTTTTTTTTCACCTCAATAATGTACCAGCACTTTCTTCAATCACATCCCACCCTCACTTCAGCACCCTTTTCTTCAATAACTTACTTATAATTCTGTTTCTTGGGTAAGTTAACTGAGCTATGGTCTATTTATTTTCCCCAAATTTTATTGTATGTTTTTTAAAATTATTTATCTTCTGGATGCTTTATCTCACTTTAAAACTATATCTGCATCAATCCTGTCTAATACAAAACAAATAAACTGTTCCTTGATTCTTTGACTTTTTAAAGCTTCTAACTTTGACTTTCTAACTCTTCAAACTAGTCTTAATTTCTAGAGAGAATAATACAGTTCACAGTTGATGCTTCACTTCTCCTCACATTTACTCCTCAACTGATTGTGTTTTGTCTACTGTGCTCATGAATCCATAGACACTCCCTGATGAAAGAAACCAGGGATCTCTGAAATGCTATTTCCAATGAATATTTTTTATTATTTTTTCTTTCTTCACTTGCTTTGAAGCATTGGTTATTCATTCCCAGATATTCTCTATCTTTTTTACTCCCATGAAATCACACTCACACGATTATGACTCTATTTCTTTTTCTCTGATGATCTCATTGGTAAGTGCTTCATGGGTTTTGCTTTTATTCATATCTTCTTGGTTAAGTCTATTCTTAACTATCTTAATTTTTTGTTGCAGTGGTGCATGGGGTTGTTGTTTTTTTAATTCCCCTTTCTGAGAATTCATTATTGGAGTAAAAAAAATGCCATTGATTTCTGGGTGTTAAATTTGTTTCCTGCTACAATGCTGAATTTATTTACTAACTTTAGTTGTTTTTTGGTAGAGTCTTTAGGGTTTTCTATGTACAATATTGTGTCATCTGCAAATAATGACAATTTAACTTCTTTCTTTCTAACTTGGATGTCTTCTATGTTTTCTTATTGACTGAAGACTTCCAATACTATGTAGAATAAGAGTGGTGAAAGCAGACAGCCCTGTCTTGTTCCTCTCCGTAGGGGAAATTGTTTTATTGTTTTTTCCCATTGAGTATGATATTTGTGAAGGTTTATTATATTGGCCTTTAATATGTAGAAGTGTGATCTCCCTATTCAACATTGCTGAGAGTTTTTTTATTCAAAAATAGGTGTTAAATTTTGTCAAATGCTTTTTCTGTGTCTATTGATATGATCATGTGATTTTTTTGTCTTTCAACTTGTTTATGTGATGTTTCACATTTATTGATTTGTGAGTATTGTACCAGCCTTGCATCCCTGGAATAAATCACACTTCATCGTGCTGTATGATCTTAACAAAAGTCTGGGTCCAGATGACTTCACAGGGCATTTTACCAAACATTCAGAGAAGAATTAACACCTATCTTCGCAAACTATTCCAAAAAATCCAAGAGGAAGGAACTCTTCCAAGCTCTTTTTATGAGGTCAGCATTATCCAAATTCCAAAACTAGATGAAGACACTAAAAAGAGAGAAAACTATAGACCAATATCCCTAATGAACATAGATGCTAAAACCTTCAACAAAATATTAGCAAATGAGATCCAGCAATATGTTAAAAAGATCATACACCATGAGCAAGTAGGATTTATTCTGGGGATGCAAGGCTAATACAATGTTTATATTCTTCAACCTTAAATATCAGTGCCATTAAGAGATCTTGTTGTCATTCAGATATCTGTACTGCACAAAAAAGTATCTAAGTCTACAAATACCTCAGTTCACTTTACATTTTAACTACCATGTATTTAGTTCGGAGATGATTGTTATATCTCCAGTCCAGAATTTGGTCTTGAACAATATAAGCACTCACCTTCAGGGAAAATTTCATGCAGATGTCCCCAAAACACCTCACCTCAAATGTTTAACATTTAATTTTTTTTAACCTTCATGGGCTTCTACATTTTTTAAAATTAATAAAATTTATATCCACTCAGTTTATCAAATCTAGAAATCCTTTCAATGTTGACTCCTCTTTAAGACTTCACATCCAATTAATCACCAATGTCTTCTCTTGCTATCTCTTAAGCATTTATCAAACTTATCTCCTCCTATCTATTTCTCTTACCACAGTACTGGTTTAATCTCTCACTCTTTCTCATGGTAATATCGCAATAGCCTTCTGTCCAAACATTCTGTTTTCCATCACATATCTTTTAAATTTATTTCCACAAATGTGTCAGTGTGTGCTCTACTCAATACATACTTGAAAATATCACTCACTCTATTCAAAACCCTCCAAAGATTTCCTGCCACCCACAGCAATGATTTTTATACTTTGTTTGAATAGTTGTAGATTTTAAAAGAGAAATATAATATAATGTTCGATATACAAACACATATTTCTAGTAATTTAAAAATTAAATCTATAATTCTTGGTTTACATAGAAAAGCAATTCCTGACAAGTGTGATAAAAATCAAACACCATCTAGTAGTTCTTCCCTCTTTACTGAGAACTTTTATATTCTTCACTTCTTTCCTTGACCCTGACATGAACTCTCTGAAGTGAGAAGGACAATATATTTACATTTCAACTTTATGGGTAATGATACTAATGAGAGATTAATGACTCACTCAAGGTTGTATGACAATATTAGACTATTTTAATAAGAAAAATACCAAGTTCTAAAAGGCTAATAGTATAGTTAGAAAAAAACAGAAATATAACAAAAATGCATTGTTGTAAATTATGACTAAAAGTAAATATAAAGTGACACAGAAACTCTGATAAGGGAACACTAAACCCTAATGGATTGGTGAGGATCAAGAAAAGCAATTATAGAAAGTAGCCTGGCAAACAAATCAGGAATAACATTCCAGATAGAAGAAATGGCAAAAATAAAGATGCAGAGTTAGTAAAAGTAAGGGTGGATTCAAGATTTTGTGAAAAGCCTGCTGTGAAATAAGCAGACACTATGTGGAAATTGTTTACATTACTTTACAGGAAAGAAAGAATTGTATAAAGGTAACAGGTAGGTTGGGACTTGTTTGGCAATGACATACTGCGTTTGGACTTTGGAGTATAGATAATAGGGAACATAGCTTGGACAAAACTAATAAGTAACTGAACTATGGCAATTGATAGAACTTGTATAGGATTGTGTAAATGTGTATATATATACATATATATGTATATATATATATATGATGGAAATTGGCTAGTAGTTTGTTGGTACACATGGTGAAAGAAATTGGAGTCAAGAATTACACAAAATTTCATATTTGGGCAACATATAGATATTAGATTATCATCCAAGTTAAGAAATTAACTTGTCAATGGAGAACAAATGATTAAGATTTGGAATGTAAGTTGATATGATTGAAGGATCTGGTAGACAAATAGAAATGATGAACTAAAAACAGAATCAAACCTGGAATTAAAGATTTGGAAACAATCAAATCTGAAGCTTGTAGTTAAAGCCAAAGAAGTAGATAAAACGACATAGGTAAATTATGAAAAGAAGACTAAGGGTAACTCCAGAAACAATAAAAAACTTTAAAACAGAAAATAAATCCATTTACAGGTGGAGAATAATATACAAATGGAAAATCAGGTGAGTCAAATCATGAACTTGAGCTAAAGAGTTGAAAAAAGGAAGGTGTGCTAAATATTGCTAAATATTAAAGAAATGACATAAATTAGGGACTAGGGAAACAAATTTTATACTATATCCTATATAGACTTTTCTTATCAATGTTGCTTCTTCTATAATATCCTTACTGTTATCGCCAATTGGCAGACACACAGTATTGTTTTCAATATATTAAATTATTCAAGAATGCTTTGTTTCAATCTATCAGTGAATTATTTTAAACAAAAGCACTTGTGATATGGTTAATGGTGCTTAACTTCAAACTCTTCATCTACAGATAGGAGCTGTTATTAAGAAGCTATCACTTATAGTTAATGTAATAGCAGCAAAACCTTTTTAACTTTTAATTCCATTAGATTAAACTTCTTGAGATTAAGGACCCTGTTGCATTAATGCAGCACCTAGCATGTAGTAGATGTTAAATTGGTATTTTTAAATGTTTTAAACAAACAAGGCACTAAAAATGAAAGAATGATATGGCAAGAGATAGCCGAAGAAATAAGAGAAAGATTGGGGATTGCACTAGAGCCATGGTCAACAAACCGCTACGGTTTGCCGCTCTGTTGACTAATGAGTTTGCCGACCACTGCACTAGAGAATAAGGCATATATGGATAATTTAATATTGGTTTGCTACTGAATAATTGAAATTTCAATAAAAACCTCACTAATTATAACTTCCAATTTATGTTTTTATGGGATCGTTTAATTTGAGGCTGGCTGATATTTTACCTTTGCACTAATTATCAAGTTTCCTTTTGCTAAGTAAACTAATAAAATTATTTCAAGAAGTTTGTTTAAAACTATTTGTGAAGCAAACTTTTTAAGCACTTCAAACTTAATTATTAAATAGAAATGGATGCCACAAATTATTCATGTTATATTTTCACTAAGGTTAAAGATATCACTATTTTGAAAAATCAATGTATCTAAATACAAACTGCACACTATTTCTCATAAGGATAATAAATAAGGTTATTGAATTTCCTTTATTTTAGCATCCTACCTACCATAATTACCACCCTCACCATCATCATTACAGAATTTATTGTTTTTAGCAACATCATGAGTGCCAGTAACATAAGATCTCCCATGTGTCAGGCATTGGACAGTTGACAACATCTCTTTGAAACATATATTATCATTCAAATTTCTTAAATTCAGTCATGAATCATTTGAAGATTAAGATGACAATTAATTAAGTGGCAAAACAAAAAATTTAACCTATGTTTAGGTTGATTGACCAAAATATTTCCAAAAACCCAGTTGCTAAACAAAATGAAGTGTACTAGACCTATTTCAATAAGGAGGAATACCACCTGGACTGAGCGCATTGGTTTACAAGGGTTGCCACAAAAGGTCACCATAGATTGAATGACTCTTGCACAGAAATGTATCATTTTAATATTTCAAAGTGTTATCAGGGTTGGTTCCTTTGAGGATTAAGACAGGGAATCTGTTCCAAGCTTCTTGCCTAGCTTTTATGGTAAGTCTTGAAAAGTGAAATACTAGTTGGAACTGGATAGATTTTTTGAAAAATTAGTTTTAGGTTGCCAGGTAAAATGAGAAAAGAAACATAAAAATTTTTTGATAAATAAGATGTTAGTTGTGATAGGTAAGCTGTTTGGTTGATTTTATGGACTTATCATCATAAGTGAATACATGCTAGAGCACACAGCTGGATTACTTTTGTTTTATTTCAGTACTAGAGGCCCGATGCATGAAATTTGTGCACAGGGGAGGGTGTGTCCCTCAGCCCAGCCTGCACCCTCTTCAATCTGGGACCCCTTGAGGGATGTCCGACTGCCCATTTAGGCCTGATTCTGGGGGGGCAGTCGGACATCCCTCTCACAATCCAGGACAGTTGGCTCCCAACTGCTCCCCTGCCTGCCTGCCTGATTGCCCCGAACCGCTTCTGCCTGCCAGCCTAGTCACCCCTAACTGCCCTCCCCTTCTGGCCTGGTTGCCTCTAACTGTCCTCCCCTGATGCCTGGTCTCCCCCAACTCCCCTCCCTTGCAGGCCTGATTCCCCCCATCTGGCCTCCCCTGCAGGCCTGGTCCCCCCCAAAATGCCCGCCCCTGCAGGCCTGATCGCCCACAACTGCCCTCCCCTGCAAGCCTAGGTCCCCCCCAACTGCCCTTCCTTGCAGACCCAGTCACCTCCAACTTCCCTCCTCTGCCAGCCGGGTCACCCCTAACTGCCTGCCCCAGCAGGCTTGATCACCCCCCACTGCCTTCCCTTGCAGGCCTGGTCCCTCCCAACTGCCCTCCCCTGCTGGCCTGATCACCCACAACTGCCCTCTGTTGCAGGCCTGGTTCCTCCCAACTGCCCTCCCCTACTGGCCATCTTGTGGTGGCCATCTGATGTCCACATGGGGGCAGGATCTTTGACCACATGGGGGCAGCCATCTTGTGTGTTGGAGTGATGGTCAATCTGCATATTACTCTTATTAGATAGGACAGAGGCCTGGTACATGGATGGGGGCCAGCTGGTTTGCTCTTAAGGGTGTCCTGGGTCAGGTTGGGTGTTCCCTTGGGGTGTGGGGTGGCCTGGGCAAGGGGCCTGTGGTGGTTTGCAGGCCAGCCATGCCCCCCAGTGACCCAAGTAGAGGCCCTTGGATCTGGGATTTATTTATCTTCTACAATTGAAACTTTGTAGCCTAGAGTGGAGCCAAGCCTTCTGCTCAATTGTGTCCGCAGACATTTCTGTTGGGATTTATGTATCTTCTATAATTGAAACTTTGTAGCCTTAAGTGGAGGCCAAAGCAGGCCAGGACTGCAGAAGCTTGGCTTCCTCCATCGCCATGGGCAACCCTAGCCTCTTGCTCTCTCCAGCTCCATGGCTGCTGCCATTTCTGTTGGGATTTATTTATCTTCTATAATTGAAACTTTGCGGCATTGAGTGGAGGCCTGGGCCTGCAAGGACAGGCGGAAAGCTTGGCTTCCTCCATTGCCAGAGAAACCCAAGCCTCCCTCCTGCTCTCTGTGGCTGCAGCCATCTTGGTTGGGTTTATTTGCATATTCCCTCCTGATTGGCTGGTGGGCGTGGTTGGTGGGTGTTGTGGAGGTAAGGTCAATTTGCATATTACTCTTTTATTAGATAGGACAAAGAGCAAGGGGCTAGGGAGCTCTATGGGGCCTCTTTTAGAAGGACACTAATCCTGATAGTGAGGATAAAATACTCATGTCCCAATCACCTCCCAAAGGCCCCTATCTCTTAACATCATTACTTTGGAAATTAGGATTTCAGCATATGAATTTTTTTTGGGGGGGAGCATAAATATTCATGCCATGTAGATCTTTTTGCATCCTGAAATTTGTCTACATCTTCAAGTATAAAATGACTAGTTACTGTTTCTCTGATTAATTTAAACCATATAACACTAAGGTTCTGATACCACGTTACCACTTTACTGGTAGCCTATAAAGCTATAAAACCATTCTAGCAAAAATGTGTCTTCCTAACTCTTTTGAAGTTAGTTTGCAATGTTTAAAATATCATGTATATTTTTGTGGCCTTTCTTTTTGGTAATCATTTGATTAAAAAAATCCCATTCTACCAGACTTAAAACAAATTTTAATAAATTAAATAGAAAAAAATTATTTCAGATATGGGTCTTATAGTCAAGGTATTGTGTTCTATATATGTCTGTATTTAAAAAAAAAACAGGAAGAATTGCAAAGAACTATCTCTTTTGAGTAAAATTAAGCATTATTTTATAGATACAAATAATGCCAAAGGTCATAGGGTTCTACTCATTTTAATTTTTAAAAATTCTGTGATTGGTTAATCAGATAAGTAGAAGGAAGTCCAACAATCAACAGAAACCTTAAATCAATTTAGAATCCTTTTGAATCTTTAAAAAAAAATCTAACAAGCACTTAAAAAACAAAATCAATGAGGAGTTTTAAATGTTTTATTCTGCTTTCCACAGGATCCAAGTTTTCTCTCCGAGGCCCTTTTCCCTAAAGGTGCAACAAAAATTGAAGAAATCGATCCTTTTTTCAAACTTCATGAAACCATTACCAAGGTAAGGGAGGAATGCATTCATAAGCAGGTTGGGAAAGTTTTATTCTTTTTTTTTTTTTTTTTTTTTTGGTAGATGAAGGAAGAGAAAATAACCAATCTAAGAAAGCTATATATATTTTTTTTATTTGTAGTATGTACTAGAAAAGATTTTAAGTGTCTCTTATTATTTTACTAAGATGATAAGAAGCAAATCGATCACAATCATATGACCAATAACTGAAGATTTGTTTTTAAAATCAATCTTTAATATAATAATTAGGTCTTATCCTTAATCTGATAGTAGATTTGTGGTATATTCTCAAGCACATCCCTGCATTTTAGATTAAGGAAAATACAAAATTAATCTTTGAATTTTTCTATCTTCGAAGTTTTGTTTCAATATTTAAGGAAATTGGTTGTTTGAGGTAATTCTTGGATGCAGTAAGAATTTTTAAAAAGACTCCTTTCTTTAATAATAAATATAGATTGTGTTTATAATGAATTTAATTACTGTAAGGTTATCATTACCAGTTTTTCCTGCATAATAGTTTATAGGTAGGAGAAAGGATGTAATATGGGGAAAAATAAATTCTACAGTATGGAGCAAATACTTTTTATTATGATAAAAAACATATAACATGTAATTTTTCATATTTTTCAATTATAGTTCACATTCAATATTATTCTATATTCGTTTCAGAAGCACAACATAGTGGTTAGACAATCATATGTTTACAGAGTGGTCCTCCTGCTATTTCAAGTACCCCTTCCTGCCCATACATAGCTATTACAATATTATCCGCCCCCTCCCCCCCCCATTGACCTCTCACTTGCCACTCCCATCTCTCAGCACATGCCCTCAACCCCTTAGTGTCTGTGGCCAGTAGTAATGCTTATATGCATGCATACAAGTCCTTCGGTTTATCTCTTACCCCCCATCTCCTGCATTCCCTTAAATTCTACAGTATGGAGCTGTGCTGTGCCAGCACAGCCAAGTGTTCAGTGAGCTTGAGGGATGGTGGTGAAGGATTAAAGAAAAGATAGACACAGAGAATATAGCTGGGGCTCGGTGGATCTCCTGTGCCTGGATGAGGCCACAGAGAAGGATCCAGCAAGCAAGCTGAGGCTTTTATTTTATAGTCAGAGAAAAACAAGGTAGTGGTCAACATAGTTACAGTGATTACAATGTTCTTGTGAGTTTCACTTGTTTTGGCAGCACTTGCTGCACTTCCCACAGCCCATTAGCTACCCAGGAAGGATCCAGGGAGTGGCCATAAGGTCAAGCTTAATTATGCCAAGAGGGCTCTGCCCTCTAAGCTGGGACTTGTTTGTGGCTCTGCCACAGGTCAGTCTGAGATTTAACTCTAGAGCCGCTCCCTACATGGAGCAAATAAATTTAATGCCTGACATCATATAACATCATAATAATTTTTACATCAATGGTTTGTTTAATCTTTCACTTACCAACTGCTTAACCTGTCATAATCTGTCTTTTGGGAATAAAGTTTATAGAGAATATTGGCATTTAGAACATTTAAAATAATCTATATTTATATATGCTCACTTGAAAGATCAATGACTAATTCTTAAATCTCCTTAGTAAGATTTTTCAAGACTGTCTTCCTTCTTTAGAAAAAACGGATATAATGAACTGAACTCAGAGTAGCAACAGAATGAGTTCAAAATTCAAAGGCTAGCAGTTTAGATCTATCCCTAACATTTAAAAGCTTTGCAAATTTATATTTTTCTCAACTTTTGTAATAAGAGGTCTTTGGATCACATTTTAGTTAAAAATTTCCTAAGTTCAAAATAATTGCATCTTAACTACATTTATTAACACTTTATTTCCCAATCAATTCTAGTTTTTTTATTTAGTTTTTAACATCTTCATCCTTTGGTGGTTCATTATTATTTGGATTACAGCAAGATAAAAGTCAGAAAAGATGATAGATAGAAAGTTATATAGATGATAGATAGATATACAGATAGATAATACATATCTATATTTATTTAGATAAGCATATCCATATATATTTATATATACACATTAAATGGTAATTGTATCTACACTAAAACAATCTATTAAATAGATATTGGAAGAATTCTATGTCTATGAAAAAATAAAACCTGCTTAGGTGCAGAAGTAAGAGTTCAGGGACATTTTTAATGACCATTTATAATTTTCCAAAGTTGATTCTGTATCCCCAGTCAAGTTTTCCTTTGGCATCTCATGTTGCAGACACAGGCTAAGAGAAAATATTGTCCTTCAGAATTTTAATCTTACTTCACCAATAGGAAAACATGTGGAACCATAAAAAGGTCTATTTAATAGATACTTCATTTTAAAGTGAAATTTTCTTTGATCACAAACAAAATAAAAGTATAAACTTAGAGGGGTTGAATAGAGCATGCATTAGGTAATATGGAACATGGATTTTAGTTCTATCTTAACTACCAATTTGCTATATTATTTAGTAGAAACTTATTTCATTTTATTTTTTACATAAAAAAAGAATATAGTCATAATGGTTTTCCTTACTAGGATTCTGTGAGGTTGGAAATATGATGCATAGATTTTCTCTAGAAATGCAATATGTATTGAGTATAATTATTAAAATATTAAAAAATGCTAGGCCCTGGTCGGTGTGGTTCAGTTGGTTGAGCATCATGCTATGCATCAAAAGGTTGCCAGTTTGATTTTCAGTTAGGGCACATGCCCAGTTACAGGTTCGATCCCCAGTAAGTGGCAGGCAGGAGGCAGCCAATCGATGTTTCTCACATCTATATTTCTCTCTCTCTCCCTCTCCTTTTCTCTCTCTTAAAAAAAAAAAAATAAATAAAAATAGTAAAATCAACCAAAGGACTTGTTTGCATGCATATAAGCCTAACCAATGGACACAGACAACAGGGGGGTGAGGGCATGAGTGGAAGGGATTAGGAGGGTAATGGGGGAATAAGGACACATATGTAACACCTTAATCAATAAAGAAATTAAAAAATATAAATAAAAATAGTAAAAATGCTAGTTTTATAGAGATCATGTATCAAAGAAATGTGTACTTGAAACCTGTGTAATCTTATTAACTAATGATACCCCAATAAATTTAATTAAAAATAAAGAAAATAGAGGAAAAAGCTCTAAAACTTACCTCCAGAAAAAAAAAAAATGCTAGTTCTAAAGTCTTCAAATTAGGCCCTTACCTACATTTTCAGAATTTTGGTTTTACTTTAAAGAGAAAGAAAAAAAAAAGAATAGCAGAATAATTTAGACAATAAATCACTAAGCTAATTAAAGCCTAAGAATATACTGATAAATTAATGTGTACAAGTGGAGCATAAAATTTAATTTGTGAAGAGTTAGGGCCTTTAGAATATTTATTTCAATAAGGATAACAGTGATATTATCACAGTATATCACCTGTTTAGTACACTTCTGCGCCACCTAGTATTCTGATATTATGCAAATAATATTGAACTTTGAATAACAAGTCCCACCTAGTATAACTTTTGCCACTGTCAACTATTTTAAAATGTTTTGGAACATGAAAAAGACTTTGTAAAATGATAAAGCACAAATATTATTGATATTATACCAATATTGTAATATTGTAAATAAATTAGAATTATACCAATATTAAAACATTTCAATAAACCAGAAATATTTTAAATACTTTTATAATTCTTTCAGTAGATATTATAATTGGATACACAACACCATAAAACTATTACATATTTTATATAATCTAATTAAATAAATACAATAAATATGTACATGTAATATAAATATTTATTTATGTAATTCAACTCATTATCTTTTCCATGTAACTTTACATTCTAGACATTTTGTTGTAGTTCACAAATATGATTAATGCAAAATTAAATTATAATTTCAAAGTATTAGAAAGTTAATAATTTGTCATTGGTACCTTTCTGAATGAATTAAAATATAAACAGATACATCATACTCATACATGGAATGTGAGCTGTGAGTTCTTGTCCTTGAAAGTGGTTTTCCAATGTTGTCCTGGGTTCTTTTAAAAAATATTTTTTACAAAGTGTAAATTTATCTTGGCATTTGTCTTTTTGATATAAAGCATGGAACCTAAGAAAGTAATGAATGAGACTCAATATTGATTTCAAAGGCAATTTATCATGGCTTCAATGACAGTCAGATGGTACAATATGAAGTTGCCAGAGGGCGCCACATGCAGCATTGATGCTGAAGTGCCTCCTTATCCTCCATAATTACCTTAAGAAATAGCATTTGTTTTTTTTAATTATCATAAAAGCCAACCTAATTCCTCTAAAGGTTAAACATGAATAAAATACCAATATAAATCTTAGATGCTTAATCCTTTAATAAGTGAGTAAGAATCACCATGGATTTATGTTTTGAAATAGGCTTATTTCTCCTTCTTTACTGAGGAATTTTCTAGTTATGTTTTAAAATCTTCAACATTTAGATCATAAATTGTTATTAGTTATATAATCATTCTGATAGCCTACCATAAGCCAAGGATAATTCAAAACACTTGAAATACAAAAACAATTAATACACAGGAGTAGGTCCATGCCAGTAAACAGGTGAGCAAATCATTTCACTATAATGTGCTAAAAATGTCATAGTAATGTGGACTAAGTGTGGGAGGAAAGAAGATGGAGCTTTTGTCTATGCCTAGGGGAATTGAAGAATTTATAAGGGAGGTGACATTTGAGAAATATAAGCAATTTCAACTTTATTTTAATGTCAATGAGTTTTCTTGGAGAAATCTTTAAAGAGCTTTGTGGTAGTGTGTGAAAAATGATGATGTGTGTCTTGGAAAATAGAAGACAGGTTTCAGAGACATTTTTAAGATTGAATGACAGAATATGGGATTTACTTGGTACAGGCTATAAAGCAGAATGAAGAAATAAGGATAGTTTCAATAATTCTATCTTGATCAGAGTTTGTATTATTTTTAAATATATTTTTACTAGAGGCCCAGTGCATGAAACTCGTGCACTTTGGGGGGTTGCTCAGCCCAGCCTGCACCCTCTCATAGTCTGGGATCCCTCAGGGAATGTCCAACTGCCGGCTTAGGCATGATCTCCAAGGGCAGACATCCCTCTCGCTATCCAGGATCCCTGGCTCCTTACTGCCCCCCTGCTCCCTCCTTACCCCTTGACTCCTGCTCCTTAGCACTGCTGCAGAGGCAGAAGAGGCTCCTGCCACCGCCGCTGCACTCACCATTCGTTAGCCTGGCTTCTGGCTGAGTCACCACTCCCCCTGTGAAAGCACACTGACCACCAGGGGCAGCTCCTGCATTGAGCATCTGCCCCTGGTGGTCAGTGCACATCATAGCGACCAGTCGTTCTGGTCATTCCACAGTAATGGTCCTTTAGGCTTTTATCATTTTAGATTAACTTTAGAGAGGAAAGGAGAGAAGAAGAAAGAGATAGAAACATCAATGACGAGAGAATTATTGATTGGCTACCTCCTGCAGGCCCTATGCTGGGGATTGATTACGTACCCTGATTGAGCGTCGAACTGTGACCTCCTGGTTCATAGGTCGACACTCAACACTCAGCAACTCTGGCTGGACAGAGTTGATATTATTAAATTAACCAAATTAGGGGCTGTCTTGGAGAAAGTGTTAATGAGTTTGACATTGAACATGTAGATTTTGGGATGCTACAGATCATCTGGGCAGATATCATCAAGGAGATGGTTGGATACAGGGGGTTAGCACTCAGAAAGAAGTAGGGCCTAGAAATGCATTATCTGATATAATAACACTTTTCACATGTGGATTTAAATTACATTTTTAAAAATAAATACACTTAAAATTTTATTTCCCTATTCTTATTAGCCATAATTTATATGCTTAGTGACAACATATGGCTGCTGGCTACTGCATTGAATGGCACAAATTATAGAACATTTTCATCATCACTGATGCAGATTATGTTACCCTGGCAACACTTATGCACAGGAGGATGAACAAAAAGGAAGGGGAAAACCCAGGTCAAAGTGATTCAGGTACTACACAGAAAAAGAATATTATGAAAAGAAGAAAATGTTCAAAAATATGTTCACCCACCACTTCACACCCATTTAGATGGCTACTATTAACAAACAAAACAAAACAGAAAATAGCAAGTGCTGGTGAGGGTATGGAAAAATTGGAACACTTGTGTACTGTTGGTGCAAATGCAAAATGTTATAGTTACTGTGGAAAAACATTATAGAGGTTCCTAAAAATAATAAACATAGAATTACTATATAATAGAACAATTCTATTTCTGAGCATAGACTCCTAAAGTTTGAAAATGGTGTTTCAAAGATATATTGGTATACACATGTTGATAGCAGCATTATTCATAACAGCTAAAATGTGGCAGCAACCCAAATGTTCAAAGATGGGTTAATGGAATAGCCAGATATCGTATATCCAAGCAATGGAATATTATTCAGCCTTAAAATGGGAATTCTGATTTATCTACAATATGGATGAAACTTGAAGACACAATGCTAAGTGAAATAAGTCAACTATACAAAAACAAATGCTGTAGAATTCCACATATATGAAGTACTTAGAGTAATCAAAACCATGCAGATAGAAAATAGAATTGTGGCTGCCAGGGTCTATGGGGTGGATAGACTAGGGATTTATTGTTAAATGGACATAGAGATTATGTTTTAAAATGTGAAAAATGTTATGAAGATCAATGATGGTGGTGATGGTTAATATTATGAATGTATTTAGTACCATTGAACTGTATATATGAAAATGGTTAAGCTGGTAAATTTTACATTATGTGCATTTAATGAAAATAAAACATTGGGGGGGAAAGTATATTAGCCCAATCAACAGCTCTTTTACTATAACTTATAAAACAATTTTAAAATTATTTTTATCTTTATCCTTGACCCTCAGTTTTTGCTGTTCTATATAAGTGGCTTCACATGGCTTGTTACCCAGTTCTTTGTTTCATTTTTGATACATATATTGTCCTGTGCTTATTTTATACTAGAGGCCCAGTGCACAAAATTCATGCACAGGTTGTCACCTCAGCCCAGCCTATACCCTCTCCAATTCAGGGCCCCTCGGGGGATGTCTGACTAACGGTTTAGGCCCTGATCCCTGTGGAATCAGGACTAAACTGGCAGTTGGACATCCCTCTCACAATCCAGGACCACTGGCTCCTAACTGCTCACCTGCCTGCCTGCCTGATCACCCCTAACTGCCACTCTCTGCTGGCCTGGTCACCCCTCACTACCTCCCTTCCCCTACTGACCTGGTCACCCCTATCTGCCGCCCCTGCCAGCCTGGTTGCCCCAAATGCTGTTAAGTCATTTGGTCGTCCCTCACTAACCCTCCTTCCAGCCTGGTCACCCCATGCAGCCTGTTTGGTCATTCATTAGGTTGTTTTGGTTGCGACGGTCACTTAGGCTTTTATATATAGAGAAGTTTTTGAATTTAATATATTTTATTAGCATTTTCTGGCTAAAATTTTGCCATAATTCAACAAATGAGGATAAGCTGTATTTTAAACAAAACAAAACAAAACACTAAGGCTATGTTTAGAAGGAAAGGACTTTGAAATTAAAAGTGAATATGAAAGGCTTGGGTGGCAGAGGAAAGAAACTATCGTATAACTAGAGGCCCGGTGCATGGATTCATGCACTGGAGGGGTCCCTTGGCCTGGCCTGTGGGGATGCAGCCAAAACTGGCTCTCCATCCCCTGAGGGGGTCCCAGATTGTGAGAAGGCACAGGCCAGGCTGAGGGACCCCACTGGTACACAACTGGGGCTGGGGAGGGACTGCAGGAGGGCTCCAGCCCATCTCACCCAGTCCTGATAAGCCAGACTCCAACAACAAGTTAATCTACTGGTCAAAGTGTCTGCCCCCTGGTGGTCATTGTGCATCATAGCAACTGATTGAACAGTCAAACAGACGGTCAGACACAGCATATTAGGCCTTTATTATATAGGATTGGGTAAATAGTACTTTTCTTCTGGAAGTCCAACTGCTATATATTGTATTTTTAAATCTGAGTATGCATGGTGCAACCAGTAAAACAAAAAGTTCTTTATACATGTGGTACCTTGGAAACCAGCAAATTACTTAATTCTGCCTGTGAGCTTGCTCAAGAAATATCAGTTTATTCATTTTTTCATTATTTTCCCCACCTTATGAAAAATGTTTTTTAATGTAATTAGTATAAGATATGCAATATTAATATGTTTCTTTTATGTCAGTGCTCTGGATATTGGCAATTCCAATGGGTATATAGTAGTATCATTGTTGTTTTAGTTTGCAGTTCCCTAATGACATATGATGTGGAGCTACTTTTCATTCTTGTCATCGGTGTATCTTTTTGGTGAGGTGTCTTTTGTCCATTTTTAAAAATTGGGTTGTGTGTTTTCTTACATTGCATTTCAGAAGTTCTTTGTGTATTTTGAATAACAATTCTTTATCAGATGTGTATTTTTCAGATATTTTCTTTCATTTTATGTCTTGCCTCTTTATATCCTTAACACTGTCTTTTATAAAGAAGAATAAATTGTAATTTTAATGAAGGTCAGTTTATTAATTTTTTCTTTCATGGATTGTGTCTTTAGTGTTGTACTAAAACATCACCAAACCCAAGGTCATCTAAATTTTCATACAGGTAGTTTTTCTTACAATGCCCATCTGTTCTTGCATGCTTGTCTGCTTTATCCATTAGAGCCCATAGCCTATTAATCATAGTTGTTTTAAATTCCCAGTCTGGTAATTCCAACATCCCTGTCATGTCTGGTCTAATGCTTGTTCAGTGTCTTGAATTTGTGTTTTTTGCCACCTAGGTATACCTTGTAATTTTTTGTTTGTTTTGTTTTTTGTTTATTTATTTATTTATTTTTGATAGCCAGATATATTACACTAGAGGCCCAGTGCATGAAATTCATGCATGGGTAGGGTCCTTCGGTGGGTCTGGCTGGCCATCAGGGCTGATCACGGTCTTACGCCCGCTGGGGCCTTCCTTCGTTCTGTGCCGCCCCCTGGTGGTCATAGTGAGCAATCGGTTTCTAGGCGCACTCCTGTGGGGACAATTTGTATATTGGGCATATATATATATATATATATATATATATATATATATAGAGAGAGAGAGAGAGAGAGAGAGAGAGAGAGAGAGAGAGAGAGAGAGATGGGTAAAAGAATCTGCTGTAAATTGGCCTTTAGTAATGTTGTGGTAAGGTGTGGGGATGGGGAAGTATTTTATAGTTCTATGATTAGGTCTCAGCCTTTTGGTGAGCCTGTGCCCTGTGCTGTGAATTTCACTAGTGCTTCTCAGTTCTTGTGGTTTTTGTTTTTTATTCTCTCTTGGGTATAGAATGGCTGGATGGAGCTGGAAGCTGTGCATTTCTCTTTCCTCTCCCATGTTAGAGTTGGGTACTTCCCTTTAATTAGGTCAAGTAGACTCTGGTAAAACCTCAGCTGTTTAGGCTCTATTAAATAGTGCCTCCAGGCTTTGTTAAGAACAGAAGGCTCTGGCATATTTAAAATGGCTCATTTTCCTCTCCTCTGTGCGGGGAGCTTTTTCTCTGATATTCACTGTGAGAACCTGGTAGAGCTCTTGGAGATAAAGTTCACAAAAGTGTGGGAGTCCTCAGATGACTGGGTCCCCTGGAGATTTTAATTCTCAGAGTTGTCCCCAGTCAGCCTCCAGTAATTCATCAGTTACAGTTCAGCTTCTCTTGCCCTGGCGTTGGTTCCTGCAGAGGTTACCCTGGTAAATTGTGATGCTCTCTGTCTACCTAGCTATTCAATTTTGGGGGTAGTAGTTTGCCCTGTGACCTTACTTCTCTGATGGACCTAAGGAGAATGGTTGATTTTCTTTTAGATTGTGCTTCTTTTTACTCTCTGTGACTTCTAAGTTCCTTACCTGCTGTACTGGAAAGAGGAAATCTTTAGTAATCATTGGATGACATGATTTCTTGCAAATTGATTTTTCAAATTCTTATATATTTCAGAAACAATATTAAACATTTTATAACATAATCTTTCAAAAAGCAAAATAAAATACATTAAAATGATTGTTCCAATTACTTGTAGCTCTATCATAGTATCTTTACTATTCATAGAAAGCTTTCTTCTGACTGTTTTCTATAAGAAAAAAAAAAGGCATTAGAGTCTGTCAGTTTTTGAGTCAGCATTAAATGCTAAAGCATGAATTTTCTACAGGGTTAACATTAGTCACTTGTGTTTAATGACTCAAAATTATTCTTCTTACATCCAATCTCCGAGATGCTTAGTATGCAAAAGATTCATAACAACAGATCATATTATAATTGATGAATTATTTAACCCAATATTCTATTATTCCTGCACAGTTCTCTATATTGCATTTCTGATATTCACTGAGGCACTTGTGCCATTGAAACAATCTGAGGAACATTTTTCTTTCTAGTAATATTAAAACACTGAGTGGCAGTTAAATTATTATTAACACAACAGTGAAATTGAGTCTGTCAGAAACCTACCATTTTTGTCCCCTTTGGGAAAAAATGTGACTGTTAGGCATTGTTCATGGTGCCTTCCCCCTGTGAAACTAACTTCTATGGGTACACAATTCCCAAGACCGAGTGTACCTGTTCTAGGAAGATATCAATAAAAGTAAGTAAAGAAAATCTCAGCCCAATATATGATCTCTGGTTGTGAATTTTATGTTATATTAATATGTTTCTTAAAATATGTTTTTATTAATTTCACAGAGAAGAAGGGAGATGGAGAGAGGGAAAGAAACATCAATGATGAGAGATGGGGACAGAGTCCCCAGTCTGGGCGTGTACCCTGACTGGGAATCAAACAGTGACCTCCTGGTTCATGGGTCAATGCTCAACCGCTGAGCAGCACTGGTCAGGCAATATGTTTTTATTTAGTATTAGAAGCCTGGTGCACGAAATTCCAATTTTGTGGGGGGGGTGGTGTCCCTCAGCCCAGCCTACACCCTCTCCAATCTGGGACCCCTCTCACAATCCAGGACTGCTGGCTCCCAACTGCTCGCCTGCCTGCCCCTAACTGCTTCTGCCTGCCAGCCTGATCACCCGCTGACCACTCCCCTGCCAGCCTGATTGATGCTTAACTGCTCCCCTGCCAGCCTGTTTGCCCCTAACTGCCCTCCTCTGCTGGCCTGGTCACCCCTAACTGCCCTCCCCTGCAGGCCTGGTCCTTCCCAACTGCCCTCTCCTGCTGGCCATCTTGTGGCGGCCATCTTGGGTCCACATGGGGGCAGGATCTTTGACCACATGGGGTCAGCCATCTTGTGTGTTGGAGTGATGGTCAATCTGCATATTACTTTTTTATTAGATAGGATAGAGGCCTGGTGCACAGTGGGGGCCAGCTGGTTTGCCCTGAAGGGTGCCCCAGATCAGGGTGGGAGTTCCCTTGGGGAGTGGGGTGGCCTGGGCTAGGGGCCTGTGGTGGTTTGAAGGCTGGCCATGCACGCCCCCCCTTCCCCCCCCCCAGTGACCCAAGTGGAGGCCCTGGGATCTGGGATTTATTTATCTTCTACAATTGAAACTTTGTAGCCTGGAGCGGAGCCAATCCTTCTGCTTGCTCCGTGGTGGCAGCCATTTCTGTTGAGATTGATGTATCTTCTATATTTGAAACTTTGTAGCCTTAACCGGAGGCCTCGGCCAGCCAGGGTGTGCAGAAAGCTTGGCTTCCTCTATTGCAGGGAAACCCAAGCTTCTCTCCTGCTCTCTGTGTCCGTAGCCATCTTGGTTGGGTTTATTTGCATATTCTCTCCTGACTGACTGGTGGGCGTGGCTTGTGGGCATGGCTTGTGGGTGTAGCAGAGTGATGGTTAATTTGCATATTACTCTTTTATTAGATAGAATAGGATTTTTGGAGAACATTATTCTTAAATGGATACAAATTTCTTTCTTTTCTTATAGAATGTCATAATAGAGGTTCTTTACTAAAATTATTTTTATATTACACTATCCCATAGAGAAAAATAGTAAGAATAACATGGTATTTATTCCCATTATATATGTGGAGAAAGTGTCACAATGAGATCAAATTGCAGAAAACAATATTTGTATAAACCTAGAAATGAAGATTAGTAATTCTTATATAGTTTGTACTTAGTAATGTACTTATAACTCCTCTTACTTATAGCTATAAATGGTAACTCAATTATGGAGTGGTTTAAATAAAGACTAACGGTAGTGTCTTCAAAGATGAAAAATATTTAAATAATTCTAATTTTAACCATTTCAGTTAATATTAGTAGCATTTGCCTCTCAGTCATTCTTTAGAGATGATTAAACAGGATCACTTTGATTAATAGTAATAGATTTATATTCTGCTTTAATATTATTTTAAACACATGACTTGTGAAATATAAATCTGAAATTATTTTAAATATCATTATCCTATATAATAAAAGGCTAATATGCAAATTGACCAAACAGCGGAACAACCGGCCACTATGATGTGCACTGACCACCAGGGGGCAGATGCTTAATGCAGTAGCTGCCCCCTGGTGGTCAGTGCACTCCCACAGGGAGAGTGCCACTCAGCCAGAAGCTGGGCTCATGGCTGGTGAGCACAGTGGTGGTGGCGGGAGCCTCTCCAACCTCCGCAGCAGTGCTAAGGATGTTCGACTGCCCCCAAGAGCTCCTGAATGGTGAGAGGGCACAGGATGGGCTGAGGGGACCACCCCCATTCCCCCAGTGCATGAATTTCATGCACCGGGCCTCTAGTTAAAATATGTTTGTACTAGTTGTAATATTAAGATTCCTAGAGTATAGTAACTGAAAATGAATCATTGTACTCATTCTATAACTTCAGAATAAAGAGGCAACTAAAATGTAGAATAATTTTATTTCTCTTAAGATATCATTCTCAGCTATAGCTTAGAAATACAGCTCAGAATCCTTATATAAATAAAGAACAAAAGAGAAAAGACCAAATATATTTTATTGAGTTTTCTGAATTTCAAAAGCATGTTATATTCATGAGCTAATAGAATTTCTTGTGCAGTCTTTACATGCTTAGAAAATTGGCTATAATTTCTATTATGAGTGAGCAAATCTAAGTATCTTCCAAGTATCTCTATTTAGCAAAGCAATTGTAATGATATTCTTTAATCTTATGTATGTGTACATTTGAGGTTATTCTTAAGCTCTGGATTTAAAACTTTTTATTGTTAAAAACACTCTTGTATTTTCTTTTGCTATATCAAATTATTGTTACTCAATGCCAAATGTCTCCCTAGAGATCTATACTCTATGTGTTCACGACATAAGTTAAACCAGAAAATATCCCAAACATGTATTTGCAATGCAGAGGTTGTACTTTGTAATAAAGAATGTTGCTTAAAACTACTCAAGGGAGATGATGGGATATTAAAACCAACCTCTAAACTTTAAAAAGAAAATATTATAGATGTGTATTTTCTTCATAAATATATAATTAAACTCAATATCTTCATTTACTAAAATTGGAGATAGTGCTGACTATATTTTCTGTTGCCTGGAGACATTTGGTTTATTGTTTTTCATTATACTGCACAAATATAGTTTCTAAAGGCAAGCCTTACACTACCAATTTCTTTGGTTACTGTTTGTGTTTTTATTACTCAAAAGTGGATTATTGCACAATATAAGATTGTCCAAATTTGACATTCCGGTTTTAGAGAAGTTAATCATCACAGTAGCCAGTTTGCTACAACATGCTAAAACAGTTATTACTGCATATTAAGATAGGAATAAGTAGAAAGGTTGTTATTCTCTGAGCATACAGTTTTCTTTTATATTTGATAAAGACATTTTAATGTGTATGTTACAGAAATATAAATATTATATTATATATCAGAATAGGAAGCTCTATGATCACCTGTATATAATATGACAATCTTTCACAGTGAACCTGCTTTAGGAAGTATTCATATCTAATTCACAAAGCAGTAGCCTCATCCCATAAAAAACATTTTTGGTGTTAAGTGAAATTTTTGTGTTCTAAATATAAGTCATTTTTCTTATTTCAGGGATCTTTCAATATTTTGAAAGTTAATTTTAATGTTAACCCTTAATATTTTCTCATTTCAAACAAGAGATTGTCTTTTCAGACCATTCTCAGATAATATTCTCAGGTGCTATAGAAGCATGGAGTCAAAGAGCAGAATAGTTAATGGACAACATATCAGCTCCAGGTAGGCAGGTCAAATGTTTTTCCAAAACATGCTCTTCAAACAAAGCCTCTGAATAATAAAAAGATTTAAAAGCCCCAGGCAATGAGCAGTTATTTAAAAATATCTACTATAACACAACAAACCAGAAAAATCCAGTCAGTCTTTTGGAGACTGTTGTAATGGACTTTTATCATGCTGCTTGAATGTCCTGGGGACCATATGCACTGCCCTCATGGGTGAATATAAAAAAAAAGGTCTCCTTAAACAAACAAACACACACACACACACACACACACACACACACAGACACACACACACATGTCATGTGGCATAAACTAATCCATGATACAAAATTTCAGTGTTAATCACTCTCAGAATTGTTTATTTCTTGGAAAGCCCTAAATAATAGGCATAGATATAGATATAGCCATATAGATATATAGATATAGATATAAATATAGATATAGCTATATAGATATAGATATAGATTAGATATAGATAGATATAGATGTAAATGATATAGATATAGATGATAGAGATATAGATATAGATTATGTAGATATAGATATAGATGATATAGATATATAGATATAGATATATAGTTATAGATATATAGATATAGATGTGTATGTGTATGTATGTATTCTTTTTCAGAAAAACCTGTATGTCAATACTTAAAAAAAATCTTTGGACCTGTATATTTTGTTGCTGTCAGAGTGACAAAAAACTATTCAAAATTGCATATCTTTAAAAACATCTAGTATAGTCAACATTTGAATTATGCAATGTCTCTCTTGAAAAGTTCACATAAAATGGTATTTTAGGATATAATAAATATATTCCAAAAATATGAATAGTTTTATGATATAAAATTGAATTTTAGGAACTGATCAAGAATTAGATTTGAAGAAATCAAACAAAATTTATTTGAAATGTAGAAAAGCAATATTTATTTGCACTAAATTAAGGTTTATTTAACTAGGGGCCTGGTGCATGAAATTTGTGCACTGGGTGGGGGTTCCCTCAGCCCAGCCTGCCCCCTCTCACATACTGGGAGCCCTCAGGGGATGTCCTACTGACGGCTTAGGCCCACTTCCTATGGGGAGCGGGCCTAAGCCGCAGTCTGGCCTCCCTTTGTGGGAGGCGACCAGGATAATCAGGGAAAGGCACCAGCCCCATCATCCCGCTGCTGCAGCCACTGCCAGTCACCGCAGCCACCAAGGTGTTTTCATCAACACGGACTCCAGTCCCTTCACCATGAAAAAAATGACAACTTTCATTAGGCATTTTCAAGATGTGTCTTTTATAGGATATGATATTTCTTTCTTTGTTTCTTTTTTATCCTCACCCGAGGATATGTTTCCACTGATTTTTAGAGTGTGGAAGAGAGGGAGAGACAAAGAGAAACATCTATGTGAGAGGGACACTTTGATTGGTTGCCTCCTGCATGAGCCCTGACCTGGACCCCAGCCAGGGAGGAGTCTGTAACCTAGATACATGCCCTTGATCAGAATCGAACCCGGACCCTGCGGTCAGCAGGCTGAGGCACTATCCAATGAGCTAAAATGGCTAAGACAGGATATGACATTTCTTAGTCTTCCAGCAGTAGACCTTCATTTTTTTTTCTCCAGAAGTGTGGTGGAAATACCCTAGATCACCTTTTTGGATTCTTATACCCAAGTTACTAAGAATCTTACCAGTGGTATACAGGGAGCTTAGCCAATGAGCGGTCACAAAAGGTGTTTCCTCTGTAGTTCACACCTATCACCTCTGATCTCCGGCTCCACCCTTGCCAAGGCCTAAAGCCTCGGGGACTGGGCAGGGGCCCCCCAGTTCCCTCCAATCCCCAGCTCCACCCCTGCCGAGGCCTAAAACCTTGGTGCCTGGCCAAAACCGGTTTGCCTCAGTGGATAGAGCATCAGCCTGTGGGACTGAAGGGTCCCGGGTTCAATTCCAGTCAAGGGCATGTACCTTGGTTGCAGGCACATCCCCAGTAGGGAGTGTACAGGAGGCAGCTGATTAATGTTTCTCTCTCATCGATGTTTCTAACTCTCTATCCCTCTTCCTTCCTCTCTGTAAAAAATCAATAAAATATATTAAGAAAAAAAAAAACTTTGGTGCCTGGGCAGAGGACCCCCAGCTCCTTCCAATCACTGGCTCCACCCCTGCCGAGGCCCCAAACCTCTGGCCGTGGCTTGGGTCCTGGGAAGGGCCCCCTAACTTGGTCCTATCCCCCAGCTCTACCCCTGCCCAAGGAGCCCCCTGGCTCAGGCCCTTCCCGGTTGCTCAGGACCCATCCCGGGCCTAACTCGGAGTGACCTGGGTGCTGCGAAAGTTCCCAGGACCCAGGCTGCTGGGCGCCAATGTATGCAAATTAACCTCCATCTTTGTTGGGTTAATTTGCATACTCACTCTGATTGGCTCTGGGTGTAGCGGAGGTACAGTCAATTTGCATGTGTGTCTTAACCTCATTACACTTGAAATTAAAGTGTCCCAAAACCATTTAGTGAAAGTTCAAATAGTAACATTTTTGCATTTTTGAAATAAAACATTAATGAACAATCATAATTATGAAACCGGACAAAACGGGTCTGAGGTTGCCTGTCATTACTTGAGCCAAATTAAGTAGAGATAGGGTTAAGTCATGTATGAGTGTTTATTCAGATAATGTAGGCTGTATAGGGAGAGCATTAGGTCACCCTGAAAATATGATCTCCCATCTCCTACTAGCCTGCAGATTATAGGGAGATGAGGGAGAAAGGGTGTATGCAGGAGGGAAGGCGGCCAGGAAAATGGCTGCCGGGTCCATGGTCTGTGTGTCTCCTTCCAAGATCTTGAAGTCCAGTAACAAGTTAGTTAATTTTCAATGATGTTAAAACCCAACTCTGGCCAGCTCAATGATCAGCATTCCTGAGACAAACTCCCAGAGGGCCTGTGGGTCCAGGCACAGCAACCAAATCAAAGTGCATAATGTCTTTTGTCTCATCTCAAAATATATTTTCTTTTCTGAGCAATGAACCCATCTGCCCACAGTCTCTATCTTTTTATAGCTCAGTTTTTCTTCTTGCAGCACATCCTCCAGGTTCTCAGGGTCTGTAAGAAAAACTCTTATCTATAGTTAGTAAATTGAATAATTATTAAACAACTATGGACCGATTTCTATTGGGTGTCCCCTCCTTTCAGTTATGTTACCTGATTCATCAAGAGAGGGAATTATGCTTGGCCACTGTGTCTCAGTGGCTGAGCATTGACCGAGGAACCAGGAGGTTGCAGTTCCATTCCCAGTCAGGGTTGTGGGCTCAGTCTCCAATGTGGGGTGTGCAAGAGGCAGCCAATCAAGGATTCTCTCTCTCTTTCTCCTCCCTTCCTCACTTCAATAAAAATACATCTTTTTTTTTTTTAGAAAGCAAGGAAGGGGATAAACTGTTTTAGATATTTCCTTCAAACATGAAATAAGTGCAAATTAGTTGGAATGTTTTTGTTTGCTATTTATTGAAGATCAACATGCAAACTTTTTAAATAAAAATAAAGAATTCTATGTCACTCATGTAACTGAAAACTCTAGAAGAGGCATTCTTCAGGAGTGGCTCAAACACAACCCAGGGCTCCTTACCTGTCATCCCCTCAGTTCTGCCCTCTTCCCAGTTGGACTTGTAACCAATGGAATGCCTCCACAATGGAAACATGCTGCCAGGGGATCCTGGAAGGACATCTGTGTATAATTCTGTCAAAGCAAAGAGATTTGATGTTGAGATCTAAAAACAACAAAACAAAACAAACAAACAAACAAAAACCCCAGCAAAATGAGCACCCCTTCTTATTATTCTGAATTGGTCTCAAGGTTAATTGGTATCATTCTTGTGACCTGGGAAATAGCCGTGTTGATTGGATTACACCTGGTTTCCCTGAGCTGATCACTTGGAAAAGGAGTTAAAGTTAGGCTAATTGACTTAGTTCGATCTTTCTTTCCCTTGGAACTGAAGTCAATCCCATCTATATATGTAGAAAAGCTTAAGCAACCAAATGACCAAACGACTGAAAAACTGGTCAGCTGGTCACTATGACATGCACTGATCATCAGGGGGCAGATGCTTAATGCAGGAGCTTCCCCCTGGTGGTCAGTGCACTCCAACAACCAACCTCCAGGGGCCAGCCAACCTCCCATGGTCCCCCCAACCGGCCAGCCAGCCCCAATCACCAGCCAGGCCAAGGGATCCCACCTGTGCATGAATTTATGCACTGGGCCTCTAGTTCATAATATGTGGCTGGTGCAAAGTAGTATAAATTATAGAGTAGCAGTGGTGTTTTGGAGACAACCACCAAATCTGCTAGTACTTATAACAATGTTTTTGTCCACAAATAAGAATCAGTATTTTGGAAAAGGCAAAACCAGTGCGAAACAATGGAGGAATTTCTGTTCGTACGTTGCTATGTACCCTGCTATGCCCAGTCATTCTACCTGAAAGAGAACAGGGAATAGGGAAAAAAAGAGTGAAATACAGATGGGAAGTATTTATAACATGAGTTTGATTACCGCATTACTCCCAATTTCACTTCATCCTATTAGCGTTAAATGGATTTAAGATCAGACAACTCACTGTATTTAGGAATCAAATATTTTCCTTCCCCTTAGGTAGGTATCCAGAGGTAATCACCATATTCACACTGAGACCCAGGTTCATTTTCCATCTGTCACCTTAGACAGCCACAAAGAATTGATTGGATTTGACATGTGATAAACCTGTTGCCCAATCTGGGTCTAAAATGCTCATCAGTTATAAGCCTCTACTTTTAAGGAGGTGGTTGACCCTTAAAACTTCAAGGAATCACCGATTTAAGAAAGCCCACTTTGAGGAGCCCTGTAAACTCAACTGAAGTCACTAAAAAAATCTAATATTCTGGATGATAACTTACATTCAAAATATGAGACACTGTTAAAAATGCAAACTATTTTCAAACATACATATGTCCTTCCCACCCTGAAAGGGATAATTTTCTTGTCAATGTGAGAAACATCTAAATGCATGACTCTCTGTGTAGCAGGATATTTAAATGTTTTATTTCATCTCTTACCCAAGGTCTTCATGCTTAAATTATTTTGTTTACTGAACAAGTGGTAATTATATAATTTAGACTTATTACTGTTTCTCTATTTCAAACTTTGATCTATAGTATTTTAACCAATACTGCATGATTGCCCTTGAAGTAAAATAAGCATACAGATATTGAGACATTATGTACTCTAAAAAGCTTTCATTTTGGCTATCAGCATTTATTCATGCCCCAATTTGATTTTTCATCTCTCAATCTAACAGTTGTTTGTATTGATATATGGCTGTCAGTTATCAGTCTATCAAATATAACTCTAGAAACCTTGTTTCAGCAATAGTTTATAAGAGCTTCTATAAAGCCTAAAGTTTCTTCTTGTCATATGTAGGCCAAAGCAAAAATATCAGAATTCAATTTAGTGATTAAAAACACATTTTCATTTAAGTGCTTCAAATAGTAATAATGCATCATGGGCTCAGGGATTGAAATATTAGACATGGATATTTAGGAACCTATAAAGATACTAGATGCCTGATGCACAAAGATTCATGCAACATGGGCCTTCCTTACCCTGACTGCCGGCACAGCCTTTCGCTCTGCCCAGAGCCACCTTTTCGCCTTCCCATGCTGCCCAGTGGCTCCGAGTGGCTGGGGTGGTACAAAACGCTTGTGTCCTGCCCCCGAGCCACTGTGTATGCAAATTAACCCACCATATTTGTTGGGTTAATTTGCATACTCAATCCTGATCGGCTGGTGGGTGTTGTGAAGGTACGGTCAATTTGCATCTTTCTCTTTTATTAGTGTAGATTACATTTGTATTTGTTTAAAAGAAATGTGTCACATTGGAATAATATGTGACATTGGGAAAACAGTGATATGTATCAAACAACTTAAGAACACATGGCAGACATGAAAAAAGTTTGTAAAATACATAAATGAACAAGGCATTTGTACAATTAGTATATGATTCATTATTACCTTAAATCATAAGAAATTTTATCTAAATATAGGAAATCTATTTTAAAAATATTAGTCAAAACTCCTAAATGTCAACCAATTTATATGGCATAGGGACATGTATCTAATTCAAGTAATGAATTTCAGGGCAATGGAAAGGAAAGATACATTCTGTGATTCCTTTGTACCTTTTCTTACCATTTACTTCTACAGCAAAGTGGCAGATAAAAGACTTGGGTACTCTTACTGAGATGGTTCATCATCCAGTTCATTCACATCATTCAGAGTCACCTGGGGACAATCAAACTGTCACTGTAAGGAGATTATCCTGATTTCAGTGAGTTAGTTATGAAATCAACAGGTTTTGGATCCAAGTTTGTTTGGCAAATGTAGTCACCATGCCTAGGGACCATGTGTCTGAAGTTTTAAGAGCTGCCATAAGATGGCTATATCCTCTCAACTGACAATATGTTCAACTCTAGATACTGGTTATTAGAATCCAAGCATTTTATATAGTTGGTTTTACATATAAATCAAAGTATTTTACTTTCAAAATAAATTATCTGACTATTTTTAAGAAACTTAAGTAGATTAAAGATATATCATTTGGGGAAACTGAACAAGAGTAAGAATATAGGCAGATTTATAGCATTTAATTATTTAGTTAATCAAAACATATACCCTAACTAAAAATATGATAAAAGATTCACTGTCAGTCTCCAACATTTAGATAGCTTTGTGACAAATAAATACATGCTTAAGTATGAAAAGTACACTTCTTTCTCATGATTCAAATGCTAGATTACTTGTTACCAATACATGTCATTAAAAATGGAACAAGACAGTCTTGGCCTGTTGCTCAGTGGTTAGACCATCAGTCATGATTCAGGTCAAGGGCAGATACCTTGACCCCAGTTGGGGTGTGCAGGAGGCAACCAATAGATGTGTCTCTCTCATATTGATGTTTCTCTCTTTCTCTTCCTTCTCTATCCCCTCTACTCTCTCTAAAAAATATCAGTGGAAGATATTTTTTTATCCTGGCTATGAACTTGTGAGTTATATGTGTTGCAAACACCTTCATCCAGATTTTTTTTTCTTTTTTTAAAAATAAATATTATTGATATTTTACAGAGAAGAAGGGAGAGAGATAAAGAGTTAGAAACATTGATGAGAGAGAAACATTGGTCAGCTGCCTCCTACACACCCCCTGCTAGGGATGTGCCTGCAACCAAGGTACATGCCCTTGGCCAGAATCGAACCTGGGACCTTTCAGTCCTCAGGCCAAAGCTCTATCCACTGAGTCAAATCGGCCAGGGCAAATTTTTTTAAAAATTTTTATTGTATTTTTTTTTTTTGATGAACTGTTCTTTATTTCAGTGCAATGATGGCTAGTAATCCCTTCCTTTTTGTTTAGTGATTTTAATTATTTCATACCCTGAGAAGATATTATTGTACTACTTTATAAATATTTACACTTTTCCTTAACATTTAAATCTTTAATATACCATGATGATTATGATCATGATTATGATGATGGTTTAGTTACAGGTGCAGTTTGTAGTTTTCTACCTAATTTATTGAGAAATCCAGTCTTCCCCAATGACATACAATAAAACTGTCACATATATGTATGGGTTTGTTTCTAGGTTTTTAATTTTATTCTTCAGTCTGTTTATACATCAGTATACAATCAGAATACTGTTTTAATATATGTATTTAAAATAAGACCTCCTATTTGGTTGACCATGGTCACTACTCAATTCCCCTGTAAGTCGATCTTGACTGTTCTCCTTGCCCTTAGTTCTCTCATATAAATTTAAAAAATTAGCTAGTCAAATTCCACAAAAGCTTTGTTGAGATATTGATTGGAATTAAAAGCAATATATATTTGTCTAATAAATATTTGCTTCATCTAATACAGTTAATTTGTTCTCAGAAGGATATTCTATTATTAGCATCAAGTGTAATGGCAATAGCAAGGTGAATAATTGAATATCCTTGTTTTAAAGGTGCTGTTGTTGTTTTTTGCTGAAAGTATTTTTAAAATTCATAATTTAAACAACTAATTTTATAGATAATTACTTGCTGTCCACAGAAGTGAAGATCAAGATTACAGCAGTTATGTAGTTGAAATAAGGCTCAGACAAAATTCCAACCCCATTCATTTTTACCAAAATATTTACTCAGTATCTATATATATATCCAGAAATATAGAAGTGAACAAAATAAGAACCTGTACTTGCCCATTGTTTTACTTTATCATACTGCCTTACATGGCAAACCTCAAAATACCCACTAGGCAAATCTTACTAAGCAACATTTTAGGTGTTGGGCACTGTTTTAGTTGAAAAGATGCAGCAGTAAACAAAAGATCCTCATGGAACAGAGAGCTTATGGAAGGTAGATATCATAAAAATATAGTTGTAAATACAAACTATGCTAATTCTCTTAGAGAAAATATAGAGTATTATAGAATGCAACTATAGGTTTGGGGAGTACTGACCTAGTTGGGAGTATCTAGGAAATTTTTCCTGGAAAAGTGATGTTTGAGATTTTTATCTAATGTGTCAGAATTATCTAGTTAAATAGGGAGAAGATTTGACTAAAGTCTCTGAGGAAAGTGGGAGCACAACTTGTTCTAGAAAAAGAAAGGAGGTTATGTCATTGAAAATCAGAAAGCAAGACTAATGATGGTATAAATCATACTGAAAGGTAGTGTTAGTTGATTAAATAGGACCTCATGATGCATCATATTGTTTGTAAAAGAAAGGAAGTACCCAAGGCAGTATGAGAAGCATTCCAAAACCAATGAAATGGGAAATTTCAAAATCAATGCTTACACTATTTGGAATAATGATGGGTGATCATATTGATTTTCATTTGGCAGTAAACAGCATCAGACGGTAGAGCTGACTAGTTTGAGTAGCAAATGGCTCAATGGTCTGACAATGATTAAAGAAAGAAAATAGGAGAAGGATGTGAGACAGAGAAACCACTGTAAAATAATATTTGTTAAATTTATAGAACCTTACACTAGAAGTCTAATTTGAAATTAATTTCTATATCATTAAAATATAAATATAAATTATGTGTTAATCTTTTTCAACTTTGTTTTGTGTCATTTCACGGTTTTATGTTCAGAATTTTGAAATGATGCTGTCACCATGTATCAAACTTGTATTAGATGCTTATAGACTTATTTTTCATACATTTACATATTTATAAGTAAGAGACTTCTAAGTACTTCAGAATTAATAATTTAAAAAAAAAAAGAACTCATTCCTGCCCAGCCAGCATGTTTCAGTGGTTGAGTATGGACCTATGAACCAGGAGGTTACAGTTCCATTCCCAGTCAGGGCACATGCCCGGGTTGTGGGCTTGATCCCCAGCATGGGGCATGCAGGAGGCAGCCAATCAGTGATTCTCTCCCATCAATGATGTTTCTATTCTCTCTCCCTCTTCCTTTCTCTCTGAAATCAATAAAAAATATATATTTAAAACAAACCAAAAAAGGTAACTGGTTTCTAATTACTCAAAATAATATCACATATATCAAGATTCCTAACAACCCTTTAATATTAGTTGATGTCTTGTTTATGTTCAAATGTTCCTAATTATCTTTCAGATACCCTCTGCACCTGGTTTGTCTAAACCTGGATTTAATATGGGACTACACATTGCGTTTAGTTAAGCCTCTTCATGTGTTTTTTCCCACACAACACTGATCTGGCAGGAAGAATAGGTCAACTGTCTGATCATTCGTTTTTCCTTCTGGATTTGTCATTTAGCATATTCCTCTATCCCCTGGTTATCCTGTCAACTGGAAACTAAATTTAAAGGCCTGATCACTCCTTAAGAGTAAGCTGCATTTTTTTCAGCTAGAATACATAATGTATACATCATATTGCATTCCGTCAGAGGCATGTCTTACCTGGTTGCAACATCACTAGTATTTCCAAGATTGATTACTTGATGAGAATAATAATGATCTCTCCATTGTACAGTTCCATTTTCCCTCACTGCCAGAAAATCTTATCTATGATGTTACTTTACCATAATCAAGTGCTCAATTCCACATTATAATACTCATGAAAAGAGAAGTTACACTGCAGTAACAAGAATTTCAAAATCACAGTGGCTTAAAATGACAAAAAGTATGTCTTATTAATTTAAAGCCTGCATTTTCCAAATGTATACTGACTCAGCATTACATTTCCATATCAGTGCACCCTTTATGATCACCAAAGTGGGAAAGAGTGAAATGGGTAAATATGCAGTGGCTCTTAGATCTTTGTGCCTGGAAGTGACACATCTTTCTTCCATTCATATATGGTTGGATACAGCAGGTCACAAAGCTATGCCTAAGTGCAAGGAGACAGGGAAAAGCATCACTGCTATTTAAGCAGAGCAGAAACAGAAATAGTGGTGACCAGCACAAATCACATTCATTAATCCTTCACAGTGGTTTTAACGATAATTAATGCTTCTTGTCTGAATCACAAGTTTTGCTAAAGATTGTAAATGATGGTTTTCTCATTCTATGTTGTATTTTGCCCTTATTAGCTGATATTCTCATATAAAATCAAACTATTTTGTTATTCTAAACTATAGTTTTTAATGAAAAGCACTTACAACTTATTTTTTTTTCTGACACAAATGTTGAAGGAGTTGATGTGATAGCTGCCTTAAATGATAATAATAGATATTTTCGGTTTTCTCCCTTTTAATTATTTTTCATATATTAATCAATTTTATAGAATCAATGTAACTTCATAAATTAAAACAATTTGTATTAGAGGCTCAAATTGTCACAACTTTGACAATACAAACTCTTTCAAGCTTTGTCATAAGGTTTTTTGGACATGACTTCATTGGTCTTTGACAACTTCCTTGCTTTTTGGCACAATTTTCCAGACTTACTTTCCCTCCCCAAGATCTGGAGTGAGCCATTTCTCCAAGGATCTGGTTTCTTCTAGTGAAGAATGGTAGAAGAGAGTAATACCTGGCTACTAAGGGGCTCATTGTTGATGGGGTGACATTACTTTTAGAATTTAAATGGGCAGAATGAGAAAATATGAACTTGGAAAATTCATATAACCACCTTGATTTAAACATCACAGTGTTTTACTTTTGTAATAACATTCCTTTTTACTTTTTACACTGAAAATTGTCATGAAAATGTTATTACAATCACTTCTAAACTCCCAATCATGAAAGACTAGTTATATTCACGAAGTGGCTTCTCACACAGTAATCACTTCAGATTCTTTGGGGCAAAAAAGAAAGAAAACCAAGAGTCAATTAATTTTTTACAAGGTTGCATATCATATACCACACTATTGGATATTCACAAAGCATATTATTAAATCAGACACATTGAAAATCTGTGATGTAGGATGCCTTTCTGACTTTGTCAAGACCACAATGTACAAAATGACACTAGTTTTTCATGGAACATATTTGGAAATACTAGTGTAAAGTAAGTTTTAAGGATAAGGTTCTCCTTTGAAATTCAGTCTAAACACTGAAGTTAAGACCTTCTATTATTATATATAATTTCAGATGACTATAAACACATAAAAAAGAAACCACTTCACCTTAATGATTTTCAGGATTTTTTTTTTATTCCAAAGGGAAAAATGCAATAAAAATTCTATTAGATTGAATGAACTAATAGAAAATAAGGCTTTTTGAACTCTGCAGTCAAAGGATACTATAAATAGACGTTAATGCTGTTTTCTATGTCTTTGATCAGATTTTTTTTTAAGATAGCTAAAAGCATATAATTTGTAATATTTTTCTGTAGAAAAACTCTCACAATGCAATAAACTTCTAATCCATAGCTATGGATTAATTTTTATATGAAATAATTTAGTGTCCTGTATTGGCAATATTGTGTGATTCTATTCTCTTATTAAAGACATATTTTCTAAAGAAGGACATAAATATAGTTGTACATATAAACACACACTGGAGACTTAGCATATTTGCTTTGGGTACTTTTCTGGGAGATAGAACAATTAAAGCATGTGGATGGAAGACAGAAGGAGTACAGAAGTTTATATTAGGCCCTGTCTTATCTTTATTCCACTTCCATTGTTTTCATATAGAGATTGAAACAGTCGCTCCCTTTTCGCTATTTCCTTTGGCTTTCTCCTCTGGAAGAAATGGCTATAAAAGGCAAGACCCAGCAAAGTGCTTTATTAAATAAATAAATTTACATAGACGTTTGCAACATGAACATGTCTGATCTGTAAAAGCTATTTCAAAAAACTAGGTATCATTTAAAATGCACAGCTGAATGAGAGTTTTGAACCATAGTACTCCTGTTGGCAATGATTCCGAAGAAGCATTCTAAAATTCAGATAATTTTCTTGTCTATATTTCCTTCCATACTTTAATCATTGTTGAATTATAATGAATACTTTACTTTCGAGTGTGTGCTGATGTTATATACATTTTAAACTTCCACAGTTTGCCAGAAAATGATTCCAAACAGTATTATTCATTTCAGCTGACTCTTTTCATTTTACTCTTGGATGTCTAGTCCAACCCATGTGTACTCCAGAGAAATTCCTTATATCTGAACACTTTCTGTTGTAAAAACATCACTACTAAGCCTTATTGCATCTCATGGAAGCAATGCAGCTTTAAAAAACTATTTTTTTTTTTTTTACAAATTTAAACTCCTAAAATAAGACTTTTTTACTTTTCCACTGAGAAGAATCAAATAATTTGCCTAGGGTCACTAGTCTTCTCTCTATATCTTCAGTTGTCCCTTTGGAAAACTAGTTATATGTATTTAATTCAGAAAAAAATGCACTTAAGTGTTTTGAACACTAGTGAATACATTTGTCCTGCTGAAGTTAGTTTCTATGGGCTACGGAGCTAATTATTTTGGCAGAAGCTTGATTCTTATTGTTTGCCTATAATTAGTTAGTCGGGTGCATGTAAGAACAAGATAATTTCTTTAAAAATATATACAAATGGACCACAACTACAGATGAGACATCAGCAATTTACTGGTATTTCATAGTCCAACTTTCTGTGTGCTGTTCTAGGACCTCAGTACCATCATCTCTTATATCCAAGACTGCTTCTCATTCTTCTTTACGGTTAAGACATCCTGTGAAAGAAATATGATAAAGAAAACATATGAAATAGTCTAGTTACTCAGAGAAAGTTCCAGACACCAAACCTCCGCTGAGAACCTCAGTGAAGAAATCTTTTTCCCTGGAACTCTGACACCTGCCAAGCTCTCAGCTGCCCCCTGAGTGGCCCTGAATGCACTGGTGTGTGTGTTAGTCTGCTCTAGTTGCCATAACAAAGTGCCAGGCATTGGATGGCTTAAAAAAACAGAAATTTATTTTCTCATAGTTTTGGTGACTGGGAAGTCCCAAATCAAAGAGTCAGTGATTGATGTCTGCTAGGAGCCACTTAAAGTAGTACCTTACCATAAAGGACTTAAATGTCTCAGTGTTGTGCTTTTTTTATGTGAAATATTTTTCTCTTTTCTTATAAAAGATCCTTGACATTCAGATCATCTGACAGATGCCCCATGAAAGGGAACATTAATGAGAGTCTGGAGGTTGCAACGTGGGATAGATCATAATGTCTGGTCTATTGGAAACATAAAATCCTGGATGTAAATTCTGATTCCATGCCATGATAGCTGAGTGGTCTTATCTAAATGATCTAACTTCTCTGAGTTCATCCCCTCATCTCTAAACAATGGATGACATCAGCAGGATTTAAAAATTATTGGTAGAAGTTTTTATTACAATGTCTGTAGCATTGTTTAAGTAGCCTTTGAATAGTAAATGTGTTTTCTTCTTTCATTCCTGGAAAATATTTCTTTAATATACTGTGTAATTCATACATTTTACTAATTCAAAATTGCACTGCTCTTAGCTAAATAGCATTTCACTTGATAATTGAATAAAATTGTTGAATCAGTGACAAAGTATAGTGACAAAATCAATAACAAAACTTTCACATTGAATATAATGAGCATATGAAAACTTTTCAGGGGCAGTATAAGTATGTAGCTCATGTCAACTTCCCCTGCCTTCCTTCTGAGGTTTGACAGTCTGTTTAATGTTTCTATGTCTCTGGATCTAGTTTTGTTCATCAATTTATATTGGTTATTATATTACAAAAATGGATGAGATCATGTGATATTTATCTTTCTCTGATTGGCTTATTCAGCTTAGAATAATGCTCTCCAGATTCATCCATGCTATTGGGAATGGTAAGAGTTCTTAGTTTTTTACAGCAGTGTAGTACTCTGTTATGTAGATATACCACTGTTCTCTAATCCACTCATCTGCTGATGGGCACTTAGGCTGTTTCCAAATCTTAGCTATTGTAAATCGTGCTGCTATGAACATAGGGGTGTATATATCCTTTCTGATTGGTGTTTCTGATTTCTTGGTATATATTCATAGAAGTGGGATTAGTGGGTGAAATGGGAGTTCCATTTTTAATTTTTTCAGAAAGCTCCATACTGTTATCCACAGTGGCTGCACCAGTCTGCATTCCCACCAGAAGTGCACGAGGGTTCCTTTTCTCCACATCCTCACCAGACTTGTCATTTGTTCATTTGTTGATGATAGCCATTCTGACAGGTGTGAGATGATACCTTATTGTCACTTTGAATTGTATCTCTTGGATGATTAGTGACTTTGAGCATGTTTTCATATGTCTCTTGACCTTCTGTATGTATAGTTTCAAAAAGTGTCTATTTAGGTCTTTGCCCATTTTTTATTAGGTTATCTTTCCTTTTGTTAAGTTGTATGAGTTCCCTATATATTTTGGATATTAAACCCTAATAGCTTTTTGAAGGACTAAACAATCTTCAAAGAGTTCTCACAATAGTAGTAAAGCCTGGTTTCTGTACTAACCCTTTTTCAGACATCATCATGGCCTTTAATTATATATATGAGGGAAACAGTGAAGAACAAAGCAGATGTCAGGGTGGGTGAAATGTTTTAGACAGTGTTCTTTATTTTGCATATGAGCTTAAATTAAGGAGTATTTTTAAAATTTGTTGGCTACAACCTCCCCTGCCAACCCCACAGAAACACATATTCCACATGGGAGTTTTGAACTTCACAGTTGAAATGAACTGTTAAAATGTACCATAGTAATAATATATCATTGCTCACATTTTTTTTCATTTTTGAAATTAAAAAAATCATATCTTGACTATGACTTTATAGGTGATTGTAAAAGTGTGATATATATGCTATACATATATATGATTTTATGGTGTTATATGCTTTAAATTGTGAATAATTTTTATTCCAGGAATATCTGTCAGTAGTAGATATGTGAAAAATTTTTTTGCCACAAACTTTAAGACTTGTAATCTTAGCTCTAAAGGACATGGAGAATTATAGTCTTGCATCAAGTGCATTAACATCAGTATCAAGACTGGTATGAAAATGTATAGTAATACTCATACCATTCTTACTATTGGGAAATGGAAGGAAAAAAAGAAGAAAAACCATTTAATTGAAAGATAGGGCATCACTTTAATGTATGATGCTACTTTTCAGTATTTAATTGACTCTTTATGTATATATACTATATAATAAAAGAGTAATATGCAAATTGACCATACCTCCATTGCACCTACAAGCCATGCCCACCAGCCAATCAGGAGCGAGTAAGCAAATTAACCCAACCAAGATGGCTGCGGCCACGGAGCAAGCAGGAGGCTTGGGTTTCCTCGGTAATGGAGGAAGCCAAGCTTTACGCACACCCTGGAGGGCCTAGGACTCCACTCAAGGCTACAAAGTTTCAATTAGAAGATAAATTCCAACAAAAATGGCAGCAGCCATGGTGCTGGAGAGAGTAGAAGGCTTGAGTTGCTCCCAGCAATGGAGAAAGCCAAGCTTCTGCAGTCCTGGACCTGCTTTGGCCTCCACTTAAGGCTACAAAGTTTCAATTATAGAAAATAAATAAATTCCAACAAAAATGGCTGTGACCATGGAGCAAGCAGGGAGCTTGGCTCCGCTCAAGGCTATAAAGTTTCAATTATAGAAGATAAATAAATCCCAGATACCAGGGCCTCCACTTGGGTCACTGGGGGTATGGCTGGCCTGAAAACTACCACAGGGCCCTCGCCCAGGCTGCCCTACACCCTAAGGGAACCCCCACCCTGATCTGGGACACCCTTTAGGGCAAACCAGCTGGCCCCCACCAGTGTACCAGGCCTCTATCCTATCTAATAAAAGAGTAATATGCAAATTGATCATCATTCCAATATACAAGATTGCTGACCCCATGTGATCAAAGATGGCTGCCCCCATTTGGACACAAGATGGCTGCCAGAAGATGGCCAGCAGGGGAGGGCACTTGGGAGGGACCAGGCCTGCAAGGGACAGCAATTGGAGGTGATCAAGCCTGCAGGGGAGGATAGTTAGGGGTGACCAGGCCAGCCGTGGAGGGATTTGGGGGCAACTGGGCCAGCAGGGAAGGCCAGTTGGGGGGACCCCGGCCTGCAGAGGAGAGCAGTTGGGGGAGACCAGGCCTGCAGGGGAGGGCAGTTAGGGGTAACCAGGCCAGCAGAGGAGCAGTTAGGCATCAATCAGGCTGGCAGGGGAGTGGTTAGGGGGTGATCAGGCTGGCAGGCAGAAGCAGTTAGGGGCAATCAGGAAGGCAGGCAGGTGAGCAGTTGGGAGCCAGCAGTTCTGGATTATGAGAGGGATGTCGGACTTCCCGTTTAGGCCCGATCCTACCAGGTCCCAGATTGGAGTGGGTGCAGGCTGGGCTGAGGGACACACACCCCTGTGCACGAATTTTGTGCACGGGGACTCTAGTATACATATATAGATATATAATATATTTAATATTTGGATATTACATATGTAAATAATACATATAAATTTCTAAATGTCTTTGTTACCTAGAATATATATTTCTCTGTTATCCCAAGTTAGCCAAACAATCCAAAATTTTTATAATGTTTATGTGTGTATTTCTTCCTAAATAAGGAAGAACACATATGTTCTTCTTATCTTGGATGACATGGTATGTTCTTTATGATTGCTGTAAACGGGGTGTTTTGAAAATTAACTTTGAAAATCACAGAACCTTTCATTAGCAAGAGACATTTTGTCTTATCCCACCAACACTTCAGAGTAGAGTATTATAAAACAAATGGCCCTGGAGTTGTATTTAAAAATAACAATAAGCCCTTTTAAAGTACTTCAAAGTATCAGGTCAGGTGGCCATGTTGCTTTAGATTGCCATTATTTTCCTATTTTCTATTTTCAAGGTTTCTCTGATGACTGCTATAGATGCTGGAATTTGCAGTTGGTTCCCTGTGGAAAGAAAATTAATGTGAAAAGGAAAGCAAATAATATGTTTCTTTGTGTATCTTAAATGGCTTGCTACTGGCATTCTTATGTCCTTGGAAAGCAGCTTTTGAAATTGTCCATTCCAATCACCTAATTTTATATTATAAGGTGGCTGAGACATAGTTTTCAATGGCTTGTCTAAAGTCATTTGGCTAAAGTTGCAAAGCTAGTTAATACTATAGCTGTGTCAACTCCCAATTTTTTTTAGTGTAGCATACTATTAACCACTCATATGCTTCACCTTCTCAGCCTAAATATTACATAGTTTTCTTTAGAGGAAATAACCACCTGAGTGTTTGACCACCATAGCTTTTGTTTCTGCCAAAATTGTGAATCAAAGACAGGCATTGTCCCACTTTTCAAAGGCATATGAGTGGAAGTTCAGAGACATCTATTTCAGAATGGCAGTGGTTTTTTCCCCTGGTGGGAATCAGGCCCTCTTTTGTTTCCTCATTATTAGTCTCACTAGAATTCTAGGATTCTGAGTAATTGTTAAAGAATGATGTCTTTATGAACATATTATTTATATAATTAAATGAATTAATAATAATGAATTTCTAAAACAACTAATTTTAGATTTAATCACTGTAAATTGTTTACTAAAATCAACTGTAGATCTCCAAATATAAGATAAATATCAGGGAAATAAAAGGTAAATATAGCATTTAATTTTTGTAAAATAATTTTACTATCGTTTGTTATAATATTTACCTAGTTTTTAGAATGAAGATAGTAAAATGAATTGTCATGATATCCTATAAACAGGATAAAGTTTTCTAAATGGTAACTGATTGAGATTTGGTTAAGAAGAGAACCTGATGAACAAATCACAAAGGAATGCACATTTACTGGTTTCAATTAGTGCTTTAGAACTGTCTTTACCACTGTTGCAAGGTTACAATCTCTGTCAAAGAACTCAATCTAATAGGTATCTGAGGAGGACAGATATATTTTTATTCATGCCTTGAAGGCAAAAGCTGTGATGCTTTGGAGGTAATAGACTGATTATAAACATTTCATAAGCATTCTGGATTCTGAGATTACTCTCTGCAGTTGGACTGCTAGATTGAATGAAATCACCTTTGATCATGGGTCCATAAACTCAGAGATGTTTCTCATGTATGCATTCTACACTTGCTACAGTTGCTTATACAACCCAAATTACAGGGCCCAGAATATACTCTTCAGATTGTCACAGGGCTTCTTCAAAGGTAGCTTATTACTCTATAGATAACTATCTGACTTTAGGAAAAATAATCTGATAAACTTACTTAATGGTTATTAAGAGTGATAAGTTATTTTTTTATATTGAAATTGTGATGTTCACTTGCCTTGCTTTCTCCTATTTAAGTAGAGATTGTGGTTAGGTGGTATAGAGGAATATAAAAAGATTTAACAGGTGGATAGGTAAAGCATGCAACAGGGTAGAACATGAATATAATAGCTTTGCTTCTTCTTGCAAAGCAGGAATAAGATACAATCTTTTATCTGAACTCAGAAATGCTTTTTATGGTTTCATAATAGATTTACATATATATAATTCTAGTATGCAGAAATAAGAAAAATAGACTCTACAAAATGTATGGATGCACTCAAACAATTTTTATTTTGAAAATTCATTGCAATTTGAATTGAACATATTATTTTTTAAATAAAGTTGTACATCTGTCTTTATTTAACTTCAGAATTATCAAGGCAATACTTCACAGAGTATCCCACAAATAATTATCTTTCATAGGGTTTATCATTTTTCTTATTTATTTTTAAATATATTTTATTGAGTTTTTACAGAGAGGAAGGGAGAGGGATAGAAAGTTAGAAACATTGATGAGAGAGAAACATCAATCAGCTGCCTCCTGCACATCCCCTAACTGGGGACATGCCCCCAACCAAGGTGCATGCCCTTGACCGGAATCAAACCTGGGACCCTTCAGTCCACAGGCTAATGCTCTATCCACTGAGGCAAAACAGTTAGGGCTTCCTTATTCTATTAAACCAAAGACACTAGATCTATATACAATACACACACACATTTATATTTGTTATATTCTAGATTTACAAATTCTAAGGCTGAAGAGTGTGAAAGTTAATGTTCTGGGCGCAGATGTGATTTTTTAATACTGACTCTGTTGTTTAGTTACCATGTCACTTTCAGAATTTTAAACTCTTAATGCCTCATCTGCAAATTGTTGATAATAATTTCTACCAAATAGAATTGTGATGAAGATCATATATTTCACACATAATAAACAATAAATACTATGTAATATTGTATATTTATTGAGAGACTCTTTAACCATTTCCCAGTGATTATTGCATGATTTTTCACAGTAGAACATAAGTTTCATTTCATCACAGCATTTAAAGAAAATTAAAATTTGGTTAGATTTTTAAAGCAGGCCATCTCATCCCTTGCATGTTAAAGGAGTATTCCAAGTAAAGTGTTTATTATTTCTTGAAAATTAGCAACATAAGGGCCACATATATTTCCTCAAATTTATCTGACTTCATATTACTTACATTTCTAGTTGTTGGAATGTTAGATCACTATCTAGCAAATAGTATAGATATCAGTAGGTCTCATTATAAATTCAGTATTTTATAGTTTTCTTAAAAGAAAACATTTACCTTTGTCCAATAGAATTTATTTAATTAAGTATTGAATTTAATTAATAAAATCTTTATTAGAAGCTTAAGGCATTCTTAAGATAAATTTATTATTTTATAAAATTTGACTTGAGATTGCAATATTCCATTCAACTAGCTAGACAAAGAGATACTTGGTTTCTATAGGTATCATTTGGGTTCTTTGTCTTTTAATGCTGTGTTGGTCAGCATATTTCCAAGGCAACTGAATTCAGTTTTCAGCTGGGTACTGCCAAATACAAATTCTGGCTATATATAGGGTCTGCTTGAATAAAGAGACATGCAAACCTAATCTTGTAATGACTTAAAAAAAGCCCATCATGATGCCATATTAGACCCTTTTAAAACATTATGAAATTTTTGAGTGCTTTGTTTGACTGAAATAGCTATATTGTTTTTCACTACCACCAACACAAATAATGCCAAGTAATATCAAAGGTTTCTATAACCTTTGTGATGTAAGAAGTTTATAGGAGAATATTTTTTCATTTTGTCTGTCTATGTATCTATCTAATCATTTATCTATATGAAAAGAGCATGTATTACCAGAGGTGATAATGATATATATATCTTCTGCTAATATTTGTGTAATGCTAGAATCAACCTTCTTCATGCTGTAAGGTAAATTATTATTATCAAGGAAAGTCATTTTTATGGAATATCAGATACTCTTATAATTTTTAAAGTATTACTCTTTGCTAAACCTTTATACTAATTAGAAAATGAAACATTATTATTCTATTATTTGTGATGAAAAGTAGTTATATAGTATTAAAGTAAAATTATTCTTTGTAAAAATATTTTGTGAGTTTTATGAAGGATCAAATGCATTAGAAATAGACATATTTAAGAAGAGGTCCAACTTTTTCTTCAAATTAAAACTATCAGATTTGGAACTTTTACTTTATATTTACTACAGTAAATAATTTTATATATAAAATTTTTTATTCTAAAATTTGTTGATTTGGAGTGGTAGTATTTGTAATATTAAAAATATCCAACTTGATTAAAAATATGAAAAAAGACCTTATTTTTGAGTTGAGTATCAGACCTAAGGAATGTGCATAGATAAGTAAAGTTATATTTACACTACAGATTTTTGTGGGATAGTGAGTCTTTTTTTGAGATTATATTATTCACAGTGGTTAGGAATAAGCTCTATCTGGGAAAAACAAAATAGAGAATAAGGAAGTACATGATCTGTTAAGCAATAGCAATGAGCAATTCTTGAAGAACTTTAAATATTTTTTAACTATTAAGTGTGTTATAGAATATTCTGATAGCTTCTAATTCCTTCTCCTGAACATGGGTTCTCCTAACTAATCATGTCTTTGCACACCCATATCAATTCACTAGCCTGAAAGAGCCTAATAAAATGGAGGGATAGGATAACCCTTTTAGGCTTTAGGAAGTACAGCAATATCAGTTAGGAGTTAATTTGGTGAAACGCAACATTATTGGAAATCATTTGGCTTCCTCCTGAATTTTGCTTAGTTTGCTTTATTTATTTATTTTTTTATTCCTCGCCTAGGGATTTGTTTTCATTGCTTTTAGAGACAGAAGAAGAGAGAGAGAGAGAAACACTGATGTTAGTTGCCTCCCATATGTGGCTCAACTGAGAATCAAACCCACAACCTTTTGGTGTATGGGACAATGTCCTAACCCATCGGCCAGGGTCTTAGTTTGCATTTCTCTTAGATTATAGATATATCTTTTGAGTATGATACTCTATGGTTGAATCTGAGACAAATTCATGCTTTCATTAAGAAGCCAACCCTTTTAATAAATTATTTTATTAAAAATATAATTCATTAGGGAAGACCATTTTTTTTTTAACTCCTATTTTAATCCTCATTGTTTGGAACAATGCATTTTCTGAGCACATTATGTTACATATGCTGAAAGGGATATGAACAAAATGTTCATATATTTTAAAGACCTCTTAATAGAGTTAATGAATCAATGTTTCCTTTTTTTCAGTAGACCAAAAACAATAACAAAGCAGTTCTTAATTCAAATGAGTTGTCAAAATTTGTTAAATTGAAACGATAAGCCTTTTTTACTGTTTCCTTCCCACTTAAAATATTCTAAATTATTGTCATGTTTACTTTTATTTGTATTAAGTAAAACTAATTTGGAATGGAGATGAAAATATATAACTACTTAAATTTCCCTAAGCATTTTGAATTTTTTCCCCATCAACACCTACCAAAGGTTTTACCTCATATATTTCCAGCTTAAGGTGATGGTTCCTGTACTAATTTTCTACGACACTGTGAATTTCTCCCTCTTCATTTTGATGGTCCCTTAACTTGTATTTTCATCACCTGGGTAATGCAACTGACAAGTGTGTATATGAACACTGACACATTTCATCGGTATATATTGTAGTCAAGGAGAGTAATTTGCCCAAAGATCATAGCCTGCCCAGCAATTTATCTAACACCTGCCTAGACAGACACAACAGTCTAGCTCATCCATCAAAGTTCATGATGTAAGCTCAGTGGATTTCAAAACTTACAATAAGAAAATGAAATTGGTGTAATCAAGATTATATGCAAGTTGATATAGGGCATACAGTTACGAGGCTATATTTTAAACCAGTTATTTGTGTCAACATATAAACAAGTTAATTTGAATATGAATAGCCTTATAAATATATTTTTTCACAAAACAATTTTTATGGACTTCAGATATAATAATTTCCCAAGATAAAAACATAAATTTTTAGAAACACTTAACAATCTTTGCAAACATTCAACTTCGATTTATAAGCTAGGCTGTTATATCCTAAATACATGGGAAGTCAGGTTGTAAATATAAATCTTTGTTTTGTTTCTGTGTTTCCCTCACATTTTCTTATTCTCAATGTACTAGTATTTTAATGTTAGGATAAATTCTAACATTATTTAATCATTAATATCTTTACTGTTCATTATGGTAACATCTTAGAATTTTAAAAATGTTTTAATACATTATCTTGTTTACAAATATTTGTTCCCCAGAATGATGGTATCCCTATTTTACAGATGAGAAAAACTGAAATTTGGATAGGTTAAGAAAATCTTAGGCAAAGTCACAAAACTGACTACTATAAGTACCAAGAATAGAATCTAAATTTTCTTAAACCAGGACTTATTTTTGGGCAAAGCAAGACTGTTTTTGATGCTACTTAAGTGTTTCAGAAAAAGCTGAAAATGACCTTAGAGACCATCTGGTCTTCCCTTCCTGATAGCAAGTGAACAAATAAGTTTGGAGTGAGGGGATAGAACTAAAAAGAGAACTGAGATTCCTCAATTCATCCACAAGATACTCTTTCTAGAATAAGCTTCTCCAAATACTTGGTATGGTAGTTGCTATATTAATTCATTATCTCTATTTTAGCACTGGTAATATAGAGGCAATATTTTCCAAATAAACTATACTAACCAGCAGATGATATAGGGCTTTTTAAATGCCTATTCTCAAAATTTGTGCATATCCAGGCACCAATTTAATAAGAAAAACTTCTGATTTGAAATTTAAATGAAAAACATCACTCTTAGGTACCATGAGCCCACTGAACGAATTCAGATTTTCTTTTACACTTTATCTTAACTTTGTAGATAGCAGAGCTAGTCCCTGGAGCATAAGTATACAGCCATAGAAATATTACTCCAGGGAACATAAAATCCTTAAATATTGGTTTCAGCTTATAGTTGGAAGTTTTAGCACCTTGGTAGTATAGATTACATTTTCATATAAATAAGTAAGTGGATATAAAACCAAATCCTATTTTTAGGTAGGTTTAGGAAATTAAAGTTTAAATAATCTATAATGATAAAAGCATAATATGCTAATTAGACTGGACAGTCAAACGACCTTCCAGACATCCTTTCTGATGAAGCCGCCACAGTGGGGGCCAAGGCAGAGGCAGTTAGGGGAGATCAGGCAGGCAGGTAAGCAGTTAGGGGCAATCAGGCAAGTAGGCCAGTGGTTAGGGGTGATCAGGCAGGCAGGCAAAGTAGTTAGGGGTGATCAGGAAGGCAGGTGAATGGTTATGGGCGATTAGGCAGGCAGATGAGCAATTAGGGGCAATCAGGAATGCAAGCAGAGTGGTTAGAGGTGATTAGGCAGGCAGGCAGGCAAGTGGTTAGGAGCCAGCAGTCCCAGATTGCGAGAGGGTGCTGGCCAGGCTGAGGGACTCCCCACCCCGTGAACAATTTCGTGCAGGCCTCTAGTATTAATGATAAAATCTTAAGTATATTAGCATTTAATTCAAATAATAGAACTCTAGTCAATCCATATATTTATTCTTATTATAGTTGTCTTTAAGATTCCATACACATATAATTTTTGACAAATGAATTACATGGTGTACCTACCCTTAATGTGTGTGTGTGTGTGTGTGTGTGTGTGTGTGTGTGTGTGTATGTATATATATATATATATATATATATATATATATATATATAATTTATTTTTTAAAGAGAGTAAGAGAGAGAGATAGAGAGTTAGAAACATTGATGAGAGAGTAACATTGATCAGCTGGCGCCTGGGGATGTGCCCGTAACTAAGGTACATGCCCTTGACCGGAACTGAACCTGGGACCATTCAGTCTGCAGGCTGACACTCTATCCACTGAGCCAAACCAGTTAGGGCCCTACCCTTAGTTTTTAAATGTTCCCATTTATGTAAAACTTTGAGGAACTGAAGTTCGTGCTTAAAAAGGGGGAAAATCTGAAGGGATTAAATTGACTAATTTATCTGAGTCAGATACTTCAAACTGTAATATTTCAAAGAATGAGAAGATGAACAAAGATTCAAATTGTCATGCATTTTAACAGTTCAATATATCTCCTTGTCTGTGAGCTATAAAACGGTTTATTAGCTGCCTGGGTTTGGAGATGACCAAATGGAAAGAATGGCTGACATCCCATGACAAGGTTGTATTCTATTGCTGAGGTGTTGTTCTCTTTGTTTCTTAGAGTACTGTTTTACTGGTGCTCACACAGAAAGAGTAGGCCACAAAGATCTAATAGCATAAATTTAGGCTAGATAATACTAGATTTAACAGCCCAAAGAATACTGAACTGGAAATTAGGAAATGTACAACTTCGTTTTCACTTGTCTTTAAGATTTTTTGGTGTCTTTGGGAGTTCACATAACTTCCAATGTCTGTATTTGTTTTTTTGTTTGTTTTTGTTTTTGTTTTCAGTTACAAAATGATGATGTTAGACTTAAGGATGTGTTTTTCCTTCTACCTGTGGTTCTATTGTGGAGGGACACTCAGATTTCCTGAAGTATAATTATTATTGGTTTTGATACCCTTGAAATTTACCAAGGTTTCTATTCAAAGATGATTTGTGTTAATATAGCTCATGTATCCTTTGATTAATTGTTGGGCATTCACTGGTTACTGGACTGCCCAGCCTACACTTTGGCAAGTGTACCCACATCATATAGCACACTATGAGGTTTCAGTAATTAAACTGGTTTAATACCACACTCTCTTTCCACTGGTAAGAATTACAGTACCCTCTCTTCAGATGAACCATTTCATTAGGCAAAAGGTGACCTCTGGTTGGAGCTTATCCTACCTAATAAAAGAGTAATATGCAAATTGACCATACCCCCCACTCCACCTACAAGCCACTCCCACCAGCCAATCAGGAGCAAGTATGCAAATTAACCCAACCATGATGGCTGCAGCTACGGAGAGAGCAGGAGGCTTGGGTTTTCCCGGTAATGGAGGAAGCAAAGCTTTCCACCTGCCCTGGCCTGCCTTGGCCTCCGCTTAAGGCTACAAAATTTCAATTATAGAAGAGAAATAAATCCCAACAAAAATGGCGGCAGCCATGGAGCTGGAGAGAGCAGGAGGCTTGAGTTGCACCTGGAGATGGAAGAAGCCAAGCTTCTGCAGCCCTGGCCTGCCTTGGCCTCCACTTAGGGCTACAAAGTTTCAATTATAGAAGATAAATAAATCCCAGATACCAGGGCCTCAGCTTGGTTCCCCAGGGGATGTAGCCAGCCTGCAAACCACCACAGGCCCCGCACCCAGGACACCCCATGCCCCAAGGGAAGCCCCACTCTGATCTAGGATACCCTTCAGGGCAAACCAGCTGGCCCCCACCCCTGCACCAGGCCTCTATCCTATCTAATCCTCCTATCTAATAAAAGAATAATATGCAAATTTACCATCACTCCAACACACAAGATGGCTGCCCCCATGTGGTCAAATATGACTGACCCCGTGTGCACACAAGATGACCACCACAAGATGGCCAACAAGGGAGGGCAGTTGGGAGGGACCAGGTCTACAAGGGAGGGCAGTTGGGGGTGATCAAGCCTGCAGAGAAGGGCAGTTAGGGGTGACCAGGCCAGCAGAAGAGGGAAGTTGGGGGCAACCGGGCCTACAGGGAAGGGCAGTTGGGGGGGAACCCAGGCCTGCAGAGGAGAGCCAGTTTGGGGCGGAGGGGGGCAGGCCTGCAGGGGAGGGCTGTTAGGGGCAAACAGGCTGGCAGGGGAGCAGTTTGGCATCAATCAGGCTGGCAAGGCAGTGGTTATTGGGTGATCAGGCTGGCAGGCAGAAGTGGTTAGGGGTAATCAGGAAGGCAGGCAGGTGAGCAATTGGGAGCCAGCAGTCCTGGATTGTGAGAGGGGTCCCAGGTTGGAGAGGGTGCAGGCTGGGCTGAGGGACACACCTCCCGCCCCAAGCACGTATTTCGTGCACCAGGCCTCTAGTTATCCTAATAATTACCCAGAGAGATAGAGAAAACTGATTATCTTAGTCTTTTTAGCACCTTCCTTCTTCACAAAGAACTTTTGTTGTTGCTCAAGTTACTAAAATGCCATAATAGCCCTTAAATTTGGCCTATGTATCTGTCAGACAGAGAACCATTGTGGCATTTGATAAGTTTTATGCCATCACCACAAATCTTTTTTATGGGGTATTGTTTCCTCTATTATGATAACCTTAAGGATAGCATTGTAATTTTACTTTAGTATTACAGACTGTTTTTACTGCATTTTCAGATATTTTCATTTTTCAAGTGTAAAAATGAGACTGTCTCAAAACTGTCATTGTACTACATATAAATTAGTTTTGGTCTTGTTTAAGTGACCACAGAATAAATAACAGCAATCACACAAGACAGGAAACACTAAGGAGAGGGAAGAAAATGATATTTCAAGCCATTTTTGTAGCTTTATATTAACTTTTTTCTGTGTGCAAATCTTAATAAGGTTTCTGATCCTCTCTCGCCATAGCTGTCTCCTTTATAATAGCAAATTTCTCCTCATCAGGATTTGCCTTGATAGCAATGTCTGTAGTGTTTGTACATAATTTTTTTCTTTTTACAAAATGACCATATTGCTTTAGTTTTTCATTTCGTATAATAGATAGCTAAAGACCAAGAAGGACTTGAAAGCAGTAAAACAAAACAGAGCAGTCTTCCATCTCTGTGTTGTGATATTCTTTTTCACAAGCAAACCTTATGACTGTTAATAACCAACATTTATTAACAAGAGCTATCATCTATTAAGTATTTACTAAGTGCCAAGCACTGTATTAGATGTTTTATGTTCATTATTTTCGGTGGGTATCATCCCCATATAACCAATGGAAGACAGGTTTAAAGAAATCTTTAGGGGAATTAACCAAACTTTTGCAGAACAGATTATTCTATCATTAAGAGTAATCAGGACCAAAGCATATCTTATTCTCATATATTCTTATTGTCATGGACTTCTAACTTCATGAAGCAAGTAAATGATAGCCTATACTAAGCATGGGCTATTTTAGTTGTTTTTGTTTGTTTGTTTGTTTGTTTTATTAATATATTTTATTTATTTTAGAGAGGAATAGAGAGGGACAGAGATAGAAACATTAATGAGGAGAGAGAATCATTGATTGGCTGCGTCTTGCATGCCCCCTACTGGGGATCGAGCCCACAACCCACGCATGTGCCCTAGACCAGAATCAAATTTTAGTTTTTTATTCATTGTTAGTTATGAATTTCATGTGAATTAAAGGTAATTAATAAACTTATTACTTTGACATCATAAGACAATCTATTTTAATCAAAATACAATAATATGCAACATCCTGAGAATTCTGTCTTTCTTAGCCCCAGTATCACTTATGACATAAGTTGTATCATAATGCAAAAGTGTTTATAGTCACTTATGTTGGAATCATCTCCAAAGCTTTCATGATTTTTATTTAGAATGTCCTCAACAATGTTCATCTTTACTCACTAAAGATGAATACATTTTTCAAACTGGTTAAAATTAATCAAATGAGATTATAATGATACATTTTTAATAAATCTTTATTGTTCAGATTATTACAATTGTTCCTCTTCTTTCCTACCATAGCTCCCCTCCACCCGGTTCCCACCCCATTCTTACTGCCCCCCACCCACTGTCCTCATCCATAGGTGTACGATTTTTGTCTAGACTCTTCCCGCACCCTCCACACCCCTTTGCCCCTGAAAATTGTCAGTCCACTCCCTTTCTCTTCCCCTAGTTCTATTATATTCACCAGTTTATTCTGTTCATCAGATTTTTTTTCCACTTGATTTTTAGATTCACTTGTTGATAGATACGTATTTGTTGTTTATAATTTTTATCTTTACCTTTTTCTTCTTCTTCCTTTTCTTAAAGAATACCTTTCAGCATTTCATATAATACTGGTTTGGCAGTGATGAACTCCTTTAGCTTTTTCTTATCTGTGAAGCTCCTTATCTGACCTTTAATTCTGAATGATAGCTTTGCTGGGTAAAGTAATCTTGGTTGTAGGTTCTTGCTATTCATCACTTTCAATATCTCTTGCCACTCCCATCTGGCCTGCATAGTTTCTGTTGAGAAATCAGCTGACAATCGTATGGGTGCTCCCTTGTAGGTAACTAGCTGTTTTTCTCTTGCTGCTTTTAATATTCTTTCTTTGTCTTTTGCTCTTGGCATTTTAATTATGATGTGTCTTGGTGTGGTCCTCTTTGGATTCCTTTTGTTTGGGGTTCTGCGCACTTCCTGGACTTGTAAGTCTATTTCTTTCACCAGGTGGGGGAAGTTTTTGGTCATTATTTTTTCAAATAGGTTTTCAATATTTTTCTCTCTCTCTTCTTCTGGCACCCTCATAATTTGGATGTTGGTACACTTGTAGTCCCAGAGGCTCCTTACACTATCTTCATATTTTTGGATTCTTTTTTCTTTTTGCTTTTCTAGTTGGGTGTTTTTTGCTTCTTTGTATTTGAAATCTTTGACTTGATTCTTGTGATCCTCTGGCCTGTTGTTGGATCTCTGTATATTAGTTTTTATTTCAGCCAGTATATGCTTAATTTCTAGTTGGTCCTTTTTCATAGCCTCGAGGTTCTCGTTAAATTTATTGGCCTTTTCTAGAAAAGTTTTGAAAAACCTTATAACCGTGGTTTTGAACTCTATAACCAATCATTTGCTTTCCTCCATTTCTTTCATTTGTGACCTGTTTTTTGGTTTCCACATTTTGGCTGCTTCCCTGAGTTGATACAGTGGCTTTGTGTGCTAGGTGTCCTACAGGACCCAGTGGCTCAGCCTCCCCAGTTACCTGAGCTGGACACTCTTAGTGCACCCCTTTGTGGGCTGTGTGCATAGTCTTGTTGTAGTTAAGCCTTGATTGTTGTTAGTATCACTGGGAGGAATTAACCTCCAGGCCAATTAGCTGTGAGGATTAGCTGTGTCTATGATGGGAGAACTTCTGTGCTGGAGACACCCTTATGGGCAAGACTTGCTTCAGTTGGGCTTTGGTGCTCATTGAGTCTGCCCACTGAGTCTGTCCCTTATGGATCTGAGGAGTTTTTATCTGGATGGTCCCACTCTGACCCCTGGGTACACTGTCTCTTGGATCTCCAAGGAGGTGCTAAGTTAGCCTCTGCCTGAAGCCACCCGGCAGGAGCTGCAGAGAGATCTGCAGATTCCTCTTCTTTGTTTGGGTTTTGGAGGTGCCCAGATGAGGCCCAGCTGTGAGGCTAAGCAAGCTGCTTTGGGGCCTTGGGCCTTCTTTTGGATGTTCTGGGTCTCCCTGACTCAGCTGCAATTTCTTAGGTAAGTTTAAAATTCAAAGGACCAGGTCATTCATATGCAAAAGCCTCTGCGCTCAGTTTGGGTGGGGCAGAGTCTCAGGGCGGAGCAAACAGCAATGGCTTCTTGTGGTGGGATCTCAGGGAAGAGCAAACAGCAATGGCTTCCCATCAGCCCTGCCCTAAGAGACCCCTGGATCTCATTGTCCTGCAGTAATCACTGCAAGCACCTCTGAGAGAAAGCCACCCTCAAGTTTTGCCCACTACCAGACAGTCCAGTTTTTCTTTGTATTCTGGGTCCCCAGAGTCTGGCCCAGAACTGGAGTTCTGAGCAATTGGGAGCTTTCGTCACCCTCCCGATTGAGAAAGCCAGTGGCGTACTCAGTTGCCAACTCCTGTGAGTCTCAGTGTGCTTTTCTCTCTCCTTCTAGTTGTAGAATTTCCACTCAGCCAGCCTTCCTGTGGTTCTGGATGATGTCTGTTTTGTTTTTTAGTTGTAGTTTTGAAATTGCTGTGCAAGGCTGCAGTTTAGGTATTTACCTATGCTGCCATCTTGGTTTCTCTCCATACCCCAGCTTCTTTGCCCATCTCTACAATGATAAAAATGTTAATGCTTTGTGTGACATATAAAGTAGCCAGTTCATTTAAGTTTTGTTATTATCGTTGTTAATTTCAATATCTTAAGACCAAGTGTGATAACTACATTGAGTGGCCAAATTGGGAAATATTGTTTGCACTTGGAGTAATGTGATTGATTTTTGTATTTGCCTTAGATTGACTCAAAAGGCAGCTCCAAAGGAGGAAATTCTAAATTTCTTTGATTAGTAGCAGTATGAGGTAATTGTACAATGAAAGGCACAATTCATTTAAAACATTAGGCCTACTCTGTTGTATCAAACACCCATCTCAGTTCTTTACAATAATTTTGCAATCTATAACATAAAATGAAATCATAATAATATCAAACACTTAGGTAGAGCTTACTAGTACTCTACCTAATTTACCAGGCACTGTTCACTTTTCATCAATCTATTTCCTCAAGTTCATGAAATAAGTTCTATTATTATCAGCCCCATTTCACAGATGAAGAAAGAGAAGCACATAGCTGAAAGTAACTTGATCAAGGTGGTAGAGCCATCAAGTGGCAAAGCTAGGATTTGAACCCAGGCCATCTGGCTACAAAGTCTATGCCCACAATCAAAACTGGGGAAATTCAGTAACAACTTTAAAGTAAAATAGGAATTCATTGTCTGGCTTATAAAGATTATTAAATAAAGTTTAAGAATCTATATATATAACAGCCTAAGTGACTGGCTGACCAACCAACTGGCCAGTAGCTATGATGTGGACTGACCACCAGTGGGAAGATGCTCGATGCAGGAGCTGCTGAGCTGTGCTGACTTGGCAGCTGCAGTTCTCAGGTGACACACCCAGAACCAGAGAGATGGGAGCCTGATTTGGGGTGCATCACCTGAGAACCACCCTCCTGCAATCCAGGACCCCATGGGGGAGGTTGGAGAGCTGGGTTTGGCCCAATCCCTGCAGGCCAGGTTGAGGGACGCCACTGATGTATGAATCTGTGTACTGGGCCTCTAGTAATTAAATAAATTGCAATGACTTTTAATATTGGGTTTTTATATTTTAATAAAAATTTCTCACATGTTTAGTTAGATTTTATATTTATATAACTTATATAATATTCTTATTTTTCACTAACAGGAATTTTAAAAGTCCTATAAGACATACATTTTGTTTAAATGAAATAATGAAAAAATATGCTTATTTTTGACTCATTGCACTTTAAAACATCCATACAAAATTGTTCAGCATTTTGAAAGATTATGTTTCTTTACAAACATTGTTATTTTATTTAATTTATTTTTAAAAATATATTTTCTTGATTTTTTTCAATAGAGGAAGAAAGAGAGATAGAGAGTTAGAAACATCAATGAGAGAGAAACATCGATCAGCTGTGTACTGCACACCCCCTATTGGTGATGTGCCTGCAACCAAGGTACATGCGCTTGACTGGAATCAAACCTGGGACCCTTCAGTCTGCAGGCTGACACTCTATCCACTGAGCCAAACCAGTTAGGGCCAAACATTGTTATTTTAAAGTGCAATATACATGAAGAATGTTATAAATAAAAAAAGGCTATTTGTCCAATTTTCAAAAACTACACTTGACATACATTAATTTTCAGGTCACTGGAGAAATTTAATGGAATGCAAGAACAATATATATAAAAACTTACTTTGATTTGATATTGTGAGTAATGAATGGCATTTTTTCTAGCTGTAAAAAAAAGGAAAAACAAAAACTGAATAAAAATAAAATTTGAATCCTAAATGATAGATTTTTTAAATGTGTCTGCCAATAAAGCATTATCTTACTTTTGTCTTAAAGAAATGAATGCTATCTAATAAAGAGGGAATATGCTAATTGACCCTCACGCCATCACATAGATGTGGTACCCACAGCCAATAAGGAGGGAATATGCTAATTGCTGTCCCACCCTCAAAGATGACAACACCCATAGCCAATAAGGAGGGAACATGCTAATTGAATATACCACCCTAAAAGATGGTGGTACCAACAGCCAATAAGGAAGGAATATGCTAATTGACTGCCACGCCCTCAAAGATGGTGGCACCCATAGCCCCAAGATGGTGGCGCCCAGTCCCCTCAGCCCCGCCAGGGCAGCAGACTCTTGGCAAGGCCAGGCCTGCTCCCAGGAGGGCCCAGCCTTGCCATGTGCCTGACTCTGGAGTCCCCCAGTCCCCTCAGCTCCCCAACCCACCCAGGGCCAACCTGATGCACAGGCAAGCCTCGGATGGCGGCTGCCCAGCTGATGCCTGAGGCACAGGCAAGCCTCATATGTCGCCTGGCCAACTTCCCAGGGCTGGCCCAAGGTGCTGGAAAGCCTTGGATGGCAGCTGCCCAGATGCCCAGGGCCACCCAAGGCTCAGGTAACCAGAGCTGGCCAAGGCTTGTGCTGCCGGCAGTGGCAGCAGCAGAGGTATGATGGGGCATCACCTTCCCCTGATCGCCAGATCACCTCCCGCCCCTGAAGGATCCTGGACTGTGAGAGGGGGCAGGCCGGGCTGAGGGACCACCCCTTCAGTGCATGAATTTTCATGCACCAGGCTTCTAGTTAATTTATAATGCTCACCCATCATTTAGGACTTGTAAACTTGAAAGTTATTACTGAGGAAGTTAAAATAAAAATTTTAGCATTCCCCCCTTACTTCATGTCTTCTATTAGTTTCTACAAAATGTTGATTCCATTTTGTCAGGGAAAGGGGGAATAATTAAAAGAACCTCTGAACTATTTTGATTTTATATATATATATATATATATATATATATATATATATATATATATATATATATAATTTGGAAAGCTAAATTATTTGAAGAAAAAGGTTATGCTTGACCAGCAGTAGTATTTGTTTGCATGAATCTAACACAGTGCTTTTCACTTTAAATTGCTAGCATCTGCTATCTTCCCTTTTAATGATAATTCCTGAAATGTGTTATTAATGTTAACATGAAATAGCTATTGTTATGTGTTGAGATGATAAAATTAATAACATTTACATATATAGATTTCCTTATAAGTGAGTCTTTAGCTGTTTTGACTTGGTTTCTTATTTGTCCCAAAAGGTTAATCACTAGATATCTTTACATGAGACTTTGCCTGGAGATATGTGTCTCAATTTTACAAATCTTTTAGAGAAGACTCTAAAAGATTGGCAGCTTGGAAAAAATAATAGTTAACTCCTTTATAATTACTTGGATATAAAATGAATCCCTCATTGGAAGACATCAAATTATGTACAGTAAATTACTATTTTCTATTTTTAAAAATAGTAAATTACTATTTTCTATTTTGTGCCTCCAAAATTCAAACTAATTTAAGCTCTCATCTAAAATGGGGGCAATGATAACATTTTAGAAAATGTTTTTCCCTCATTTTTTGGAATAAAGTATTGAAAACTAATGGTAGTTTAATGAACTTAAGTTATTTCAATTCTATATGTTATAATATTGTTATAATGCAAAAAAATTGTTCTTAGATAATTTCTTATGAAATTACATTTTAAAAAATATTTCTAAGATGCTGAGCTCTTAATATATGATTTATTTTATTAAAATGTTACAGAGATCATTTGTTCCACCTTTTAAACTCTGCTATTTCAGTATTTAAACAAGCATTTAATTACCAAAGCCTGGTGGAACAGGCGTTGCTGAGAGAGGAAAATGTTGCTGAATTAGAACTTGAACTAGAGTCAAGAGTTAATCATTGTTAGAAATTGTGCTGGCTTCTTAATAGTGCTTGGATGAAACTGCCAGGAACACATTTTCATGTTACCTCCATCTAGGAACATTGCTTTATTACTAAATCATGAGAGCTGGGTAGTGGGTAGTATGCATAAATGCCAAATCTGGCTTTATTTTGCTTCTCTTTTTTAGAGAGAGCTTTCTAATAATGGCAAGCTGATCCTCTTATTCTGTGGGTTCTATGGAGAAAAGAATATGTTAGTGCCTTTAAACTGCAATCTTGCTGAACATGATTGCTTCCATTTGGCACCTAGGCAAAGAAAATATGGTGGATTTGTGTGTGTGTTTTTAGCTTCAGAAAGACATGAAAAGTATTGTATAACCTCTTATGGAGCTCATTACAAAATGTGAACTTCAAAAGACTGAACTGGCAATAGAAGAAAAAGCCAGTTAGGATTTATAAATCAGAACTTTGAACTGAAACGAAAGAGCAGGACTTAAAACTCAATCAAAAGGGCATGTGTCCAGAAACCCTGGCCTATTCATCTGTCATTTTTATTCTCAAGCTGCAGAGGAAATATTTTAAAAATCGAGAAAACTTTTAATTTAGATTATATTGGCATGATATGTGACTCTCTTAGATTTTATAAATCTGCTGATGGTTTTGCAAATATGGCAAAATTTTGAAAACTTATTTAAAGTGTATTTTATAAAGCTACTTGGAGGTATATAAGCTACTTCATTTTTCAAAAGTTTTTTTTGAAATACTGAGATTCAAACTGGTGAGTCATCTTCCTTAGATCTCAATTGTATTTGCTATTTCAACCCATAGTTATTTCATGAGGAATGTTAATGAATTTTGTGGGTCTGTGTGTGTGTGTGTGTGTTGTGTGTGTGTGTGTGTGTGTGTATATATATATATATATATATATATATATATATATATATTTATTTATTCTGAGAATGGATCTGGTCTTGTCAGATTGTTTTCCTTTTGATACCCCTGAAGTGTCTACTCTTCACTTCACCTGTCTGTGTCCAGTTGACTCATTACTGTCATAAAATATAAGTTTATCTTACCCATACTAAGCACCCCTTTGGGGGGAAGACTCATTTATATTCTCTCTTCCAAGAATAAGACTTTCGCATGGTTCTTTAAACAATTCCATCTTCATGTTTCAAAACCATCTTATTTTGAAGTAGATATTGTTTTGCCTGCTGATCTCAGAGCAGTATCTTCAAACTAAATTAAAAAGGATAATGATATGTTATTACTCATGGAAAAAAAATGTGCACTTTCATCAGTAATGAGAATTTATTTTATAAAAAATCTCTGCCAAGAACTTTATGTTAACATATCCATATAACAATACAACTATAGAGTTTGGAGGTAGAGTTGGATCTCAAATTTAACTGGTTTTAAATATTAAAGACTTTGACTTTTAAATTTCTTTGTGTGTTTATAATACTGCTACACTGCAATTATTTCTGCTATCAAAAAACAAACAAACCATTGTTATTTTCTAAACCTTACTGAGAATATCCCATTGGCCCTGGACATTAATCACAGGTACAGCCACAGTTGGTTAGCATATGCCTGCTGGTTCATACTAGGTACATACTTGGAACATTAATTTCATATTGCTGAGTGCTACCATAACCATTCTGGTAGGTCTCTGTTGAATTACTAGTCCTAAAACCAGTCTGTATACCAATAGACACAAAATGACTTTCAAAGCACAGATGTTATTTACACTACTGTAAACACCATTTTGTGCTTTTGCCCTCAAATTTCTCTGAAGCAGACTAAAGTAGCCTCTGTTATAATTTTACCTGTATACAAAGGTACTAAATCTACCCCTTTTTATGTGAATAATGCTGTGGTCATCCTTCATGCCTCCTCTACTACTAGAATGATCAGAACCTCTGTCTTTGACCAACTAAAGCAATTTGGGATTAATTGCTTGATTGGCTTCAGAAAGCAGAAATAAAGTCACTTACTTGCTTTATGTTAATACGTGTGAAGAAAGTATTTTAGTACTATGAACAGTTCTTCCAGTTAGATGAATATAACTTTCTGAGTAGTCATAATTGATGAAAAAATTTACATCTTCCAGATGTAGCCACCTGAAATAATACCTGTAGCACTTAAATAGGAACTTTTCCATGTTGGAAATAATTGAGAACTCAGTCATATTTGTTTTAACTGCTGTCACCATGGATACCCATGAAAGGCCACTCTCTTCTCATTTGTCTGATAAGCTCATCACATTTTTTGGTTTCACAAAGCGATGATTTTATTTTCCTTTTACTCAGATCTATTTCATTAGTCTCCAATAAGTTTATCTTTCTTATTTGTGTCATTATATGCACCCACAATCTGAAAAATATTATGTGGTTGTTTTTTGTTTGTTTGTTTTCTTTAGTGCACTACAGTTTATACAAAGATAATGTTTCAGAGAGCCTTCAGCAAGCTGCCTTACTTCTTTTGGTCAATTTTCACTCTACATTAGATTTGCCTATCAGGTCTTACCTAATGCATGGTCTTGTATGGAGTGTATTCCATATCAGGCATTTCATATAATTAATCAAAGGAAAAGCAGGTCGTTTTCCTCAGATTGATTTTCTCCCACACTACAAGTCAGTCTTCCTGGTGTTGCAATACAAATTTCCTCCCTCTCTCCAAATTACACGTGTGGTCCCTTGGAAGCAGCATCACCCTAGACACAAGTAGACTGCAAGCTGAATGTTTTATAGTATTCAGCAACTACTTGCTTTACCTGTTGGTCAGGTCCTCAGTTGGCCCCAGCACCAATAAACCAGGACCTCTCTCTCTCAATGGCTAATGATCGAATCCATCTGAGCTACTCCAATTATATGCACAGGTTTGGAGTAATTGGAGAGCCCTGAGCTTGAGTGACAATGAGTTCGATAAAGTTATATATTGCAGATACATCCATGACATTTATAATTTACTTTGCTTCATAGAAATGCAAAATTGGCTTTGGGCATTTATGGCCTCTAACTGAAATGTCCTTGCTTCTTTGGTGTGCTTTTACATCTTATGCTATTTCTAACCAATCTAGTGTAATGTTGATAGAAATTCTTCTCAAATTTGTGAGTCTCACCAAAATTCCTCTTCTTTATGACTAGTTTCTCTCCAGTGGGTCCATACTTATTTCCAGATTGGAGTTCTTTCTGACTTCCTCCTAATTAAGTTGTATCAAATCTTTTTTTTTCCCTTGGTTATCCAAGTAAGCAAATATTTTGTTAATGGTTGTGGTTGGTGCGGAAAAATTTGGGAGCGTCTAGTATGATGAATCCCTGGAGGTGGCTTTAGTAAGAATGAAGCCTTGAAGGGGTGGGGTGGTGATTGCTGAACAGCAGTGAAAAGAATTGTAGCCACAAACTAGAGAAATACATGATACCTTTTTTTATTATTTTTTATTGATTTGAGAGAGAGAGAGGAAGGGAGACAGAAAGAGAGAGAAAAACATCAATTGGCTGCCTACCTCCCACACCCCAACTGGAGATCAAACCTACAACCTGGGCATGTGCCCTGAGCAGGATTTGATCCTGACAACCTTTTGGTACAGCGGCAACACTCACCCAACTGAGCTACACCGGCCAGAGTGGTTGTTGTATTTTTCTTTAAAAGGATTTGTAAGTACTTTGTTAGTCTTCGAATTATTGTATACTTGAAGAAGTGTGCCTGTTGCCTTTAATGTTGAAGGATCACTGGCTTTCTTATTATCATAATTTTTATCAAATCATTAAATTTATTAGACTTTTAATATGGATTTCTGGTGGCTGATAAATGGCATTATGGTGTGTGTGTGTGTGTGTGTACAAGATTCACCCAGAGTAGGATCATTTGGATGAGCATAGATCTTAGAGCATCAGAAATAACTTACTGTTATGGTTTATCCTTCTTTTACATCTTTATAAGCCCTTCCCCCCACAGGGAAGCCCTCTTCTAATTCTTTGGAAACTACAGTTTGTTAAACCTGTGAACTTATTTTACAAGTAATCAACAGAGTATTTTCTTAACTCACAAATGAGTATTTGAGATGCCTTGTGTGTGTATTTTTAACAGCAACAAGGCTGTGTCTTCCTTGGCTAAGTGAAGTGAAGGGAGGGTGAATGAATTTAATTGTTACAGATGGCCAATCTGAATAGTTCAAGCAAACATTATCTCTTCTTCAGTAGGAAATGTTTCTGCTTGAATTACTCTGGTAATTGCCTCAGAGCTTTACTTTACCTGAGCAGGCGGTCTTCAGCTGTCTCCATATATTCTTAGTTAAATTAGACCTGACTGAAAGACTCAGCCTCTCAAGGATTTCATGAGGAATTTGGAAGGTTCAAAGGGTTAGATAGACCCTTGTTGCTTAGCCATTCTATATAATAAGAGAGGAATATGCTAATTATCCAATGTAACGACTAACAGCATAACGACCAGATCATGGATCTGTAGGAGGTAAGGCAACGAACTACAAGTTGGTGGCAGAGAGGTACAGGAGGGTGCATGGCAGCAAGCTATGAGGGGGGAGAGGGGACCTACAGGAGGGCGGGGCAGCAGGCTGAGAGCTACAGGAGGACTGCAGTGACCTACTGGCACACGAACTTGTGCACAGGACTACTAGTTAAATGATAAAATGACAACATTGTAGTTTTAACTAAGGTATGTGCTCCTGTTGCTGGTGAAAATAGGGTTCTTCCAGAGTTACAAGAAAAGCATTTTGGGCCCAGGCATAGAAGTGTAAGGTGTGGTGGTAAGATTTATTGAAGGATAAATAAATTTACAGTAACTAAACTTATTGCCCCCAGGTACCTGGTGTCTACTACCAGATGGCTCAGCTCAGTTCTGCTTTGGAATAAGTCCAGTCTCGGGGGCCAGAAGCCCACACTTGTCTTCACCTAGCCCAGGAGGACCAGGGTTCAGAGATTCTGCACTATTGGCCTGGCATTGGCAGGGCATTCAAAGCTGCTCCAGTTCAGTTTAGTCCATGCCAAAGCTTAGTCTCTGTCTCTGTCTTGCTCACTTAGTCTCTGTTCCTGGGCCCACGTTGGAAACTCCATGGAAACTTGAGCCCACGTTGCTGCCAGCCCACTGTGCTGCAAGGGGTCCATGCTTGAAGCCATGTGGCTACTGTGGAGAGAGAATATGCCTGAACAGGCTAATGAATGGGCAAAGGTGTGCTTCCCAGATGGGCCTTTGTTAGGCTTTGATTATCTTAGCTTGGGCTTGAGAAAGAGTAAGCTTTCTTTCAAATTAGCCAACCTCTTTCCTGATCCTTCCCAGCCTTGTGCTGGGTCCTCTGCCTATCCAATCCAGTCTTGCTCCCGGGTTTCCCAGGATAGACTCCACCTTTTCATGTCATCATTTTGGTGCCATTTGCATATGCCTCAAAGTTTTGCCTCCTCATCTGGGTTCTACCGTACATGTACCCAGCAGAGGAATGTCCCCTTTATTGTTTATTCCTCCCCACTATAGTCCGGTTGTACCTCAGGGATATTGGAAAGGCAATCCTTCCTCCCTACATGAGGGGATAGAGGGAAGTTAGTCCCTTTGGCAAAGATTCAGCTATCCTCTGGGGTGTCTGAAGCTGTACACCAGACTAAAGCCTGATTAAGTGTAACTTCCAGACTCAATCAAGCCCAGCCACGGTAGCTAGCTCCCTTCTCTTGTTAATTCCTAGCTGCCTACACTATCACTCCCTTCTAGGTTTTCTGTTTATTTTGCATTTTTCAGTCTCTTAAGATGTATTATTTTATCATTAGAAGACTAAAAAAATAGTATTTTTTAGCAGGGAACACAACATTCTGCTAAAATGTGATATTTGACAAAATGTAAATGAGTAAAGTGAAGAGAGTGGTGGCCCTAACTCCGGTCTGTGTACTTTCAATGCTTGATATCATTTAGTAGCAGAAAACATACCAGGAGCTCAGAGGCAGAACTTCAGAATCAGCTCTAAGAGAGTTTATGCTGAAGGTTTGCTACTATGGATATTAGTTGTTGTTTTTGAAAAACAATACTTCATAAAACACAGTTTCTTTTAAAAAAGAGATTTGAGGTATAGGCTAATGGCTGATATATGGATGATGCTAAAATAAAAAAGAATATTATAGTAGTCAAATGTAATTTTTCCTACTCTAAATTGCACTTTCACTCCTCTGTATAGTCTTTTTGGGGATTGAATTTGAACATTATCTATAATGTGGAATTGCTTGTGAATTGTAGCAGAGTGTAAGTATCTCTAAGCCGCTGTATCACTGCGTCTTTTAACTTGAGGGTTTAGTTGTTAACCTCAAAATAAAAGGCCAAAGTGAGAGAAAACAAGTATTTATTTGAGATCTAAAAGGATAGCTTATCAGGAAGCACTGATTCAGAGAGAAACCCAAATAGTGTTCTTAGTTGGAGGTTAAGCAAAGGGTATTTATGAGAAAGGGAAGGAGAATACTTACATAAATAGAAGGGAGAAATTTCTGTGAGTACAGATAAGCTAACATGGTGATGTTAATTCTAAAGAATGTCCTTAATTTTCAATCTGGTTGCGGTAATGTCTGCTTTCCTGTTAGCTTTGCAAACAATTGTTTGTAATACAGTGCTGCTATAGGCTTAGTTCAAAGGTCATTTTGCCCAATTTTAATATTCAAAGGTCTGAGGAGTGAAACAGTGCAAGGCAGTTATTTTGGATGGCAGCCCAGACTCCATTTTGAAGTGGCTCCGTTTACATTATTATTTTTTTACACTTCTATAGTTCTTTTTAGCAATTTTAATTGGAGAATACCATAGTCCTGAGTCAAACCAATCAATATGAAATCTATTTCACCCATGATAAGCAAATGACTAGCTCCATTAACATCAGCAAGTGCTGTGCTGGAGAAATAAGGGAAGGCTGTATTTGCTAGTGATTTTCTTACCATGAAAATTGCCTATGTCATGCATTTCAGAAACTCAATTTGAGCAAAGATTTCTCAGTGAAGGATATAATAAATAGGCAGAAACAGAATTTGGAACTTGAACTCAGACAACTCCAGATGGTACAGTATAGAATCAAGTTGATAAGAGGGAAAAGGTGAGAAAAATAGGGATAACTTCACACACATTTTCACCTGCCTGAAAAAGTAAAGAAAAAAAATGGTGAGGAAAAAAGATTCTCCTTACCTGTGGATGAAATTATAATCACTGGTAGCAAATCTTGGAGAGCTTTGAAGACCTCAGAAGTGCCCTGAGGTTTACAGCAATTGCTTTGAGATATTACAAGTTCAGAGGTATTTTAACTTTAACATCACATTTCAGGAAAGCCATGTTCTTTTGATACTTTGGTATCTTTAAAATGGCTTTCATTGTTACAGCAAACATATACCGTGGTGATTTGTACTGCATAGGAAATATCTAATGTTTCAGTAAGAAGATTTTGTTTTCTATTTGAAAGCTCTCTTAAATAGAATGTGCCAGGGCTTTCTATTTATTTATCTTTTGAGGGAGAAAGAAAATTTCCTCTACCCTTCAAGTTTCTTTAAGCTCCTCTAATGATTAATCTACAAGAGACACATTAACAAGAGAATATAACCCAAATTAAATTACATGCATGTGTATGGGTACTCCATGTATATGAAAGAGTCAGAAACACCACCCCCATAGATGAGAGGTCCAGAGACAGAAAGAGAAATGAGGTATATATGACATTCTGAGGTAAGGATGAGCTAAGGCAACTTGGGGCTTCAAAGGGAAAAAAGATTATTCACAGGACAATAAGAAGAGCATCCTATATAATAAAGAGGGAATATGCAAATTGATCATTACTCAGTCACAAAGATGGCTGCACCCACAGCTGAAGCCAAGTTTCCATAAGGAGCCTTAATGAGCAATCAGCAGGGACCTGAGGCTATGCCCTCCCCCGCCCTGGGGGCTTGACAGGGGAACTCAGGCCACGCCCCCACCAGGTGGGGCCTGGCAGGGGACTTCAGGCCATGCCCTCCTCTGGGCTGGGCTTGACAGGGGAACTCAGGCCACGCCCCCCACCAGGTGGGGCCTGGCAGGGGACTTCAGGACATGCCCTCCTCTGGGCTGGGCTTCATGGGGGACCTCAGGCCATGCCCCCCATCCAGCAGGGCTTAACAGGGGACCTCAAGGCATGCCCCCTGCCCTGGTCTGGGCTGGAGGACCTCAGGACTTGCCCCCCACCTGGCGCCAGGACAGGGGACCTGAAGCCATGCCCCCCGCCTGGCAGGACATGACGGGGGACCTCAAGGTTTGCTTCCTGTCTTGGTGCTGGGCTAGGGAACCTCAGGGTGCTCCCCCAGGGCCAGGCCAGGGGACCTCAGGCTGTGCCCCCCCACCAGGTGGGGATTGACAGGGAACTTCAGGCTGCACCTCCCACCCTGGCACCAGGCCAGGGGAACCTCAGGCCGCACCCTCAGCCCCAGCACTGGGCCAGGGGACCTGAGGCTGCAGCCCCCTGCCTAGCGGGGCTTGACAGAGGACCTCAGGCCATGCACCCCACTCAGCAGGGCTTGACAGAGGACCTCAAAGTGCATCCCCAGTGCTGAGTCGGGGGAACTCAGGCTGCACCCCCTTGCCAGTGGGGCTTGATGGGGACCTGAGGCCATGCCTCCCACCCAGTGGGGCTTGACAGGGGAATCTCAGTCCATGTCCCCCACCTGGCAGGGCTTGATGGAGGAACTCAAGGCATGCCCCCTGCCCCAGTATGGGCTGGGGGACCTGAGGCTACACCCCCTGCCGGTGGGGCTTGACAAGGGTGGGACTGGCAGGGTCTGGATCTAGCCCAATGGCGGAGGGGGCAGGCCTGCCCAGTCTGGGTCTTACACGATTTTGAGGCACACGTGGGTGGGCGGGGACTTGACTCTGGGTCCCGTGGTGCACCCCAGACTCTGACGGGAGGAAGGTTTTCATATGCATTTTACTAATTTTCTTTCATCTCTGACACTTCTATTATAGAGAAAGGGCAAATAGCAATATTAAATTATTTCCTCTAATTAATCCTCTTTTAATGTGCACGAATTTCATGCACTAGGCCACTAGTATTTTCAATAATTGGAAAGTTTGCCTTGTCCTATTCATAGGCCATGAAAATTATTTTTGGTGATAACTTTTATTACAGGCAGGTTGGTGGTGGGGTAGAGTGGGTCAATGGGGAAAAAGAAAGACATCTATAATACTTTCAACAATAAACATAAATTTAAATATATATATATATGTTATGTAACTATAATACATACATTTATTGTAAATTCAAAAATAAATGGGTCAAAAGTAAATAAATGCAAAAAATACTTGTGACACTTAGTAATAAAAATATAGTCATTGACATATAAGACGTACAAAAGATTTTCCATTTGACAAGAAACCATTGCAGAAAGAATTAATGAATTGAATTAATGAATTGAATTCCTGAGTCCAGATTAGCACTCAGGAATGAATCCAGAGCATAGCACTGATAGATAAAGTCATAATAAATATAATGGAGCAGTTATAGTAGCTTATGAAATAAATTGCAAAACTCTAGTATCTACCTAAAACATGTCCCAGAGACAATGGGAAAAGTAACAGAAATTCAGTTAAAATATAACACTAAAATTAAAAAAAATAACAGTTTAAAAATTAATGTGATGGTGGGAGGGAGGGAGGTGAGTGAAGGTGGAAGAGGAAATAAGGGGGATAAATGGTGATTAAAAAAACAAAATAAAAGAAAGTAAAAATAAATGCATAGAATTTCATTTAAAATAAGAATTTATTATATTTACTTTTTTCATTTTATAGGCATATTTATATCTATCTATGAACCAGATGGTTAGAATTAGAAATATATTGACTCATGTTTCTGTAATCTTTCAATTCCTTGTTATAACTCTTATCCTTAAAATTCCCGGGTTCATCCCTTATTCTAGTATGAGACAAAATTACACAGTATATTTAGTCTTTGTGATATTACAGTATGAACTGAATATGTAATGCCCTTATAGAAACATGTAATAAATTCAAAAGAAGAGATATCAAGGTAAATCAACATAAAAATCAAAAGCTGAGTATTATGTCCCAGTATTTGCTAGAATACAGCTAGATAGAATGTTGATAGGTATCCCAGAGAATTATGAAAAGTTACTAGGTCTCCAGAAAGCAAAACTTAAAGCAAAAAGTATAACCAGTGACTATATCTGCATAGCCTGATATTTTCAAAGGAAATTTAATAATCTAATAACTTAACAATGGTTTACATTGAGTGCTTATTTAGTGAGAAAGAATATAAAGATATTCACATATCTAGATATGTATATATCTGTATCTAGATATAGCTATGTTTATATATCTGTATATCTGTCTATATATCTGTTTCTATATATAGATATATTAGCATATTTATATATCTACATATAGAGAGGCTTATTATAAGCAATTGGCCCTGACTGGGGATTGAACCCACAACCTAGGTATGTGCTCTAATTGGAAATTGAACCCCCAGCCTTTTGGTGTACAGGACAACGCTCCAACCAACTGAGCAACCCAGACAGGACAGAAGTACGCAAAGTTTTATACCAGTAACTAGACTACTCACATGCAACTTTAAGTATATAGTGATCAAACCACATTTATCACATGGTTATCTGTTAAATGCAGAATTATTCTTCTCAGCCACCTCAAACCTTCACCAGGAAACCCTTGCACCTTAATGCAATTAGCAGGATGAATTGATTTAAATGTTTCCTTTCTTTTTGATGAGGAAAGTTGTTTAGAGAATTGCCATTCTGACATTCATATTCCTTACTCTGGCCTTTTTAAAAATCTCCACGAGCTTCAGGCTGTGACTTTGAAATGCTCCTTTACCCAATGGGCATTATTAGCTACAATCCAAGAGTATTTACAACTTTTCCTATCACCTTTAGCTCTCTTTTTCTGTCCAGTTATCAATTTCACTTTTGGAATTATTGCCAACTAAATTTAATTGCACTACTAAATAAATATATTGAAATGCCCTTCAAAACACCTTTTGGGCTTTAGTAATATTCCTGTTCTGAGATAAGGTTTAGGAGGAATTTTAGATTATACACAAAATATGTAAGTAGAGCATATAGACATAGTGACTATATAAATACACACAGAAGGATTGATTCTGAGGTCCTTCATGTTACCTGGGAAAATTTTTATCCCAGAACACCTACTATGACTTGTGGGTCACTCACATCTGGACAAATTAAAAATGTGGCTGTGGCTATAAAAGGTAAATCACAGACAGAGCAGGAGTACTGTGCCTTTAGAAGAATAGAGGAAGTGGAAAAAAATATCATGGGCATTCAAACCAGAGTCCCACATCTATTAAGAGTTGACCTGGAGCCCAGCTGGTGTTGCTCAATAGTTGAGCCTCCATCTATGAACCAGGAGGTCATGTTTGATTCCCAGGTCAGGGCACATGCCCAGGTTGAGGGCTAGATCCTCAGTGTGAGGAGTGCAGGAGGCAGCCAATCAATAATTCTCTATCATCATTGATCTCTCTCTCTCTCTCTTTCTCTCTCTCTCTCTCTCTCTCTCTCTCTCTCTCTCTCTCTCTCTCTCCCCCCTTCCTCTATTCCTCTATGAATAAAATATAGTTTTAAAAAATAGTTGAGAGGTATAAATTAAGTTGCAAGAGGGTCAAAAGACATGTACTATGTCTCTATAACTGTAGCAAACTTGAGGAAAATTTATTGCTTATACCAAACATACTAAATAAAAATCACTCCAAATTGTTGTGGTTTTTGTATTTTATTTTATTTCAACATTGCTTTCTGGGGTTTGATGGACCTAGAGCCCTAAAGTATAAAATCAGAAAGGTAGTGAACATTTAGATAAAGAGCCAAATATGGATGGGAGAAGTTTCTTAATGTGCACACTTTCTGAAACTTCAGAAAACAGATGTTTAAAAATCTCTTTGGAATTACAGAAAGAGGTGATTAAGAAAAGTTTCTAGTAATTGAGGGATGAGAAATGGAAATTTCTTATATCAATAATTTAGTGTATATAAAAGTATCATTTGTAGCATTTTATTTAACAAGCTTCCTTTATTGTTTTATTTCAGTGAAAAAATAGTGATTTTTTTTTGTGGATTTTCCATTATCATAGACCTCAAACTCTATTTTCTCTACAAGATCTTAAATACCTCCTCTGTCAGTTCACTTATATTAGTAATTTTTCAAGATCCTAACTGTTATGCTGAAATATACTTTTGTGCTTGAATGTCTTTGTAATAATTACATTTATTGAGTTATAGCAATAAGTTATGCACTTTATACACATTTTATTTAATCTTTAAAACAATTTGTAATAAATGTTATTATCAAGTGAGGCAAAAGTGATCTCAAATGAGATCAGAAAAATTAAGGTATTTGGCACCTGAAGTATTTCATAGGATTGGTACTTCAGCCAACCTGACTCCAAAACTTACTTATATTACTAATTCCTTCTCTTGACTACAATCCATAAAATATATAAGCAATATGAAGGGGATAAAATACATATTCTGGACTCAAATTACATAGTTTAGTTGGAAAATCTCTACCTCATGAAAAGTGTGCAATGAATTAATCCCAAGAATGTATTTGCTCTCCGTGTGTTTCTCTGTACTCTGTCATAGCACTGAGATTTTAATGTTGCCTTTCTTCCTCCCAATTGTTTCAGAAAGACTGACAAGTGGTGGGAGGAAATGATCTAATGAGTTTGAGGCACACATCATATAGAGGAGCTGAGTATTTTAACTTGTTAACAATGTGAAATGGAAAATACCACATGAGGTCCTCAGATGGTTAAGACTTTACAGTTGCATAACTTTATGTATCCTAACCTACAATATGAATTGGGTCAGAGATACAGAACTCAATAAAGGAGCATCATTTCTATCAGAGTTATTTAGCAGAATTATTTAGATATTCTGGTACAGTTTAGTATCTGTATCCCTTTCATCAGCTCCACAAAAAATGCAAGTTCTATGGAGAGACTTTCAATTTAGCTTCTCAGGTCACATGTCAAACCTACCTCAATGTGTTGGAAGTATTTCTCTTTCTTTCTTAATTTCTAGATTATTTTAAAATGCTACCAGATTTAGAAACTCTCACTTGTCTAGAGTATATATAATTTCTGTCTCTGTAGAGTTTCTTATTTTATGAAATTATTAATTTGGTAATTAAAAGTGTTACCAAAATTCCTATTTTTATGTTGTGTGTGTGTTTTGTTTTGTTTTCAATTGATACTGGGGTTTTTTAAGTTTATAATCTTTCTATTTCCATCTTGCTAGTCAATTTTTATATCACTAATGTGTATCCCTTTTCTAATTGTATAGGCTAATTCCTATAGGAAATATAAAAATAATAGTGCTGATACTAAATATTATGACCTATTTCTGTTTTCAGACTGAATACCTTTAGTGCATCCTTAATTATATATTTTACTGTTTATCCATATGTTAGTTGGGATTTTTGCAATAACATTCATAAATTAGAATGGCTTGAATTTTTATAGTGTCATTTTTTAAGGTTTAAGTCAATGATAAACATGTATTATAAAAATAATAGAAGTTTTCCTTTTTCATATATGCTCTAAAACCGTTTATTAATACTGGAATTTTCTGTTATTTAAAGAATAAAACTTGTGCATTTCAAGGCCTTCACCTCTAGGAATTATATTTTGCTGCTTCTTTCTGAGACCTGTTACTCTTGGATCTTTCATTGCTCCTCTTCGTTCTCTTCCCATTTATTTCTGTGTCTCTTCTGTCTGATCTCAGGTTAGGTAGCCAGTCTATGAATTTTTAAAATCTGCAATTCTGTCTGTCTCTCGGGTTCTCTGAAAAGGATGTTTGTAGGTTTTTGTTTGTTTTTTCTTATTGTTATATTTCTGTGATATGCAGAACTTATTGTGACAGTTTGCCATGTTCATATGGGATTTCCTTTGTTTTCATACCTATTAACTCTCTTAAAACTATAAATCATTCTGAATTGCATCTTGAGTAACATAGAAATAGGGCCTAGAAGTGGATGTTTACTAAAATAAAACCTAACTATCTTTGTTCATAAATGAACTTTTGATAAACTATAGAATTCTATAGTGGACATTGTGGTCATCTTTCCAATATTCATTGCATTCCTAACCTATTGTGTGGCAATCCTGAGGATTCCATAGGATTTATCTCACAATTTATTTTTGCTACAGATCTAATTGGTGAAGGTATTGGGTCCATAGTGGTTTTTCTTTTCAATAAAGATATGCGTTACAAGTAGGTATAATCAGATTTTTATTTTTGGTTAAGAAACCTGTGGTAGGAAGAGAAGACACTTCCTCTGCTGGATTTCTATTATTTAGCCCCCTTACATTCACAAGGTCAGAAGGAAGCTGAGAAATTGGAGAAAAGTAGAAATATGGTGGGAAAAAGTCTTTGGTGCTATCATTGAACTATGGGGAAAATAAACTTAAATTCCCTTTACTCTTGAGTTTTTCATTAATATTTGCTAATAACTATTATTTAAATTATTTTGGGGGGAGTACAAAATTAGGGAGCAGTCCAAAAGACTCATCTCTGACACCAGTTACAAATTAAGAATCTCAAGATTCCCTTTGCCTCTAGTATTAATTACAGGTTTGGGGATCCCCAAGACCAATCTCAGGATTAATAATTTATTAAAAGACTCATGGAACTTCCAAAGTGGCTTTACTGAAAGATATTTTATTACAGTGAAAGATTACAGATTAGACTCAACCAAAGGAACAGAGGTATCAGCGGTAGTCAAGTGGGTCTCTGACCGGAGATAACCTCTTGCCAGAGACAGCACCCTGTGCTCCCAGTTCCTGTCTTGCTTGTAGGAATAAATTAAAACAAGAGACAAAGAATGACAGCAAAAGCAGGCAAGAATTTATTTATAGGAAATAAATACACTCAGATAGGACCTGAGCAGGCAACTCATCTGGCCAAGACTGAACCAAATGTCCTGATATTTGGGAGTTTAGAGGATTTATACCACTAGGCTGGAATGTTCCTAGGCAAGGAACAAGTCACCCTCTCCATCATGTCTCAAAAAATGCATCTTTAAGCTATAAGGCTCCTTCACTTAGGTGCTATGCCACCAGTTAGACCACATCCTGGAGGACTCTGAATCTTTCCTGCTCACATAGGGGCCTGCCATCTCCGCTGTCTATTTTTAATTTGTCACATCTTACATATAATCCATCCAAGACCTACCTGCCTTTCCCAACTCATATCTTTTTAGCTGCCTATTCTAACAAAGCATGCAGCAGAATCCAGGAAACTTCTAAGTAGGAATCTTCCTGTTGTTCTCTTCCACAGGAGTCATGAAAAGTGGTACTTTCCCCATCAATAATGTGTGAGGACATGCATGAAATATTGCTAGTCAGGGAGGCTCCCCTGGTGTCCAGAAATTTTATTGAGGCTCCATTATGTAGACATGGTTGACTACCCATGTGGTTTATATCTATCTTCAGCTTCTCCAGAGGTTAAGCTGTGTGGGGCCCTGTCTAGAGTACACCGAATGCTCAAGGCCAATTAGACTATAGAGGCCTTGTTCAGAGTATGCAGATGTCCAAGGCCACTCTGAGCATTGGCATCTTACTGAGGGTGTCCAAGGACTATGTGCAGGTGCAAGGACACAGCAGTCTATGCACTGTGAAAGCATGCCCTTTTAAACCCAAATGATTAATGTCACTATTTGGAAAGAAGCCTCTTTAGTCTAAAGAGTAATATAAAGTTGTTACTAACCAGCTCAGGTGTGGCTGCTTGGTGGGGCTGCTCCTATATAAGGCAGGCTGCTGTTATGTGAGGCTGCCCTATGGGGAAGATGCATCACTGACCAGTAGGTGCGGCTGCTTGGTGAGGCTGTAGCTCTAGGGATGGCTCCTGTATAACTAGCTCCCATTGTAGGAGTGTACTGTTTTGTAGGAAAGATGTATTGTTACCTAACTGGTTTGTGGCTACCTGATGTATGGGACTTTGCTTTGAAGACCTGTTTTGTTTAGTGGCTCCTTGTTAGCAATGGCTACATGGCCACTGGCTCCTACAATAAAGACTCTCTTATAGACGCACAACTTCTCTGTCTACCACCCAGCATCCAAGAAGGTCCAGCCCCTGGCAGAGAGGCTCAGACCCGACAGTTGGTGTAGTGGAGCAGGATAAAGAAACAGAGTTCCTAACAATTGGTGTTATGAGCAGGATTCAGAAGTATGTGCAGGTTTGAAGAGTGAGTGCTCCCACCTATACCACAGACTTAAAACCCCCATGCTGTATCACATTGTTAGACTATTTGGTATGCCCACCCCCACCCTAATTCACATTGTTAGATTATATGGCAGGACCGAAGGTGCTCAGGCAAATGAAGATATTCCTAAAAGGCATGGATTTTCAGGGACTTAGCTATTATTACCTATCAGGACCCACGGCAAATGCCATACCTCTCTTTAGGCAAAGTTTAATTCTTTACTACATGGTAGCCAGAGGTGGGATTCTGGTTCTTGAAACATAAGAATATTACATATATTACCCTTTTCCCCATCTGTTTCTTTTTACAAAATAATTTTCTGTCCATGATATAAGCTATTTCAAAAATTTCTACTGTTTTGGGAAGCACTAATAGTATCAATAATTTTATATGTGTGAGGTAACAGCCAGTACTTTAATCAGGTATTTTGCTTTTAGGAAAAATTTCTGATGCCCTAAGAAAAAAATAATTGCAGGGCAAAAACATTGCTATGGAGAAATGTTTTATATAGGAGTTTGTAGGAATTTAAAAAATTAAAACAAAACCTATAAGAGAGATATGTCTAGAAGTTCTCTTGCTGAGTTAAGAAAATAAATTTAAATGAATTAATTCAAGTAAATCTTTCATGATTTATTTATAATCTCTTTAGATCATATTTAATGAGCTTTCACTTGTTTCAACAGACATAGCAAATATGACCCAATGTAAAGTTACAAATTAATTAACTTTCAGTTTATTTACTTCTTTATTTTAAAAATGTCAGTTCATTTTTTCAATAGGGGCATTATTTTATTTCTATCGATAAAGACATGCTTAAGAACTGAAAACATAAAATAAATAAAATAAAATAGTATATACAACACATGTTCTTGAGAGCAGTAGTGAAACTAGTGTGAACATATTGACTGGGAGGGGAAATGAATGTTAGTGGGCATTCATAGTCAATGAATGAGTTGTGGAGGAACTCCCTACTTGCCTCTATGTGGCTGTTTTGTATGCCATAGTGGTTTCCTGGAAGTAAGAATGAAATTAACATTGCAGATGAAGGGGAAAGAACTTTTAAGACACCTCTGTGCAACGTCTATAGTAAAAAAGAAAAGTACAATTCTGACATTAGGGGTTCTCTTTTGGTATCATCTTTGAGTTCTTTGTCAGTATTTAGTAAAAGAATTAGTACTCTTCAATATTTTATTTCATCTATCATATTTTGAAGGAAATAGAAACAGAAATTCTTCAAGTAAATAATTTATTTAATGATAGGTCTTTCCCAGATAAATAATTAACCATTGATAGGTCTTTTCCAGTAGTGTGTCGGTAAAGCTTTTATTGGATTTTCACCAGTGTAATTGGTAAACAAAATTAGATTTGGTGTTCTATTGTTAATGAGATGTTTGACTTCAATGATGTTAGACTCTCTGGAGCTTGCCATGTGTGTCTGCATTGCCTGACGTGGTGTGCTTGTGTGAATCCGTATAGATGCTTGCAAAAATAATCCAATCCAATCTGTACAATACACACAGGCAATTTGATCTAGAGTTACTTTTTTTCAATTATACATAAACCATGGTTTCCAACAAGATCCCTTCAGGTTTCGAATAGGGACTTTTCTGTTTTCCACTCCTTCCTTCAATATATTCTCAAATTGGAGACTCCACATTGTAATTTTGTTGTTGAAGTTTACTTTCGAACATCTGTTGTGATTATCATAATGGTGTTTAAATAGATACTTGTTGAAAAAGTGCATTGCATTCTTAGTCTAGTGACATATCCTGAGCTTTAGTAGGCACAGTTATCACCCTCTTGGATCTGTGCAGGTGCAATTAGTGCTATTTGTTCTCTTCTTTATATCAAAGCTGCTATAGAGAACAGGCACATACTGAAAAAAAAAAAGGATAAAGTAATTTAAAATAATTTTTTAAAATGTTCCCTTAAACTGGCATGATGCTTCCAAAATAGATTTAAATGTGCAGGAGATCTTGTTGCAGTATCCTTTGAGAAATAAACAATTACATATGTCTCTATTTGTAATTATTACACTTAATACTATCTAGTACTCAGGACACTTTAGATGCTGATACATTTTATTAGTAATAATTAACCCAGTGGTCCATGTTGAAATTAAAATGATAATAAATGTCCTGGTTTTTAAAAAAAATAAAAGAGGATGTAGCTAATAGTGGGCCATCCCACTAGTTATGCAAAATAGAAAATAAATGACACTGCTCTTAGTATTGTCTGATTTTGATATTTGCAAATCTGCTTCTGAAAGATGAGTATGTTGGAACATTTTCTAGATTGGCCATAGTTTTACAGCAAGAGTTACAAATATTCAAATTAATTCCAACAGGAAACTTGTCTGGTCCACAGTGTTCTCAGGTAACAGTTCTTATCCCAAAACATTTATTTAATAGGTTTTACAGAGCATCTTTACAAAATACTTTGCTAGATATTGTGAAGGTAAAAATGAGCAAGGTTTAGGTCTTCCTCGACAAGGTTTGTATTCTCAAAGGGAGCCGAGGCACACACACAGTTGTAGTATGTGAAAAATGATTCAGTATTACAAGGAAATATAAATAAATGATACTTCAGGAGAGGAAGTCTTTTCTTTTTCCTCTCAGCTTGGGGGATCATTTAGTGGTACCATTTAGTTAGGGCTTGAGAGAAAAGATTTAAGGAACAATTGAGGTAACTGGCACTCCACACAGAGAAAACAGAGACATGAATACACAGAATGTGTTTTGGGAGCACACACACGAATTATTTAATTGCAGTGTAAGGGACATTAAAGGGAAAACTAGAGGATAATATTGAAAAAAATGTGTTGGCTTGGGTCAGATTATGGGTTTGAGATATTTCTTAAGGTGGTAACCTACTTGTCACTCACTAATGGGTTCCACCCTGCCTGGGAGCATTTTGAATGTGTCAGTCAATCTGAAGCCAGTGCCAGACAGGAAAGCTTCAGAATGTGGGTCTCAGTGAGGCTCTGGCTAGGTCTCTGGAGTGTATAGCTCTGCCTGCCCAGTTGGCTTGTGCAGCTGGAATGCAGAAGCAGTAGAATGCCAATAGATTAATCTCTCCCAAGCCTTAGAGGAGGATATTGAGAATCTTATTTTCATACAATGTGTGTTTCATGGAGAGGGTTTACTAGCCACTTTCTGTTGAAAAACTACTGACAATGTGCTAGTATTAAAATTGTACAAAACACCGCCTGTGGAAGCATGTTGTTATTTCTGAGATGTAGAAATGGAGTTAGACTTGTGGAATAAGTCTGGAATTGAAAGTAAGATTTGGCTCCCAAACTCACCTATCCACCATTCTCATTCATAATCCTGTAAATCGTAACTGTCCCAAGGCCAAGTTCTCAACTGAATTTTAAAAATGATGGCAAATATCACTGATGGAACAAGGCGAGGCATACAGAAAGGTAGATATGCAGTCCAAGCAAAATTCTATGAAGACAGTTTGCAGGGAGATTGATTCTGAGGACGAGTACCTAGAAAGGGTATTAAGATTCTCATATCCTTTAAGAATTAGAGAGAACCAGCCTTTTCAATATTACATATTGAATAGACAAATTCATTAAAAATAAAAGTACATGGACATTTGAGTATTTTGTGGCATATGTTTCATGAGTTACAGTTATTGAAGATACATTATAATCACTTATCCACATGAATATGAGAATCTTTAGTTTCATAACCTTCATGAGAATAGAAAATTAAGTCAAATAATATTTGGTCTCAAACACCATGAAGCACTAGACTCCCATTAATTCAAATATTACTTCAAATATCCTATATAATAAAGAGGTAATATGCAAATAAAATTTTCTATAGTTAGAATAATGGAGATATCAAACTTTTGTGATTTTCAAGTTATGTTTTGGGATTTTCTTTTTTTTAAATATATTTTTATTGATTTCATAAAGGAAGGGCGAGGGAGAGAGAAATAGAAATATCAATAATGAGAGAGAATCATTGATCAGCTGCCTCCTAAGCACCCCACACTGGGAATTGAGTCTGAAACCCAGGCATGTGCCTTGACTGGGAATAGAACTGTGACCTTCTAGTTCATATGTCAACGTTCAACCACTGAGCCATGCTTACAGGGCAGGATTTTGCTTTAAATATAAAATTTGTCATATTCATTTTTCACATCTAAAAAATTTATGTCCCTTATATTTGTAATCAGTTATGTTCACAGAGCTCTTTTGAGATACATAATAGTATCAGTGAAGACCTTGTTTAATTATAAATATAATATTTTATTTTGGATTATATCTATTCAAACATATTTTAGTGTGGTGAAGGCCTAGGGTGGGGGTTGGGGGCAGGCTAGAAGCGGTCAATGGGGAAAAAGGGGACATATGTAATACGTCCAACAACAAAGATTTTTAAGAAATACATATTTTGAACTAAATTGAGAAAGATCAACAGTGTCATAAGGCCAATAGAATATTAGTTCAGAAAGCTCAGAAAACTTCCATGAATGAGATTTAATAAAATTTTGTGTGTTCAGAGGAAATGGCTATCATAGAAAATGTAACTGAAAGGCAGAGGTTTTGCTTTAGGAAAAGAGTTACAGAAAGCTGTTCTGGCAAAAGTAACTGACTATTCTGAAACTTATGGAAGAGTCAGATGAGTATTAAAGATTTTGTTGCTCTTTGCAATGAATATGAAATTTGCAATGTACAGGGCAGTTTAAAAGTCAGAACTCTTACTACCGAGAATTGCTTACAGGATGCTATATAAAAAGAAAGTATAGTTTCAAGAGCAATCTTTTTTTTTAAAGTATTTTTATTGATTTTAGAGAAAGGAGAGGAGAGGAGAGGAGAGGAGAGGAGAGGAGAGGAGAGGAGAGCAGAGGAGAGCAGAGGAGAGGAGAGGAGAGGAGAGGAGAGGAGAGGAGAGGAGAGGAGAGGAGAGGAGAGGAGAGGAGAGGAGAGGAGAGGAGAGGAGAGGAGAGGAGAGGAGAGGAGAGTTGTCTCCTGTGTGTGCTCCACCTGGGGATCAACCCTGCCACCTTTCAGTGTATAGGAGGATGCTCCAGCCAATTGAGCCACACCAGCCAGAGCATTTAGAGTGATCTTAAAATTCTAGTCAACTTTCCCGACTTCCTGGATAAAAAAAAATTATTATAAATGGTATAAAATAACTTCCAATCTGTATTTCATCACCCTTTCTAAACTCACTCTTGTTTGTATTTTTACATTAAACTCAGTTCAGATTGACTAATATTTTTAAAAATTTTAAATGGAATGCATATTTGTTGTATAAAATATATAAGAGCAGTGTTTGAGACTTAAATTGTGGTGTTGGCTCTATCAGTCTAACAAGCAGTATTGTTTTGTTTGGCGGCAAGGGAATGGCAAAAAGGAGTGTGAGAGAGGAGCCATCTTGAAGGTTTTAGGGTGCTCCAGGCTAAGCAATTTTGGTCGTGAAAGGTTACCACTGTGGAAATAAATTAAGACCACCTAAATGAGAACAAGCAAAGGTTATTTATTAAGGGCTCGAAATAGCAAGGGAGCCACCCACCATCACTTGCCTTTGAAAGAGGCTCAAAGGCCAGCAGAGGAATGGGAAAGATTTACATTAGAGAAAAGGGACGGCTACAGGTCTGTCCTGATTAAAGGCTGCAGGCATGGAGGGGCCCAACTAGAAGCATGACATTCCATGTAGTTTAGCAGAGCATAGCTGACTTTTTCTGGTAGGTCTTACATTGGAAGTGGGTAAAAATTAGACAAGTTGCCAGTTATTGATTAGACTAGAGGCCCAATGCATGAAATTCATGCAAGGGGCTTGGCCTTCGTAGCCGCAGTGGCTTGCCTAGGCCCTCACAGCCCCAGTTTTGTCTGCTAGGTCATCCGGAATGACATCTGGAAGGTCTTTAGGCTACCTGGTTTAATTAGCATATTATGCTTTTATTATTATAGATATGGATGTTTTGGGGTTGATTGCTACAGAAGTTGTAATTTGGCTTTCTGGGCTAGTTGGTGTGTCTGTGCTTTGCTTTTATACTAGAGGCCCAATGCATGAAAATTCATGCAAGAGTAGGCCTTCCTTTCCCCAGCTGCCAGCACCAGCTTCCCTCCGGCACCCAGGACTGGGGCTTCCCTCCTCCATCCACCGGCAGGCACCTGGGACCCAGGTTGGCTTTCCTCCAGCCCTGGCTTCATCAGGAAGGACGTCCAGAATGATGTCTGGTCTAATTAGTATCTACCCTTTTATTATTATAGATATGGTCTGAACATTGTCTGTATATTCAGTCTCTCAAGACAGATGTGTATCTCTGATGTCCCATGTGTACATGTAATTATCTGCTTATTTCACACATGTGTTATCAGAAATCTTCCATTGAAGAACTGCACTTGTAGAAATAGGAGAAAAAACTGCACCAGCTGGCTAATTGACTGATTCTACCATGTTAGATGTATAATGCTGCATTGACCAGTTGCAGAAGCCAACACCATGTAATTCTATAAATAAAAATGACTATATAAATATGATTATTGTATTTGTTTGCAGAAAAAGAAAAGGAAAAATTATTTCTGAAGTCTAATTTTTCTAATAGTGTTTCCATTTGCATTTTATATTCCAAAATAATGTACTTACCATGATGGGATTATTGTAATTGTGTCAACCTCTACATTTATATAATATTAATTATGCATTCAATTTTTCTATCTTTTTTTCAAATTGAATGTTTTTCAATTTCATCTTATGCTTATTAAAAACTAGATGAATACTACACTAATTTGTCTAAATTTCAATTTCCTGAATAATGGACTTTGGCTGTCGTCAAAGCTAATATATTCAGCTAAATTTATTAGACCCTCCAAATCTCCAATATTTATTTAGAGTTTCCTCCAAGGCTCTTTCCCTTGAGAAAATAAATTATGAATATGTCAAACATGCTAGTTCTAATATTTAACAAGATAATAAATTGTCTTATAAAACTGCACAAAGAAAAAGAAATAAAAAAGCTAATCTTCTAATTCTGTTCTAACAGTAGTTTATAGAGGTCTGGAGTCAAAGTTTGTATTTCTCTCTGCAGGTTACAAAGCACAAAGGACACTGTTATTCAAAGATGACAATCTGTCCATATATCTTTAAAAGGAGTCCTCACTGAAGAATCTGGAAGATGAGGTCAATGTTAGGGGTTCCTACCAAATACCTTAGGTTACACATGTTCATTTTACTTTTGTTACCAAAACACTCAATCAAAATATCTTTACAAAGAACCTACTGTGTCTAAGGTTTACTAGGCTTTACTGAAGATAAGAAAATACCTAGCCGGTTTGGCTCAGGAGATAGAGCTCAGATTGAAGGGTTCTAGTTTTGATTCCGGTCAAAGGCATGTACTTCAGTTGCAAGCTCACTGGATCGTGGTCAGGACGAGTGTGGGAGGCAACCAACTGATGTGTCTCTCTCACATTGATGTTTCTTTTTGTCTCTCCTCTTCCCTTCCCTCTCCCTAAAAGTCAGTGGAAAAATATCCTCTCAAATAAAATACCTAAAACATAATTACTGCCTGCAAAAATACAGAGTAAAAAAGACTATTTGAATAAAAAGAAAAGTTGCTGTGTATTAAAAATATCAAATAAATAAATCGTAATTATCTTCCAGTGCATGCAGGATCTTAATAGAAGTTATTGAATGTTCCTAATTTTAAAACACAAAACTGCTAAGAACAAAACTTTTCTCATGACTAAAAAAATAAATTTAAGTAAAGAAAAGCAGCAATTGCCCAGCCAGTGTTGCTCAGTTGTAGAGCATCGACCTATGAACCAGGAGCTCATGGTTCGATTCCTGATTAGGGCACATGCCTGGTTGTGGGCTCCATCCCCAGTAAGGGGCCTGCAGGAATTCTCTCTCATCATTGATGTTTCTATCTCTCTCCGTCTTCCTTCCTCTCTCTAAAATCAATAAAAACATAATTTTAAAAGATTTTACAAAAAGGAAAGCAGCAATTTCTTTCCTATCTTGTGTACTTAACCTCCACAATCTGCTAACAATGTATTGTGATTAGATTATCAGCAAAACAATATATATATGGAAACGAATATCGGCATGGGCCAGAAGAATAAATTGTGAATATAAATATGACAAAAACACGTTGCAGAAAATAAAATAAAACAAAATAGAAGTGGATTAGAAATGTTTCACATAATTAGAATAAGATGAGATTTCCAACAATGTTTTTTTCTGGCATATACATAATTTTAATTAAATTTAGCTTCATCATTGACCTGACTTCTGAAAGCTTAGAAAATGTTCCATTGGAGATCTATCTAACCTAGGGTTAGAATAATAATCAAAATGATTTAGCATTCAAGCATTAATTTTGTAAGTAACTCTAAATAAGAAGCATACTTGGAATCTTGTTTTCTCAGCTTATGAACAGCTTGTTTTTTTAATGTAGATCAATTTTTATGTGTATGTGTGTGATGATGAATCATTAAAACTTGAGAACAAGCAGAGTAATTATAAAATACTTCAGGAGTTCTATCAAGCTGTCTAGAGAGTCTCCAAGGTGAGATAAATCTGACAGCTTTGGAATTTTTTCCTGGTCTAAGGAGAAACCGGACAGTCCCAATACATGTACTATTCTATATAATAAGAGAGGAATATGCTAATTATCCATTACGCCATGAGGTGTAACGACCAACTGCATAAAGACCAGATCACAGATCTGTAGGAGGGTAGGGCAGCAAACTATAAGCAGGTGGCGGAGAGTCATAGGAGGAGGCAGGGCCCCAAGATATGGGGGGGGGGGGGCAAGGGAAGCTACAGGAGGGCAGGGCAGTGGACGGAGAGCTACAAGAGGGCGGCAGCGACCTACTGGCACACGGATTCGTGCATAGGGCTACTAGTAATTAATGTTTTCTTTAAGCACCTTTTTTTCCTTATTATTTAACTTACATTGCTAACTGAGAGTTAAATAAATCAACTGACCTGTATTTTCCCCTTATTTCTTTTACATCTCTTTCTTGACATGGTGAATACATTTAATTTTTATATCCATTTTCTTAAAATGTGTCCATTCATATCAAGTATTATGACATTAGTTGATCAAAATATTTAATTGTCTCGTGAGTTTCTTTTGGAAGTTCAGGCCTAGAATTGAATGAGATTCTGATTCCGTTATCACTGAAAAATAAAACAAAATAATAAATTTGGACTCTTGACTTAAGGGAGAAAATAATTTTGATGACTAGTAGCTCTATGAGGAACAAATTGCTTTTATTTTATTCATTTTCCTAATCTTTTCTCCCTAAGACTCTCTAGAATGACTTCTGTTTTCTTATGAAATAGTGCCCTACTCCAGTTTTAGCCCCTTATCATGTGATTGCTTTTAAGCAAATATTTCATCTTCAAGGGGCCTAGGAAAAATTTTATGGAGGGCTCACTCTGGGTTATACAATATGTGCTGAGAGTGTTACATCATAATAGAGTATGTGTTTTTGAATATTTTCCATGCACTATGTGCTTACTATACACATATTGTTTAACTTATTCAACACAGTAAACATATGAAGTGAGCGCTGTATTAGCCATTTGATAGATTCAGAAACTGAGGCTTAGGTCACAGCATTAGTGAGTTACAGACTGGGGAAGTGTCTCCAAAGCCCATTTTCTTAGAGTATGCTCTGTGACCTCTTTTTCCTCATATCTAAGGTACAAAAGTCAGAATGTATGAGATTCACAAACAAACAAGGGTTTCATAGAGGTGAGCTAGAATGGAGCAGTGGTCTCAAGGGTCTCAAAGTATGGCAAGAGAACCAGCAGAATCAGCATCACCAAGGACTATCTTAGAAATGCAATTATATGACTGCATTTAAATGTCTGGGTGTGGGACCAGCAGTGTATGCTTTACCAAGATCTCTAGGGAATTCCACTGGTATGGAGTTTAAAAGCACTGACTTCACCCAAATTGTCTTGCTTGAATCATGCCTTAAACCTCTCTTAATGATGCAAATTAGGTAAGATATTTTATCTTTCTGCATTTATTTCTCCTTAAAATGGGAATAGAATTATATTTGCCTCAAAGACTTATTGTGAAGATTAAATAGTATATATATATATATATATATATATATATATATATATATATATACACACACACACACTGAGTGGCCAGATTATTATGACCACTCCATCAGTACTTTGTTGGGCCACCTTTTGCCTTCAATACTGTGGTGATTCTTCTTGGCATTGACTCCATAAGATGTTGAAAGGTGATGCGAGGAATCTGACACCATGCCTGATGGATAGCACTGTCCAGTTCTGTGAGATTTGATGGTTGTGGAACCAGCTACCTGATGGCTCTTTTAACTTCATCCCACAAATGCTCAATTGGATTGAGATCTGGTGATTGTGGGGGCCACCTAAGCAAGGTAAAGTCTCCCTCATGTTCTTGAAACCACTCCTGCACAATATGAGCACCATGGCATGGTGCATTGTCTTGTTGGAAGAAGCCATCTCCATTGGGATACGCCATCAACATGATAGGATGAACTTGATCAGCAACAATACTTAGGTATGTTGTGCTATTCAGACGTTGTTCCACAAGAATTAAAGGGCCCAAATCATGCCAGGAAAACATGCCCCAAATCATAACACTGCCCCCACCAGCTTGAAGGGTTCTACTCATGCATGTGGGGTGCATGCTGTTTCTACAAAATTCTCACTCTGCCAACTGCATGATGCAACTGGAAACATGATTCATCAGACCACATGACTTTTTTCCAATGCTCGACTCTCCAATCCTTGTGTTCCTGTGTGAATTGGAGACGTTTTATCTTGGTAACTACAGACAGCAAAGGTGTTTGAACAGGCCTTTGGCTTCCATATCTCATACAATGTAGTGTATGGCTAATTTGCCTACAAACATCAGGTGGTGATAATAATCTGGCCACTCAGTGTGTGTGTGTGTGTGTGTGTGTGTGTGTGTGTGTGTGTGTGTAAAACTAGAGCCCCAGTGCATGAAATTCATGCACAGGTATCATTCCTAGGTCTGGCCTGCAATCAGGGCCATCTTCTTCCCTGGCTGCAGCCGGCCCTGCCCCCTACCACCACTCACCCCCAGTTCCCCATTCACCACTGGGTGATCAGTGCCTGATGGCTGGGAGAAGGGACTGAGAGGTCAGCTGCTCCTACCTGCTCACTAGCCCCATCCCTGCCATAGGTCGCCCTCTGTGTGTGGGGTGACCAGTGGGGTGGAGGCCTTAGCCTGGCTCTGCCCACATCCCCCACCACCCAATCCTGGTTCCCTGCCAACCAGGGAAAGGGACCGAGAGGTGGTCAGTGTGCCTCATAGTGACTGGTCCAACAGTCATTCTGGTCATTCCACTATTAGGGTCAATTTGCATATTACTTTTTATTATATAGGATGTTTAGTACAATGTATACAGTAAACTAAATACTCCACAATTATTAGCTTATTCTTATAGAAAATGAATATGCTATGGGAGGGTTTCCTCTGTCCTAGGTCATCAGGTGAAAACATTTGAAAGACCCTAGAAGATAAAATCTGTAAAGTTTATTTCTATTCTATGATTTTTAGTAACAATAACTTCTAGGCCATGCTTATAAGAGTTCTTCTGACCAAACCTGTTTATTAGAGGCACTTAACATATCTTCATGATATACAAATAGGCTTAAAATAATTTTTCAGATTTTTTTGTGAATATAATAAATAATATGAACCAGACATTTCTGTAAAGTTTTTTTATTTATTTTTGTTTTGTTGTTTTCATTTGTTTGTTTTTCACTCAATTATTTACTTCCTCCTAGTTCTGTTCTTTTTCTAAAACCCATATTTGTCCTAACTACCCACAGACCCTCGATACAAAATATTTCCTCACACAACCATTTGTTCTGCACTGATCTATACTTTTGTTCCCTTAAATCTTTAAAATTGGGATAGTTTGATAACTTTAAAGATTACTCAGCATGCTCATATTTTCTCCATTTAAAAAGGATATTTATTTGCTAACACTCTAGATATGGAGGTATCAAAGTTCAACGAGCTCTGGAATCCATGAAAGTCTGAGCTCCAATGGTAACTAATAAATTCTTCTGACTATGAGGAAACACACAAGAGTATTAGCTATGGGAACAAAGAAAGAAGGAGCACCTCTACCTCAAAGAGTGAGAGCTATAACCATCTTCTAGATGAGGAATATTTGAAAGATGAACCAGAGGCTAGGGTGGAAAACCATCCAGTGGAGGAAACAAAAGTTTGAGAAGCATTGGCTCAGGGACCTTACTAATCTGGATAACTGTGTCTAGCAAAGCTGGAGAGAAGAAGCAGTGGAACAAAGAGTGGGAAGGAAGAAAGAGAGGGGATTGTGGAAGGATGTCTTATCAACCTACCAGGACTTTATGGTTGATTTTATCTTCATTTCACAGAAGAGGAAAATGAGTGAGGCCTATTGAGCAAAAATGACATAGAAAATAAACAACAGAATACAAATTCAAGACCAGGTCATATTCCAATTCTTATCTTGCACTCTTTCCCAGCTGAATTATATGCCTAGTTAGAATGTTCTTAATCAAGTATCATTTCCCTTATTTATATACACAGTTTAGATACTCTGGTCTGACATATACTGAAAGAATATTTTGGACAGAACTTCTTTTACAAATGACCCAATTTTTTACTTACTTAGAAATAAGTGTTTTCCTGAATGGATCCAGTGCTTTAGGCAACTGAAAATAAAAAGAGAAGGAAGAATGGAAAGAAATTAATGCTGCTTGATTGCCTACTATGAACCAGGGACTATGCGAGATATTATATATAGTATGTTAGTTGAGTACTCACAACAGTTGTTTAAGTTATATATTATTAACTTCTTACAAATGAAGACTCTGAGATCGAGATATAAAAAATTTGTCCAAGGCCATGCAGCCAGTTAAGTGGAAACTAAAGCTAGGATCTGGGTCGGCTTGACCCAGGACAAAATCATCTCAAAATCAACTCTGTTCCTCAGACTTTAACAATTGAGTTTAACAATAAGCTCAAAACAATACCACTAGGCAATCTAAAAAAATGGATTGAGAAAAATTTTTAGGATAATGATTTTAAGAAAGGACAGACTTATGCAAATAAATTATCAGGGAATTTTAAACCTAATCACATAAATAATCTAGCATTTGATATAGCTTTTGGATTTCAAATTTATAGAAAGAATGATGAGCTCAGGGAAACATGTGAATGGCAATAGATCATGAGGCAGCATGAAGAAACAGTGAGTGAAAATGGGATATAAAAGGGGTTCTCAAGGGCTTCATTTGTCAACTCATTTATATTTCATTTGTGAAGGTATTCAATAGCCATTATTCCATATTTCCCAAAGAATCAGTTTTCTGTATGATCGGATTTTGCCCAAGCTAAGTTTTAGAACACAATAATACTTCATCAGAGGAGGCTATTAATTCAAGCTCTAGGCTGGAATCCATTAGTGTCTGAGAGACTACTCACCATCCAAGAGCGGCTTCAACCCCTGTTTGAGCCAAGTCCAGGCTTTTCCACAAATCTTGATTACTCAAGTGAGTGTTTCAGTTATTGGCTCCCTTTCTCAGGATCCTGATCTTCCAGGAATATCTTTGAGTAATAAAGTATGCATTGTTCAGATGTGGAAAGTAAATTAAAAAAAAAATGAGTAACATCTCCAGACCAAGTATAAGTATTATATAAAATTATCTATATTTCTATGTAGTTTATCTTGTTGAAGGCAAAAATATTGATTACTTAACCATCTGCATATAATGTATTACTTAAAATAAGAACAAAGGCACTTGTCATAATTTTATATTGAACACATTTTTTTCTAATACATGAGCTATAAGGCATATAGACTAGGGAGACATTTGTGATTGTTTTTATTATTAAAAACAATTCTAAAAATTATAAGTATAATCCACTGAGTGCCTACAAGCATTTTTTCTAGACCAGGGGCTGAAAGCAATATTTTGGCTATGTGAGCTATAGAGGGTCTGTTGCAATTACTCAGCTCTGCTGACAAAACAGCAAACAGACAATATGTAAGTAATAGATGTGATTTGTTCCAATGAAACTTTATGGATAGTGATATTTAAATGTCATATAGTTTTTATATTTCATGAAATATTCTTCTTTTGATTTTTTCAACTATTAAAAATTTAAAAACAATTCTGAGCTCACGATCCATCCAAAAAAAGGGCTGGATTCACCTGTGGGCCATTGTTTTCCCATCACAGTTCTAGACATTTACCCTGTCACCCCAATCACTGTCATCCATCTCAAGATAAGATTTATTATCTCTATGGCATAGATGATGAAACTAAGTAGTAAGAAGTATTTAAAAGACTTGAACACCACATAGCAATTGAGTTTAGCAAACCATTAATAATTTTCTTGACCTAAGTCTTACTTTCTTTACATGTAAACTTGGAGGAATTATTCAAATTTATAGTAGTAAAACAGGGATTAAATTAAATGCTTTATTCAAACACTATTTAATTCTTCTTAGTTGTAGACTCTTCCCTAAAATACTAAAATTAAAAAGATATAAGTGTGTACCACAGACTTTGCCCCTACCCACATGAAGCTTATAATTACATTTGTAAAATATATATATAAATTAAAAATTAGAACACATGTGATTGACGCTTTGATAGAAAAAAAAAATATGAAGGCCTAAGGGAAAATATAGCAGAGGTGCCTATTCCAATTTTTAGGGAAAGCCTATTGGAAAACAATGGTGTCAAATGGAGCTGTGAAATTATTTACTGAAATGAAAGAAAAAAAAGGAAAATATTTCAGGCAAGGACAATGCAAACACGAGAGAGAATTAGTCCTTTAAGAAAATAAGCCCTGGGGAATCCAAGATGGTGGCGTAGGTAAACACCTAAACTGCTGCCTCCCACAACTATTTCAAAACTTACAACTAAAAGACAGAACATCTATCACCCAGAACCACGGGAAGGCTGGCTGAGTGGAAGTTCTACAACTAGAGGGAAAGAGAAAAGAGCATTGAGATGTGCACAAGCGCTGAAAAGCTGAGGTATGGAGGCACGGGATCTGGGCTGGCAGCAGGTGTTGCTTTTTTCAACCCAAAGGGAGACAAGCCCCCGATTACTCTGAAATACAGTTTCTGGGGAGATGCGGGGGACCCAAACTCCTATGGGGAGAAGCTGGATTGTCTAACACCGGGTCGGAAAGTGAGGGGGGCCTACTTGCAGAGCTGCGTGCAAGAATAATTGTTTACTGCACTGGGGCACGGGACGCAGTGGGAGACACAGAGCCGGCTAACTAGCAGCCATCGCTGTTTGCCACGCCCTAGCCTAGTGACGCCCTGAGACCCCGCCCCACACAACCTACAAACCCACCCAAGCTCCAAGCAGCAGCGTTAGCATAAGAAAGGCCTGCACTATCGCAGCTTAACCTAGCAAACTTGCAGCCTGGATCAGACAGCTCCAAAACCTCCAAAACCCAAGCAAAGAGGAGAAAACTGTAGCTCTCGTTGTAGCTCCTGCTGGATGGACTCAGACAATAGCTGACCTGCACCCCATTGGAGATCCAGAAGCCAGTATACCTAGTGGTCAGTGTGAGAAACCAGATTTCAACTCCTCACGTGCATAAGTGACACATTCAAGAGGCAGACTCAGTGAGCACCAAAGCCCCACTGAAACAAGTCCTGCACCATAAGCGTGTCTCCAGCACAGCAGTTCTTATAGACACAGCAAGTCCTCACAGCCGATTGGCCTGGAGGTCAATTCCTCCCAGCGTACCAACAGAAATTAAGGCTTAACTACACCAAGACTTTGCACTCAGCCCACAAAGGGGTGTACCAAGAGCGTCCACATCAGGTGATTGGGGAGGCTGAACTACTGCCCACTATAGGTCACCTACCACACAAAGCCACTCCATCAACACAGGGAAGCAGCCAAAATGCGGAGACAAAGAAACATGTCACAAATGAAAGAAACGGAGGAAAGCAAACTACTGGACGACATAGAGTTCAGAACCACATTTATAAGGTTACTCAAGAATCTTCTAAAAACTGCCGATAAACTTGATGACACTTCTGAGGAGCTTAGTGAGACCTTCAAGGACCTTAATGAGAATGCCAAAAAAATGGAAAAGGACCAGTCAGAAATGAAGCATACACTGTCTAAAATAAAGAATATACAGAAACTCAACTGTAGATCAATGTACCCCAAGAATCAAACCAAAGATCTGAAATATGAGGAAACAAAAAACACCCAACCAGAAAAACAAAAAGAAAAAAGAATCCAAAAATATGAAGATAGTGTAAGGAGCCTATGGGACAACTTCAAGTGTACCAACATCCGAATTTTTGGGGTGCCAGAAGAAGAGAGAGAGCAAAATACTGAAAACCTATTGAAAGAAATAATGACAGAAAACTTTCCCTACCTGGTGAAAGAAATAGACTTACAAGTTCAGGAAGCGCACAGAACCCCAAACAAGAGGAATCCAAAGAGGACCACACCAAGACACATCATAATGAAAATGCCAAGGGCAAAAGACAAAGAGAGGATCTTGAAAGCAGCAAGAGAAAAATGGTTGGTTACTTACAAGGGAGTACCCATACGACTGTCAGCTGATTTCTCAGCAGAAACTATGCAGGCCAGAAGGGAGTGGCAAGAAATATTCAAAGTGGTGAACAGCAAGAACCTACAACCAAGATTACTCTACCCAGCAAAGCTATCATTCAGAGTTGAAGGTCAGATAAAGAGCTTCACAGACAAGAAAAAGCTAAAGGAGTTCATTGCCACCAAACCAGGATTACATGAAATGCTGAAGGGTATTCTTTAAGAAGAGGAAGAAGAAGAAAAAGGTAAAGATAAAAATTATGGACAACAAAATGACATCAAATACATACCTACCAACAAGTGAATCTAAAAATCAAGTAAATAAAAAACCTGAAGAACAGAATGGACTGGTGAATATAATAGAATCAGGGATATAGAAAGGGAGTGGACTGACAATTCTCAGGGGGAAGCAGGTGTGAGTGGTGCAGGAAGAGATTGGACAAAAATCTTCTATGGATGAAGACAGTGGCAGGGGGTAAGGGCATGGGGTAGGGTGGGGTGGGGAATCAGGTGGAGGGGAGCTATAGGGGGAAGACAAAAAGAGGAACACCTGTAATCTGAACAATAAAGATTTATTTTAAAAAAATGAAAAAGAAAATAAGCCCTGGCCATTGTGGCTTTGCTGGTGGGAGCATCATCCCATACACAGAAAGGTTGAGGGTTTAATTCTCAGTGGGGCACATAGGGCATACATAGATTGTGCATTCAGATCTGGTTGGGGTGCTTACAAGAGGAATTGATCAATGTTAGAAACAGATATTTTTCTTTCTCTCTCTCTCCTTCTCTTCCTTCCTCTCTCTAAAATAATTAAACATATCCTGGGGTGAGGATTAAAAAAATGAAAGAAGTTCAATATGACTAGAACATATAAATCAAGACATAAACAAAACAGAGTTCAAGACCTTATACTAGAGAAGTAAGACATATGAAGGCATGTTAATAAGTTTATACATTACCCTAAGAGCAGAGAAAAGTCCTGGAGAATGTTAAACAATGAAAATATAGTATTAGACTTGTATTTTTAAAAGTTTATTCTACTGCACTATGAGATAACTAGAAATTGTCAAGAATGGGTCCGGGGAGACCAGTTCAAAAGGAGATGCTATTGTCGAGATAAATGATGATGGTGGTTTGAATTAGAGTACTAGTAGAATAAATTAAGAGAAGGAATCAGATTCAAGCAATGTTAAATAATTTTATACATTTAAAAATATTTATTGCATATCTACTTATCCCATCCACTGTTTGAGGTGCTAGGGATAGAACAATAAACAAAATAGGCTGACAACTCTGTCATAATGTAAGAATAATGGACAATGTAGAGCCAAAAGTTATGTCTAGGATTTTACTTATATAAGCTGGATGGATGGTGGTAATGAGAACTGAGATAAGGAAAAATAGGCAGAGAAACAGCTTTGATGTGTAGTGACTTAAAAACCTGACTAAAATTCTTTATAGTTCTTCCTTAGCACATGTTTCCTTCTGAAGCTAAGTAGGACCAGAACCAAAATAAAGGCATAGTAGGTTTATGGCTCTCTAAGCAGTTTTATTAATTTAGCTTTCTCCTACCTTTTATAACCAGAAAATAAAAATAAAAAATCAGAGAGGAAGAAAAATATGACTGGAGTTGCAGAACAAGAGCAGACGTGTCTGATATAAACAGATGTCAGAGAAAGCTTATGTGCATGCCTCCTTCCCCACCCCTCAAAATAGACTTTTTTTTTCAAGGTAGCATCTGCTCTACTTTAAAATGGCTTATCTGGAGCTCTTATACATTAAGTGAGTACAGCCTTGACAGAGCTTGGGTTTTTCAGGTGGCATATCTAAGGTGGTTTTTACCAAGATCTCCAACAGCTGAACAAAGGACCAACCTATCTTTTTTCCCTATACTCTGGGATTCCTTAAAAATAGCTAGTATTACAGATAATTTCCTCACTATGGTATTTTACCCATAAATTTAGTTCTGCTTCAGAATATTTGTTACCTAATATTCTGTGTATTCTGTGTGTGTGTGTGTAGTTAGACTAACACAAATAACTATTTTTATAATTTTTGCATACAATAAAACCATATTCATGAATAGTATTTTCCAAATACTCCAGAGCTGGAGTCATTATAAAGTATCCTAGTTAGATGAACACAGAAACTTAGCAAATGGAGATCATCCTTTAAAAAAAAAAAGGTAACATGGTAAGTTTATTTTTTGATATATTATTGAAAGCGCCTCTGAAGTCAGAAGTAGATATGTTTACTAGGGGGGTTTTACTTTATCTGAACCTCAAGAGTAAACTTTGGGCTGGAGATAATAGACTTGGCAATTATTCTCCTTGTGTATAATATTAGAAACAATGGCAGCAAATAAAATTACCTAGTGCAAATGTATGGAAAAGTAGTATTTGAGAGATTTAAAAATAAAATAGGCAGAGGAATTAAGGAAGAATAGCAGCAGTCCCAGAATAAGAAAAAAAAAGTGTTTCAAGAAGGTATATGGTGCCAAAAGCTCCACAAAGGGTCATTAGATTTATCAAAACTGAGATTATCGTAACTTTGATCAAAATGGTGCCAATAGAATGCTGGGAAGTCTAATGCAGTGAGGGAAGGAATGATTGTGAAATGAGAAATCAAGGCTGCAAGTATAATAATTATTTTAAATAGTTGGGCACACTAGGGAATAAGGAAAGGAAAATGAATTATTGCTTATTTTTCTGTATTATTTTTTAAGTTGAGAGAGATATGAACATGTTCTAGTAGAGATTTTTAAAAAGTAGTCTGTCCCAGTCTGGTTTGGCTCAGCAGATAGAGCTTCTGCCTGCGGACTGAAGGGTCCCAGTCAAGGGCACATGCCTGGGTTGTGGACTTATCCCCAGTAGGGGGTGTGCAGGAGAAAGCGGATCAATGATTCTCTCTCTACATTGATTCTATCTCTCTCTCCCTCTCGCTTCCTCTCTGAAATCAATAAAAATATATTTTAAAAAATGGTCTTTAGAAGAGTTGGAAGATTCTGCTAAAGATCGCTGGTAAGGCAGGGAGGGAAGGAATCTAGGAAAGAGATAACAGGTATAGTTTCAGAATGATACCCTTTGCTTATATTGAAATAACATGAAAGGAGAAAAGATGTATACACTTGTAGGTTAGGTGTCAGGCAGGTAAGATATTTTCCTCTGAAGATTTTATTATAAAGCAGGTAAAAGTAGAGGGAATTAAATAGGATAATCAAAGTTTTAATATTTAGATAATTTTCATAGAAAAGGATAGTATGATGTTGAATAGTAGTAAAGTCTAGACAGACATTGGTAACCATGAATTAAGAGCGACATTGATAATTTATTGAGATAATAAAGTCCCTAGCACACGGGTCAGGAAAATAATATGTTTTCTATAAATAATTCTATAGGATGAGTAAGTGGTTTCTATATATGTGCCAGTGCCTATATATTTACATCTAGGTAGATGCACAAATATATGTGAACATAGTGAAATACATACATATATATTTTTGTACTCTAACCATTCTTTTAAAGTATATTTTTGTTGTGTTTTTTATATAGTTATACTCTCTTTAAAAAAGACTTGGTTTACATTAAGGTGATCAGGGAAATTTTTCTCATGATTCTGTTGTTTTCATTGTTGAAAAATGAACACAGCTCAGAATTATTCTTGATATTTCTATAAATTTATGCACCTAATACAATACTGGAGTTCTCCTTTAATATATAGAAATGTCAGTGAAGTTATTAACAGGGTAAGTTTTAATGAATAATTTCCAATTTCATTTGGTTTGATGCTAGAAAGAAAATATTGACTATGCATTGCACAGAATAAGGAAGACATAAAAATGATAGAAAAATCAGAATCACTCTAGAATAACTACCAATGGAAAAATATATCTAAGATCATATTCATCCTTTTAATTAAGGGTGCTTAAAGCTACATATGGCTTCCTTTGAATAATAAGCATTTACAGAAGAGGTATGATTAGAAATTGTAATCTATTTTACAGGTCCAATTAAATCAACTTCATTTCAATAATGGTGAGTGCTTAGAAAATCATACTTTGAGTCATCATTCAAAGAATCTACTTAGTTTTTTAAAGTTCTGCAATTTGTTTTACTAGATAATGACTACAGGGTTTAAAATTAATAGAAGAAGTATAAGAATGTTTAAATTATATGTGTTAATCAGGCTTTGATTTTGTATGCATGTCATATGCAGAGCACTTGTCTATATCATCCATAACCCATTGATCTTAATTTTTTCCTTTCTCATAAAATTTAATTTTGGTTTAAAGTATTTGACTGGATAATTATTTTTAATAAATCTTTATTATTCAGTTTATTACAATTGTTCCTCTTTTTTCTAACCATAGCTCCCCTGCACCTGGTTCCCACCCCACCCTTACCGCCCCCCGCCCACTGTCCTCATCCATAGGTGTATGATTTTTGTCCAGTCTCTTCCCACACACCCCACACCCTTTTCCCCCGAGAATTGTCAGCCCACTCCCTTTCTATGCCCTTGATTCTATTATATTAACCAGTTTATTCTGTTCATCAGATTTTTTATTCACTTGATTTTTAGATTCACTTGTTGATAGATATGTATTTGTTGTTTATAATGTTTATCTTTGCCTTTTTCTTCTTCTTCCTCTTCTTAAAGAATACCTTTCAGCATTTCATATAATACTGGTTTGGCGGTGATGAACTCCTTTAGTTTTTTCTTATCTGTGAAGCTCTTTATCTGACCTTCAATTCTGAATGATAGCTTTGCTGGGTAGAGTAATATTGGTTGTAGGTTCTTGCTGTTCATCACTTTGTAGATTACTTGCCACTCCCATCTGGCCTGCATAGTTTCTATTGAGAAATCAGCTGACAATTGTATGGGTGCTCCCTTGTAGGTAACTAACTGTTTTTCTCTTGCTGCTTTTAATATTCTCTCTTTGTCTTTTGCTCTTGGCATTTTAATTATGATGTGTCTTGGTGTGGTCCTCTTTGGATTCCTTTTGCTTGGGGCTCTCTGTGCTTCCTGGACTTGTAAGTCTATTTATTTCACCAGGTGGGGGGAGTTTTCTGTCATTATTTCTTCAAATAGGTTTTCCTCTCTCTCTTCCTCTGGCAACCCCATAATTCAGATGTTGCTACGCTTGAAGTTGTTCCAGAGGCTCCTTACACTATCTTCATATTTTTGGATTCTTTTTTTGTTTTTCTTTTCCGGTTGGGTTTTTTTTGCTTCTTTGTATTTCAAATCTTTGACTTGATTCTTGTGATCCTCTTGTCTGCTGTTGGATCTCTGTATATTATTCTTTATTTCAGTCAGTGTATGCTTAATTTCTAGATCGTCCTTTTTCATATCCTCAATGGTCTCATTAAATTTATCAGACTTTTCTAGAAAATTCTTGAAAAACCTTATAACCGTGGTTTTGAACTCTATAACCAGTCTTTTGCTTTCCTCCATTTCTTTCATTTGTGACCTGTTTCTTTGTCTCTGCATTTTGGCTGCTTCCCTGAGTTTATAGAGTGGCTTTGTGTGCTAGGTGTCCTATAAGGCACAGTGGCTCAGCCTCCCCAGTTACCTGAAGTGAACACTCTTGGTGCACCCTTTTGTGGGCTGTGTGCACAGTCTTGTTGTAGTTATCCTTGATTGTTGTTGGTATCACTGGAGGGAATTGACCTCCAGGCCAATTGGCTGTGAGGATCAGCTGTGTCTATGATGGGAGAACTTCTGTGCTGGAGACACCCTTATGAGACAAGACTTGCAAAAGCCTCTGTGCTCAACTTGGATGGGGCAGAGTCTCAGGGCGGAGCAGATAGCAATGGCTTCCTGTCAGCCCTGCCCTAAGAATCCCCTGTGTCTCAGTGTCTCATGGTAATCTCTGCGAGCACCTCTGAGAGAAAGCCACCATCGAGTTTTGCCCATTGTCAGACAGTCCAGTTTCTCCCTGAATGAGTCTGGGTCCCCAGAGTCTCACCCATAACTGGAGTTTAGAGCAGTCAGGAGCTTTTTTCTCCCTCCAGATTAAGAAAGCCAGCATACTACTCAGTTGCCAGCCCTCTCCGAGCACGTGCCTCCGTTCTCTTCCTTCTGCAGCTCCTCTGAGTCCCAGTGGCTTTTCTCTTTTCTTCTAGTTGCAGAATTTCCACTCAGCCAGCCTTCCTGTGGTTCTCAATGATGTCAGTTTTGTCTTTTAGTTATAGTTTTGAAATTGTTGTGTGAGGCAGCAGTTTAGGTGTTTCCCTATGCCACCATCTTGGTTTCTCTCTGACTGGATAATTTTTAATGAGACTATTGTTGCTCCTGTGTTCTGTTCTAGACAAAACCAGGAAAATTAGATTTTAAGAAGAGAAACAGTATTGCAGGATAAAATGATATATCCTTATTTATCATCAAGAACACAAGTCTCTCAGTAAATTCTGTTCCAAATGTAATTTCAATATGCAGTTATCTTTAGATCTAGTATTCAACTTTATCCAGGTTTCTTTTATTATAAAGAAATATGCATTCATAGAGTGTTTACTTTGTAAAAAGGTATACTGTATATTTTTAAAGAGAAGCATATGCTATGATATATTTTTTATGATTGTATGGTACACAGAATATTATATTGAGACATTATTTGAATTTATGAATAAATGCTGATTTTTACTAGAATAAATATAAAAATGTATTATGCTTAGATCAAAAGTTATAGTTAAAAATAAAAACATATTTATAGATGTTATCAAATTGTTTCTATTACAAATATGTAAGAGCTGTTTTAAAGGTTTAGCTTAAATGGTTTCCTTCCTTCCATGTTGATTGACATTTCATTAAGATCAATAAACTGCATTTGTGTCATCAGTCTGTAAGGTAGTGTTGAAATACATTCTCTGCTTCTCACGTAATCTATGTAAAAAGGATACATAAAACATTAAGCTGCAATTCCTGTCTTTCTCTTGCTGTGATGAAATCAAAGTTAAAAGAAGGAAATCTCAAAATGAGGCAAGGCGATAAAGTTAAAAGAGATGGTAAGCAAAGGACCCCTATTTTGCTTCTATACAGATGACACAAAAGTCAACATGAATTTTGAAATATGTGAGTCTAGTAACTTTAATAAAGAAAAAAGTACAGTTGGGTTCTGGGCACAGTAGGAAAAAGTCTGGCCAAAGATGTAATTGTTATTTTTCTAATATAGTTTCATAGATATGTATATAAGTGCCATCTATGTTTACTTTGCATAACTGACACTTGTCTATCATAAGGTACAAAGCTTTAAGTTCAGGAAACATGAGCTAAAAAGTCATATGTTAAGTATTGTGCTGGCTTCAGAGAAGACAACATAGAATCAACTTAATGTTTATATAAAATATGGGACCATGTATATATGTTACTTTTTTAAAATTACTACACAGTTCAAAATCAATATCGACACTTGAGTCACCTGTATGAATGAAAAAAGTTCATTCCTTACCATAGCTTTCAAATAGTACAAATGTTGATAAAATGTATATTAATGTACATGTATAATAGATGTATCTATTTATTCTACTTTTTAATATTTTAGTAAAAGTATATATTGCATTTTCCCAAAATATTAACATAATACCAGGTACTAAACTAAAGAGTTTGCATATATTATCTCATTTAAATTTTTTTAAAGACATATATTTCTAGTCATTACTGACAATGTGGGAATGATGAGGTAATGTGATTTGATAAAAGTTACTTAACTTGGACATTGCTGATAATTAGCATAGCTGGTATATAAACACAGGACTGCCTGGTAGAAACATTTACTGTTGAACATGTATTTATGTGTTCCTCCATATTTCACAGGACTTTTGCAGTTAATTTGTGTAATATAACTAGATCTAACTAATGTGCTATGAGTATAAGACACTTAAGATAATTCTAAGCCACAGCTCTTAACAACTCAGCCATAAAAAAAGATGAAATACAGTCATTTGCAATAACACATAATACTCTTGATAGTATTATGGTAAGTGAACTAAGTCTGGTTGAAAAGGAAAAATAATTATGATTTTACTCCTATGTGAAATATAAAGCAAAAAGTAACAAACTAACAAAATGAAAACAAACTCACAGATGTAGACAATGGAATGGTGGTTACCAGAGAGAGAGTAAGGTGAGGACGAAGTGGGTAAATGGGGTTAAATATATGGTAACAGAAGAAAATCAGACTTTGGGTGGTATGCACCCAATGGAGTACACAGATATCAAATTATAATCCTGTATACCTGAAAATTATATGATTTTATTAACCAACTAGAGGCCCAATGCACGAAATTTCTGCAAGAGTAGGCCTTCCTTCCCCGGCTGCTAGCACCAGCTTCCCTCTCACACCCAGCACTCAGGTTTCCCTTATAGCCCCGGCTTCATCTGGAAGGTTGTCTGGAAGGATGTCCGGTCTAATTAGCATATTACGCTTTTATTATTATAGAAGTAGGGGCCCAGTGCATGGATACGTACACCTTGAAAGGAATTGTGGTCCACAAGGCTGCAGTGGACACAGGGGCGGGTCTCAGCCCATCCTCCACACCCCTTACCAGCCCTTCCTGCTGTGGCCCCCGGTACCCTGTTTGTGGCCAATCAGGATTAGCGCCCAGTGCTGGCAGTGGGTGTGAGTGGCAGCTCCAGCACTGGCTGTGGATGTGAGTGATGGCCCCAGTACCCACTGTGAGTGCAAGTGGGACTGTTGCCAGCAACAGGTGAAAGAGGTGACTGCCAGCCTCGATCACACCTCAGGGCTTCTCCACCTTCCCCTGCTCCTGAGGGGTGATAGGAGCCAGCAGCCACTGCTCATACCCACTGACAGTGCGAAGTGATCAGGGCTGGCGCTGTGCACCAACAGCAGTGTGAGCAGCGGCTCCAGCACCAGCAGCAGGTGCAAGCACTGGGCAGGGCCATGGTGCACAGGAGCAAAGAATTTTCAGTAATCACCAGAAGCTCACCCCAATGACAGCGACCAACACCCCATCTTGGCCTGGCACCCCCTGCTCACCTGCTTCACCATCTTGCCATAGCCAATGCCCACCATGTTCCATGCTCTGCTGCCTGCTGCCCATGCCCATTATGTTCTGCACACGGCTGCTGGTGGTCAGCGCATGTCATAGAGACCGGTTGTTCGGTTGTTCGGTTGTTTGGTCGTTCTGCTGTTCGGTCTACTTGCATATTAGCCACTTATTATATAGAATATTGCCCCAATAATTTATTTATTTATTCATTTTTATTGATTGTAGAGCAAGAGGAAGGGGGGAGAGAGAGAGAGAGATATCAATGTGAGAGAGAAACATGTGTCCTGACTGGGGATTCAAGCTGCCACCTTTTGGTGTATGAGATGACATGCCAACCAACTGAGCAACACCATCAGGGAAAGTTACCCCAATAAATTTATTTTTTTAAATAATAATCCTATATAATAAAAAGCTAATATGCTAATTAGACCAGACAGTGGAATGGTGGGGCCGCAGGGCTGCAAGGTGAGGGTCAAGAGAGCTGGGACTGCAAGGGCTGAGACAGCTGGGACTGCAAGGGCTTACCCTTGCACGACTTTCATGCACTGGGCCTCTAGTTAAGAAATAATTGTCAGTAAATAATCTGTCAGGTCTTTCACTTCACCTGCTATGACAGTCAGCAACATTCCCCCTGGTGGATTCTAAAGTATCCTAAGGCCCCAAATGAGCATATGAGGTAAAACACCCATTGACAATATTGTTGTATTAAGTCACTTAGATTTGAAGGTTAATTTAATATTGTATCATAGCACAGGAGATAATTAGTAAAATCTCTAAATCTCTGTGCTTAATCTCAATGCTATAATAGTTGCTGTGATTTAGAGTTAGTAAAGGAAAAAAGAAAACTCAGTCAAACCACTGGACTTCAAAAAGATAAAAAGGAAGTGAATAGAGAGATTATTGTCTAGAAAATACAAAGATAATAAAATAAATGCAAATATATTTGTAATTTTAGTAACTATAAGTAGGTTTAATCAGTTGAAAGAAATTTTTTTCAGCCCTAGTTGGTTTGGCTCAGTTGATAGAGCATCAGCCTGCAGACTGAGGGGTCCCAGGTTCGATTCTAGCCAAGGGCACATGCCTGGGTTGTGGGCTCGATCGCCAGTGTGAGGTGTGCAGGAGGCAGCTTATCAATGATTCTCTCTCATCATTTCTGTTTCTGTCTCTCTCTCCCTCTCCCTTCCTCTCTGAAATCAACAAAAATATATTTTTAAAACAGAAATTTTTTCGGATGGTGTTTTTTGAATTTTAAGAACTGCAGTTATGTTCTAATTTCAATTTATAAAAAAATGTTATGAGACAGAAAACCTAAAAGTAAATGGATTTTAAAAATTATATCCCAAGCAAATACTAAATAAAGAAAACTGATATAAGATCATCAACATCACACAAAATAGATTTAAAGCACAAACTTAGATTAGAAGTTCAATTAGAATATTATCTCATTAGGGTAAAGGGAATAAATATCCAAGAAGGTATAGGAATTCTGAATATGTAGACTCCAACCAACATTTTTATAGAATGAAAACTCATCAAATTATAATAAGGATTCAATACATTCAGAATCACAATATAAGAGTTTCAATGCAGTGTTCTCAGAAAGTGATAGATCAAAAATTCCCTAAAGGGTACAGGGAAACTAAGGATACATTGGTATCCTCGGATACTTTACTATCCCTAGAATGAGGACAGAAGCTAGGGTGACTAGATAAGGGAGTGTACCTAGAAAAGAGATGTTGGTGCTTTATAATAAATGGTGAGTTTCCTTCTAGAGGCCTTAGAGATAGGATAATGGACTCAGGAAATTATTTTAATACGTCATAATGGATGTGCCACGATAATGCAATGAACAAATTTCATAGCCTACTAGTATACTTTTGGTGTATATGGTGTGTTTACCAAATTTCCCATTCTTCCTCCATATTTTTATCACACACACACAAACAAACAATTTGAGTTTTACTTGGAGGATTTTGTTATGTAAAAAGCAAGCATTGAGAGTTCTAAGATCTTAGTACCATTTCCAGCGTTGCCTCTAAACAGGTGTGTAATGTTAAGCAAGTTATTTCCATTTTTAACCCCTTTCTGCAAATTGAGGTGATATCAGACAGCCAATATTTCTTTCATTATTTACTGCACCATAAATTAATGTAAATGGTTTGAACTTTGGGGGATTATTTTTGTTACTTATAAATGTATATTTAAATTATATATTTCAGATATATAATAACTTAGCAATTAATTTAGTTCATTAAAAATTGAGAAAAATAAAGTACCTGAAAGGCATCGTACAGATCTGAGACAGTAAAACCCTGGCACTTCTTAATCTGCCTCAATCTTCTAAATAAGTTAAATGAAGAGTCATTTGTTTGCCCATCCTCTTTAAAAATGATACATTGTTAGCAACTTATTATATGTGAAATAAAATATAAAACAGTCACATTACTAAATACAGCCACTTTGGATGCTGTTTCCCATTAAATATATATTTTAAATGAAGAGATATACATTTCTATTAAATGATACATTTTTCCAGTGTTAAAGTTTACCTGCATGCTTTGATAAGCTTTTCAGAATTGCTGTTATTGCTTTGTTTTTAAGTTTGCTTAATGTATTTTTATGCCTCCTCTTATTTATATTATATATGTAGTTTGCCATCACATTCATACTTAGGTTTTACATTTTCTATATAAAAGTTTGATATCATCATGAAATATATACTTAGAGAAATACATACATTTGATAATGTCAATTACCCACCCAAATATCTTTTATTAGATTCTATTGTCTATAATGCTAACTCTCAAAGTCTAATCCCTCAACCACCTGCGTCAGAATAATGTTGATAATCCTACACCCATTTTATTTGTTTTGTATTTGCTTGGCATATAATTTTTAAAATCCATTTATTTTTAGGTTTACTTTAAAAGTTTTACTTTTAATATTTTTTATAAATTGAAATTAGAACACAACTGCAGTTCTTAAAATTCAATAAAAACACCATCTGAATAATTTTAAAATGATGAATTCTAGCTTTTCTATGCAGGTCAACTGATTTAGAATCTTGTATCTGTGTATGCTGGGGTGGGGTTATGTTTAAAAATGTTTATTTTTAAAAAGTTTCATAAGTGCTTCTGATGCAGATAGTTCAGAGATCAGACAGAGATATTCTGGTCTGTAGTACAAAGTCTATATTCTTTACTATAACATACTAACCCCTTCACAGCCTTGCTCCAACTATTACCATAATTGCTTAATGTGATCTGACAGGTTTGTTGGTAGAATTAAATGAAATCATGTGTTCATAGTTCTATTGAAAGGTATGGCACATAGAAGATTTTCAATTAATACTTGCTTCTTTCTTCTACCCTCCTTTGGAATATGCAAAAGCCACAAATTTATCATATCACCTATTTATTCGCCTAGTTCCTTTACAAAGAGTGAGCATACATACACCATGGTACATACACCATAAAATTATGTTCTTATATTTTCTGAGGAACTAAAAATACAATGATCACTCAAACTTCAGGAAGTAAAGGAAGACAGGCTCCTGACGTTTGTGGGAAGAAAATCCTTCCTCCTCTCAGTCAGCAACTAGAGGCGTGTTCTGTGGAGCCCTGGCCTTTACACAGATCTCCCGTGTAGAGGCAACTACTCATTTCAGTGCATCTTTATAAAGAAAACATGGAGTTTTTTAGGGACAACATGGAGGTTGGTTAAAATCCACTTCACAGTCTAGAAAGTGGTCACATTAAGTTCTTTAGACAGTCCCAAACTTCTGTTATTAGACTGACTTCCTCAACAATCTCAGGATCTCTCAATGACTAACCACAGGTTAACAGTTCAAGAGACTATTATGATTGAGTTTTAGACAGTAAGGTCTCACAGACAAGGAAACTCAGGCCCACAAAGGTGCGAGGGCTAAGTCTCTATATTCTAAATCGGAAGCTATTGTGTTTTTAACAACATGAGTACAGATATGAACTTTGGTGATGGTGGTAACATGGGAACACACGTCATTAATTACCAAATAAAATGCAGAAATCAAAACATTATCTACCTTTCCAGAGCAGGTTTTGCTTTGACCTGTTATGTAGAATGGTGTAGCCTTTTTCTAGGTTAATTTATTAATAATCGGTATTGTTAATTTTTTTTTAATTTGACAAGACATCTCAACGTAAATGACATGCCTTTTCCCTTTATGAGGAACTTATTGACAAGGAAAGAAATCTCTCAAAATATGTATTTTTTTTCTAAACTTCATTTTCATTTGTTCCTTTAAAAGAATCATCGTTCCATCAAAACTGACTTCCCAGTGGTTAGAGTCAGAACACTTGGTTGCCTGTTGATCTTGCTGAGACTACTGCCCTACACTCTACCCGCCTCTTTAAACTATATTCTTTATTTAAGGTCCAACAGAAGTGAAATCTCCAGGAGTTGTGTTTGGGCCATTGCTGTTCACAATGAACACAGTGTTCTTATTGGACACTTTGGAAGCACCATTTTATACGCTCATTTGTGTTTGTTTTTTTTTTTTTTTTTTGCTGATAGCTTAGCCTCCAACCTATAACCCCCTTAACAACAAGAACTACTTTATAGCAATTATCTCAGGACTCCTGAATTGTAGGTGCTTTATAAGCACTGCTTCAAAATTAATACTTCTAAGATAAAAATTAATTAAATATAAAATTAAGAATCATGTAACACTGGGTAACAAGTGTTTGATAATAATATTAAGAACTCTTTTATTTGTTGGTCAGTGTTCTTCTGTGGGATATGCTGTGATATTTGAGAAGCAAGGAGCTATAAGAATCCTGTCTATTGCTAAGCAGCGTGTGAAGAACAAAAAAGAAATCATGAAAATTCCAGAGTATGACAGTGTGCTTTGCTTGTGCAATTCCATATGTACATAAAATGTTACCAGGTAGCCATATCTATAGAGGATTATTTTATTTTTGTTGTTTGTTCAACTAGTATACACAGAAGGAAATATTTACATTAACAACTAACATCAAAATGATAATAGTATTAAATAAATAATTGGCTTATACAATTGAATTCATTGTTACCAATCTATCCTTTGCTTAACGAGTGGGTGTTAGAAAGAAATTCAATCTTTATTCTTTACTAAAGCACTGTTTTATTAAATTACTGAAGAGCAAACTAAAACCACATTATTGTGTGTGTACCAATATTCAGTGTTATGCTCTGAAAATGCAATCTCTAAAAATAAGCAATAAATAGAAAATCATTGAACTCTTCTGTCTTCCCGCATTTTTCATATTCAATGTATGTGTCTGTAGCATTATTATAAACTTTGCTAAATCCATTCTCTAACTTTCTATGATTAATTACTTTGGATAATTTACCAAGTGCATGATTTAATGTACAATTACCCTTTTAAAAATTAACAGTGCCTCCCCTCTTTGCCACACCTACAGTGGTGTCTGCAATGACAGAAAGCTCAGTTTCTGTTGTGGTAGTGGGGGGAGGAGGCGGACAGCCAGCTCTTTCCACCCAAAGACATAAACTTTTTCTGGAAGAGACTTTAATGAAATAGATGTAAGATAATAAGATGCATTTTCAATATTTTAAATTTATTATTGTATAAAAATATGCAAAACCCAACTAAGCAACCTTGTGTCAACTGATGTAAGAGCATGTGCTTGGCACCAAATATGCTGCTTCTTCTGATTCTTTCCTGGATGATATACATCCTACCCAGTGCCTTCCTTACAGAGGGAGTTTTCTCCTAGAAGCCTTTCCCGATCCCTCAGACTTATTAGGATACCCATACACCTCCTCATAACATCCTATAGCACATAACTACTTAATAATTATAGTCAACATCTGGCTCTACTCATGAGAAAAGCCTTGCATGGGCAGGTCTGTTTTTGGGGGGTGCACAAGAAATTTGCTTGAAATAAGTAAATGTGTTATAGTTTGGCTATAAAGTGGATAATGGGTTAGAGGCAGACATTTAGATCAATTGGGGAATTTTCCAGATGAAAGATAATGAGAATATTAATACTGGATTTTAGCCATGTTAGGGATACATACATTTTATGTATTTAGGGGCATATTAAGTTTGCTCTGCGCCATTTAATTTCTGTTTTTGCTGGGAAAATGGGCTGGGTATGTCAGGAGTATATCCTTGCTTCCTGTCCTCTGTTGATGTCACAGCTTTGGATAGCAATCCTGAGGTCTGGGAGGGGGCTCTTGCTCTGCTCACCTCTGAGATCCCTGAGTTCCCTTGCCCATGGCTGGCTGCCCTGAGGTTTGTTATTCACAGGGCATTTGTTGCTAAATTGGGAGTTTTCTACTATAATGTGACATAAATCAGAGCCAGGTCACGTCAGGATGAACATAATAGCCTGAAGGGCACTAGGCACCACAAAACCATGTTATGAAGGCTCTCGCCAGACCACAATATATCAATGATGCCTCAGTTCTGAAAGTTAAGGGAAATGAGAAGGACTCCCTCCAGATCACTGAATCTTGCCCATATGCCTTGGTTGAGTTTTAGGGTTTTCTGACTCCCTACCACATTCCACATACAAACTTACTTCCCATGTCAAGAACTCCACTTTAGTTATATTGGTTTATTTTTGTTTCTCTAGAAAACCTATACGTCTTTCTGCCCCAAGATTTTAGCACATTTTATTCACCTCATCTAGAATATTTCCCTCTTTTAACATTTTAGATTCTCAAGCCCAAAATATATACATGTAGTATAGTAGCATAATGTGTTTAATGTGGACTAAAACTTGGTGCTTACTGATTTTCTACTGTTAACTTCTTTCTTTAATTGTGTGAAAGTGGTAGGACTTGTCTCTATCAGTAAAAAAAGTCCTAAGGAAAGAAACTGTCTTATATTTCTCTTTCCTCCCATATCACAGTGATGAGAGCACAATAAAGGCTCAATAGACACTGGCGGGATGGTTCCTGATTCATCTACTACCTGTCAGATTATGTTACACCAAGCCATAGCAACCCAGACTCTCTCAATTTCTTTCTCACACTAACCCATAAACAGGTGGTATGATTATCTCACAGCACTACCTTCTAGAGTAGGATATATTGCATTTTAAGTCTGACTGATGACATAAAAACAATCCCACTGTGATAGTTTAACGTATAGCTTAGGTTTGAGGTATAAACTATTGTTACTTTAATTTTAATTATAAAATGGAAGAAATCACATGTTTACTGGGTGTTTCTGTCTGTAACTAAAAAAGAAATTACATTGTAGAACCATGGCAGTCAGTGAACCTATTTATGTCTAACCACATTGTTCATGCATTAACTAGTAAATTCATTCAAAACCTTATGGCAGATACTGTCACCATACTGGTCAATGAAATAGAGTAATGGGGGGGGGCAATAACTATCCTCTAGATACTCACAATTTAATAAATAAATATACATACTTTTCTCTCTGGACTAGTAAGAGAAAGATTGTTAAAAAGTCAGAAAATATAAAAATACCTCCATATAAAGCAACAAGGCAACAGAATATGATGCATAAAGTTTAAGAAAAATGTATTTGTGTATATATTTTCCTTTATTACATTCCTAAAAACACTCATTAAACATTTAAATACAACACACAACAGTAGAGGCTGGGGACAGGTGCCTGTCACACTGCTGGCCCTGACTTCTGTCTCCAGCCTCTACTATTGTATGTGTGTGCCCATGACTAGCCCCTGTAACCACATGAGTACAAGCTGACAGCCAAGGCACCCACAGCTGTTTGTGTACTTGGATCCAGTCCTAACTGCTGTCACAGGCCTGTACTGCTGCGTGCACCTATAGATTGGCCCTGTAGTGCAAACCTGCATGCTGTTGGCACTGACTCCTCTCATTGGACCTCAGCAAAGTGTGTGGGTGTGCAACTAGTCCCTGCAAATAGTCAAGTGCACACTAACAGTCTAGATTCTATAGCTGCTCATACACCCACAGTTGGCCCTAGCCCTTGCCAGTGGCTGAGGCCCTTGCCAATGTGTGTGTACCTGCAGCCAAAACCCTGCCACCATGCAGTCACCTGCAGCCAGCTCCACAGCCATGAGCATACAATCAGCTCTGGCAACCACCACTACCACCACCCTGGCCCCTTGCCTGTTTGGATCACAATAGCTCTTACTGCCACTCTGAACCCCACACTGCTCTTGTTATCAAGGATAACACAATTGTCAATGATATACATTTGAACTGCCTAAACCAATAAGACCTTCATCACCCCAAATCTCAAAATATTTGTGAATTTTCCAATTCTTGGTATCAATTTCTAGATTTATACCATTGTGGTCATAAAAGATGCTGGATATGATTGAAACCTTCTTAATTTAGCACTTTTATTATGTGGCCTAACATAGGATAGATCATGTGACCTAACATATGATCTATCCTGGAGGATGCTCCATGTGTATTTGAGAAAAAAATATTTATTTTTCTCTGTTGGATGGAATGTTCTGTACATGTCTAAGTCCAAATTGTCTAATGTCTGATTTAAGTTCAAAGTTTTCCTATGGATTTCCAGTCTGGATGATCTATCTTTTTTTGAAAGAGTAATATTATTGTATTGCTGTCTATTTTCTCCTTCCAGGGCTATTAATATTTGCTGTATAGATGTTCCTATGTTTGGTCATAAACATTTGTAAATGCTATATCCTCTTGTTGGATTGATCCCTTTATCATTATATTGTGCTTTTCTTTGTCTATTAGTACAATTGTAATCTTGTATAAATACTAGAGCCCCAGTGCATGAAATTCGTGTGTGTGCCCCTCAGTCCATCCTGCACCCTCTCCAATCTGGGACACCTTGAGGGCAGTCAGACATCATTCTCACAATCCAGGACTATTGGCTCCCAACCACTTGCCTGCCTGCCTGATTGCCCTTAACCGCTTCTGCCTGCCAGCCTGATCACCCCCTAACCACTCCCCTGCCAGCCTGATAGATGCCTAACTGCTCCCCTGCCAGCCTGATTGCCCCTAACTGCCCTCCTTTGCCAGCCTGGTCACCCTTAATTGCCCTTCCCTTCTGGCCTGATCACCTCCAACTGCCCGCCCCTGCAGGGCTGATCACCCCCAACTGCCCTCCCTTTCAGGTCTGGTCCCTCCTAACTGCCCTCCTCTACTGTCCTGATCGCCCACAACTGCCCTCCCTGCTGGCCATCTTGTGGTGACCATCTTGTGTCCACATGGGAGTAGCCATCTTTGACCACATGGGGTGGCCATCTTGTGTGTTGGAGTTATGGTCAATTTGCATATTACCTCTTTATTATATAGAATAGCAGTCTCTCCTATCTTTGGGTTTTCATTTGTATGAAATCTTTTTTCATCCCTTTGCATTCAGTCTGGATTTATCCTTGGAGATGACATATCTGGTATGCTGGATATAGTTAGGTCTTGTATTTTTATTCATTCAGGCACTCTATATCTTTTTTTTAATGGAAAATTTAGTCCATTTACATTTAAGGTGATTATTGATAGTTATGGACCTACTGTTGCCATTTGGTTAATTGTTTTCTGGCTGTTGTAATTCCTCTGTGTCTTTATATGTCTCTTGCTCTCTTCCTTTGTGATTTGATCATTTTCTGTAGTGGTATATTTCAAGTTTTTTTCATTTTTGTATATATTTTATAGGTTTGTAATTTTGTGATTACCATGAGGGCTTTATAAAATACCTTATATTTATTATTGTCTATTTTAAGCTGAAGGCAACTTGAGTTCAAATGCATACTAAAGCTCTCTCCATTTTAATTCTCCTACATCTTCTACATTTTATGTTTTGATGTCTCAATGTGCCTCTTTAATATTGAAGAGTCAGTAAAATATTATTGTGGTTATAGTTACGTTAATACTTTTATTATTTAACCTTTATACTATATTTATAAGAAATTTATCACCATCAAAGATTAGAATATTCTGGAGTTTACTACTGAACTGTGGGTGGGCTGCATGGAAGCCTACAAGCAGGTCCAAAAGGGACCCTTGAAGCTGAAAGGCTTGCAGAGGCTGGAAGAAGATAAAGAAGGATGTGTGAAACTCCTGGAAGCCATGAGAATGAGCAAAAAGAACAAGGAGAAGTGGCAAGGCTAGGACAAGCTGACCCTGGCCCAGGCGGCCTTTGAGAAGATTCAGGAAAAGTGGCAAATGGAAAGGATCTTGAAGAAAGCCCCCAAAACACACAAGCAAAGAGTGGAGGACTTCACCAGACACTTGGATATACTCACTGAGCTCTATGACATTCCCAAAGTCAGCTGGACAAAGTCGCCTCCCCACCCAGAGTAAGAATTGGCTCCAAGGGGAAACAGAAGGCCAGGTTGGGGTTATGTTTGGTGCTTATGGTGTTTTCTAGGAACATTCTTTACACACACCCTTGTGTCTTCTTCTAAGACAGTGCTTTTCAAAGCAGTGTACCCTCATCCTGGAACTTGATTGAAGTAAGACTATCCTTTTACTCTATTTTAGTTCCTTAGTAGTACATTGAAGATGAAGCTTTTTAGTTTGGACTGGAAATTATTGAGAGTTTAACCATAGATTAAGGTGATTTCTGTGTAAGTGCCATGGAAATGATTTTATACCCATGTTGCATCTGACTCAAGTTGACAGCTAGCCAGCTGTCCCTGCCTAAATAAACTTCCCCCTGGGGCCCTGCATGTGCTGCCCTTCCAAGCCCGTCAAGCTGGGGCTGGGGAAGCCACTTGCAGCTTTGTGACCATCAGACTGCCTTCTCAGCCCACCTGGCCAGGGAGAATAACCATCCAAGGTAAGGACGGAATGAACACCTTGCCCCTTTCTGAGTTGAGCTGGTGGCAGCCTGTTTCCCCAACATCCCCATTCCATTCATGTCAAGTGGGTATTGCCATGGCAGATATTGCCAGTCAAATACCATGTTCTCTGTAATGGAACCCAGACACCGCCTGCCTCACTACCTTCACCACTGGACTCCAGGCAGCTTTCAATGTTTGTTCAGAGTTGGCACTTGCATGGAACCTATTTTGCATTCCAGGCCTAAGGACACCTCAAAGAAATGGGACCAGGGCAGACCCACACACAGACGGGAGTGCCGTCCAAGGGAAGGACCCAGGTTCTGGTGCTGCAGAGCCAGAGTCTTTGAGAGCCTGCATGTCCCCATCACATGAGGATCAGACTGCATATGCTACTGGAAGAAACAGTCTCCATTGAGATACATCTGAAGAAACAATAAATTCAGAAGAAAAACATTTAGGTGTTGGGTTTGGAGCTGTCATATGTGAACTGCAGAATAAAGCAAAGCCAGTTATTAAAAAAATATTAGAGTATTCTGAATTTAACTATATATTTGCCTTTCCCAGTAAAATTTATACTTCAATATGCTTTTTCTGTTACTAATTACCATCCTTTTGTTTCAGCTTGAAGAATTCCCTCTAACATTTTTTGTAAGGCTGGACAAGTGGTAACAAGCTTTTTTAGCTTTTCCTTGTTTGAAAAACTCGATCTCTCTTTCAATTCTAAAGGGAAACCCTGCTGGGAAAAGTATTATTGATTAGTTGATTGGCATTTTTTTTCTTACACCACTTCCTATATAATAAAGAGGTCATATGCAAATTAACCCTCATGCCTTCACAAGATGGCTGCCTATGATCAGGGTGGCAGGGGGGTTAGTGAGGAACGACCAAATGACTGAACAAGTAGGCTGGGTGGGGCAACCAAGCCAGCAGGAGGGCAGTTAGGGGCGACCACGCTGGCAGGAGGGGCAGTTGGGGGAGACCAGGCTGGCAGGGGGGGGGCAGTAAGTGGCAACCAGGCTGGTGGGGGAGGCAGTCAGGGGTGACCAGGCCAGTGGGGGGTGTGCAGCTGGGGAGGGGCCAGGCTGGCATGCAGAGGCAGTGAGGGGCAATCAGGCTGGCAGGCAAGTGAGCGATTAGGAGCCAGCGGTTCAGGAATGTGAGAGGGATGTCCGACTCCCTGGGATCGGGCGTAAACCAGCAGTTGGACATCCCCCAAGGGGTCCTGGATTGGAGAGGGTGCAGACTGGGCTGAGGGGACCCCCACATGCACAAATTTTATGCACTGGGTCTCTAGTTAAATATATAATCCCAATCTCTCCCAATTTACACACTTTCTGTTGATAACTTTGCTGATAGTCTTATAAAAATTTCCTTTAAGTAACAAGTTGTTTTTGTTTTGCTGTTAATTTTTTTAAGATTGTTTATTGATTTGTAGAGAAAGAGGGAAAGAAAGAAACATTGATGTGAACAAAAAAGCAATCACTGCCTCCTGACACCTTCCACAGGGGATGAAGCCTGCAACCCAGGCATGTGCCCTGACTGGGAATCAAACCGGCAACCTTTTGGTGCATGAGATGATTCCCAAACAACTGAGCCTCATCAGCCAGGGCTTTTTTGGGGGAATAAGGACACATATAAAGAAAAAAAAAAAGATGCTCCCCTTGACTTTAACTTTTGCCAATTAAATTATAATGTGTCTTGGTGTGGGTGTCTTTGGATTTATCTTATTTAAAACTGTCTGAGATTCCTGGATCTGGATGTCTGTTTCTTTCCCAAAATTTAGAAGTGTTCAACCATTATGTCTTTAAATAAGGTTTCTGTCTCTTTCTTTTCTTTATCTGGGTCACATACTGTATAATGCTTATATCGATCCATTTGATAGTGTCCCATATGCTTCTTAAGCTATCTTTACTCTTATTCATTCTTTTTTTATTTTCTGACTAGATGAATTCCACTGTTCTGTGTTTGAGTTTGCCAGTTCTTTCTTCCATTTGATTTAATCTGTTAAAACCTTGTATTTAATTTTTAATTTCAAATATTGTATTATTCACTTTGTGGTTTCTGTTTGGTACTTGTATTTTCTATCTCTTTATTAAAATTATCTCTTTGCTCATGCATTGTTCTCTTAATCTTGGTGAGCAAATTTATGACAATTATTTTGAACTCTTTATCAAGTAAATAACTTATCTTCATTTTATTAAATTCTGTTTTTGGAATTTTATTTTGTTATTTGTTTGAAGCATATTTCTTTGTTTCTTCATTTTCCTTGACTCTGTGTTTGTTTCTATTCATTTGATAAACTAGTTACCTCTCATATTCTTAATGAAATGGTCTCCTGAAGGAGATGAACATTATCATTCAGCCTGGCTCTAGCTCTTGGTTCTCCCTCAAATCTTTGTGATTGTCCAAGCTGAAGTCTTTGTTTTTAGTGGCTCCCAGTAGTTGAGGATGTGCCAAGATCTGTCAGTGTCCCAAAGGGGGGATCTTAGCAACTAGATGCAGGCTGATTGAAAGCCAAGTGCTCAGGCACCAACTTTTGAAGCAGGTAATAAACTTCTTTCAGGGAAAAGTTAGGAGACGCATATTTTACTCTCCTACCTCACCTGTATACTGAGCCCCGGAGCATTAGCCAGTTAAGAAGTGTTTTTTGGCCAGCATGGCTCAGTGGTTGAACATTGACCTATGAACCAGGAAGTCATGGTTCAATTCCTGCTCAGGGCAGATGACAGGTTGCAGTGGGGGATGTGCCAGAGGCAAATGATCAATGATTCTCTCTCATCATTGATGGCTCTATCTCTCTCCCTCTCCCTTCCTCTCTGAAATCAATTAAAAATACATTAACAAAAGAGAAGGTTTTTTGTTGTTGTTGTTGTTGTTTTTGGGTTTTTTTGCTACATTCTGTGGGACCATGAATGCAAGCCCCAACTGACCATCATAATCAGAAGATCAAGGGATGCATTTCCTGAGTGGTAGCTACACATCTAAGTACCAAGCAGGTACACAACCTCCTTTCAGGACAACACCAGGGACTTGCAGCAGAGCAGAGGGAGTACACGAAGATGGCACTTGCCATTCTCTCCAATCTCCAAAGAGGATTTCCTTTGGCCCATAGATGTGTGCTAAATTAGAAACCTGACCCTCAGGCTATAGATTTTTAGATATGCAGCTAGAACTTTTTTCAAGGAAAGACTGGGACATGGTTTTTGTTTTGTTTTGTTTTGCCTGCAGCCTCTGCACTGAACCATAGCCATCAAGATGTTCAAGAACTGTTTTTTTGTTTGCTATGGTGTTGTGGGTCTTGTGGACACAAGCCCCAATGGCTTCCAGTGCTAGGTATTTTGGGCTTCTATCCCTCAAATATAAGTCTTAAAAGTTAGAACACTAGATAGTGGATCCAAACACTTCTTTCCTCAGAGAAAAGCTAAGAGTTGTGAGCTCCTGCCTCATTGTAGGTCCCTGTGATGCAGTGGGTTTTAGGGCCAGAGTATGTCTTAGACTTCCTTATCATTTTTATGTGTGTGGAGTTTTTTTTTTTTCTTTAGCCTAGGAATCACTCAGTTAGTATCTGGAGTTTTTCAGAGGGAATTATTTTATGTGTAGCTGTAGACTTGGAATGTTCATGAGAGGAGATGAATTAGGAGCCTCCTATGTCATCATCTTAGACTGGAACCCAGTAAGGCTTGTACTCAATGTTTTTAACACAGGTTTAATGCCCCCACTATCTGTCTCTAGGCTTGTCAAGATAATGAAATGAGATATTTGGGTATAAAGCATTTAAAAAAGAACGGGGCCTTGCATAAATATAAAAGAAGGTTATCTGGCATGACTGAAGAAGGTTAAATTCCATAGTGGGTGAGAAGTGTATGCATATGTCCTCTCACTTCATGGCAAGGCATACGCAAATCTCCCTCTTGTTTATGCAGCCGCAAATAAAGCTGATTTAGTCTAAGCAGTCTACCATGGGCAGGTGACTTAGAAATCCCAAAATTTGTTGCCAGGTTCTTTCTGAAAGAAAAAACAAGGTGACTGGCTTATATTCCAGTTGTTTGAGCTGCCAAATGACTCTTAAGAAAGCAAAACAAAACAACTCCAGCAGCATACAGAGAAGTCGCCTTTCTCCTCCCTACCCATTCTTTCATTTTAATCTTTTGTGTGGTTTCCAGATTCCAAAAGTGTAAATAAAATATGTCTGTTCTGTAGTTTCTATTATCCGGTGCAAATTGGAAAAAGAAACTATAGCGCTTCTTAATCTTCTTTAAAATTTTATTTTTGCAAATAATTTATTTCCAAATATCAGTGTCGTTGCATGAGTTGGAAGGGGTGTGATGGAATAGAAGCAGGATTCATATCAATCTATTGCAGACAGCATAATCAGAATAGGCACTTTCCCAGGATTTTTGTGATCACTAAGCTGTTGATAAAACTCTGAAAAGATGCCTTAGATATTGGGGAAGAAGTGATTGCGACATTTGGAAGAAAAATATCTCAAAGAAATAAAGGGATGTCAAAGTTTCTTTTTCCTTCTTTACTTCTAAGAAATGTGTTTCTCCAAGCATATAGAATATCAAATTTAATTGTATTTGTATCATAATATAAATTGTGTAAACAATTGAGAAATATAACTTTGAAATGTTAAATGGAGTTTGACCCTTGTTGGGTATGTGGGTTTTAATATTTAACATCATATTTTTCTTATAAGTTATATATCTTATGTGTTCTGTACTGTTTCAATTTAGTATACCAATTTCCCTTCTGTGGTTTTACAAAACAGTATTTTCACTGACTAACAACATTTCATAGTTTATTAATAACATTAACTCAGCCACATTTTACTGTATGCCAGCTTTAGGTCTATAAGAAATGTAGGACATTTATATAGACCCAGTAAATACTCAATATCAGTTGAGAGAAAGAGGGAGAATAGCAATAGCATTTGCCACCCATCTGAAGTTTCTTTGAGATGTATATAAATGCATATGACTTCTTCAGTATATTAAGAGATGCTAGTTCAGCTGTAGTGAATATATTGGCTTTCAAACACAGTTTTGGAGTCCTGTGGTAGGGGATACACATGTATGAAAACTCCAAGTATGAGTTTTGGGGATGCCATTTAGAATTTTATATTTTAAAATTTAATTTAAACATAGATCTTGAAGTGGTATAAACATTATTAGTCTTGATAAAATTCAGAAAACTAATTAGGAATATAGTAAAGCATTATGGAAAAGAATACCTAAGATTTTAAAGGCATTTTTTGGATTGAATTATATTTTATTTTTTTAAATATATTTTATTGATTTTTTTACAGAGAGGAAGGAAGAGGGATAGAGAGCTAGAAACATCAATGAGAGAGAAACATCGATCAGCTGCCTCCTGCACACCCCTCACTGGGGATGTGCCCGCAACCCAGGTACATGCCCTTGACCGGAATCGAACCCGGGACCCTTCAGTCCGCAGGCCTACGCTCTATCCACTGAGCCAAACCGGTTTCGGCATGATTGAATTATATTTTAAATGAAATCAATTCATCATTAATTTTACCTGAAGTTTTACTTAGTTCAATGACCAGATATTGATTTTCAGTTTTTCTCTAGTTTATTATGTGACATTCTGAACTGTCTTATAAGGGATTATTTAAAAGTTTAAATATTATAACCCCAAGTATGGAAACACTTTTTAATATTTAGCTCCCAAAAAACAGAAACAAATTTATATTTCTTTATACTAGCCCAAGACACGAAATAGATACTGATATTTTTATAGAAAAATAAAATAAAGTTTTAAAAGGGAAAAAATTGTATAAAAGTTTATTTTATCTCCTGTGTTTCTGCTATTATGAATGTGTGAGAGTGTACAGAATAATGAAAAACAAACAAAAACTGTTAATATGAATACTAGCATTTCTTTTTCTCTTTCAGCTCTCAGGAGAAGTGATTTTACAGATTGCCAACGAACCAGTTCTGCCCTTTAATGCTCTTGACATAGCTTTGGAAGTTCAAAATAGCCTTAAAGGTAATTTTAGAAAATGAAAAACCGTTCAACTAAGTTTCAACTAGAAATGGATAAAATTATGTAGTATACTAACTATGGGCATGCAGAGCCTCTCTTCCTATAGAGGATTATCATGAGAAAGGATGAAGAATTTTGGCTGCCATGTCAACAGGAATGAGGTATACTTATGAATAAGCATAAGGCAACATGTAAGTTTTAAAGGATTTTCTATTACCATCTTTTATTCAAATGACTTATAGTTTCAAGCTCTAGTTAATATGCATAGGTTTCATATGGAAAAATATAGTTTAGGGATTTCTTTTTTACTGTTGTACCTAACATTCAGTTCATTCAAATAAGACTGGCCCAGAAGTTTCTCCTTGGGAACTGGTTTCTATAAGATATGGGCTCCATCCCATTTGGCTCATCCTAGATTAAGGATAATGAGAAGATAATTTCCATAGTCTCCACTTCAATTCCTTCACATTCAAATATGGCGCTTTCTGTAAAATCTGACACTACCCTAATAATTACCTTCAGTCCACTTTATCTACATACTAGAGGCCCAGTGCATGAATTTGTGCACAGGTGGAGTCCAGGTGGGAGGAGGTTCTGCATGAGGTTGGCTGGCTGGCCATGCTCCCTATTGGGTTGGGAGAGGTTGGCAATCAGGAGCAGGGCCAGCCAGGGAAAGGGGCTGCAGACTGATGGGAGTGGTGGGGACCCACCAGGGGTGGGGCTGGCCGTGGGGAGGGTCTGCATGAGGTTGGCTGGCTGACCCCACCCCCTATTGGGGTGGGGGGCAATCAGGGGTAGGATTGGCCAGGGGGAGGGGCTGCAGGTGGATCAGGGGATGGGACCCATTGGGGGTGGGGCTCGCCAGGGGAGGGACTTCAGGAGGTTGGCCAGGTGGACCTACCCCCTATTGGGGTAAAGGGGGCGATCAGGGACAGGGACAGCTGGGAAGAAGGGCTGGGTTCCAATAGGGGTGGGGTGAGGCTGGCGGGGGGGGGTGAAGGGCCACGAGAGGTTGGTCGACAGCCCCACCACCCCAATTGTGCCAGTTGCTGGCCACAGTGGGAGGTATAGTGACTGGTTGTTGTGGTCATTACAGCATTCTGGTTGCTGGCTATATATATAAGTTATTATTATTATTATCTTTATTAACCAAATACTGAGGTTAGTATTATCATTAAAGAAGGAATCCTCCTTCTCTTTGAGTCATACATTTTATTATCCAATCTTTAATGAGTCATTTGTAGACATACGCTTTTCAATACCCAAACTGATATTTTAACTCTAGGAATCCTTGGAAAGTAGATCATTCTAAAGAGCCAAATATTTTCAGTATCTGAAAATTTAATACCTTTTCTTTTGATAACCTGGCTTGTTTCATAACTGAGAGAATACTACAATTCTACCCCCTCCCCCATTATTCTTATGACTTTTATTACAGTGGCTGTAGAACTATGACCTCAGGAACAACTGAGCAGTTGCGTAGAGCGGTTTGCTTCCATACTAAATGGCCTCATTGCTCTGCTTTGTACTGTTTCTCAGTCTCTAGATAGTTGTCTTTTTCTTTTCTTTTGTCAAACTTCTATCACACTACTGTCAGTGTGACTCCTGTAACAGTCAGTCTGCCTTCCACTTCTAATTCACTATTTTAAGTGTAATTTTGGCTTATATACTGACTTACTAAGTATATGGCATTTTGCAAAATAATAACAGAACTTGTATAAATAAAGGACAGAATGTTCTGTGAATATTAGTAGTACCATTTCTGCAACAATTTCTTTTAAGCATTTTACTTGTTCTGTAGGCTGTACTAATCTTTAGACTTAAGAAAATGTGGTTGGCACTATGTACAATAATTAAAACTTTTAGAGAACAAAAGGAGATTATTTCATCTATAAAGATTTGTTCATCTATAAAGGAATAACTGTCATTCATAGAAGGAACTGCAAAAGGTATACTGTGAACCAAAGAAATTATTTACATAATAGTGGCCCAGTGCACAGACTCGTTAACATTGAAAGGAAATTAATTAGAATAAATATTTTAATATTGCTATTTGCCCTTTCTCTACAATAGAAGTGTCAACCAAATTCACAATCGACAATGACAGATCAAAACACACACATGCAATTGGCACCAGCGAGAGCTTTATGTGTATCACACACGTGCAAGTCAACTTAGCCTTTTATAGATATAGAATAAACTTGCTTAATTAGACCTTCTTTCTGATGTACCTAAACTTTTTCCAGCCCAGTGAAGCATCCCAACTTCTCTGTCAGGTAATTGTCAGCAACACAGCAGTAAATATCAACACGAAGCAGATTATTACTGTAGATCACACAGGGAGAACAAAGGGTAAAATATTTAACTGCAGCAGTGTTTGACTATATTCTACGCAGTGAGAAAGCCTGAAGTCATTTTCAAAGTCCACCATTTCTTACTTCTTTTCAGTTGGGTCAAGTTTCTATATGTTCTAAATATCTGTTTTCTGGCTAATGAAAAGAAAATAGGATTCTACCAAGTCTCCTATCTAACTACTCCAGGACTTCTGTGAGGATCAAATGAGATGAGGCATAGGAAAATGCTTCACAGACATTTGGTTAAACTGTAAAATGTTTGCACCTGGCTATGGTGCAAATGTTTGAAGAACCTGCAAGGAGACTAGTTGCTAGGGAGAGTAGTAAGTCAGGCATTGCTACATGACATCATTACCCGGTGCCCACAGTGACCATTTCCTGGCTGGGCTGGGCTGTGGCCCACATTTTACACAATGGGGTCTCAGCAGTGTTGACTGCAATTTGGTGGGCTGTCACTCTGGAGTGGTGGTGGGCCTTGTTTCCCACTTGGGGGAAGCCAAGTACTGCTTTGTTAGCGCCAAGTCCATGATACAATTTCTTTTTAAATGGCCAGAGCACGTCATGGCAGCTCCTGTGTTGAGTGTCTGCCCCCTGGTGGTCAGCGCACATCATAGTGTCCAGTCGGATGGTTGGAGGGACACCTAGTATATTAGCCTTTTATATATAGATATCCATAACTCATGGACATAGACAATACTGTGATGAAAGTCTGGGGTGGCGGGCATAGGTGCAAGTTGGAGAGGGGGTCAATGAGGAAAAAAGGGCTACATCTCTAATACTTTATAAAGATACATTTTTAAAAAATTTAAAAAGTATACTGTGCAATACTGACATTACATGATAGAATTATAAATGATTTACAAATTGCTTTTCTAAGTAAAATATTTGATGATAAATGTATATTGCATTTGTAATAAAGACATGAAGAATTTTATTTTAATTTAAATAAATAAAATCAGTAAAATCCTAAAAGTATTAGCATTATTGTAATTTTAAATTGTAAGCTCTATTATATTTTATATTATATTGTTTATTAACAATTGACTTTTTTAAAAAAATCCATAAGGAAACACAATATTTTAGCATTATAATTAAAATATGAGCATTTCAAATAACATAGGCTACTTCTGAAAGTCAAATAATATCCTAATGGCTCATTGTTAGAATTATATTATTACTCTTGTTTTTTTAAGTAGTTAACAATCCCTTTCAAAATCTAAAAAAAAAAAAAATTGTTCTCTCTCTCCCAAAATTTTCACATATACAAAAAATTTGCTACAAAGATTTTCACTGCAGGCCAGATACCACTAAGTCTATGGGAACCTCTCCCTCAAACCCAGGGTTGTCAGTGGGTGAGCCAGGAGTATTTTGGCTCCTTGCTGTTGTATCGGACTGCTTCAGCTTTGGTGAAGAATTTTTTGTTTGATTGTAGGTTATTTTTGAGTTTTGTTTTCTTTTCATGTGAAACTCCTTGGGTCACCCTGTCACTTTCACTCAGAAACATGCAGCCAGACTTGAAATGTACCTGATATTAGAAAGAAAAACAAGGCAAAGCAAAACAAAATGTAACAACAACAAAAAAAAAAAAATAGAAAAAACTTTTTTAACATGACCTGGTTATAAATATTTGTTCACAGGGATATGATATTTCACATGTAAGCCAAGCATCTTTGTATTTTAGTAATCATGATTCAAACTTATTTGCTCCGTAATATAGTCAAAATGTTATTCAAATGTTTGCTAAATTGTACGCAATTTGAGGTACCTGGTTTATTTTGACTACTTTTGTTATAACCTTATTTCTAAAAGAGAATAATTGAATATAATAATGGGTGAATAATGGACACCACTTAACAACAGCTAAATAAATATTTCAGTTTTAATTTTAGCTGTAATGCTAGATGATTTCATTAGCTAAATAAAATTCCTATAGCCAAATGAAACATAATTTTACTGCTAATACAAGCTTAAATTGTTGATATATTTTATATTTTGTTATGACAGTTAACAGTGATTAGTCTTCAGTTCTCAATTATAGTGTTGTTGTTTTTTTAAAAGTGACCTTTAGATCTGAGCTATAAAAGGCCGTGTCTCCTTTCTGCAAAGAGTTTAAGTATGAAGGTCTCTGAAACCCAATTGCATTTTCAACAGTGTAATTTTTACCCCTTGACAACCAGCCTCTTGTTTATTTATTACACTCGTTTATGGTAGCAGCAGACCATTCTCTTTCGTTCTCACAACCACCAGAAAGAAGGGTAATTTCCCAGTGAATAATTGTTTGAGTTGATTTATTGGATGGTACTTTGACGCTTCTTTTGACTGAGTGACCTTGGCTCTTAATATTTAGTTAATGCCAAATGCATAATAGTTAGAGAATGAATATATATATGTAGTGTATGGAGATGTAGTATAAATGGTGACTGATAAAATAACTTAGGAGCTTCAGATGTATTTGTGAAAAAAGCTATATCCCAAAAAAAATACATATAAGGTATTAGCACTAGTTTGCATGGGCAGGAGAAGGTGTGAAGAATAAAGTATGACCACTGAACCTGGAATGAGACTAAGGAATGAGCAGTTAATAATCCTATTAAATTTATTGTTTCTCACTTTAACCATTATTTAATGTAAAAGAACTTCAAAATCATTAATATTATATAATTTTGATACCTTTTTATTTGATATCTGCTATTTTTGTCAGGCTTCTGGTTGTTTTTAGCACTAGAGGCTGAGTGCAAAAAAAATTTTTTTAATATATTTTATTGATTTTTTACAGAGAGGAAGGAAGAGGGATAGAGAGTTAGAAACATGGATGAGAGAGAAACATCCATCAGCTGCCTCCTGCACACCCCCCACTGGGGATGTGCCCGCAACCAAGGTACATGCCCTTGACCGGAATCAAACCTGGGACCCTTCAATAGCAGGCCAACATTCTATCCAGTGAGCCAAACCGGTTTCGGCTGAGTGCAAAAATCTATACATGGGTGGGGTCTGGCCAGCCCACCCCAGTGGGGATTGATTGGGGGCTGGGTTGGCTGGGGGGGGGGCCTGTGGACGATTGGCTGGCAGGCCCCTCCCCCAATCAGGGTACAAGGGAGGATCAGTTGGCTGGGGGGAGGGGATGCAGGAGGTTGGGGGAGCTGATCCCAGTTGGGCCAGTTGGCTGCTACAATGCAGGTCATAGCAACCAGTTGTTCTGGTCACTTGGCTTTATATGTATATATATAGACTATTGTAAAAACTACAAATGACCACATAAAGTAAAAGTCACCTTGATTGCCCTAGCCTGTTTGGCTCAGTGGATAGAATGTCGGCCCGTGGATTGAAGGGTCCCGGGATCAATTCTGGTCAAAGGCACGTACCTCAGTTGCAGGTTCATTTCCAGCCCTGATTGCAGCACAAGTGGAAGGCAACCAACGGATGTGTCTCTCTCGCGCTGATGTTTCTCTCTCTGTCTCTCCCCATCCCATCCACTCTCTCTAAAAATAAATGGGAAAATATCCTTGGGTGAGGATTAACCAAAAGAAACCCACAAAAAAGTCACTTTCATTTGGTCTGACAATGTATACATTTATTTAGTGCAAGCCAGATTCAGGAGGAAATTATGTCAAACACTGTGGCCTGTTGCCACCTCCCAATTGTCTCACTAAAATGAAATGGTTCTTGGCAGCATTTCCTCCTGTTCTTTGAAAAACTAACAATACCTATTTGATATGACATTTTTTATTAGCTCTGGTAATTCATTAGTGTCAAGCACTTCATTTTAGAAGAGGGGACTGTATTTCAAGGTGATGATGCCAAGGAGGCAGGCACTCTGGGTTGTTAGAGTTGTAGCTTCATATTTTCAAGTGTCACTTTGTGTCTTTCCTAATTTTACTGATTGGTAAAATTAAATACGTGCTATATAAATTGCAGGATTCTAGACCTCGGCCCATCTGCTTCCAGTCTTGGTGTTACTTACCCCCGAGTCTAACTCTGAACTGGCGTGTAGATAGTTAAGGATAGGCATACTAGGTACCTGGCCCTACCTCCAACATGAGAAATCCAATGCAATCCACCTAAAATCCAAACAATTCTGAAGTTGCTAGATTTGTAATGGTTTGACAGGAACTGACCTTTTTGTGTGACAAGGACTTCAACCCAAATGCATTCTCTGAGAAGTATCTTACTGTGATTGCTCAGAGAAAATTGATGAGATTGACCCCCATTGGGTACAGTTTCCTAAAAATATGCTTAATAGCAATCCTCAGTATATTTTTGAAGGATTCTGATTATATATAACCATATTAAAGACAATATTTTGAACTGGCCGGTGTGGCTCAGTTCATTGCAGCATCATCCCATACACCGAAAGTTTTCAGGTTCAATTCCCAGTTAAGGCACATACCTAAGTTGTGGGTTGGGGATTCTCAATGTTTCTCTCTCTCCCTTCCCCTCTCTCTAAAATCAATAAGCATGCCCTTGGATGAGGATAAAAAACAAGAATGTATGTTATTTATTGATATTCCATCCCTGGTTTCAAAAAAAGTTCTGAGACAACTGGATCTGTAACAAAATCTAATTGTCCCATGTCATCAGTGTTTGTCTCCCCAAACTAATTTTCCTTTCCCCCCATTTCTTTTTTAACTCATATGTGTATTGCATAATGTCCCTTAACTATTATCTTGAGCACATTGTCCCTTATGTATTCCTCAGAATTATTCTTCCTTTAGTTTCGTTTATTCCCTGTCTTCACACTTTGTTGCTATTCATACAGCTTCCCTTTGTGATCATTATTTCCTTCCTTAGTCTGAGTACTTCACCCAAATTCTTTTAAAGTTTTCTTTTCAGTACTTACATGTCATATGTGTCACTACATTAATTGAAATGCAACATTTGTCCTACTTTCACCCAAGAGGAATGGTCTATTACATTGTGACCCCCCCAGCCCCCGCCATATGACATTTTTAAGTAAAACCCTGTGTCCATGGCAGGATAGTACTACTGTCCGTTATTCTGAGTGTTGCCGCCCTGGCAAGGATTTTAAAGTTTCTGCATGTTTTTTTAAAGATACTTCTAATCTTTGCTTATAACAGACATAGAGTGTCCTTGTCCTCATGTTAATTCATTTTTATCTAAACATTTTATTTTATTTTTTCATGTTTTGATTTAGCCAAAGCATAATTAAACTCACATGTTATTAAAATCACAACTCCAGCTTTCTGCCTCACCAGGAGGGTAATAAAAAATGAACCACGCATGAATTTAATGTATTCAAGAAAGCCTCTGCTCACTTTTTCAAAGCAGCCAATAACCAGATCATGTAGTTGCAAATATAACTCAGTGGGAGCATCTGTGGGCCATAAAAAAGAGTCCCTAGTTTAATTTCTGCAACACTTAGATGAATCCATTCCACACAACATGTTAAAATCTTGCTAGATTTTCCTCTGCCTTGGCTACCTGGTTAATTGGATAACCTTTAGAATACATGATAATCTTTAGAATATGTTGCCTATTTTTTTAAAAAAGTGGCAAACCTAATTCTTCTAAATATGCCACTTTAACATCCTTGCAAAAATATTTCCTGTTGTATTCAATTTAGACATAAGTATCCACTGTCCTCTAGCATATTTTATCTTTAAGTAATAGCCTTTTATCATGCATTTACAATCAATGGTGCATTATTAGATTATCAATAGAGCATTAGTTTCCACATTTCTTTCTCTACCTGGGTCTTTGTTGATTTATTTTTTTTTTAAATAACCAGCTGAGGTGACTCATTGTGATTCATACTAAAGAAAGGAACATGACCAATGGAAAATGTTTTCCCTGGCTGAAACCATGTTGGTAATTTCTTTTCTTCTCTGTAGTGATACCACAAGATATTTTAAAGATGACATTAAGTAACATATATTTTCTCTCTGAATAATCTTCTATTCTGCTTTTAACCAGTGTGTTCTGCGGAACATAAATTATACTTTTTGTTGTTACTATAAATCTGTGAAGACTAAGCTGTGATTGTGCAATTGTTAGCACCTTTAAAACTGTGATAAACTTATCTATAGAAGAATAGGTTCTGTGAAATATTAAAGTAAAAGGCTATATTGTTTGATAGAAAAATGTAGTTTTAGACTATCACCAGTGTATTTCAGTCTTAATTTAAAATGACATTGAGTGAGTCTTTAACAATACAGCCAGAAAATAGAAACTAAAGATAGAAAACTGGAAATAAACTAAAATTTAAAACTTTTTGGAACCTGAAACTCTGAAGGTACTAAAATCATACTTTAAAATAAGACAGTTACCTAAAATTTACCCACAAGGTTGTAGCATGGACTTAACACACAAAGGTTTATACTAAGTGGAAAGTCATCAATTTATGAAGCACCTAAGGAAAAGAGATAGTTTGTGCAGGTCCCAGGTTCTGGCAGATTAGAACATGAGTAGATCTACTGGGTGCAGTTAGCACTGTAGTTACCAGTATCACCCAGAACTCTTAGAGGCCTTGTGGATAGGACTTGTCTGAAGTACCTTTGAGCTTCTGATCTGTTGAAATGGGTTTTGGGATCCTGTATCAAGGGTCCTTAGGAGGAACAAGTTTTCAGGGAAGCCCTTTTCATTTTAGAAGTCTCCATAAAGACCCAGGCATTGTGCTAAGTGTCTCACATTCCTTGTGACATTTAATCTTACTCTAACATTATGAGTTTAGCTGGGTATCATTAAAACTGATTTTAAAGATTACAAGAAACTGGGCCTCGGGGGAAAGGGGGGGGGTGTCGTGTGCTGTGTGTGTGTGTGTGTGTGTGTGTGTGTGTGTTACTCAAGTGTATACATTTAAGTGGTAGGTTTAGGGCTTGAGTATAGGTCTGTGAGATTCCAAAGCCCCTGCCCTTTCCACTACAGCATGCTGCCCTCAAACTGCCTTCAGGGGAGGATGCTATCTGTTGGCTGTTTGGCTAGAAGGAAGGAGATTCCCTGAGTAGTAGGAATATTTCCTCAGTATATTTTAAAGCCTCTCCTGAATTGGCTTGCTTAGATCTCAGTGTGCATCTCAACATTTGCTGACTAGTCATTCTTCCTTCCCTCCATCCCTCTCTCCTTCCCTTTTGCCTTCCCTGTCTCCCTCCCTGCTCTTCAATTGATATTGATACTGCTTATAATGTTCAGCTCTGTCCTATCCAGAAAAAGCTAGAAAGATAAAAGGGTTTAAGTTAGAGGTAGATTGAAACTCTAAAAAGGTGAGAACTTAGGGAACACTAATCATATTGTTTACAGATGGAACACTTGCCCCAACCATTTTAACATTGAGTCCCAGAACGTTCTAGAGTTCCATTTGAGATGCCCTTAATTTCTGGCCAATTTTATGTTTTCTCTCTCAAGTTTTATTTCTCCCCTGGGATCTGCTAAGCATATTCTTATACACAATGAACTCTTCAGTCATCCTTATGAGCATTAATTTCATCTGACACTATTTATTCTCAATTTGTGGATTATTTATAACTAGATTAGAAACCTTTAAGATTCCAGATTTAATCCTGTCTTTGTCTCTCTGCCAATAGTTCCAGAATGGCACACAAAATAAGACTCTGTAAGAACTTACTGAGAATACATTTGTTATTTTCCTTGGATATGAAAGAGGAGAAAAAACACAAACTATATATAGTGATTTCAGAGAAGAATGGAGAGGGAAAGAGAGCTAGAAACATCAATGATGAGAACCATTGACCGGCTGCCTCCTGCACGACCTCTACTGGGGATCGAGCACAGAGCCCAGACATGTGCTCTTGACCAGAATGGAACTTGGGATCCTTCAGTCCACAGGCTGATGCTCTATCCACTGAGCCAACCAGCTAGGGCACAAACTTTTTGTTCGAAACCCAGAAGTACCTTTTAGTTGTCTCTTCAATAACATCAAGAGAATCTCGATTATTTTGTATTTTTTAATGTTTATTTTTAATATATTTTACAAATCAGTTTGTTCTGCCATGCTATAAAAACTTATTAATGGTTGGTTTTTCACTGGGAGCAAAGATATAGAAGGATCATTTTTAGAGATTGGATGTTTAATTCCTTTACCCTTTGTATTATTTCTTCCCTTATTCTTCAGAGATTTGATATGAGCCCATGGGAAGAAAAATGGTGCTAGATTCATAGAGAATGCTGATTAAAGTTTGTAGAGAAGGGGCACAATACATTTGCTGTGAGGGGACCATGGATTGAAGAAAGTAATGAGCAATAACATTTCTGAGAATAAAAGCAATAGTAAAGCTGTTACAGTATTTTTTGCATGCCTTTAGAAAATGAGTTGGTAGTAATTTGTGTTTAGTTTGTGTACTCTGTTAACAATAACTTGCCTTAACATAGTGATCTTTATGCTTAGAGAGTGAAATAAACATGTTCTCCATTTTCCACAAGGAAATTTTTTAAATATATGTTATTATTTTTTTTACAGAGAGGAAGAGAGGAATAGAAAGCTAGAAACATCGATGAAAGAGAGACATCGATCAGCTGCCTCCTGCACGCCCCCTACTGGGGATATGCCCTCTACTGGAATCGAACCCGGGACCCTTCAGTCCACGGGCTGATACTTTATCCACTGAGCCAAACCAGCCAGGGCTTCCACAAAGAAATTTAAGGACACTAATACTGCTCAGGACCGCATTGATGATAATTAAGTAGATCTGGCTCTTCTCTGTTTTTTATATCAAGTCCTTGGTTTTCCAGTCCATATACATAATTACTTTAGGATAATTACATTAATTTTCTTTGAGAGAAATCTCTAGCTCCTACTTCATGTTCTTGGTGTACTTATTAAACCTGAACTGTTGCCCTGGCCAGTGTGGCTGTTGGTTGAGTGTTCTCCCATGCACCAAAATATCACTGGTGTGATTCCTGTTCAGAGCATGTGCTGGGGTTATGGACTCCATCCCCAGTAGGGGGCATGCAGGAGGCAGCAATCTATGTTTCTTTCTCTCCTTCCCCTTTCCTCTCTCTCTGAAATCAATAAGAACACATTTTTTAAAAGTATTACCAAAAAAATACTCCAAACCCCTGATTGTAATTCAATTCAGTTTAACTTATCATTACCCTTAGATAGCCTCTTCTATTTTTATTTATTTTTCTTTGCAACTGTTATTGATTTCAGCAAGAAAGTAAAGAAAATAAGATTTTTTTTTTAGTATGTTCTAAACATCTCCCTGGGTAATTTTTTAGGCATTATTTAATAAAATAATATATTTCAAATAAGACAGTTTTTTTATAATTCAACACTCACCCAACAAAATTTTTATTAAGTGACAATCATGTGTAAGGTACTATGCTAGAATTTGAAGATGTGAAGAGAGAGAAAACATGTGTGGATCTTGTGGGGTTATTTTCAGCCGGGGAAAGGAGAGAGACAAGACAAATAAATAGTATAATATTACAGTTGTAGTGATGCTATGATCAAAGTTCACAATGCGCATGTTCATCCATTCAACAAAACGCAGGCACAGTTTTAAGTGCTGCCAAACGGTAGGGAACAAAAAGGACCAAAATCTTTTTTCCTCTCAGAACTGACATTTTAGTATGGATCCTAAGGATCATAAAAGAGCAATCATTTGGCATAACAAAAACCTACTTAAAAAGGTGACATTACCTTCTCAGTCTTATTTAATGGGACAAATAAGCTCTAATTAGGACAGAAATGAACATTAGGAGTCTTTAGAACATCAGTTATATAGCAAGATGACTCGTGAGCATTGAAAGTGAAGCTACTCTTTTATTTGTAGCCTCATTCCCTTGAGGTAATGCATAGGCGTGTGCCATGGACAGCAGGCTTCCACTATCAGGAATCTTTCTGGATCTAGCTAGTTCCTAAAGCCATCAAATCTCTATGTCTGCACCACCATGAAACATCAATTCATTTAATGCTAAATAAGGTAGAATGGTACAATTTGTCTCACTTGATTCAGTAGTAATGCCTTCAATTTTGTAGTGTATGTTACATCAGAACAGATTTTTCTTTCTTAAATGGAAGACTCTCAAGGATGTCGAACTTGTTTTTACCGTTGCTCAGTCTTTCAATTGCAGCATAAACTAAATGTTTCCCATCCATTTTGTTCATTCCTTGTGCCAAGATGTTCCCTGTAAGTTCTCCATATATTAACTTTGGCAAATCATAATAATTCAAGATAAATCATATCTTTATCAAATAACATTAGTAGGTCTTGGGGGGGGGGGAGTTTCAAGGAAGATTAAGCAAAAAAGATAAAAAAGAGAAAGAACTCATGGACTAGAACAACAATGTAGTGATTGCAGGGAGTGTGATGGATGGAGGTGCAAGGGGGCATAAATAATGATGAAAAAGTATAAAATAAGGAAAAAATAATGTAATATTATTGTTACCTAGAGGGTAGATTTTCTAAATGACAAAAATATGTCTTCTCACAATATCAAGTTTTGTTGTGAAAATGAACAAGATAATTAATGAATGTGAAATATACTATAAAAACATCAAAATTAAAAAAATCAAAATGCCAAAACCTGTGAATATTTGATTTTATTTATGTTGTTAATTTCAGTGACTAAAGAGTTACAAAGAGTATTATCTTTTTATATCTCTTATGAAAATCATTTTATTTCTACATGTTTTTTTTCCTTTTTGCATTTAAAAAAATAATTTATTAAATTGATTTTGTTTATGCAATAAATAACTGTTGAGTGTCAGCACTATGCTGGACTCTAGATAAAATAACATGTAAAATGATCTCCATCCAATAGAGGTGAGAGACAAAAAGATCATTGTATTAGTGAATGGTAATTCTACAACAGACATATTTTAACCTTAATTCTAACTTAGTTTGCTTTTTCTTAGCATATTATATCTCCACAGTGCTTTTTAAATTTGAAAATGTGTGGACTAATCTGAATTTTTGTGTCAGAAAGATCCATCTTTTGGTTATAGCCTGTCATTTATTTGCTTAATGACCTATGGCAATTTGCTTACTTTAATTAATTCTCACCCTCTATGAGACAGACATGACAATATGAGGTTTGGTGAATATTTAATGAGATAATTACATAATATGCTCAACCCGGTACCTGGAACATAGTCTCTCAACTATCAGTACCTATATATTGATGGTATTATTATTATTAGTGGTAATTATGATTAGTACTAATAGTAGTAGTGGTAAATTTAATAAGCTTAGTAGCGTACAATGCATTTAGACAACACATCATAATTATTATTTGCTCCCTTGAGAATGTCTTTTCTGAGATGAGCTCATTTTTCTTCACCAGGTGATCAACCCAACACTCACCAACTGCTAGCCCTAGCCTCACGCCTGAGGGACAGTGCTGAACTCTTTCAGTCAGATGAGATGCGCCCTGCTAATGACCCCAGGGAGAGAGTTCCAGTGCGTGTCCGAATGCTGAATGACATTCTCCAAAACATGGAGAAGAACTTCCTGGCTCAGCAAGTGCCACCAGGTTTTTACAGGTAGGATATGTGTTTCAAAATTTGCATTTTATATCTCTCAATAAAATTTCTATGTTTAATTTTTTCAGAATATGTGTATTCTGTGAACAAAACAATTTTTTTAAAAAATGTAAAACGTATTATATCTCCAATTGGAGTCCCATTCTCCTCTCCCAAAGAACAGTTCAGCTGCATAAATATAGAGCAAAGGAAACTTGATTTAGCAGTACTATATAGTAAATGATTAAGAATTTTTTTGACAATAGGTCAGTATGAGTTAAACATGATATGGATATCAAAAAAAAATACAGGTGGAATTACAGAGAAATAAACTTTCATGAAAGAATCAGAAGATGAACATATGTTATTCTGCCCTCATATTTAATTCTAGAAACTATGTTTTTAAATTTAATTTTTTTATTGTTGACACTATTGTTGATGTCCCCATTCCCTCCCAACCCTGGTTGCCCACCTCCATCCAGCCTCTGCCCCCTCTCCCTTGTCCTTCCCCACACTATTATCTGTGTCCATGGACTACGCATATATGTTCTTTAGCTAATCCCTTCACCTTCCTTTATCCAGTCTCCCAACACCCTCCCATATGACATTTGTCAGTCTGTTCAATGCATCCATGCCTCTGCTTCTATTTTGTTTGTCAGTTTATTTTGTTCACTAGAGTCCACATATAAGTGAAATCGTGTGATATTTGTCTTTCTCTGACTAACTTATTTCACTCAGCATAATACTCTCCAGGTCCTTCCATGCTGTCGCAAAAGGTTAGAGTTCCTTCTTATTTACAGCTGCATAGTACAGAAACTCTATTTTTAATAGGGATTAAAAGAAATTTAATATTCAGGGGAGAGTGGGATTTAGAAATAACTAGGGAAATAGAGATATTTGGTTGGAGGGTCACAATAGAGTGATTTCTGAAAACATTTGAACAATTTTAACAAATATTTTAGTAAAATAACTTTTATAAGGAAAGTGACTCAATTTAGGCTCTTAGAGGATGATGTGAGTACAACCTGTTTTAGTTTTTGAATTCCTGATACAGTAGAAATTAAACTAAGAGGGGAAATGTACTTTAAAAGAATATTACATATTTTAAAATTTTAAGTGTTTGATTTTTCTATAAGACTATATATATATATATATATATATATATATATGTGTGTGTGTGTGTGTGTGTGTGTGTGTATATCTTTCTGTGTGATGATTCTAATATAATGTGTGTATGTGTAAAACACACACACACACACATAAAAAAATATATATATATATATACACACTAGAAAAAATTCATGCATTGGAGGGGGGTCCCTCAGCCCGGCCTGCCCCCTCACAAAGTCCGGGAGCCCTCGGGGCAAGAGGTGACCTGGTGATCAGGGAAGGTGATGCCCCATCACACCTCTGCTACTGCCACTGCCAGCAGTGCAAGCCTTGGCCAGCCCTGGTTACCTGCGCCTCAGGCCAGCCCTGGGCAGCTGGGGGGCTGAGGGGACTGGGTGCTGCCATCTTATGGCTGTGGGCACTGCCATCTTTGAGGGTGGGGCAGTCAATGCATATTATAGTTAATATAACGTCCTAATTATGCATATTAGAACATCAGTTATATAGCAAGATGATTCGTGAGCATTGAAAGTGAAGCTACTCTTTTATTTGTAGCCTCATTCCCTTGAGGTAATGCATAGGCGTGTGCCATGCATTATTCTGTCCTAATTAGAGCTTATTTGTCCCATTAAATAAGACTGAGAAGGTAACTATCACAAGTCATAGTTAGCATATTCCCTCCTTATTGGCCGTGGGCACTGCCATCTTTGTGACAGCATGAGGGTCAATTAGCATATTCTCTCTTTATTAGATAGAATATCATATATAATAAAAGCTTAATATGCTAAGTGTCCAGTCGTCCAGTCATCTGTTCAACCAATGAAAGCTTAATATGCTAATGATATGCTAAGTCCGCTCAATCACTCGCTATGATGTACATTGACCACCAGGAGGCAGACAGTCGACTGGTTGACCAGTCTATGATGTGCACTGACCAGCAGGGGGCAGATTCTCTGACCAGTAAGTTAGCTTGCTGCTGGGGTTCTGCCAATTGGGACTGAACGAGACAGGCCAGACACACCCTGGAGCCCTCCTGTGGTCTCTCCTTGGCTGGCCAACCTCCTGCATCCCTTCATGCACTGGTGGGGTCCTTTGGCCTGGCCTGCGCCCTCTCGCAATCTGGGATCCCTCAGGGGATGTCAGAGACCTGGTTTCAGCCCAATGGCAGAACAAACAGTCGCTATGATGCACACTGACCACCAGGGGGCAGACGCTTAATACAGGAGCTGCCCCCTGGTGGTCAGTGTGCTCCCAGAGGGGGTGCACCACTCAGCCAGAAGCTGGGCTCACGGCTGTCAAGCTGGGCTCACGGCTGTTGAGCGCAGCAGTGGTGGCGGGAACCTCTCCTGCCTCTGTGGCAGTCAGACATCCCCCAAGGACTCCCAGACTGTGAGAGGGCACAGGCCAGACTGAGGGACCCCCCTGAGTGCACAAATTTTGTGCACCAGGCCTCTAGTATATATTTTCTATGTGTATGTCTCCTTTGACAGGAGACAAAGGCAGGAGGCAAACAGGTATTAGAGGAAGATTGAGGCAAGAAGACTATTTGGCCCAAAATTCTCATACATAAAAGTCCTCAAATTTAGCTTTAACATTACATTCATCTAACTATCTATCTGTCATAAAATAATACCCTGGACTAGAAATACTGTGTATATCCAAAGGATATAACTAGGACTAAAGGATTCAAGCACAGAAGTACAATTCTTAACTATATATGAGAAAGAAGTTTCTAACAAGTAGTGTTCTTAAGAAACTGCATATGATGCTTTTATAGAGTGGTGAACTCATTCTATCACTTCAGGTACTAAAACATAAGCTGAGTGGCCTTAAGCACTTGAATATTTGGACTCCATGAGGTTTAAGGTGTCTTTTAGTACAAAAATTCTATGATCTGACAAATCGCTTAATCTCTTCACTCCTTAAGTTTTATATCTATAAAATGAGACAATGTAATGAGATCCTTTTCTAATTAGAAATCTTTTCTACTTCTGGTATTTGGTGATTTTTCTTTATGATTTTAAATCCAAATTCACATTTAAAATCCTTATTTTATATAATTACTTCTAATACTATGACTCTATGTCATAACTCTTTGGGAAACATTCATTTAATAAAGTAGATATGTTTAAGGCATTTAGTCTGCTCCATGTACTCTTGTAAGCATCAGAGCCACTGAAATCACAGGTGTTTTAAAAACACCTGCCCTCCTGAGATTGTATTCCAGGGGCAGGAATGAGGAAACAGGATGAACAAGGTAATTAAGTAAAATATAGTATTTTACTATACTATATTGGTAAATATAAGTGCTAAAGAGAAAAATTAAACAAGATTATTAAATCCAGAATTTAAAAAAAGTTATCAAAATAGGTAAATTATATTTTTAGAATATATTATGTAGGATAATTCTATTTCCTTCTCCTTTAACTTAGGAAAATTCAGAAATTAATAAAAACTATATATTAATACCTAATGTTATATGTTACTATATAGTGCACTCTTTCCCCACTTGGAGTAGATACAGAATACCCCCTATCATATGACTTATGTGTCTGGTAAACATTTTATTACCCCTTCAATAATATTTATGGAATCAATTTACTTGATTATTCATTTTTAATAGAAAAGTAAATATTTGTCTTCCTTTGAATTAACAATGATTAAGCAAGTGACTTTTTTTTTTCCTGTTAGTAATATCATTATGTGATACCTTGTATTCCAGTGTGTAAGCTTGAAAATGTTGATTATGATCATCTTTTAACTTATATAACAAACTTAAGGATTGAAAGCTTATAGTTCAACTAGAGGCCCAGTGTATGATTCTGTACACCAATGGGGTCCCTCAGCCTGGCCTGTGGGATTGGACCAAAACCTGCTGTCCTACATCACCTGAGAGGTCCCAAATTGCTAGAAGGCACAGGCCAGGCCAAGGGACCCTACGGGTGCATGATCGGGGCCAGAGTGGGATGCAGGAGGTTGTCCAGAAGGGGAGGGACCACAGGAGGGCTCCAGGGCATGTCTGGCCTGCCTGGCTCAGTCCCAATTGGCCAGACCCCAGCAGCAAGCTAACCTACTGCTCGGAGCATCTGCCCCTGGTGGTCAGTGCACCTCATAGTGAGTGGTTGAGCAGCCTTAGCATATCATTAGCATATTACACTTTGATTGATTGAATGACTGACTGGACAACCAGACACTTAGCATATTAGGCTTTTATTATATAGAATTATTATGTAGGATATTTTGGTATTGTTATTACTATAGTTATTGAATGAAAACATGCATTCTATTCTTCTCCTTGGCTCTGTTAATTCATTTATATATGCCAACATTGCAAATAGTTTAAATAGCTTTATTTTGATTTATTTGACTGAGTCTTATTCCAAGATTGCCATGAATTTTACCTCATTTATGAGATATATAATAAATCATCCTACTTTTTTTATCCTTGGTAAAGAATTCACATTTCTAAGTATTCTGAATACAAAAAAAATCAAAATTATATGACTTTATACTCTCAATCTTAATAAGTTTCTTTTTTATATATTTTTATTGATTTCAGAGAGGAAGGAAGAGGGAGAGAGAAATAGAAACATCCATGATAAGAGAGAATCATGGATTGGTTTCCTCCTGCAAGTCCCCCACTGGGGATTGAGCCCGCAACCCAGGCATATACCCTTGACTAGAATCAAACCTGGGACCTTTCATTTTGCAGGTCGATGCTCTATCCACTGAGCCAAACTGGCTAGGGCAGCTCCTTTGTTATGGGAGAGAAAATGTTCAAAGTGGTGGGTGTGACAGGATGACATGCAGTTTAGGAAAATGGAAAAATTGATTATTTATAGTATGAACTGTGCAGAGAAAAGATAAAATTGTTAATTACATTGAACCAAATAACATTTGGTAAATGAGCTTAATTTTTTTAAAAGTTAAACAACTTTTAGAGATGTTATTCATATAAGAATCCCACTCTTCAATCCAATGGTGTTATGGCAACTCTCATCAAATATACAAGGAGGAAGTCAAAAGTGATTTGCTTCTTAAGAAAGTTGTTGACAGAAGTTCACTGTGTAGAGCTAAATATTGCAGTTGGAATTTTGATTTGTCCCAAAAGATACTGCCTCAACAAGTGTCACTAAACACTGAAATATATTCATGTTGGAATAGGCAAAATAATTTTCTTCATAATTTGGCATCAGACAATTCAAAGATTTTTGAATCCTATAATGTCGGTCTAAAAATGACGATCATTCCTATACATAAACTATCATTGAAAATTGCTCTGTGCAAGCATAATAATGGAAACAGGCAATATAAGATTCCTGTCTTCAAGGAATTTAATTTAATTGGAGGTAAATAATATTAATAATAATTTAAATAAATTTACAGAATACTTATTCAAAGGCAAATATTATCTTGTGGAAGTCAAGAAAGATTTTATAAGAAAAAGGAGAAATTTATCTAGTCTTGGAGGAATGGTAAGGTGCTCAGTAAATTAGGGAGTGCTGTAGACTGCATGTTTGAGTCCTCCAAAAATTTATACGTTGAGAACTAATCTTTCATATGATGATATTTGGAAATGTGGCCATTAAGAGATGGTTAGGTCATAAGTGTAGAGGTATAATCCCTCACGAATGGAATTAGTAACCTAGTCACCTTAATAAGGAGATCCTAGAGAACTCTCCCTCCTGTCATGTGAAGATACAGCCATCTATAGGCCAGGAAATAGTCCTCACCAAACCTGAATCTATTGATGACTTGCTCTTGGACTTCCCAACCTCCAAAACTATAGAAACAAATGTGTGTTGTTTATAAGTCACCCAGCCTATAATATTTTATTTTATTTTTTAAGTCCTCACCTGAGGATATGTTTTCATTGATTTTTAGAGAGAGGAGGGTAGAGACAGAGAGAGAAACATGGATGTAAGAGAAAAACATTTGATCGGGTGCCTCTTATATGCACCTGACCAGTGATCAAACCCAACCCGTAACCTTTTGGTGTACAAGATGATGCTGCAACCAACTGAGCCACCCGGCCAGGGCAATAGTATTTTCTTACAGCAGCCCAAAATTACTAAGGCAGGGACCATTTCCAGGAGAGGACAGTGTGAAAAAGATCCAAAGGAGAGGTTGCCTGTGATACGTTATGGGGGGGGGGGGGGGGAACGACAAAAAATGAAAATAGTCAAAATGGTTATTAGGCTCATGATTATGGAAGTCAGAAATGAATGAAATTGTGTAGTCCCTTAAATGCTCTGTTGAGAGATCTAGGTTTTATTTTTTATACAAAAGAGCCATGAAAATATCTGTGTTGTGAGGAAGAGTTAACTGAAGCTCCTGATAGGTAGCATTGCAGTAGAAGGAGAACAGAACCCTTCAGGAAGACGATGGTGTAAAAAAGTTATGGGAGGTTAAGAACAGGATTTGGAATATTGGTGTCAATGAAGAGCAAAGGGCTGACGTGGGAGATGAAGTTAAGAGGAATTGACGAATTAGTAGTGGCTGTGTGGCTATGGAAGTCTCATTTCAGGTTGTTGTTAGGATTCCCCTGGGGTTAGGCAGGTGAAACAGGGTTGGTAGTGGAAAGAACCTCCTCTCTCTCCATTTCTCCAGACAGTTAGTTAAGGTACTTGGTATATCTGGGTCTCTATGTGGTTATATGGTAACCTGTTGTTTAAAGATCATTTCCAAAGTCCCTCAAGCTCTAAGAATCTGATCCAATGATAACTCACTGTATTAACTGAGGGGAATTTTCTAATCCTGTGTAAGGGGAGCAGGAAAGATCACAATGATAGATTATAAGGGCATAATAAAAAGCTGCAAAGTGCCCCAGAGGTACTGAGCTTAATAGGCAGTGGGGAGCACATGGAATGCTATATATGATCAAGGATCATGTAAGTGAAAACATATTGCAAAAATATCCAGCAATGTAAAATCTGACTCATTGCCCCTCAGTAGGAAGGGGATTGTGTATCTTCTTAGTCATTTTGAGTCATCTCTCTCCCTCCTCTCTTTACTATAATTCTAATAGTTACTGCTCTTGTACTCATAGGGACTAGGGGTGTCTGGAAATGAGATCTTGTGTGTTTCGTTATTGAATTTTTTAAAAATCCCTGTAGTTATTATTCTGCAAAAGCAGATTAAGCAGTCTTACCCAGTGAACCTATTCATTCTCCACTATATTTTCCTTAAAAATATGGACTACTTTTAGAACAGTTTTAGGTTTAGAGGAAAATTGAACAGAAAGCACAGAATTTCCATATAACCCATAATCTTTCACACACACACACACACACACACACACACACACACACACACACACACGCACGCACAGTTTTCCCCTTCTAGTACACAGTCTTCCCCCTCCATTATTAACATTTTGAAATGTGTGGTATATTTGTTACAATTGATGAGCCAACATTGATACATTATTATTAACTAACTAGAGGCCCGATGCATGAAATTCATGCAAGAATAGGCCTTCACAGCCCCGGCTTCATCCGGAAGGTCTTTCAGAAGGTTGTCTGGATGGTCATTCAGCTGTTTGACCCTTCGGTCGATTTGCATATTATACTTTTATTATTATAGATATCCATAGTTAATATTAGCATTTATGCTTAGTGTACATTCTATGGGTTTTGACAAATGTATAATGATGTGTATCCATGATTACAGTATCACACAAAATAGTTTCACTACCTGCTACACCTATTCAACACTCCCTCCCCACTCCCTGAGCCACTGGCAACCACGGCTCTTACTATCTCCACAGTTCTGCCTTTTCCAGAATGTCATATATTTAGAATCATACAATATGTAACCATTTTCAGGTTGGCTTCTCAACTTAGCAATATGAATTTAAGTTTCCTCCACATTCATTTTTTTAATCATTGTGTAATAATCCATTGTATAGCTGTATCACTGTTTCTTTATCCATTCACCCATTGAAGCATTCAGTTATATATATATATATCCTTATGCAGATTTTTGTGTGGATATACATTTTCAATTCATCCTTGGAAACACCAAGGAGCATAAGTATTGGGTCATATAGTAAGCCTATATTTAGCTTTGTAAGAAACTTCCCAGCTGAAACCGGTTTGGCTCAGTGGATAGAGCCTCAGCCTGAGGACTGAAGGGTCCTGGGTTCGATTCCGGTCAAGGGCATGTACCTGGGTTGCAGGCGCATCCCCAGTAGGGGGCGTGCAGGAGGCAGCTGATTGATGTTTCTCTCTCATCGATGTTTCTAACTCTTTATCTCTCTTCCTGTCTGTAAAAAACTCAATAAATATATTTTTTAAAAATTTAAAAAAAAGAAACTGCCCAACGATCTTCCAAAGTGGCTATATCATTACTTTCAGTTGTTCCACATTTACATAGAATTTTATTATGTCAATTATTCTGGTTTTTAGCATTCTAATAGATGTGTATTGGTATCTTATTGTTTTAACTTTCAATTCTCTAATGACATAATGTTGAGCACCTTTTTTCGTATGCTTATTTTCCATCTGTTTATACATATATCTTCTTTGGTGAGGTGTCCTTTATCATATTCATGCAATGCCAATATTTTCTCCCAGGCTGTCTTATCTTTTCACTCTCTTAACAGGGTCTTTCGCAGAGCAGCAGTTTTAATTGTAATGAAATCTAATTTAACAAGTTTCCTTTCATGAATCATGCTTTTGATTTTGTATCTGAAAATTCACCAGCACTGCAGGAGCACTTAGATTTTCTTCTAGGTTATCTTCTAGGTGTTTTATAGGTTTGTGTTTTACATTTAGATTGCTGACCCATTTTGAGCTAATTTTGTGCAAGGTCTTTGTCTAGATTCACTATTGTTGCATTTGGATGTTTAGCTGTTGAAAAGTCTATCTTTTCCATTGAATTGCCTTTCCTCTTTTGCCATATAACATACTTTTAATATTGTCTTTTGTAATCAATAGCTCACCTGTCCATAGTGGAATAGCTTTTAGAATTAAGAACACCATGGAACAATGGTGTTGTAGGAAGACTACTGAATTTGGGATTTATAAAAGTAGAAAGGGATCTGAATAGAAAAATTTTCTCTTTTACCACTTGCATGACTTAGACAAGCTAATTAGCTACTCAGCTTCTCATCTCTAAAAATGAAAATCTCAAGGGCTATTAATAGGAGGATAAATTTAGATAAAATATGAGGCTAAAATTAGGAAAAATGAGGATAAAACATGATAAGATAATTTATAAACTAGAGAATCTTATACAAATATTATAAGCTAACAGTAATTTTTATATGATTCTGCTATTTGTTACTTCAGAATCTGAGAATATTCTGGATTCCAAAGCTTCTTCCCCATATTTCTCTTACCGATGAAGAAATACTTACCGTGGCCAGCGTTGCTTAGTGGTTAGATCATCAGCCTGAGCACAGAAGTGTCATTGGTTCAATTTCTGCTCAAGGCCACACACCTTGGTTGCAGATTCAATCCCTAGCTCCAGTTGGGGTGCATGTGGGAGGCAACCAATTGATGTGTCTCTCTCACATCAATGTCTCTCTCTCTCTCCTTGTCTCCCTCTCTTCCTACCTCCCCAACTCCCTTCCACGCTCTCAAAATAAAAAATAAAAAAAAGCTATGAAAAAAATATATCCTCCAGTGAGGATTAAATTTTTTTTTCTAAAAATAAGTACTGAAAATATCGACATAAGTTCTCTTACCTCAGGGTCACTACAGTTCTGTCTCTTAAACACTTGCTCAAAGCTTGTATATCAAGAGGCTGCAACATCCCATAGAAACTAAAGAGTGTTGTGCAGTTTTTGAAATGAGTAAATATAAAAGTCAAATAGCATTAGCTCCCAAAATAAATGTGGGTTTTCAAAATAACAAAACTTACCCATTAGGGAGGCCTTCTCCCACACCGCTTTCTTTAGGTGTCCAGGAAACACTATTTAAAAAAAAAAAAAAAAAGCATCATAGCAGGGGAGGGGATAGCGGTAAGAGACCAACCAAAGAACTTGTATGCATATAAGCATAACCAATGGACACAGACAATGGGGTGGGGTGAAGGCCTGGGCTGTGGGGCAGGGGCAAGGGGTAGGCTAGGGGAGGTTAATGGGAGGAAAAGGGGAAATATGTAACACTTTTGACAATAAAGACTTAAAAAAAATAAATTAAATTAAATTTTTTAAAAAAGCATCATAGTCTTCTGGGGCAGAATCTCCCAAGTTTTAAATTTTAAAGTTTGAACTACTTTTTAAATTTTTGTACCAACCATTTCATGCTTAAAATTTAATATCTTATGAATATGCATTCTCCCTAGCTTATTTTAGCAAATTTCAGCAAAATTCCTGGCCTTGTCAAAAATTGTTGCAGTGCTTAAAGGTATGAGTTCTTGAGGCTGCTGTTGTTTCTTAATATCTCCTCTCTTCACTTGACTCCCATACCCCAGCCTAAATAGTCTTAAAAATGGGTGCGTACTAACAATTGCCATCTCCTTTATTTAAGTGACTCGACTAAACTCACAGACATAGAAAGATCTTTGATGTTAAACACTTAGTGTACAAATAGAAAACAAAACTTCTTTCAGCAAAAATATGTATGGCAAAGGTTTACTCTTAATAGATAACTCTAATATATGAGTACAAAATCTATCAATATGGCCTCACATTCATACATTGGGAATGAATACCTGCATAAAATCTCCTATTTAGTCTTTCTACACATTTAAAGAGACAGCAGTTAAACTATGAAAACTAATAAAATTTTCCTACATTACTGTTGCCTTGTTAACTATGATTAGCTGGGGTTGTGGGGCAATTTTACCAAACAATAGTGTTGCTTGGGGAGGAGAATCAGAGATCCATCCATTACATATATATTCCAATGGTTTTGATTTGAGGATGTGGGGAATTGAGAAGGAAGCAAACAGCCAGTGTTTTGTGCTGCTAGGGTAGACATGGACTCTAGGAAAGTGAACGTTCTCAAGCACCACCATTCAGAATAAATTAGAGGCTATTTATTTTCTTTAAAACAAAACTATTGATTATGCTGCAATATTGTCTATTGTTCTAATATGATATTTCATCTACATAGTGGTTAAGTAATCTGTTAGAGGCTAAGCAAATCTTACATAATAATAGACAAACATGTAAATTGATCATACCTCTGCTATGCCACCAGCCAATCAGGAATGCTATGCAAATTAACCCCCCCAAAAGGGTGGTTAATTTGCATAACAAGAGCTGAGTGACCGGGAGGGTGGGGCGTCGCCATGGCAATGGCACAGGCATTCTGCCCCACCCCTGGTCTCTCAGGGCCTCTGGGCAGTGTGGGAAGGTGGGGCTGGAGCAGAAAGAGGCGGCTCCTTGTGTGGAAAGAGGCGGCTCCCGGGCCTGAGCAGAAAGGGGCTGGGCCAGAGTGGAAAGGCAGTGCCGGCAGCCAGGGAAAGGAAAGTCCATTCTAGCACGAATCTTCTTGCATCCGGCTTCTAGTACATTTATAATATTATTTCTTTGGGAAGATACTTCTGAGTTCCAAACAACACTTTAATCAGGACTTTAGGGGCACAATTCATTTGAAAGTTGGGTGGGAATGTGTGTGTGTGTGGCTGTACCAATGTGTGCATCTCTGCCTTTGTGTCCTTATCAAAGCTGCGCTGCGGGAGAGGGTTTATAATGAAGGAAGTCCTTTCCAACATAGCTGGAATGGCCTTGAGGAATTTCAGAGGACAATTTCATGCCAGTCCAAACCAAAGCCAAAACATTTTTTTTTTTTTTTAGCGTTTTTGAAAGCAGGGAAATAGCAATGTAAATGTCAGGATGCTTCTGCCTTGAGCCAAGAATAAACAAAGCAAACAATCCATTAAAAGAACTTTTCAAACACATAAGCTCCCAAAACTTTGCTTTTGAAAGATGTTAGAACTAGTTTACACTTAGGAGAGCAATGACATTAGACAGAACTATTAAGAAACACATGTCTCAGTACTGATGGTCAGGTTTCCCACTGATCATACATTTGACTCCATTACATAAATGTGATATTAAGAATTGTAAGGAACTAAAGCCCACCCCCAACAAATCATTTCAGATGAACAGCAATCTCATTATTTAGTTTTCATGGTGTTTTAATTAGACTTAGTTATATAAGTACTAACAGCATCTCATGTTCAGTATTTGACTGGGATAATAACTACTTTGTTCAGGTTGTCCTTTTTCTTTTTGTGAGGTGTGGGTGGTCTGAATGGAGCTAAAATCCCACCATTGTCTCTCTTGTCATTAATTCTATCAGCAATGCCTCTGATTTCTTTAGTATGAAAAAGTAACTTGTGATTAAGAATTACCATAATGCTTTTAAAATACTTTTAATAGAGGCCATTTGCACAAAAGAATCCGTGTATGAATACAGAGTTTAATAATCTACACAATATAAAATGTCCAAAAGAGGGTTGAGAACCTGGCTCCCATACAAAATCTTTATAATGCTGATCATTATATACACTTCCTTTTATATTTTATGAATAAACATATATATTAGCTTTATAATTACAAACCCCTTTCATATTTTTAAAGCTTCTACTTCTAAAAGGAGCAAAAAAAAAAAACTACCAAATTTAAAAAGAAACCAAATTAATATACTGAAATCCAAGCTCTTTTTTAAGCTCATTTTCTTAATATTAGAACAAAGAGTGTATCTCCTTGTGACAGATAATGATCACTGCAATTTGATTAGACATTGAAAAACATGTTTAAGAAATTTTAGTTGAAAAGAACTCTTTCTCCAGGTAATTAGTCTGAGATCCAGTCTGCTAGCATCAAAATAGCAATCCACATGTGCATACTGTTTGGATTTTTTAAAAATATTAGAGGCCCAGTGCATGAAATTCGTGCATGCGTAGGGTCCCTGGGCCTGGCTGGCTATCAGGGCTGATCAGGGCCTGAGCCTTCCTTCCCCAGCTGCCAGCTGCCAGCTGCCAGCTGCTTGCTGGGGCCTTCCTTTGTTCCGCACCACTCCCCTCCCTGGTGGTCAGCGCATGTCATAGAGCACAATTGAACTCGTGGTCTCCCAGTCGAACTCCCCTGGAGACACTGCATATTAGCCATATATATATATGTATCTTTTGGGTTTGAGGTTTCTTTCCATATAAAGTGATTAAAAAAATACTGTTGTTATATTTTGAGTCAAGACACATTGCCAGTCTGAGGTGAATAATAAGGCGAGTAATAACAATAGTCACAGCTAAGGATTTACTTTGTTTCGGGCACTATATTTTACACTTTCATATACTATTTGTGACCCTTCTAACATTAATGCAAGATTCCTTATATTATTCCTTTTATATAGATAAGAAAACTGAGGCTTCAGAAAGGTTTATAGGTGGTTCAAATGGGATCTGAAACCGTCTTTTCTCTAAAACCACTGCTCTTTCTACTAGATAGAGCTACATACATTTGATCCAATTTATGCTAGTTTGCTAAGAAGTCACTAATAAATTTAATTAGATTTTGATACAAATACAGACAAATATGAAATAGGTGAATTTTCACAAAGTTTGGTTAAATTTTATTTGTCGTGCAGTTGAATGATTATGAACCTTAATTTTTACAAAAATACATCTGTGAGGCATCAAATGTATCTATACTTCTAAAAAAAATAATATGCCCTATTATGCTGACTCAATAAGATTCTTCCAAAATATTGCCTACCCTTTAATGTTTCTATAAATATTAGTTGCAATTAAAATGGGAAGGACATTTATCTGATAAATCCCATATATCATAATTAGATATATTTTCCCATAAATAACAGAGTGATTTAGAGGAGGCATTATTAGACTGGGAATTTAGAGATGTGGGCTTAAGACCTAAAAGGGACACAATCAGGTAATCCTATAAATCAATTAACTTCCATGACATTCATTCTTTTAATTAAAATAAACTAACAGATTCCTAAGATAATGGACACATTAGTTGAGGAAATATGTGTAGCTAATGTGAAATTACTTCTGATTTCTTTGAAAAGTAATTATTTCAATGAGAAGAAAAATAATAAAAATCTAGGTTCTCCATTATACCCTGTTAAACATTTTAGCACTTGTTTCTCCTTTATCTAATTGCCTATTGTATCTATCATCAGTACAACAGAATTTCCATGTGTATAAATATCTTGCTAAAGAGAATTAAAATACAGGATCATGCTCTATTTTTTTGTACCCACTGAAGCAACTGACAATTAATTTGTTACATAATGAAAGTAAAGTACTTGATTGCTATATAGATCATATGTTTAGTAGTTCATATGCTTGGATATCAATTTATATTTGCCAATAACCAGATTACTAGTGGGAACAATTTTTTCTTATAATAAGAAAGTAGATCTTTATATTAAACATGCATAAATACTCAAAATATGCAGCAGGTAGAATATATTTAGAAGATACACATGAAAAGGACTGAAAACTGATAGACATGATTCTGTAAAGCACATATTTATCCCTGCACTCTATCCCAGTGAAGCTTTTGTTCAAATGAAAGCTTACATGAGTTACTCTCATTGAGGAGAAAAAGGGACACAAATGCCCTCCCTTTACCTGGTCACCTAGTCTGCTCTCTAAGGTCCTAAGATAATACCATTTTCAACTGATGAGAAAAAAGAAAAGGAAACTATTAACCATACAGAGATGACATCAACTTGGAGATTTAGAAGAACAATGGATGAAATGGGAATTGCTCACCCCAGAGTCCATCATTAGAACTAAATGTAATATACAATTTAATGTAGTTGGTATAATCCTAATAAAAATAGAATAAACCCGCAAATTGCATATGGTGGGATTCAAGTATTTCCTTTCACTCTACCTTTATGAGACACGTTTCATTGAGAAAACTAGGAAGCAATTTAGTTTATTCAAAGTAATAGTTTTCATAGAGAAAATTAGAGGTTTATGTGTTCATTGGAAGTGTTGGAGATGTAAAGGTCAGAGAAGGTCCCATGAAGATTGATGGAATCGAGAGCTAACAGAACTGAAAGAAAAGGCATTCCTTTAAGTGACAGAATCAGGTGCCTGCTCCTCTCAAGCAGGCAATTTCAAGGAGCTCTAAGAAACTGCGTCTCATTTCTGCCCTCTCCCTATCTGTCTGGTTGGAACTGTTGCTGAAGAGTCCACTTTCACTTTCTCTTCTGCCTTCCAAAGCCTAAATGATTATTAAGTTGTGTATCCTTTTCTGTGCTTTGATAGCAGTTGTTGACTACTTTACTCAGAAATAACAACTCAGTCTTTCATCCCTGGATCTTTAAGGAACTGGGGATCTGCCTTGTGCTGTAGTTGGTGGTGGTGGTGGTGGCGGTGGTATGGAGGAGGAGGATGTATAGCCCATGCCAGGTTTTATTAGGAATGTTCAATTTCTATAGTGCATTTCTATGTCAAGCAGAGATTAGGGACTCAAGGGTACTACCTATAAAAATTTTAAGAAATGAAATGCTAGTCACATGCCAGGCTTTTCATATACTTGGTGCTTATATCTGATCTTCACAACATGCACAGTAACTTGGAGCCAGAATTTGCATGCAGGGCTTTCTTGCTTCAAAGTAGTTTTCTCTCTTTTATTCGACTATACTCTTCAAGAGCATTTATGGAAGATTTCTTTTTTTTTTTCCTTGATGATTTATATATACATTTTCTAACCTGTCAACCACTCATCCCAGTCAAAATTTTCCCCACTTTTGCAGATAACTCTGAAATTCAGAAAAAATTCACCCTCCCACAAGTTATCAGAGATAGTAAATGGCATAAATTTGTAAGCAATGAAACCTACTTTCAACCATTCTGAGTCTATTTTTAAACAAATCCAAAGCCAGTTTTTTTAGTAGCTTCCCGGACAGGCATAGAATAAAAACAAAAAGTATTTTTTTTTAAAGTTGAGGTAAATTATTCTATTTTGAGCTAGAAGCAGCAGCAGAAATAGAATATATTTTATCTCGCACAAAACATAGACATTTAATCCTTTGCCATTACTCAGTCCTGAGCTGCTGGAGGAATGCCCATGGGTTAGTGACACTTTGTCTCTGTATTTGCTCTGATTCTTGTGTTAATCTTATTGTCTTATCCGTGAGTTAGAATTCAGTACCACTTCTTTAAAGTACTTGTCTGGGATTACTACTGCTTCCATTACTATTGATTCTATTTATCAATTTATCAAATACTCAGTGTCTACTAAATGGCAGATTATGCCAGAAACAGAATACAGTGGTCAAAAATATAAATATCAACCCTACCCCGTAGACTTTATTTTTAGTGGGAAGAAAGAGAATAAGGCAAACAATAAAACAAATGTGTAATTGTAAACATTAAAAGTGACTAGATGTAAAGAAACAGGATTTTCTTCTTCTAAGGTTGCCAAATTGGTTGAGGGAGAGCAACTTGGGTGGAGATTGGAGAATTAGACAAGGGACTAGAGGCCATAAAGAGGAGCTCAGATGTTATTTTCAGTGCATTTAATACCTGGTTTTAATCAGAAGGTAACCTAATTTATCTATTATCTATCTATATTTCCTATCTGACTGTCTGCTATATAGAGAAGGCATTATAAAGATAATGAAAAAAATGGAGAGATTAAAAATAATGTGATGTCTTAAAATATATTTTTATTGATTTCAGAGAGGGAAGGAGAGGTACAGAGAGAGATAGAAACATCGAGTCCAAAACCTGGGCATGTGCCCTGACCAGGAATCAAACTGTGACCTCATGGTTCATAGCTCGATGCTCAACCACTGAGCCAAACCAGCAGGGACTGATGTGGTATTTTAATGATCTAAGTGTATCAGTCAGAATTCTCCAGAGAAACAGAACCAATAGGATAGATGATAGACAGATAGACTTTTCATATGTTTTTATTAATTTTGGAGAGAGGGTAGGTGGGGAAAGAGAGAGAGAAACATCAGTCAGCTGCCTCCTGAATGGGAACTGAGCCTGCCACCCAGGCATATACCACCTCCTGGGGCTGGGGAGGGTGCTTCCCCGGGTAGTTAGGCAGATTTTAAGGAATTGGTTCGTGCACTTGCGGAGACTGCCACACCTGAAATCTACATGGCAAACGACTTCAGGCAAGAGTTGAGGTTTGAGTTTCAAATATGAAATTTGTCGTGCAGCCAGAAAATTAGGAAGGATTTCTGTATTGCAGTATGGAGGCAGAATTCCTTTTCTCTAGGAACCCTCAGTTTTTACTCTTACAAACTTCAACTTGATTGAATGAGATCCACACACATTATCAAAGCTAACCTCTTTTACTTAAAGTCAACTAATTTTAAATGTTAATTACATCTATAAAGTACCTTCACAGATTAGTGTTGGACCAAACAACTGGGTAGCATAGCCTAACCAAGTTGACACATAAAATTAACCATCACCATAGATAATGTGGCTGTAAGTAAGAAGGGAGAGAAGATGAATTTGTAAAATTTCGAAGTAGAATCTACAGAACTTGGTGGTGGGTAGATGTGAGAACAAAAAAACGGGGAGACATTAAGAATTAAAGATTTATCTCCTGAGCAATGAATTTTAACTGCCGTGATGTGGACCAAATTAGTTTCTCTTTTTTCTAACAAGGGTTCTGTTGATTTCTGCTTAAATAATATGACTAACATAATCAGATTACTTTTCATAAGCATTTTAAATAGTTAAATAGGCTTGGGAAGAAATTTTGTTTGTATCTGTCTGGTTATAGTTGGCTAATCCAACTGTAGACTAAAAATTCACCTTGCCTTCTCCTTCTCATACAGAAATAATTACATGCAAATAGTAATCAGCTCTTTATATAATAATGGGAAACAGGAGGAAATATAGCCAAATATTTTTGGAAGAAATAGCTCTCAAATGTGCCAATTAAAGTGTCTCTGATATAAATGTACATATATTTTTACTGCTAATCATAGTAGGTTTGGTTTTCTAATCAAAACTTATATATGCTCCACTAGAAACTTGAGAAGATATGCTAACTCAATCAAATTTTACAGAATATCATTCAAAAGCCAATAAAATATATCATTGTCTGATATATAGTTTAAGAAGAAAGAATATGTGAACCAAATATTAAGTATTCTCTCTGAAAGTTGTTGCAAATTCCCAATTCTATCATTTTCTTAACTATGAAGTTAAATGGACAGCTTTAAAAAAAATTAAGAGTAGACATTTCTCAAAGCTGATTCATTGTGTCAGTTTTCTTTCTAAAACAGAATATCAAATGGATGAAAAGAAAAGAATTCTGGACATTGAAAAATAAGAATTAAAATATAGGAAAACAGTTTTCTAGATTATTTTCTGGAGGTTGATGAACAACTTTGTTTCATTTTATTTCATGCAATGATTGTTTTTCTATTTTATTAATATCTATATGTATAAAAGCCTAAGCAGCCAGCTGAACATCTGACTGGCTGGTACCTATGATGCTCAATGACCACCAGGGGGCAGATGCTCAACACAAGAGCTGCCTAGTGACAGCAGTTTTGCAGAGTACCCTCTCGCACTCAGGACACTTGTATTTGTATTTATGGTCCATCCAAAAAATACAGGATGATTTCCTCATATCCAGATCCTTAATCATACCTGCAAAGATGTTTTGTCCAAGTTAGGTAACTTTTATAGGTCCGAGAGATTAGGGCATGGGAATATTTTGGAAGCCCCATTCAGCCTACTAAACCAGATAATGTGAGGAATATGAATATGGATTAGACAGCAGCATTATTTCCGTAGATGGGCCAGTTATTAAGCTTTATTTTTTCAGTATCAATCCTATTCTGTATGTAATGCTGTGAACCTGGGCTGGGACCCTACAAACTACTTTCTGCTTGGCCCGCTGGCTCCCCATTGGACTCTCTCAGAGGAGGCACTAAAGGAAATCTGGAAGCCTAAAGGAGGAGGAGATTCTCTTTTTCCTGTTTGCACTTGTTCCTATTTTTGCTTCCTTTTGTGTTATTGTTGTCACTCTAGCAATGAATGCTTTTTCACCCAGGTAGTGAAAGTTCACTTTGTAGCAGCACTTAATTCTGATTTATACTTTTTCCAACATTAGCTAAACCGACCTCACAATGCTCATGAGAGACATCAGCATCAGCTGGCTAGAGCTCATCCCTCAGAGTCTGGGTCCCACTTTCACACATTTCCAACTCTGACCCCAAGGCATTAATCACAGGAGGGCAGTGACTCCTATTCAGATCTGAGTTTTGCTTTCAGAGGACACCTTCTTCAAATGTCTAAATTTTAATTATTCCAACCTTTCTATTTCCCAGCCTTAGGAATAGTAATACCTTCCAACGTAACTGTGGAATAAGGTTAAATGTAACATAGTCTAAGAAAGAAGCAGAGTTACAGTTATTCAGAGAAGTGAAAGGGTGTTTTTGTTGTTTTTGTGTTTTTTTGTCTTCTTCAGCTGGGCAGGATCCAAGCAGGCTTCATGAGGGAAGTGGTACTTCAGTAGGGTTTTCTAAATCAGTAGGTGTTGGTCTGTAAGAGATGGGAATGGGAGAATGGAAGAGCATTTCTCAAGAAAAGTTTTCTAAAAGATGTCACTTATATTTCTCAAAATATACTTAATAATATTTAACATTCTCTTGTTGAATGAAAGTCATCAAATTTGTACATTCTGTTGTCATACAACAAAGCCCTCAAAGACTAAGGAGGCATTTGCATCTATGATTAATAACTATATGTAATATGTTACTGAAAGCTAGGAAACTGAGTTCTTTCTCTGCTTTATTCCTATTTTTACCGGTTACTTCTCATTGGTGCCATTTCTTCTAGCAGCTAGAATCTGCTGGTGTCTGCCCCAGTTTTTCAGTCTTTCTCTACTTCCCATCACAAACAGTCTCTTGGGCTTTGTGACAGATTTTTTGCCCGTCCAGATGCTATTTTAAATTATTTTAATTCAACTGCTATGTTTTAGAAGCATTACCTCAGAGTAAGTAGGAATGTTACCACACATAAATAAGCTCATGCCTATCTCATCTCAGTTGCCCTTTCTGGAACAGAAGAGTACAAGTTTTACTTTTATATAGTTCAGTGGTATTCATCTTACAATGATAATCAGGGGGAAAAAAGTGTGCTGAGAGACTTTTGTGACCTAAATATAGTTAACTCACTGGGCCAATATATGTGGTTCTCTTAAGGGAACCTGCTTTATAAGTTCATAAATAAAAGGTCTGAGGACTAACATTAGCTTGTTGACACTGACTGAAAAGTGATGTGTTAACACACAAGTGAATTTTATCAGTAAGGTTGACTGAATTTGAGGCTATGAGGCCAACTATCTATCTCCCTTTCCTTCTTGTAACATATGTGGTTTATTGTGTCCACATAGTCTCTTTTCAGAGTTATAAATTATATTATTGATGGAGTCCTGATGATGAAAACCCAGCTGGAGCTTGAAGGTCAAGGCAGAAAACTGCATCCTAAATTTCTCTTTATTGATGATGTACGGTACATATAGCAGCACAAAATGTGCTGCTACAATTAAAAATCTGTCAACATTTCTAACATACACCACTATTTCAGGGTTTGGTAATGTAGTCATTTATCCTTACTCTTTCTTGAATTATGTGATGCAAGGCCTCAGCTGTGGGAGGACATCTTTAAGTTCTTTCAACAAGATTATAAAAGATTTATTTGTTTTTTCTTTCTTCTTTTAGCTACTAAAGTGCTAAACAATCAAACTTAGTGTAAGCTAGCTTTCAGCAGTGTTATAACTAAGAAATAACACCACTATGTAGGCCATATATTTTTTTGGCCCCAAATGTTTAACTCACGTGAATGTTAAAAAATAAACTGTTTTATGTTAACTTATATTTATGTTAAAAGAAAAGCTTAGAAATATTTTTAAAAAACTTTCTGGCTTCTTTCTACTCTCTTATCAGATGCCTAACATTACAGACAAACATAAATAAGTTTGACTCATTGTTGTTTTTCATAGGAAAACAAAAATAGTCTAAATAAAGTTTTAAAAAATTCAATTAGCTCTTTAATTTAGAAATAGTTTGTCATTATGTGAACTGAACTTCTAGATTGATGTTGTTTACTATTGTAGCTGCCAGCAACATGTGGCTATTAATAATCTAATATGTAGTTAGTTCAATTTGAGTTATTGAACATATAAAATATACATTAGGTTTTAAGACTTACTACAAAAAATAAAGTGAAAATTATTACATGAATAATTTTATTGATTGTTAGATTCATATTTACAACAATTACAGCATTAAGTTAAATATAGTATAATTAATTCACCTGTTTTTTTTACTTAGTGTAGTGTAGCTAAATTACATATGTGACTTGTTATAATTCTGTTGAACAGTGTCATTCTAGATGTATCCAAGGATCCTATTTTATTGTAGATGAAATAACCAATTCATCCTATTTTTCTGTAGATGAAATAACCAATTGATTTGAATTGACTCACTGCAGGATAGTCTTATCACATTTTCAAAATATTACAAGATAGTAATAAAGCCCTTAGAAAAAAGTTCCCTTCCCAAACCATGGTGGTGATGTTGTGGTTGGTGTTTAAATAGTGGATGATGAGTAAACCAGGAAAAGTTTAAAAGAAAAGTCAAATTCTGCATACCATAGGAATATATGAGGTATTAAGAAAAACAAAACTCAGAAAAATCTCAAAAATTTTAGCTGAATGTAAATGTACTCATCAATGATCTTAATAAGATAAAATGGAAGGATATTTTATTTGTCCTTGAGTAACATAAATATGTTTTCAGGTGAAGTTACTCATAGTAATAATAATATGTAGATTGTTAGTCAAATTCACCTTATAGATATTTAACTTTGGAAACAGTAATCTGGTGTTTCTGAAGTTTCACTGGCTATTTGTTTCATTATTTTATTCATTAATTCAGTTATGTGCTGATTCTGTTCTAGGCATTATTTTTGGAACTCGAAAATCAAAAGACAAAGTCATTTTTCTTTCTCCCTTTTTGGAAGATTCTTTCACATTCTTCTGGTAATCTGCAATCTTTCTTAGCCTGATTTCATTCTTAGCTCTGTAATCATGAATGAAATTGTTTTGGACATCCCATTAAAAGAATCACATGCATCTAACCCCCATGTGTTTTCATACAACAATGTCACAGTGGTCAAATGAAAAAGAACAAAGAGTCAGCATCATGGGAGACCATGTGGGCTACAAGAGGCATGCAGTGCGTGGGGCAGGACGTGACCACACATGAAGTTTTAGTGAACTATTGCAAGCCTGAAGGAGGAAGAAATTCCACCCTTTGCTCCTCTTGAGTTTCTATAGCTAGACTAATATTAAACTAGAGATAAAAACAGATGAACAGCAGAAATACCAATAATAAACAATGCTCCCAGAAATGATGAACCAGCCAGCTTTTTATACTTTTTAGACACACAAAAAAGCAATACATTTGTGAAGAATTGACAGGACAAAGACACAGGTTTAGGTGCTTATTTGTGAAGAATCTAAACAGAAAGTGGACTAGTGATACTAAAGAAATACAGAGGATTGTTTGGCCCTGGATTCCTTGGCCCTGGATTCCTTGACCCTAGTCATAAGGTTGCCTGGCTTAGCCCCCTGGAGCAAGAAGGCACCTTTCAAGGGAGAGATTTGTTATCCACATGGAAGGAGACAAAGGAAGGCTCAAAGTGTCCTTCTTGCATTGGCTGTTTGTCAAGTAACTTTTATTCAAACTCATTAATATGCCATTGTGGGATATTTTGAGGCAAACTTCCTTGGGCCCCAACAAACAAGTGCTAAAATTGAATGCTATGGTATTTTAACTGAACTAGCACAGCTGTTTCCAACACTTTTGTTCAACCCTTATTTCTTTCTGCATGTATCTTTTTCACCCTGTCTCCTGTCTAAGATACAGAGGTGACCTTTTCAAGCCTTCCTAAAACTAACCTGCTCACTTCCATTTTTGTTCTGGTTTTGTTTTGTTTTTTCTAACTCCTATCCTTGCTCCATCAACTTCCACAAATCTTCTGTCTCATATTTTACACAATTCTAATTGGTCTTGGCTGTGGCATTGACTTCTACCTTCTGCTTTAAAAAAATACTCCCAAGACATATCTTAAAACAAATTAAAAAACACCTCCCTCAACTCTTCTTCACTACCATGCCCTCCTCCATACATTTGACAACCACTGACTAAGCATTTACACGTTTTAGCTAATTAAATTAAAAATCTAAATTAGTAAGTACAATCCTATGCTGCATAATGACATTTTGGTCAATGATGGACCACATATACAACAGTGGTCCCATAAGATTATAATGACAATATCTGTGAGGCTTGGCACTAGTGTGCCTTTCACTCAGAGCACCTCAGTTTTAAGTGCACAGAGGATATCCAGTCAGCCAGCCACTGAGAGCACTATGGCCTCCCAGATATTACCCATTGGTCATCAGAGTACATTGCTGTAATTCCTTGTTGAGGACCTAAGATCCTGTAAAAGGACACAGATTCACAAGAGCTACCTTAACAAATATTAAATGTCCACTGTCATTTTAGTAAATGTTTGATGTGGTAGTATGGAGCCAGCCTTTCTGCACTTCGGAAATATTTTCAAGTTGTAATAATAAAACATCATAAGTTTTATTTCTTCTATCATTTCAGTGCCTGCAAGAGTTCTATGTGCCAGATAGAATCAATGGAACCAAAAACAAATTTTCTAGTTTAAAACAATTGAGTCCTCAGTTCTGCATCTTATGTTACATACCCTCTTTTTTTTTAATGAATACCACAAAATTCCTTAATCTGACCACTGCTCCAAAATGTAACAGTTAAAACCACATTGCCATGATAATTCCCTAAGTTCCTTTCTTTTTCCATCTTGATCTTTTATTCTGGCTGATCCTCAGACCATCTTTCACTCCCTTCTGAAAGTCATTTTTTTTGGTGATCTATGCCTTATCCAGCCAGTTTCTCCTCAATATTTCCTGTCAATTCAGCCAATAACCCTGTTCACAGAGCAGCACTGACAATTTCCATGTTCTTTTTCTGAACCTGTTGAAAGGAAGCAAGGGGAGGGCTTGAGGGACAGTGTTTATAAAGTGTACAAGAGTGTACAGTACTGTCCTAAGCCTTCACATTCCCTCATCACTCACTTTCCTACTCACTCAAAACAACCTCCAGTCCTACAAACTCCACTCATGATCAGTGCCTTATATAGATATACCATTTTTTAAAAGCCTCTTACATTGTATTTTTACTCTACCTTTCCTATGTTTAGATATTTAACTATATACCATTGTGACAGTTGTCTATGGTATTTGGTACAGTAACATGCTATATAGGTTTGTAGCCCAGGAACAATAGGGTATACCACATAGCCTAGGTGTGCAATAGACTACACCAGTGGTCGGCAAACTCATTAGTCAACAGAGCGGCGAACCGCGGCTCGTGGGCCACATGTGGTTTGCCGACCACTGGGCTACACCATCTAGGTTTGTGTCAGTGTTCTCTATTACATTCACATAATGGCAAAATTGCCTAAAGACACATTTCTCAAAACATATCCTTGTCATTAAGTGACCCATGACTAATATTTCTTGTTTCACCAGTGAGAAATGAGAGTCTCAGAGAGGTTAATGTTATTAGGCTCTAGATCATAGAGCTAGGAAGAGGTATTGATAGGTCAAGAAGCTTAACATTGTGGGACAGAGCATAGATTGTAGGCTGAGATTGATATTATTTTGATACTGGCCATTTATTATTTCCTTCATATCCTTCCATTTCTTTTTATTGTTGTAATTCATTTATAAGTGTAATTTATATATTTTTAAACTTCCCTTCTTTAAATTAGTTTCCCCCCTCAGTAGAGCAAAGGTCACAGTGGGCCCTGTGCAGCTTTAAGCATAAACTTAGGTATCCAGATGAACCTCACACAATACAATCAAGTAGGATGATTGAAGGCATAATTAAAATTTCTGTAAAGAAAATCGTATTTTGATAAAGCAAGTACAATAAGAATTAAATTTGGGGATTACTTTTAAAATGGAAAGAAGTGTGTGGTGATTTGAGAATAGATATCAAAACCGGCTTCTATGGATATATATGTTCCACAGCCTGTACGTTCAGTAGTCTCCCTTATCCATGGGACATACTGTTGGCATCAATTCAACATCAACAGCAATTCCCAATTTGGAGTGCAGTGAAAAAGGAAACTTTATTCAATTCAAAACAACTCAATGGTGATATATTGTGGCTGTAAAAATAGCACAACTGTGAGGCAGCCCAGGCACCAGGTAACCCTGGGACCAGACCCTTCTCTGCTCCTCGATGGTCTGCTCTGCTTGGTGCTGGTCGGCTTTGCCCTGTGCTGTCTCTATTCTAGTCTGTTCTGTTCTGTGCCAGTCAGCTCTGGTCTGGTCCACTTTGCTCTAGTGAAACGGCTTTGATGTTTTAGTTGAGCTGGGGAAAGGCAGTCTTTGTTCTTCCCTGGAAAGGGACAGTGTACTCTCAGAGCCAGAGAGGAGCTGGCTTATATAGATTAAAGTTCCCATTCCTGGTCTTTGATTGGTCTGCCTTCATACAAATGAGGACTCCAAATTCTTGCAGTTTGATTGTTCCAAAGGGCACTTTCCTGATTGGTCAGAACAGAGCCACTCTGATTGGTGGATGATGATGTTGGTGGTGCTATAGTTGCACAGCTCTAGTTGAATGGGGAAAGCCTCAGTTTTATTAGTTGAAATAAGACTTCAGGAACTCCTTTATAAGGGCTAGCTCAGATGGCAGGACTAGTGCAGGCAGGCAGTTTACTGCAGAGGCAGGTAGTTCAGTGCAGGCTTCTCCATGAAGTGCAGTTGGCATAAGAAGTCCCTGTGTAGCAATGGCTGCTAGGCTCTGATTTTTAAAAAATTTGAACCCAGTTAGCCACCAGGAGCCCTTTTTATGAGGTACCTTCTACCTCAGTGTCTGCAATATGTTTTAAGACCCAGTGGATACCTAAAACCATAATTAGTATGGAACTCCATCTATATGATGTTTTTTTCTATACATGCATAGTTATGATAAAGTTTAATTCATAATGCAAGCTCAGTAATATTGCTCACAATAACTATTGATCAAATAGGATATTTATAATATAATACTGTAATAAAAACTATGTGAATGGCTCTGGGCCCATTATTAAGTAAAATAAATGTTACTTGAACACTAGAACTGTGATACCATAACTGTTTATCTGATAAATTGATGGCTGCTAAGTGACTAATAGGAGGGTAGTGTACACAGTGTGGGTACTCTGGCCAAAAGGGTGATTCATGTTCTGGGCAGGACAGCAGGATAGTGGGAGATTTTATTATGCTATACAGAATGGTACATGGTTTAAAACATAAGTTGTTTATTTTTTCTGGATTTTTCCATTTAATATTCTTGGACCTAGTTAACCACAGGCAAGTGAACGTGCAGGCAGTGAAACTGCCAATAAGGGGGGGGGGGGCTACTATAATGAAGGGTTTCTATCTTGACCACAAAATAAAATAATTAGCCCTCATTTCTTAGAACACAATGTATTTGTGTAGTTTGCACTGTCTTTTATTCTTATCAATTTGTATTACTAATAAATGTAGTATTTTATACTATAATAAGCAGCTTACTGCTCAGTTACATGATTTAGAAGGAGAACATTAGACATTTTCTTTCATAGTCCAGTGTGAATCTTTCTTTCTCTCTCTCTCTCTTTCCCTATCTCTCTCTCTCTCTCAGTTTTATTAGTTTATATATAATTATATATGTACATATATATGATTATGTACATAACATTTATTCATACACACAAGTGATAAATACATAAATAGCAAGAATGAAAAACAAATGGTTCCGAAATACCAACAGAGGTAATTTTCTCTGAGCTGATGTTTTATGTGTTAGTAAACCACAGGAGGGCAAAGCTGGTATGTTTTATCTTCAAAGTCTTCATTTATTCACAGCTGTTCAATAGTAAAATAGCAATTGTTATCACTGTTCCTCATCTCCATTTGAAAAGTAAATAGCAATTTTCAAATTCATTGGAAATAAGAAGCAAAGTTTGCCTGGTTATATAGGGGTTGGCAGAGGTTCAATGAAGTCTTTGTAAATAATGTATTATGTCAAATTTTTGCAAAATTAAGACTAGACAGCATAGACCCAAAGACATAGAAACATGAACAGACTCTTGAAACTCAGAGGGAAAGCAAGGGGGGGTTGGGTGGGAGGAGATCAACCAATGAACTTGTATGCATATATGCATAATCCAAGGACACAGACAATTGGGTGGTGAGGGCCTAGGCAGGCAGGGGACAGGAAAAAGGAGGACCTATGCAATACTTTTTACAATAAAGATTAAAAATAGAAACAGTAGACATCATTAAAAATGTTTCATGATGAGTATATCTGTATCACAGTTATTTGATTTATTTTAGTGATTAAATTATCATTATTTCTTCTCTTTCCTTTTTATGTATTTGCTGGTCTTTGGGTTCATGTGTTCAATTATCTTCATTGTTTTTTAGATGCCTGAGTCTAGTGTTGAAGCTAATTACTGACTGCAAGATTCTTTTATTTAAAATATGTTATGTGAATTTTATAGTCAATACCAATTTTTAAAGGATGAAATATCTGAAAATTCATTTAAAAATGAAAGCCTAAATAAATTGAATATTTTGTTATTTGATTCTATATCCTCCTACCTTCCAGTTATTCTCAAATTAGCAGAAATCAAATTAGCACAAATATATACATATTTTTAATATATAAATTATTTCAATTTGATTTTTTTATTTTATTGGAAAAATGTAAATCTCTATTATAGCTTAATGTTAATCTTGCAGTCATTAGTATTAATAACTATTGCAAATAAATCATAAAGATATTTTTGGAAAAATATTTATATCTCACATCTACACTAATAAAAGAGAAAAATGCTAATTGACTGTACCTCCACTATGCCCACAGCCAATCAGGAATGATATACAAATTAAGCCAACAAAGATGGAGGGTAAATTTGCATATGCAGGAGGGGCGGGCTACGCTTGACACCCACGGGGTCTAGGGTGCCATCAGGTGACCAGGTAGGCCAGATGAGCAGTGCCTGATGCCGCCTGCTGGGTCAAGGCCACGATAGGTAACCGGGTGGGGGAGGAGAAAGGGGAGGTGCATGATGCCGCTCGCGGTGTCCAGGCCGCCATCAGGGTCAGGCAGGCCTGGCGGGCTGTGCCTGACACTGCTGCGGGGTCCAGGCTGCCATCAGGGACCTGGGTAGGCGAGGTGGCCAGGGTCCCTGGGATCACTGTCTGCCCCCAGGCCACCTGTGGACACCGGTGGAGCAGGCTGGGGTTGAACATTTTAATGAAAATGGGATGCCTGTGCCCCAGCCCACCATGCCCCAACCCTGGCGAGGAGAGGGCAGAGGGGAGTTAGCAGGCACCAGGGCTTGGAAGGGACTGGGAACAACCTGCAGGCATGCTATGAAGAAGAGGTGCTGAACCATGATGAGGCAGAGGGCTGGCTGATGGAGGTACGCAAAGGTGCAGACGAGGCGGCTCTCGCTGGTGCTGAGCTTAAAAAGCGCATAGACAGCCTGATGGACTAAATCGCCTTTCTGAAGAAGGTGCATGAAGAGGAGATTGCCAAACTGCAGGTGCAGATCCAGTAGACTCAGATCTCCATGGAGATGGACATGTTCTCCAAATCCAACCTCTCTGTCCCACTCAAGGACATATGCTGGCAGTACAAGAAGCTGGCTGCCAAGAACATGCAGAATGCAGAAGAATGGTACAAGAGCTGCTTCACCATGCTGACTGAGAGCACTGCCAAGAACACCTACGGGGTGCGCGCTGCCAAGGAGGAGGTATCTGAAAGCCGCCACCTGCTCAAGGCCAAGACCCTAGAGATCGAAGCATGCCGGGGCATGAACTAAGCTCTGGGAAAGCAGCTGCGAGAGCTGGAGGATAAGCAGAACTCCCATGTTAGTGATATGCAGGACACAAACAACAATTTAGAAAATGAGTTGAGAACTACAAAGAATGAAATGGCATGATACTTAAAAGAATGCCAGGACCTCCTCAGTGTGGCTTTGGACATTGACAATGCAGCTTACAGGAAACTCTTGGAAGGTGAGGAGACCCAGCTCAGTTTCACCAGCATGGGAAGCATAGCCAGTGGCTACTCCCAGAGTTCCCAGATCTTTGGTCGATCTCCTTTAGGTGGTTTATAGACCAGCTCCTACTTGATGTCCACTCGCTCCTTCCCTTCTTAATACACCAGCTACGTCCAGGAGGAGCAGATTGAGGTGAAGGAGACCATTGAGGCTGCAAAAGCCGAGGAAGCTAAGGATGAACCCCCTCTGAAGGAGAAGCTGAAGAGGAGAAGGAGAAGGAAGTGGCTGATGAAGAGGAAGGAGAGGAAGAGGAAGAAGGTGCCAAGGAAGAATTTGAGGGTGCAAAGGAGGAAGAAGAAGGAGGTGAAGGTGAAAAAGAAGATGCCCAAGAAGCTGAGGATGAGAAGAAAGATGAAGGTGCTGGGGAGGAGCAAGCAACCAAGAAAAGAGTGAGCCCCTCTTTTCTTAATTATTTCAGGAATAATCCTCCTGAAACCAGGTCAACCCTGTCACCAACCAAGCAGTTGAGTTCCCGATACTATATGAATTAAGAAGTCAATATATGTAACATTCTGAGGTGACTCAGGTTGGTCATTAAATGCTGTGCTATGACTTTTCTCCTTATGCAGAGTATCTGTTTGCTTGCAGAGTGGCTTCCTGGCTTGCTGCCAGCCTGTGCATGGTCCACGCTTATGAGTTCAGGATCTATGACAACGTGAATAGTTCAGATGTTCACAATAAAAACACATGAATACATGAATTCACTGATGTTAAACTTCATGGAAAAATAGTCCTTTGAATCTTTGGTGGTTAGAAATTAAAGACCTCAAATCATGTGCAATAAACAGTAAATAAAGTTACACTGAATGACAAAAACAAAAACAAACAAATAAACAAACAAACAAACAAAAAAACATTAGAGGCCAGGAAACGTTCAAAGAACTGGGGAACCATTCCCAAATCAGGAAGGGAAGTCACAGGGTGTATATTATTGCTATGAATACAGTATTTCCTACTACTTACAACATATATAATGTAATGTATTAGATGCCTTCCTATCGCATGATGTATTCTCATAGAGTAATACTGGTACATATGTTATAGTTATGGCAGTATGTCAGATCCTATCTATATTAATAAAAAGGTAATATGCTAATTAGACCATGAGATCTTCCAGAAGTCCTTCCAGACAAAGCCATGGGGCCAAGGCAGAGGTGGTTAAGGGTGATCAGGCCAGGAGGGGAAGGCAGTTGGGGGTGATCAGTCCAGGAAGGGAGGGCAGTTGGGGATGATCAGGCTGGCAGGGGGGGCAGTTAGGGGCAATCAGGCCAGTAGGCAGAGTGGTTAGGAGTTATCAAGCAGGCAGGCAGGTGAGCAGTTAGGAGCCATCACTCTCAGATTGCAAGGGGGTTGTACAACTGCCAGTTTAAGCCCGATCCCACAGGGGTCTCAGATTGGAGAGGATGCAGGCCGGGCTGAGAGACACCTCACCCCATGCACTAATTTCGTGTACTGGGCCACTAGTAATTATATAAAGGTGAAGAATTGTCTAATGTAATAAAGGAGAATAAAATAATATAACATTACATAGTTTTCTATAATGTCACTTCAAATCTTTATCAGTATATCACTTTTGAGTTTCTTCACATTTTAGATAAATGATTTTCACCATCTTCTGAGGAAAGGAAGATAAAACAAAATTATTTGAAATGTGTTCTCCATCTTGGAGTCCTTTAAGAAAAAAGAAATGCTATAACTTTAACTTCAGGGTTTGGTTTTATTTATGAGATGTTAGCCACATACACAGAAAACAAGAGCTCTGAAATGACTCTTCATTTAATGTGAAACTCAAAATTCTCTTTTGAACTAAGACTGCTTTTTTAATTCTTTTGTATCCCATGTGTATTTTTAATCAATACTTTAGGAAGGAGCTTCCATGATAATTGCATTTTCTTGATTTCTATCAACTTCTTCCTAGTTTTTCTAGATAAAATTAATGTAGTCATTACCGTGTGCTTTCTTCTATTTCTACCCAACTACAAACCTGTTTCCTGTTTCTATAAGTTTTTTTTGACATTCCACTTATAAGTCAGATCATTTAGTGTATGCACTTTCAATAAATTTACTTATTCATAAGTGAGATGTGATTAGTTTAACCAAATCATACTTTCTTTGAATTGGGTAACTCAGGATTCTGTTCAACCCTCTGTCACTCATGGCTTAGGGGGAGAATTAATGTATTTTCATTTAGAATTACCAAAGCAAAGAATTGACATTTCCACTATTTGCTTGCAATATGGACTTCAAAAATATTCAATTTATTTAAACTAAAAAAATATATTAGCCTCTTTCTCTCACGCCCTGTCCCTTGACTCTTGCAACCATCAATCTGTTCTCTGTGTCTAAGACATTGTAATTTTTGTGTGTTTTTTTTACAGTATACATATAAGGAAAAATAATACAGTATTTGTCTTTTTCTGGCAGACTTATTTCATGTAGCGTAATACCCTTTAAGTTCATCCATGTTGTTTCAAATGGCAAGATTTCATTCTTATGGCTAAATATTTGGTTATATTTGTGGAATTTAACAATATATAAGATAAATGTAATATAAACAACATAACATATTTCATAAATAATATACAATATTTCACATATGTGTGATATATATGTCACAACTTAATTTGTTAGTTCTAATAATTTTTAATGTAGTCTTTAATGTTTTATAAGTGTAATGTTATGTAATCTGCAAATAGTGACAGCTTTATTTCTTCCTTCCCAATTTGAATGCCTTTTTTTTTTTCCTTCTTACCCAATTGTCTGGTTAGGATTCCAATATTAGGTTGCATAAAAGTGTCCAGCGTCAACAACTTGTCATGCTCATAATCTTAGAGAAAACACTTCAGTCTTCCACCATTATGTTAGCTGTGGCCTTTTCTCGTTGCCTCTACTATGTTGAGGTACGTTCACTCAGTACACACTTTTTTGAGAGTTTTTATCATAAACGGATATTGAATTTTGTCAAATGCTTGTTCTGCATTTTGTTTACAATCAACTTCAATATAATCAATAGAAATTTGCCTACATAGTACGTATATTTGGAAAAAATTAATAGGACTTCAAAATAATGAGATGATTTTAGTTTTTTAATTTGCATAGTAAATTGTATATGGATCCATTGTTTACAGATATAAACCACAGCATTTTATTTCTTTGTGCTGGCAAAGGCAGTTATAGATAGAAATGCTCCAAAGAGTTCTGAGAGTATTTGCCCAGCTGAGAGAACAGCATGAGAGTGTTCCCTTAAAATATTATTCTTGTCTCATTTTCAAGGTAAATATTTAGTAAGTTAACATATGAAACAATTCTATAAAATGTGAAAGGTATTTTTTTTAGTTTTGAGAGTAATTTAACATTAAAACATTACTCTATTAAATAACTTTAACCTTTAAGATCAATGTTCATAGCTTCAATAGGTCAATCACTCTACTTTGTACTGATGTTTTCTTCTAGCTAAAATTAAACAAACATTATAATGTTCTGTTGCTCTTGAAGTTTTCAAATTATCCTGAATAATACACTTGCTATTCAAGAGAAATCATGCAGTTTTTACTTCAATGCAATCATTTTAAAATGTCAATTATATGTATTACCTAAATTCTTCTGGTGAAAAAAATACCTATAGTTATTAAGGTATATGTCGTTAATAACTATAAATTCAACAAGTAATGTATATGTAGATACATTTTATTGAAAATAGCATAAAACCCTACTCAAATTAGCTTAAAGAGTGAAATAGTTTGACACATAATTGAGTCAGGAAGAACAGATTTTCAATTGTTTGATTCAGCGTCTCTATGAAATGACTAAACAATACATTTATATATTTTTTTGTTTCTCTGCTTTACCTTCTATGAAGGCTGTATTTTTCTTCTGTTTGAATTTAAAGATTTTATATCCATACCCTTAGTATTATAAAGGAGGAAATGGATTACCTTTCTGGCTGTCTCAGAAAAACAAGAAACTACTGCATTTAGAATCCTACAGAAAGTCTCTCTCCAAACTTCATTTCTGAGATTTGGTCTTACACACATTGCTGAAATAATCCATTTGGTTAAAGAATTACCTATGCTGACTTATTTAAGACTGTGTTTTCTGAATCAATATTATGGCAATTGGAATCAGAGGAACCAGGTTATCCCTTAGGATCTACCCTTGGAGCTTTACCCACAAACCATCCCACATATGGTAAATACTGCATAGAATATTTATAGGGTTTGCACTATATGCCCATAAAGAGTATATGAAATAGAGGGACAAGATACACAAAGACATTTATTACAAAGCAGTGTTTCTAACTAATATATACATAGAATAATAGGTATATAATCTAATATAGACATAGGCTAAAGTGAAAACTCTTATAAAATATAAAAATAAATAATTGCATACTAGATAGTATTCTAAATGCATTATATGGGCATTACATTAAAATAACATTTTAATTTATTCATTATGTGTTTGGCTTTCAACATAAACTAAACTTTTCTTTTCTGTCCCTGAGCACCTAACACAGTGACTTCCTTATATTAGATTATTAATAAGAACTGTTATAATAAAGTAAAAAAATTCAATATTGGCTCAATTACTCACTTGGTTTAAATAGACACAGCCTAAATTATAAACTTTTGACTTTGGAGTGAACTTTTCAAAACAAATAACTCACATCCTTTTCATCAGTGGAATCAGAAAATAAATGAAGAAAAAAAAAGCTGAATTACTTATTTTGTTTCATTTTGTGTCCTCAGCACTGCTGTTTACTAAAGGTAATGAAGATAAGGAAAGAATAAAGAAGAAACGTCAAATGCAAATATTTGGTACATAGATTAAAGGATATTATGTTAATTGCCAAGTGACTAGAGCATTCAAATGAAGTTGTCCTTGGAAGGAGACAGATCTTACTTGCTGATGAGCATAATCTGAAATACTAAAGAAAAGGAGTTCCTAATAAGTTAAAGAAAAAAAGTTATCTAGATAATGAGATTTAGGTCACACAGGTAATTAGAGATAAAATAAAATAAAAAAAAACAGCAGTGATGAAATGAAAATAAAAACAAGAAAATAATTATATGAGGGTGAATAAGACGTGGTCAAATGTATTACCATCTTCTCCAAATTCTGGAAGGTGCTAAAGATTGAGTTAATCTTTGTCTGATTTCTATGTCCTTTTTTTATATAATTGACAGTTTTGAGTGCAGAAATAGAAATTTTCTTTGTTGATAAATCATTCAGCACTGTACCATTCAAGAAGTCTATGCTTCAAATGTTGTCTGAAGAGATATTCTCTTTCTCAAAAACTTTCTCTTGAGAAACAATTGTAGTTTTGAGACATTGACTATAGAATATAGTTGGTTACTGTTCTCTGCTATATTTTATATGTAATCTTAACAGAAGCAGACAGAATCATTTTTGTTCATTTCTTGAACTGTACTTCAACAATTGATCCACGTTTTGTTTTTTTAAAAAAAGTATGATGCTGTGATGGTTAACTTATTTTTTTGTTTAGTGAAAAAAAAATCCCCAAAAAGCAGATTTTAAAACTTCTAATGAATCAACACAGATATCCTAACTTTGCAATGCATACCTCATGTAGACTATTTGGCACAATTTTCCAAAAGTGTCTTCTGAATTTAGCCAGTCATTTAAAGAACTGTTAAACGCTCATCATATACTGTGCTCTAACAATGGTATCAATAAAGAATAGAGAACAGATGCCTACAGCAACATAGGTCCTTCCTCTCCCACAGGGAAGAAAAACAACTACCAAATTGTATCAATTATCTATAGTTACATTGAAAATCATCCCAAAATGTAGTGGTTTAAAACAACTATATATTTTGTCCATAATTCTTTAATATGGCCATCTAGGCTGAATTCCCTTGGGCAATTCCGGTCCAATGGATATCTCTTGGCTGCCTTTATGTCTGTAACCAGTGCCTCTTGCTAGGACAGGAAGGCCTCATCAGAACAGCTCCTCTCTGCTCCTTGTGTTCTCTCTTTTTCTAGCACGCTAGTCCAGGATTGTTTACATAGTGCCTGGGTAGGATCCCAGAGAGAGAGAGGAAATATCAAAGACCTTTTGAGTCATAGACTCACCACATATGCCTCATTCTATTGGTCAAAGCAAATATTAAGGTCAAACCAGATTCAAGAGGTAGGGAAATACACCCCACCTCTTGACAAAAAGATCTGCAAAGTCACATTTTGAAGTGGCCCACATACAGGAAGGAGAGACATTATACCCATCATTGCAAACAATCTACCACAAGTGTATTTCTGCCTAGGTTGTCTGCGTAGTGAGTTTACGGCTTGACCATATCAACAAATAGTCTTAATTCTCATTTTGCATTTGCTAGTATAGACCAAATTCAAATTTGCGCTATACAGAGTATAGTCATGTCTTTTGTGAATTCTCATGGACATAGTATCAAATAATATTTTCTAATGTTGATATAAATACAGTAATCCACTATTACCTATAAGGTACAGTTAGTATAATCCCTGCAAAGAGTTAGCAACAATTGCAAGAAATTGAGTTGGCCTTTTCTCTCTGCATTCAGCATATATATCCAGTCAGTTTGGAAGTGATTTTATTTAGGAGTTTCTCAAGATGGGATATAATGAACGTTTATTCAAGTTTAGGTTGGGTGGCATCCTGTGCCCATATACGAATATAAGAAAAGACATTTGAAAGAGGCTGTCATTTCCATCATTAATTTGTTAATTTACATTCAAGGAAATGACTCATGAAGACTTTAGATACCTTTATTTCAAAATTCACTTTCTTCAGTTTCCTTTTGCATTGCTGAGTGGAAAAGATTTGTCAGTTGAGTAAAGATGCTTCATCTCCTTCACTGATGCTGCCGGAGTTATTAATTAGATTTCTGAATTTGGTGCTGCTCTTTCCTGGTCACCGTGATGTGTCATTGAAACAGACCCATTAAAATGAGTGATGTGTGTTGTAATTTCATTAGTGTCATCAATAATGTATTACACTTTCCTTTTAGTAGTCTCTTTGTGTTGTGTGTGGGTCAGGATGACTGTATATGAATTACATTTATAAGATTCAAATTGTTACAGATGAGGGAAGATAGGCATGAGGGTGGAATTAATGTTATTTTAAACAGGATAACTACTAAAATGATTTCAATTAAATAATATTTTAATTAGGTCTGATGTCTCTACACACCATACTGAGATACATGTTGTGTGCATGCAAATAGGATGGTGATTTATTGATTAAATAACACAGCCCATTCTTTCTTCAAGGAAACTTTTCTGAATTGGACTAAAGCAGATATGTATAAGACAAGGAGTGTTCACTCAGGAGTATAATTCTTGTGGTTGGAAAGGACAGACATTTAACATGGAAACTCTTCAAATGTATTTTTTCTCTTGTCACTTTTTTTTTCCTTCTAGATATGTGCCTTTTGACTATTTAATCTGAAACATATGGGTCCATAAATGAGAAACAGAGACATGTTTGGGACTCTGATATAGTATATTGTATATTGTTGAAATCTTACCTGCATTTAAGTGAGACTTAATTTTGGTGACATTACATGTAAATACAAAGAATTTTGGCTTAGAAACTTTCACTGGAAGCATTTATCTAACTAAAATATTTTCAAGGACAGCAAGTCTTTGCATATCAAAAAATTGCACACTGGTAGTCTTGCTTCTCAGGAATGATTCTTGAGTAAATTTCTCAGAACTAAGAAATATATAGGAATAAATGTGATTAAATACTAAAACATGGCTGGGTTTTCTTTTTTCTTCTCCGATTCAAACACTAAAATTAAAGTAATGTGAAGGTACTTTTTTGGAAAAGGGCTTCAATGCAGAAATCTATTTTATATAAGCAGTAAGCTGAGTGGGTTTTAGTACACAGTGAGAAATAGGAAAAGATGAGCTTCTGAAAATCAGTAGGAGAAAGTATCTTTCTCATAAAAATTTAAAGAAGATACCTTTGGTATCTTCAATTTATTTTAAGGTAAAGCAATCTATAAAGGTGAAAAGCTTCTATTATAATAAAGATCAACTAACTCCAGTTATATCAGCAGCTACCCAAAATGAAAGTTTTTTTCTTATGATGAAAAACTCTGTTGTTGTTGGTTTTTTCCACTAAAATATCAGTATCTGTAGTTTTATGCTGATTTGTATCCAGTTTGGGTAGAAATGGATATGAGTATTTACCTTACATAATAGCTTGCGCAGCCTATTACTTGATGCATGTAGCATATGGAAAATGTATTTAGCTCCTTGTAGAATTTCACAAGCCAAAAAAAGGATTCATTTCTATTTACATGGTCTGTTTACAGTCATTTTAAAAATATGTTACGGTGTTGCTTCCTAGTTAGAAAAAGCAAATATTGGCACATTACAGACTCCATTACATTGGTCTTTAGGAAATATATGTATTGCCTTCCAGTTAATAAAAAAATCAACAATAATCACACTTCTTGTGCTTTCAACCTAAACATTCTCTTTAGGTATATTTTCATTCCTCCACATTATCTCTCTTCTAGATATTTTACAGTAGTATGGTTGAACATTTTCATACTATATTAGAGCCTGTGCTCAGGTTTAAATGAATTGTCATGGAAGGATTAATCCTGCAACCTTTATAAGCATATTTTATTAATATCACCTTATCCTTAAATAGAATATTAATAATATTAATGGTATTTAACATTAAATAACCATAAAATGTTAGGTAGAAATGTGTTTCATGCCAGTGGGTTCTGAAAATGTACAGAAGTCACTGTAACAGCATGATAATCATTAAACATGCTCTATATAATATATTAATTGCACTAGTACAATTCATTTAGGGACATTTCTGGATAACAAATGTGATAGTATTTTTGACTATCAGCATGCTGAGCCCTCAAAGAATGGAAGTATTTGGTAGAGCTTTTGAAAATATATATTACATTCATAATTTCTGACAATATATTTTCTACAAAATGATTTACAATTGAACATGGATAAAGGGGAGATAATTTAAAATATAAATATTATGAAAACTGATTATATATAGTTATTATTCTAATTTATTTTTATTAGTAAATCAGTATAAAATATATTAGTATAATAACTATGCTAAGGAGTCCTTGTTAAAAGATTAAATAACTGAAACACATTTTAAACTTTTTTTTAATAAATATTTATTGTTCAGATTATTACAGTTGTTCCTCTTTTTTCCACCCATAACTCCCCTCCACCCGGTTCCCACCCCACCCGCTGCCCTTATCCCCCACCACTGTCCTCATCCATAGGTGTATGATTTTTGTCCAGTCTCTTCCCACACCCCCACACCCCTCTACCCCCGAGAATTGTCAGTCCACTCCCTTTCTATGCCCCTGATTCTATTATATTCACCAGTTTATTCTGTTCATCAGATTTTTTTATTCACTTTATTTTTAGATTTACTTGTTGATAGATATGTATTTGTTGTAAATAATTTCATCTTTACCTTTTTCTTCTTCTTCCTCTTCTTAAAAAATACCTTGCAGCATTTCATATAATACTGGTTTGGCGGTGATGAACTGCTTTAGCTTTTTCTTATTTGTGAAGCTCTTTATCTGACCTTCAATTCTGAATGATAGCTTTGCTGGGTAAAGTAAACTTGGTTGTAGGTTCTTGCTATTCATCACTTTGAATATTTCTTGCCATTCCTGTCTGGCCTGCATAGTTTCTGTTGAGAAATCAGCTGGAAATCATATGGATACTCCCTTGTAAGTAACTAACTGTTTTTCTTTTGCTGCTTTTAATATTCTCTCTTTGTCTTTTGCCCTTGGCATTTTAATTATGATGTATCTCCGTGTAATCCTCTTTGGATTCCTTTTGCTTGGAGTTCTCTGTGCTTCCTGGACTTGTAAGTCTATTTCTTTCACCAGGTGGGGGAAGTTTTCTGTCATTATTTCTTCAAATAGGTTTTTAATATCTTGCTCTTTCTCTTCTTCTGGCACCCCCATAATTCGGATGTTGGTACGCTTGAAGTTGTCCCAGAGGCTCCTTATACTATCTTCATATTTTGGGATTCTTTTTTCTTTTTGCTTTTCCGGTTGGGTGTTTTTTGCTTCTTTGTATTTCAAATCTTTGACTTGATTCTTGCGATTCTCTAGTCTGTTGTTGGATCTCTGTATATTATTCTTTATTTCGGTCAGTGTATGCTTAATTTCTAGTTGGTTCTTTTTCATATACTCCAGGGTCTCACTAATTTTATTGGCCTTTTCTAGAAAATTCTTGAAAAACCTTATAACCGTGGTTTGGAACTCTATATCCAGTAGTTTGCTTTCCTCCATTTCTTTCATTTGTGACCTGTTTCTTTGTCTCCTCATTTTGGCTGCTTCCCTTTGTTGATAAAGTGGCTTTTTGTGCTAGGTGTTCTATAGGGCCCAGTGGCTCAGCCTCCCTAGTTACCTGAGGTGGACACACTCTTGGGGCACCCCTTTGTGGGCTGTGTGCACAGTCTTGTTGTAGTTAAGCCTTGGTTGTTGTTGGTATCACTGGGAGGACTTGACCTCCATGCCAATTGGCTGTGAAGCTCAGCTGTGTCTATGCTGGGAGAACTTCTGTGCTGGAGACACCCTTATGGGGCAAGACTTGCTTCAGTGGGGCTTTGGTGCTCACTGAATCTGCCCCCTGAGTGTGTCCCTTATGTATCTGAGGAGTTGTAATCTGGATGTCCCCCTCTGACCACTGGCTACACTGGCTCTTGGATCTCCAAGGAGGTGCTAATTTAGCCTCTGCCTAAAGCCACCCAGCAGAAGCTACGGAGAGATCTGCAGATTCCTCTTCTTTGTTTGGGTTTTGGAATTGCCCAGATGAGGTCCAGCTGTGAAGCAATGCAAGCTGCTGTGGGGCCTTGGGCCTTCTTTTGGACATTCTGGGTCTCTCTGGCCCAGCTGCAGTTTGTTAGGTAATTTTAGATTACAAAGGGCCAGGCCATTAATATGCAAAAGCTTCTGTACACAGCTTGGTTGGGGCAGGGTCTCAGGGAATCAACAAGGTGAAGCAAACAGCTATGGCTGACCCTCAGCCCGCCCTTAGAGGCCCTGGGTCTCAGTGTCCCGTGGTAATCGCTGCAAGCACCTCTGGGAGAAAGCTGCACTCGAGTTCCGCCCAATGCCAGACAGTCCAGTTTCTCCTCATATGGGTCTGAGTCCCCAGAGTCTTGCCCAGAACTGGAGTTCAGATCAGTCAGGGGCTTGTTTCTCCCTCCCGATTGAGAAAGACAACCACATACTCAGTTGCCAGCCCTTTCCATGCCCGCACCTCCATACCTCTGCACTTTACTTCCGCACCTCCTCTGAGTCTCATTGTGCTTTTCTCTTTCCTTCTAGTTGTAGAATTTCCACTCAGCCAGCCTTCCCATGGTTCTGGATGATGTCTGTTTTATCTTTTAGTTGTAGTTTTGAAGTGGTTGTGCAAGGCAGCAATTTCAATTGTTTACCTATGCCGCCATCTTGGTTTTTCCCCCATTTTAAACTTTTTATTCTTGAAATACCTTAACTTTTTGTGTTACTGTATATATTTGTTTAATTGTTTATATATTTTATTGAATTTATTAGGGTTACATTGGTTAAAAAATTGGTTTCAAGTCTATAATTCTGTAATACATCACCCGTACATATTGTATTGTTTGTTCATCACCCATAGTCTTGGCCCCTTCCATCACTATTTATACCCCCTTTACCCTCTTGTGCCTGCCCCCAATCCCCTTCCCTCTGATTATTAAATGCTGATGTCTGTGTCTGAGTTGTAGGGCATTGTTTTGTTTAATCCCTTCACTTATTTCACCCAGCCTCCCAAACCCTCTCCCATCTAACAGCTCTCAGTCTGTTCTCTGTATCTATGAGTCAGTTTCTATTTTGTTTTGTTCATTAGATTCCACATATAAATGAAATCATATGGTATTTGTCTTTCTCTGACTGGCTTTTTTCAGTTAGCATAATACCTTATAGGTTCATCCATGCTGTCTTAAATAGTAAGATTGTTCTTCCTTTTTATGGCTGAATAGTATCCCATTGTATAAATGTTCCACAGTTTTTCTATCTACTCATCCACTGAAGGGCACTTGGACTGCTTCCAAATCTTAGCTATAATAAATAGTTCTGCAATAAAAATAGGGGTAGATATATTCTTTAGAATCCGTGTTTTAGGTATTTTCACATATATTCTGAGAAGTGGAATCACTATCATCTTAAGGCAGTTCCATTTTTCATTTTTTGAGGAAACTCCACACTGTTTTTCACAGTGGCTACACCAGTCACTCTAACATTCCCACCAATAGTGAACAAGGTTTTCCTTTTCTCCACATACTGGCCAACACTTGCTGTTTGTTGATTTATTGATGATAAGCATTCGGACAGCTGTGAGGTGATACCTTATTATGGTTTTAATTTGCATTTCTCTGATGATTAGTGACATCGAGCATCTTTCATATGTTTACTGGCCATCTATACATCCCCTTTAGAGAGGTGTTTATTCAGGTCCTTTGCCCATTTTTTTTTTAAATTGGATTGTTTGGTTCTTTGTGGTGTTGAGTTGCATAAATTCTTTATAAATTTTGGATATTAATAAATAATTAATTACAAGGTATATCATTAGCAAATATATTCACCCATTCAGTGGATTGTCTTTTCATTTTGTGGATGATTTACTGTGCTGTGCAAAAACTTCTTAGTTTGATCTAGTCCAATTTGTTTATTTTTCCTTTTGTTTCCCTTGCCTGAGGAGATGTATCAGAAAAAAAAAAAAGAGAAATGTCTGAGATTTGACTGCCAATGTTTTCTTCTAAGATTTTTATAGTTTTGAGTCTTTCATTAAAGTCTTTAAAATAGCATATTGAATTCTATCACCCAATTTCAACTATTACCTAGTGGTCAATCTTGTTCTGCCTATACTGTCCATAACTCCACCCTTTTTTTCATCTAAAATATTTTGAAGCAAATCCAAAACACGATAACCTTTCATTTGCAAACATCACTGTATGTATTTCTAAAAGATAAGGGCACTTTTAATAAACATATTGATACCATCATCGCACCGAAAATACAAACAATTCCTTAGTATTAACAAATCTTTAGCATTCAATTTCACATTACTATTCATTTTTTAGTTTGTTTGACTAAAGACCTGCTTTGTCACTGGTTGACATGTTTATTTTAGTCTAAAGCAATAGTTCTCAATCACGGGGGAAGTTGAGCCTATAATGGATACTTTTAGCAGTCTAGGAACATTTATGATTTTAACAATTGCTGTGGATTAAAATTTTGTGTTTTCCCAAAATGTGATGATGTTTGAAGGTGGGGCCTTTGGGTGGTAATTAGGTTAGGTTAGATTATACTTGTGGGGCCCTCGTGATGGGATGAATGCCCTTATAAAAAGAGAAGACAGAGGGATCTCTCTTTGTATGCACCACCAAGGAGACCATGTGATACTATAATCAGGAAGAGGCCTCTTACCAAGAACCCTGGTGATCTGAACCATGCTGGCATTCTGATCTCAGGCTTCTAGCATTCAGAACTGTGAGAAGTCTATGGTATTCTGTTATAGCAGCCCAAACTGACTGAGACAACTAGTGGTATGCATGAGTGGAGGCCTGGACAGCTGCCACAATAAAGAATTATCCAGCATTGTCGTTCGTTGATTTGTTGATGATAGCCATTCTGCTTCACTGTTGATGGGACTGCAGACTGGTACAGCCATGGTGGAAAACAGTATGGCATTTCCTCAAAAACTTAAAAATGGAACTGCCATTTGACCCAGTAATACCACTTCTAAGAATATATTCCAAGAAAACAGAAACACCAATCAGAAAGGATATATGTACCCCTATGTTCATAGCAGCACAGTTTACAATATTTAAGATTTGGAAATAGCCTAAATGCCCATCAGCAGATGAGTGAATTAAAAAACTGTGGTACATCTACACAATGGAATACTACGCTGCTATAAAAAGAAGGAATTCCTACCATTTGCAATAGCATGGATGGAACTGGAGAGCATTATGCTAAGTGAATTAAGCCAGGCAGTGAAAGAAAAATACCACATGATCTCACTTATTTATGTATAATAAAAAAAACATTATAAACTGATGAACAAAAATAGATACAGAGGCAGAGAAGCATGGAACAGACTGTCAAACTACAGCAGGAAGGTTAGGGAGGGCCGCGGGGGAGGTAAGAGATCAACCAAAGGACTTGTATGCATGCATATAAGCACATAACCAATGGACGCAAGACACTGGAAGGGGGATGAGACCATGTGCAGAGGGTAGGGGAGGTTGGGGGAAGGTCAACTGGAAAAAAAAAAAAAGGAGCTATATGGACTACTATTTGTAATACTTTAAACAATAAAAAATAAATAAATAGAATTATCCAGCATCAGATGTCCATAGCACAAGGTCACAAAACCATAGTCTGAAGATTCCTCCTTCACTTATTTTTTTATTATAATGTATTTTTTAATAAACTGGATCATTTGTCCCATAGAGTTTCTCACAGTCTGTATGTTGCTAATGACACACCATGATATCACTTAACATAGTTTTGTGTCCCTTGTATTAGATTAGATTCAGAAGCTTCATCAGATTCAGAGGCAGTATTTTTAGCAAAATACTTCATTTTGTTTTGTAAGTAGTGTGTTGTACTTCCATCAGGAGGTACATAATGTCTGGGTCACACTCTCTCTCATCACTAAGGGAAACTTTTGATGATCAGTATTTATATCCCTTAATTCATTAGAGGTTGAAAAATGGTATTTTATAATTTTGTAGTTTCTTTACCTATTGCAAATATCACTATTTCTTAGATGTTCATTATAATGTTTGATATACAAATAGCACTGCAGATGAATCATTTACACATTTCTTTTTTTGTTGTTTGTTTGTTTGTTTTAGAAACATCCTGTACCACCTTGATGAGAAGACAAGCCAGTTTTCAATCCTCCTGGAGGCTTGGGAGCGCTGCAAGTCTCTTGCATCCAATGAGACCTTTCAAGAAGCCCTGTCAAAGGTGTTGCACAGCATTGATTCAGCTCAGGTTTACTTCAAAGCAGGACTTGATGTGTTCAACAGTGTGTTGGTTGGAAAGAACTGAGAAAACTCTCAGCATTTTAAAAAGTTTGTTTACAATTCCTCAAGCAAAAGCTCTAATCTGATCAGACTTTCGGATATTGAAGACTTCCCCCCCAATGGCTTTTTATACAAATCTAAAGCCTTTTATTAGATTGTATTTTAATAGACATATATAAAAAGAGCATTTTGCACAATTAATATTTTTCTTATATCTGCATTTCTGAATATGCAAAAGCAAGTTATTGAAATAATACTTAAGATTTATCTATTAAAAAGAAATCTACTGTATTTTTATATACATATATATATATATAAAATATTTGGGGGGAAGCATTCCAAGAAGTTTTGGACAATCTTCACTTCTATGGATAAAGCACATAGGAACAGAAGTTGTTTCTTATGTTAGAGCATTTAATGACGTACTTTCTGCAATAGAAACGGAGGGTTGATATGGTTGCAAATTAATTCACTATTAAGTATTCATTATGAAGAATTCAAGTATTCTGACTGAGTGAGTGGTTGACCAAACCCACTTTGAATGTTTCTATTTTATGAAATGAAGTGCCTGTTCATAACACAACTAGATGTAGTAATACACTGGTTATGAAATTGTATTTTTGTAAGTATTAATGAAAAAAAAGAGCCATAAACATTCCAGAGAAAAATCTTCAGGTAGCTGCACAGAGCAATTTAAATGCAAATTTTTTCTAACAACTTATAAGGTGACAAGCTTTGAAACCCTTAATTTGCCTCAGTTGATTTTGTAAAAATCGAGGGGTGATATATGTCTTATGAGGGAGACAATATTTCTAATTTCTTCTTGTGTTGTTTCTGTTGGAAGCCCTGAAACAGAGCTATTCTAAAATGAAAGCATCTCACATTCTTTGAAAACCCCAAGTATCTTAAAAAGCATTAAATTGCTATTTTTGCCACTGACATAAAGGACTTACTATGAAAGAAATAGTTGTTTTGATCAATGGAAAAAGCTCCTGAAATCTATGAGGAAATGTTCAATATGTTTTCCTTTTTTATTCTTAGTTGTGACTAAAAGTGAACATAGATATAATAGTCATAATCCTAATTTTATGCAGAAAAAAACAGTGTTGCTGTATGAATATGTTTTTCCCACACCAATTATTTTCTCTTGTGGAAAATGAAACTCTGCATAGTGACATTGTCATTGACTGGCCCTGACATCCATGATCCCTCAACACCTTAGGATTCTGTTAGGTGACAGTTTAAACTTTTAGCTTGCCCTTGGGAATTAATTTAAGTGTTTTTCTTCCGATATTGGATAAAAGAAATCCCCTGAGGAAACATATTTTCAGAATATTTCATGTGGCTTTTTTCTCTATCCCAGCACAATAAACACACTTCCCCATTATACATGGCCAAAGCAACATTGCAAACAGCGCCTGTGTGTCTAAATCTTTGCGTTTTATGGATGAGCATAAACCTAATCTTAGTTTAGAGGAAACCTAAAGTTGAGGGGAAAGAATTAATCAGTATTGATTAATTGATTTATAAGGCTCGGCTGTTCCTACCCTAAGTAATGTTTATATGCTCAAGGCAAAGAAGGGAATTGAGGCAATTAGCTAGATAATTCAAGCAGAAATCCACTTTCATCGAAATTGCCTGTGTGCACATAGTTTTACATGAGAAATGAAATTGCTTGATTTTTTTAAAACCAATATACTTGTTTGTTTGAAAATATTTGCCATGTTGAGGAAAGGACTGAAGGACCAGGCTGCTACACACCTCAACATCAATGCCCCTGCCCGCCTTGCTCCACCGAAATCAACAGCAAAGAAGAGATGAGAATATACATATGGACATGGATGGGGCCAAATAATAGAATGCCTTATACCCAAGGATCTTAAGTATTTAATCAAGCTTTAATACATTCATTCCAGTTCTTAATTTGGGTTTGAATTTAAAGCAAAGGCAAATAACGATCAGTTTTATAGTTTATCATTTTAGAACAAAATCCTGAGTAAATTCACTCCTTTAGTCTATAAGAGCATTGAAAGCAAAAAATATTTTTGTTTGTACATTTTTGTTTAATGATTGTGTACTTGGGTAAACCACATTGCACAGATAATAATCTCAATATTATGTATTTTTTACTTCGAAGTTATATGATATTTGATATATCATACAATATATAGAGAACTGAAATTAACTGTGGAATAACACATTTTTATTAGTCTGTTTAAGAGATTAGTCTATTTAACAGATAAATCATAATTAAAATATATGCCCACCAGTTTTATACATGCTGCTCTATATATTGCCTGCAACAAACTTCTTAACCAAGAACATTATTGCTAAAGTCTGATTACTTCAGGGTTCCTCCTAATTTATATTATTCTAATTTTTCCAATAGATCCAAGTAAATAAAATCGTATGCAAGTTAATAGCAAGTGTTTTTTGGAGATTTGGTAATAGGCTTCAATTCTTACTGAGATATCTGAGTGCCTGCTAATTCGCACACTCCATAATAAACCATAAATGTTATTCTGCTAAGAAAATGTGCCAAATCTGCATCACTGGAACTTGGGATCAAGAAGGGTACACACTGCCCTTCGTGGAAGAGCACGTATTCTGGAGGCAAAAGGAATCCTAAGAGACATTTTGGTCTAAGCCCTAAGATGTTATCTTCAGCCAGGAAAAGCATTATCACCCCATCCGCTGCAATACCTGTAGCCAAAGCGATTAAGAAACTTGGATAGAGTCACATACCTAGCTAGTAGCAAAAGCACCACTGGGATTTATGCTTCTCTGCTTTGTCATGCAGTAAATCCAGCTCCCTCCTTGAGATGCTAGGGTTATGAACAATCGTTCCAGTGCATCCTAAGAAAGCAGCCATTCTTCCAAATGCTGCAAATACTGGAGTTACTGCTCTAATTAAGGACTAGCTTATTCTCTAAATGTATCTGACAAAAAAAACCTTCCTAGGCAAAGGATTTGTTACTCAGGAGGAAGTGGGGAGAGTTTCCACAGGACAACAGAAGTAGGAAGGAGGGCATTGAGTGAAATGCTTTTATGAGAACATATTTTAGCTCTGTATTAAATCAGGAAACTAAATCGCTCTTTCTCAAAATGTGGATTTTAGGGTGTGAGGCCTACCCATCGTCATCTTCAGCAGGTTTTCCCAGATGATCATTATGAACTCTGAAGTTTAAGGATTTCTAATCCATATCAATCCTGGCTCCTGAGAAAGCATTACTTGGCAGCATATTGAAAGCAAACAAACAAAAGCAAAACAAAACTGAAAGTCACAATAACAGGAGGTATCTGAAGCTTTGCTATTAAAGAGACAGAGAGTAAAAATAACCATTGAATTTCTCAGAAAAGGATGCAGACACAGCTAACATCTGTGCCTGCTACTTTTGTCCATGGAATCCTCACAACCACCTATTTTTTTTTTCTTTTAATGAGGAAACTTAGCTGAGTGACTGGTCGAACGTTCCTTATGATGGTGGCCAACCAACCCAACAATATGTGGGTAGGTTAGAAGATATCTATTAAAAAGTAATACACCATTGTAGATAATCATGACAGCTAGACATAAAATAATAAAAAACCAGAAGCCTCACATTACGCAATTTTCTCTTCAAAATGCCTATATAATTTCATTGGGGGGAAATAAAGCAAGTGTTTGAATTTACAACCAAAGTTTTATATTATCCTTAAAAGCTTAGAATAAATAATTGACATTTAACTTAAATAAATATAAGCATAAGGTAGGATTCCCTATTGCAAAGATAAATGTTATAAAACTAAAATAAATGATGATTTATTGCCAACTGCCTAATGATGAATCAGCATCTTTGCCCCAAATGAAAAACTGTAATTATTTATACAACAAATTGGTAGACCTAGCCAAAAGTGTTCTCAGAGGCACTGTGTGGTATGAATGATTAATTACTGCAAAAAGTAAGCTTTCTCTGAGGGTAGCACATTGTCATCCCTTTGATGTAACAGGCTATTTAACTGTGTCTTAGTCATATTTTCTTAATAGAAAGGAATTATTTTAAACTGCCAATCCATGTGTTGAACAGAAGTGAAATGGTCCACATATTCCAATAAACATTACGACATAATAGTTTCATCATAGGAGCACAGAGGAAACCCAGGGGAGGAAACAAAGAATTTGATAATTATGAAAAATAGTCTGCCTAACTGCAGTAGTGAGTCTTTATTTCTTCCATATGTTTACATTTTGAGCTTAAAAAATGCTGTTCTGAAAGATCTTAAGAAACCTCAGAGTTCTAAGCACTCCATTGAGTGCAAATATATTTAGTTAAGTGGGTTTGTTTATAAAATTTGAAATTTCAAGTGATATGAATTTAAAAAAGAGTTGCAAAAAATTTTTTAAACATCTATTATTTCATGATCATCACCATGCCCGCTCAACTTTGTGTTTCCTCTTTCTAGATATACTTCAGCAATGAGATTAGGCTCTTTTTCCCCTGAGAGAGTAATTTTAAGATCTACTGGACTCAATACTCATTTATCTGTAAATCAGCCAGAGTCTTATTTCCATAACACCTTTTCATTATCCTCCGAAGATGTGCACTGAAGAGCCTTTAGCACACCCGGGGCTGCCGAGAATCTTGAGGTCTTGCTTGTTGTAAGATGACATATTTCTTAAAGACATTTTTAATCTCATATTCAGATTGTATCTGAATTTATAAAGCGAAGGATTAAACTGAGGCACTTTCAAGTAGCACTTAAGAAAAATAAGCTGCTTCAAATTTTAATGTTTCTGGTTAGATTATTTTTGGTTTGAAGCATATAGTTATATAGTTTTCTGTAACCAAACTGGTAATTTTGATGTATTCAGCCAAACTCCAATCGTTGAAGCCAAAGAAATGTATGGACTAATCTAATTTCTTAAGTAGGATGCTGTCAAGAATTAACTCAGCATCAGCTGATTCATCTAGACAAAGATTTGATGAGTGTAGACAGAGCCTAAGAGTATTCCAATTCTTTTGATGTCTTAAGCCAGTAAGCACTAAGGTAGCTTTTCTCAGAGGGAGACAGATTTTGTTTTCCAGAGGCTAATTAATACGCACAACCTCAGTCCCCAAAGGACCATACAGGTGCCTGTACTATACCATATGTCATGTGCAGTATTCCAGCAAGCTCAAGAGATTAATATACAATCATTATCATGAATTATCATGTTGCATTGAACTTAATGTCGGTCTTTTGTTCTAATTAAAGTATAAACTTGGCACCTGAAAGAAGTTTAGCTAGAGAGGTGCAGTTAGAGTCTCTATTTTAATAAATTACATATATTTTTCAATCAAAATGTGTAATTATTTAATTATCTAGACTGCTCAGTAAGTAAAATTCTCCAACTCCTTCAAGAATCTTTATTGATATGTTAAAAGCAGATGAACACTTCTTGGAGTGTGTTTTATCATTTTAAATTCTTAGCCATTGTTGAATCATACTTTCAGTAGATGTGGTAGTGTTTTATTAATATTAATGATAATTATTTGTTTTCCTTTATATGAAACTGCTGCAAATGGACTACCTTGTTTTGAAAGTCAGAAAAAAAGACTATTCCTCTATAAAGACAAATGTATCATGTCTGTTTAACAAGAAGCAAACAAAATTATTTACTCCACCATTGAAAATTATTCATAGGAAACAAAATGTCCAGATGGTTATGTATAGTTCACCTGATCATATTCCAAAGATGTAATAAAGAATTCTATTCAGAAGCTGAGATAAGACTCTATTAGGAGATTTAGTATTTAGATTTCACACAGAAAGGTTTAATGGCAAATATATCTCACACATTCTAACATGCTACTTGAAAAATATGAATAGAATTTGTATTCTGAAAACAAAAACATTTTCTAGAACATTTCGAAGGGCTAATTTGTTTTTATAGACATGTAAAAAAACAACATCATTTAAATAATAGTTTCATATATGTGTTTGGGATGTTAATATATACCATGCATTTTTTCAATCATGTCTACAGTGTAGCAATATTTAATTCTATAAGATTATATAATAAATAAAATTTCTCAGTTGTATAACAATAAAAAAAAACAGCCATAAAATAAATAATGTGATCTTTAGGAGAAGATCTATGAATGAACTTGGGATAAAATTTGGAGGGCAAGCTCTCCAATTAAATTTTCTCAGATTAAAAACAAATATCTCGGAAAGATGTCTCAATGGCTAAATTGCACTTTGTTGAATATTGTTCAAGATAATTTGATTATTTTCTGTGATTCAGAAATAATTCCAATGTAAAGAAATGTTCATGGTCATTGTTTTTGTTGTGATTCATTGTTAATGGCATTGATTTAGATGCATGTGTCTGCAGTTCTGAAATTATTATATAGAGGTGAATGTCTAATCTCTATAATGTGTGATGTCCATCAGGAATTTAGTGTACTCTATATTTAGCCCAAATGTGAGCTCAATTTATTTTACAACTTTTTATATATTACTTAAATGACTAAAATTGCAGCTGATTTAGGAAAGTATTACTATTTGGAGTGACAAAAATTGGGTTGGGATACCACATACATTAAGAATGAGTGAATATTTTATATTTCACTTGCTTAAATATTTGCACATAATTAAAAACATAGTACTCTGAAATGAAGGCATCTTTTAAGAAGTATGTTCTAATTCATAAATACAATGAGTATGTACAATGAAATGGTAATATTTAAAACACTCATTTAAAATATTAAATGCAGATGAAAACCACTGCTATGCTGTGTTTTGTTATAAGATATATAGTATTTTAAATATGCAAAATTAATTAGTTATTAGTATATATTATTACTGAATTATTTTTATGTAACATGTATTACACCTAAACAGGAATAAGCCTTGTTCAGTAAATATTTTATGAGGTTTATCATATTTTTCTTCTTTGCCTTCCATTTTTCTCTCAAACATGCACTTTGTATTTCTTTCTTCGATTATTCTCATTTCTTCATGCCCGCCCTTGCCTTTTCGGTGGTGGATACCTGTGTGTTTGTTGTGCAATTCTTACTAGTTTTCTGGATTAAAAAGAAAATCCTCAAAGTACCACAAAATCCTCAAAATACCATAAAATCCTAATAAGCTGGTCTGATCCTGCAGCCCAGTTATAACCACTAATCTAATCTGACTTTTAAATGACATAATTGTGTAAGCACAGTCTCTTTCTTCTCTCCTACTTCAACTAAACTAATCTTATAGATGTAGAGACATTCTTACAAGGCACAGGGCATTCTCTGATATCCTAATGCCCACAGATACAATTCAGCGCAGTTTTATTTCTTGCCCAATTTACTCCTCTTGATTTCTTCCCTATCTCAGTAGATACACCACATTCTCTAGCCAAAAACAAGATTCATCTTTGATCCTTTTGTTTTCTTCACTTCCACATCTAATATATCAGCAAGTTGTGGCTGTGCTGCACATTTCTCCATCTCCACTGGTACCGTTCTACTCAATGCCCACCTCTTCTCATCTCTGCATTGCATGTGACATTATAACTATTTCAATCAAAGGCTATTTTAAAACAGGAAAATGAGTACACAAGTATTGAAAGGGCTAGTATAACAAAAAGTGAAGGTACTGTTTCTCAGAGATCAGTCACTGCAGGAAGCAGCTACTATCCTTAGGGCTGGAGAAGCACAAAGGAGAAAGCTGTGCTAACCCCAGGAGCCACCATTCTACTGACACTCCTAGAACTCTGTTGCTGTTGCTGATGCTGGTGGAAGCACTGATCATGAGGCTTAAAGAATGAGGACAAGGTTGATCAGAAGTCTGGCAGCCTGCACTCCCGCTGCTTCCCATACAAGAAGCAGAAACAACAATCAAACCCAAAAAACCTCTGTAAATGGGAGGACAACAAAAATGCCTCTTTTTCCTTGCTGTAACCTTCCACAATTTATGAGAAACACCCAGGAATTAAACCCCTAGGTTGTTAGCTCCTCTGATTCAAACAGCACCTCTGTTCAAACTGCAAGACAAGATAAGCTACTTTCAAGGCCACATTCTTGTATACACCTCCATCTTTAGCAGTGGAAGCATCTGTACTTTTTCCTTAGAAATCACTACATTTTCTACTTTAAGAAGTGTGAAAAACACTTGTCCAAGAACAATCATTCCTTTTCTACATATAGCCCCACTGGGGTATCTGCCTCCATGTGTAAGCAATGAGTGCAGGAACTTGGATCAGAGTGACAGAAGAGCATTCTGGAGGATTGCCCATCCCTGGGACATGTGGAGAGTATCTGTACTTAAAAGATTAATGTGGTCAACCTGAAACCAAGGCATTTTTCATTCTCCAAACTCACCTTCGTGTCCACCACCCCTGTGACCCCAGTCTATACAAATTGGGTCTAACAGAAAAGTTCAACTACCAAAAGAAAGCAGATTAGAGTGCTATGGAAGTATATTTAAAAAGTTGAGAGGAACATTTGGATACTGCATTCATAAAATTCAATTTAGAATGTGCTTCCCATAGGAACATGGCAGGAGCTTCAATTACAATATTTCCACATTTTCTGAAAAAAGAAAGAAAGAAAAGGAGAAAGCACACACAGATTATATGTTTATTTAAATGTGAACAAAACTTATAAGCTCCAAATTACACATAAATGAACAAAGTCAGAGTTTAGCAGAAAACCTATAAGGAAGTTGAAATGATACCATGAGGAAAAAGGAATTGTGAAGGGATGTAATCAAACCAGTCACATGATCTCATTTGATTTTCACAGCATGTATACAGGTTTTACTATTATCCCCATTTTCTGGTCAAAACTCCTGGGCTCAGAAAAGTTAAGCTTGATCATAAATAAGCTAGTTGATACAGTAAACCCTCAATTTTTCAAATCTCAGGTTAAGAGACTGGGGATTTAATGGGAAAAAAAAATTTCTGGTTGACATGTCATATGTGAAAATCAACACCCTGTTAATTCATTTTTATTTTTCCTTAATATTTTCATTGATTTTAGAGAGGAAGGGACAGGGAGAGAGAGAGATAGAAACATCAAAGGTGGGAGAGAATCATTGATCAGCTGCCTCCTGCACACACTGTAATGGGGATCCTCAACATGGACATGTAACCTGACCTGAAATGGAACCCTGGCCTCCTGGTTCATAGGTCAATACTCAACCACTGAATCATACCAGCCAGGCAGCACCCTGTTAATTTTAAAATGCTTTTAACCAAGATTTTCTTATAATTACATTAACAGGTCATTTTTTAAATTAATTCACTATTATTTTAAAGAAATTTTAGCAAATAGGCCAATGTTGGAAAAAACACTATCGTAATTACACTGACATAAATAAATATCACATATCTACAACTATAGTCTACACATTTAAATCCAAGAGTCATTGCTCATAAACAATGTTCCATGAATGATTAGCACATGATCAGACTGCACCTTGGGCATGATAATTGTGTAATTGGTTCTATTGTCCCTTGGCTTGACTTTCTGCAGCAGTCTTTTTTTTTTTTTTTTAAATCTTTATTGTTGAAAGTATTACATATATCCCTTTTTCCCCCATTTCCCTCTCCCACCCCCATCCCCAAACCCTCACCACCCACTGTTTTTATCCTTGGGTTATGCACATATGCATATGTGAGTTCATTGGTTGATCAATTCTTCCCTTCCACTCTCCCCTGCCTTCCCTCTGAGGTTCGACAGTCTGTTCAATGTCTCTATGTCTCTGGGTCTATTTTTGTTCATCAGTTTATGTTGGTCATTAGATTCCACATATGAGTGAGATCATGTGATACTTATCTTCCTCTGACTGGCTTATTTCGCTTAGCATATTGCTCTCTGGTCCATCCATGCTATTGCAAATAGTATTCTTTCTTTTTTATAGCTGTGTAGTACTCAATTATATAGATCTACCACAGTTTTTTAATCCACTCATTGGCTGATGGACACTTAGGCTGTTTCTAAATCTTAGTTATTATAAATTGTGCTGCTATGAACATAGGGGTGAATATATTCTTTCTGAGTTCTTGGGATATATTCCTAGAAGTGGAATCACTGGGTCAAATGGGAGTTTCACTTTTTATGTTTTAAGGAAACTCCAAACTGTTTTCCACAGAGGCCACACCAGTCTGCATTCCCACCATCAGTGCACAAGAGTTCCCTTTTCTCCACATCCTTGCCAACACTTGTCAGTTTTTGATTTGTTGATGATAGCCATTCATATAGGTGTGAGGTGGTACCTCATTGTTGTTTTGATTTGTCTTTCTGGATGATCAGTGACTTTGAGCATGTTTTCATATGTCTCTTGACTTTCTGTATGTCCTCTTTCAAAAAGTGTCTTTTGCCCATTCTTTTATTTGATTTTTTATCTTCCTTTTGTTAAGTTATATGAGTTTCCTGTAGATTTTGGAGGTTAACCCCTTATGGGATGTATCATTGGCAAATATGTTCTCCCATGGAGTGGATGCTCTAATTATTTTATTGATGGTTTATTTTGCTGTGCAGAAGCTCTATATTTTGATGTAATCCCATTATTTATTTTCTTCTTAATTTCCATTATCCTAGGGAATGTATCCATAGAGTTTGCTGCCAATGGTTTCTTCTAAGAATTTTATGGTTTCACATCTTACATTTAAGTCCTTTATCCATTTTATTTTTGTGTATGGTATAAGTTGGTGGTCTAATTTCATTTTTTTGCATGTATCTGTCCAGTTTTCCAACACAATATATTGAAGAGACTCTCTTAAATCCATTGTATACTCTTGCTTCCTTTGTCAAATATTAAATGAGCATAATGACTTTGGTCTATTTCTGGGTTTTCTGTTCTCTTCCATTGGTCTATATGCCTGTTCTTGTGCCAGTACCAGGCTGTTTTGAGTACAGTGGCTTTGTCATATAACTTGAAATCTGGTATTGTGATTCCTCCTACTTTGTTTTTCTTTCTCAAGATTTCTGCAGCTATTTGAGTTCTTTTTTGATTCCATACAAATTTTTGGAGAATTTTTTCTAGCTCTGTGAAATATGCTGTTGGTATTTTAAAAGGGATTGCATTGAATCTGTAGATTGCCTTGGCTAGTACAGGTATTTTAATGATGTTGATTCTATCAATCCATGAACACAGTATATTCTTCCACTTGCATATATATTCCTCTATCTCTTTTTCAATGCCTTGTAGTTTTCCAAATACAGGTCTTTTACCTCCTTGGTTAAGTTTAATCCTAAGTATCCAATTTTGTTGTTGTTGTTGCAACAGTAAATGGGGTTGTTTGGTTTCCCTTTCTGAGAATTCATTATTGGTTTATAAAAATGCCATAGATGTCTATGTATTAATTTTATATCATGCTATGCTGCCAAATTCATTTATTAGTTCTAGTAGTTTTCTGATGGAGTCTTTAGGGTTTTCTATGTACAGTATCATGTCATCTTTGAATAGTGACAGTTTTACTTCCTCCTTTCCAATTTGGATGCCTTTTATTTCTTCTTGGCTGATCACAATGGCTAGCACTTCTAGTACTATACTAGCTAATATTCCTATCTAATAAAATGGTAATATGCAAATTAACCATCACTCCATCACAAATATGGCAGTGCCAATAACCACAAGATGGCAGTGCCCAGTCCTCTCAGCCTCGCCAGAGTCCTCCAGTCCTGAGGGGGCGACTGCTGGGAGCAGACAGTGTAAGCAGCCTGGTGGAATGCTTGTGTTGTCACCAGGATGATGATGCAAGCATTCCGCGCTTGGCTGTAGCAAGCATTCCGCGCTTGGCTGTGGATGGTCCTCTGGGCTGGGGAGAACCTCTGGACAGTGGGTGTGGAGTGGCCAGGCCCTGCCGAGAGCTACTGGTGCACAGATTTGTGCACAGGGTCACTAGTGTCAAATAAGAGTGGTGAAAGTGGGCATCCCTGGATGTTCCTGTTATTATGGGGAATGGCTTTAGCTTTTGTCCATTGAGTATGATATTGGCTGTAATTTTGTCATATAAAGCTTTTATTATGTTGAGGTATGATCCCTCTATTTCCACTTTGTTGAGAGTTTTTATCAAAAAAGGATGTTGGATTTTGTCAAATGCTTTTTCTGCACCTATTGATATAATCATTGTGGTTTTTATTTTTCAGTTTGTTTATGTGATGTATTACATTTATTGATTTGTGGATATTGTACCAGCCTTGTATCCCTGGAATAAATCCCACTTGGTCATGGTGTATGATCTTTCTAATGTATTGCTGGTTCTTGTTTCTGCAGCAATTTTAACACATGCTTTCTCCAAGTCCCTCTCTGTCTTCCTTTTCCTGGCTGTTTTCAACACTTTAGGATATACAGTACAAAACACATTTTACATACCATGTGAAATTAATTCAACCCCCTTAAAGTTAAAGGTGTGGTTAAGACATTAAAAACACATTTATTCTTTTGTTCTTTATAATGTTTAATGAACAAAACTTGTGTAGTATGTAGATTTTTATCTCATGCTGAACATTGTCATATATTTTATGAACAAGAAAAATTATTTTACAGGGTCCTCAGATTACCAAGCATGTAATTCAAACTGTTGCCATGATTTCTACTTTGTTGATGATAGCAACTTTTATAACATGTAGTGCTTTTCATTATATAACTAGAGGCCTGATGCATGAAATTCATGCAAAAGTGGGCCTTCCTTCCGGCTTCCCTCTGGCACCCGGGACATGGGCTTCCCTTGCAGCCCCAGCTTTGTCCGGAAGGAATGAGGACATCTGGAAGGACGTCCAGGCTAATTAGCATGTTATGCTTTTATTATTATAGATAATGTTTATGAAGAACTGTAATTATTTCAATTTCTAAGGTAAGCACAATATTTTCCACCTAACCTCTGCTTCCAAAATAGCATGTGTGACATACATTCCCAAATTACAGAGTAATCATTTGTCAGTTATCTCTCAATTTATTCTTTTATAAGGTTCATGTGAAAACTAGGCAAAACAACTTAGCGAATTTGTTTAAATATCTCCAGGAGGTGATAGTCTGAAAAGTTGAATTAGTTTTGCTTTCTTAGGCTGCCATATTCTTTTTAGTCCTCCCTCCTCTATCCTAGAAACATATGGCATATGAGAGTTTATCCAGAGAAAATTTCATTTAGTTTTTAGTTGATCTCTAATGGCATCTCTTACTACAGTGAATTTCCTCTTAGTTCATTACTGGTCAAAAACTATGGAGAATTTTCCAGGAATTTCAGTAAGTTGATCAGTAAGAAAAACCCTTCACTAAGTGGACTTTGAATTGCTGATTATGTATAGAATTTGAGTGTGACTGCTTAAAAAGAAAAAAGAAAAAGATGGAAAAGGAATGGAAAAAAGTGAAAGAATGTATGAATGCATTTTAAAATTTGTATTCAATTGATTATATAGCCATTGTTCTATCAAGGACTGGGTCACTAAAAATAACATTTACAGTGTTACATAGGACTACTTCCTTAAAGAAAACTCAGTTTTTTTTCCAAGCCACACTCACTTGTATATTATAAAAATTTTTATATACACTAATAGTCAGGAACCCAGGCAATCTATCATCTTTGATCAAGAGAAGTATAAATCATTTATTCGTGATTTACCATTCCTAACTTGATTCATTGATTCATCTTCAGACAAGACAAGGTCAGTACAAAAAAAATAATGATTAAGCTTCTTGCTCTCAGGAGAGAACAGCTTAACCAACAAATTCATCTTCACATCTGACCTCATGAATCTTGACACTGAGAGTTCTGTAAGAATAGAAATAGCCCTTAATGGAGGACGGCCATTCAAATGGAAATGTCTGTATAAGTGTGAAAATAATGAAAAGATTAACAATGAAAATATGATAGGTGTGCCACCAGCTATCTTAGTCCTCACTATAAAACAATCTGACTCACCTAACATGCAATAATCTATTCTGATCAATATTTCTTCTATTTTAAGTATTTTTTTTTTTTTTTAGTTTTACTTCTCACCAATTCCCTACAATGTGACACCCTAATATTTCACACATTTCTTTATCTCATTCATATACCATTAATGGTGTTAAACTGTGAATGAGGCAAGATGAAGGGCGGGGGAATGATAGCATCTTTAGATCTCCCAATATGCTACCTCAGCAATCTATAAATAGAAAGGATGCAATGATAGACTTTAAATTATGTCTTACAGAGTTGGGGCATTCTTTGGCTTTCTTAATTCTTCCTCTGGTTCCCCACTGAACTTTTGCACAGAAATAAAAGCAGAACAAATGTGTACATTGTCTTATTCAGCTCCAGATGCCTTAACAAAACCATAGACTGGGTGGCTTAAACAATAGATATATCTCACAGTTCTGGAGGCTGGAAGTCCAAGATCAAGGTGCCAGCAGATTTGGTTCCTGGTGAACATTCTCTTCCTGATAGGTAGGTAACTGTCTTCTTGCTGTGTCCTCACATGGTGGTGAGGCAGGGCGCTGGTCTCTCTTCCTCTTCCTACTCCTGTCATAGGGGTACACTCTCATCTAAACCTAATTACCTCTCAAAGGCTCCACTTTCAAATACCATCCCATTGGGGTTAGAGCTTCAACATATGAATTTGGAGGGCACACTTCAATCCATAGCATATACTCAAGTCATACATATGCTGAATATATTGCATTAAAAGTAAAAAATATTTCTGAATATAAAACTGACAATTATTTTTCTTTTAAAATATGCCTAGCTATCAGAATCAGTTTTTCATAGAGTTCTCAATAGTTTCCAAGTTTCTTAGTATAAGATCACAAAATACTTTTATCACCTGATTTACCTCCTCTCTGGCATTCTAACCTCTAGATACAATGTGTTTTTTACTCTTTCCTGAAAATATGTGATTCTTTCAATGCCTCTCCACATACTGTCCCATTACTTGATATGTCCTTCATCCCTTTTGCATTATAATAAACCATTATCCTATGTAATAAAAGTCTAATATGCTAAGTGTTCTATCCCCCAGTTAGCCATTCAACCAATCAAAGCGTATTATGCTGATATGCTAAGGCCACTCAACCGCTGGCTATGACATGCACTGACCACGAGGGGGCAGACACTCTGACCAGTAGGTTAGGTTGCTGCTGGGGTCTGGCCAATTGTAACTGAATGAGACAGGGCAGAAATGCCCTAGAACCCTCCCATGGCCCCTCCCCAGCTGGCCAACTTCCTGCATCCCCCCTGGCTCTGATCATGCACCAGTGGAGTCCCTTGGTCTGGCCTGCACCCTCTTGCAATCCAGGACCCCCTCAGAGGATGTCAGATAGCCAGTTTCAACCTGATCCTTCAGGCCAGGCTGAGGGACCCCACTGGTGCACAAATTTGTGCACTGGGCCTCTAGTTCATCCATAAGATCAGTCCCACTGATTTCTTTTCTGACCTGTGTTTTCTCCTAATAGAGTTAATTACTCCTTTTTTCTACTTTTCTCTCATTTTGTTTATACTTTGATTATAACACCAAAGCTGTGAGTTTATCAATTACTTGGTTATGTTTCTCTCTCTCCCATTAAACTATGACACCCTTGAGGAATGGGGGCATTTTATACAACCTTTTAATTAGACCAACCCAGATCTGTTCTTGTTCCACAGTAAAATTCAGTATATGAACAATGGAAAAATGAATGAATGAGTCATTAATGAGGCCACCCAGAGAGTATGAGACCTGTTGTTTTTCAGTAATCGTTGGTCTGGAAATACATGCCCCTTATTTCACACAATGCCCTCTCTGTTCAGTTTTGCCTGTGGTTGTACTGCTTCAGCCTTACAGATGTGCTCCATACTTCTATCTTCCCTTGCTGGCCCTGGAAGAGATCTTGGTGCTCTAACTCCTTTGTCACCTAAACAGTTTTTTTCCAAATTTTCTTTCCTAAAGCTCAATGATGATGCTTGGAGATCAACCAAAGAACTTGTATGAATATATGCATAACTGAGGGACACAGACAATAGGGTGGTGAAGGCATGGGGTGAGAGGTGGGGGAGGGCCAGAAATGATTAATGGGAGAAAATAGAGAACATATATAACACTTTCAACAATAATATTTTTAAAAGAAAATTATTGAGCCCTGAATATAAATATGTTTATACTGAATATAAAACTGTAAGTAATGGCCTTAGTAATATCTATACTTAAACATCTTCCCAGACAATTATGAAAAATGTATATAAGAATACCAGTAACAGAGGGTAAAATCAGCCAGTTCCACCTGTTTTGGATCAATGGCTTCCTCCAGTGGCCAGCTGCTTTAGCTTGGGACTTCATTAAGCTATAGTTCAGCTTCCTTAGACCGAGAAAGAAGACTCACACTTGAATTTCTTTCCTGAATCTGGTTCCTTAGGCTTTTAGGGAAATTGGAAACCCCTACAACAGACCTCAGACATCTCCATTTTTTCCATGCACAAGTCACTGCAGAAACTTGATCCTGTTGACTCTATGCTTAGATGTTCTTTGAATTTCTGTTTCCCAGGTGCTGCTACAGCTGTTTTTGTCAAATCTTAGAATCGCTATGGGTATTGGCAGTCTGCAAACTGATTCTGATGAGATGTGACAGCTTATGTTCTGTGGGTTTATCCTTAATCAGACTAGACCTGAGAATGTATGGATTCCCTATAGAAAGTACAGATTGGGTGTCACCCAGGTTAAAAAGAAGAATGAAGACTAAATACCAAACACAGAGACTAGTGCAGAGTAAGCACTCAATAAATACTGCCAGTTATTATTTCTGCTGTTAGGTGGACTGCATATATTCTTCTTCCTTGAATCCCACCCAAGGAAATCTATACAATGATTACAGTATAGATTTCCTTGGGTGGGATTCAAGGAAATCTATACTGTAATCATTGTGTAGTTTAGATTTCCTTGAATCCCACCCAAGGAATTTATTGTTAACCTAATTCTTGAAAATATGTCAATTTTCTAAACTAGTTAGATTATTTAGATTAGTTTTCATTAATCACAATATTTTGAAAATGTATATATTTCTCATAGAATGCCAAAACTAAATGTTTAGTTAACAACATTCAGGTTGCAGAGGCCATGAACTTTGTTTTGATGATTCAAAACTGTTTAAAGAACACTTTTATGATAGCTAATATGAATGCTTATAATAGTTAAATATTAATGTGGTTTGGGCAGGGCCCCCCGGTTCCAATCAAGCCTCCACTGTGGCTTGGGCAGAGCACCCCTGGCTCAGATCAAGCTTGTGTTGTGGCTTGAGTAGGGCCCCCTGGATCCTCTCTGGCCCTGCTCAGGCCTCTGCCACCCCGCCCCCAGCTGCTCAGCGCCAAGGTCCGTAGGCCAGGAGTGACCGGGGCCGTTCTGGGAACCTGGCAGCTCAGGGCCTATGCACGGGCCTACAGAATGTTCCCAGGACCCAGGCTGCTGGGCGCCTGTGTATGCAAATTAACCCACCATCTTTGTCAGGTTAATTTGCATACTCACTCCTGATCGGCTGTTGGGTGTTGCGGAGGTGCTGTCAATTTGCATCTTTCTCTTTTATTAGTGTATATTTATTAGTGTATATTATATAAAAATTTCATGCACCAGAGGCCTGGTGCATGAAATTTTTGCACAAGTATGGTCCCTAGGCCTGGCCAGTGATTGAAGCCTAAGTGCCTGACATGTAAGGACAGGTCCCAGCTGATCTCTGGGACTTGGGCAGCACCTGGGCCACCAGGCTCCCTTGCGCCCCCTCCCCCTGAGTCACAGCACCCAATGCCCCACACAGAGATGTGGTGAACATGGCCGGATGCTGCAGGCCAGGGCACAGTGTGTGCCTCGGGGCCACCCAGCAGTGCCACACAAAAGCCAGGTGGGCACCACACTCTCTCCCAGCCAGCCTCGCATATCAGCTCCTGTGCCACCACATGGGGAACCTGACAGGCTCCTGTGGTCCTGGTGGCTGCGGCCTGGCTCACAGGGAAGAGGCCATACAGGTGTGGGGTGGGATCCTCATGGGCGCCCGGCACCTGACCATGGGGACTTCCCTGGCACACAAGGCCTGGAGCCCCAGGGGAGGGTAGCAGAGGGGGTGAGAACAAGGTTGGCAGACACCCCACATTCTCACCACACCTTCGTCCTCATCACCCCCACCTCTAGGTAGCCCGTAAGAGGTCTCAGCTCCTGCCCATGCACTGTGGGAGGTTGGTCACTGTCACCCACCCCCAGATCTCCATCCCAGCCCAGGGACCAGCCCCCATCAGGTGATAAGGGCCTGCTGACTGGGGGAAAAGGGCCAACTGCCACTGTGGCGGTGGGTAGTGGGCTAATTGTGGCCTGCCAGCTGGGAGGAAGGACCCGTGAGGTTGGCTGCTGGCCCCGAGGAGGAAGCCATCCCTCGGCCCCCTGGGAAAGGATCTGTGGCCACTGCCAACCACCCCCAGTTTCCTGTCTCAGCCCTGGGCTCAGCCCCAATCAGGCAATGGGGGCCTGCTGATGGGGGGAGAAACCAGGAGGTTGGCTGGTAGGCCTCATCTAGCGATTGTGGCTTAAGGCCAGGGGATGCTCCTGTGTTGAGCATCTGAGCCCTGGTGGCCAGTGCAAATCATAACAACCGGTTGTTCTGTTCTTTCCATCATAATAGTCACTTAGGCTTTTATATATATACTAGTGGCCCAGTGCACAAAATTCGTGCACAGGGGGGCTCCCTAAGCCCAGGCTGCACCCTTTTCAATTGGAGACCTTTTGGGGGATGTCCGACTGCCCTTGGGATTGGGCCTAAACCGGCAGTCGGACATCCCTCTCACAGTCTGGGTCTGCCAGCTCCTAAGTGATCACCTGTCTGCCTGCCTGATCATCCCTAACTGCCTCTGCCTGCCTGCCTGATAGCCCCTAACCTCTCTGCCTGACTGCCTGCCTGATTGCTTCTAACTGCCTTCCCCTGCAGGCCTGATCTCGCCCCCAACTGCCCTCCCCTGCTAGCCTGGTCTCCCCCAACTGCCCTCCCCTGCCAGCCTGATCTCACCACCAAAGGCCCTCCCCTGCCAGCCTGATCTCACACCCAAGTGCCCTTGCCTGCCAACCTGATCTCACCCCTAACTGCTCTATTCTGCCAGCCTGATCTCACCCCCTACTGCCCTTCCCTGCTAACATGATCACCCCTAACCTTCTCTGCCTCGGCCCCCACCACGGTGGCTGTGTCTGGAAAGAAATTGGACTTCCAGAAGATGGCTGGTCAACCCAGTCTAATTAGCATATTACCCTTTTATTAGTATAGATATATTATATAGGATAGGATTGCTTAAATGGGAGGGGGAGCCTTTTTCAGCAGGAGGAGATGTTCTTGGCAGATAAAAATACATAATCCCTATACCTGACTGATAGCCAGCCATATGCACTATACTGCCAAACTGGTCATTAAAAAATTGAACCACTTTTTTACACCTTACACCAAACAGCTGTTGCCCTTAAAACCCCTCCTGAGCCCCCACCTTAGGTTCTGCCTTCACAGTTCACCCAGATTAGGTTCTGATTGCTCCATTTCTATGCCAGTCAGTGTCAAAAGATCCGCCTCCTAGGCAGCCATTGTCTCCTCGCACTTCACCCAGATTTGGTTCAGATTGGTCGATTTCTATGCCAGTCAGCATTTCCGGGCCTATCTCAGAGCCCGATCAGAGAGGTGGGGCTGATCAGCATCCCCCATGGCCTTTTGCAAGGCCCAAAGAGAGAGGTGCAGCTGCTGGTGAGGCCCAGAGAGAAAGAGAGGCAAGGGCTGATCAGCAGCTGCCATGGAGGCTGTGGATCAGACCCTGCTTCTCTCTCTGGGCCTCTCTCTGGGCCTGATCTGAAGCCCCCTCGGCAGTCAGTGCAGGGTTGCCATGGCACCCCTGGTGATATCAGTCAGTTCTGGGTCGCCACAGCGACCCAGCACTGACTGCAGGACTGACTTCAGCTGTGTTGGCCAGGTCCCTAGCCTGGTGTTCAGTCATTCGTTCAGTTGTTTTGGACATTACAGACCCTGGATCTTTATATATATAGATAGATATTGTATCAGTAAGTGCGTAGCAGTGCGCATGAAAAAGGTAACCATATACATGTTTTGACCTAAGTAAAAATAATGAATTGTTTCCATTGGCTTTTTTCATAATCCTTATTAACTAGCATCTCAATTTTTTTCTTTAGTATGCTCCATATATCATCATTATACTGTTTTTTTTTTATTTTAAAGTCCTTTAGTAATCTTCTTTAGCAACCATCACCCTTCTCAAATATAAGTTATCCAACTTATATTTCCTCTCATTCTAACTAATGAATAAGCATCTTTGTTTTTTCTTTTTAAATAAATGGGACTTTGTATTTGTAAAAATAATAATAATAATAATTAACAAATAAAACAACAACAACAAAAAACACACACAAAAACTACAGAAACTATATCTGGACAATTTAAACAAAACTATAAAAGTATTTAGGGAATATAAAAACACGGAATTGAAAGTGGGCAAACCAAAGTCAGAAAATAAGGGCAGAAATGCACAGCAAAATCATGTCAGAAATAGTCTCTATTATAATTCTAGCAAAACTCACAATACCATGTGTGCTCAAATCCCCTGATTTCAAACTCCCAAGATTCAAAGTCCTTTACTAGAACCTCTGATCATCTGAGCCTAGGTCACCTAGCCCCACCACAGCATCTAGAGAACTGAAGAGACTATCCTTGCCTTCAGTCTTCCATTGTAGAAAGCAGAGCCATGCCATAAAACTTTCTTAGGGTCCTGTCAGTTGAGAAGGATGTTTGGATGTTGGACAGACTAAAATTCATGGCCACTATAATATACTATGTTTGTTGCTTGATATCTACAATATCATTCTTTTTACATTGTATTCCATAAAATCATTCTAGACCCAGCATAAGGCAACTATGTCTTATATATATTCACACTCATCCCAAAGAGAGGTACACAATAGTTCACCTCTGACTAAAATCCTTTTCTTTTTCCCTATGTCTGTCATGATTCCATTGAATATTCCAAAACCTGAGGAGGAAAAAACTGTAAAGGTCACCATTGCCAACTTTCTATGGTGGTAGAGAGGAAGAAAAGTAAAATTATATAAAATATGTACATATGCATATTTTAGGAAGAAAAAATATTAGATGCTATAATTTTATTCTAAAGAATTGACTATAAATCATAATACAATTGATTGCAAATAATAATTAGTATTTATGATTTTGTTTTTCCATTACCAATATCATATTCATATAATTCCAGCAAAATCTAACTAACCTTTTTGTCTGTGTTCCAAACTCAAACTGGTGTTTAATAACCACTTTTTTGTGTCTTAGTGAAAGCATTTCTCTTTAAGATACTACATTAGTTAATTGTTGTTACATAAAAATTTATACCAGAATTCAGCAACTTAAAACAATAACATTCATTATCTCATCTTTCATAAGAATTGAGGTACAACTGAGTTGGCTCCTTTGACTCAGGGTAGCTCAGAAGGCTGCAATCAAGGTTTGGGTTGGGTTGTGGGTAGTCTGAAGTCTTTAGTGGAGAAAGATCCATTTTTTAAGTTAATTCATGTGGTTGTTGGCAGAATTCAATTTGTCATGGGCTGCTAGACTGAGGGCCTCAGTTCCTCACAACTTGATGTCCACCTTTTATCAGATACAAGGGAGCCAGCAAGAAAAGTTAGCAATATTTAAGCCAGAGTCTTTTTATAATTTAAGCTGGAGAGTGACATCCCATCATTTGTTTTCTGTAGTATATTATAAGCAAGGCATTAGGTCTAGAAAATACTCAAGGGAATGGATTAAGATCCAGAGGCATTGGTCATAGGGAGCCATCTTAGCAGCTGAATACCAATTATCCTTAGCCAATAACCAACAGAACACAGACTTCGGTGCAGAATGCAAAATTGTGCATGATAGGGGCTTGAGAGGGACCGTGTGAGGGCTCCAGGGTGGGATTGGCCCCTCTCACCCAATCCCAATTGGCCAGACCCCAGCAGCAAGCTAACCTACAAGTCAGAGCATCTGCCCCCTGGGGGTTAGTGCACACCATAGCAACTGGTCCAAAGGTTGAAAAAATGGTCAGGCACTTAGCATTTTAGGCTTTTATTATATAGAATGTATATATTTGAGGTGTATAAATGTATTTGATAATTTTTTCACAGTTTGACCAACTCTAAGTAATGCAAGCTTCAGTGTACTGTCCTTGTGCTATCATCCTATGAAATTTCATGACCAAATAGCTACTATCAAAGCTCTAAGATTATTCTAATGATCACAATTACTTTCTTCATCTCTGATATCTATCAGGAAGTCTATTTCAATAGCATCTTCTCCCACTAATGTATAATGCTTTAAAACAAAACGAAATAATGAAGGAGAAGGAAAACAGGCTATGAAGCCCTGGCCTGTGTGGCTTATTTGGTTGAGCATCATCTCATGTACCAAAAGGTTGCAGGTTTGATTCCTGGTCAGGAAACATACCGGGTTTCTGGCTTAATCCTAGTATGGGGCATGCAGGAGACAACCAATCAATGTTTCTCCCATCTATGTTTCTCCCTCTTCTTCTCCTTCCTCTCTCTCTAAAATTAATAAAAACATATTTTTTAAAAGCTATGAAGGCACTTTGCAAATATTTTTTCATGCCTCATTATCTTTTGTGGGCCATCATAAGGAACAGAGTAAAAAGTAGGTCACAAGTGAAAAAATGTTCTTTAGCTATTCTAACTACTAAATCTTTTCATTCCATTATACCAAGAAAAATATCTTATTTTAACTTCATTTAGTGTGCATTATCATCAAGTACAGGTTTTGATCAGCTCTTATAATTAAACCTAGAGGCTCGGTGCACAAAATTTGTGCCCTGGGTGGGGTGCCCTCAGCCCAGCCTACAGTCTCTCCAATCTGGGACCCCTCAGGGGATGTCTGACTGCCACAGGGATCAGGCCTAAACAGGCAGTCAGACATCCCTCTCACAATCTGGGACCGCTGGTTCCCAACTGCTTGCCTGCCTGCCTGATTGCCCCTAACCACTTCTGCCTGCCAGCCTGATCACCCACTAACCACTCCTCTCCCAGCCTGATCAATGCCTAACTGTTTCCCTGCCGGTCAGATTGTCCCCAACTGCCCTCCCCTGCTGGTCTGGTCGCCTCTAACTGCCCTCACCTGCTGGCCTGGTTGCCCCCACCTGCCCTCACCTGCCGGCCTGGCCCCCCAAATTGCCTTCCTCTGCAGGCCGGTTTGTCCCCAAATGCCCTCCCCAACAGGCCTGCCCCCACCCCCAAATGCCTCTCCTGCAGGTCTGGTTTCCCTCAACTGCCCTCCCCTGCAGGCCTGGTCCCTTGCAAACTGCCTTCCCTTGCAGGCCTGGTCATCCCCAAATGCCTTCCCCTGCAGGCCTGGTCACTCCCAATTGCTCTCCCCTGCTGACCTGGTCACCCCTACCTGCCCTCTCTTGCTGGCCTTATCACCCACAACTGCCTTTCCCTGCTGGCCATCTTGTGGAGGCCATCTTGTGACCACATGGGGGTGGCCATCTTATGCAGGGGCATGATAGTCAATTTGCATATTACCTCTTTATTATATAGGATATTTCTAACTGTTAGAACTAGCACAATTACTCCTGAATATGGTATGTCCTATCATGTCTATGAATTCAGTAGATGAAATTGAAAAATATAAAGATAATGAAATGTAAGAGCTAGGGAATCAAGATGATGTTTTTGTTGTTATTGTTTAATATATTTTATTGCTTTTTTTTTTTTTTTTTTTTTTTTACAGAGGCGAAGGGAGAGGGATAGAGAGTTAGAAACATCGATGAGAGAAACATCGATCAGCTGCCTCATGCACACACCCCCACTAGTGATGTGCCTGCCCACAACCAAGGTACATGCCCTTGACTGGAATGGAACCCAAGACCTTTCAGTCTGCAGGTCGATGCTCTATCCACTGAACCAAACTGGCTTGGGCTGTTGTTTTGTTTTTAAGAAATCATTTCTTCAGCTTAGGAGGTGCAGCATTTACAGTCATAACTGAGGGAAGAAGGACTGTTTCAAATAACAAGGGAAGTCTGTGTTGTTTAGGATTCAGAATATATAATGTTCTCTGAATTTTTCCACATAGACCCAACACCACCTCTTAGATTCATGCTTTACTTTAATCAAAGACCTAACTTTCCCAGAAGAGATCTGGTGAGTCAGTTGAATTCAACTGGTGTTTTAATCTGGCAGATTGTAGGTTCAAATTTTGCATTTGATTCTTGGCTCCTGCAGGCTTACATCTATAGATGTAACATGATCATAGAAAATTTGGAGATTTCAGGTTGTGAATTGAGAATTTAGCTTTTTGAGTTTGACAGTCCCTTCCTTCCTTCCTTCCTTCCTTCCTTCCTTCCTTCCTTCCTTCCTTCCTTCCTTCCTTCCTTCCTTCCTTCCTTCCTTCCTCCTTCCTTCCGCTGTCTGTTATCCTAAAAAAATTAGCCAACTGACTCCATTGTTCTGGAATTACTCTTTCCTCTATTACTGCTCTAAAGCACAGGACACTAAGTTTTATAAAAACTTGCTTTCAAAGGACACTTTATTCTAGTAGCACACAGTTAATAATTTAATTGGAAAATTCATCTTTGCAAGTCCTTTTCTGCCAGAATCATATTCATAAAAATGAGCAGAATTTTCTGTAGTTTCAGACCCAAATAATCCCAGATTTTTTGAGTGTCCATTGCCTGACTGATATTTACTGTGCCAGGGTTCTTGATTATGAACAAGAGAAATGTTTCTGATTAATCTACACAGAGAGTAAATCCATTTAGCAACTATGAACTGGTGAAAATATGAATGGAGAACCAGGTTTCAGAAAGGGCAGGGACAAAAGGAGACAAGCACAACAGAGATTATGCCTCTGCCATGACTACCACTTGCTAGCTCTCCCACATTTACCTAAGCTCTGAATTAGGAGGTATCAAGCATTTTACTTCTGGGTAACATGGTAACTTTACCACTTTTTACCTATGTGTGGGTAGTTTCTTTGGGAACTATGTGAGAAAAAGGAGTTCAAACATAATTTGGGTATTCCTTGTTCCTCTAACCAAAATCAATATCATCAAAACATCACTCACAGCAATGAAAACCTGCTTTACTAAATTAACCAAGGACTTTCCTCTGGAATTCTGACATAATGAAAAGAAAGCCTTCCCCTACTTGGATGAATTACTCTTTTGACCCCTTTATTGTCTGTAAGTGTCTCAAAGACCTAACTTAGTATGGTTTTTCACAAGGAAAAAATGATATTTTAGATAATTATAGATTCACATGCAGTTGTAAGAAATGATATGGAGAGATTTCATGTACCCTTTATTTTGTTTCTCTAAATAGTAACATTTTAAATCTATACAACAATATCACAACCAAGACATTGGACTGATGAAGAATTTCCATCACCATAGGAACTCTTCTGGCTTGGCCAGTGTGGGTCAATGGTTGAACATCAACCCATGAACTAGAAAGGTCACTGTTGGATTCACGGTTAGGGCACATGCCTGGTTGTGGGCCGGATCCCTTATCTGGGGCATGCAGGAGGCAGCCTATCAATGATTCTCTCTCATCATTGACTTTCCTATCTGGCTCCCTCTCCCTTCCTCTCTTATAGCTTCTCTTCTGATCTTACACTTTGTCGACCAGAAGTATGTTCATTTCTATAACTTTGCCATTTAAAAAGTGTTATATATATTGAATGATATAGTATTTAACTTATAAGGATTTATTTATTTTTTTTAATCCTCACCTGGGGATATTTTTTCAATTGCTTTTAGAACAGAAGGAAGATGGGAGGAGAGAGAGATGGAGAGAGACACACTGATTGGTTGCCTCCCACCTACCTCCCTACCAGGCTGGGATCAGCCTGTAGCCAAGGTAAGTTCCCTTGACCAGAAATCAAACTCGTGACCCTTTGGTGCACAGGACCAACACACTAACCACTGAGTAACACAGGCCAGGGCTGAGTTTTCATATTTTTACTCAGTGTATTTTTGTGCAGTTTTATCCAAGTTGTTAAATGTATTGATAGTTCACTGCTTTTTATTGCTGAGCAGTATTACACTACAGTCTGTTTAACCAGTTGAAGCACAGTTGTGTTTTTCTAATTTTGGTCTAGTAGAAATAAAGCTGCTATAAATTTTCATGTACAGATTTTTGTGTGAACAGAAGTTTTCATGTATCTGGAGTAAATGCAGAGGAGTGAAATTTATGGGTTGTACAATAGATGAATGCTTAATTTATTAAGAAACTACCAAATTGTTTTCCAGAGTGGCTGTAACATTTTTGTATTCCCGACAGAATTGTATGAATGTTATAGTTTCTCCATATCCTTGCTTTGACCTTATTTTGCCTCTTTCTTTTACTAGTTGAGGGGAAGGGAGCTTAGATTATTGATTTGAGGCCCTTTTGTCTTATTTAATATATGCCTGCACTGCTTTATCTGTATCCCACGTGTATTTATGCTTTATTTTTTTTTACTTAGTTTAGTTTTGTTTATATGGAAATGTGTTGTTTAATTTCCTAATTTTTATAAAGATTTTTCTGTTATCATTCTACTATTGATGTCTGGTTTGATTCCAGGACAGTCAGAGACACAGTCTGTATGGTTTTACTTCTTTTCAATTTGTTGAGGTTTGTTTGAGGCCCATCATATGGGCTATCTTAGTATATGTTCCACAGGCACTTGAGAAAAGGGTGCATTCTGCTCCTGTTGGTTGTTCTAAAAATATAAATTAAACTCTAGTGATTGATACTATTGTTAAATTCTTCTAAATCCTTTTTGCTTAGTTTTTTTTTCTGTCTAGTTGTTCTACTATTGGTGAGAGATACCTACTATAATATTAATGTCTTCTTTTTTTATTGATGTTTGCATTATATATTTTCCCATTCTTTTAATTTCAACTTATCTCTTTCATATTTGAAGTAAGTGGATAGCATAGAATTGGGTTATGCTTTTTAATCTACTTTGCCCATCTCTTGGTATATATAGACCGTTTATATTTAATGTAGTTATTGATATACTAGTGGCCCAGTGCATGAAATTCATGCATGGGAGGGGGATGTTCCTCAGACCAGCCTGCACCCTCTCCAATCTGTGACACCTTTAGGGATGTCCGACTGCCAGTCAGTAGGACATCCCTCTTGCAATCTAGGACTGCTGACTCCTAACTGCTCAACTGCCTGCCTTCCTGATCACCCCTAACCACTTTGCCTGCTGACCTGATCACCCCCAACTGCCCCCTTGTCAGACTTCTTGCCCCCAACTGCCCCTCACCCTGCCGGCCTGATCACCCACAACTGCCCCTCCCTGCCAGCCAGCTTGCTCCTAACTGCCCTCTCCCTCCCCCGCTGGCCAGCTTGCCCCCAACTCCCCTCCTGCTGGCCTGATTGCCCCTAACCGCCTCTGCCTCAGCCCCACCACCATGGCTTTGTCAGGAAGGAAGTCCGGAAGGTCTCCTGGTTTAAATAGTATATTACCCTTTTATTAGTATAGATTAATTCTTAATCTGTTTTATATTTTTTCTGTTTTTAATTTTTCTATATTTTTTCTAACTCTCTTGGGTTATCTGAATGTTTTTATAATCCAATTTTAAAATATTTACAGTAAATCCACAGTCATTTCTAGTGCATTTTTATATAATTTTCTTAGTGCTGGTAGTGTTATTCATTATATATACAAAATTATTGCACCTTGCTGATGGTGCCAGTTCAAGGGAAGAGTAGAACTCTGACCTCTGTTTATTTACCTTTATGCTCCATTTATAACACAATAATCTTAAAATAAGCATTTAGAATCATATTAGACTATTATAAATTAGATTTTTTCAATTAAACATGATTTAAGAACTCAAGACAAGGAGAAAAAGTTATTGTATTTATTAATATGTTTATTCCTTGCATTATTCTTGAATAGCCCTGTTATTATATTTAACAGTTTTAAATTTGCATTTGGCCTTCTACATATTTTATTTATTGGCTGATATGTTCTATTTCTTTCCTGAGACATTTTATATTCTTATTTGTTTTTATTGTGTTCATAATTGCTTATGGAAATATTTTTATGATGACTGCTTTATTGTTATAATTCCAACATTTTGTCAGCACACTGGTGTTTATTGACTATTTTTTAACTCAGTTAAGGACCTTAATTCTTGGTATAATGTTTGTTTTTCATTGAAATCTGTGCATTTTTTTGTTAAGAAGCTGAATTTTAATCAAACCTTCTGTTTTAATTGGCTTTCTCTGACATTACTCTGCCAGGGACAATGGAGTAAAGCCTTATAACCACCAGTGGAGAGAAAAGTCCACATTCCCCACTAGACCTCCATTTACACTTGATAAGGGAGGCTCCTTATTTAAGCTGAGCAGAAGTGAAAGTTCTGCCTTCCTACTTCTAGGTCTCCACTGATATTTCCCTGACTGAGAGGGATAGAATTTCCTTGTTACTGTTCCCTCTGGAGCCTCTACTGGTGCTTCTAACATCACCCAAGTGGAGATCTCCAAGGATTCCTCATTACTAACAGGTTGGGATAAAAGCCCAGGCTCTCCATGTGGTCTCTTCAGACACTTTAAGGGAAGAGAGGATCATTACCACCAGATTCATTACCAATTCCCTACTCACCCTTCTCTGGAACCATCTCAGTGACGGTGCTGGGGTATTTATTGAATCTATTTTGTGCCACCTCATGGAAATGTGGGTTCCAAAACACAGAATCCCTGATTCTAAAAAAAAAAGGTTTCTATTCAATAGGAAAGTTATAAAATGTGTAAAGGACTATGGCACATGACTGCAAATAATAAATACAATAAAAAAGTTGAAAACAATATGCATTAAAAAACAAGAGAAAACACTTATTGCTATTATGTTTAAATAGACTTCAGAAAAGAGGTAACATATGAGCTAGGTCTTAAAAATGTTAAAATTTCAAAATACAGTGGTAAGCAAAGCTGTTTTTATTTGATGAAACCAAATAAGATGTTATGGGCACAAATATTTTTATGGTATGTTCAGCAAACAATGGTTGCATTGACTTAATTAGAACAGAAGAAACATGGATTGGCATGCTTATCTATAAAGGTAAAAAACACCCTGGACAATGTAGTCAGTTGGTTGGAGCTTCATTCCCCATGCCAAAAGGTTGCCAGTTTGATTCCCAGTTTAGGCCACATACCTTGCTGGTTTGGTCCCTCTGAAGGCAACTGACTGATGTTTCTCTCATATATAAATGTCTTTCTCTCTCTCTTCCCCTCTTCCTTCCCACTTCCCCTCTCTCTGAAATTAGTGAAACTATATCCCCCCAGTGAGAATTTTTAAAAAAAGGTAATTGTACCCTTTATTTCATAGTCAGGAGAAATATTTTATAACTTTTATTTATTTATTTTAAAATATATTTTTATTGATTTCAAAGCGAGAGGGAGAGAGAGACAGAAACATCAATGATTCGAGAGAACCATTGATCAGCTGCCTCTTGGGCACCCCCTACTGGGGATCAAGTCTGCAACCCAGGCATGTGCCCTTGACTGGAATCAAACCTGGAATCCTTCAGTCTGCAGGTTTATGCTCTACACACTCAGCCAAACCAGCTAAGCCAATATTTTATAACTTTTACAGTATAGGGCAGTATTCTGATGATTTATAATGTTTCATCTCTAGATGGATGTGTGTTATATACTAGAAGGGTAAAAAGATTAATACAGGGAACTAAGATAATGTAGAAACTTTCAATACAGAAACATATAGGATGCTTTGTAATCTCTGCAGAGGTCTTAGGTCAACACTGATCATAATATTAGAACTCATTTATAAAACTAAAACAAAACTATCTTTGTGGATATATCTCAAATCTCTAACTTTAGCCCTAACCTCTTTCTGTAACTCTTTTTCACAAGGCTGTTAAAAATTGTGATTTAAGAATGTATCTTACCTTTGCAATTTTTCAATGTTCTGTACATAAATCGCTCACTCATTAGTTAATTAATTATTTTATCTTTTTAAAAAACTAGTAATTTCTATGTCCTAGATTTTTTTATTTTTTTGGTACTATAAAGACAAAGATTAATATAACATAGACCTTGTCTTCAATAATAATACTATCAAGGAATATGTATACATACATATGTAAATATCAAAATATAAATTAAAAACAGTGTGAGAAAGTTAATCAAAATAAAAATAGTGTGAAGGGGTTAATTCTTAGATTGGATGAAATCTTTATACTTCTCTCTTACTGTAACATAACAAGCTCATAAATAAATTATAAATACTAACTTTTGTTCTCCAATGATAATTTTACAATGAGATGTTTTTCATATTTATATTAATTGCTATAAAACAAACTTATATAGGCTAGAAACTAATTTAAAGGTATTATTTATATACTAGAGGCCCGGTGCACAAAATTCGTGCAGGGCGGAGGTCCCTCAGCCCAGCCTGCACCCTCTCCAATCCAGGACCCTTCAGGGGATGTCCAACTGATTTTCACAATCCCGGACCACTGGCTTCTAACTGCTCACCTGCCTGCCTGCCTGATCGCACCTAACCCCTCTGCCTGCCTGCCTGATTGCCCCTAACTGCCTCTGCCTCACCCCAGGACCCAGGATTCCCTCCTCCAGCCGGTCACAGGCACCCAAAACCGAGGCTTCCCTCCCTCTGACTGGTCGCAGGCATCCAGGACCTGGGCTGTCTTCACTCGGGCTGTCCTTTCTTGGGCCAGCCGCAGCAGCAGGGGACTGTGGGTGAGTGGCTTCACCGGGGCCACAGCCATAGGCACCCAGGACCTCGGGGCAGGTGGCTTGTTCCTCTCCTGAGCCGCAAGTGCAAGCACAGCCGCTGGCACCTGGGACTGTAGGGTGGGCAGCTTGTTCCTCTCCAGGGCCACAGGCACAGCCGCTGGTGCCCAGGACCACAGGGCTGGCAGCTTGTCCCTCTCCCAGGTCGTAGCCAGGCTGGTCCCAATTCCTCTCTCACAAGCTCATTTGTGCCTGGCTGGTCCCCATTCCTCTCTCCCCAGTATCAAGTGTCTGAGCCATTACTGCATGACAGCATGAGGGCTTGATGACCATTTGCATACTAGCTCTTTATTATATAGGATTATTATTTCAATAGGTAATATTGTTTTCTTTTAATTAAATATGTATAATCATATCATCATTTAATATTAGAATCAGAGTGGATTTGAAGAAAAACCAAAGCCCAGAGTGTTGAGGCCTCGTTTTTCTGAATCATAATATAATATTCATCTCTTCATTAGTTCATTAAACAAATATTTATTCAGTCTAGCCACACCAAATTTATCCTGAATAAGGTAGAATATAATAAATTTCTAGATATGCAGTTAAATGCCTCATATAGTTCTGTGATGTTCTCAAGCAATATTGGGGTAAGCAGCATTCTAAGATAGTCTCTAAGATTCTTCTTCTCTCATATGCACATGTTATAAAATTCCTTTATTGTGAGCAGAAGAGTTAATATAATGAGATATTATCCCCATCATTAAGGTACTATCACTTGAATTTGATTTTAAACAAAAACAAACATCTTATCATGGTATCAAAGATGAGGTAAATGTCCTGTTTTAAGTGGATGGGGCTGCATAGCAGAGAATTGAGGAGGATGGCCTTCACTTCAGAGAGCAGTTCTTAGCTGGTACCTAGCAAGAGAAGAGGGATTTCCATTAGAAAACAAGCAAGGAAATAAAATCTGCCAATTGATACGGTTGGAAGAGAATCCTCAGCCTCAGATGAGATTGCAGTCCTGGTCAACATTTTAATCTCAGTCCAGTGAAATCTGAGATCCTAAAAAGATAACAGCTAACACTCCCTGGACTTTTGAACCATGGATGTTGTGAACTCATAATTTTTGTTTTTTAGCACTGAATTTGTGATAACTTGTTATATAGAAACTGAATACAAATACACCTACCTAACAGCCAGTATGTGAGAGAAGAGATGGGAAATTTTAGTCTAATTTATTTTTACTTGTGGTTTGAAGACAAAATAATGGCTCAGGGGAGAAGAAATTAAAAGCAAGGGATTTATATTGAAAGTAAAATAAAGAGTTAAGAAAGGTATAATAAAATGAAAGTGAAGAAAAGGTGTAATAAATATAAACTGTTTAGGATAATTAGAAGAGTGGGAAGCTCTAGTTGGACAGTAGGTTCTGGAATGCATGAGTGCAGTGGTGACTGGATATAAATGCTACCACTTGGGGCTGACAATAGAAGTCAACTGCTAAAGTGGGATACATATAATGATCATTGGGATAGAGCCATTGTTGCATGAGTTTTGAAGTTATTCATGATGAGGAAGAATTAAAGATTATGATCCAGGAACCAACATCTTTTGGCAGTATGAGCAAAAGGTTTGTAGAAGTCTATAGATGAGTGAGAGTGTTATGGACTGAATTAGACCCCTTCTCAGTTCATACATTAAAATTCTAATGCTCAGAGAAACCAAGATGGAGGCATAGGTAAACACCTAAACTGCTGCCTCACACAACAATTTCAAAACTACAACTAAAAGACAAAATGGACATCATCCAGAACCACAGTAAGGCTGACTGAGTGCAAATTCTACAACTAAAAGGAAAGAGAAAAGCACACTGAGATTCAGAGGAGCTGCAGGAGGCAGAGGTACTGAGACACTGACATGGAGAGGGCTGGCAACTGAGTGCACGGCTGGCTTTCTCAAGTGGGAGGGAGACAAAACCTCCCTAGTGCACTGAACTCCAGTTCCGGATGAGACTCTGAGGACTCAGAATCATTCAGGGAGAAACTGGACTGTCTGGCAGCAGGTGGAACTCAAGGATGGCTTTCTCTCAGAGGTGCCTGCAGCAATTACCATGGGACACTGAGAACCAGAGGCCTCTTAGGGCAGGGCTGATGGAAAACCAATGCTATCTGCTCTGCCCTGAGGCTCCTCCCCATCCAAGCTGAACAGAGAGGCTTTTGCAAGTCTTGTCTATAAAGGTGTCTCTAACACAGATGTTCTCCCAGCATAGACACAGCTGAGCCTCATAGACAATTGGCCTGGAGTTCAAGTCCTCCCAGTGATACCAACAACAATCAAAGCTTAACTACAACAAGGCTGTGCACACAGCCCACAAAGGGGTGCCCCAAGAGTGTCCACCTCAGATAACTGGGGAGGCTGAGCGACTGTGCCCTGTAGGACATCTAGCACACAAAGCCACTCTATCAACTCAGGGAAAAAGCTAAAATGCGGAGACAAAGAAACAGATCACAAATGAAAGAAATGGAGGAAAACAAATGACTAGATATAAAGTTCAAAACCATGGTTATAAGGTTTTTCAAGAATTTTCTAGAAAAGGCCAATAAATTTAGTGAGACCCTTGAGGATATGAAAAAGGACCAACTAGAAATTAAGCATACACTGACTGAAATAAAGAATAATATGCAGAGATCCAACAGCAGACTAGAGGATCACAAGAAGCAAATCAAAGATTTGAAATACAAAGAAGCAAAAAACACCCAACTGGAAAAGCAAAAAGAAAAAAGAATCCCAAAATATGAAGATAGTGTAAGGAGCCTCTGAGACAACTTCAAGCGTACCAACATCCGAATTATGGGGGTGCCAGAAGAAGAGAGAGAGCAAGATACTGAAAACCTATTTGAAGAAATAATGACCAAAAACTTCCCCCATCTGGTGAAAGAAATAGACTTACAAGTCCAGGAAGCACAGAGAAGCCCCCCAAAAAAAGGAATCCAAAGAGGACTACACCAAGACACATCATAATTAAAATGCCAAGGGCAAAAGACAAAGAGAGAATATTAAAAGCAGCAAGAGAAAAACAGTCAGTTACCTATAAGGGAGCATCCATACGACTGTCAGCTGATTTCTCAACAGAAACTATGCAGGCCAGATGGGAGTGGCAAGAAAAATTCAAAATGATGAATAGCAAGAACCTTCAACCAAGATTACTCTACCCAGCAAAGCTATCATTCAGAATTGAAGGTCAGATAAAGAGCTTCACAGATAATAAAAAGCTAAAGGAGTTCATCACCTCTAAACCAGTATTATATGAAATGCTGAAAGGTATTCTTTAAGAAGAGGAAGAAAAAGAAAAAAGTTAAGATAAAAATTATGAACAACAAATACATATCAACAAGTGAATCTAAAATCAAGTGAATAAAAAATCTGATGAACAGAATAAACTGGTGAATAGAATCAGAAGTATAGAAAGGGAGTGGAATGACAATTCTTGGGGAGAAAGGGGTGTGGGGAGTGTGGGAAGAGACTGGACAAAAATTGTACACCTATGGATGAGGACAGTGGTGTGGGGGGTAAGGGCAGAGGGTGGGGTGAGAACCGGGTGAAGGGGAGCTATGGGGGAAAAAAGAGGAACAATTGTAATAATCTGAACATTAAAGATTTATTAAATAAATAAATAAATAAATAAATTCTAATGCCCAGTACTTCTGAATATGATTGTAGTTGGAGATAAGGTTTTTCTTGAGGTAATTAAGTTAAAATGAGATGTTTAGGGTGGTCCTAATCCAATATAACTAGTGTCCTTATTAAAAGAGATTAGAGCACATGGTAAGTCTATTTGAAGACACAAGGGAAAGACACAGCCATCTACAAGCCAAGGAGAAGGACTGCAAAGAAACCAACCTTCCAGCTCTTTAATTGGGACTTACAGTCTCCAGACTTGTGTGTTAGTGGGGACCGAGGGGGGTGGTGATTTTCTGTGGTTTAAACCACCAAACCTGTGGTAGGAATAATGGTAGTCTTTGAAAATTAATACAGGACGTAAGAGATGACCATTGATGGGGCAAAATAGTATACTACAACCTTTGACCTTGAGTAGGCCCTGGGTAAATATATCAATTCTTATTTGTCCACACTTGCACATAAACAGAATAAGTTATAGGGACAATCACAAAGTAAGAATATCAGCTTTGGTGATTCCACTTTACTCCCTTATTATTTTTTTCTTTACAGGCGAACTTTATCTTTATACAGCTGGTACTAGCCTTGGCTGACCTGGAGCCTGCTGGCTGGGGGCAGCTCCTGCATTGAGCATCTGCCCCCTGGTGGTCAGTACACATCATAGCGACCAGTAATTCCACCAGTTTTCAGCCATTGGGTCAATTTGCATATTAGGCTTTTCTTATACAGGATACACACACACACACACACACACACACACACACACACACACACAGACAGCTTCTCCCGAGAAAGCATATCATCACATATTATCAAAATACTTAAGCAGAATTAAGATGGTTTATATAGGAGACAAAATAATTATTTCAAAGTTATATGTTTAAGTAAACAACAGCTGTTGTTTAAGGCTAGCTAACAAAGTTTAATGACTTAAATTCCACTACCTACTCTGAAAAAGACATGGAGATTTTTATCATTTTTAAGGTTCTTACAGGCTTAAAAATAATGCCTTCCAGTAACCACTTTTTAAGATGCTGTTTCAGCCTGGTTCCTGGCTACCAGTCTCTCATAACTCTAAAAGGGAAGATTAATTCCCCCAAATATATCCCCTATTATATTGGTAACTATGATTTGGTCTAAGATGGGAACATTTTTCCTAATTTAATTTTTTCTGTGTCTTGAAGCCAAAAACAATGGCTCAGTAGAGAAGGAACTTAAAGAAGATTTATATTGAGAGAAAAAAATTTAAAAATTGAGAAAATGAATAATCGCAATGGAGGGTTCAGAAAAGTTGTGCTCTGCATAAACTTTGAGAGAAGTAGTAGATTTTGAGAAACTTTTGGTGTGTGCATGTATACATCCATACATATGTATGTATACTTGTGTACTGGGTCATAATGTTCAGTATATTTCTTATATTTAATGCCATAAGACATTTAATGTTAGAAGGCTCTTTCATGTTGCAAGGGAAAGCAGATTTCTTCAATTAAAGAAAGCTCATTATCGGGATGTGCAACAGGGCCTTAAATTAGAAAGCTTCCATGAAAGCAGCAATCTATAATACATGCTTCATTCCAAAGGAGGTGCTCATCAAAAACAAAGTTTTGAATTAGATAACAAAAAAACTAGTCATTGGCTTTGAAGCCTGTCACTATTAGCAGCAGTACACACAGGTCAAAGAGTAGAGACAATTTCTTTGGGAGGAGCTATTGGCATTTCAGCCTCCCCAGCCCACACACAGGCACATAATATATCTGAAGCCTTCTCTAATACCAGGGTATTCCTGCTCTTTGATGACAGGTCCAAAATAAATCATCCAGGGGAATAAACATGAACCCTTGGGATAAATTTCAGTCTGGAGTGGTGTTTACAAATCCTAAAGGGACCCAGTGGCTATGGAGTGGAGCCCTGGGAGTAGTGGTTGCAGAAGGTAATGGGCATGGCCCACTTAAGGAAATGTCTTAAATACATGGATAGAGTCACAGTCAGACAGATGCAGCCAGACAATCTCCAGAAAATCCACAAAAATGCCCCCTTGTGAGTCAGCTTTAAATTCTGCCAGGTCCAAAGAAAATAAAAATCCCTTGGCATTGGTAACCCTGCAACAATCGAGAGATAAGAAATAAGCATTTCCATGCTAGATAAGGAGAAGCTAGGCAAGGCCAATAAAGAGAGAGAACACGTGCTTCTTCCACTGCATGAAAATGGTCCCAAGAAGGTCTCAAATTGGGAAGCAGGTGAGTGAGAAGAAGATTTAACTTTAAATCTAGTGGTAGATAAGGAAAGAAAGAAAGAAAGAAAGAAAGGAAGAAAGAAAGAAAGAAAGAAAGAAAGAAAGAAAGAAAGAAAGAAAGAAAGAAGAAAGAAAGAAAGAAAGAAAGAAAGAAAGAAAGAAAGAAAGAAAGAAAGAAAGAAAGAAAGAGGAAATAAATCTAGTAGTAGGTCTGATTATCACACGTAACTGATGCTTTACTTTTCAACCACTTCACTGTGATGATGTTTTGCTGTTTACAGTGATTATAAGACACTAGAGGCCCGCTGCACAAAATTTGTGCACGGTGGGGTGGTATGTCCCTCAGCCCAGCCAGCACCCTCTCCAATCTGAGACACCTCAAGGGATGTCCCACTGCCCATTTAGGGATCAGGCCTAAAGGGGCAGTGGGACATCCCTCTCACAATCCAGGACTGCTGGCTCCCAACCGCTAGCCTACCTGCCTGCCTGATTGCCCCTAACCACTTCTGCCTGCCAGCCTGATCACCCCCTAACCACTCCCCTGCCAGCCTGATTAATGCCTAACTACTCCCCTGCCCACCCTATTGGCCCTAACTGCTCTCCCCTGCCAGCCTGGTCACCCCCAACTGCCCTCTCCTGCAGGCCTGGTTCCTCCCCAACTGTCCTCCCTTGCAGGCCTGGTCCCTCCTAACTGACCTCCCCTACTGGCCTGATCACATCCAACTGCCCTCCCCTGCCGGCCATCTTGTGGCATCCATCTTGTGTCCACATGGGGATGGCCATCTTTGACCACATGGGGGTGGCCATCTTGTGTGTTGGAGTGATGGTCAATTTGCATATTACCTCTTTATTATATAGGATTCTTAAGAGTGATCAGAAATATAATGGGCCTGTCTGGGTTTGTATGTCAGAGCAGAGGAGTGACTGTTCCCAAAAAGCAATTTGGTGAGGAACACAAAAATAAAGTGGCTTTTAAATTTGCTTTCTTCATGTCCAGCTGGCATGGCTCAGTGGTTGAGCATTGACCTATAAACCAAGAGGTCACAGTTGGATTCCAGTCAGGGCACATGCTTAGGTTGTGGGCTTCATCCCCGCGTGGTACATGCAGGAAACAGCCAATCAATGATTCTCTGTCATCATTGATGCCCTTCTCTCTCTCTCGCTCTCTCTCTCTCTCTCTCTCTCTCTCTCTATCTCTCTCTCTCTCCCCCTCTCCCTCTCCCTTCCTCTCTGAAATCAATAAAAATACATTTATAAAACTGCTCTCTTCAACTCCTGCTTGAATTATAGATGCATGAGAGCATAAGGAAGATGCAGGAACAGTCTTATTTCCCTGAAAATGTAATTGAACATTTACAGCTCATTTGTAATGCCTCTACTTATCCCATCCTGGGAAGGGTGTGGCCACTGCTCACTGACCTAGGGGCCCTGTCTGTACTGGCTGTTTCCTGGCCTTCTCTTCTTGTGGTCTATTTTCTGCTCATGCCCTTGGTGTGTTCATGGTAACTTTATTAATCCCTGGCTTTTATTTACTGCTTCTCTGTGAGCATTTATGTCTTCTGCATTCTATACTGTTAGCTAGTCTCTCTCAAACTCTCCAAAAACATGGATTTCCTGGGACACCAGTCACTATTCAGTGTAGGGCCTTCTCATGGCCAGAATGCACACTCTAAGTTACTTCATGGATGGTTTAGTCCAGAGTTTCTCAAATTTTTTGGTCTCAGGACCTCTTTATATTGTTGTAAATTATTGAAGATACCAAAGATATTTTGTTTATATGGCCTGCATCTCTTGATCTTTATTGTATTAGACATTAAAATGGACACATTGAAGAAATATTTATTTATTTAAAAGTAACAATAAAAATTCATTACATGCTGACATAACTAGTATATTTTAATTAAAAAGCTATAATTTCCAAAACAACATATTTAGTAAGAAGAGTGGCATCATCTTACATTTTTGCAAATCTCTTTAACTGAATTATCAGATCTGCATCTAAATTCAGTCTGTCATGTATGTTGTTTTAATTGATGTTTGTGAAGGAAGTCTAGCCTCACACAAATGTGATGTTGGAAATGGAAGGACCTCATGGTCCTCCTCAAAATTCCTTAGGGATTCTTAGGCCATACTCTCACACACACACACACACACACACACACACACACACACACACACACACACATCATATCTGTGGAACTTAAAACTTCAAAGCATATTATAGCAGTAATATATTATATTAATACTAGAGGCCCGGTGCACAAAATTTGTCCACAGGGTTGGGGGAGGGGTCCCCTCAGCCTAGCCTGCACCTTCTCCAATCCAGGACCCTCTCAGGGGATGTCTGACTGCCGCTTTAGGCCCGATCACCATTGGCTCCTAACTGCTCACCTGTCTGCCTGCCTAATCACCCCTAACTGCCCCCCCTGCTGTTCCTGGTTACCCTCAACTGCCCCCCCTGCTGGTGTAGTGGCCCCTAACTAACTGCCCCCACCTGCCAGCATGGTTGCTCCCAGCTGCCCCCACACCTGGTCTCCCCTTAGTGCCCCCTGGTGGCATGGTCACCCCTTAGTGCCCCCCCCCACTGGCCCGGTTGCCCCTCACTGCCACCCCCTCGCCAGTCTTGTGGCTCCCCACTACCCCCTCTGTGGACCCGGTAGCTCCATGCAGCCTGCTGCTCAGTTGTTTGGTCGCAACCTCACAAACACCCCTGCAGGCCTGGTTACCCCACATAGCCTGTTTGGTTGTCCGTTTGGTTGTTTTGGACGCAATGGTTGCTTAGCCTTTTATATATATAGACTAGAGCCCCAGTGTACGAAATTTGTGCATAGGGGAAGGGGTCCCTTATCCCGGCCTGCACCATCTCACAATCTGGGAACTTTCGGGGGATGTCTGACTGCGGGATTGGGCCTAAACCAGCAGTAAGATATCCCTCTCTCAAATCAGGACTGCTGGCTCCTAACTGCTCACCCGCCTGCTTGATCACCCCTAACCACTCGCTTGCCTGCCTGATCACCCTTAACTGTTGGCCTGCCTGCCTAATCACCCTTAACAGCCTCTGCCTTGGCCCCCACTGCCACAGCTTCATCCAGAAGGTAGTCCAGAAGGACATCCGGAATGACATCCAAAAGGTCAATTGGCTGTCCGGTCTAATTAATATATTATGCTTTTATTATTATAGATAGTAATTATACATAGCATATAATTACATAAATTATAATAAGTACCTATGTATAGTTATAAAATAAAATTGAAATGATATATTAACTACAAAAGGCCTGGTGCATGAAATTCGTGCACAGGGGTTGGGGGGGTTTCCCTCAGCCCAGCCTGCACCCTCTCCAATCTGGAACCCCACGAGGGATGTTCAACTGCCTGTTTAACCGCTTCTTCCTGCCAGCCTCATCACCCTTAACCACTCCCTTGCTAGCCTGTTCAACACCTAACTGCTCCCTTGCCAGCCCAATAACCCCTAACTGCCCTCCCCTGCCAGCCTGGTTGCACCCAACTGTCCTCCCCTGCAGGCCTGATCACCCCCAACTGCCCTCCCCTGCTGGCCTGGTCACCCCTAACTTCCGTCCCTTGCCTGCCTGGTCACCCTTAACTGCCCTCCCTTGCAGGCCTGGTCCCTCCCAACTGCCTTCCCCTGCAGGCCTGATCACCCCCAACTACCCTCTCTGCCAGCCCGGTCACCCCTAACTGCCCACCTGGTCACCCCTAACTGCCCTCCCCTGGTCTCTCCCAACTGCCCTCCCTTGCTGGTCATCTTGTGGTGGCCACCTTGTGTTCACATGGGGGTGGCCATCTTGTGTGTTGGAGTGATGGTCAATTTGCCTATTACCTCTTTATTATATAGGATGAGACATGTGGTTTTTAAAATAGTAAATAGAACAGCAAATGTGAACTGTTTTGAAATGCTGAAGTTAAGAATTTGACTGCAGGCATTGAAAGAGCAGTGGACACTATTCTTAGGATGAAGAATTTCAGTTTGTTTCCTTGTTTTCTGCCCTATCACTGCAAGTCCAGTTCTCAATTTCTTAGTTTAAAAAAAAAAAAAAAAAAGGAGGCTAGAGCTGGAGTCCAGAGTCCCTCAGGATTAAATGTTCAAAGATTTAATCATTCTCATACATCAAGTAAATGAAGCTTGTACTTCACAGAACTGACATCTGGTTTTCAGTTAACATAAGAGTCCTAAGAATCCTTGTTCAGATTCTTACTTAGCAATGATGTGTGATAATGGATTAACTCAATAAAATTCCGTCAGTAAGGATTAGATAATACATACAAACATGGTTAAAATGTAGATATCTCTGGAAAAATTATAATTGCTTTTATGCTTAAGGCATTTTATGGCTCTTAACAAACCTAAGATGCCACCCATGTGTTCCATCCAGGTCTGGACATGCCATGCATCCCTTGACCAAGCATAGCACAGTCTTGGCTTATCTGATATGCAGCTAATTCCAGTCTATGGGTGAAGACAGCTCACCACAGAGTTGTGTCACCTGCCTACAGCCACACATCTTATTTTCAAGCAGTGATTTCTAGTTCTGCAAAATGCTGTCTTCAGTTCTGTTTGTACTTGACAGCTTAGCTTCCTTGTGCCATGGAACAATTCAAGTACTTTTTTTCTTTTCTGTCCTTAGCAATCGACCCAGGCAACAGAGCTGCCATTCCATACTGAAAGCTTGAAGAATCGAAGCCTGATCCTGTCTGTCCTCGGGGATTGGGCAGGTAACTGTGGTATTAAGTGCCCCTTCCCACATTCATTCCAGAAGCTGACAGCTGTTAAGGAAATGGTTCAGAAGGAAAGGCTGACATTTTGGAAGTAACCAAGTGAAGAGCCATGAAAGAAAGAACTTAAAAATAATTCCCAGCTCAACGTTCTTTGGCAGAATAGAGCCAGAGGCCAAGAGAGGATTTGGGGTTTGGTATTCTTCCACATGCCTCACAGGACCCAGTACTGAGGAAAAAACAGATGTCTTAAAAGGGAAAGAGAAAAAAAATGCATGAAACACGACATATGTAAATCAGTGCTTGGAAAATAAACCCAGAATATGCTCCTGAGTGATATTCTTGGCAAACACAGAGAGAAAAACAGAGGAACAAGTAGCAAACTAACTCTAAATGATTATACCAATGATGGTTTAATTAGGTCAAGGGCATTTTTGCTTATTTCAGACTTGAAACAATTTTTCTTTTATGATTGGACTTCATAACTGATTTTCAATTTAATGAATTTGCAAAAAATGTACTTCATACTGCCTTCATTATTTTATTTTCCTGACACTTGAAAAATTAGAGGCTCTGGCATCATTTTAAATTAAAAATATATTTCACTTCTCTATTATGCAGAGTTTTCCAGTACATTCTGAACCTGTGTTATGCACAAAACTTCTGTTGACATCCCCAAAAGGTCCACACTCAGCATACACAATACAGGTCTTCATGGCTTATAACCCACTCACGGTGCAGATCAGACAATTGTACTCCTTGGGAGTACGTCTGAAATGAATTTTGAAAGGTCTGGAGGTTTTGTTTGCCAAAGAATTGAGAAAGAAGTTTCTTGGGCTTCTTCTCAGGAATTTCCTAAAGGAAACCTTTGTGTGTGTGTGTGTGTGAGAGAGAGAGAGAGAGAGAGAGAGAGGAGAGAGAGAGAGAGAGAGAGAGAGAGAGAGAGAGAAAGAGAAGAGAGAGAGAGAGAGAGAGAGAGAGAGAGAGAGAGAGAGAGACATTTAGAAATGAAAGTCAACCACCAAAACTTTGGTAAGGTCTACATTCTTCTTAATCCAATTTAGCTCATATTCAGAGCATCTGAAGAACAATATAGGCATAATGTACATTTTAGAAAAAAATCAATACTGGGAGGCTGGTTCCTTAACATAATGAAAGTATTCTTTTGACAACATGGTAGCTGAAATTCAAATTTATTATTAATAAAAAATAATAGCCTGAAGAGCATTATGCTAAGTGAAATAAGTCATTTGGAGTAAGATAAATATCATATGATCTCACTCATTTGTAGAATATAATGAACATAAACTGATGAACAAAAACAGATCCAGAGACAAAGAAGCATCGATCAGACCATCAAACCTCACAGGGAAGGTAGGGGAGGGTGGGAGTAAGGGGGAGAGATCAACCAAAGGACTTGTATGCCTACATATAAGCCTAACTAATGGACACAGACAACAGGGGGCTTAGGGCATGAGTTGGGGTAGGGGGTTGGGGGGAGGGGAAGTAGGATAAGGACACATATGCAATACCTTAATCAATAAAGAAAATTAAATAATAAAAAATTGTAGCTACCACCTACTGAAGTTTCATTATTCTTCTACAGCGCTTAATCCCCACAACAACATTGAGATCCTATTTTTACAGCTCTGAACCCAAGTAACATTATGCTTAGCGTAACAACACAACAATAACAAAATGCCCTTTATTCTTCTCATACAAGTTCATATAAACTTGCTGTTTTTGTTGGTAATAAAAATGACCAAATATCAAAATCTCATCTGGTTCAACTTCAATTATAAAGTGATACTATCAGCAACATATACATTTATGGATTTTCCCTGCACTTGTATTTTTGCTTGTAACCTAATTGCATCATTATTTAACTGCTGGCTACTAGCCTTATTTAGGCCATGTATCCCATGAAAATAATGATTTTAATGATCTTGATAAAGAGATATATGTTTCCTGTATTTCTATATTTCTTATTTAGTTTAATTTTTTAATAATTTAAAAGCTTCTTTCATGTGGCAACTACCTTAGGTGAAACTCATGTTATCTGAATAAATAATTGATACATTTTATTTTTACAAATGGACATTAAGCAGTCCATAACTTTTGTCTGTGTTTATTAGCGGTTGTTAATACACAATTATGTTAAAGACTTTCTGCATTATAAGTAGAAACATATTCAGCACATTTGCATCTAAAAATATTTATAAAAGGTCCCCAGTGGAAAATATATCACCATACAAACTTGGCTCTCTGTTTGACCCACATATAAACCTATTCATCAACTCAGGAAACATTCATTGAAATTCTGGTCACTATAGTTGTAGAAATAAAGCAAAATAAGTTATGATTCCCATCCTCAGGGAGTTAAAAAGAAATTTCACAATGCGGATTTACTTTAGTTCATTGTCCACTGACAGAAAATTTTGAACTTCTAAAACTGTTTAAATGCCTTCTGGGAAGTGACTATTATTTTTGTTTTTTTGTGTTGTTATTTATTTTTTTAGCATATTTTTACTGATCTTAGAGAGGAAGAGAAAGGGAGAGAGAGATACAAACATCAATGATGAGAGAGAATCATTGATCAGCTGCCTCCTACATGCTCCACAGTGGGGACTGGGCCAGCAACCAGGGCATGTGCCTTTGTCGGGAATCAAACCCAGGACCCTTCAGTCTGCAGGCCGACATTCTATCCACTGACCCAAACTGGCTAAGGCAGGCAATGAGCTTTTTACCACTGAAATTCTTTATTTTTATTCACTTTGTTATCTTAAAGAAATTCTAAATGAGTATCTGTACTTTGTTAAAATACTATCTTAGATGCTAGACAGAAAACAAAGAAAAAACACAAATAGAGGAGTGTTATTTGCCCAGTTGGTGCTCACTTTTCATGAAAGGTGGCATAATGCTATGGGAAGAACTTCAATTTGGAGTCAAATAGATTTGTTTGAATCCTAGTTACTCCTTATATAATCTACATATCACTAGAAAGTTTCCTTCTTGAGCCTTAATGTACTTTGCAGTAAGATGGAAATAATCATTTTGGGGGTTGACAGTTTTCAAAGATGGGTTTGGACGCCTTGTTTCCACCAATTTAACAACAGGAGCCTATTTTTATGGACAGAAGACACTTTGTTGGGAAGCTACCTACTTGTAACAAGAAATGTGGCCAGGACTATAACTACATGTGTTTTCTTTCTTTTTATCTCTAACTTCTTCTCCTACTCACTCTTTCTCATACACACCAATTTGAATGTATATAATTTAAAACACTGTTTGAATAATAGAATAAAGCTGGCCAAATCTTTCCTTTTTTAATTTTCTTATTTTTTAAAATCTTCCCATTTTATATATATGGACACAGCCTCCAAATATTGTAAACTAGAGGCCCAGTGCACGAAATCATGTGCAGGTGGGATCCCAAGGCCTAGTCTGCAATCAGGGCCACCTTCTGCCCTCTCACCAGTCCCCAGTCCCACTCTGCCACCACCCACCCTGGTTCACCATGGTTCCCCGTTCACCATGCTGTGATCAGAGCCTGTGGGCTTGGGGTGAGGAGAGACCGAGAGGTGGTCAATGCACCTCATAGGGACTGGTTGAGTGGTCATTCAGGTCATCATCTTATGGTCACTGGGCTTTTATTATATAGGATTAGACAAACTATACTTGAGAATGTCCCATTTATTTAGTGCACTTTACATACAGCTAATATCTACATTTCTAACCCTGTCCTTTCTTGTTTGGCAAATTAAAAATAGCAATTGACAATTCTGAATTATAAATTAAATTTTTATGGAATCATGAGGTATTAAGGAAAATTAGATGTCACTTTCACCGTTGTGTCTGCAACACATGCTTTTCATCCCACCATATTTCAGGCAACAAATTCACTTTTTTTTTTTTTTTAAATAAAGGTCCTTTCTTTTTTAAAATATATTTTTTATTGATTTCCGAGAGGAAGGGAGAGGGAGAGTTAGAAACATCAATGATTAGAGAGAATCATTGAATGGTTGCCTCCTGCATACCCCCTACTGGCAATTGAGTCCACAACTCTGGCATGTGCCTTTGACTGGAGTCAAACCAGGAACCGTCAGTCTACAGGCTGATGCTCTATCCACCGAGACAAACTGGCTAGGGCCAAATTCACTTTTAAAAACACAGATGTTAAAAGCCTGAGATAATGAGACAGTATGGGTAAACTACAGAGCTATTCAACCAGTGCTTGGCACAAAGTGTCATTAAAAGCTGCCAATAACTAAAAAACAATATTGATTAAGCATTTATCATGAGGTAGGTAATGTGTTCTTGGCTTTATATGCACTATCTAATTAATTAGCTTACATGCATTATGTCAAAAATACAACAATTACAGGAGATAAGTCCTATTTAAAATCCCTTTATAGAGATTAGAAAACTGAAGCTAACAAAGATTAAAACCCATAGAAATGGGAAGTTGGCTAAGTAGAACAAAACAATTCAATGCAGAATGTTTCTTAACTAGTGATCGATCTTTCTGTTTAGGTCAGTGCTTCTAGGCATTTTGAAAAGCTGATATCAATTTCCTGGCTTCAAGTCTTGAAAAATGACAATAAATCCTGAAGTTGTAAAGAAGTATGGTCTTAATAGAAGTGTGATGTGTTCAAGAGTGCTCATGAAAGACTCAAAATGTTTTCTGCAGACCCTATACTGTCTAAAATCGGGCATTAGGAAATGTATTCATAGACCCAAACTTCACTTTGGGATCTACAGCCCACTGAAAGCATTTATGCTTCCACACCACAGCAATTAGTGTTTCTTCATTGTTCCTGGAGAGCTTGTAAAATAGTCTTATATGCATGCACCTTTTATAATAAATATGTCCAGGGAAACCTCTTAATGTAACACAAAATCTTAGAAGGGTTGTACTACTAGCTAGTGAAGCTCCAAAATAAACTTTCAAACTGTAGGTTCCACTGGAGTAGGACATAAAACAATCAGAATTATCTAAGCAAGGCACAAAGCACATTCATAAAAGAGATATCTTGCCTTTTAGTGCTTTTTTAAAAATAATTTTAAAACTCTTACTTCAAATGAATTCTTAAATATGGTCTGCCAATTATTTAAGCAGGTTAATGGAATTACATCAAGTTTCATTCTGCAATTATTATATTTAATATTCATTCAGCCCAAATGTCTTGCAATGACAGAAATGTTGATAAGGCAAGCATGGTAAGCAACCAGCATGGAACCATGAAAGAGGAGCGCTTAAGAGGGCTATGAGATCCTGCTCTCCCTGGATAACCACCATCCCTGGCTGTGGGTCTATGTCCAAGCATCTGTAGTATGTTTAGGGCTGCTGTCAGTCATCAGGGCTACAAGCCCGGCAGAGAAGCTGAACGCAAAGTGGAGATGGAGTACAAGCTGGGACTGATCAGGCACCCCTACGCAGCAGCATACTTAACCAACTTCTGAGAAAATACTCCTGCTTCATCTTTGCCTTCTAAATGTCATGAAAATTACTCTTTGACCAACTCCAAACCAGAGCTGTAAAAGAAAAACGGTCTGGGAAATGAACTGCCTTGCCAAATGACATCAACATAGCACAATCCAGCATACTTGGTTCAGGGCTCAAACAAAGCATTTATGATGCTTTTCTTCATTTCCTCTAGCTGTACTTTTGTTGACTCCTTTTGGATATTTTAGCAACTTTAAGCTCATCTCTTACACTTCTAGGTAAAAAGAAAGCGTTGATTTCCCTCAAAAAACACAAGAAAACTGTGTGAATGGTTTGCAGGTCTATGTCTGAATGAGTCACTGTGTCTAGTGGGATAATATATTCTGTTTGGCTTAGGGCAATCAGACCTTCTGCTGAAGCTGTTGATGAAGTCCATCTTATCCAAGCTTAAGGAATACTAGTATGCTTGTTCAGACAGTTTTATTTGCCCATGTGAATTGTGTCTTGTCCCAATTTGCTGAGAGCATGGGAGAAGTGATACTGGGCTTATTACACTAACTGAAGAAAAATTTTTAGTGTCAATGAGATATAGTCTTCATATTCAAAGGATTAATTTAGAACCATGCAAGATCAATGCAAAGCAAACAAAGCGTATATGTATACATCCTGATGAAAGCTGTGGCTCCAAGAATATAAATAAAACATTTACGTTTTCTACAGAGGGAAAACAAAGTGCCTACGTGGCAATAATAACTAAGTTGTCATCAGAAATGCAATCAACTATATTGAATGTTAGAACCCAATGGAAGACGATCTTTAAAGTTCTCAGAATTTTAAACACACAACCAAACTAAAATTCAAGTGTGCAGTATAAAGATGTCCTTGGATATCCAAGGACAGAGAAAAGCACTACCTATTATTCTGCTCAAAAATAATTATACCAGGATGCTCTCCTGCACAATGAAATGAATATAAGATAAATGAAATAGTTCGGAGGAAAGAAAGTAGTTAAAATAAGTAATTATTGATACAAAATGCAAAAAAAAAATAACTTAGACGAAAAATCTCAGAATTTGTGTTAGATAACATTCAGACAATAGCTGGATTATTGGGCTTGAGCTACTTGATCCAAAGTAGATGTGCTACTTTCAATAGTATTTGATAAAATGACAAAATGGAATGGCAAAAACATCATATGTTGAGTAGGCTTTGACTGTATTTCCACTACAACTTCTATAGATTCATCCATTTTCCCTGACAAAACAGTGGGTAATATGAAATCCCTTAATCTAACTGTGCCATGCAGTGGTTACCCATTTGACTGGTTAAAAGATTATGCTAATTGAGGAGCTGTAGAGTGGATATATACACAAGGGAGCTCTATAGTTTATTATTAGTACTATATTCCTCCTTAATTCATTAGTAATTCATTAGCATTTTATTAGCTAGTGAATATTCTTTTCAATATTCTATTGCTGAGTGTTGCTAAGATTTAGAGTGGAATTAACTTGTATAGTTTTATTCCCATAAAAGATTGGCCTCCCCGCATTTCTCTTTACTATTATCTAACAGAATATGTTTCAAATCAAGTAAAAAATTATACAATGTGTACATAAAATGAGACATAAAAATACAAATCCAGGGATAAAAATTGTTAAGATAATGCTACCAAACATGTTACAGAGATGAGCACTTGCAAATTGGAATTACAATTCTCCTTGTATTCTCAACATTAACAGTCATGATTTGTGAATCTTAACAAGCATTGACTTTAAAAGTGCTATGAGGACTTGGATAGAATAGATATTCATTTCACTCCCACCCTGCCCTCTGTGAATACTTAATATACTTTCATGCATCTAAAATAGATAGCTCTGACTTATCTCTGTATTAGAAAGTTTCCCATTTCCCATATTTTTTGCCTTCCTTAGGTCACTATAACTTTCCAGTTGTCTCAAACAAGGATTTATTTTTTTGCCATGATAATAGCTTCAACAAAAGCAGGAAAAGTCTTCTAGGTCTAATTTAAGAATAAGTATTTTATGTTTATAGTTCGTGTTTCCTATGGTTTATTTAATAAAACTAGCCAAGCAACTATCTACTTAAAAAAGAAAAAGAAAAGGAAAGAAGAGAAAACACAGAAAAAAGACCGTTTATTTGTACAAGTTCCTTCTATAATTTTTTTTCACATGGAGGCAAAAATAATAATAACAATTAAAAAGCTGGACTCTTTGTAATTATTAAAGTTGAATATGTATCTTGGGGGATAATATTAGGTGATGTGATTTATTATATTGAAAAATTACTGCAGCTTTAAGTCTTTCTGATGAAATATTCTTTTAAATGTGACATTTTCCATAGCTGATTCACTCCACATGGAGTAAAGCATATTTCATCTGTTCTTTACTGTATTGTGAGAGCATGTAGGTGGACTTTTTCAATTCTGGATACAGAAAGTCATGTGGTGCCATGGTCCCCACACTGTTTTTCTGAGATTATTAAAACCACAATAATCATTGAATTATAACACAAGTCACTTAGCATAATAATAAATAGTTTTAATCTTTTATACTGATCACACTATCCATAAATTAATTTTAATAAACCATAGTTCTTAAGTAATAAACTGGCAACATCGGGGTTATGTAATGCCATATTAAAGGATTTGGTGAGCTCCTCAACAAAAGGAAATGTCAGACTTAAAATAGGGGAGAAAAACATATCCTTCATCCAAGCAGAAAAGATGAGGCCGATGGGGTGGTGAGCATTCTTTGCAAGTCCACATGACTGCAAGACTGCACATAGCCTTAGTGTGATGGGGGCTCCCAGAAATACTTGGTGATTACGGGACTGGCCTCTTAAAAATAAATACATACATAAATAAACAAACATATCCTATATAATAAAAGGCTAATATGCAAATAGACTGAATGGCAGAACAACTGAACAACCAGTTGCTATGACAGGGTGTGCACGGAACATGGCGGGCATCCATCATGGCGGAATGGTGGAGTAGGTGAGCTGGGGTGCAAGACCAAGGTGGGGCACCTATCACTGTCATCAGGGCGAGCCTCTAGTGGTTACTAACAATCCTTTGATCCTACACGCCACGGTCCCTCTGGGCACTTGCAAGTGTTGCCAGTGCCAGCTCTGCTTGTACCCACTGCCCGTGCCTGCTGCTGGCCCTGATTGCGTGGCATCATCAGCAGGTGCGAGTGGTGGCTTGCCAGGGTTCTTGTTCCAGCATTAAGAAGTGTTCAGCAATCTGGAGAAAGGCTGTGTGTAACTTAAGTGAAAGTCCAGAGATGAAAGATATTTTTAAAAGGCATTGGGTGTCAGAGGAGCCTAGCTAAAGGAGCTAAGTTCTCTTTGTCTCAGGACCCCTTGCTTTTTATTAACACAAATTGTCCTAAGGCAAGGTGGAGATATACACTTCTGTAGGATTTCTTACAGAATCCATTGTCAGATTGGGGAATTGCTTTTGGCTGTTCAGGTGTTTGGCCAACAGAAGGCAATAACATGTAGATTGAGATGTCCTGAGCTGTCTGGCAGTAAACAATCATTTAATGCATCCTTTTCAGGTTTGGGAAAATGCCTTTAGCCATTCCCAACAGGTGATAACATATGTGACTCAGCACTTGTTGAGTCCCCAAGTTCCATCAATCTTTTGATGAAACTCTTGCAATTATGACATGCTGAAATTGGCTTCCGTCAGTGGTCTCCGGCCTCGATCACCCCTGAGGGCTTCTCTACCTCCCCCTGCTCCTGAAGGGTGATCAGGGAAGCAGCTGATGCTCACACCTGCTGATGCGATAGTCTCACTCTCACCCATTGCTGGTGCTGGCCCCAATCACTCCATGCCATCAGCGGGTGTGAGTGGGGCCAGCACCATCAGTGTGTGAGAGCAGTGGCAGAAGCAGGGCTGCCAGCAGGCAGGGACTGGGGGCTGCAGTGGGAGGAGCCAGACAGGGGTTCAGAGGATGGGCCAAGACCCACCCCTGTGCCCACCTCAGCCTTCTGGCCCACAGTTCCTTTCAAGGTGCACGTATTTGTGCACTGGACCCCTAGTATATATATAAATAAATGAAAAATGAAACATCCATCTTCCTCTGATTGAGATCTAGAAATATACTTTTTAAAATATCATAACCACAAAACAGCTAGCGAATGCTTTTCAAATTCAGAAAAGTCCCCTCCCCTCAAATAAGGTATTCATAGAGTGTTGTTATCTATTGCTGTGCAACCATTCAACCCAAAATAGTGGCTTAAAGCAAGGATGATTTATTACTTCTCAGAAGTCTGTGTGTTTAATGGCTGCTAGCTGGGTGGTTCCCCTGATGATCTCACCTGAGGTAGCTCTACACCTGGAGGCTTGGCAGGGCCTGCAAGATCTCAGACAGCACTATTCAATATCCAGAACATTGCTGCTGGCGATTGGTTGGCCTTTTATTCTTTCTGCACAGTCTCTCATCATTTAGACATCTGGTCTACCCACTGTGAAGGAAGCGTGCTAGTAGGGCAAAGGAGGGAGCTGGAGAATCTCTTGAGACATAGAATTTAGTTTACATACAATACCACCTGCCACATCCTATTAGTCCAAACAAGTTGCAAGTTGAGCCAGATTCAAGGGGTGGATAAGTAAACTCTATCATTTTATGAAAGAAGTTATACAATATTGTGGCAATGTGTTTTAATCCAATCTACAGTCACTCTTGTTGTCAATCTTTTTTTACTGCCATTTGCATATTAACACATAAAGAATGCAGAATTTAGTCTAATGCAGGGGTTAGCCAACTTTTTTATAAAAATGTTTGGATAGAAAATATTTCATATTTGAAAGAGACTGAAGTTTTTTGTGACTTCAACTCTACTCTTGTAGCATGAAAGCATTCATTGTATTGCCTTTCCTGAAGTCCTACCAACCCCATTTGGTAACTCAGAATATGACCTTTTTGGACATAGAGTAGTTACAGGTGCAATTAGTTAAAATTAGATCATACTGGAATAGGGTGGGTTCCTAATTCAATAAGACTGGTGTTCTTACCAGAAGACAGCCTTGTACAAAGAGACATGAGAGAACACCAAGTAATGATAAAGGCAGTATTTGAAGTTGTACAGTTGAAAACTAAGAAATGCCTGAGATTTCTAGGAAACCACCCAAAGGTAGGAAAAGTCAAGAAAAGATTCCTCTAGAGTTGTCAGAGGCAGCACAGCCTTGCTGAAAACTTGATTCAGACTTCTAGTCTCCAAAATTGTGAGAAAATAAATTTCTGTTGTGTCAAGCAACCCCGTTTATGAGACTTTGTTTTTGCAGTGCTAGGAAATGAATATACCTGGTCTTGTGTGTAATGCTGCTGAACTGAAAATTTTATCTTTTTTTAAATTGTTTAAAATATTACATATATTAGTACATATATCTCCACTTTTGCCCATTGACCTTCCCCCAGCCTCCCCTACCCCTTGTCACATGTCCTCATCCCACCCCTACAGTGCCTTGTGTCCATTGGTGTGCTTATATGCATGCATACAAGTCCTTTGTTTGATCTATTTCTCTCCCTCCCCAACATTCCCCAGCCTTCCCAATGTAACTTGACAGTCTGTTTGGTGCTTTACTGCCTCTGTATCTATCTTTTTATTCATCAGGTTATAATGTTCTTTATTTTCCATAAATGAGTAAGATCATGTAGTATTTTTCTTTCATTGTCTGACTTATGTCACTTAACATAATGCTCTCCACTTCCATCCATGCTGCTGCAAATGGTAAGAATTCCTTCTTTTTTATAGCAGCGTAGTATTCCATTGTGTAGATGTACCACAGTTTTCTAATCCACTCATCTGCTGATGGGCATTTAGGCTGTTTCCAAATCTTAGCTATGGTGAATTGTGCTGCTATGAACATAGGGGTGCATATATCCTTTCTGATTGGTGTTTCTAGTTTCTTGGGATATATTCCTAGAAGTGAGATTACTGGGTCAAATGGGAGCTCCATTTTTAGTTTTTTGAGGAAACTCCGTAATATTCTCCACAGTGGTTGCACCAGTCTGCATTCCCAACAGCAGTGCATGAGGGTTCCTTTTTCTCTGCATTCTCACCAACACTTGTTGTTTGTTGATTTGTTGATGGTTGCCATTCTGACAGATGTGAGATGGTACCACATTGTCATTTTGATTTGCATCTCTTGGATAATTAGTGATTTTGAGTGTGTTTTCATATGTCTCTTGGCCTTACTTCTGTTTTTTTTCGAAAAGATTCTATTTAGGTCCATTGCCCATTTTTTTATTAGATCATTTATCTTCCTTTTATTAAGTTGTATAAGTTCCCTGTAGATGCTGGAGATTAAACTTTATCAGTGATAACATTTGCAAATATGTTCTCCCATACAGTGGGGTTTCTTGTTGTTTTGTTGATAGTTTATTTTGCTGTGCAAAAGCTTTTCATTTTGATGCAGTCCCATTTGTTTATTTTCTCTTTAGCTTCCATTGCCCTAGGAGCAGTATCGGTGAAGAAATTGCTTCGGCATATGTCTGAGATTTCTCTGCCTGTGGATTCCTCAAGTATTTTTATAGTTTCTCATCTTATGTTTAAGTCCTGTATCCATTTTTAGTTAATTTTTGTGTATGGTGTAAGTTAGTGGTCTAGTTTCATTTTTTTGCATGTATCAGACCAATTTTCCCAAGACCATTTATTGAAGAGACTGTCTTGACTCCATTGTATGTTCATGCCTCCTTTGTCAAATATTAATTGAGCATAGTGGTTTGTGATGATATCTGGATTCCCTATTCTATTCCATTGGTCTATATGTCTGTTCTTGTGCCAGTACTAGGCTGTTTTGAGAACAGTGGCATAGTAGTACAGCTTGAAATCTGGTATTGAGATCCCACCTACTTTGGTCTTTCTCAGGATTGCTGCAGCTATTCGGGGTCTTTTTTTACTCCAGATGAAGTTTTGGAGAGTTCTTTCTAGGTCTGTGAAATATGCCGTTGGTATTTTAATGGGGAGTGCATTGAATCTATAGATTGCTTTGGGTAGTATGGAGATTTTAATGATGTTGATTCTACCAATACATGAACACGGTATTTTCTTCCATCTGTTTACGTCTTCCTCTATATCTCTTTTCAGTGTCCTGTAGTTTTCCACGTATAGGTCTTTTACCTCCTTAGTTAAGTTTATTCCTAGGTGTTTTAATTTTTTTGATGCGATGGTAAATGGGATTGCTTGTTTAGTCTCTCTTTCTGTAACTTCACTATTGGTGTATAGAAATGCCATAGATTGCTTTGCATTAATTTTGGATCCTGCTACATTGCCAAATTCACTTATTAAGTCTATTAGTTTTTTGATGGAGTCTTTCGGGTTTTTAATGTACAATATCATGTCATCTGCAAATAAGGACAGCTTTAGTTCTTCTTTTCCAATTTCGATGCCTTTTATTTGTTCTGCTTGTCTAATTGCAATGGCTAATACTTACAGTACTATGTTGAACAGAGTGGTGAGAGTGGGCATCCCTGTCTTGTTCCTGATCTTAGGGGAAATGGTTTTAGTTTTTGCCCATTGAGTATGATGTTGCCTATGGGTTTGTCATATATGGCTTTTATTATGTTGAGGTATGATCCTTCTATTCCCTCCTTATTGAGAGTTTTTATCAAGAAAGGCTGTTGGATTATGTCAAATGCTTTTTCTGCATCAATTGATATGACTATGTGATTTTTATCTCTCAATTTGTTTATGTGATGTATCATATTTATTGATTTGCAGATATTGTACCATCCTTGCATTCCTGGGATAAATCCTTGGTCATGGTGTATGATCTTTCTGATATACTGCTGGATCCGATTTGCCAGAATTTTGTTGAGGATTTTGGCATCTATGTTTATGAGGGATATTGGCCTGTAATTCTCTTTCATTGTGTTGTCTTTATCTGGTTTTGGTATTAGGGTGATGCTGGCTCGTAGAATGAGCTTGGAAGTATTCCTTCCTCTTGAATTTTTTGTAATAGTCTGAGAAGGATAAGTTTTAGTTCTTCCTTGAATGTTTGGTAAAACTCCCCTGTGAAGCCATCTGGCCCTGGGCTTTTGTTTGCTGGAAGCTTTTTGATGACTGCTTCAATTTCTTCCATAGTTATTGGCCTATTGAGATGATAAGATTCTTCCTTATTGAGTTTTGGAAGGCTGTATTTTTCTAGAAATATGTCCATTTCTTCCAGGGTATCCAGTTTGTTGGAATAGAGTTGTTCATAGTATGTTTTAACAATCCTTTGTATTTCAGTGGGTTCTGTTGTTATTTCTCCTCTTTCATTTCTGATTTTGTTTATTTGGGTCCTCTCTCTTTGCTTCTTGGTGAGCCTGGCTAGAGGTTCATCAATCTTGTTTATCCTTTCAAAGAACCAGCTCAGTTTTGTTGATCATTTGTATTGTTTTTTTGTTCTCAAAGTTGTTTATCTGCGCTCTGATCTTTATTATTTCCTCCCTTCTGCTTGCACTGGGCCTTTCTTGTTTCTCTCTTTCTAACTCTTTGAGTTGTAGGGTTAGGTAATTTATTACCATTGTTTCCTGTTTTTTGCAGCAGGCTTATGAACTTCCCTCTCAAGACTGGTTTCGCTGTGTCCCATAGATTTTGGATTGTTGTGTGTTCATTGTCATTTGTTGCCATGATGTTTTTTATTTCTTCTTTGATCTCTCTGGTAACCCAGTCATTGTTTAATAGCATGCTGTTTAGTCTCCATTTGTTTGATTTTTTGGATTGTTTTTATTGTAGTTGATTTCTAGTTTTATGCCACTGTGATCTGAGAAGATGCTTGATATGATCTCTATCTTCTTGAATTTGAAGAGACTTTGCCTGTGACCCAATATATGGTCTATCTTTGAAAATGACCCATGTGCACTTGAGAAGAATGTATATTCTGTGGCTTTGGGGTAAAATCTTCTGAAGATGTCAATTAATTCCATCTGGTCTAGTGAGTCATTTAGCATTGATGTTTCTTTGCTGGTTTTTTGTTTAGAGGATTTGTCCAATGGTGATAGTGGGGTATTAAAGTCTTCTACTATGATTGTGTTGCTGTCAGTCTCTCCCTTGATATCCTCCAGGAGGTTTTTTTTTTTTATGTATTTGGGGGCTCCTGTATTGGGTGCATATATATTTACCAGAGTTATTTCTTCTTGTTGGATTGCTCCCTTTAGTATTATGAAGTGGCCTTCCTTATCTCTTGTTATGTCTTTGACTTTGAGATCTAATTTGTCAGATATAAGTATTACTACCCCATTTTTTAATTTTTTTCATTTCCATTCCCCTGAAAAACCTTTTTCCATCCCTTCACCTTCAGTCTGCGTGCATATTTTTTTCTGAGGTGGGTTTCTTGTAGACAGCAGATATATGGGTCGTGTTTCTTATCCAATCTGTTACCCTATGTCTTTTGATTGGGGCATTTAATACATTTTACTTTAAAGTTACTATTGATAGGTGCTTATTTGTCACCATTTTTATTCTTTACCCCTTGTCCTTCTTTGCTCCCTATTTCTTTTTTTTTTTACAGCAGACCCTTTAGCATTTCTTGCATTGCTGGTTTGATAATAAATTCACTTAGTCCTTTTTTGTCTGTGAAGCTCCTGATTGCACCTTCAATTTTGATTGATAGCTTTGCTGGGTACAGTATTCTTGGATTCAGACCCTCCCTTTTCATGACTTTGTATATTTCATTCCATTCCCTTCTGGCCTGATGAGTTTCTGTTGAGAAATCAGTCACTAGTCTGATAGGGGTTCCTTTGTAGGTAACTTTCTGTCTCTCTCCGGCCGCTTTTAAGATTCTTACTTTGTCATTGGTGTTTGCCAATTTAATTATAATGTGCCTTGGCGTTGGTCTTTTGGGGTTCATTCTGTGAGCTTCTTGGATTTGTGTGGGTTTTTTCTTCCCTGTATCAGAGTTTTCTGTCATTATTTCTTCAAACAGGTTTTCTATTCCTTGCTCAGTTTCCTCTCCTTCTGGCACCCCTATTATGCAGATGTTGTTTTGTTTGGTGTTGTCCCATAGTTCCCTTAGGCTCTCCTCCTGCTTTTTAATTTTTTTTTTCTAGAAGCTGCTCTACTTGGGTATTTTTTCCTACCTTGTCTTCTAGCTCACTGATGCAGTCCTCTGCTTCTTCTAGTCTACTCTTGATGCTTTCTGTTGAGTTCCTTACTGCAGCAAGGTCATTTTTCATTTCTTCTTGGTTCTTCTTCATTTCCTCTTGGTTCTTACACATATTGTCAAATTTGTCTTCCATTCTTTTCAGCCACCTTATGACCATTTCTCTGAATTCTTTCTCTGGCAGGTTGCTTTTCTCCATTTCATTTACTTCCTTTTCTGGTGATGCCTGCTTTTCTCTATGCAGGCTGTTTCTTTGTCTCCTCATGGTCTCTCTTTGCCGGGTGTCTGGTTATGTAGTTATCTCTCCCTTTTCCAGGGTGGAGTGTAGAGCTCCTCTGAACCTATGAGTTTGCACCATATGGGGACCGGTGCTCTGGGGTTCGCAGCTGTTTGGTGGGTGCTGCAGTTGTAGATTTTCAGGCTCCTGATAACATCCACTTTCCCCTTCAAGATGGCGCAGTCTCCGCGTCTGAGCCAGTCACTCTTTGAGGGAACCCAGCAACAGTGGGAGCTGCCTGGTCAGGGGAGCCCCATCCAGCAGTCCCCCACCGTCTCTTGGAGTATAGCTGTCCCGCAACCTACCAACAAACACTTCCTGTGTATCCCTCAGTTGTTCTTTCTATCTGCTCTGGGACATGGCTTGGGACATGTCTGTCTATTCCACTGCCATTTTTTCCTCTCCCTTCTTCCTTTTTTTTTTTTTTTGCTTGCTTCTTTTCTCTATTTTATTTCCTGGTTGCTTATAAATCCTAGGCAATACCCACCCTTTTAAAAACTGAGTGAGTCAAAAGCTTTTAATTTCTTTCCATGACATAAAAATTGACAGTCTAGTACAGGCCTTTAATAGCTGATGGTATCCATTATGCACAAATGCTTTATTAACAATTCATAGTGGTGTTTGATAGGAGATTCTGTCCTTCCTACCTAGCATTTGCATTTCAACAGAAAATTTTAATTTACTTATTTACTGATTTTTCTCAAATATTTAATGTTAAGCAGCAATATTGTTTTTTTCTAATCCATAACAAGATTTTTATCTCATACTTTGACACATAAAAAATAAGCCTGGCAGGGCTGAAGCCTCTATGAGAAAAATGGAGCTTTACTTCTTATCTTTCTTCCTGTTGTGTTTTTCATCTCATTGAAGACTAATTGAACAGAGTTAAAAAGAAAGAGTGAAAATAAAAAGAGTAAAATTAATAATTAACTAGATGTCTTCTATATCCATCCTTTTCTCTAATGAGAAATGTTAATTTCAATAATGTCTGCCCATGTGCCAGGAGGCAGAATTGGAGGAGGTTGTCCAAGAGTGGGCATGTTCCTGGCAGAAGCAGCAGAGTGTGGTTGAAAACCTAGTTCACTGTTTTAACTGCTGGCAATATGTTCCATTGGAATGTGCTCCATTGCTAAGCATTTCTTTAAAATGCAGATGTTCTGTTTTTAATCAAGGTCCTAGAGAATGCCATACAGAGCCTTAAGTATAATGTGTTTTAGAATAAATAAATATATTCTACCTAATTAATAAGACAAGTTCAGCCAGATAAGCTAATACTAATGATATCACATATTTTTTATCTACAAAAAAAAGAGATTCTGAAATAAAAATGTATTTAATTATATAGTAGTCTTTATTTACTCTTTGCAAGAAGATAAAAGATGCAGGTAATTTAAAAGCAGCCTGGCCTCAGCCAATTTGGCTCAGTGGATAAAGCATCGGCCTGCAGACTGAAGGGTCCCAGGTTCGATTCCGGTCGAGGGCACATGCGTGGGTTGCGGGCTTCATCCCCAGTGTGGGGTGTGCAGGAGGCAGCCAATCAGTGATTCTCTCGCATCATTGGTGTTTCTATTTCTCTCTCTCCCTTCCTCTCTGAACTCTCTCTCTCTCTCTCTTTCTCTCTCTCTCTCTCTCTCTATATATATATATATATTACACATATATTAGCCTGATAGTTTTAAAATCATTTGGTTCGCTTTTAGATGGAGGTCATACCTTTTTTCAGAGATCTTTACTTTCATTTAGTTATGAAATCAAACTGGTTATGGTTTCTTTTTCTCACTCATTCATCTACCTTATTTATATCTCACTGCCTAGCCTTCCTTCTTCTCTAGTGTTTTGTTTTGCACATTTATTTACCACTCCTTATTGAGCAGGAGCTTGAGAGACCAAGGAAAACGTTGTTGATATGAGATGCGTGCAGACATACCATACAAACATCTATTCATGTATTTTAAGGCATAGTAACTGACTGAAACCAACTCTGTTTTAAGCAGGATGATTGGGCAGAGGACAAGTGGAGAAGGGCATAAATTAATTCCAATTTTTCCAGTACAGTGAAAACAAAACAAGTCAAATGGTCTATAGATTGGATTTTATTAACATCATTCTATGAATGTCTACTAAAAGTGCAAAATAATGTTTTATATTTGTTTAGATTTATGAAAGTCATGAAAATTCCTCTCTATTATAATAGTTTGATTGCTTCTATTTCTCTTTTTTGAAGAAAATTAGAAAAAAAATCCACAATGTCTTGTACTAGCTGCTAGCTCATTTCCCTCAAGATTGCAGGCAGCCCTGGCTCTTCAGCGAGTAATCCCACCATTCCTTCAGGACTAACTATCTCAAAATGATGTGTGCTAAGTAAGTGGAATAACAAACCAACTCTGTATTTCATAACTCTCCCCAAATTTTATTCTGCCCATTCCGCCATATTCCCTTGAATTCCCCCAAGGCAAACATTTATACTGTTCTAGCACCAGCAATATCTGAGTGAGAGACATCTGCTCCAAATCCAGTGGACTTTGAAAATCAGTACTGGACATATGCATTTCTTGAAATTCAAGACATGGAACCACAAAGACCTGGGCCTTTCCTATTTTGATTATAGTAGCATAGTATTGTTATTAAAGATTGAGGCTCTACATCAAATTTCAATTATTCTGTTATCTTCTTAAAATACCTCTATGCTACTTTCCTTTCCAACAATATTGCACATGAGACCTTTTGTTCTCTGTCTCACTCAAATTAAAAAATTAACAGATGGTTATAAGCATTCAGTTTTATTTGGAACTAAAGAATGCAACCTAGGTATAATTTGGCCTCTTTTGCTCCTATAATTTCAACAATAATGTAAATATTTATGATCACTTGTTTATAACATATTGACAATGTATGTTACTGTCATTCAAAAATTTTATGTCATTCTCTATTGTTTATGCTAAATGAAGTGGAAATATTATGTTTGCATTGTTAAATCATAGCAAAACATTTGTACACAGTCCTAAACCCATTTTACTTGTATAACTGTACTTAGTATGGACATAATATGCAATATTTATTTTTAGATTTGAAAATAGCATTCTCTGGAACACACAAAAATTAAATTTAATTGAAATTGACTTTTTATTCTTTCCTAAAAATAGCATCTGTCCTCACATGTGTGCTATGTGATATTGACTTGGCTTTAACTCCTATAGAAATTGACTTTTTATTCTTTCCTAAAAATAACATCTGTCCTCACATGTGTGCTATGTGATATTGACTTGGCTTTAACTCCTATAGACCTGGTGAATGAGTGGTATCCACAATGTCCTGTCCTTAATAGCCCTGCTCATCTCCTGTAGACTTGTGCCTATGGCTTCTTTAATGGAGTAATTTATGTCTTGCTCTGCAGTCTTCTACTTTTCCAAGCATTATTTCAGGACACAGCTCCAATTTTGTCATGTGTGCTTCCAGCAATATTTCAGGGTCTATTTGCTGTAAGAACCACTTGATTTTCTTCCTGGCGATTCAGGGTACCTGTAGAGCTCTTCTCCAATACCATATCTCAAATGAATCAATTAGTTTCTTATCAACCTTTTTCACTGTCCAACTTTTGCTCCGGTACATAGTAATTTTGATTACAAAAATGTGGATGTTATTAGCCTTAGCCTCAAATGAAATATCTCCGCTTTTGGTGATCTTTCCTAAGTCTTCAATTGCTGCTCTTACAAACCCCAGCCTTCTCTTGATATCTTGGTTTCAGTCCCCTTTTGAATTTATAAATGAACCAAGGTGTGCAAAATCTTTAACAATGTCAATGAGCTTAGTGTCTATGTTAAAGTTGTAAATTTATTCTGTAATCATTTTTTTTTTTTTTATGTTCCAATGTAGTCCTGCTTTGGCACTTCCTTCACTTTCATCAAAAGTGATTTCAAAGCATTGTTATTTCTGTTAGTAGGATGATATTGATATCATCTGCAAATCTTAATTATTGACATTTTTTTTTCACAAATTTCTACTTCTCTTTCCTCTGAGTTTAACCCAGTATTTCATATGAGTCATTTCATTTCTGCAAGTAATACGGCTCTTTGATGCTATAAATGCATGAAATAGATTAAAGAAAACTAATTGAATTTTTAAAACCACTTGCAAGACTCAGCTCAGGTATTTTTTATATCAAATTAATATGCAATGTTTGAGCTAGAAATGGAATCAGGATGAGACACAGTAATAAAAACCTTAGAGATATAAAGGATACATACTATTTTAAAGGAAGTAAGAAAAATACCTGAAAACACAGTTAATTAGCATGTATACAAATTTTATCAAAGTAAGACTAAAAGCTTTCAAAGTAAAAAATATTCACCCCTGGAACTCTAGAAATGGGAGCACAAAGAAATGAATGCTTTACATGTACTATTGTAATGTTCGGAATTTGTACTGGCAATTATTCTTTTATTTCTCAAAGACCCCTTAGTGACTTCCTTTCTACAAATATGAAAACTTGATATCCTAAACAACCATCTTATTAAAAATAACCACCAAAGCTGATTTTTAAAAAATAACAAAACAGCCGAAACCGGTTTGGCTCAGTGGATAGAGCGTCAGCCTGTGGACTGAAAGGTCCCAGGTTCGATTCCGGTCAGGGGCATGTACCTGAGTTGCGGGCACATCCCCAGTAGGGGTCGTGCAGGAGGCAGATGATCGATGTTTCTCTCTCATCGATGTTTCTAACTCTCTATCTCTCTCCCTTCCTCTCTGTAAAAAATCAATAAAATATATTTAAAAAAATAATAACAAAACAGCCCTAGCTGGTTTGGCTCAGTGGATAGAACGTCAGCCTGTGGACTGAAGGGTCCCAGGTTTGATTCCAGTGAAGGGCATGTACCTTGGTTGCGGGCACATCCCCAGTAGGGGGTGTGCAGGAGGCAGATGATCGATGTTTCTAACTCTCTATCCCTCTCCCTTCCTCTCTGTAAAAATTCAATAAAATATATTTTAAAAAATAATAATAAAGATTAAAAAATAAAAAATAACAAAACAATTCTAAATCCTCAAAAATTAGTCCTCTGGAGCTATAAAATGAAAAGGAAGCAAGATGGATCCATATATGGCTTTGTGTTTATGGATCTCTGAAATTGGATGACCTTGAAATTCAGTTTCAGTGGATATGCAAGGTTGTAAAGACCATAAGGAAATTGTTACACTGAAAGTTTCTGTTTTGTAATTTTAGCCATTGTTTATTCCGGCTTCCTTTTCTACAATAGCCAATTCTTCCGGGCTGTAGTGCTTTGTACTCTCTGTCTTCTCTAGCATTTTCTCAACCATACTTCAAGTAGCCATAAAAAAATGCATGCATGCATTCTTATAGAGGAACTAGAAGCCTGGTGCATGAATTTGTGCAGAGGTGGGGTCCCTCAGCCTGGGTGGCTGGCCAGGGGGAGGGAGCACGGGAGGTTGGCCAGCCATAAGAGGTTGGCTGTGGGAGTGCACTGACCACCAGGGGCAGCTCCTGCATTGAGCATCTGGCCTCTGCTGGTCAGTGCATATCATAGCAACCGGTCAACCAGTCATTCAATTACTTAGGCTTTTATATATATAGATATTACATGATTATAAATTACAAATTACATAACACATATTTACATATGTATATATACACACAACATAATATATTAAATACATACACATGTGGGTATATGTGCAATATAAGTATTTATATGTCATATGTTCTATGTTCTATATTGTGTATGTGTATTATGTATCATATGTTATATATTTTTTCTAGACATTTTTTAGATAAATAAGTTTTTTTAAAATATATTTTATTGATTTTTTACAGAGAGGAAGGGAGAGAGATAGAGAGTTAGAAACATTGATGAGAGAGAAACATTGATCAGCTGCCTCCTCCACACCTCCTACTGGGGATGTGCCCGCAACCCAGGTACATGCCCTTGACCGGAATTGAACCTGGCCGACACTCTATCCACTGAGCCAAACTAGTTAGGGCTAGATAAATAAGGTTTTAATAAGAGCTGTCATGTCCTGCCCAGGTGGTACAGTTGGTTGGAGATTGGTCCAGTGCATCTTAAGGTTGCAGTTTCAATTCCTGGTCAGGGAACATACTTACTTTGTGGGTTAGGTCTCTGGTTGGAGGGCATAATGGAGGCATCCCATTGATGTTACTCACATCAATGTCTCTCACTCTATTTCTCTCTCTTTCTCCCTTACTCTCTCTCTAAAGAAAAAAAAATCAATGAAAAACATACTCGGATAAGGATTAAAAAAATAGATAAAAGAACTGTCATATGACATAAATAAGGTATGTATACAAATCCAATGAGCTGGTATATCACCTCAATTATTACAGTGGTTATCAACTTATGATTATCATCTCTCTCATTCTTTGTCCATTACCTTTCATAAAAGATTTGTGATTGCTTATAATATTATGTACAAAACTGATGGGTAAGCTAAATAAGAAGGGATCTGAGTAAGGGATGGAGCATAGGAAAGCCAATGGAAAACTAAATGTGCAGAAATGTTTTCATGATGCTCAATACATTTTCTGGAGTTTGACCACAAGTTTGAGCTTTGGCTTACATGTTGCAAAGGCCAACAGGGAAATGCAACCAATGTTCATAAAATAGAAACAACTTTATTCCGGAGAAGCATAATTTGTTCCTAATTTTTAAATAAAGAAAAAATCATATGCTCAGAACATATTATAGTCAGAACTCTAATGTGATAGATAATCAAATATTTTGTGCTTTTCTATAGAGGAAAGGGTGTAAGGGTTATTCTCATGTTCATGAATATTCCTAACAGAGAGATCCCAGTGCCTATGGATGTGATACAGAAACAGGGGGTGGTCTACTTTCTCTGGGCATTCTGTAGGGCATTGTGATGGGTAATAAAACACAGGAGAATAATATTTTATATAGAGAACTAAATAATCTAAATTTAGATAAATGTTAACTTTTATTAATATACAGGATAAGAATTATCAGCAACATCCTCAGGCTAACATATTCCATATGGTCATGTATGAAGATATTCTAGGGAATTGTATATGGTGCCTAATTTGACAGAGCCAACATAGTGCATTTAAACATTAGCCACTTTCATCAAATAATGAAGCGGCACATCTTTACAGGTGTGATGGTTGTTTACATAGGCTTATAGATTATATTATATAATTATAACCTAAATGTCTAGATTAAATCTTACTGCCTTTTAGATTATACCCATCTTGAACATTACAAATGATTATGGAAGGTATCTTACTAATCTGGGGAAAAATATTAAATATTTACAGTTAGATTGTAAATCCCTTATTATCATAAAATATGTATTACTAGAGGCCCAGGGCATGTAAATTCATGCAATGGAGGGGGGTCCCTCAGCCTGGCCTGCCCCCTCTCATAGTCTGGGAGCCCTTAAGGGCAGGAGACGACCCAGCGATCAGGGGAAGGCGATGCCCCATCACACCTCTGCTGCTGCCATTGCCACAGCACAAACCTGAGCCTTGGCTGGTCCTGGGTGGCTGGGCAGCTGCCATCCAAGGCTTGCCTGCACCTGAGCCTGGCTCTGGGCATCTAGAGGGCTGAGGGGACTGGGCACCACCATCTTGTGGCTGTGGGCACCGCCATCTTTGAGGGCGTGGCAGTCAATTAGCATATTCCCTCCTTACTGGCTGTGGGAGCCCCCATCTTTGTGACAGCATGAAAGTCAATTAGCATATTCCCTCTTTATTAGATAGGATTATTTATCAGACTTAATGAGTAAATCATATGCCAGCTTGCTGGAAGATTACTATAAGGTGCTAAAAAATACCTACCTCATTAACCCTTCACCCAAAATGTCCTACAAATACCTTGGATGCTTGATGAAAAAGCTCTCTGTGTTTTCATGCTTTGATCTCACTCACTATTCCACATTTCCTTCCACTTCCATCACAGTTTTCCTAAAGTGAGGTTCCACCTTGGATGATGGCTTTTGTTATATGCAGTGTGTTCCACCTTGGATGATGGTTTCTGTGCATGTCAATACTGTCATAATCTGAACCAACAACATCGCCTATCACTGCAAATAGTAATATTGGAAGGTTTTCAAAATAGTGGAAGGTTTACAACATATGAAGATAGACTCACTATAAAACAGGATTTTCTACATGAATCTTTTTTCAAATAAGGAAATGGCAAACAATCTTTTAAAGTAAATTAATTTACAATTTTCTATAATATACTGATATGATAGACTGCCATTGTTTTGACAGTTCTATAGTAAGCTTAAATAATTGAAAAATGTCTTATTTATAATCTTACTAGAGGCCCAGTTGCATGAAATTTGTGCACTGAGGGGAGGGTGTCTCTCAGCCCAGCCTGCACCCTCTTCAATAGGGACTAAACCAGAAGTCAGACATCCCTCTCACAATCCAGGACTGCTGACTCCCAACTGATCACCTGCCTTTCTGCCTGCCAGCCTGATCACCCCTAAACACTCCCCTGCCAGCCTGATCCACACCTAACTGCTCCCCTGCCGACCTGATTGCCCCCAATTGCTCTCCTCTGCCAGCCTGATAACCCCCAACTGCCCTCCCCTGCCAGCCTGGTTGCCCCCAACTGCCCTTCCCTGCCAGCCTGGTTGCCCCCAACTGCCCTCCCCTGGAGGTCTGGTCCTCCCACCTGGCCTCCCCTGCTGGCCATCTTGTGGCAGCCATCTTTGACCACATGGGGGCAGCCATCTTGTGCGAGGGTGTGAGGGTCAATTTGCATATTACCTCTTTATTATATAGGATCGATATAGTACATAATAGGGACTTATAAAATCTTTGTCGAATGAGTAAATTAATTACTTAGTATTATGTAGTAATGCCTTCTTCTGTCAAGATTTCTTGAATTTGTTATTTCCAAGTGTTTAATACAATAGTACAGATATTTATATAGTACAATGATAATGGTAACTTGAACTTGCAGACAACCAAAATTAATTTTTTCCTTCTTATAAACTGTTGTCATATTTTTTTCTTTAGATCCCAATGTACTTTTCAAACAAATAATAATAATAGTAGTCATTATATATTTAATGTTATAAAGTTTTGCTGATTCAAAATGTTATACCATTATCCAAAATATAAACTATCTTTCTCAGCTCTGTTATATCTGAAATACCGACTATCAAGGGCATTATCCCAGTTGAAAATAAGTGTTGAACAGTATAGAACTGGGAGACGATGCCATGCTGTGCAGTAAATGTTTTTCCAGTTGGCTATCTTCCCATTATTTAGTACTACTTGAATATAGGCATTAGGCAATTACATATTTACCTACAGGCATGCTCATTTCATCTACATTTATTCTCATCATTCATGAGCATTTCAGGAGGTAATTTAACTATATTTCTAGATTCCGGATTCAGAAGTTTAAAGACTAGTTACTAAAGTTAAGTAGGAGAATGCAGCCTGATTAGATTGTTAAAATTTTAGACAAATAACTAGAAAAACGACTGATGATGATGGTTCAAAGAGCATCATCTGTATATCATATCAAATCAGGAACTGTGTATGGAATAGTGTTTATTTAAAGCATTAATCACCTTCAACCTAAAATCTCTATAGTACAACAAATATTTTCTTCTTATATCTGCAGAGCACCTCCTATACATACTTTATTAAATAATCATTTTTCTCATTAATCCCCATCTATATTATTGAATAAAATATTTTAAATAAAAAGGACCTGTCTGGTGAATACACAGAACTATACTTTCTTTACACATTTAAAAAGTGTCATCTGAATAATCCTTGTGATCTTGCCATATTAAAAATTCATTTCTCCATTTGAGAGCTCCACCAACTGAAATGCATGTATATTTGATCTCTCTCTAATTCTCTAATTTTTTTCCCCTTCCTTTTCCTTTGTGTAGTCAAAATTTGTACTTTTTTTTCTTTTTTCTTTTTTTTAGTTTTCCAACCCATTGATCTCATATTCTTCTGCAACCTTATGCTTGGAACCATGGGAACCTTTTTTTTTTTTTTTTATGTTTCTCTATAGTCAAGAGCAAATGGCTCACTTTTTCCAGAGGATCTGGGGAAGCAGTGTTCTATTATTAAATGTGGCAAGTTCACTTAATCTTTATTACATTATCAAATATCTTTTCTAGGGTAGTTAATTACATCTTTCAGTTGGTTACCAAAACCAACAAACCAGTCTGCAAGCACACAAGCCTATGGCAGAGGGGAAGATACAGACTGAATCACTTTGCCTATTTGAATGGTCTGTTTTCAAAGTTGGTATTTTAGACATCCATAAAATTACTGTTTCCTACCCCTACCGCCATTCTCATTTTAGAACTTAATACAATTTTGGTTTCAGTTTTTAAAAGTGCATTGTTCATAAAATCTCATGTGTTGGACAAATTGTTATGTTATACTGTTGTGAGTAAATAAAGCTTTAAATGTTTTAGCTTTGGCATCTTTGAAACAATTTAAATAGAAGAGGATAAATCCAATCAAGTTGTTATCTTTTTCAAGTTCAGGAGCTCTTAGGGCTGCCATTTATTTACACATCAATTCATTGGTAATGTATTTTCTTTGCTACATGTATATAAAATATTAGAAAAATACCAGAAACACTGAAAATGCATGTAACTAACCAAAATAGTAAAAGTAAAAGACAAATATGTATCTTAGGTTGCAGTGATGAAGAGGAAAAATGGTAATCAAGATAGATTAATGGGCTAAATGATAATTATCTTATGGAAAAGAATGAATTTTCATTTCCAGCAAGTGAGAATATGCCTACTGAGAACATAAACAAGAAAAATCACACACAAAATTTGAGTGTGAGGAATATTTGTTCTTACCAGATAATGAACTAGATCTTGGTGATGTGAATAATAATGATTCTATTACTGATGAAAAGAAAACAAAAGAAGAGTTGAAAATAGACTCATCAAATGGCTTCGATGTGAGAGCAGAAATCCATAAATTCTTAAGGAGAACAATAGGAAAAACAAAGATAAAAGAAATAAGTTGAACCAATAACAATTTTTTGAGAGAAAAATTGATATTTTTAATGCTTGATGGTTATTGGCATCAGATATAAAACTGGTATGACTGAGGAATTCATGTACAGTTTGGTTCAAAACTATAATACTAATATCAAATACAGACTACTATAATAAATTATGAGAGTTTCAAAAAAGCTTGTTAAATGAACCAATTACCAATATTTCATCTTTTAATGCATCTACTAAACTTTTGCAAAACTTATTGGATATATATTTAATTTACTTAAACAGAATTCTTAAATCTAAGAAAGTATTCTAAGTTAGGGTACTTTAAAAAGTAAAATTGTGCTATTTAAAATATATAAATTCAAAAATGCAATTTATGCATAAATATGAATAAAAATATATGCCAACTGTGTGCAGAGATAGAAAAGAGAGACTAATTTTTCTACTGTTCTTGAGGAATACAGGGGAAAAGATTTCTACTCATATGCACTGAAATCACATGTTGTTGCTATTAGACTGTTTTTGAAAAACAGCTAGTGAGAAAATAAACCAAGCATATTCTTAAATTTTAAGAAGGCGGACATCAGAAAGTTCAGCAGAAAGATAGCAAAGATTTCAAGGCTGCTGTTATATTCAAAATGTTGAAGAGTATGGGAAGATCAAAACTAGTCTTGCAAGGCTTAATTTTGAAAAGTTTTGGAATAGCTTCCAGTCCCAATTTGACTGTTAGCCTATGTTTAGCATCAAGCAAAAGCCGAAAGACCATTTTCAGAGATTTTGAGGAGACATGGGTATTTGGTGTCTCACTCAGGAACTATGGCCAAGTCATCTGGTTTGTTCCTTTACTCAAAATAAATTCCAAAGGTAATGCAGAAAGTTTCTTCTTGAAGCAGAGCTTTTAGTCAGACCTTTCAAAAGGAAGAGGCAGTGCTACAAAAAGCAAACCAACAAACCAATTTTCCCACAACTCCGGAGAGAAAATCCACTGCAGCTCTCACCAACAATTAGTTCAGACCTTTCTTTTTAAAAAAAATAAATGCGCAAAGAAAGGTTTGCTGTTTGAAAAAAACACCCACAGCTCAAATGAGAGTTACTGTAATGACCAAAGAAACAGACACAGGAAAGATCAACAACAAAAAAGATGGAAGGAAATTTAAAATAAGATATTTAAATGCATGCTGTCAGCAAGATAATCCTTTTAAAAATGAAAACACTGATGAATTAAAAATCAAAAATAAGTCCTGAAAATAAAATTGAGTTTCCAGATTACATATTAATAAGAAAAGAAATTAAAAATATGAGAAGTGTAAGTTTAAAGGCATAGAAGGTAAGTTTAGAAGGTCTAACATCTTTGAAAAGAATATAAAACAAAGACCATGGAGATAACAGAGGTTTAGCAAAAATCAAAGATTTACCGTAAGAAAAATTTCTGACAGCTATGCCTTAAGACTAGTATTCAAATTACATAGGCCCTCAAATTCTAAGCAGGATTTATTTATGCATTTATTCAACAAAATTTATATTATGTCAACTATGTCAGGTTTTTGTAGGATCTGAGGATACTACCCATATACGAAATAGACCCTAATCTAAGAAAAGTCCTTCTGAAATTTCAGAACAACAAGGAAAAAGAGCTTGTTAAAAGGTCTGGTGGGGAAAAGCAGGCATCTGTCTACAAAGATACAAGCATCCATAGTGGCATAAGAATCCTCATCAGCACAATGGGTGTCAGAAAAAACAAAGCAGTGACAATTTTAGAGTTCTGAGGTCACAAGTAGATCTGGGAGTCCAGAGACAGAGATGCCAGAAGTCGTAGCTGACAGTAAGAGCTCATGTTTCATATCTGGGAATACAACTCAAATAGGCAGAAGCCAACCTTTGTCACACTGATTTGGTGAATTCTTCCAGGTTGTGTAGGAGCTTTGTCTGAGCCAAGTGCATGAATGTCCTCACTGTGCTTTCCTTCAAAAACCTATGAAAGTCTTTCTTCAACATGTGAGAAGCAAAAAGAATATTTAGCAAATATGCAGAGTCCACCATGATTTGACCTCTATTTATAATTCCAAACTGTTAAGTTTTTAACACAATATTCAGTTTGCTAACTGTCACCCATTCTCACCCCTCCATCTCCTTCTGCGTTATGTTCCCTTTCCTTTCTACCATTTGACTACTTCTCATAGTTTAACATTCATTTAAAATCTCATCTACCCTAAGAAGTCATCTGTGATCATGCTGGTTTAAGTTAGATGTTCTTCCCCTGCTTCCATAGCCCCTGATATATATTTATATCCCAGGGCAGGAAACACTGTTTTTGGGTCATCTGAGGGTGCTGTATTCCTTCAACATTTCTGCAATTATGTTAATTAGCAAATTCATTGGAGTTAGAAGGCTCTAAATAAGGGCTTAGTGAGTAAATGTATAAGGAAGGGGCTGGACTAGTATTTGGTAGTGATGGTTAATTGAAAAAATGCATATAAACTTCAAATTCTTTTTTTGTTTGTTGTGTTAATCCTCACTGGATGATATTTTTCCATTGACTTTTAGAGTGGATGGGAGGCAGGGGAGACAGAAACAAACATCAATGTGAGAGAAACACATTCATTGCTTGCCTCTCGCTCTTGCCCTGACAGAGGCCGGGGATCCAGCCTGCAACCAAGGTATGTGCCTTTGAGTGGAATTTGAACCTGAGACCCTTCAATCCCATCGGATTCTCTATCCACTGAGCCAAACCAACTAGGGCACATCAAATTCTTGAGCTAGTTTGTATCCAGTTCACATTGCTTCATATTCTACAGTGCTTAAAAGGAGTTTTAAACTGGGGTGGGAAGAGATTAAAAAAAAAGAAAAAAATTAAAAATAGTGATTGAGCCCACATGACATAACTTTAGCATAAAAGTGTAAGACAAGTAACAGATACTCTTCTTTGGGTTCTGATACCAACATTCTGGTTGGCTACAACCTGGAATGATTAAGGACACTTAGTTGGTGCTCTGTTCTGCTTGATTTGGATTCTCCTTCTTTCATGTTTGGTTGATCCTTTACTATGTGAAGTGTATATTTCTGTTCCATCAGATCAGCAGTGGTAGTTTCCAGGCTCTTATTTTTATGCATACTACTCTCCCCCTTTAATAACCTAATTGCTTGAAGTTTGCTTTAATTACTTGACTAAAATTAATTGATTTCTACAAAGGTTAGCATCTTCCAATAATGCAAATTTCTAACTGAGAATCTAGGCTTAATTGCAGCAATTTGCATCTCTGTGTTTCCAGGACAGGTGAGCCATTTGGCCCGGGTCTCACATTCACTAGGCCTCCAAATTAAACATTCAGTTTTGTCTTTAATACAGACCTTCTAATTATCTAGTGGATAACAAAATTCCATTGCTCTATGTCTTGCATGGTGACAGACAATAAATGTAAACATTTAAAATAGTTCATGCATTTTATATTTTTGTTTTGTTATTTCATTATTTTTAAGCTACCAGAAAATTTTAGGAATTAAGCAGGTACAGGCCCTCTATATTTGGGGCTTTTTGTCCAAAGCTGTAAAACTAGACCACCAACTTACACAATACACAAAAATAAACTCAAAATAGATAAAGGACTTAAACATAAGACAGGAAACCATAAAAATATTAGAGGAATTCACAAACAGCAAAATCTCAGACATATGCCAAAGCGATTTCTTCACCAATACAGCTCCTAGGGCAATGGAAACTAAAAAGAAAATAAAAAAATGGGACTACATCAAAATAAAAAGCTTCTGCACAGCAAAAGAAACCATCAACAAAACAATAAGAAAGCCCACTGTATGGGAGAACATATTTGCCAATGTTATGACTGATAAGTGTTTAATCTCTAACATTTACAGGGAATTCAAACAACTTAACAAAAGGAATATAAACAACCCAATTAAAAAATGGGCAATGGACCTAAATATATATTTTTTGAAAGAGGACTTACAGAAGGCCAAGAGACATATGAAAACATGCTCAAAGTCACTAATCAGCCAAGAGATGCAAATCAAAATGACAATATGGTACTAACTATCTCACACCTCTCAGAATGACTATCATCAACAAATCAACAAATGACAAGTGTTGGCGAGGATGCAGAGAAAAAGGAACCCTTGTGCACTGCTGGTGGGAATGCAGACTAGTGCAGCCACTGTGGAGAATATTAATGGAGTTTCCTCAAAAAACTAAAAATGGAACTCCCATTTAACTCAGTGATCCCACTTCTAGGAATATATCCTAAGAAACTAGAAACACAAATCAGAAAGCATATATGCACCCCTATGTTCATAGCAGCACAATTCACCATAGCTAAGATTTGGAAACAGCCTAAGTGCCCATCAGCAAATGAGCGGATTAAAAAGCTGTGGTACATCTACTCAATGGAATACTACACTGTGTAAAAAAGAAAGAATTCTTACCATTTGCAACAGCATGGATGGAACTGGAGAGCATTATGCTAAGCGAAATAAGCCAGTCAGAGAAAGATAAATATCAAATGATCTCACTCACTTACGGAATATAATGAACAACATAAACTGATGAACAAAAACAGATCCAGAGACAGAGAAGCATGGATCAGACCATCAAACCTCAGAGGGAAGGTAGGGGAAGATAGTAGTAAGTGGGAGAGATCAACCAAAGGACTTGTATGCATGCATATAAGCATAATCAATGGACACAGACACCAGGGGGGTGAGCACATGAGTGGGGATGGTGGGGGTCAATGGGGGAATAAGGACACATATATAATACTTTAATCAATAAAGAAAAAAAAAGGAAAAGAAGAAGAAAGTCATATGTCAGTTGGGAAAGATGACTTCCTGTTTGAATTTGACTTGAAAAGGCTTTGCTGTTGGATAAAGTTGCTACATTCTCTGTATCATTCCCTAAAACCATCCCTTTTAAGGAGTAATGAGGGTACTCTCATTGCTTGATGAATTTATACTCACAACATGTGGGCATCAAAAGTAGAATTATTCGCAGCCCTTTTTGCTTTTTCTTGTCTGTCATAAAAAATTAACTGTACGTTGAAAAACAGAAGGTAAATATTAAAGAAGAATTAATGGAGCCAAACATAAAGATGATTTTATTGTTCCATTTGGAGTTTTATATACCTATTATCTAATATAAATTATATATATATATATATAATATCAGTTATATAATATATAATTGAATATATACAATTCCAAAAATGAAGTAAATGAAAAAAAATCCTCACATTTATAACCCCCATTCCAATCCAACACTACTAGATTCATTCTAGTCTTCCCCTTTCCATAGTGTATCTTTCTTCTGTGTTCCATCCCCTGTATAACCAAGGTCTTGGTCACAGGTCCTTATCCTTGGTTTTGCCACCATTACAGCCAAGTTCTTGCCAATCCCCTTTTGCCTGAGAATGTTTGATTGTTGTCTTCTAATCAAAGGAACTTAGATGGATGTGAACTTTTTGGTTTGGGGGGAAGTTTTTTGCCTTAAAACATGGATGTGGACAACAGGGTGGTAAAGATGGGTGGGATAGGGGCTGGAAAGAGGTAGGTAAAAAGGGAGGGATGATGGGAGACATCTGTAATACTGTCAACAACAACAACAACAAAAACGTGCCCAATCGGCATGGCTCAGTGGTTGAGTCAGGGCACATACCCAGGTTCCTTAGATAGTGTGAGTTCCACACAGATTGGTGTTGGAATGGATGCTCCAGTTTATACACTGGCTGGTTAAATGGTAGGCTGGAGTAGATTGCTCTTAAAAATTATTCTGATACCAAAAATTTATGACAACTTATTGAACTCTCCAGTTTATTAACAGGGCAGATGAGTTTGAGGGCAAGACAAGCAAAGTTCCTGATGCAGTATGTATATAAAAGCTAAATCTCCTGCGAGAGATTTTCTTACAGTTCAGATTATAGAAAAATAATTCTGAAAAACAAAATTATTTTGAAGAAGCAATTGGTCAGCTGATGTATTTATCAAAATTCAGGTTAAGCAGTTTAAGAGTGATAGAAATTAGTGAAAGGGATGATTTAGTGAAGGTGACACTAGTAACCCATTGCTACATAAAAAGTTACTCATGAATTTAGCATTTTAAAGCAATTAACATTTATTATCTCACAGTTTGTGTGGTTAAAAATTTTGTAAATGGCTTAGTTCAGTGGTCGGCAAACTCATTAGTCAACAGAGCCAAATATCAACAGTACAACGATTGAAATTTATTTTGAGACCCAAATTTTTTAAACTTAAACTTCTTCTAATACCGCTTCTTCAAAATAGACTCACCCAGGCCGTGGTATTTTATGGAAGAGCCACACTCAAGGGGCCAAAGAGCCGCTTGGGGCTCGTGAGCTGCAGTTTGCCAACCACTGGCTTACTTGGTTCTTTGTGAGAGTTCTCTCATGAAGTTTCAGTCAAGATGTCAGATAGGGCTGGACCATCCACTTCCAGAAGAGCCTACTCATGTTTGATATCAAGAGGCCTCATTGCCTTGCTGACCGAAACAGCAGGTGTTAGTTCTTTACACGGCCTGATTGAATATCCGTATGACATGGCACTTGAATTCTCATAGAAAATGCAATCTGAGAGAGAGCCAAGAGGAAGCCATAATGTTGTTCATGACTTAGTCTCAGAAGTTACACATAGTCATTTTTGCCATATTAGATTTATTAGAATTGAGTTACTAAGTCCAACTCATTTTCAAAGGAGGAGTGGAGATATTTCTTACTACTATTGATAAAAGATGGTCTATATATATTTACAGCTCCCATGATACTACCATACTTCAATAGCAGAAATGTAGCCTGCAATTGTCTACTAGTGTTTAAATCATCCAATTCTTGATTACTTTAAAATTTGAGAAATGTATATTTCTTCAAAGACAGTAATATTATTTTAATACTAGAGACCCGGTGCATGAAATTCATGCACAGGGGTGTGTGTCCCTCAACCCAGCCTTTACCCTCTCCAATCTGGAACCCCTAGAGGGATGTCTGACTGCCCGTTTAGGCCCAATCCTACTGTCCTAAACGGACAGTTGGACATCCCTCTCACAATCCAGAACTGCTGGCTCCCAACTGCTCCCCTGCCTGCCTTCCTGATTGCCCCTAACCACTTCTGCCTTCCAGCCTGATCACCCCTTAACCACTCCCCTGCCAGCCTGATTGATGCTTAACTGCTCCCTTGCCAGCCTCTTTGCCCCTAACTGCCCTCCCATGCAGACCTGGTCATCCCTAACTGCTCTCCCCTGCAGGCTTGATTGCCCCCAACTGCCCTCCCTTGCAGGCCTGGTCCCCCCTCAACTGCCCTCCCTTGCTGGTCTGGTCACCCACAACTGCCCTCCCTTGCAGGCCTGGTTCCTCCCAACTGCCCTCCCCTATTGGCCATCTTGTGGTAGGCATCTTGTGTCCACATGGGGGCAAGATCTTTGACCACATGGGTTCTGCCATCTTGTGTGTTGGAGTGATGGTCAATCTGCATATTACTCTTTTATTAGATAGGATAGAAGCTTGGTGCACGGGTGGGGACCAGCTGGTTTGCCCTGAAGGATGTCCCAGATCAGGATGGGGGTTCCCTTGGGGCCTGGGGCAGCTTGGACAAGGGGCCTGTGGTGGTTTTCAGGCCAGCCACGCCTCCCGGTGACCCAAGTGGAGGCCCTGGTATCTGGGATTTATTTATCTTCTATAATTGAAACTTTGTAGCCTTGAGTGGAGGCCTTGCCTTCTGTTCACTCCCTAAATTAAAGTCACATAAAATGTGACAAAATGTACCCATTATCAGAATAAAATGTACAACAACTATTTTGAGGCAAAAGATGCTGTTACTCAGTTAAACCTCTGGCATGCATATCTAAAGAAGAATTTGACTAATTTACCTAACGTTTCCAATGCCCAATTCCTGAATTTCAAAGGTAGGAAATTCTTTTAGGTAACTAGCCTAGCTTTACCAGTACCCTTAAAATTAATCCCATGACAAAGAGTCTAAGCTGGCCATTCAGGCTGATGCATTACCTTAACAGATTGATGGAAGAGGCTTAGTTTTCTAGAGCTCAAGCTATTAAGTTTTGTGTGCCACACTGGGGAACAGAGAAAAGCAAACTAAAATAATTGTGAATTTAATCTTAAATTTGGGGAACCTTGAATTTATACATTGACATAGATCAAGGGCTCATTGTAGATCAAAAAAATGCTCATGGAACCAGGCAGTTTAAAGTTTCCATCATCTCACCATATGATCACGAGAGACAATATAAGTAGTGGACTTTCTGGCTGGCTTTCAGGAGCAGGATTCTGCCTTCACCCTTGAATACTTAAGCCCCGGATTCTTGAACAATGATGTGAGACAAATGGCAGAAGAGAGATCCTGGACATCTATAACTAATGCCAGTGGTTTCTCAAACATTAAAAATATAAGAAATGTGAGCATATTTATAAATAAATTGATAAAGTATATAGTATTACATTTTACTTGCTTACTAATGTGGCATGTCAGGAAATTAAAATCTACAAAAAATGAGGAAAACGTTTTTTTTTTGGTGGACACAAGGGACTGTTTTCTTGTGTTAATTGTGTGTTGTCCTTATCTGTGTTCTAGGTGAGGAAGATATTTAACATTTGTTTCCTTCTTTATATTTAAAGGTCTGCGTTGAGGCCTGTCATGAAGAACTTGAAGGTAGCCAGTTTTCATTTAATATTCAAGTATAATGAAAAAGGGATTGCTTACAATTAAGAAAATCACTTCAAGTCACCATGGAGCCTATTCCTAATGACTATATAACTGGTGCAACCTCTGAATTTCCTATTCAGTTTTTCAGGCTATCGCAGGAGGTCTACAGCATTAGGTTAACCTGTACCAGAGTGATATTGCTGAATCAGTTATACTGTTTAATAGCACATCTAGCGAATTTAACTGCTGTGAGAACACTTTAGTTCCTAAGGAAAAAAAAACATAAATATTCATCTTAGAGTTGAGTCTTTGCGTGCAAACTAAATTAGAAGATTTAGATCATTACCTGATCTTTCAGACCAGAGACAAAATAAAATAGATTTTTCACCTAAGATATTCAAATACTATAAACCAAGGGAAATATTTTCTCTGGAATTATCCTGGTATTGTCTTCCATCCTCTATTTCAAGTTCAGATCAATTTGACAAATATCTGTCTTGTAAACAAGGCAGTTAACTAAATATTTTTGAGATGTGGAGATAAATGAGATTCTATCCTTGCCCAGGAAAATATTGGAACAAGGATGGAGTGGAAATTTGTTGGGCACATACTATATATCTGTAGCTGCATCAGCTACCTTTTTATCATCTTAAATCAAGTTTTACCACATCCTAAAAGTCTTTTTTCCTATTATTTAGTGCATAAATCTGAGAACCAGAGAATCTATGTAACTGAGCTAAGAATCTTCCATATCTTATAATTGACTAAGCTTAAATTAAAATTCAAATCACCCAGATTCCAGAACTGGCATTGGAGAGTTAATATGCATTGGTGGACAAGTTGAATTGAATGTGGATGAATCTTTAAGAGTGAACAATCATTGGACAGATTTCAAATAGAATTCATCATACCAACTCTCCAAATTATAAAACTTATAAACAATGTGGGTAGTATACAATTATTTTATGATCATATTATTATTTATATTTCAATAATACATTTCTTGTACAAGTAAAGTACAATCCCAGAGTAACATGTAATTCCCTGACCATGGTACTCATTTTGTCTGCATTCCCATTTCATTTACATGCCATATGGACACTAAACCCTGTACAAATGAAAACTGTTTTTTCAGTTAAATAAATTCTAGAGAATTTACTAAATGTGCCAAATGACAAATTCTGGAAACTCCCATTTGAGTTATGTACAAAAATGTTTTGCCTAACTAATGAATACATATGAGGAGTAGTCCAAATGCATCTAGCCACATCTTATCCTCTGCCACGGTGTAACTGTCTACAGCTGTTATGCTAGCAGTTTTAGATAAATTAATTACAGTTATAGAAGCCAAATGCAAACAACAATCTGACTTTGAACATGTTAAGTTTAATTCTGATTAGATTAAATCATAAAATTAAGGCATTAGAAAGAATCACTGCTATAAATGAGTAATAGCATACATAAGGCAAGCCTTCTGATTTCGATTCATAATGGTCTTACTCCAAGTATGGGTAATTTACCATGGTTACCAATGAAATTATTCATGCAACACATGCATATAAGAATGACTCTACTTGTAGTCGATGACTCAAAGACTTAGATATCTCAAACACTGATCGATACAATCCCTTCAGTCACTCTATTACCTTCTTCATCTCCACAAAGTTTTGAGTTTGTGTGAAGCACATGTTCATTGTTTGCATGTGTGCATCTTTATTACATGAAACATGTATCAATTACAGAATGATTCCCTACAAACACAACTGTCCTGAGGAAGCAAAGCAGCTTTGACTAACAATGTTTTTATTCCCAAATACTTCAGTAGGAAACAATTGGTGTGGACACAACTATAGGTAACAGAATTAAGAAAATAATAATACTGAACCGATCCACTATAAAACATTAGCATCACATGGTTATTTAACATGTAATAGTATAAATTATGATTTTGGCTGTATAGATCTTTCCCCTTTAAGTGCCCAGAGGGACTTAAAGGTGCTCATCGAAGCCTAGCCTCCCTGAGTGCAGATTGCTCCAGTTGTCTCTGGATGCATAGCTGTTCACCTGGAAGGCATCCTCTTTCTCACTTGGTGAGAGGTGTGACTGTATACACAAACTGCACTCACAGAATATGAGGAGATATGCCCTGTGCCTCATTGGTTCTGGGCCGTTAGACACAGGGCATTTTAGTCACATGCATTTAGTCACATGCCTATTGGTAGATGTATCTGAGGCTGTATCAGCCTCCACCTATGCAGAAAATGAAAATACTGTACGAGAAATTGGGGCAACGAGGACTGGAAGCTGGCTCTCTGAAAAAGTAGAGCAATTTCTGACGACCTAGGCCAGTGGTCGGCAAACCGCGGCTCGCGAGCAACAAAGTTTGCTGACCACTGACCTAGGCTATTCATATAGGGCTTCCACAGAAAAGAGGGGGAAACGTAGCTTTTTAATAGTTTCCATTCTTTTGGGTCTCTATGGCAGCAGCTTATCTGTCACCCTAACTAAGGTACCTGGAAAAGACCCCTCTTTAACCCTTGATTTCCTTATTGACAAAATAAGTGTACTAGACTAGATGTCTCTCAAGTTTCATCTAAATCTAATATCCTATGAAATTGACTAGTCTATGATAAATTGTTAAGTTAGAAAATAAAACACGGAAAATATTCATATTAATGAAGCAATTGCTATGTACTGTAAGGGGAAGCAGTTACAAATTTTACAAAGCCAATGTAGATAAACCTTTATATGTTGTTGACAATTTCTAGTCCATTTACATTTCTTTACTGGAACACAAACAATCCTGTGGTGATTCCACATAGAGATAACCTTCAAATTAGTACTAATCACCAAACTTCTCCTAGTGCTGTAAGAAATGGAGCACGTGGTTCTGTAAGGACTGATTGGAGAGAGGTGCAGTACTAAGAGGGAAGAGTTTATGCAGTAATTTAAGAATAAGACACTCTGAGACAGTTAAGAAGATATAAGTGGATCAGAAGTGATGTGACATACTTTCAGGCCAAACAACCCATACAAGTACTAGTACACCAATGATGACACTTACTGGTAATTCTGTGACCTTGAGCAAATTACTCCACATTTCCAATTCTCCGTTCTCTCATTGGCAAAATGGGTGTGAAAATAGAATTCACCTCAGAGTATATTGTAAGGCACAGTACATGTAAAGCATTAATGTGCCTGGCAATAGTAAGAGCTTAATAAATGCTAGGTATTTTTATTTATGATAATAAATATTATTATTTGTCATAATAGAAATATTATAAATTTTCAAGTACATTTTGTACCCAAATATTGCAGAATTCAAACACCAAGTAAAGCAAGCTGCCTATCTTCAAGGAGTTTGCCATGGCCTTGATAAAACAAGACTCAAATACAGAAAATTAGTTCATGACTAAGTAACTGATTATGTGCTGCTTCATAGAAATTCAGTAAATATTCTAAAGAAGATAGGGACAGAGTGAAATAGTATAAAATTTGTGAGGAAAAAACACACACAAAACAAAACATATTGAAAGCTAGAGAAACTAAAGGCTTGATGCTTACTATGGTTGAATATTATTCTAAGTGCTTTAGCCACTTGAATTACTTAATCCTCACAATAATCTTAAGGATACATACTGTCATTATCGCTATTTTGTAGATTAGTAAATTGAGAGATAAGAACTCAAGTAATTTGCCCAAACTTACAGGTAGAACATGATGGAAGTTATTTTGTAATTGGCAAACTGAAACCGGGTCAGATCACCAAAGCACCACTTGACACTGAGTTCTTAGAAAGCATACATTAATGAATGAAAAGGCCATGTCATTTCAAGTAGGAAGAAAAATAAAGTCAAGAAAGAAGAATGTAAGTATGACTTATGTCTTAATCAGAGAGGAAATAAATCTTATTGAAGTAGTGGCTGAAATAATTACAGGTATCCACTTATTAAATCTTGTGAATTTAAAAACAGAAAATGATATTTCAATGTAAAGAAATGTAGTTTTAGAGCAGCCTTAAATTTTTATTGTAAACAAACCAGTGTTGTTCATTAGTTTATGTGATCATTAATTTAAGTCTAATCTTTGCTGAACCTGTTGTTCATTAGTTTATGTGATCATTGATTTAAGTCTAATCTTTGCTGAACAATACTCTCTTCAGAGTTCTGAGACTTTCTGAATGTGTAAAATATCAGGCCAGAAAACTAAGGAAACTTTCCACATTTTTACTGAAAATGACATTAAATTAAGATATTTCCCTCTTTTCAGCTCATATTAAAAGAAGATTTCTTCATACCTGGCTGGCATGGCTCAGTGGTTGAGCATCGGCCTATGAACCAGGTCACCATTGATTCCCAGTTAGGGCACATGTGGGCTCAATCCCCACCCAGTGTGGGGCATGCAGGAGGCAGCCAATCAATGATTCTCTCTCATTATTGATGTTTTTTTTATCTCTCCTTCTCCTTTCCTCTCTGAAATCAATAAAATATATTTTTAAAGAAGTTTTTTTTCATGAATATCAAACTGGATAATGCAAGAATTTTATTTGAAAAATTGATAAGCACAAAATATATTACTCAAGTTTAATGTCAAGTATCTGCTTGTACAGTGAAATCCAGGCCAAAAAAAAAAAAAAGCCTTACTTTTAACTCAAGTTAATTTTCTAAATCAAGCACACCCCCAACTGAAGGAAAATAGCAACTGTATCTTTTTTTTGGGACAATAATTTTACAGCTGAATATTTAAGGAGTGATTCTTGGCACCCATAAAAGCATTTAAACATCAACACTGTTCTTTAAAAAGCTGACCAAATGACGGTTGAGCTGTGGCAATTCTAAGGGGACATATGTAATACTTTCAACAATAAGGTGTTGTTTTTTTTTTTAAAAAAAAAAAAAGCAAATAACACCAACTGAAAAGGGTTTATGTCTCTTTATGTCTTTTATATGCTATATTAATAATTTGAAAATTTTACCTTGTTTAAACGTTTTCTCAATGGGTCTCTTTAGTGGAAAAATGTAAATAGGTGGTTGGTAACTAGTTTAAAAATGTAGTCATTTGAAAAATAATTTGAGTTATATTGTATGATGAAAGTCTTCCTTTATTTTAGAAACACAAACCAGATTACTCAATCATACTTTAAGTGAAGAACGTATGTGTTAGCAAACCTCTGTCAAAATAACAAAATATTGAAGATGTTTAAACTAACAATGTTCATATGCTTTTTTTAATACTCACCAGAAGATATGTATTTTTTATTATTGTATTTTAGAGAGAGAGGAAGGGTGAGAGCAAGAGAGAAGGCAAAATATCATGTGAGAGAGAAACATCAATCCGTTGCCTCCCCTGTACACCCCAGTTGGGGATCAAACCTGAAATCCAGGTATGTACCCTGACCAGGAATCAAACCTGCAATCTTTTGATGATGCTCCAACCAACTGAGCCATCTGGCCAGTTGTTCATATTCTTTCCAACTTTGTTTTCATCACTGTAAAGCTGAGACATCAACATTCCTCAGTTTCTCATGATTTAAACGAATAAAATATCTTTAGTTTACCCTTACTCTTGGTATTGCATTTAAATCATCATGCAAGTCTTGTGAGTATTATTATATTATTTAAAACTAGAGGCCCATTGCACAAAGATCCATGCAATAAGCCTTCCTTACCCTGGCTGCCAGCACCAGTTTTCCTCTGGCACCCAGGACCCAGGCCTTCAGTCTTCGCTCTGGCCGGAGCACCACTCCTATAGCTCCCTCTGCCCCCCAATCTCCCCCTCATAGCAGACGTCCTGTCCCACCCAGCCACTCAGCACCTGCATGTGTGCTGCCCAGAGGCCTGGAGAGAATGGGGGTGGGGCCAACTCCATTTTTGTTGGGTTAATTTATATACTCACTCCTTATTGGCTGGTGGGCATTGTGAAGTGATGGTCAATTTGCATAATTCTCTTTTCTAGTGTAGATACACCTGTATTTTTGTTCATCAGCTTATGTTGTTCATTAGCTTCCACACTTGCTATACATATTTTTCTCTGACTGGCTTATTTTGCTTAGCATAATGCTCTCTAGATCCATCCGTGCTGTTGCAAATGGTAAAAGTTCCTTCTGTTTTTACAGCTGCATAGTATTCCACTGTATACCACAGTTTTTTAATTCATTCATCTGCTGATGGGCACTTAGGCTGTTTCCAAATCTTAGTTATGGTAAAATGTACTGCTATGAACATTGGAAATCAGGGGAGAGTAGAGGAGGCGGGAGAGCAATCGACCAATAAACTCATATGCATGTATGTATAACCCACAGGTACAGACAGGGGATGGTGAAGGCTTGGGGGCAGTGGGAGAGGACAATGGGGGGGAAGGGACATACGTAATACTTGCAACAATAAAGATTTATAACAGTCTAAAAAAATACACGTGTATTTTCAATAGAAATGGATATGTCCATTCAGGAATTGGTTAGGCTCTAGGCCAAAGAACTGAAATAAATAGCTATGATTCTCCTCCCCCAAATGAAGCTTCCAATCTACTGCAAAGCCTTCTTTTAACAACAGTAGTTTTAAAAATCAGTAAGTAAAAAACTGAATATGCCAGAATGGTGTGTTTTAAAAGTCCTTAACAGAATATTTTCTGAAGTTAGTTTTATTTCTACACTTTTATATCTACACTTTCTAAAGTTTAATAGGAAACTATGATTAGGATTTCTATTTTCTTATGCTTATTTACTTTTTAATTATTGGGTCAGAGAATTCGGGTTTTTAATATCCTCCTGTGATTTCCTTTTATATAAAATACCTGAATACAAATGTGGCTAGAAAGATAGATATGTTTAAAGGAGGCTATATTTGAGTTTAGTCCAAAATAATTTAGTCTTATTAAGATTTATGAAATGTACATATGAATGCTGAATTCTCATAACCATGAATAAGAGCTCAAAAAAGTCTTTAGCACACACAAAATATGTCAATCATGTGCTTTACTGCTTATAGATGTGCTTTTGTTTACATTATCTCCAAAAATGGAGAAACTAGATTTTAGCTGTGGGTAAATTTCAATAATTCTAAGTTTTTCTATTCTGAACTTTATGTGCCTTTCTTTAAAATAACAATTTTTAAAATTTAAATTTAATCCAGATGTTTGGTATTTCAAAAAATATTCTATTTTATTTTCCAGTTACTGTTTAAGAGGATTTACTTTATTCATAGAAAAAGTTTATTGATTTGTTTGTTATCTGCAGAAAAGAGAAGATAGTTGATACTTATCAAGACACACACACCAAGTACAGAGAAGGCTTCTAAAGTGGGGGCATAAAATGCATGCCTTGGGCCCCCTTGATTGCTTATGCAGTATTGGCAAGACCACCAAACAAGATTCATCCTGCTGTCCTTATCCCAAACAAATTACTGTTTCACATTTTCTTGTTGCCCTGTCATCTGCCTCCTACACGCCCCCTACTGGGGATGTGCCGGCAACCTAGGTACATGCCCTTGACCGGAATCGAACCCGGGACCCTTCAGTCCACAGGCAGATGCTCTATCCACTGAGCCAAACTGGTTTTGGCATGCCCTGTCTTTCTAGCACTCTGTTATCATGTAGCCATCCTGAAATGTAATGACCTTTATCATTTTCCAATTAAGTTATGTGAGGTGAGACTCTAACTCAATTAACATATATCATGTGGAGAGCACTTCATGTATTTCAAACACTTCTAACACTCTCCTGTTCCAAGCTGATTCATAGCAGAACAGTAAGCCAGTCTTAAAAACTATTCTCCTGAGATCTACCTTTTCTCTCTTTTTATCAAAAATGCTACATTTTTTTTTCACTCACCTACTCAAAACTATAAAACTAATGTGTTGTAACAGGGGTTCATTGGTTATTATTTATTCTTTCTGAATTTGGATAAGATATGTAGATTTTTCAAGAATTTAATAAAATTTCCCCTTCACCTGGTCATAATTATTTTAAATTACTAAAACAAGTAAGCATGTAAGTCAAAATATTGAATTTTAAATATTCTCAAGTGAGTTATACAGTAAAACTAAAACAAAATAAATACTAAGCATACCACTTAATAAAACAGATAAAAATATAGAATAGCGTTCTCCAGTTTCATCCATACTGTTGCAAATGGTAATCATTTCTTCTTTTTTACTGAAGCATAGTATTTCATTGTGTAGACGTACCACAGTTTTTTAATCCACTCCTCTGCTGATAGGCACTTAGGCTGTTTACAAATCTTAAGAAAGATAAATATCACATGATCTCTCATTTGTGGAATATAATGAACAACATAAACGGATGAACAAAAACAGATCCAGAGGCAGAGAAGCATCGATCAAACCATCAAACCTCAGAGGGAAGGTATGGGGGCGGGGGGAGGGGGCGGTAATGGGAAGAGATCAACCAAAGGACTTGTATGTATGCATATAAACCTCACCAATAGACACAGACACCAGTGGGGTGAGGGTATGAGTAGGGGGGGGGGAGCAATGGGGTGATAAGAACACATATGTAATACCTTTATCAATAAAGAAAAAAAAATAAAATTAAAATAAAAAAGAAATTTAAAAAATAGAAACAAAAACCAAATTCCAGTAACATTGGATTCCTTAGTCATTAGATAATCATGATGGCAAGTCATTCTTGTCAAAAGGTTTATGTTCTGTAATCTCATACAAAAAAATTAAATGTACTACAGGACAGATATACCTCAGAGACATTTTGGGTTTAAATTCAAGCCACCACAATAAAGTGATTGTCACAATAAGGTGAATCACACAAGTTTTTTGGCTTCCATGTGCATATAAAAGTCATGCTTACACTATACTGTAGTCTACCAAGTGCTCCATAACATTATGTCTAAGAAGCAATGCAAATACATAATTACATTATACTTTACTGCTAAAGATGCTAACCATTCTCTGAAACTTCAGCAATTTGTAATCTTTTCGCTGATGGAGAGTCTTGCCTCAGGGTGATGACTGTTGATTGATCAGGATGGTAGTTGCTGAAGGTTGGAGAAGATATTTCAAAAAAGACAACATGGAAGTTCTGCACATCCATTGACTCTTTCATGAATGATTTCTTTATAGAATGTGATGCTGTTTAATAGCAGTTTACCCACAGCAGAACTTCTTCCAAAATTGGAGTCAATTTTCGCCTTATCACATAGTTTATGTAATATTCTAAATCCTTTGTTGGCATTTCAACAATCTTTACAGCATCTTCACCAGGAGTCAATTTCATCTCAAGACACCAGGTTTTTTGTTCATCCATAAGAAGCAACTCCACATCCATAAGACTTTTATCATATTACTAGAGGCCCGATGCACGAAATTCATGCAAGGGGCTCGGCTCTTGCAACCTCGGCTGACCCTCACAGCCCAGGCTTCATGTGGAAGGTCATGCACACGGTCGTCGGGAATGTCATCCGGATGGTCATTCTGCTGTTCGGTCTAATTAGCATATTATCTCTTTATTATATAGGATTGCAGAACTCATTCACATCTTCAGGTTCCACTTTTAATTCTAATTCTCTTGTTATTTCCACCACATCTGCAATTACTCCCTTCACTGAAGTATTGAACCCCTCAAAGTCACCCATGAGGGTTGGAATCAACTTCTTCCAAAATCCTGTTTACATCAATATCTTGCTTGACCTTGTTCCATGAATCAACAATATTCTTAATCTCATATAGAATGGCTAATCCTTTCCAGAACATTTTCAATGCACTTTTCCCAGATCCACCAGAGGAATCAAATCCGTAGCAGCTATAGCCTTACAAAATGTGTTTATTAAATAATAAGACTTTGAATCTAAAATCACTGCTTGGTCAATGGTCACAGAATGAGTGTTGTGTTAGTAGGCATGAAAATAACATTAATCTTTTTGTACAACTTTATCAAATCTCCAGGATGGCCAGGTGTATTGTCAATAAGCAGCAATATTTTGAAAGTAATCTTTTTTTTAATAGTAGGTCTCAATAATGGGCTTAAAATATACTCAATAAATTATGTTTTTTAAATATATTTTTATTGATTTCAGAGTGGAAGGGAGAGGGAGAGAGATAGAAACATCAATGTTGGGAGAGACTCATTGATCCGCTGTTTCCTGCATACCCCACACTGGGAATCAAGCCCACAAGACTTGCATGTGCTCTGATTGGGAATCCAACCATGACCTTCTGGTTCATAGGTCGACACTCAACTACTGAGCTACGCTGACCAGGCTCATGTTGTTAACAGATGTACAGATGTGCTCTCATCCAGGCTTTGCTGTTTCATTTATAGAGAACAGGCAGAGGAGAGTTAGCATAATGCTTAAGAGCACTGACATTTTTGAAATGGTAAATAAATGAGCACCGGCTTCAATTTAAAGTCATTAGCTGCATTAGCCTCTCACAAGAGAGTCAGCCTGTCTTTTAAAACTTTGAAGGCAGGCATTGACTTTTCCTTTCTAGCTATGAGATTCGTAAATGGCATCTTCCAATATAAGGCCATTTCATCTACATTGACAAGCTGCATTAATGATCTCAGCTAGATCTTTGGAAAACTTGCTGCAGCTTCTCCATCAGCACTTGCTGCTTCACGTTGTACTTTGTATGTTCTGGAGACAGCTTCTTTCCTGGAAACTCATAAATTCAACTCTGCTTGCTTCAAAAGTTACTTCTTCAGCTTTCTCACCTCTCTCAGCCTTCATAGAATTGAAGAGCGTTAGGGCTTTGCTCTGGATTAGGCTTTGGCTTAAGGAAATGTGGTTGGTTTGATTTCTTACCTAGATTATAAAGACTTTCTCTATATCAATAATAAGGCTGTTTAGCTTTATTATTCTTCATGTGTTTACTGGAGTAGCACTTTTAATTTTTCTCAAGAACTTTTCCTTTGTTTTCACAACTTGGCTAACTGACACAACAGGCCTAGCTTTTGAACATGTCTTTTTTACTAAGTATATTTATTTTTAGCTTTTGATTTAAAGTGAGAGACCTGAGACTCTTCCTTTTATTTGAGTACTTAGAGGTCATTGTGGGTTATTAATTGGTCTAATTTCAGTATTGTTGTGTCTAAGGAAATAGGAAGATACAAAGAAAGTGAGGGAGTCGGGGGAATCACTGGTGGAAAAGTCAGAACACACACAGCATTTATGGATTAAGTCTGCTGACTCACGGGAATTGTTTGTGGTGAACCAAACAATTACAATAGTAACATCAAGGATCACTAATTACAGAGCACCATAACAAATATAATAATAAAAAGTTTGTAATATTGCAAGAATTACTATAATGTGACACAGAGATGTAAAGTAAGCAAATGTTGGGAAAAAATGGCACTAACAGATTTGCTTGACACAGCTGCCACAAACCTTCAATTTTTAAAAATCACAGTATCTGCAAAGCACAATAAAGCAAGGTGTAATAAAATGAAGCATACTTGTATTAGTAATGTATGTTTTAATAAATCATACTCATTTCAAGTTACTTCTTGAAATATCTAAAAATCCAAGAAAATTTCTATTTATAACTTAAAACTTAATTATCCCAAAGAAATTGGTTAATCAAATAAAACAAAAGGCATTACTAAATCATTAAGAGTCTTGAACAGAACATATATGAGGACAAAATTTTTTTTTTTTTTTAGATTTAGAATTATTATTCCTCAGTTGTTTCTCTTGGTAAGGATACTTTTCTGTAAATAGATCTTAGTACTGCGCATTATATGATCCCAGGGGGGTTACCATTCATGCACCATTCACACAAAGTATTATGTGAATTATAATCTTGTAGTTGAACATCATGGAAGCCCTGTTGTGTATGCCTGGTCCTGGTCTGCTTATTGTGAAGTTAATGGACAGAGAATCTGCTGTGTCACATAGGATGACTTTTTGCATTTATTAGAATGACAGCCAGGGGGAGCTACATAATTTTTAAAGCCCACTGAAAAATGAAAATGTAGTGCTCCTTGTTCAAAGAGTAAGAAAAAGCTTTTCCGTAGTTTCATGGTTTCTCTATTTACCTGTCATGATGTTTTCAAAATTCTCTACTGAATGTCACTGTTCCTCAGGCACCGAGAAACTCACAGGAGTGCAGATCCACATAGGTGCATAGGGCCCAACCAGGACACTTGCTGCACCAGACATGAACTCACCCTGTCTCTGCATCCAATCTCCAGGCAGGAGTGGAAAGTGGCAGAGGCTGCCAGGTGCAGGCAAAGAGAAGCACCCAAGAGCACACCCTGGGGAGGTGGTGAGAGACATAAGTGCATGTGAGCTCCAAGTCTCTGAGTCATGCTCCATTGCATCAACCGGGCTTCACCTGAAACACACAAATTCAAAGATAAAATTATGAAGAATGTTAAGATACAAACTCCAAGCATTTAACCTCAAGAGGAGAATCCTTCTGAGTGCAAGGACCTGTGCTCTCACCCTGAACATCCACAAAACTACATAATTTATCATCTAAACCAGGGCAATTTTGATAATAAAGGGGCACAAAATAACCTCACTGAAATAAGAGGCATAAACCATCCTAATCTTAGACAAATTGTGATGAATAGTCACCCAACAGAAAGTGGAACTCAAATTGACCTTAAAAATTATAAATTCCTAAACACCCATGAGTGAAGGTCCAGAGATGGAGTTGGCTTGAATCCTGTCCCATTCTGTATATAATCCTCTCCTCTCTGCTTCTCTTCATGTCCTTTGTCCTGAGGCAGTTACAGTTATGATAGCTGTAGTAGTCCTAGATCTTACATCTGGTGAAAACAGTACCCAGAAGAACAAAGCTCTCTGCCACCCCCGCCTTAGGTACCTCCAGAACAGGAAAGGCCTTTCTAGAAGCTTCAGGAAACCTCTATTCGAGGTGCGTCACATGCCCATCTCTGTACCAAGTGCAGTCAAAAAAGACTAAATTAATTTCAAGCATATCAGAACCACTCCTGGAGAGGAGAGTCAGGACAATACATGGGCTTCAGTGAAGAGTTTGCATCTCAAAGAAAATCAGGTTTTATTTTTAAAAGTTTATATTAGGCAACTGGAAATAATGCAAATGCAGAATTGTCAACTAAGACGGTTGAATACATATACTAGTAGGTTTTCCTGGGTGAACAGAGGAGGTTCTATAATATGAGCCCTGATCACATCTGCAGTGACACATATTTAGGCATAGGCAGGACAGGCACACACAGTGTTCAGACTAGTTTGTTGGCTTTCTTAAGGCTCTCAGGACCCCTTCTAATTTTTATTTCTGCTTCTATCTCCTATTGCTGTAGGAGAGACAAGATTTACGCTACGCTCAGTGCTTTTTTGGTTGTTGTTTTTTTTGTTTTGTTTTATGTGTTTTTGTTGTTTTTTTTGGCGGGGCCTAAAAATTAGGAACTTCTATTTATTTACTACTGGAACACTACATAAAGAAAATGGGATTATATATTTAATAAAGAATTATTATCCAGTATGGAGAGAGGATTTTTACAAATTAACATGAAGAAGACATTACGAAAAGAGGGATAAGACACAAACATACATTTTTGACAGAAGAAAACAGGCAAGTAAATATAAAAATAATGTTCAACCTCACAAAATAAAAATTGAAATGAAATAAGACATCATTTTCACCTACTCAATTGACAGATGTTTACAGAATGACAATACAAACATTTGAAGAGGATGTTGATTGACACTTATCTACTAGTGACTAGAGTGAAAACTTATTTAACCACATGTAGAGAATACTTAATATTAATAAAGTGCTAACATCTTATATTATCCTATAAATTGGTATATTTGGATACTGTATGAGAAATGGTTCCATGAGTATGACATATAAGAATAAGAATGCTCACCCAAGCTCATGAAGACTGGAAAATTGTGTGTATGTATTTTCTTTCTATTAAAATAGTGATGAGGAGGTAGTAGGTGTTTAATGTTATAATATTAAATGATATAATAACATGCATAATATAAAATAATAAACATCTGGCAAATGAAAGAATGAGAAAAAACACCATAGTATAACTTCTCAGAATAAAATGGCATGTGTTCAAAATTGGAAGAATTATCAAAATAAAAATTAATAAATTATAGCTAGACAGTGTTGTGTTCAAAAAAATATTTTTGAGTAAAAATAGGTTCCAGAAAATTACAAATAGTATGTTACTTTTATGGAATAAGAAAACAAGAAGCAATAACTTATCTTCTACAGATATAAACATCCTATATAATAAAAAGGTAATATGCAAATTGACCCTAACAGCAGAACGACCAGAACGGCCACTGGACCAGTCACTATGAAGCACATTGACCACATCTTGGTCCCTTTCCCCAGCCAGCAGGCTCCGATCACTTGATGGCTACCCCTACAGGGGTGGGACCGGTGAGTGGGTGGGAACAGCCAACCTCTCGGTCCCTTCCCCTGGCTGTCAGACACCGATTACCTAATGGCAAACAGGGAACCAGGGGTGGGTGACAGGGTGGGGGAGGGACCAGCTATGGGCAGCTGGGGAAGATGGCTCTGATTGCAGGCCAGGCTTAGGGACCATACCCATGCACAAATTTCATGCACCGGGCCTCTAGTATATAATAAAACTATTTTAAAACCTCACCAGAATGATAAACATGGAGGAGGCAGAGCAAAGCAATGAAGAGGAATACATAAGCAACTGCATAAGCTCTAGAGTAGGTCTAGTTATTAAGTTGGGGATATTCAAAGTAATTAATATTATTTTATGCATTTTTATTTTTACATGTTGTATATTACTCTGTACATATTAATTATAACATTATAACTATTGATATAATTGTAAACATCAAAATAAAAAAAAACACTTTAAAAATCCTATATAATAAAATCCTAATATTCAAATCAACCAAATGGCAGAATGACCAGCAGAACAATTGGTCACTATTACTTGCACTGACCACCAGGGGGCAGATGCTCCAGCTCCTGCATTGAGCATCTGCACCCTCCGCCCCCCACCCCGGAGAAGGAGGTGACGAGCGACGGCAATCGGGGGCCGGGGGCCGCCAGTGGATGGTGCCAGGCCGCCAGGCCGTCAGCCAAGGCAGGCGCCAGCAGGGGCCCCCTGATTTCCTCACCTGCTGGTCACCCCACAGATGAACCTGATCACTGGCCAGGCCTAGGGACCCTACTTTATATATTGGGAACAGTCTCTTAAATTTAAAAATTAAAACTCGGCAAAGCTACTTTAACACTGAAAAAACAGGATGATGCAGCGATGACATGCATGGACTCTGGCTTGCAAATTTTGTGGTCAGCCCTGATTCTGACACTTATAAGTGTATGACAAAGCCAATTATTTAACTTCTCTCTGCTTCAATTTTTCCACCCATAAGATGGGGAAAATAGTACTACTGCCTCAGAAGGATCATGTTATGCACTACTTTTTATAATCAGGCCAAAAAAATGTAGCTGCCCATACAACCGCAAGATGCCTTTCACCTGTATGAAAAGTATGGTCACTGGTGCATGCAGTGTCCTGGATTGTGAAAGGGATGTCCGAGTGCCAATTTAGGCCTGACATCCCCCAAGGGGTCCTGGATTGAAGGAGGATGCAGGCCAGGCTGAGGGACCCACCCTGCTTCATGCATGAATTTTGTGCACCAGGCCTCTAGTATTTAGACAATCCTGCACTTGGAACATTTAGCTAAAACCTAAAACATGTGTTTGAAATTGTATATCGAGCCAAATATAAATCTGGCTCAGTGGCAAAGTTTCCCACTAGCTAATTTAATACATTTTCAAAAAGTGTATACCTTCCAATTTGCTGGATTAATAATTAGAACTTTGTAGATTTATTATTTTTAAACTAGAATTAAGTACTTTAAAAATTTAGAGCCCACTAATTTGGATTTGGCAGTAATTCAGAGAGAATTAAGCCAAAGTTTACCCTTGCACTGTTTAAAATGAATCTGTACTTTAATCAAATTAATTGTGTTAAGATTGAAAGTTTAAAAAAAGACTATCTTTTTAATTGTTCAAATTTTTCATGGATATAAAAAATACTGACTTAACTAAATAATAACTCTTCTAAGCACACATGAGGTGTATCTATTTGTTTGCTATACCTGAGAACTTGTTCTTCAAGAAATTTAACTGTATGAAACCCTAATTGTTATAAAATAATCACAAACCTTATTTTTAATAATTCTAGTTACCTTTCTTCATAGTTGGAAAATGGGTGCTGTTTATGTGCCATTTCTCTTTTAAAATATTAACTTAGGAATTTTAAAAAAATCTTGGTTACTCAAAAGACAAGCATGAAACATTCCCTTATCTAAAATTCTACAAACCAGCATGATTGGTATTCAATATGGTGTATACTGATCTAATCCAAAAATAGCCACAGAAAAGATATTGGAAATGTTCCAGAAGAATAAGAGGGACAGTAAAGAAGAGCGGAATTAGGCTAATATGCTTAATGTTCTGAGAAGAAAACACATGGAGAAGGATTTCTCCTGTTTCCAGGAATATAAGTGGTATCAATGTTAGAAAATTACTGATTGAAATGTGGGATAATCTAACTCAGTGGGGAAAGAAATCATTCAACTAACTTAAAGGACAGAGTACTTAACAAAGTATATTTAGAGTATACTGATTACAGCCGCAAATTTATATACTTCTTGTGTAGTTAAATTTGTTAACAGGATCCTTTCAAAATTACCATTTTAGATGGCATTACTCTGTATAAAATGCTGGCAAACTTGAGTGAAGCTAATTTCAAGAGAATTATTCATTTAATTTCCACCACTTAGTATTTATGTTCCTTTTCCATTCATTTATTCATTTCATTTTTATTCATTTAGGCATTTATCAAATATTGATTTAAATGAGTTTCATTATAAGTATAGGATCAACTGGGCAAGATTTGCAGGAAATTGATTCTTTTAATAGGTTTATTCTTGCAAAATCCTCTGAGCAGATAAAGGCTGCTTGACCCATTACATTCACATCTCTCTAAATTTTTTACAACTTTTTTCTCTCCATTTCCTTTCTTAATTTAGATTCTTTCTTTGAATTGCCTTACTAATCTGTTTAATATTTGACATACTAAATACTTATTAATGCAATGAATATATTATATATGTTGTAGATTTTATATAGTAGGTATTGAGGAAAATTTACAATTTAACAGTCAAGAAAGTTATTTCACACTGGATAATATAATAATTTCAGGGTTTTCATTTGTTTAAAACTATTCATATATCACTAATACTGTCCATGGCCATTTGAGACTTATCTGCTTCATGATAGTTTTTGTTTATTTTCATTTCACTAAAATTAATGTACTTATAAAACCTTAAATTAATTACATTTTAGATTGCTAGAACTGTCATTATTATTGTGTCTTAATGATGATTGTGTATCTACTCTTGCTAATCCCATGGAGCCTAAAATCTTACTTTCCTATGAGCTTTGGGTAGGCCATTATGACCTTCCTTTTCTTAAAATAAGTATTTTCCTACATTTAGAAGCACCGAGACAGAGATGAAGACAGAGACACACAGAGAATGGAGCAAATTTTCTTAACTTTTTATATTTTGTATTCGATGTTCAGTTTTTCAAGGTAGTCACTTAATAGATACTCCATTGTCTTATTTTACACCCTTTCCCAGGCTTATCATTCCTATGCTTCCATTTTTATATCTATTTCTTCTCACCTTCTTTACCCTATTTTTGTTTGGTTATTCATTTTGGCTTCATTTCGTGAATTAGTGATTTTGTCTTTTTAATTATGTGTTTTTTTTTTTCACCTTTCCTTAGTTTCATTGTCTCTGAACACCTGGGGTCAGAGTCCTTTTCTCAGTTGTAGTCCTGCAGGAAAATGAGCAGGTAGTTTATTTCCAGTCCAGGATAACTTTTTCTCTCAAAAATCCTCCTGTTACAATTTTAGAGAATCGTGTAATAAAACCTGCTTGAAATTACTGTATGGAATTTTTCCCCACTTTAAATTAGTGACTACTGAGAGTAAATGAGTTAGCGAGCATCCCTTACACTAACCTAGATTTTGAACACTAGAAAGTATGAACACCGAAGTCTCCTATTTAATTATTTCAGTATTAAACTTCCTTTTAGTATAGTGATGTGCCACATAATATTCTGATCAATGACAGACTGCATGCATAATGGTGCTCCCAAAAAGTTATAATGAAGCTGATTTCCCATAAGCAATGAAACAATATGTGCTTCAGGAGGAATTAAGTGCACAGATTACATCCTAGTCAGCCAACCACTGACCTATTTAGCACAGAGGAGCCTGGTTCCCCAGCCTACCTATTCAGAGTTGCTATAGCCCCCCAAATCCTGCTTAATAATCTTCAGAGAACACTACTGCAAATTATTTGTTGAGGACTTAAGATCATGGACATAGATTCACAGGAGATAAGAATTAAGTGCCACTGCTACTTTAGTAAATATTTTTTGTGGTAGTCTGGAGCCAGCCTGTCCTGTACTTGGAAATATTTTCAGATTGTAATGATGTAAACCATAGATAAATTTTATTTCTTCCATCAATTCAATGCCAGAGAGAGCCTTTTGTCCCAGATGGGGTAAATGGAACCAAAAACAAAATTTCAAAGTCAAAATATTGAGGTTTCAGTCCTACACCTTCTTCATGTGAAATACCTCTTTTCTAAAGGATGCACAGAATTCCACTGCTGACTTCTGCACCAACATCCAATAGTCAAAACCACATTGCAATGACAATCTGTTATGTTCTTTTAACTCTCCATCTTGATTTCTTATTCCTACCTACTAGTATTCCTGGGCCACCTCTCACTCCCTCCTGACAGTTATTGTTTTGGTGATTCATGCCTTATTCAGCAAGATTCTACTCATTATTCCAACGAAGTATGCAGCCCACATCCCTTATGGAGCAGCATTGACAGCTTAAATGTCCTATTTCTGACGCTGTCAGAAGGAACCAGGAGGAGGGCTTGTGGGACAGTATTTATAAAGTCTATAATAGTGTCCAGTATTGCCCTAGGCCTTCACATTCACTCACCACTCACTCACTCAGAGAAACTTTCAGTCATGCAAGCTCCATTCATAGTAAGTGCCCAATAGAGGTATACCATTTTTTTATCTTTCATATTGTATTTTTTTCTGTACCTTTTCTATGTTTAGATATGGTAGATACACAAATACCATGGGTTACAATTGCCTGCAGTAACATGATGTACAATATAGCTTAGGAATGTCAGCCTATACAATATAACCTAGGTTGTAGCAGGCTATAACATTTAGGTTTGTCTAAGTACACTTCATTAGGTTTGCACAATGATGAAATCACCTAATGACTCATTTTTCAGAATGTAGTATTCTGTCCTTAAGCAATGCTTGACTGTATTTTTAAATATTTAGCTTCCTATTAAAGGGTGAAAGAAAAAAAGATATAAGACCCAGAAATGATATGCAATTGTCTTTGTCTTCCCTTTGAGTTTCAATGTTTAGTTGAGGTCAGCATGGATATGTAGATAAATTCTATAATGCCAACAGCAATGAAAGTATGAAAATCATGGAGAAAAATGAGTATCAGTATAGAAGTAAGCTGATAAAGAATTGAACATAAAATTTCATTTGCCATATATTGTTCTGCAGAAATGTAGTCTGGAAGAACATTGCTGAGGTGTGCATAAACAGCGCCAAAACTTAAAGGATTTAGAGAAAAAGGTAAGAATAGATTTCACCGTACATATATCATCACAGTGATTATCCTAAGTCACATTGAAAACAAGTGTGCTGGGTGAGAGAATTTGTGTTATAAGTGTATTGCCTATTGTTTGCTTAAATTGCTTTTCCTAAAATTATGACTATGTTCAATAATTTTTCACAAAATTAATTTTGAGGTTATGGTACTTGTTATTTTTTTAATTAAAAGTGTAGTTTTAGGAACAGGACTTGTTACAGGTAAATAACAGTTAAAGTCTCTTAAAAAAGTATTGCTACCAATTACTCACCTACTATGGGCCATCCTTCTAATGCATCTTTCCTCACTTTAAAAGATATATTCATTTTTTGTCAATTATAAATTCCAGGCACAGTTCTTAGGACAGCCCTTCACAAGGCACAGGGCCTGCCTTCAGACTCGTCAGCGCTACTTCAACAACCAAATCTGAACAGATGACCTTCTTTATAATGGCTCTATGCCTTTACTCCTAATGTTTCTTTGTCCAGAAGTATTCACCCTCCCTTGCCTGGTAAACCCCTCATTGTCTGCACCAGTTCAGTTGTGACCTCCTTCATTAGGCTTTCCCTTAGGTAGTTACTGAAGTTAACTACTCCCTTTTGTTAGTCCATCATAACTCTATCATATATTTCATTGTGTTATGTTATACAATATTAAGGAAGTATACCATAGTGATTAAGACAGTGACTACCAGAATCAGACTGAATCAGCAATTCACAGAGCATAACCTCAGGCAATTTATGTGACCTCTTTGGCTTTCAATTTCACCATCTGTAGAAAAAGGGGTAATAGCCCTGAACAGGTTGGCTCAGTGGATAGAGCATCGGCCTGCGGACTTAGGGGTCCCAGGTTGGATTCCAGTCAAGGGCATGTACCTTGGTTGTGGGCACATCCCTAGTGGGGGACATGCAGGAGGCAGCTAATCTATGTTTCTCTCTCATCGATGTTTCTAACTCTCTATCCCTCTCCCTTCTTCTCTGTAAAAAAATCAATAAAATATACTTTTTAAAAAAGGGTAATAACAGTAGGTCAAAGGTGGTTGAATATTTCCTATTTCAGCTTTGACATGTAAAGAGCTAGAAGGCTACATTCTTGTCCTCCCAACAAGAACAAGTTAGACAAATTGAAAGTTGATTATTTTCTTGGATCTATCAGAGAACTGAAGTTGCTGGGCAAACCGCTATCCTAAAATCTGGAGAGACAGCCCCATCCACAGTTAGAAACCAGCATCCTTTACCTGGGCCAGATCAGAAGTCACATAAGCAATAAACTGTTGGGAGCACTTAAAACAGTCCTTTAGGTAAATTGTGAAAGAACAAGGAAGTCAACTTTGAGAGCTACAAATCCCCAGAGTTGAAACAATTTGAGCAACAATATAAAGCAGTATTGTATTATAACCCCAAGTATAGAATAAATACACTGAGTCCATAAATGATATAAATAAGTGATTGAATAAATAAATAAATGTTAGAGAATAGACTAATCTCCCATGCAAAAGATGGTATTTTTGAAGAAAGTGAAAAATGGATATTCTTTGATGCTTATTTTTTATTTTTAAATATATTTTTATTGATTTCAGAGAGGAAGGGAGAGGGAGAGAGAGATAGAAACACCAATGATAAGAGAGAATCATTGATTGGCTGCCACCTGTATGTCCCTTGGGGATTGAGCCTTCAACCCAACTCGGGCATGTGCCCTGACTGGGAATTGAGCCATGACCTCCTGGTTCATAGGTCAATGTTTAACCACTGAGCAACACAGGTCAGGCTGTGATGGTTATTTTTGTATGTCAACTTGATTGAACACAGGGTGCCCAAATGTTGTTTAAACATTATTCTAGGTGTGTCTGTGAGGGTGTTTCTGGATGAGGTTAACACATCAATCAACAGACTGAATTAAGAAAAAGGCCCTTCCCAAATGCCCAGAGGGCCCCATCCAATCCAAAAGGCAGGGTAAGAGAGAATTTACTTTCTCTGTATGACTGTTTTTGAAATGGACCTGGCTCTTCTCCTGCACTCAGACTGGAATTTACACCATCAGCTTGCAGAAGGCAGACAATGGAACTGCTTAGCCTCCATAATCACACAAATTAATTATTTATAATGAACCTTTTTATATAGATATTTCTGTCTCCATCTCTGTTGGTCTATTGCTCTGATCTGCAGAACCCTAAGATGTAAATAATAAGACAAACTTGGTGTAGAATATGAGAAGTTTATCCTATCTTTGCTATTTTCCTGTAAAGCTAAGACTATTCTAAAATAAACTTTAAAAAGTGTTTTAATATTGGTAATTTTATAATGGTTGGTTTAATTCTTCACAGGATTGTAATGCAGGTTAAAATATGTTAATCTGTGTAAAGTTCTTAGAACAATGCCTAGCACAAAATAAATGTCAATAAATGCTACATATTATTATTATATAATATGTAGCATTTAATAAAAGCTTAATATGCTAAGTGTCTGACCATTCGGTTGACCATTCGACCAGTTGCTATGATGTGCACTGACCACCAGGGGGCAGATGCTCTGACAGATAGGTTAGTTTGCTGCTGGGGTCTGGCCAATTGGGACTGGGCAAGAGGGGCCAGGCATGCCCTGGAGCCCTCCTCTGGTCCCTCGCTGGCCCTGATCATGCACCAGTTGGGTCCCTTGGCCTGGCCTATGCCCTCTCACAATCCATTATCCCTTGGGGGATGTTGGAGAGCCAGTTTTGGCCCAATCCCCACAGGCCAGGCCAAGGGACACCACCAGTGTATGAATTTGTGCACCGGGCCTCTAGTCATATATGTTTATTTTATCAGATTTTCACACTCTCCAATTCTCTTGTGTCTCCCTGAGTCTTATTTATTTTTGCAATTCTGAAGATAAATTTTATTAGTTCTTCTTTGGCAGGCTTTGGACATTTAACAAGAATGACCAGAATGATTTATTCAATAAGTACTTACGGAGGATATCTTCTGTGTTTGTACTAATCTGTCTATTATATAAAAAAAAAAAGAATACACAAAGGAATAAAAATGTTTTCAAGGAACTTAAAGCTTATCCAGAGAGATTTATTTTTTGTGTGTATTTATCCATTATCTTGCTATTATCTACTGTCACCCTAAGAAATGTTCAAACCTATAGAGTTTATATGAGCCAAACTTACGACAATTGCCAGAAAGCAAAACTGCAACAGATTGAGAAAATGTTCTGGAAAATGGCAGTTTTGCACCTTATTTTATACATTACAGTCAAAAGAAGAGGCTTAAGTGGGTTACATGAAATGTATTGGTATTAGGGAGGCAGGAGAAAGCAAAGCAGGGTAAGGGGAGACCCTCTGGGATTGGATAAGAAGTAAAATGATAGACACATATCTTTTTTGCATAGGTGGTTAAAGGAGAGTTAACAGTCAATAATTAACATAATAACAATAACAACGAGGGGATATTGGTCTCTGCTATGGTACAATGCTTGTGCTTTGAGGGGTCCGGTAAAAAGGAAATTATTTTGTTATTCCAAAGGTATGTCATCAGGTTTGTTATTCCAGATGCAAAAAGATGACAGGCTCCTTTACGGTGAAGATCAATCTTTGTTAGGGAAAAATACTTCCCTAAGCCCTGACTCCTGCCATGAACCAGTTTCAATTAAAAAGGTTTAATTTCAGACCATCCTATATGTTTGCTGTAGGTCTCTAAGTGTGTAAGGCCTCCAGGCAGGCCTCCCTTGAGCTTGTCAGGTTTAGTATGTGTCCCCTTTTCATCCATACTACTATAAACATTTTGTTTTTACTCTGTCTTCCTCCAAAATGGAGCTAAGGTAATTAATGTATGAGTTAAGTAGCTAATAAATAGAAAGATAGGCAAGTAATAATGAGGCATCTATCATGTAAATAACTCTCCCAATTACACATACCAGCTCCCTCTGATACCTTTGTAATTTAATCTAGCTATGAATAACTGGAAAGGAACAAGAGAAAGGCCAAATAGTATAGGCCAGTGGTCAGCAAACCACGGCTCGTGAGCCACATGCTGCTCTTTGGCCCCTTGAGTGTGGCTCTTCCACAAAATACCATGGCCTGGGCAAGTGTATTTTGAAGAAGTGGCATTAGAAGAAGTTTAAGTTTAAAAAATTTGGTTCTCAAAAGGAATTTCAATCATTGTACTGTTGATATTTGGCTCTGTTGACTAAAGAGTTTGCCGACCACTGGTACAGGCATTCATTTGTGCAGCTTTGCCAGGAAGCTGAAGTTTAACACAGCCCAAAGAAGACACCTATCTCATGGGGCAATTCCAACATGGAAAGGAAACTGTGGGTGCTGGCTTTGCTTCTAGTTCTACTGAATCCCCAGCTGCACATCTTCTAAGACTGGATGAAGGGACTTTGTCTACCCAAGGATGCAATTCCATGCAAATAAAAATCACTCATCCTCCTGTGCAAGTCTCAGGAAGTTCTTTCTCTGGAGATGTCCTAAGGACCTGACCTCCAGCACTCAGTGGGGAAGGGAATATTACACTTTCATCAGTAACACTTCCAGTTGGTCATGTTTAATGACTGAGTGATCTGACGTCATGCAGATATAATTTAATATCTAACCCATGTAAGCTGTGTGCTTTTAGCAGTTTTCTTAACTTCTCTGTTTCTGTGTATCCTAGCTATAGATAAAGATAAATGTGTGGTTGATATGTATATATATACTAGAGGCCCGGTGCACAAAATTCATGCATGGGGCGTGGGGGAGGCTGTCCCTCAGCCCAGCCTGCCCCCTCTCCAATCAGGGATCCCTCGAGGGATGTCTGACTGCCCGATCCCAGTGGGATCGGGCCTAAACGGGCAGTCGGACATCCCTTTCACAATCCAAGACTGCTGGTTCCCAACTACTCACCTGCCTGCCTTCCTGATGGGCCCTAACCACTTCTGCCTGCCAGCCTGATCACCCCCTAACCACTCCACTGCCAGCCTCATTGATGCCTAACTGCTCCCATGCCAGTCTGATTGCCCCTAACTGCCCCCTCTGTAGGCTTGATTGCCCCCAACTGCACTCCCCTGTGGGCCTGATCACCCACAACTGCCCTCCCTTGCAGTCCTGGTCCCTCCCAACTTCCCTCCCCTGCTGGCCATTTTGTGGTGGCCATCTTGTGTCCACATGGGGGCAGCCATCTTTGACCACATGGGGCAGCCTCTTGTGTGTTGGAGTGATGGCCACTTTGCATATTACTCTTTTATTAGATAGGATAGGGGCCTGGTGCATGGGTGGGGGCCAGCTGGTTTGCCCAGATCAGGGTGGGGGTTCCCTTGGGGCCTGGGGCAGCCTGGGCGAGGGGCCTGTGGTGGTTTGCAGGCTGGCCAACCCACCCGGCCACCCAAGTGGAGACACTGGTATCTGGGATTTATTTATTTTCTATAATTGAAACTTTGTAGCCTTGAGCAGAGGCCAGGGCAGGCCAGGGAAGGTGGGAAGCTTGGCTTCCTCCATTGTTGGGGGCAACCCAAGCCTCCTGCTTTCTCCAGGTTCATGACTACTGCCATTTTTGTTGGGATTTACATATCTTCTATAATTGAAACTTTGTAGCCTTGAGCGGAGGGCAGGGCCGGGTAGGGGGGCAGGAAACTTGGCTTCCTCCATTGCCAGGAAACCCACTCACTCCATGGCCGCAGTCATTTTGTTTGGGTTAATTTGCATACTCACTCCATATTGGCTGGTGGGCGTGGCTTCTGGCATAGCCGAGGTACGGTCAATTTGTATGTTTCTCTTTTATTAGTGTGTGTGTATACACACACACACACACACACACACACACATATACATATATACATATATATATGTATATATATTGTTGATTTCAGAGAGGAAGGGAGAGAGAGATAGAAACATCAATGATGAGAGAGAATCATTAATTGGCTGCCTCCTGCATGCCCCCCTACTGGGAATTAAGTCTGTCATTCAGGCATGTGCTCTGACTTGGAATTGAACCTTGACCTCCTGGTTCATAGGTTGAGGCTCAACCACTTAGCCACACTGGCCATACTGTGCGGTTGTTTTAAGGAATAAACTAAATAGATGAAGGTGCTAAAATAAGTAATATGTGCTCAATAAACAACCACTGATATTTATGCAGTAATTTCAGCAAGGAAAATGTCTTTATATTTGTTAATTTTGGATCTTGAGTATTAATGAAAAGTGTATCACTGAGCAGTCAGAACATTTTTGAGAATATTCTATAGTATCTGATTCTGATAGTATATTCAACAAGTAATATCAAATTGCTTTCTCATTAACAGATTTTCAGTTTTCTTTTTCCTCCCTCTCCCTATTTGAAATAGAACTAAAGTTTAATTTTGCACTTAGAACAATTCTGAAGTCCCTCAGATCACTCTTTTTTTTTTTTACTTGTATTTGATTCCTAAAATTAAAAATAAAATTGTTCTGAAAATAATACCAGTACATTTATTTATGGACTTTATTCACCTTCAATAGTAACTTAAGTTCTCATAGATGGATTATTTTGTTCTCATTAATTTTCTTCATCCTGTTACCGTAGTTAGCAAAACAAAAAGAAGGAAGCAAAGGAAATCCGACATTTTTGAGCCTAGTGGCCTGAGTAATATGAGCCTATTTGCTTCAGTAGGAAGCTACAGCTTCACATACACCCTATGGAATCACAGCATTGTCCCACCAAAGATGAACACCCCTCTCTTCTCTCCTGGTACAGGATTGTGGCAGGGAGGGAGTGGGGGCCAGGGGAGGTAAACACATGTGCAATAGAAGTCAATATGGTACAGGGAAAGGTGTTTGACATAGAGGCCTGTCAGTCTAACCTGAGAAGAGGATCATTGGTCAGGGGTAGACCCATCATAAGCCCCAGAAAGCTTGGTAAGTTGATTGGTTATTTTGAAAAAGCTCCTGGTTTATTCCAAAGCCAAGATGATAAAAATCCAGGAGCCAGGAAAAGAAGCATTCCCCACCCACACTCCTCCTCAATGCACAGTCTAGCTGCAACTGATGCCTGGGGCAGACTGTGTGAGCTCAAAGGATTAAGCTTTAATATGAATATGAAGCAGAAACTGTGGACACTGGCCTTGCTGAAGATACAGTTGACCTTTTTCCATTGCAGGATAGATAGAAATGGGACATTGAGGACCCAGGAGGGGCAATCTTTTAATGTTTGCATTTAGAACTCAAATAAATCTTGCTACCCCATAGTTTCCTGTGCATGGATCCTTGGAATGCTTTCCTCATAATCTCATGGAAGAACATGATGTCCACTGGCAATAATCGCATTTTTAATGTCTCACTTTTACTGTCCTCATTTCTCTTTTATTTATTTTTGACAGGGTATATGCTAGATTAGTAGCTGTCAACCCTTTTTAATTCATGGTGCACATAAACTAATTACTGAAATTCTGTGGCACACCAAAAAAATAGATTATTTTTGCCAACCTGACAAAAAATATAGGTATAATTTTGATTCATTCATACTTATGGCTATTGTTGTGTTGTATGTTGTATTTTTTTTTAATTTGACAATCTAAGGGAAAAGAGGTCAGTGCCCCTGATTAAATAGTCAGGTATTGCATGTTTCAAAGTATTTTGTGGCACACTGGCTGAAAATCACTGTGTTAGACCATAATCTTTCTTGGCCAATTATGGTTATGAAGTATATTTCCTATATATTCATATTTTCTTTCACAAATTACTTCTTTTTTATTTATTTTTTCATAAACTACATATTCTTTCCTTTATAGATTTAATGACACTTTTAGGCATACTAATGACTTCCTGTCTCTCTTGGCCGCATTCCTGGAAGCATACAACTTTCACATGTCTCTGTTTTACTAAACCTCTTGCACATCACGTTCTTTCTCTCTTATTTTAATACTGATAATAAAAAAAGTGTCCCTTAAAATCTTAGCTGTCACTGCACTTGTACTATAAAAAGTTTCAGGAAATTATCATCAAAAGCATGCACAATGATAGTATACGGTCCTTTAAAAAATAACCAAAAATACCCTATAATTTTGTTATGGAAGAGCTCTGATATTATACTGGAGGTACTACCAGAAAATTTCTATGCTCACCAAAAAGGCTACTCTATTTTATTGTGTGAATCAGTGCCAAGAATTTTTTAGTCCCCTACAGCCCTATTTCTCAGTTCGAAAATGATAGTCTATCAGGTGCAATATATATAGTAAATGGAAGCCTGTCAAGCTTTATATTATTTGGATGAAGCTGAAATATGAATTGAAATAATTATAATTTGCACTGACTCCAGAGATGAAGATTAAAGTGTTAACACTTTGTTTCACTGTACGATGCTCAGCAGCAGTTCTTGGTAGAGTCTTTGCAGGGGATTCTCCAGTAGCTCAAGTAACATAGCAAAACTCAACAACAACAACAAAATTCCTCCAGCTCACTTCTAAGTGGAAGGGAAAGTAGGTGCTCTTTCACGGGCTGGAAAGGCACTAATCATATTGAAAAGTGCCAATTTAGCCCTGAAGATTGTTACTGGGTGCTGCAAGATGAGTCACGATTTACAAGCATTCCTGGCAGAGGCCTGTGGGTTTTATAGCTGAGAGAACTTGGGACTGCAAAGACTGTGTCTTCATTTAAGTGAAACTAGTGAAGATTTCACATCATTTCTCTTTTCTTGTCAAGAAGCAAACTTTTACTTTTTTTCTCCATGGAGTGTTGTGTGTGTGTGTGTGTGTGTGTGTGTGTGTGTGTCTATTTCAGCTTGGTGACATCAAAAATTTCAGAAGCCTTATGAATATCCCTGAGGTGAGGAACTTCCCTGAGGGAGCCAGCATTGATCTGATGGGTGTCGTGGACTTGAATCCATCCTGACAAGGTGTTTCTATGTTCCAGTTCACTGCTGGTCTCACATGGCTACCCAGACTTCCAGGAAAATAAATTCAGTCTTCAGTTAAAAGAAAGAGAGATTTGAAAAGCGTTGGAATTCTAAATAGAGATATTTTATGTTTCTCTTATTTAGAGCTTTTAAAAAGATGATTTTAACACCTGTCATTGAACTGCTATTGATGAAGTGTCTGCTGTGAGTTTGGGACTCTTTTTTGATGCTTTGTATACATTATTCCGTTTATTCCAGGAGAATATATTGTTCTGCTCATTTTATGAATGGTTGTAAGGAGAGGCTTTTGGAGGTCAAGCAATGCACTTGAGATCATTCAACTAGCAAGGAGCACCCGAGTTTCTGTCTCTGAAGTATGTATCCTCAATCAGATTTTCACCTTATTATTAAAATATAAATTCAGAACAGTTAGTTCTGCTCAAAAAGTGCATGGCTCTTAAACTCTAACACCTACAACATACTGTTTTGTTATTCTCATTGTATACCAAGTTATACTCTGTTAAGACACAAAGGGGAGAATCTTTCCTCTTCTGATTCTCTTTGCCTGGCAAAAACATCTGCGTAATCTAAGCAGTCCACATTGTCCCTGCCTCACACAGAGGTGTCCATAGAAGACCGAGACCATCAGGCACACGTATCTCAGTACTGCTTTCAGAGACTGTGTCAGTGTCCCGTCAAGGACACTGCTTTGGGAATGTGGGTTCTCCAAGAGCAATACCTGAAATGGATAACTGCTATCTGGTCTATATCTTGAATATGTTATCATTTCCTATGCACTCTGAGGTACACTTTGAAGACCCTAATACAAACACAATGTTGTAATGGTCTTAAAGAAATGAAAGCCACTTCATCTCCTTCACCGTTACAAGGCAAATATGTTTAAGATTCGATGGAATACTTTAAAATCATGACTAATATTAAAGTCCCGAATTACTTATCTTTTTAGATCCTGGCACAAACTTTGAATTGTATTTCTTGACCCTTATCCAATTAGTTCCCTTCTGACTAAAACACCATTCTTCCCCGCTTTGCTCTTCCTGCCTCCCTGAGCAAAATTTTACAGCTGCCCTACTAGCAATTATTGTATTCACTGACTGAAGATTCCTCAAGCATTAGAAAGAGAATAGGATAGTTGAAACACTTTGAAAATATTGTAGAGAAGAGGTAAGCTCTTTTTTGGATGATCACCATCAGCTCACCAAGAATAAAAAAAAGGCCAAGTTCCACAGAGTAGATACACAGGGGAAATACAATGGTGGGGAAATGTAGAAGAGTCAGTGTGAGCAACGTGTTGAAAGAGTATTAAAGTGCAGTCTTTGAAGGCTTGCCTTTGAAATCAGACAAGCCTGGGCTTAGCGCCAGCTCTGCACTTTCTCACTTTGTGACCTTGGATGTGTTATTCAACTTCCATAAGCTTTGGTTTTCTCATTGATAAAATTGGGGTCATACCAACATCCATACCCACAGGTTGCTATGAGCATTAACTGTGTTCATCATAAATCCACTGGTATGGTGTGAAGTGCTCAATAAGCAGTAGCTATATGGAGTTAATGAAGAATACCTTTGAGATCAGATGTGATCCAACTTACTTGTCTGTGTGCCTGGCATAGGGTAGGCATGCTGTGAATGTTGGCGCAACAAAGGAAGTATGTATTTAGCAGATTGGATTGGAGAGTACACATAGAACAGAAGAAACAAAAAACTACCTGGTTGTGAAAGACAAATTAAAAGCTAAATCTATTTCTTCAATATTTTTATGGCAGATATGAAAGTGAGGTAGTTTATCCATTAATTGCTTGTAGTAGATGTTGCTGCACCTCACAAGCTTCCTGTTTCTTGGGATTCTTCTCTGAGTTACTAGGAATGATTTGGTGTTGGAGTAAACTTTATGTTAGACTGAAGGGATATCAGGATTTCTCTAATTCATGACACTATTTATGATATCTCCTAAGTGAGTTTGCCCTATGAGGATGAATATTTTTAAACTGTGACTAATTATAAAGCTGTCTCATTGCATGTTTAAGGTATTCTGCAGTAGAAAGTATTATATTTAAAGGGTGGAAGGAAGAGACCATTTTTTTGTACTGTTAGCTCAATTGCTCATATGTTGGAGCTAACATTCTTTGTTTTAAAATATGCCCTTACACAGGGCATTTCATACTCAATGCTGCCTTTGAGAGAAGATAAGGTGCATACGTACTTGACTTGCTCAGAAAAACAGTGAACATTAGATTACATTTGAAGTATTGCATTAATTCTATCAATAACTCCAGCATTTTACTGTAGGGTATTCATATATAATTTCAGGTATGAGTTACTGTTCTCTAATTATGACTCTAATTATGTTTTTATACTCTGGGTCAGTTCATTAAAAGTGTGCTACTCAGTGACTACTCTTTCATCTTCTTCAGTGCATACATTGTCACAACCCTTTTTTTTGGCCAAATGCTCATCTTCACATACGAAATTGAGGTTTGCCTGTATTCTTCAACTGTCTTTTTATATATTTAGATGTGCTTTAAACCTAAGTGCTTTGAGAAATCTTTAAAGATTTAAGAAAATAATTGAAGCAATTACTAGAAATACTAAAGTGCATTTTAACACTATTGAAAAATATAAATCTTTGCTTCAAGGCTTAAAAGCTTTCTCTCTTTTTTTCCCCTCAAAAAACTACATGGCTTAGGATATTTATCTATTCTCAAGTAATTTTGGAGGCAGATATCATAGTGAGAAAATCTGTTTGGTCTTGACATATATATAAAAGGAGAAGTTGAAGGAGAAAGTACAAATAAAATAATTTTGAGAAAAGACTTTTTAATTTAATTATTATTAGAAGGGTTGAATTGTAGCTCCCAAAGAGTATGTCCACATTGTAACCCCCAGAACTGTGAATGTGACCTTGTTTGGAATGGTATTATTCCTGGGTATATTTCTCTCTTGGGGGATAAATTTTTTTTTATTCTATGTAAGCTCATTAAAAATATGATTTTCAACATTTGAAAATAGAGTGTTTGGAAAAAAATCTTTGAAGAATAAGTTACTAATTTAGTCTTTTGCACTTTATCATCCACATTCACAATATATTTTTGCTCTAATGAAAAGCAATAAGTTATTCTAGAAGATTAAATTAATAGTTATAGAGAAATATACTGCTATCATTTCTTTTTTAATTATTTTTTATTGATTTTAGAGAGGAATAGAGAGAGATAGAAACATCAATGATGAGAGAGAATCATTGATCAACTGCCTCCTGCATGCCCCCTACTGGGGATCCAGCCCGCAACCCAGGCATGTGCCCTTGGTCGGAATGGAACCTGGGACCCTTCAATCCACAGGCTGACGCTCTATCCACTGAGCAAAACTGGCTAGGGCACTGCTATCATTTCATTTGTACAACACTGTATCTAAAAAAAAAGGGGGGGGGCATTTATTTAATCTGGAAAGAAAGCTGAAGCATAAATTGTCTCTAATTATTGATCATTCAGCTGAGACATTTTCATTCATTCATTCATTCAAATAAATATTTATTGAGCACCTACTTTGTATTATTCTATATGGTAGAGATACAACCAGAAATACATAAACAAGAATCGCTGTCCTCATGAATCTTATATTCTATTGCAGGAAGAGGAGGAACATTCAATAAGCATGAAAAATAATAAATTATATTTTACATTACAATATATATGATCAGGTAAAAAGGAAAACGTGTTGTGTTAGAAGGGTTGCAAATTTAAGGGTCAAATCTCTGATAAAGGTGAGAAAATGAGTCATGAAAATACATTGGGGAAATAATTTCCAAACATAGTGAACAGTCAGTCTTAAGACCTATTCCTGGTGTGTGTAAGAAACAGCAGGAAAATAATTGAAGCTATTGCTAGCAAAACGAACATGCATTTAAACACTGTCAAACCAATGAAAGCAATATGGAAGCTAGTAGTAGATGAAGTCAAAGAGATAACAAGGGGAAGATACACGAGGTCTTTATGCTATTTGAGGATTTTAGCTTTTTTTCTGAAAAAAAAAAAAGGTTCAAATAAAAGTAAAATGATTTAAAAGGAACATTCCCTACACTGTGCAGAAATAGAGGGCACATATGAAAAGTTAGGATCAGGAAAATTAGAAGGCTTTTGGCATAATGTAGGTCCGTGTTATTTGTACTAACAGGAGCAATATAGGTGGTAAAATGAAACATGATTTGCTGCTGGATTAGATTTGGGTGTAGGAAAAAGAAAGGATTCAAAGAAGATTCCAAAAAGAGAGGATTCAAAGATTTTTAACCTAACTGAAGAGATGAAGCTGTCATGAACTGAAATCAGGAAGATAACAGATAAAGTGGATTTTGAGGGATAAGATAATAAACATGCTAGCTTCAGATATCTATTTTATATCTGAAATGTTGAGTAGGTAGTCAGAGATATACAGAACTGAATGGAATTCAAGGGAGAGTTTCAGGTAGGAGTTGTATATTTAGCATACAGGTGATATTTAAAGACATGCAACTGAATGAGATCGCCAATGAAGTTAAGAAAGCAGAGAAAATAAAAAGTCCAAGGGCTGAGTATGAGGCACTACCAGTTTGGTCTCAGTGATATAGGAAAAAACACACCATAAATTTGGTCCCAGGAAACCAATGGAAGGTTAAAAATAAAACGTTTCCTAAGGAAGAAAAGATATCAACTTGACTGCTAGTGGGTCAACTATTATAATAGCTATTAATCGAGTATTGGATTTAGCAATGTAAAGGTTATTGCTGACTTAACAAGAACAAGTTCGATGGAGTGATAGAAGTAAAATTAATATTGGAATGGATTCAATGGACAATGAACAGAGAAGAATCTCAGAGAAAATATTGACAACTCTTTCACAGGATTTAGCTATAAAGGGAAGAAGAAAAATGGAGGTCATTCTGTCAAAATGATTTTTCTTTAAGATTGGCAAATTAGCAGATAATTTCTCATAGAAATGAAGCAGCAGAGAGACAACACTTGATGATATAGACATAAAATTGGAAAATTGTATAGCAGTCCCTCCTTATCTGCAGTTACATATAGTCAACTTAGGTCTGAGAATATTAAGTGGAAAATTTCAGAAATAAGCAATACCTTAAATTGCATGCTATTTTGAGTAGCATGATGAAATCTTGTAATGTCCCCCTCTGAGCTGCCTGGGACATGAATCATTCCTTAGTCCTGCTGTAGATGCTGCCCACCCATTAGTCACTTAGCAACCACCTCAGTCACCAGATAGACTGTCACAGCATCACAGGGCTTGTGTTCAGGTAACCCTCATTTCACTTCATAATAGTCACCATAGAGCAAGAGTAGTGAGGCTGGCAATTCAGATATGCCAGAGTAACTATCAAGTGCTTCCTTTATTGACAAAGTGAAAGTTCTCCACTGAATGATGAAAGAAGATAAATTGTATGTTGACATTGCTAAGATCAATGTAAGAACTAATTTTCTATCCACAAAATTGCCTAATTCATAAATTACACTTTATAAGAGTATGTATGTATAGATACAGAAGCAACCTCATTAGTTTCTGGTTTATACATCATGTGTTTTTTTTTGTTTTTTTTTGCACAAACAAGTGAAGCATGAACACTTTCTTATATTCCTTTTCTCTTATATGAAGGATATTGTACAGTAGATACACTTTTGCACTTTGTTTTCACAGCATGCAGGGTTGTTGTTTTTGTTTTGTTTTTGCTTCACAATGAAATAATTTCATATCAGTTTATAAGCATACTCCTCAAATTTGTTTGCAGCTCTATCCTACTCCATTTTGTGGAAGCATGATAGGTTTATTGACCATCTTCTATGTTTGGACACTTAGAGAAGCGTTATAATTTTGCTTGGAGAGATGGTTATTGGCTCACTCTACTGTGGCAGGTTACATACTTTTTCCCTTTTCTAATAAGAGAATTATACTTCCCTGGCCTTTTGATATAAGGAGTGATCTTGTGGCTTACTTTGGCCAATGACATATATACAGAATTAAAATGTGTAATTTCTAGATAGAAGTTTTGGGAGTCAGCTCATAACTCACCATAATCTTTTATATTTTTTGCTACACGATGAGCAAGGTATTTAATAGGCTTTGCTTTGTCATTCTGGATTCTGGGATAAAGACAGTGTGCTGTAAAGCTACAGCCAAAACACGGTGGTTTTGAAATGTGATCAAGAAACAAACGTTGTGGCTATGTATATGCCACTGAAATCGTGGGATCATATGCTACTGCAACATAACTCTTCCTAACCCTTCTGAAGTAAGTAGGTAACACACCATATATATGTTAAAGCAATAACTAGAATCCATGCCTTTGTATTAATCTGCTCAGTCTGTTATAACAAGATACATAACTTACACAACAGAAACTTACTTCTTACAGTCTAGAGGCTGAAGTATAAGATCAAGTTGCCAACAGGGTGGGTTTCTAGCGAAAACTCTTTTCCTGGCCTGCAAACAGCCACCTTTTTGTTGTGTCCTCTCATGGCTTTTCCTTTATGCATGTGGAAGAGAGAGAGAGAGAGAGAGAGAGAGAGAGAGAGAACCTGGTATATCTTCCTCTTCTTATAAATACCAGTACACTAGTTCTATTGGGTTAAGACATTAACCTATGACCTCATTTAACCTTATTACTTCCCTAAAGGTTCTATCTCCAACTAAAGTCACATTGTGAGGTTAAGGCTTCAACATATACATTTCGGAGGGGTACCATTTAGTCAATAACATCTTGCGCTCAATTGCCCAAAGTAAAGTCTCCTTCTGTCCTCATTTATCCCCATGTGTCCTTCATCTCTCCCCACCCCCTTTCCCACTTGCTAGCATATATTCATTCTCCCCAATCCAAGGTGCAAGGTATACTTTGCATAACCTAGCAAAACACAACAAATTTCTTCTTTCTTATCAAGTAAAAATCTTGATGTTTTTTCCCCCTCAAAGAATTGCTGAGTGAACTTTTTCACTGGTATACACTTCTATACCTGGCAAATAAACTCAGGAGTCACTGACTTAATGTGATCTTTTCTTCTTTCTCTTTAAACACTGATACCTGTAGCAATGCTGACAACTGGTAGGGATCCTGATATGCTATGAGGCAGAGGTTCAAAGAGACGTGCAACCCAGCATTTTGAAAATATCCCTATTTTCTCAAAAACATGGTAACAATATCATATATCATGTCCTTCAATGATTCTAAAGCTTGTACTCATTTAGTAATTTCCCACTTAAATTCAGTTCCTGAGCAGACATATTGCTTTCCTGTACCAAACAATAAGAAATATATTAACCTAAAATATTTTCCCTTTCTATGGCAGCTGTCATGATAGTCTGTGCTAAATTTATTGTTCATCTATCCTCAAAAAATCCTTTTGGATGCTTGGTAATATTTATTTATGTTTTTTAAATATTTGCATATTGTGTTATTATAAATATTGCTGTTGATAATGTATTTAATATATGGGATTACCTTATAACTTATATTTGTATATTATCTATAATAATAAAAGGGTAATATGCTAATTAGACCAGAGATCATTCTGGACATCCTTCTGGATAAAGCCAGGGCTGGAGGGAAGCCCAGGTCCCAGGTGCTAGAGGGAAGCAAGTGCTGGAAGCCAGGAGAAGGAAGGCCTACTCTTGCATGAATTTTGTGCATTGGGCCTCTAGTCTATAATAATAAAAGTGTAATATGCTAATTAGACCAGACAGCCAAACAACCTTCTGGACAAAGCTGTGGCAGCAGGGGTCGAGGTAGAGGCAGTTAGGGGTAAACAGGCGAGTGGTTAGGGGTGATCAGGCAGGCAGGTGAGTGGTTAGGGGTGATCAGGCAGGCAGGCAGAAGGGTTAGGGGTGATCAGGCAGGCATGAAGAGTGGTCAGGGGTGATCAGGCAGAAAGGTGAGTGGTTAGGGGCGATGAAGCAGGCAGGCAGAGTGGTTCCGGGCAATCAGGCAGGCAGGCAAGTGAGCAGTTAGGAGCCAGCAGTCCCAGATTGTGAGAGGTATGTCTGGCTGCCAGATATCCTGAGGGGTCTCAGATTGCGAGAGTGTGCAGTCTGGGCTGAGGGACCCCCCTCCCACCATGCATGAATTCTGTGCACCAGTCCTCTAGTATATATTATAATGTGGAGTAGATAGAGCTTAAATAAGGCTTTTAAATAAAGCTTAAATAAGGAAATAAATATACTTGTTTTGTTTATTACTAGCTGATTGTAATTTTGACTGAAATTACAAGCCAAAAGAACTGCCTTTTTTTGTGAATACACATGACCATAATGTAAATTACAAAGTAAGATGTATGAATCTGACTAAAAATGTTGATTCTTCTTGCAGGAAAAAAAAATGTATATGGCCACTGAAAGTTAAGTTTGTCTTTTTTTTAAAGGTCATATAGGAGCTCATGTGCTATGGCTTGCCATTTAAATGACCATATAAAGTGTTTTTGTTTAGTTTTTCTTTAAGGGCATAGATTTTAAAACAATCAAAAATTGTAAGTGGCTTTACCTGTTTAAAACAAAAACAAGTTGACTCATATTTATTGTGAAATTTACACTATTTTAGAAACAGAAAGTTTCTAGAGATATGGGAAAAAAAATCTAATTTAACATGAGTGCTTTTATTTCTCAGCATAGGTTCATAAGTTCCTAAATTGTTACCTAATCTTGTTGTGTTCTGAATAGTTTTTTTTTTTTTCTGAAAAATCAGATGGTTTTAGATGATATTCAAGATTCTTTCCTTTTATCTTGTAATTTGTTAACTTTTTATTGCTTCTAATTGTCTTTAATATCCAATGTCCTGGTTAACTATATTAATTTTTATATCTGATTACTTAAGCAGGCAACACTACATACATTATTAATGCTATAAATTTAGACCAATTTTCTATTTGACAAAATAAAAACCTTTTCAAAGTTAGATTTTTTTGTAATAGACTTAAAACTTACCTTTCTTTTTCCCTGGCAGTTATTGACCTTTCTTGCAAGAGATTATTAGCTAAAGGTCATTGCCTTTTTATTTTGTTACCTTAAAGTTAAAGAATTTATTATCTCATCTTTATTACTATGGCAGATCATTTTCTTTATGGGCTGTGTAGTACATAAATAATGCAAGATTTAAAGTCTTAGAATTCCTTTATCAGCATATAGCAAAGTACTTAAAAAAATACTTTTCTGGCTGGAGTTAAGAGTTTACTTTTATGCTGAATCCACTAAAGCTTTGGGAACTGCTTATGTATGGCAGACCAGCTACTGATATTGGGCAGATCTGAGGATAGACCTACCACCTATTGAATTTAACCCCCATTAAATTCACCGGAAAAGAAATAGATGGAAATGCAATTTTGATTTTTAAGATTATCATTTGGATGACGCTGCCTTGTTTTATTCTATTACTGGGGTTCTAGCATGACTACTAGAATAAGAAAGAAAAAACTGAAAAATCAAAATGGAAGTATGCAGTAAGAATGGAAAAATAAACTGCATAAATGTGATTCCCGGTAGAAATATTTTTGCAACTGGAAACAGAATGGCCATTTTTACTTTCCTTAGTAGAGTTTAAACAGAATAGAAGACACGAAGGTCCTGGTTGACAAAAATGTAACACATTTCTCAACTATTCCAAGTTCTATTATCACCCAGAGGAGGAGAAATAAAAGTCAATATTACACTTTTCCAAAATGCATGTACTGGAATACTGCCAAATAATTATGTGGCAAATTTTGACCTGCTTCAAGATGCTTATCAACAGAGGGTTCAAAAGATCAGCAATTCTGCCTCTAGAAATCTAGAGGCCTAATTAAACTTATTTATATATTCTGAAAATCACTGTTATTTTTAAAGCACTATTAAAAACTGGCTCATGCATTTGATTCCTAAGTCTTCCTAATTGTGACAGATGTTAAACTGCCATAACCCGGGTGGGGGGAGGGAGGGGTGGTGCCATAAAATCTTCAAATGACCTGGATTATTTTCTCCATTAAATGTTTGCATGTCAAAATAATTCCATTAGTGCCCTGGCCAGTGTTGCTCAGTGGTTAGAGTGTCAGCCTGGGCACTGAAGGGTCACGTGTTCGACTCCAGTCAAGGACAAGTACCTGAGTTATAGATTCTATCCCTGGTGTGTGAGGGAGGCAACCAAACGATGTCTCTCTCACATCTGTGTTCTCCCTGTCTCTTTCTCCCCCTCCATCCCTCTCCCACTTCCACTCTTTCTAAAAATAAATGGTAAAAATATCCTTGGGTAAGGAGTAACCAATAATAATAATAATTACTATTATTCCATTAATTGGTATTGAATAATAATACAAAAACAAATTTTTAGTGTAAAATAGTATAAACAAAATCTCCTACATACACAGTATAATGATAATAGACATTCAAATGCCAATTTTTTAAAAATATATTTTATTGATTTTTTACAGAGAAGAAGGGAGAAGGATAGAGTTAGAAACATCAATGAGAGAGAAACATCGATCAGCTGCCTCCTGCACACCTACTGGGGATGTGCCTGCAACCAAGGTACATGCCCTTGACCGGAATCAAACCCGGGACCTTTCAGTCAGCAGGCCGACACTCTATCCACTGAGCCAAACCAATAAGGGCTCAAATGCGAATTTTTAATAAAATAGCTTTAGAAACCTTTTTTCTCACTTCTATTTTTTATGTCTCACTATGGATTCAATTAATAAAGCAATAAAGAACTACAGACATATTTCAAAAATATTCAACAAATGTTAAAAACAAGACAAATATTGGTGAACTGTGATTTTAACAAGAAAAATAAACCAACAAATTACATGGTGTTATGGATTATTTTTATCATTTAGTCATTTTCTAAAGTGTTTTAGAATATAGGGAAAATGGAGACACCAGAGTTCAAATTGAAGTTAGGAATAGTTCAAGTTTTTTATCCAGTTTAACTAATTGAACATTCTCTTTAAAAAATCAAAGAAAGTAAAACTAGTATAATTTACCTTTGCACACCTATTTGTACCTGCAATAAAAATTTTAAGTAGTTCTATAAATTTATTTTACAAATGTATAAAAGGATGAGATGAATATGGTAATAACTATTAAATCATTAAATTAATTGATAATTATTTTAATAACATCATTAATAATATTTAAGTGTCATGTGGATATGGCATTTTGAATAATTTAAGACAAGAAAATTAAATTGATATTATAGGAACAAAAATGCTGCAAAGTCTGTCAATAACTAATTTATTGAAAGTTTTTAATATAGCAAAATACTGCATAGCAAATAATTATTTAGCACTTTGTATAGGAAGATGAGGCCTGGCCAGTAAATAAGAAAGGTTCTGGGTGAAGAAACAGTACAAAGGTGACAGATCAAAAATATATGTAATACAAGTCATGATTAAATAGGAGATAAATAAAGATACAAATAATGTCCCAAAAAGGATTTCGGGCATAATTTCATGGACCTGAACAGGGTATATACAATTGTGTAAGCAGTTTTGTGATTGTTGATTAGCAGAATAGTTTTAATACATGGGTGAAGGAATAGTATGTTCAGTGAAATATACTAGGGGACAAAAAGGTGGACCCAAATATAAGATTTATGGTTTGTCAAATAGCATAAATATACATTTGTTTATTTGAACAGTAGAGGCCCAGTGCACAAAATTCGTGCATGGGTAGGGTCCCTAGGCCTGGCCATCGATCAGGGCTGATCAGGGCCTCCCTTCCCTGGATGCTGGCTGCCAGCTGCTGGCTAGGGCCTTCCTTTTTATTCCATGCTGCCCCTGGTGGTCAGCACACGTCATAGTGAGCAATAGAACTCCAGGTCTTCCGGTTGAACTCCCGTGGGGACACTTCACATATTAGCCTTTTATATATATATATATAGACTAGGGGCCCAGTGCACAAATTTCGTGCACTGGGGGTGGGGGGGTCCCTCAGCCCAACCTGCCCCCTCTCATATACTGGGACCCCTCAGGGGATGTCCTACTGACGGCTCCCCATGGGGAACGGGCCTAAGCCGCAGTCTGGCCTCCCTTTGTGGGAGGCGACCAGGCTGATCAGGGAAAGGCACCAGCCCCATCACCCCGGTGCTACAGCCACTGCCAGTCACCACAGCCACCAAGGTGTTTTCATCAACACAGACTCCAGTCCCTTCACCATGAAAAAATGACAACTTTCATTAAGTATTTTCAAGATGTGTCTTTCATAGGATATGCCATTTCTTTCTTCCTTCCTTTCTTCCTTTCTTTCTTTCTTATCCTCACCTGAGGATATGTTTCCATTGACTTTTAAAGAATGTGGAAGAGAAAGGGAAAGACAGAGAGAAACATCAAAGTGAGAGGAACACTTTGATTGGTTGCCTCCTGCATGAGCCCTGACCTGGGCCCTTGCCAGGGAGGAGCCTGCAACCTAGGTACATGCCCTTGATCAGAACTGAATCCAGACCCTGCGGTTGGCAGGCCCAGGCATTATCCACTGAGCCAAACCGGCTAGGGCAGGATATGACATTTCTTAGGCTTCCAGCAGCGGACCTTAGTTTTTTTCTCCAGAAGTGTGGTGGAAAAACCCTAGATCACCTTTTTGGAGTCTTATTACCCAAGTTACTAAGAATATTACCAGTGGCATACAGGATGCTTATTCAATGAGCAGTCAAAAAAGGTGTTTCCTCTGTAGTGCACACCAATTGAGGGCTGGGCCCTGCCCAGCTCCCTCTGATCACTGGCTCCGCCCCTGCCCCGGCCTAAAGCCTCAGGCCCTGGGCAGGGGCCCCCCGGCTCCCTCCAATCGCCAATTCCACCCCTGCCCAGGCCTAAAGCCTCAGGCCCTGGGCAGGGGACCCCAGCTCCCTCCAATCACTGGCTCCACCCCTGCCCCCTCGGCTCTGATCGCAGGTTTGGCCCTGCCCAGAAGCCCCCTGGCTCAGGCCCTTCCCAGGCTGCTCAGGGCCCACGCAGGGCCTATCTCAGAGTGACCTGGGTGCCAGGATGTTCCCAGGACCCAGGTGCTGGGCGCCTATGTATGCAAATTAACCACTCTCTTTGTTGGGTTAATTTGCATACTCACTCTGAGTGGCTATGGGCGTAGTGGAGGTATGGTCAATTTACATGTTTGTCTATTATTAGGTAAGATGGAAATATTTTCCTACTAGTAGATAGTATCTCCACTGGGCCCATTAAAACTTATATTAATATTTGTTGCACACATCACTGAAAAACATAGGACATGATCTTTCTGCTCCAAAAGAAATATATACTGATAGCTGTTTAAAAGCAAACAAACAGAAAAAAACATGATCTTTCATGTGAATATGCTCAAGCATTTTGAAGAAACAGATCAGTGACTTGGTGCAAAAGCTTTTCCAGCCTATCAAGTAAGCGTGTATTTAACAACTTTGTAAATTTCAGGTCAATGGTCTAATAGATCGAAAAGTCTTGGAACTGTTATAGTATATCTTTTTAATGCACATTTAGAGAATTTAAAAATTGCAGATTATTGATTTCATTATTAAAGCAGAGCAGCCATTACAGTTTATCAGGTAATTAAATATTCTACCATAAAGAATACATTTATAGGATGCAGTCATAATTTCTGAATAGAATTAAATGTAATATTACTTTCAAAACCACTTGGTTAATTTTGAATTATTTTTGGCACATATTCTCTTCTTCTCCATAATACATGTTTCTTCCATGTGTAAGGTACCTGTCTGGGTCTGAAAATTTAACTGACAAAAACAAATTAATAGTAGAAAAACATGTGAATTTATTTAATAGGTTTACACGATAATGGGAAACTTACTAAGGAAATAAAAACCCTAAGGAACACTTAGATTTGTGTATTTTTATGCTATTTGTGATGAAGACTGGGCAGTGGTGTAAAAATATGGTAGGTTAAGGAGTATGAGATACTCCCTTCCTCTCTCTCTAAAATTAATAAAAACATATCCTCATGTGAGAATTAAAAATTAAAAAATAATCTGTCTTGGTTGCTATAGCTTTATAGTTAGTCTTGATGTCAACTAGTGCAAGTCCTTGAACTTAGTTTTAGTCCTTTAATATCTTGTTGGCTATCCTGCCTATTTTGTCTCTCCATATAAACTTTAAAATAGGTAAGTCAATATGTAATTGGCTGTGATGTAGATTGTGATTGCACTGAAACTAGCAATCAAGTTGGGAAGAACTGATATTTTGACAATTGGCAATTGACATCTTATCTATGAATGTGAATAATGTATTTCCACTTATGTATTTCTTCTTTGATTTTGTTTCTCATAGTTTGTAGGTTCCCTCATGTAGATCTACTATTGATAGATTTATGACTAAGTATTTCATTTGGGGGCTGCTAATGCAAATTTTACTTTTAATTTCAAAATTCACTTCATTCTTGTTATATAAGAAATCAATTGATTTCTGTATATTAACTATGTATTCTGTAAAATTGCTATAATAACTTAGTTGTTCCAGGAGTGTTTTTGATAATTCTTTCAGATTTTTTTTATTTAGACCATCATGTCCTCTGAAATTTTTTTCTCCATAATTTGTAACACTATATCACTTCACAGGCAGTATAAATACTTTATATTAACAAAATACTCCTAATTTCTTTCTCCCATCCTTTGTATTTTTGTGATAATTTATTTCACTTATATATAAATACTAGAGGCCTGGTGCATTAAATTCGTGCATGGAGGGAGGTTCCCTCAGCCCGGCCTGAACCATCTCCAATTGGGGGCCCCTTGGAGGATGCCTGACTGCTAGTTTAGGCCCTGTGGGATCGGTCCTAAACTGGCAGTCAGACATCCCTCTCAGAATCTGGGACCGCTGGCTCCTAACTGCTAACCTGCCTGCCTGTCTGATCCCCCTAACTGACCTCACCTGCCAGCCTGATCTCATCCCCAATGGCCCTCCCCTGCCAGACTGATCTCACCCCCAACTGCCCTCCCCTGCTGGCCTGATCTCGCTCCTAATGGCCCTCCCCTGCTGGCCTGATCTCGCCCCCAACTGCCCTCCTCTGCGGGCCAATTTGGTTCTGATTGGTCAGTTTCTATGCCAGTCAGTGCCAAAAGCTCCACCTCCTAGGCAGCCATTGATTTTTCATAGCACCCACATTTGGTTCTGATTGGTCAGTTGCTATGCCAGTCAGCATCTCTGGGACTATCAATGGGGCCTGATCAAAAAGGCACGGCATCCCTGGTGGAGGCCTGGAGAGAAATGGAGGTGCGGCTGCTGGCCAGACTGGGAGAGAAAGACAAAGGCAAGTGCTGACCAAAAGCTGCCTCAGAGGCTAGGGAACAGTCCTACTTCTCTCTTCAGGCATCTCTCTGGCCCTGATTCACAGCCCCCTTAGCAGTCAGTGCTGGGGCACTGAGCCTGCAGCAGAAGCAGTCAGCACTGGGTTACCCTGGCAATCCAAAGCTGACTGCAGGACTGACTTCCAGTTGGTCAGCCTCAGTTGTTACTGGTCATTACAACCCAGGGTTTTTATGTATTAGGATGCCTGAGCATATATGTACTGGTATGTACATAATATATACATACTATATATGTATGTGTGTGTGTGTGTGTGTGTGTGTATACACACATAATTATATATATTGTTGATATTATTTTGAACAGTTATCTGTTAAATCAATTAAGAATTTTAAAAAGTATTTTTTATTTCAATTTCACTTATTTATTTTCCAGTACTCTTTCTTTCTTTATATAGATCCAAGGTTCCAACATTTATCATTTTCTCTCTAAATAACTTCTTTTAGCCTTTCCTGAAAGGCAGACCTATGAACAACAAAATTTTTCAATTTTTGTTTGTCTGAGAAAGTATTTATTCTTGACCTTTACAGGATAATTTTGCAGGATACAGAATTCTAGGTTGTGGGGTTTTTCTGTGAGCACTGTACTTTATGCCACTCTCTTCTTGCTTGCATAGTTTCTGAGAAGTTGAATATAATTCTTATCTATGTTCTTCTATAATTAAGGGATTTCTCCTTCCCCCATACCCATTTCTTATAGAATTTTTTTAATCTTTGATTTTCTGTAGCATGAAAATTATAGTTTTAGTCACAAAGGTGTTTGGCATTTATCATGCTTTGCGTTCTTGGAGTTTCCTTAGTCTGTGGAATAGTGTCATTAATTTGGGAAAATTCTTAATCATTTTTATTTTAAATGCATTTTCTGTACCTTTCTCCCTTTTATGTCTTTCTAGTATTTCCATTACATGAATGTTGTACTTTTTGTAGTTGTCCCACATTTATTGGATATTCTCTTCTGTGTTTTTAATCTTTTTTTTCCTGTTTGCTTCTCTCTTTTGGAGGTTTCTATTGATATATTCTCAAGCTCAGAATTTTTTTTTTTTCTCAGTTGTGTCAGTCTACTTACTAATAAGGTCATTATTTTTTTGTTTTTATTTCTTTTTTAATATTTTTTTCTTTACTGATTAAGGCATTACATATGTGTCCTTATCTCCCCATTGCCCCCTACTCCCCCTCTCATGCCCTCACCCCTCTGGTGTCTGTGTCCATTGGTTAGGCTTATATGCATGCATACAAGTCCTTTGGTTGATCTCTCCCCCTTACCCCCACCCTCCCCTACCTTCCCTCTGAGGTCATCATTAAAGTCATCCTTCATATCAATTAAAGTGCTTTTGATCTCTAGCATTTACTTTTTGGTTCTTTCTTAGAATTTCCATCTTTATGCTTATGTTGCCCATTTGATCTTACATGCTGTCTACTCTCTCTAAAGGTCCTTAGCACATTAATCTTTCTTTTGTTTGTTTTTTTGTGTTTTTTGTTGTTGTTTTTTAAGATTCCAAGTCCTTGTTATTTGAGTCTGGTGCTGATGTTTTCTCTTTAAACCTTTTAGTATGCCTTGGAGTTGTTTTCCTTGATAACTAGCCATGATTTACTGAGTAAAAGGAAATGTAAATAGGCTTTTAGTAATGTTTCGGTAATATGTGAGGAAGGGGAGGTGTTCTATAGTCCTATGATCAAGGTCAGTCTGTTAGTGAGCCTGTATCTCTAGACTGTGAACTTCATAAGTACTTCTCACCCCTCTTTTTCCTCCTCCCCATCCAGTCGGGACAGGATGGTTAGAGTGAGCTGGAATTGTGTCTTTTCCTTCCTCCGTGTGAAAAGCTACAGCTGGCTGGGTTGGGTTATTTCAGTTTTCTTAGGACATTGAGGCTCTGGTAAAACACCAGCAGGTCAGCAGGTTATACTTGTTTTCCCTAAGAGCAGACCTTGTTAAGAAAAAAAAAAAGGAGGTTCTGGAATATTTAAAAATAGTTTATCCCCATGCTGGAATTACAAGGGGATCTTTGTTTTATATTTACTATGAGGGCCTGATAATCACCAGGAGGTAAAACTCACAAAAGTGTGTGGTGTCCCCAATGGCTAGGTCTCATTGAAGCTTTTAACTCTCCAGTTTATCCACAAAGACCCTCCAGCAACTGTCAGTCAACTACAGCTAACTTTGCCTTACCCCAGCACTGGTTCCCATAGAGATTTCAGCTCAAAAGTTTCTTCTCCTCCAAATGGTGATTCTTGATACTTGCCTGTCTGTCTCTCCAGTTTTGGTGGCAACAGTTTGCCCTCAGACCCAACTTTCTTATAGATCTAACAAAAGTTGTTGATGTTTTAGTTTGCACAGCTTTTATTTGTTAGAAAATAGCGGCAGCTTCTAAGCTGATGACATGCCAGACCTGTACTATTTCTTTTTGAAGTAAACAAGCCATTTGAAGCTAAAAAGATGTTCAGTCTTTTTTCTCCTCTATTTTTATACTCCCATGGTACAGTCTAATGAAAAGAAGAAAAACCTTTAAAAAATGTTTTCTTGCACTTCAAGCTTCATTTTCTTCTCATTAGCCATTCATAACAGCCAGCTTGATCAGCAGGAAATGTAGCTGACAAATGAAAATGCTTAGAAATATTTTCTTCATTATTTCCTTACTGATCCCACCCCCTTTGCTTTTCCTCATGATGAATGATTACTAGAGAAGCAAGTTGTTAACTTATGCTTAAGAATCCTTCTTGTGCTGTCTTTCTGATATTAAAAAAAAAAAAAAGTGACTTTGCTGATGTTGGCTCTTTCATTTCATAATTATTCTAATATTTTTATCCAAAACTATAAACTTTTTATTTTAGGAGTTTTGTACTAGTATATATCACTCATGAAAATAATACCTTGCCGTTTAGATAAAATAAGTTTAGAAATCTGAATTTATAGCTTCTATTACAAAATGAATCTTTTGGAAGAAAACCTCTTCCTTCACTAAAAGCTTTGATTCTCTGATAAGAAGCAGGAAATAAAAACATAATTATATGCTGTGTTACAAAATAAATTTCTGTGTTCACCAGTCTAACCTATAATTTCAAAGTCCTCTTTCACCTTTAATCTGACTTGAAGTTCTACAAATATAGACTGTTTTAAAAATTAAAATTTAATTGCATTTTTTCTTTAGTGGTCTGTGTTTATGCATACGTTAAAGGAAAATCCAGACTTCCTCACCCCTTTAAAATATGCAATATTTACCTAAAACAGTAATTAAAGTTGATTACATATTTAAAGGTGCTACAAATTTTGTACACACTTTCTTGTTTTTAGGTGATCATTAGGGGAAAAGATAATCAAAATCTCCTTAGCCCATATTTCTATTTTCAGAGATAGGACTTGAACAGATGTTAGATGGCCAAACCACAAGCTCATTTTCACCTCAAACCCATCTTCTTCTTTCAATACAATTTTTTTAACCTAAAACTCTACATGTCTTCTTTTTTTATTAGCACATAATTTCTAAGACTTCTTATTAGCATTTAAAATATTTTACTTGATTTATCTAGGCTCATTTCTTAAAATCTTTTCCTGGAATATTTTCTGCATTTTGAGTAACAAGAACATAGAATGGGGATTGGCAAATAAGCTTCCATCAATAATGAATGTGGTTGGAGAAAATCCTAGACTTTATTTGTTGCCATTAATGCTATGATGCAGACCATTACAACATGTCTACCAATATGGTTATGTAAATTTGCATCCTTAATGATTCTGTTGCTCCAGGTTGATTTATATTCCACAGTAAAAAGTTTGTTTGCTTTATAACAAAATTATACCCAGGCAGGATAAGAGCCTCTAGGGCAGTAATTGCTTCACAGTAGGGGGCAGCTACATGTCAAATTGCTATGCATCTGGCCTCTAAATCATCTGTAAGGAAGATGGTACTGCCAGCCAAAAACAGCAAAAGCAAGGCCTATTTATCAATATACAGAGTACAATATGTTTGAGGCATCTATAATTTGGTCATATTTTTTTCAAACAAAAAACAAACAAACAAGAGAATCTAAGCCAGACTTGATGTTCAAAAAATGAAATTAAATTTATGAATCTGGGACTGTGCTAGAAAAATCAAGCTCCTATTGTTACCACAATCTGGGACTGTGCTAGAAAAATCAAGCTCCTAAAAATTTTCTAGACCAAATTAGTAACAACACAAACTTATAAAAATAAGAACCCATACAGGAGTTGGTAAAATAGGCTTACAGTAGTGAGTACATGAAACAGAGTTTATTCTAATATTAGTATTCATTATTATATTTTATCTGTCATATGCTAAATACTAAGCTAGGTGTTGTAGGTTAGATGTACATTTTATCCTCATTCTAAATCTATATGACATACTGAGAATTGCTGTAATTTATCACTGAGGAAATTAAGGATTTAAGAATTAGGGAAACTGGCCTAAACCCACAATTAGCATGTAGCCACTTGAGAGCATAACGTTTTGTGTTTTTATCAGTCGCCTAAGTTTGTTTTGGGATATTTACCTGTATTTCTAGGTTTGTATGAATTTTATATCTATTCCAAAATCTAAAATAGCTTTCAGGAATAGTAAGCAAATAAACATATATAAGATTCGGCTCCAATTTGAAGTCTGAAGTTATTTGCTGCTATTTAAGAAGATGTGACTATTCCTGAATAAGGCACACTATTGGCTAACATGTTAGTACATGTGTAGTGGCCATCAGAAAGACAGAACTGGCTAAGTTTTATTCAAGGCAGCATTCCCAAGCATCCAGGGACCCTCCCACTTTCTACCTTACATCACCCTATTTCATTTCCTACATGGCATTCATCATTGTGTAAAATTATTTACTGTATTTAATTTTATCTTACCCTCTGTCTACCTCCTCTTACACTAAGCATCCAGAGAACAGATTCCTTGTCATACAGTTCTCAGCAAAATCCTCAGAATTTAGAACAGTGATGGAAACATAGTAACCACTCTACAATTATATGTGGAAAGAATGAATAAAGGAAAGGAATGAGTTAAAGTAAGAAATACTTCTTGGAGGAGCTGTAAAGAACGGAAGTGAGCCCAGCTAGTGTTGCTCAGTGGTTGAGTGTTGACCCGTGAACTAAGAGATCACTGGTTCAACTCCAAGTCAGGGCACATGCCTGGGTTTCTGGATTGATCCCAGTAGGGGGTGTGCAGGAGGCAGCCCATCAATGGTGTTTCTCTCACTCTATCCCTCTCCCTTCCTTTCTCTCTAAAAACCAATAAAAACATTTTTTGTTTTTTTAAAAAGAAGAAGAATGGAAGTAAAGAGCAGTAAGGAATTGGAACTATGTAAAAGCTCCATTTCATTAACATGACCCTTTCTCCTTTCCATCCTTCCTCTTCCTTCCTTAAACATTAAGCCATTTAGGATATCAGATTCTGGTCAGCATCTAACTGTCTCAAGAACAAAACTTCAAGACTGTTGACTACTGAAACAGTGTCATCAAACTAAAGATAACATCCTGACCTCAGTTGTATTTCAGCCCCAGGCTCATCAAAGGGGAAGAATCCTACTACCACACCCTCAGGAAACTAGACGGACTGCTGCTAGTTGACATCTGGACCTGATACAATGATTAACTAATTCCCACCCAGGTCCAACCATCAGCAGAGCCACAGACTGGAACTCCCTTAATCACCATGAGTAATTTTTTTTTCCATATATAACCTGTCTCTATGGGAGCCATCGGAGAGCCAGGACTTTGAGCACAAGCTCACCTGTGACTCTGGGCATGATGCCATTAGCCAATCTAATAAAGAGGGAATATGCTAATTGACCATCACTCCATCACAAAGATGGCTGCACCCACAGCTGAGGCCAAGTTCCCTAAGGAGCCTTAACAAGCAATCAGCAGGGACCTGAGGCTACACCCCCTCCTTCCCCCATGGGGCCTGAGGAGACCTCAGGCCATGCCCCCCCCCCCCCCCGCCCCGTGCCCCAGCACTGGGCCAGGGGACCTGAGGCTGTGCACCCCTGCCTGGTTGGACTTGACAGGGGACCTCAGGCCGCGCCCCCCACCTGGCGGGGCTTGACAGGACCTCAAGGGGAAAATCCTGTCCTGGTGCTGGGCTAGGGCATCTCAGGCTGCTTCCCCCACCCCAGTGCCAGGCCAGGGGACCTGAGACCACCCCTCCCACCAGGTGGGGCTTGACAGGGGACCTTAGGCCATGCCACCCAACTGGTGGAGCTTGACAGAGGACCTCAAAGTATGCTCCCGCCTGGGTCTGGGCTGGAGGACCTCAGGCCACACCCCTGTCCTGGCACCTGGCCAGGGGACCTGAGGCTATGCCCCCTGCCCAGAAGGGCTTGACAAGTGTGGGACTGGCCGGGTCTGGATCTAGCCCAATTCGGGTGGGCCAGCCGGGTCTGGGTCTCACGGGATTTTGAGGTGCATGTGGTTGGGGAGGATTTGACTCTGGGTCCCATGATGAGTGCTGGACTCTGACAGGAGGAAATACGTTTTACTAATTTTCTTTCATCTCTGACACTTCCATTATAGAGAAAGGGCAAATAACAATATTAAATTATTTCCTCTAATTAATCCCCTTTTAATGTGCACGAATTTCATGTACTGGGTCACTAGTCTTTATTAATAAACCTTTACTTCCTGTTTGCATTTGATAGGGCTTTGATGCATGCAGCCAAATAAACCCCTTAATTTGGTAACAAAATAATCTTTAAACACCTGTTAGTTATATGTTAACTTTTTCTTACTATGAGAGAAGCTCTCAAATATAAAGTATTATAAAAGTAAACTGGAAACTACAAAAGTTAACAGTGTTAAATTTAGGGTCAGTTTATTCTGAGAGGACAGGGAAGTAATCAAAGAAGCCACACTTTGATAATAAGGCTACTCATTAGGTGGAAGGAGACCAAAGAGTGTGAGAAAATTGGTAAAGTAAAAATATATATGAATGAAACTCTATAGTGCCTGAAGATATTTCTACCAAAAGTAAATCTGACTTTTCTGAATACATAATATTCCATATTTCACATGACAATATAAAAATTTAGCCCTAGCTGGTTTGGCTCAGTGGATAGAGCATTGGCTTGCAGACTGAAGGGTCCCAGGTTCGATTCCAGTCAAGGGCACATGTCCAGATTGCGGGCTTGATCCCCAGTGGAAGGTGCGCAGGAGGCGGCCAATCAATGATTCTCTCTCATCATTGATGTTTCTATTTCTCTCTCTCTCTCTCTCCTTTCCTCGCTGAAATCAATAAAAATATATTTAAAAAAAATTTATCCAGGTTTGAGGAATACTTGTGAGAAGAGATCAAATGTAGAGATTGGTATTTTCTCTTCAGGGGCCAGGGTCTCTTGGCTAATGTGTTGATCAGGGGATGGAAAGTACAATTAAGATATATGCAGGAGATTTCCTCCAGGATTAGAAAGTCATTAACCTTTTACCCAGCTGATTTAAAACACCTGAGGCTAATATTGGCGCTTAGAAAACCTAGAGTCTGTCACACTGGTTTTCAAGTATTATGTAGGAAACTGAAAGGCATGGAGTCCAGGTGGTGTTTTCATCTTTTATCCATTTGAAGGTCATACCTTTGGAAGAGAAAAGAAGACACGAGAAATGAACAGCTGGTTGCATAAATGGCATCAAAGAACAAGATTTGTTTTTTTTGGACCGTGATTATTCTAACAAAATCACTAGCTCTTGAACAACAAAGTGTATCACACAGGTCTGGAGAGAACATATTTTTCAGGACATTATTGACATAATCAAGAAGATTTTTAAATCTCAGGAGGAAAAGTGAACACCACGAAGAAATCTCAATAATAAATAACATGATGTATATCAAGTAAAATAAGGAGAAGAAAAATAGTAGTGTAGATACCTACTTTTTTAAGGAAAAAAAGCACTGTGTATTTAGAATGCAACTTAATGCCTTTATATTTCTAAATGCTTTTATATTTCTATAATGAGATAAATATTAAATCTTTAAGTGAAGAAGACATAGTGTGGGATATTGATCTAAATTGTTATAATGATAGCTAGACAATGCTTAGGAATAACAGTCCTACTAAGAAGAGAAAAGTAGATTTTTACATGAAGATAATCCTATCTAATAAAGATGGAATATGCTAATTAACCATCACTCCCCCACCCAGAGGAGCTTGACGGGGGATCTCAAGGTGCACCCCCAGGGCTGGGTCGGGAGAACTCAGGCCATGGGGGGCATAGCCTGAGATCCCCTGTCAAGCCCAGTTAGGCAGGGGGGCACAGCCTCAGGTCCCCAGTGGGGCTTGATGGGGAACTTCAGGCAGGGCCTCCTGCCTTGGCACCAGGCTGGGGGACCTCAGGCCATGCCCCCCACCAGGTGGGGCTTAACAGGGGACTTCAGGCCACTCCCACACCCATGCACCAGGCCAGGGGACCTCAGGCCATTCTCCCCACCCAGCAGGGCTTGATGGAGGACCTCAAGGTGCACCCCCAGTGCTGGGTCGGGGGAACTCAGGCTGTGCCCCCTGCCCAGCAGGGCTTGACAGGGGACCTGAGACTGCAACCCCTGCTTGTGGGGCTTGATGGGGGACCTGAGGCTGTGCCACCCTCCCAGTGCCAGCCAGGGGATCTGAGGCTGCACCCCCCCCCCCCACCTGGCGGGGCTTTATGGGAGACCACAGGCCATGCCCCCCACCCAGCAGGACTAGACAGGGAATCTCAGGCCATATCCCCCATGTTGACGGGGGACCTCAAGGCATGCCCCCCACCCCAGTCTGGGCTAGGGGACCTCAGCCATGCCCCCCATCCTGGCACCAGGCCAGGGGACCTGAGGCTACGTTTCCTGCGTGGCAGGGCTTGACAAGGGTGGTACTGGCTGGATCTGGATCTAGCCCAATGGTGTCGGGGCCCGCTGGGTCTGGGTCTCACTTGATTTTGAGGCACATGTGGGTGGGGGGGGACTTGACTCTGGGTCCCGTGGTGAGCGCCAGACTCTGATAGGAGGAAGGTTTTCATATACATTTTACTAATTTTCTTTCATCTCTGACACTTCTATTATAGAGAAAGGGCAAATAGCAATATTAAATTATTTCCTCTAATTAATCCCTTTTTAATGTGCACGAATTTGGTGCACTGGGCCACTAATGTATAATAATTTGTAAATCCACTTAAAGGGAAAAAACACTTGGTTAGGGGAAGAAAAATATATCAAAGGCATTCTACTTTGGAAATATACTACATCTGCCTGACCAACCACAATGATTTCTTAAGCAAAGATTACAAATAAGCAAAGTGACAAGGTGTCTTAGTAATAGTGTTTATCTAGGAATTCCATTTTAAGAAAGCTCAATATATGATAAATTCTTGAATTATTTTGACTTGATAGTAATTCTCTTTTAAATATATTAGAAACTGGAGGATCTAGTTTTCTCATATGGGGGAAAATTTAGAGGAAATGATATGATAAATGATAACATTAAAAAAGATTTTCCATGTCTTCTTAAACTTTGTGATCTCCAAAGAACAGAATGCTGTTGACACTATAACCTAGGATTTAGAAGCATAGAAATAGCTTTACGGAAACAGAAAAAGCTGTGGTACTTTAGAGCAGTAGTACTCATCCAAGAGCAATTGTGCCCCTCCTCCTTCCCCCATGACATTTTGCAAAGTCTGAAGACATTTATGGTTGTCACAACTTTGGGATACTAGTGGCTTCTAGTGAGTAGAGGCCTGGAATATTGCTAAACATCCTGCAAAGCACAGGTCCCAACAAACAATTAATCCAGCACAAAACGTCTATAGAATTGAAGTTGAGAAATTCCACTTTAGGTAACAACAGCTTCATAACCATGTGAGATCACACACACACACACACACACAATCAGAAATTACTACAATGAGAAAAAAGATCATGGCTGTATGTAAAGCTCCCTGTTAAATTTAGGAAGTAATGTTTATACATCTGTATCACACATCTGTGATTGCGAAATGTCTTGTACCTGTTGTATGATACACAGTAGTGACTGTGCTTTATTACAGCTGTTTTTAATGATGTTATTCTAGAATGCTTTCTTTCTAGGTGATGATAGAGAAGCTAATATAAGAAGTATGGTGCCAGGCATCACAACAGTAACAGAACTTGACTGTTTTGGGGGGATTTAATTTTTAATGGAGTGTGCTGGATGTCTATAATTTTGTTCAGATGACTGGAAAGCCTGTTGCTACTATTAATGCATAACATACTGCCATATATATATATATATATATATATATATATATATATATATATATATATGCTGTATATGAAAATAATGTTTATAGTATAAATAATGCCAGACTCTTGTATACAGCAGGTCTGCTAGCTAGTTTTAGTTCAGCTACCTCCTGTGATTTGTTTGTTTTTTACTATTGAGGTGTGTCAGAAAGAGCAAAAGCTCTGCCAGAGCTCTGCTGCTCTGAGTTGCTTTTAGTTGTTCTGAGTCCATATATTCTTCTGAATTCTCCTTGACTATGCCAAATACCAGGCATAACCCTGCCCATTAGACAACTATTGGGTCCAAGCTCCTATGCCAGCGCTGGACTTACTTGGATGCTGGGTCTTAGACAGAGAAGCCATGAGAAGTTGTAGTATATAAGAATGAGTCTTTATTGTAGGAGCCATTAGACAAAACAGTCCTTCACAGAAATCCCATATAGATAGCTGCACACTGGCTGGTAAATACATATCTTTCCCACACAGTAGAAGCAGTCTCTGTGCAGCTGCACGCTGCCCCTTAGACTCACCGCCTCACATAGTAGCAGCACCTGAGCTCTCTGTCTCAACAACTTCTCCTATCTTGCCTGCCCATACTGGCTTCACCTGGTAGCTATCTCTGAGATCTCCAGGAGCTCTTAGTCTTACATTATAGCAGCACCCTCTGTGCCTGCCTTTTCTCTCCTCTCTAGCACCCTCTTCTGGCCAGCACACTGGCTGGTTAATTACATGTATTATACTTAGACAAAGGAGGCTAGTTGCCAATAATGACATCAATCATTTGGCTATAGAAGGGCACAGGGTACCATGAGATTGCTGTGGCCTTGCATCTGTGTAGTCCTTGGACATTTCTGATTAAGATTCCCAAGTTCAGAATGGCCTTGGCCATCTGGCATACTATCAACAAGGCCTCCCTTACCTTGACTATCTAGGGACTCTGATGTGGTTCCCTAACCTTGACTATCTAGGGACTCTGATGTGGTTCCCACAAGGTGGAAGCAACTCCAGTGGTTTTGAGTTGAAGTTACAGAATAACAGAGTAGGCTTCAAATCCTAAACCTGGCAACTACTAGCTGTTGACCTGAGCCGCATTTTCTGTTTTTATTCGTAAAACAGGGATAAAAATAATGGATACTTTGTATTATTTTCATGGTGTAATAACAAAATTAAAGCACTTAAGAAAATACTTAGTATTTCCTTAATATTACGTGTAGGACAAATAGCTTGTATTTATGACTATTTTCTTAGCTCTCATGTGCTTTACCTGTAAATTAAGAATATTAATAGGATAATATTCAAGATAAGATTTAAGATCTGAAAATTTTTTCCAGCTCTTAAATGCTATGAAAAATAATTAAGACTGAAGAAAAAGAAAATACATCTCTGGACTGTTTTTCCTCTTGTCTTCGTGGTTGGAGCAGACCTGTCAATTCCTCTCTGTTGCAGGAATCCACATGGTCTTGGAGTTGTTTTCTGAAGATATATAAACATATTCTCAACCAAAAGTTAATAAAGGAATCTTTTTCTATATAATTGATTTGGGATCCTTTTTATTTTGCCCAAACGATTTTCCTTTCTCTTATTTAGACACCATGTGTGTTTTTCATGGGTGTCTTGCTGTTAGCATTACAAATGAAAATTAATTTTGTAAAGTCAAAATTTTCTAGATGTAATTTACTTATAGGATATTTTTCCTTACATGATATTATCCTACTATCCTCCCCCCCTTTTTTTGATTAATGGAGGTTTTTGTAAATTTTATAATGCAGTCTTGATAACTTTAAATTTTATTTTATTTTATTTTTTGGCCAAAAATATGACTGCTTTATGTTCATTGCATGTTCAGGAATTTTACCGTGAGATGAACTACCAATAGAAATTTTAGTTATTACTTTAAGAACAGCTTTTTGTCCAGTACAATTAAATTTACTTGAATATTCACTTATTTCAATTAGCCTGTTTAAATTAATCTGAAAACTTGATTACTATTTTACTGTCAAATTTAATACTTTACCAACAATCTTAGTTACCCTGTAAATATTAGTGGGAAAGATTATTTGCATTCTTGAGTAGGCCCTGAGCATTCCTGATGCTAGGCTGAATTTAGGTATAGGGCAGCTGCTGTCGGCCAAGTCTCTTGTCTGTTACCTGGGTCCTGATCTGAGCTGGGCCAAGTCTCTTTCTGTTGCCTGGGTCCCGATCTGAGCTGGGTGTGGGAAGCGCAAAGCAGCCATAGGGGCAGGAGACCTCCCTCAGAAGGGGCGAGGCTTCAAGCCCCTGCAATGTTGGGGGGTGAGGGTCTGTGCCCCACTTCTGTTGCCCCCCAAGTTCTCTCCTGATGGCCCCTTTGCGACTGTGCCTGTCTTAGGTTGTTCCTTCTCTGAGGAATCTTACAGTCTAGAGATGGAAGACGCTGACAACGCCTTGCCACGCGAGCAGTCAGCAGCTGTGCACCACTACAGGTTGCCTAGGACCAAACAGAGAGGGTCGGACCTGCATTGCCACCATCCAGATATCATTGCTGACATGTACACATAAGGAACTGTTAGACGTTGAAACGGGGACTCAGAACTGGTGGACGTTGAAATTGGGACTCAAACATTTTTTACTATTATTATTTTTTTTTGTTATTATATGTTCATTTCTAGTCTGCAGAGGCAAAATTTTTTAAAGGAAAGAAATGGGGGGCGGAATAGATACAGAGGCAAAGAAGCATTGAACAGACTGTCAAACTACATCGGGAAGACAGGGGAGGTTGGGCAAGGAGGGCTGAAAGAGATCAACCAAAGGACTTGTACGCATGCATATAAGCATAACCAATGGATACAAGACACTGGGGGGAGAGGGCGGGCAGGTGAAGGCATGTACTGGAGGGTAGGGGAAGCTGGGGGGAGGTCAATGGGGGGAAAAAAGGAGACATATGTACTACTATTATTTGTAATACTTCAAACAATAAAAAAAAGAAAATACATACAGAAGTGATTTATTTAAAAGGTCCTATTTAAAATAGTGACATAAAATGATAATATACTAAATTCTAAAATACAGTAAAATTTTAAAATAACACAAAAAAGACCAAAAGAGCTTTCACATATAATACTGGGTGTGAATGTAAGAAAACACAAACCTGCAATTTGGGAAAGATAATGAAGGGACAGTCGAATTATGCAATTTCCACCCTGATCTAACTCTTTTAAAGAAATGAAACAACTAAGAAATTAATTGAAATGGGACAAGACTAGAATCAATGTTTGATCTGTTGAGCTGAAATCTGATGACCATGGTTATTGAAACCCAGTACAGATGAGACACTAAGCAAGAATTAGGCTCTTTTCAAAAGCCTTGTGTCCAGCCTAGATGATAAATGACTTTCAAGTTCACTAAGTACTACTCCAGAAATACTCACAGTGCAATTTTGAAGAAACCTAAAATAGAAGACCTGAAAAATAGCCTCCTGATATCTCTAGAAGAAGAGATAGAGTTTTAGAGTTTTAGAAGCAAAGACTATTTCCCAAATGTCAGTCTGTTGCATAACTATCAGGACTTCAGCTATTCCTGCAGTTGTCAGTATTTGTTTTGAAAAGGAAGTGTTGCCCTGCTGCCTGGTTCAGTGGCTGAACATCAACCTATGCACCAAGAGGTCACGGTTCGATTCCCTGCCAGGGCGCATGCCTGGGTTGTGGGTACTATCCCAGGTGTGGGGAATGCGGAAGACAGCCCATCAGTGATTCTCTCTCATTATTGATGTTTCTATCTCTCTCTCCCTCTCCCTTCCTCTTGAAATCAATAAAGAATGTATTTTAAAAAGAAAGTGTTGATTTTCTATAGCTAGAAACCAAGCATCACATACTGCTGGTAGAAATATTATTATGAATATAATACACACAAAACCGTGTTTTAAAATTCTTTCTACATCAGTTTATGTTGACCGTTATAGCCCACATATGAGTGAGATCATGTGTTATTCAAATGGCAGGGGAGAAGGGATTAGAGATCAACCAAAGGACTTGTATACATGCATATTAGCATAACCAATGGACGCAGACACTGCGGTGGTGAGGGCTTATCCTCAGGGGTAAGAGTTGTGGGGAGGTGTCAATAGGAGAAAAAGGAGACATATGTAAAACTTTAAACAAAAACAAAAGTTAAAAAAATTCTTTCTACATTCTTCTGTCCGCCAGAACTCTGGTTTTGAATTTACTTTGTTTTTAAATAGGGCTATTGGCAAGTGTTACTAAAAAGTGTTAAATAAATGCTAATGCCAAACTGAGGCACCCTATTTTTAATTATATTTAGTGGAATATAATTTTATAATTGAAAAGGGAATGATTCAATATCATTTAATTAATAACATTTAATTATTCAATTAATAATTTTTAAAGTCAGTGTACCATATAATTTGAAATTCAGCTAAAATCAGCTTGTACAACCAAAGTATTATGCCTTCCTTTGGGCAAATAGGTCCTAGAAATCACCAGAATTACCTGGGGAGTTTTTAATACGTACTATGCTCAGGGCCCCCTGGCATAGACTCAGATTCAGTTTATTTGGGTGGGACCTGGACATAAATATATTCTCCAGACTCCTAGGTGAGAACCTGCTCTAGGAAGAACACACTTAATAGAGAAGATTATTTAACATATTGTTTGAGGGCACAATCCTATAGAATAAAAGGCTAATATGCAAATCGATTGAACCACAGAATGACCAGTTGCCATGATGCACACTGACCACCAGGGGGCAGACGCTCAATGCAGGAACTGCCCCTGGTGGTCAGTGTGCTCCCACAGGGGGAGCGCTGCTCAGCCAGAAGCCAGGCTGATGCCTGGCAAGCGCAGTGGCTGCAGCGGTAAGGCAGTTGTACATCCTCTGAGGGTTCCTGGACTGGGAGAGGGCGCAGGCCGGGCTGAGGGACCCCCCTGAGTGCAAGAATCTTGAGCATCAGTTATTTAATACTAAGATCCTATTTTACTTTATTTTCTGATTCAATTTGCAGACTAATAATCAAGACAAGCAAGGTTGAATGCTGATTTTAACAAGGCATTTAACAAGTCTTGATTATATTGCAGGAAGATTTTAAAAAGTGAAAAAGAAGAGTACTACATGATAATAAGAGCAGTTTGATTTCTATCTGGTTAAACTAATAACTAATAGCCAAATTATATCTAAAATGTGAGTGTGTGTGTGTGTGTGTGTGTGTGAGAGAGAGAGAGAGAGAGAGAGAGAGAGAGAGAGAGAGAGGTGGCCTATGCTGTCTAACCCCCTATTTTGACAGTTGAAGATTTTTAATGATGTTACTAGTGTAATATTTAGTATGCAAAAAGTCTACTTTTAAAATAACCTTCTGCTAGAATTATGATGATGATGTTTAGTAAAGCAAAATTAACAAATTCCTGAATTTTAAGTTAAAATTTGTCTATGAATGTATAGAATAATGGACTTGTGGTTTAGCAATTTATGTGTTAAAAGATGTGGGAAATTTAGCAGTTTGCATGTTCATTATGAACATTGGAGTGTTTGTAGCCATTAAAAAAAAAACACAAAAAACAACCTTCCCTAAAGTAAGTTTAGCTGCATTGAAAGAGTAGTCACTATATCAGAATATGTGTTGCTCTCACTCTGCTCAAATCATATTGGACTTGGTATTCTGGATGTCAATTTCTTAAGGTATTGTTAAAAAAGAGTTTATCAAAGAAGAATGAAGAGGACAAGAAACGATTTTGAAGTGTGGTGATATAAAAAACAATAATTCAATGAGCCAGAAAATTTTAACTTGGAAAATAGTGTAAGAATTCCATGACAGTCACCAATGACAACCTTCCTCAAATATTTAAAGGGCTGTCATGCCAGAGCATGTTTGAAGGCTTTTTAAGTGAATGCAATGAACACAACTAGAAGAGAAAATGTGTGAGGCTAATATCTAACCTCAAATCAAGTTTCACATTTCACATGCAATGAGTATCCCATCCTTAAGGCAGGGACCTCTCTTATAGCTGGAAGTTTTCAACCAAAAATATAGAGTGACTTCCTTTGAGAAATAGTTCAGGTTGGTTGCTGGCAGTGTGCTGACCATTTGGCAATCATTCCTTCTAGCTTTCTTATGACTCTAACATTTATTTAACACACTGTTCAAAGGAGTAAGCAATTTCTTCAGGATTATGAAACTATTTAATATGAGAAATGAAATTGTAAGTAAGGGCTTCTAATCTTCTAATGTGGCAGTTTTGTGTTTGTTTCTTTAAGAAAACCGTTGCCAACTTATATGTTTATCACCATTCTCCTTCTATATTTTATTTCAAATGATCATAGAGAGTATAAAATTATAGAAGTGTATTTTCTGGGTGGCAATAAAAATTTAATATATATTGTCAAATTTAAAATTATAAGCAATTAAGTCTGAACTACTGAATTTCAACTAGGAGTAATGTATGTGTGTATATAAAAGGTAAAAAGCACACCTTATGCAATCTTGTAAGTTTGTATTTAACAGATGAGAGAGTGCTTTAAATTCTATCAGAATATATTAGTCTGTCACATGACTAGCTTTAGAAATTATGGCCTTAAGCAAGTTCTTCTTTCTTTGAATGAATGGAATATAAGATTGTTGAATATAACTTCTTAATGACTTCCATTTATCTTTGAAGTCTGTAAACATGCTGTGAAAGAGAAATAAGCTTTGGCATTTCCCTTTTAAAATCTTTTGAATTGTAGATAACTATATATAAATATTGCCTTAGTAAACTAAGCAGGAAATAGATGTTCTTTTCATGGCTCAGGACCTCCTGACCATAATCAAATTGCATGAGTGAAAGATCTATATCCCACATCAGACTTTAAGTCATCCGGTGCTCATAAAATGACCGAGATGTGATTACAAAAAAAATTAACCATAATCTTTACAGAGATGTCAGTTGCACATATTTAATTCTGCATATTTTAATAGGCTAATAAATTAGGTGAACAGAAATATATGGCAAAAGCCATAACAATTTTTATATTCAGTTATATGAGATGTTTTTTCCTGTTACTTTAATATATACTCATTTAGCCAAAGTTTTTGCCAGTGAAACTCTATAGTTATGCAAACACCCTAAACAGACTAGTAATATTTAACATTTATTTGTACCTTTCAGTAGATTTTCACTATATATGACTTAAGTAAATGAATGAGAAAGCATAAACACTGAAATAAGCTATTTTTTATATATTCACAAATATAAAATCCTTTTGTGGTTTTCTACATTATTAGTACATTAATCTGTTTTCTGCAGTTATTTCTCTATAATATGAGTCCTAGTGGAATTACAAATAAAAGGAGTCCTAATATATAAAAGGGGTTATGTAACTCAAATTAGCCAAATAAACTTTATAACCAATAGGTTTCGATTTTAACCTGAATAAACCACAGGCTGAAACAATTAAGCAAAAGGCAGTAGGAGCTCATGAATTTCATGGTGGTTCTCTGACAGAATTTTTAAAAAAATATATTTTATTGATTTTTTTACAGAAAGGAAGGAGAGGGATAGAGAGTTAGAAACATCAGTGAGAGAGAAACATCAATCAGCTGCCTCCTGCACACTTCCTACTGGGTATGTGCCCACAACCAAGGTACATGCTCTTGACCGGAATGGAACCCAGGACCCTTGAGTCTGCAGGCTGACGCTCTATCCACTGAGCCAAACCAGTTAGGGCTCTGACAGAATTTTTGATAAATTCTTGTTACCAAATCCTGACTTCTGTATTTTCCAAGTCTTGTCAATTCTCTGAGCTATAGGATATACTTCAATTATATTCCAACTTCGCTTAATTTAGGCAATTTATCTCTCTTGTTTGCAATGAAAGTAACCTAACTGATAAACACAGACAAAATAAACAAACACACAACAAATACGCATACAACCTGCCAACTATCGAGGAAGAAAATATCTGTATGCATATGTATATACCTGTTCATATCTATCTATCTAGCTAGCTAGCTGTCTATCATCTATCTATCTCTTTATGTTTTATTGAGTATTTTTCAATCTGATTTGACCAAAAACCTCTTCCTCCTTTGCCTTATGTTCTTGTCCCCTGAACACCTATTACCTCCAGTTACTATGCTTTGAGCAATGAATTGTGATGCACCATCTGTATCCACGTATTAAATCTGGAGCACTGCATCTGGAATTCCATAGTCCATTACTGCTTCTCTTACATTCATTTCCTCCACTTGTGTACATCATCTCCATTACAGCTAAGTGATGACCACATATTTGTCAAGTATTGACAAATCCACAGTTATACAAAAAAGTCACTTTAAAATGTATCATCTGTACTTTTGCATAGGAATGTAAAGAAGTGCCATAGTTTATTAAGCTAAAAAATTAGATGAGAAACCTACCTCAGTCATTGGGCCACCTCCTCCTCCACCCCCATACCTCACTTTCACCTATATTCACTTAAGGCCATCTATACTAATAAAAGGGTAATGTGCTAATTAGAACGGAGACCAAGAGACAGGATGTCCTTCTGGACAAAGCCATGGTGGCAGGGCCAAGGCAGAGGTGATTAGGGGTGAGCAGGCCAGCAGGGGGAGAGGGGGAAGTTAGGGGCAAGCAGGCCAGCAAGAGGGCAGTTGGGGTGAGGCCAGGCCAGCAGGGGGGTTAGTGAGGAACGACCAAATGACTGAACAGCAGGCTGCATGGGGTGACCAGGCTGGCAGAGGGGTTAGTGAGGGGCGACCAAATGACTAAACAGCAGGCTACGTGGGGCAACCAGGATGGCAGGGGGGCAGTTGGGGGTAAGATCACGCTGGCAGGGGAGGGCAGTTGGGGGCAAGATCAGGCTAGCAGGGGGGATAGTTGGGGGCAACCAGGGTGGTGGGTAAGAGCAGTTGAGGGTGACCAGGCCAGCAGGGGGGGCAGTTGGGGGCAACCAGGATGGCAGGCAGGTGAGCAGTTAGGAGCCAGCCATCCCAGATTGTGAGAGGGATGTCCTACTGCCAGTTTAGGCCTTATCCCCAGGATGGGGCCTAAACCAGCAGTCGGACATTCCCCAAGGGGTCCTGGATTGGAGAGGGTGCAGGCTGGGCTGAGGGGACCCCCCGCCCCCCGCGTCCCGTGCACAAATTTTGTGCACTGGGCCTCTAGGTAACCAATAAGCCAGGACAAGGGGTGAAAATATATGGTCTTTGATATTTAATAAATGAATTAGTGGTGTCCCTTGCTTAAGCATATAAATTAATAAGCATTGGGTCCTTTACTTAATGAGGAATTTCCCTTTTAAAACCTGAATGAATTATCGAAAAGTCTATCGCATAAATTCAAAGGCATTTTCTGACCTTCTTGTATGCTGGCTGGCATGAATTTTTAACAAGATGCGATGTATCTGCAAAGTCTATAAGAAATTGTCCATATGACAACTTTGCTTAAAAAGAAAAGCTAAACTAGTGAAGCAAAGAAACTATGTAAGATAGCAAGAGAATATTTAACTTGTAGGATATTGAAATTTTGAATAAATTTTTAATGACCTCATATTTTACTCCAAAATATTGATACTTTTATCTCATATTTTTAAATGTTCAACACTGTAGGAAATAGTAGACGTATAATAGTTAATGTGTATTTTAAGAATAAAAGTCATGAAAAGGGCACATATGTAATACTTCCAACAATAAAGATTTTTTTAAATGTCATAGGTTGCAAATAAGTTTCTTATGTCCTTGTATTATATATTGCTTTACAAAATTTAGTCTATAAAATATGTTTTCCAAAATTTTTAGGTCAAAAGAAAATTTCTGAACTAAAATCTGTTCTAAAATGTCATAGTTTTAGATTAAAAAATATTTTTAATGAAGAAAATGTCAAAAGGCTTGGCATGATCTCCTAATATTTATTCCAAAATGTGTTTATATAATAACAAAGATATTATAGGCCTTATATGAATGCTGGGAGAAAAGTGCTCCACAAACTGCTCTTTTGAGGAAGTAACTAGAAGTGGAATGGATGTTTAACTTTATATCCAATAACTTTGCGAAAATGATTGTACCTTTTACTTTCCCACCAGTGTGCATGAGAGTTTCTGTTATGACACACCTTCACCAACAAGTCTTATTGTCAGTATTTTTTAAATTTTAGCTATTGTAATGGGTATATAGACAGACTTATGGCAGTTTAAATTTGCATTTTCCCAATGACAAATGATGCTGAGCATCTTATCAAGTGCTCATTTGTCATCCACATATCTTCTTTTGTGAGAAGTGTCTACTTAAACATACTAATTTTAAGTTGGATTGTTTTTATTAAGTTGTGAAGATTCTGTACATATTCCAGATGCAAGTATTTGACAGATATTTGTATTGCAATTATTTTTTCACCTTGTTTGTTTTGTTAGCAATGTATTACAAAGAGCAACTGTTTTTAATTTAATTCTGATAAACTCCAATTTATCAATTATGTTTTTTTGTGCTTGTTATATAAGAAATATTTACCTATTCTAAGGTTTCAAAGATTTTCTTCTATGATTCCTTCCAGAAATATTACTGTTTTAGTTCTCACAATTAGGTCACTAATACACCTCAAATTAATTTTTATTTATGATATCAGGTAAGAGCCAAAATTGACTTTTTATATAAATATATAATTTTCTTAGTAAAAATATGTACCTATTTCTGAATTGCTAATTTGCTCCCATTGCTCTACACATAGACTTATTTGATAATACCATATTCTATTGATTACAGTGGCTTTAGAGTGGTTCTTGATAGTTGAAGTTCTCTAATTTTGGTCTTTTAAAAAATTATTTTGGCTCTTCTAGATCATTTAATTTTCAGTTTTGGGAGAATTGCTATCTTAACAAATTTGCATCTTCAATATCATTATTATAATATATATCACTCTCTGTATGTTGGTGAATTTGGGTTTGTGTCTTAGATATTTGTAGTATGTTGTAAAGAGTCTGAGTCTTGTTAAAATCTTTTGATAATGTTGAATCTTTTGTTTTCATGGACAATCTACCGTTAGGTACAGATTGAGAGTTCTGTCTCAGCTTTTTGGGCAGTGGTACTAAGGCAAGCTTATGTTTCAAAGTTTTAGCTAGGCAGCTTTGGATTTGTTTCATTTTATTTTATTTTATTTTATTATTTTATTTTATTTTACCATTTTATTTTTTTTATTGATTAAGGTATTACATATGTGTCCTTATCTCCCCATTGCCCCTCAAACCCCCTACTCATGCCCTCACCCCTCTGCTGTCTGTGTCCATTGGTTAGTCTCATATGCGTGCATACAAGTCCTTTGGTTGATCTCTCCCCCTTACCCCCACCCTCCCCTACCTTCCCTCCAAGGTTTGATGGTCTGATTGATGTTTCTCTGTCTCTGGAACTGTTTTTGTTCATCAGTTTATGTTGTTCATTATATTCCATAAATGAGTGAGATCATGTGATATTTATCTTTCTCTGACTGGCTTATTTGGCTTAGCATAATGCTCTCCAGTTCCATCCATGCTGTTGCAAATGGTAAGAATTCCTTCTTTTTTACCACAGCATAGTATTCCATTGTGTAGATGTACCACGGTTTTTTAATCTACTCATCTGCTGATAGGCACTTAGGCTGTTTCCAAATCTTAGCTATGGTGAATTGTGCTGCTATGAACAGAGGGGTGCATATATCTTTCCTGATTGATGTTTCTAGTTTCTTGGAATATATTCCTAGAAGTGGGATCACCAGGTCAAATAGGAGTTCCATTTTTAGTTTTTTGAGGAAACTCCATACTGTTCTCCACAGTGGCTGCACCAGTCTGCATTCCCACCAGCAGTGCACGAGGGTTTCTTTTTCTCTGCATTGTCACCTGCACTTGTTGTTTGTTGATTTGTTGATGATAGCCATTCTGACAGGAGTCGTTTTGATTTGCATCTCTTGGATGATTAGTGGCTTTGAGCATGTTTTCATATGTCTCTTGGCCTTCCATATGTCTTCTTTAGAAAAGTATCTATTTAGGTCCATTGCCCATTTTTTGATTGGGTTGTTTATCTTCCTTTTGTTAAGTTATATGAGTTTCCTGCAAATGTTGGAGATTAAACCTTTATCAGTGATAACATTGGAAAATATGTTCTCCCATGCAGTGGGCCTTCTTATTGTTTGTTTATGGTTTCTTTTGCTGTGCAAAAGGTATTAACTTTGATATAGGTTTTACTTTATTTTCTCTTCAGTTTCCATTGCCCTAGGAACAGTATTGGTGAAGATAGTACTTCAGTATAAGTTTGAGATTTTGCTGCCTGTGGATTCCTCTAGTATTTTTATGGTTTCCCATCTTATTTTTAAGTCCTTTATCCATTTTGAGTTTATTTTTGTGTATGGTTACATCAGAAAGATCATACACCATGACCAAGTAGGATTTATCCCTGGGATGCAAGGATTGTACAATATCTGAAAATCAATAAATGTGAATTATCACATAAACAAATTGAGAGATAAAAATCACATAGTCATGTCAATTGATGCAGAAAAAGCATTTGACAAAATCTAACACTCTTTCTTGATAAAAACTCTCAGCAAGGTGAGAATAGAAGGATCATACCTCAACATAATAAAAGCCTTATATGACAAACCCACATCCAACATCATACTCAATGGGCAAAAACTAAAACCATTTCCCCTAAAAACAGGAACAAGACAGGGATGCCCACTCTCACCACTCCTTTTCAATGTAGTACTGAAAGTGCTAGCCATAGCAATCAGACAAGAAGAAGAAATAAAAGGCATCCAAATTGGAAAAGAAGAAGTAAAACTGTCCTTATTCGCAGATGACATGATACTGTACATAGAAAACCCTAACTACTCCATAAAAAAATTATTAGATTTAATAACTGAATTTGGTAATGTATCAGGATACAAAATTAATGCTAAGAAATCTATGGCATTTTTATACACCAAAAATGAACTTACAGAAAGAGAGGCTAAAAAAAACAACCCCATTTACCATTGCACCAAAAAAATTAAGACACCCAGGAATAAACTTAACTAAGGAGGTAAAAGGCCTGTACTCAGAAAAATATGAGACACTGAAAAAAAGAAATAGAGGAAGGCATAAACAGATGGAAGAACATACCATGTTCATGGATTGGTAGAATCAACATCATTAAAATCTCCATACTACCCAAAGCAATCTATAAATTCAATGCACTTCCCATTAAAACATCAATGGCATATTTCACAGACCTAGAATGAACTGTCCAAAACTTCATCTGAAATAAGAAAGGACCCCAAATAGCTGCAGCAATCCTGAAAAACAAGAACAAAGTAGGTGGGATCTCATTACCAGATATCAAGCTGTATTACAAAGCCACTGTTCTCAAAGCTGCCTGGTACTGGTACAAGAACAGACACATAGATCAATGGAATAGAATAGAGAACTCAGAAATTGACCCAAACCACTATGCTCAATTAATATTTGACAAAGGAGGCAAAAACATACAATGGAGTCAAGACAGTATCTTCAACAAATAGTGTTGGGAAAATTGGACAGATACATGGGTTTGTTTTATATATGCATAGCTCAGGAGTAAGCTGAACTTGTTTTGGTTTGCATTAGAAGATTTGCTTTGCACACACTCTCTGACTCCAAGAGGCAGCTTTTCCTGGTCCCCTGGTTTGAAAAATGGGTTTCTCTCAGAGCTTTAATCATCTGTTCTTCAGCATAGTACCATATGACTGGGGGCACCATCTGGGTCAGCACCAAGAAAAAAATTAGAGAAAAAAATAATGGGAGTTTCATACATAGAGATCACTGGGTCTCTTTATTTTAACTCTTCTATCCAGAATGATGTATTTTCCTCAGCATTTTAGGTGCCACGGCAGTGCAGCTCCATGACTGGTGTCAGTTGTAGGCAGGACCAGTAGATTTTAGGTGACCATTTTGAACTAGAGTATGTAATGAAATAGCTGTAACCAATGAGGAACTATCAAGTATATTCTACAATGTCATTATAATTTTAGATATTTTACAACAGCATATTGTACAATTATCCCAAACAAACTTACAAAGTAATTCTTTGAATGGTTGGCAGTAATTAAAAAATAAAGGACATGAAAGGACTTAATCCCTTCCAGAAGGAATTAAGGCACTAGGAAGGCACTTGAGCATCCTATATTGGCCCCTCTTGCCTTTTGTGCCAAGAGGGACCCTCTTCTCACAATCCAATTGCCCTCAGCTGGTGCCTGAGCTTTCTGTTCATGCTGAGCTTGAAGCCTCGTGGTAGCTGGTACCATGGATCTGTCTCACGCCCAATTGTGTGAGCTGGGCCCTCACTGGAGAAGAAACCCAAGTTCCCCGAGATATGTGATCAGCACGGGGACCCTGCCAGCAGGCCAGGGGTTCCCAAGGCAGGTGCTGGGCATGGGGGCCATGGAGGCATAAGCTACCAAGGAGACAGAACTGAACCTCACATCACGCTGCTTGGCCCCAGAGGATGGCTGGTTAGCCAGAGATGGGTAAGATTCCTCAGGGAAGGAACAACCTAAGATAGGCACAGTCGCAGAGGGGCCATTAGGAGAGAACTTGGGGGGCAACAGAAGTGGGGCACAGACCCTCACCCCCCAACATTGCAGGGGCTTGAAGCCTCGCCCCTTCTGAAGGAGGTCTCCTGCCCCTATGGCTGCTTCACGCTTCCCACAGCCAGCTCAGATCGGAACCCAGGCAACAGAAAGAGACTTGGCCCAGCTCAGATCGGGACCCAGGTAACAGACAAGAGACTTGGCTGACAGCAGCTGCCCTATATCTAAATTCAGCCTAGCATCAGGAATGCTCAGGGCCTACTCAAGAATGCAAATAATCTTTCCCACTAATATTTACAGGGTAAACTAAGATTGTTGGTAGAGTATTAAATTTGACAGTAAAATACTAATCAAGTTTTCAGATTAATTTAAGTAGGCTAACTGAAATAAGTGAATATTCAAGTAAGTTTAATTGTACTTAGTAAGTTTAATTGTAATAAAGCTGTTCTTAAAGTAATAACTAAAATTTCTATTGGTAGTTCATCTCACGGTAAAATTCCTGAACATGCAATGAACATAAAGCAGTCATATTTTTGGGCAAAAAAAAACCCAACAAAATAAAATTTAAAGTTATCAAGACTGCATTATAAAATTTACAAAAACCTCCATTAATCAAAAAAAAAGGGGGGATAGTAGGGTAATATGTAAGGAAAAATATCTTATAAGTAAATTACATCTAGAAAATTTTTACTTTATAAAATTAATTTTCATTTGTAATGCTAACAGCAAGACACCCATGAAAAATACACATGGGGTCTAAGTAAGACAAAGGAAAATCATTTGGGCAAAAATAAAAAGGATCCCAAATCAATTATATAGAAAAGTTTCCTTTATTAACTTTTGGTCGAGAATATGTTTGTATATTTTCAGAAAACAACTCCAAGACCATGTGGATTCCTGCAACACAGACCAATTGACAGGTCTGCTCCAACCATGAAGACAAGAGGAAAAACAGTCCAGAGATGGAAGACGCTGACGATGCCTTGCCACGCGAGCAGTCAGCAGCTGTGCACCACTGCAGGTTGCCTAGGACCAAACCAGAGCAGGTCGGACCTGCATTGCCACCATGTGCCCACCATCCAGATATCATTGCTGACATGTACACATAAGGAACTGTTTGACATTGAAACTGGGACTCAAACATTTTTTGTTTGTTATTATATGTTTATTTCTAGTCTGCAGAGGCAAAATTTTTTAAAGGAAAGAAATGGGGGGAAAATAGATACAGAGGCAAAGAAGCATTGAACAGACTGTCAAACTACAGTGGGAAGGCAGGGGAGGTTGGGCGAGGGGGCCTGTAAGAGATCAACTGAAGGTCTTGTACGCATGCATATAAGCATAACCAATGGATACAAGACACTGGGGGGGTGGGGAGGCAGGTGAAGGCATGTACTGGGTGGTAGGGGAAGCCGGGAGGGGTCAATGGGGGGGAAAAAAAAAGGAGACATATGTACTACTATTTGTAATACTTCAAACAATAAAAAAAAGAAAGAAAGAAAAAAAAAAAAAAGGACATAGAAAGATCAGCCCCCATATGACTTTAAACCAGTGGAGACTAGCTCAATCCAACATAATGACTAATTTCACCTTATGGCAACCCATAGCAAAAAAATAAAATAAAATAAAAATAAAAGCTTTGTGTTACTGGTGATCTCCAGATGCTTTGTGTTACTGGTGATCTCCAGATGGCCTCAGGGTGGCCAACCCCCCATGCCCTGTCCCTCCCAACCGGCTGGCAGGCTCTGATTGGTCTGACCCTGATCTACCCTGATTGCTGGCAGGCCTAGGAACCTCATGCATGCACAAATTCTTTTGCTGGGCCTCTAGTATTTATATATTTCTTAGAGATCTATTCTGGAAAGAGAAAAACAAAAAATATGAAACAACACAAAAACAGAATATTTGTGTCTCTGCATTTGTATAACTTTCTGTGAAGTGCGATTTTAATTTCATATAATCATATTTAGAGCACTTTCATATTTGTGATAAATTTTTAAGAAATATACATAGTTTAATAAGTATCCCAAGATCAAAGGATATGAGATGACTGCTTTAAGGAATGGAGAATAAAATGAGGTCAGAGCTAAATTTTGATTTGGAGATAGATTAAGGAAATAAAAAAGAATGATTTTAAATTGTATTTCAAGGAGTTTCTTGAAAGTGAATTCAAGGTAGGCATGTTGACTTTTTGCTTTCCTTCCCTATGATATTTTGTTAATGTGCCAGGGCTTATTATATGAATATACATATTAATAAATGAAAACATAAATATGCATAGACAAAATATATATTTATTTTGAAAAGTATAGCTCAGACCTTTTTAAGAATATTACCAAAAGCACAGTAAAGACAGATGGTATTAAACCTGTCTCATTATGTGCCCCTTAGTTTTTCTCATAGAAGTTTGGAACTTCATGATACTCATATTTAAATAATGCCTTTTCCATAAACTAGTGAAGTAGACAATTAAGTAATTAAGTAACTTCAGTTATCTGTTAAATTTCACTGCTTCCGAAAATATTTCAGACTCCCAATATTTTTAACTAAATTTGAAAATCATCAAATTGCTTAAACTGTCCTTTATGACCTGATTCTTACTTATTTCACCAACTTCATCTTTGGCCAGTTCTCAGTATACTCCAGTAAGACAGAATTTGTTTTTTAATTTAAATGTTGAGTATGACATTCTTTCTTCTCTGAATGCACATTATGTTTCTTCTTGTCTTATGTGTTACTAGAGGCCCGTTGCACAAAATTCATGAACAGGGGATGGGGGGGTTGGTGGGGTGGGGGTTTTTCCCTCAGCCCAGTCTGCACCCTCTCCAATCTGGGACCCCTTGAGGGATGAACGACTGCCCATTTAGGCCTGATCCCATGGTGGAATCAAGCCTAAACGGGCAGTCGGGCATCCCTCTCACAATCCAGGACTGCTGGCTCCCAGCCGTTTGCCTGCCTACCTGCCTGCCTGCCTGCCTGCCTGCATAATTGCCCCTAACTGCTTCTGCCTGCCAGCCTGATCACCCCCTGACCACTCCCTTGCTGGCCTGCTCGACGCTTAACTGCTCCCCTGCCGGGCCAATTGCCCATGACTATCCTCCCTTGCAGGCCTGATTGCCCCCAACTGCCCTCCCTTGCAGGCCTGGTCCCCTCAACTTCCCTCCCTTGCAGCCTGATTGCCCCCAACTGCCCTCCCTTGCAGGCCTGGTCACCCCCAACTCCCCTCCTCTGCCAGCCTGGTCACCCCTAACTGCCCTCCTCTGCCAGCCTGGTCACCCCTAACTGCCCTCCCCTGCTGTCCTGATCATCCACAACTGCCTCCCTGCTGGCCATCTTGTGGTGGCCATCTTGGGTCCACATGGGGAGGGGCAGCCATCTTGTGTGTTGAAGTGATGGTCAATTTGCATATTACCTTTTTATTAGATAGGATTATTTTTCCTCTCACTAAATCTTGCTTATCTCTCGCTTATAATCCTAGGAGTCCCATGCTTTTTTTCTTCTTTAATATATTTTATTGATTTCTTTTTTACAGAGAAGAAGGGAGAGGAATAGAGAGTTAGAAACATCAATGAGAGAGAAGCATCGATCAGCTGCCTCCTGCACACCTCCCACTGGGGATGTGCTCACAACCAAGGTACATGCCCTTGACTGGAATCAAACCTGGGACCCTTCAGTCCCCAGGCCAATGCTCTATCCAGTGAGCCAAACTGGCTAGGGCTGGAGTCCCATGCTTTTTATTGATTCCCTAAGTATACATAGATTGCATGCTCTTTCAGTGTGCTCACATAGCATCCCTGTGCTTCTCTGGGCTTTGTATTTTTTGAAGTTATCCATTTATTTTTATTTCTCTAATAATCTTTTTATTAGTCTGTATGTTCTTGTTACTACTTATTTATTTAAAATTAAAAATCACTACTTTGACATTTTCTACCACAAGCTCATTGGCACCAGTAGGTGTATCACTATCTTTATAATAAGGCAATATGGTCAAATCTATTAGTATAGAGTGATTCATTTGTGATAAGGAACTAAAAATTCAATATGTGGATAAGAATTAGTATGTGAATGTTTGGTAACAACATATGAGAAGTTTGATCTTAGGACTTATGTGATCATTTTGGGATCATGAACATAACTTCTGATGTTCAAATATGTCAATTGTGTTTTGTTCAAATTTGACACCAATAAAGCTATCATGATTTTTAGTAATATCTGACAGATAAATATAGTCAATAAGGACAACTTCTGTTTTTCTGTTTCTATATTGTATAATATTAACCAGTAAGCACATTTAATAAATTGAGTGACAGATAACATTTTACAGTGCCGAAAGTAGACATGGTTGATAGCATTTAATTTTCTAAGGCTAGAGTTTTGTTCTAAGGCCTTGTTAAACTATCATAAGGAAACAATTATAAATAAAATGTCAGAACTTTAAAATATTCTGTAAGGGAGTTAACCAATAATTCTCTCATCTTTACTCCTCCTCTTTGACAACCATTTATTGGGTCACCACACATGGATAAGCTCAATTTTCAGCAGAGGTCTTAGGCTTGGTCTGTGTTGCACCCATAAATCATGGGTGACTCTTTATGGGCTTGCCCTTTATCAAGAAATTTCAAGATGGATAGCAGTAAACTCAAGCATTTAAAACAAAACTGGAAAAGCAGAGTATGCATTTAGAATACTCCTCCTGTCTTCTTTTCCATGTTAAAAATTATTTTTAAATAGCCTTTAACCACATTAAGCCAATACAAAAAGAATACATCTGACACACAAATAAAACACAAGTGAAAATAGGAAAAAATCCATTTGTGGCTGTTGCCATTACAGATTAGAAAATGAAAAAAAATCACCATTTTTAAATAATTTTAAGAATTTTCTATCAGATAAGAAAAAGCTAAAGGAAATAATCACCAACAAACCTGTATTACAAGGAATTTTATTAAAGAAATTTCTTTAAAAATAAAAATATGAATAATAAAATAGCAATAACTAAATACCTACCACTAATTACTTTAAATGTAAGTGGATTAAATGCTTCAAAACATATGATGGCTCAATGGATAAGAAAACAATACTGACACATATGCTGCCTACAAGAGACCCACTTCAAATAAAAAACATGCATAGCCCTGGCCAGTTGGAGTGCTGTTGTGTGCACTGGAAGGTCACAGGTCTGATTCCTGGTCAGGGCACATACCTAGGTTGTGGGGTTGATTGATATTCTCTCTCTCTCTCTCTCACTCTCTCTCTCTCTCTCTCTCTCTCTCTCCCTTCTCTCTCCCTCTCTCTCTCTCTCTCTCCCCCTTTCTTTCTCTGTCTCTCTCTTCCTCCTTCTCTGGAATCAATAAAATAAATTTAAAATATTAAAACACACACAGACTAAACGTAAAGGGATGGAAAAATACGGGGTATCAAAAAACCCTGGGGTATCAATACTTATATAGAACAAAATAAACTTTAAAACAGAGTGTTTAAAAGAGACACAGAAGGACCCAGCAATTCCACTTCTGAGTATTTATCCAAAGAAATCCAAAACACTAATTCAAAAAGATATATGCATCCCCATGTTAGTTGCAGCATTATTGCAACATTATTTACAATAGCCAAGATATGGAAGCAACCTACATGTCCAGCAATAGACACATGGATAAAGAAGAGACAGTATATAATGGAATATTACTAAACTATGAAAAGGAATGAAATCTTGCCAAGATGAATGTAGAAGGTATTGTACTGAGTTAAGTAAGTCAAACAGAGAAATAATGTAATAACTATTTATGGTGTCAGCTGTGTACTAGATTTCTCAGGGTGATCACTTCATATGTTATATAAAGTTATAATCATAATGTTATACACCTAAAACTAATGTAATATTGTATGTCAACTATCATTTAAAAATTTTTAAATATTTAAAAAATAAATAGAAAATGAATTGTCTTGTATAATAGTCAATAATAAACTTCACATATTTAAAGCAATATGATGTTTTAACATATGTAGATAGACACCCACAAAGCAATCACTATTATCATGCCAAATGTTCCTTCTTTCCCTTTGAAATTTCTCATTTTCACTATCTACTATTTCCTGCCTTTCCGGCATCCAATGATTTGGTTTTTGTCATCATAGATTAGTCTTAGAATTTTATATACACAGAATCATATATGCTCTTTGACATGGGAGATAACAAATTTTGTATTCTGTATGAAAAGTTTCAGCTCTATGACATAGTAATATATGCAAACCATTTACATAAGGCATTTTTCTGGGAGACTAAAAGAACAGGACTCTCTCTTGTGGCCATCCAGGGGTGAATGTGCTAATGGTATTATCAGTGTTGCTGGTATTATATGACTGGACTTGCATGGCTGCCCTTCACATGGCCCTATAGGTACTTGAAATGTACTCTTTGCTCATATTACTGTGATACATAGCTTTCTTATCTTCCTCACACATGAAAAAGACTTCACTTAGCCAAATACAGCGAATTTTGAAAAATGAGCTTATACTTTGGTCAAGTCTGTCAGAGAGTAATAAGACAATTGAATCACTAAGCATTACAAACATGCATCATAACATCACACTTATCTATCAAACAAACATGCCAGAGTCTGTTGACAGGTGGAGGTTAAATCCTTGCAACACATAGCAATACAGGTTCCGTGTTTGGTATCTGAACTTCTTAAAAACTTTCTGGAATATCACCAAGACTGTCTCATCAGAATTCATTTCCCCTGCCAAAGTATTCCATAAGTGTGGAAGAGATAAAACGGCAACACAGAAACATATGGGCAGAAGATAAAAGGAGATCAGTGAACAGGAAAATATGTTTCTTAAAATCTGTGCTGCAGTAATTTTTCTTCTCAGTTTTGTTGTTTGTTTTGCCATTTAATGCCCATACCCAACATTAAGAATGTTTCTACCCAACAGCAAAATAATAAATTGATTCAGGCCAAAAATAGTCAATTCAGTTAATAAAATAACAACATAGACAAATGGAAATCTTGTTTTATTATTTTATAATACATTGGTTGATTTGTTTGAGTGTAGTGTAGGCACAGCCCGAATGACTAGTAACAACAATGCTGCTGTTGTTTTTTTCATTTAGAATTTGCTTTAGCTGCAATCACGAGTATTTTACTATTTGTGTTCCATTGTGTTTTACGCAATGTTCACTATCATAAGTTTATTGCTTTCTTCAAAGTATTACATCTGAGAAGTGAGTAAATTTCTACAAAGAGATAAAAATGCTATTTGAGATATAGTTTGTAATTCTAACTAGGTAGGCTCCTATGAGTTAGTTGCTATGGTAAATAGATATTATCTCAGCATAACTTATCCTAGATACATTTATGTTCTGTGGTATATACCTGTATGATGTTAATGTTAACTGTGCTTCCACATTTAATTTTACCCAAGAATATATTTTCAATTTTGTTTGTCTAAGCTCTTTTATGATATTACAAATGGTAGGACAAATCCTTCAACATACTGATTGGCACTTGGTGTAGTATTTATTTGTCTTAAGTACAGAGATTCCAGAACAAACCTACTGAAACTATTTGTCAGACAGTGGCAATACATTCTGAAATATTTCAAACATCTAAATATCATAAACATCTAAATATCATAAAATGAAGAAATGAACTAAAATAGAACCAAATTAAGTAAATAGGAACTTTAAAAGAAATGTACACATTGAAAATGTTGCTGGTCATAAAATATACAGATACAAGTTGAAAAAATGCATAATTGTTCAAAAAACAAACATTCTGACTAATATCATTTTGATTCTACAACTAAACACATAATTTGCATATTAGTGGTGCTAATCAAATCTTGAAAAGAAAGTTGTAAAGAACATAATCGACATTTCCTATGCGAATGGAGCTGGCTAGGCATGACATTAAAATGAATTGTCCTTGAGGGCAATTTTAACTTTTAGAACCTTAGCTATAGTGTGAGTGATTAGAGAGATTAAAAGAAAAAAAATTAGATAGAATTTAGAGATGAACACACTAGTAGCAAAAGTAATTTCATTTCTTAGTATTTGGGTTTTAATTTACAAACCTCAGGTTCAACTAGCAACTTGAAAATGTAGAGTAACCTGCCTAAATAAGCATCTGTTGAACAATTGAATGGATGAAGAATGAATATGCTAAAAGCTAAGTATGCACTAAACCAACTGAATAAAACAATGTCTAGTGGGGTTTTTTAGAGTTAGAACTTGAAATACAATTGTTAATAACAGTTACTAATCAATCACTAAATACCAAGATTATTGTTCCATTATTCTTGGAGATACTTTGAAAAGAACATATTAAAACAGAAAATGTGCCTCCTCAAAAAATAAAATAAAATAAAAAGATAGAAATGCATGAGATGATATCAGAAAGGCATAAAAGCTAAACAAAACACTAAGCCAAGATCATTTCTTATAGAATAGGTTGATATATTTGAGGTGGTGATATTTAAACTGAAATCAGAATGATTAGGAGAAAGAGCCTGCCAATAATTGGGAGAATATCATAATAGGCAAAGAAAAGTTGGTGAAAAAGCCATAAAGTTACAATGTGTTTGATATGTGTCATTACCATGCTGAGCAGAAAGTAGGTAAATGTATCTAGAAGTCAGGGGGATAATTTATTAGAGGGTAGAGAGGATGGCCAGATTCAGATATTTGGGGACTTTTTAAGAAAGGAGATTGGTGGGGTGATGTTCATCAAGCAACTGGAGGAATTTAAGAAAAGGAATTATATAAAACTAGAGGCCCGGTGCACAAAATTCATGAACGGGGGTGGAGAGGTCCCTCAGCCCAAAGGGATGTCTGACTGCCGACTTAGGTCCACTCCCCAGGGGAATGGCCTAAACTGGCAGTCAGACATCCCTCTGGCAGCCCGGGAGCCCTCAGGGGATGTCTGACTGCTGACTTAGGCCCACTCCCTGGGGGAATGGCCTAAACATCCGTAGCACTGACGTGGTGGCAGGATAGGCTCCCACCACTGCCGCTGCATGGGCCAGCCATAAGCCAGCTTCTGGCTGAGCAGTGCTCCCCCTATGGAAGTGCACTGACCACCAGGGGACAGCTCCTGCATTGAGCGTCTGCTTCCTGGTGGTCAGTGCGCATCATAGTGACTGGTCATTCCTGGTCGTTCCACTGTTAGGGTCAATTTGCATATTACTCTTTTATTATATGGGATTATATTAACTAGTGCCCCGGTGCATGGATTCATGCACATTGAAAAGAAATTAATTAGAAAGTGGCTGGCAGGTGGGAATGGACAAGAGGGGGGACTGGCCGGCAGGTGGGACCGGACACACCCTGGAGCCAACCTCCTGCATTTCCTCCCTGGCCAGCCCCACCTGGGGTGGCACTGTGGCTCAAAGGGCATCTGTGGAGTGAGCAGGGTCCCTCTGGCAGGTAGGGGTCCCTCTACCTGACCTGCAGGGATCAGGCCAAAACCAGCTCTCTGACATCCCCCGAGGGGTCCCAGATTGTGAGAGGGTGGTTCTCGGGTGACACACTCCAGAATCAGGCTCCCTCCTCTCTGGTTCTAGGGTGCATCACCAGTGAACCACGGCTGCCAAGTCACCACAGCTCGGCAGCTCCTGTGTTGAGCGCCTGTCCCCTGGTGGTCAGTGTGCTTCATAGCTACCGGTTGGACAGTCAGATGGTAAGATAGTCCCTTAGCCTTTTATATAGATAGATGATAGATAGATAGATAGATAGATAGATAGATAGATAATAGATAGATAGATAGATAGATAGATAGATAGATAGATAGATAGATAGATAGATTATATCAGTGAGTATGGAGCTCTTTAAGAATTCAATGTTGGAACCCTGGCCGGTGTGGCTCAATTAGTTGGAGCATCATCCCGTGCACCAAAAGGTGGTGGGTTCAATTCCTGATCAGGGCATATAACCCAGTTTCTGGTTCAATTCCAGGGCACATGCAGGAGGCAACCGATCTATGTTTCTCCCTCACATAGATGTTTTTCCCTCTCTCTCCCTTCCTCTCTCTAAAGAAGTCAATATATTTTTTTTTAATGCCAAGGTTGGAAAAACAGACAGTCGAATCATCAGTGCATAGGTGTTTAACCATGAGTCCCAGGATTTAACCTGAAAAGCAGGATAAATGAAAAAATCACTGAGAGTTCCTTTTTCTCCACATCCACCCCAGCACTTGTCCTTTGTTGATTTGTTGATGATAGACATTCTGACAGGTGTGAGATGGTATCTCATTGTTGTTTGGATTTGCATATCTCGAATGATTAGTGACTTTGAGCATGTTTTCATATGTCTCTCGGCCTTCTGTAGGTCCTCTTTTGAAAAGTACTTATTTAGGTCCTTTGCCCTTTTTTTGATTGGCTTGTTTATCTTCCTTTTGTGAAGTTGTATGAGTTTTTTGTAAAATTTGGAGATTAAACCCTTATCTGAAATAGCATTGGCAAATATGTTCTCCCACATAGTGGCCTTTCTGGTTGTTTTGTTGATGGTTTCTTTTGTTGTGCAGAAGTTTTTTATTTTTATGTAGTCCTATTTGTTTATTTTATCCTTAGTCTCCATTGCCCTAGGAGCTATGTCAGTAAAGACTTTACTAGGACATATGTCGGCTATTTTGCTGCCTATGGAATCTTGCTGGTGGGAATGCAGACTGGTGCAGCCACTGTGGAAGACAGTATGGAGTTTCCTCAAAAAACTAAAAATGGAACTCCCATTTGAACCACTAATCCCACTCCTAAGACTGTATCCCAAGAAAACAGAAACACCAATCAGAAAGGATATATGCACCCCTGTATTCATAGCCACACAATTTACAATAGCTAACATTTGGAAACAACCTACGTGCCCATCAGCAGTTGAGTGGATTAAAAAACTGTGGTACATCTACACAATGAGATACTATGCTGCTATAAAAAAGAAGGAACTTTTACCATTTGCAACAGCATGGATGGAACTGGAGAACATTATGCTAAATGAAATAAGCCAATTGGAGAAAGATAAATATCACATGATCTCACTTACATGTGGGATATAATGATCAACATAATTTGATGAACAAGAATAGATCCAGAGACAAATGGCAGGGGAGGTGGGGAGTTAAAGAGCAACCAATGGACTTGTATGCATGCATATTAGCATAAACAATGGACACAGACACTGGGGCGGTGGGGGCTTGCCCGGAATGGGAATGGCTGGAGTGGGGCGAGTATCAATCAGGAAAAAGAAGACATATGTAAAACTTTAGACAATAAAATGAAAAGTCACTGAGAAAAAAAGTCTTTAGAGAAAGCTGAGAAATTGATTATAATCACAAAGTAGAGAAAACATTTGATAACATTGGTTATTTATTTATTTCCCACTCAGTAATTTTTAAATAAGAACTAAAAATATAGTTCTTATTTAAAAATATAGTTCTTATTTAAAAATTAAAAATTTAAATATGTAATGGTGTTCTTTAACTTACTTAGTGATTGTTTATGTGAAAATTTGAGCCAGTAATCTTGCCATATATGTGATTTTACAAAAATTCACAGTCTCATTGGCTTTTAATTGGGCAGTGGGGTTTTGCACATTTTGAAGCAGTATATTAAGAATTCCAAGTTTTTATTTAGATTATTTTATATTTTAAATCTTTTTCTGGAAAAATTATTTCTGAATCAAAAAGCATTTGCAGAAATTTGAAAGTCCATTCATTGCTGATTGATTCATTTATTTTGTTATAAGACAAAATAAGTAAACTAAATGTCAGTAATATATTCTAATTTAATTTTATAGTTTTTATTGATTGAGAAAATTGTTGTTTGAGATGATATAGAGGAAGATAAGATAGCATATCTAATTGTTTAGGTGAATTGTCTAGAGAATTATCTAATTTAGACATACCAAATAGATTTGGTCTAGTAAGTGTATTTTAAAATTTAGGTTGATGTGTTGTTATTTTTTAAGTCACATATATGTTCAAATTGTCTGAGTAGGAGAAAATTAAATAAAATATTAATAATTTTATCTAACCTATTAATTATTAATCTATTTTTATTGATTTCAGAGAGGAAGGGAGAGGGGGAGAGAGATAGAAACATCAATGATGACAGGGAATCATTGATTGGCTGCCACCTGCACATCCCCCATTGGGGATGAAGCCTGCAACCCAGGCATGTGCCCCTTACCAGAATTGAAGCTGGAACCCTTCATAACACAAGCTGATGCTCTATCCACTGGGCCAAACCGCTAGGGTTGACCTATTAATTTTTAATTAAAATATATTTGGGATTTATTGAGTATTCTCCATTGATACTATTTTTAAATCATTTGTGAGTGGAAGTACAAGATATGTCTTTATTTTTCTACATTAATGGGATTGCCACATCACCCAAATATTCCACGTATATTTTTCCTATGCTCAGTGGGTTAGTATAATTTGGAAATTATCTTGATATTAAAAACATATTTTCATTTTATATAACAGAGTGGTCAAAATTGGAAATAAAATTCATCATTTGAACAATACCTGAGTCTGTACTACATGTCAGTTTGGTCATATTGGGTCCTATTGGTGAATGCATTGGGTATTGTGCAATTAGAAATAAAATAGATAAAATATGAGAAGGCTTATTAAGCATTCAGTATTTTAATACATATTCTATATAAACAAGCCTAAATCTTTTTGACATTTTAAAGTCTGCCATGGAACGTAAAAGTTATAAGAGAACTTTCAAGTCATCTAAACTTACTTTTCAAAGCTTAAAGATATCTGTATCATCATTGCTGCAGGTATGCACATAGTTGTCCAGAGTTTAGTATTATTAGCAAGTGGCAAAAACTTTCTTGGTAGATTAGCTCATCCTGTTGCTCAGGTTATGGCAACTGCACCCTTACCTTGTTAATGTGACTGTACAAAGTTTTGGGGTATTTTTAACTTTCCTTGGTTTATTTTCACACCTATTAGAGTTTTCTCCTTCTGATCTCAGAATGTCAATTTTAGATTGACAACTCTACCAAAATAGGAACTGTATCAGTTTAGTTTAATTATAAATTTAAAAATAGAAAGAAGTACACAAATATTGTAAAATATATTTTTGCAGGTTTAATTTTTTTGTATAATTTTTTTTTTTACTTTCCATGTTTGTGAAAGGTGATTGCCATATTATGTTTATATTCTACATATTTGTATTTTTATATTTGTATCCAGACAATGGTCTGGAAAATGACTAAATATCTAACTCTGAGAACTTGCAAACTTATTATTTAAATCATCTTTAAATTTTTTTAAAAAACTAGACTTGTTTCAACTTTTAAAATTCATTTTTTTAAAACCACTCTTGTATTACATTCTGTCACTTATACCTTGCAAATGTTGGAGTTATGCTGAGTTTCTCTTTTTTAATGAGGAAGCTGTACTTCCTAATATATTGGCTATATCAGTAAAGAATAGATGAATTTGCATGTTAAACAGATTACTTTTTATTCTTAATTTAAAACTTTTTTGGGAATTAGACCAGATTTTTAAGCTTCCAAGGACTTATATAGTCATTATGTCGATAGCCATGAAACATGGAGCTCTTGCAACATTACATAAATGGGTTTATTCACTTGTTTAGCATTCAGAGAATATGGGGTTATTGTGTGTGTTTCTTCTTGCTGACCACTGTAACCGATGTGATAAAAATAGCAGACCTGAACGTCAGCCTATGTACACAGAGGGAAATTCCTCATAGTGTTACAGTGAATGAGGTTGGAGTCTGGCATATTTATTGTCATGGTAATATGAAGAAATGTTCACATTCCTGCCCACATTACATTGCCAAAATGTGAGAGACAGAGCATTTTAATGTATATCCATCTGTCAAGTGGCTTAGAGAAGAAACAAACATGTATGACCCAGATATTACAATAGTTTTTCTACCATTGATACTTGACACATCATTGGTGGAGGGCAGGAAGGAAATTAATGAAATAATATAGAACAGTTGACCCTTGAACAACATAGGTTTGAACTGCATGTGTTGATTTATACAGGATATTTTTCAATAAATAACTGTACTTCTTTTTATCCACAGTGTAGAGTCCGCAGGTGCAGAGGATCAACTGCAGACAGTGATTCACACCATATTATACGCAGGACTTGAGCATCCATGGATTTCGATATCTGGCAGGGTCCTGGAACCAATACACGGTAGGTATGAAGGATAGCTAAGTTTTGAAGAAGTCTACAGTTATATATGGAGATTCAACTGAGCAGGAGTAGGCACTCTCAACGCCTACATTGTTCAAGGGTCAACTGTATTTTAAGTTGAGACCATCATAATATATTATCTATACCATGTCTTCAGTATTAAAATTAATGATATGCATAATTTAGAAATGCCGAGATGCATCTGTTACTCCAAAGAATACACTGTATTTCGGTGATCTCACCTATGATTTTCCTGAGACAAATCCAAGAAATTTTTAAAAGTTAGTAACATCTTAATATGTTTCCTTTAGAGTATACATTTTTATGTAGATAAAATTCATGAGCTTATTTGATGTAGGAACTTTTAAAAAATGTTTTTAATTGCCTGTTTCATAGTTTTTTTCTTACTATCTTATTGACCAAATTATTTGCATTTATTAGTGTGATATTCTTAAAATCTATTTAATTAATTACTAAGTATGCTTGGGAAACATTGAAAAAATATTATTCCAGACTGGCTGTTGTAGCTCAGTGAATGAGTGTTGACCTATGAACCAGGTGAACCAAGAGGTCACAGTTTGATACCCAGTCAGGGCACATGCCCCAGGTTGTGGCCTCTATCCACAGTAAAGGGCATGCAGGAGGCAGCCAATCAATGATTCTCTCTCATTATTAATGTTTCTATCTCTCTCTCTCCCTTCCTTTCTCTGAAATCAATAATATATATTTTAAAGAAAGGAAAAAATATTGTTTCATATATTCTTCCAACAGCCAAATAAAATGTGATAGATACAGACAGTTTGTCACAATAATGAAGCAGGGTTTAAAGCAATCAGAACAATGAAGTACTACTCTGCTGTAAAATAAAAAAAAAAAAGGAAATCTTAGCTTTTGCAACAGCCTGAATGAAATAAGCCAGAGAAAGACAAATGCCATATGATCTCACGTATATGTAGAATCTCATGAACAAAATAATACAGACAACAGTGTGACATTAGCCAGAGGGAAAGGGGGGGTTGGGGAGTATATGGAGGTGGACAGAAGGGGTGGGGAATGGGAACAAATATAGACTTTAGGGGGGGCCTTGGGTACATGATATAGTATGCAAATGATGTTTTATTGAGTTGTACACTTAAAACTGGTATGCTTTTGTGAACCAATGTCACCCAATAAATTAAATTTTAAAAATAAAATAAAACATTTCAGAATGAAATATATATATATATATACTTTTTTAAAAAGTCAATTGTAAATGTAATCAATTCTGTTATCACCATATTGAGATCGTATGCATCCTTAGGGAGGGATGCTGCAGACATTGCCCTGTACTTATGTTACCCACATGGCATCTTTGCTTTGTCAAAAGCCTTTTAAAATTTATCAGCTATGGCCCAGAATCTAATATTCTCCCAACCTTATCGATGTCTTTAATAACTACATATTTTCTGGCAGTTGTATTTTGCAACAGTGTCTTCATATTCTTATGTCAAGTATATCCTATCTATATAAATTGTGTCCTTTGACTTCTATGAGATAAAGATCATTGTTCTCCAATAGAATGCCTATCAAATATTTCATGTTTGACTCTCTGAAATACATGTAAAATTGATGATTTTGAGTACTTGCCTACACCTTTCTAACACTAGGGCTTTGCATAAAGTCAATTCTCAGGATGAGATTGATTAAACAGAGAGACCATGCAGTTAAGAATAAAGAACATTTCTGGAAATTGGTACTTACCTGCCAATCTCAGTAATACTATTCTAACAGATGTTGGAAGGAGATCTTGTTATCCCTGTAATGTCCATATGAGGGCAGTGAATGGGAGATTCACTGCATTTCCATGGGCTTACAGCAAGGAAACAATGGAACTGTGATTCACTCCAGTCCATGCCATTTGGCAAAAGCATTCTCTTTTCCCTAGTTATGATGCATTGGGTTTCACTTTCGGCGTGTGGAAGCTAGGGGGGATTCTGAAATTTGACTGGCTCCTTTAGCTTAAATTCCTATAATCATTCACCTTCTGCTTAAATGGTTATTAAGTTATAAGAAAGGGTTTTTGGTTTTTTCCCCTTAGGGGAAACAAAAAGGATATCAGAACTGACTATAACATTAAGGGAATGATTTTAAGCAAAAGAAGATTTAAGGTAGACTCTTTGCCAATGTTCTTTAGTCAAAATACTAGAACCACACCTGTAGGTGAATAAGTTGAGTATATTATTGTTGCACCAAACAATTAAATTTTATGGAGATGGAAAGACAATATATATCTTTATATCATTATATAATATAACAATATCTTTATATATATGACAGAAAATTACACAAGGAAACATTACCTCAGTTTAGTGCTTTGAAATCAATCAATGTATTAAAGAATTGAAGACATTTATTACAGCCTATATTTTACATATTGATCTTAGTCCTGGTTACGTTTGTTTATCTATCTATTATCTATCTATCTATCTATCATCTATCTATCTTGCATCATCTATTTGTCTATCATTTACCTCAACAATTTTCAACCTTTCTCATATTATAGCACACATAATCTAACCACTAAAATTCTGCAGCACATCAAAAAATACTATATATTTGCCAATCTGACAAAACATATAGGTATTGTTTTGATTCATTCACACCAGACAGCTATTGTTAGGTTGGTTGTTGTCATTTTTTCATTTGACAACTTAAGGGAAAAGAGGTCAGTGCCCCTGACTAAGTAGTCAGGGATTGCATCTTTTAAAAATTCTTTTGGCATACCAGTGTGATATGGCATACAAATTTTGTACATAATTGGTGATTAAAATAATCAGATAAATCACATTTGTGCATCTTTATAACTCTCTATGTCATAAATACCTTACGACCTTTGGCATGTCCCCTTGTGTCCTCTGATTTCTAAAACAGGAAAATCACTGCACTATAGCCCTGCTTTCTCATTAGTAATTGTTTCTGAGATTATGAAACAGAAATAAAGTAGAAGACATTGATTTAAAAATGCTAATTGGTTTAGAGAATCTATTAAAAATCTCAACTAGCAAAAAACTAAACATCCCAACAAAGAAAAAACACACAAAAACCTACAGTAGCTGTGGAGTAGTAGGTATTTGACAGTGATTAATTTGAAGATTCCCAATTTATCTATGCAGGTATGGGTAATTAAAGACAAACTAGGGACAAATATCTTTATCTTCTCATCCTAAAACATCGTAAGGCAGGTCTCATTATTTCTATTGTCCATTCCTCCAGGTCCTCAACACTTATTCTTACTACTGTAATCTTTTTAGGGTTAAACAAATCATACTTCTAGGCTGATAGATAACTTATTTTTTGTGATATGTAAGGGGCATATTTTAAAATATCAGCTAGTCTTACAAATAAAAAGCTCATTTTCAATGATTCAAAAAAAAAAAAACAAAACAGCAGTGACAACTAATGATTTTGAAATCCTGACCTAAATGATCAAAGAACTATGAGTGTAGAGGAAAACTTCTATAAGGGAGAATATTATCTATAAAAGGCAGACCTTGGGAATTTCTTCTATATATAGTACAGATAGGACCATATTGAAACAAACAGCAGGCATCTACTCCCAACTCCCTGAGCAGATGCTGCTTTAGCCAGCGGATATCAACAGAGCACAATCTGGCTAACATGCTCCATGACTAGCATTTTCTTTTTGGAAGGCTGTGCTTGGATGCTGATCCTAAAGACACGTGAAAGAAAGACAAAGGCCACTTTCCTTAGAGCAGCACCTCAACAAGAAATTAAGTAGAAAAATTCCACTCCTGAGATGGTGCAGTCCGCGTTCTAAGCCTCACTGGTGCCTGGATCCTGGGCCGGGAAATGGCTATGACAGTAACTAATCAACCAGCTATACATTCAGGTCTAGGACAAAAGGCCACAAAAAACAAGGGATGAAGGTCACCGATACACTGAGCAAGTCTGGTCTAATGTATCCACAGTGAATTCTGAGTTATATAAACAAGTACAAAGAACAGTTCTTTTTATTACCCCTAGAACACTACCAAATTTTTGTTACATTACTTTCACATAATCAAGCACTTAATACATTTGAATAATCAGCCCTAAAAGTCACATATTTTGGCCAAAATGTAAAAATAAGGGATATTAATAATATAAAGATATGAAACATTGCAACCCACACATATAAAAAATTCACCTTAAAACATTTTTATAAATAATAATTTATTTAGGTAATTTAATTCAATGAAAGTATTACATATAACTATTGCAGACAGACAAACCTAAAAATAGAATAAATAATCAGCTCTAAAATGTCTACTTATCAAACATGAAAGAAATAAGTATTAACTCAAAGAGTTTACAAATATTATAAATATGACTAGATTAGAAAGGATTGAATTAATGAATAAATCAGGAATAGGGTGAACTATAAAGACTTAATAAATATATCTAGAAACATTTAAGTGAGCAATATAAAATATACATATACACAAATCTCTGTCAAGATTAATCAATAAATGGGGGGAGGAAGCAAAACATTGAGAAAGAGAAAGCTTCAAACTTCCAATAAAGAAGCAATCAAACTATTTTAAACATTTAATTTCTACTTTGGGTAATATGGAAGAGCAGTTACCCCTCCCCACAAACGTTCTTCTGCAAAGTAAATCTAGATTCTGGATAAATTATAGCAAATATACATTTCAACATTCTTCTAGACTTTCTAGAAAGTAATGAGCCGCCCCCACCCCTACCAAAATAAAAAAGAACATAAATCTGTAAATGAAGCAAGAAGTCCCAAAGGTTAAAACAACTTAAAAGGTGTATTTATTTATTAGACACATGCCTATATTTGAACTAAAATGGAATTCCATGCTTTGTGATCTTGGGAAGAAGTTGGGATCTAATCCTAGACTTCTTTATACTTGAAGTTAGAAGATGAAAAGTAACCAATAGCAGTTCAGGGAAAAGACAAAATCCTTGCTGGAAGAAGGCAAAATTAAGATCCTCTGGATTACCACTAAATAAAGCTCATAATTATGAAAAATGCCAGACACACAACAACACAAAATCGCTCTAAGTGACTATTCATAATTGGAATGTAAATGTTAAACCCTCATGGAGATGAGTTTGGCAACATTTATCAAAATTGTTTAAGCATGTACCTTTAACTCATTTCATATCTAGCTCTAGCCATCTATCTCAGATACACTGGCAAAAATACATAATGACATATGCACAGAATATGAATTGTGGCTTTACTTATAATAACCAATGAATAAAACTATTCACATTTTAGCAATATGGATGGGGAAAATAAAATATGGCTTATCTGTAAATGAAAATTTTAAATATATAAAAAGGATTGAGGAAGGCCTTTATATACTGCCATAGAATAATTTCTAGAATACTTTTTTAAGTTGAAAGAAAAAACAAAAAGTATAACCTTGTTCATGACATATAAAAGACCTTTTTTGTTTGAAAGAGAAGTATGTGTTGTGTTTATATGTTTATGTATTTGGTATGTGTGTATATATTTTGCTTTGCTTATATTTTCTTTAAAAATGATGGTAGAATAAGCAAAAAATTAATAAATGTATAGCAATATGAGGAGTAAGCAAACAGGTGAGACTTCTAAGAATTTAACTTTATTTTAGAATAGTTTAATGTTTTACATAATTAAAAATAAATCAAAATTAAAGTAAAGCAGTAAAATTGAAAGTGAGTAAAAAGAACCTTTCTCCCAATTTAATTCTCAATAATTTCTATAATAAAGTAACTTTGCTTCTATTTTTCATTTATCAGTGGCCAATGTCTTAATTTTTGGAGAAGAGAAAGTAGTTCAAATGCTCTGACTCAGTTAAATGTTCATTCCTTTACTTCACAATATATTTCTTGTTATTATTTCACTAGAGGCCCAGTACACAAAGTCCCTTAGCCCAGCCTGCCCCCTCTCCAATCTGGGAACCCTTGAGGGATGTCTGACTGCACGTTTAGGACTGATCCAGGTAGAATCGGGCCTAAACGGGCAGTCGGACATCCCTCTCACAATCCAGGACTGCTGGCTCCCAACTGCTCACCTGCCTGCCTTCCTGATTGCCCCTAACTGCCTCTGCCTGCCAGCCTGATCACCCCCTAACCACTCCCCTGCCAACATGATTGATGCCTAACTGCTCCCCTGCAGGCCTGGTCACCCCTAACTGCCCTCCCTTGCAGGCCTGGTCCCCCCCAACTGATCTCCCCTACAGCCTGGGCTCCCCCTAACTGCCCTTTTCTGCAGGCCCAGTTGCCCCCAACTTCCCTTCCCTGCCAGCCTGGTCACCCATAACTGCCCTCCCCTGCTGGCCTGATTGCCCCCAACTGCCCTTCCTTGCAGACCTGGTCCCTCCCAACTGCCCTCCCCTGCTGGCCATCTTGTGGTGGCCATCTTGTGTCCACATGGGGGCAGTTATCTTTGACCACATGGGGGCAGCCATCTTGTGTGTTGGAGTGATAGTCAATTTGCATATCATTCTTTTATTAGATAGGATTAGATAGGATAGAGGCCTAGTGCTTGGGTGGGGGCCAGCTGGTTTGCCCTGAAGGGTGTCCCAGATCAGGATGGGGGTTCCCTTGGGGCATGAGGCGGCCTGGGTGAGGGGCCTTTAGTGGTTTACAGGCTGGCCAGACCTCCCGGCGACCCAAGCGGAGGCCCTGGTATCTGGGATTTATTTATCTTCTACAATTGAAACTTTGTAGCCTGGAGCAGAGCCAAGCCTTGTGCTCACTCTGTGGCAGCAGCCATTTCTGTTGGGATTTATTTATCTTCTATCATTGCAACTTTGTAGCCTTAAGCAGAGGCCAAGGCAAGCCAGAGTGGGTGGAAAGCTTGGCTTCCTCCATTGCCAGGGAAACCCAAGCCTCCTGCTCTCTCCGTGGCCACAGCCATTTTGGTTGGGTTAATTTGCAAACTTGCTCCTGATTGGTTGGTGGGCGTGGCTTGTGAGTGTAGCAGAGGTACTGTCAATTTGCATATTACTATTTTATTAGATAGGATTATTTCCTTAAATTTAAATGTCTAAGCCATGGGAAGGGCACCAAGGACAATGTTAATTTCTAAAAAAAAAAAATTCACGAAGCAAGCAACACTGTATACAGGGTTTAAAGATTAATATTGTTAGGTAGGAAAATATCATGAATATGTATATTATTAGTATTAATATTCAGCCATTAGTGGAAGAATAAAATTATCTTTCTTTTTAGCATCAGAATATTTATTAATTATATTGATCTGAAAAGATTTTGCTGATAATATATAATACTTAAACATTATATTTAGAGATTTAAGCTTTCTTTTGATGCCTTTGAAATCATTAAACTGTGTCATTTTCTTCCTAGGTAATAATTTTCTATATTATAGCTGTCTTTGCTATAAAAATTTATCATTAATAATATATTTTTTAAATTACTAAAATAGATAGAGTGGAATTCTATCATCATCTCACTCACTGGAACTCGGTAACACAGTTGCCTAAGAGAATTTGGCCGATTGCTTAAACATAAGATTAAGTAAATGGAAAACAAAAGCAGTAGAAACAGTTTGATTCTTTCTATAAGGGCTCTCCAAATACCACGTCACTAGAGAGAACACTTTGTAAATGCTGCATAAGAAATTGTGTCTTGAAAATGCAAATTACTGAAAATTCTCCCTTGGAAGAAAAGGAGTAGGTGAGCTTGAACAAATGCATATGGGCAAAGCCAAGGCAAAGAAAACAAAAGAAAGAAATATCCTCCAGTGCCTACACTTGAGCAGAGAGACAGGTTGTACCCTGGCTCACAAAGACCTTGGGAATAGGAGGAGACTCAGGAGGAAGTCTGCAGGATGCAGTCGCTGCTGTGGCCTCTTGCAAGGTGCACAGAGTCTCTGCACCGATGTGATGTGTGTATTATCCTTGCACCTGAACTCAATGGGGATAATACCAGAGGCAAAAGAAGATGCTCTGCTACCCTGTAATCCAGAACAACATAAGGAGAACTGAGATTGTAACATGCAATTAAAATGTGTGTTTATTATTTACAAAAGTAAAAACCTTCATTTAGAATTTCTTTTTTTTAAGCCATGTGGAAGAAATTCCCCATGGATAGCATTAGATGTGGCTTTTGGTAATGTTTTAAGATCAACTATTCGAGTTGCATGCTGAATAAAAAGGGGAAGTTGAACAGAACTGAAAAAGGAAAAGGAATGAAATAACTGGTAAAATAAATTGGAATTATTTATTCCAATTATTATAAATAAATTGGTAAAATAAAAGGAATGAAATAACTGGTAGAATGAAATAACTGGTAAAATAAATTGGTCCTTCTCAGCACTGAGAAGATACAGGCAGCTCAAATCAACTGAGTCTCAAGGAAGATTGCATATTGATGTTGTTGCCTACACTTTGAATTCTCTCATTTTCTTGACAATTTGGTCTTTTGGTATCAAGTAGCACAGAACTATATTTCTCAAATGTTTTTAATACCTGGCCTTTTTGTGACTGATTAATTGTTAAAAGAAAGATGGCCTGCAGAAAAATAGAGGAATAATTAGATAGCAAAGAAATATTGAAACAGCCAGGTTAGAATTACATTAGTAAAAATAACTGTAATTATAATAACTAGCATTTATTTATCATTAACTTTCAGGCACTTTGCATATATAAGATATATCTTACCTAAAATAAAGATGTAAATTGACTGTACCTCCGCTACGCCCACAGCCAACCAGAGTGAGTATGCAAATTAACCCAACAAAGATGATGGTTAATTTGCATACAAACCTGGGTCCCAGGAACCTCCTTGCACCCAGGTCACTCCCAACCGGCCATCAGAGATGCAGGGGGACCCTTCCCATGCCTAAAGTCTCTGGTGGAAACTTTAGGCTTGGGAAGGGGCCGAGCCTGCGATCGGAGGTGCCAGGGGTCCCCCTTCCCAAGCCTAAAGCCTGGGGCAGAGGGAAGGGGGAAAAAATCAATGGAAACATAACCTCAGATGAGGATAAAAAGAAAAATAAAGAAAGAAATGTCATAGCCTATGAAAGACACATCTTGAAAATGCTTAAAGAAAGTTGTAATTTTTTCATGGTGAAGGGATTGGAGTCCATGTTGATGAAAATATCTTGGTGGTGGTGGTGACTGGCAGTGGCTGCCTCACTAGGGTGATGGGGCTGGAGCCTTCCCCTGATCATCCCAGTCACCTTCCACAAAGGGAGGCCAGACTGAGGCTTTGGTCCTCTCCCCATGGGGAGCAGGCCTAAGCCATCAGTAGGACATCCCCTGAGGGCTCCCAGTATGTGAGAGGGAGCAGGCTGGGCTGAGGGACCCCTCCCTAGTGCCCAAATTTCATGCACCAGGCCCCTAGTAGTTTACATAAATAAGGTGCTTTGCAGATATCAGACATTTCTTATAAATAAACAATGCATTTATTATCTCCATTCTATAGATGATAAATTTGAGGAGGGATTGTTCTAACTAATCTATAATAATAAAAGCATAATATGCTAATTAGACTGGACAGCCAAATGACCTTCCAGACATTCTTCTGGACATTTTTCCAGATGACCTTCTGGATGAAGCCAAAGCTGCAAGGGCTGAGGCAAACTGCTGCAGCTGTGAGGGCCAAGCCCTTTGCATGAATTTCATTCATCGGGCCTCTAGTCTCTATATACAATCGCAAACTATCAGAGAGAGAGCTTGAACCTAACCAGTCTGACTTCAGAGTTTAAGAGTTTAACTGGCCTATCATGTCACCTCTCTTCAAGCTCTGCATTGTCTCTTGCATAAAGTACTTTATTTATGCACACCAGCCATCACAGATCTCCTCAGCCTAAACGATTTGTACACTAACACAAAAATGACTTAAAAACACAATGAACACAGCAACGTCATTCCTATGTACATACTAAAGAGAAATGCAAACTTAAGTTCACCAAAAATATGCATGAGCATGTTCACAGCAGTACTGTTCCAACAAAAAGTAGAAAATTACTCAAATTCTCATCAACTATACAATGGACCAGAAAGTCATGGTGTATGTACACAATGGAATGTTATAGGATGCACTGGTGGGGTCCCTCAGCCTGGCCTGCACCCTCTCGTAATCTGGGACCCCCTCGGGCGATGTAGCAGTGCAGGAAGCAGTGCGGGAGCCCGAGCCAGGGCTGGGTGCTGCTCCTGCTCATCTCGGCCCTGCTGCACCTTCCACTGCCACTGCCGCTCAGTAGTACACTGACCACCAGGGGGTAACTCCTGCATTGAGCATCTGCCCCCTGGTGGTCAGTGTGCATCATGGCTACCAGTTGACTAGTCTTTCAGTTGTTCAGTCACTTAGGCTTTTATATATATAGATAGGCATGCGTGAACCATACCTCTACACAACAATATGAATGAATATCACCATCAAAATGCTGAGCAGAAATCAGACACCAAACACTACATCCTGTATGCCTCTATTATATATATATATATATATATATATATATATATATATATATATATATATATGTAAATTCAAGAACAGATGAAATCATCTACAGCGATAGAAATGAGGACAGCAGTTACCTTTAGAGCACGTGAAGCTGGAAAGGACTACATGGGTGCTTCTGGGGTTCTGCTAATATGCAACCTCTTGCTCTGGAGGCTGGTAACAAGGCATATTCAATTTTATACAATTAATCAACTTTTTCATTCTCATGTATACATGATGTATATCAAGAAAACATTATTTTAAAAGCCAGTGTGCTGGCAAAGAAAAAAGTGAGTCTCCATAACTTACCTCAGTTAATAGATATTTTGTTTGAAATTAACCCCCTCTCAGACCAGTAAACCATCCTTTTCCTTAACCCAGTCTCAATTTCATATGCAAAAAGATATCTAGATATTATTTAGACTTAAAAAATAAGAAGAAAATGAAAATTTGTGACAACATGGATGAACCTGGAGGACATTATGCTAAGTGAAATAAACCAGATACAGAAATACAAATACTACATTATCATTTATACATAGAACCTAAAAAAAATCTAATTCATTAGCAACAGAGGTAGAAAAATGGTTACCACGGGTGGGATAGCAGGAAGTGGGGGAGAAAGGGATAATCTCTTACTCTTTCAAAGAGGTATTTTTTTTAAATAATCTATCCTGCTACCCTCAAATTTTTACTTTTGTTTCCTCCTTACTTATTTTCCTCAGTTTAAAAATACATTTAAGTTTTCTCCCAAATGGAAGAAAGAAAAAAAAAAAAGCATCACTTCCAAATCACCTTTTAACAAAACATCTAGCATCTTTTTTTATAATTAGGTTAAAACAAATAATACTCTCCATCCTCTCTTCTTATTCTTTAACCCACTGAAATCAGGCTCCTGTTTCTGACTATTCATCAAAACATTTCGGACAAAGTTCATCAATGATTTCTTAATTAATTAACCTATTTTATGTATATGTATTTGGTGACCTTTGTCATTAATATCTCTTTCTTACTCTGAAACTTCTCCCTCAGCTTTTGAGTTAGCAGTCTCCCCTCATCATTCTCCTATTTCTCTAATGATTTCTCCTAAGTCACATCTGTGGACTCTCTTGTTCCAGACCCATCTTACATGTTGGTGAATCTAAGGATCCTGTCCATGGTTTATTTTAATCTCACTTTGTATAATCTTAGACAATGGAAACCACACTTATAAATTCAACTAGAGGCCTAGTGCACGAAATCCGTGTATGGTTAGGAGTCCCCTCAGCCCAGCCTGCACCCTCTCTAATCCAGGACATCCCCCTCACAATCCATGACTGTTTGATCCTAACTGCTCAACTGCCTGCCAGCCTGATTGCCCCTAACTGCCCCCCTGTTGGCCTAGTCATCCTATGCAGCCTGCTGCTCAATTGTTTGGTCATCCCTCACTAACCCCCCTGCCGGCCTGGTCACCCCACATAGCCTGCTTGTTCAGTCATTTGTTCATCCCTCACTAACACCCCTGCTGGCCTGGTTACCCCACACAGCCTGCTGTTCAGTCATCCATCTGGTTGTTTCTGTCGTGACGGCCCCTGGCTTTTTATATATTAGGATTACTATATGCTGATGGTACCCAAGTCAATGAGTTTAGGCCTGGAATGCAGGGCATCTGTGAAGAACTAGTCACTTATGTTGCCATCTGGATGTCCCCTATGGAGGTAAGAAAGCACATTTCTTGAGTTAGTCTGCTTCTCTTTACACCCTAACTCGGTTACTACCACAGGTTCATCATATTTCTAAGCTAAGAAAATAGGTGCTTGTCTTGAATTTATTCTCTTACTTATTCTACCCTCATATTTTATCCATTGGCAAGTCCTATAGATTCTAATCATGATGTGTGTAAGGATCTTCCCTCTGCATCTCCACTATTGCTATGTTGGTTGAAATTTGTATCATTTCTCACTGAGCCCATTGTTCAGACTTCCCAAATCACCTTTACCCTCCATACCACACAGCTGCTGGTAGATCTTATCTTCCTGATAATGCAGAACAGATCCCATGGCTGCCAGGATTGAATACCCACAATGGTCCTCATTGTCCATAGACCATCCCACAATAACTCCTGCTTTATATTTTGTCATGCCTTTCTCTTCATGTGCCAACAACTGGTGGTTAGCCTAGCTAATTACAGCTATTTAATGTACCATGTTGTTTTATACCTTTGTGTATTTCTCCACCGAACCAAGAATGCCCACACTTTACACTTGCTTAGTTATCTGGCATCTTTTGAACAGTTCAAAAACCTATTGGGTAAAATATGTAATTGCTCTGTATTTCCCTGATATTATTATAAGAATAACTCCAAAATTCTAAATTCTCAAACTAGCAAATATCAGCATCTAAGCACACCAGTTTGCATTTTACACAATCTGCTTCCTAGGCAACTAAATGCCTAAGAAGTCACATGTCACCTCAGCTATGGGGTTGGCCATCTTTGCTCATTTATATGCTAATTCAAATGGAAAGCAATATGATGTAACAATGATAGTTATTCCAGAAGACTGTGTGCCTAATGCCTTTTTAACACATAATTTAATATTATAATTCAGGGACCAGCAGTATAACTTAATGCCTTCTGTTGTTTTGCAAATCTGTTGATTATTTCCATAAGGAGATGGTGTCAAACATTCACTTCTCAGATGAAAGGTCAGCAAAATCTTAAAATCTGTTCTGGCTCATTGGACTTCTTAGTTAGACACACAAATGTTGGAGCAAGTTAAATGACTGTGTAAAACAACAAGATAAAAAAATGAGTGATAGGATCTACACTAATAAAAGAGAAACATGAAAATTAACCATCATTCCCCTACACCCCCAAGCCACACCCACCAGCCAATCAGGAGCAAACATGCAAATTAACCCAACAAAGATGTTGGCCAGCCACAGAGCTGGAGCAAGCAGGAGGCTTGGGTTGCCCCCAGGTGATGGAGAAAGCCAAGCTTCCTGCCTGCCCTGGCCAGGCCTAGCCTCTGCTCAAGGCTACAAAGTTTCAATTACAGAATATAAACAAATCCCAGATACTTGCTTTCAGTGGGCTCTGGCTTCCACTCAAGGAGGCACTGAAAAAAAAAAAAGAAATAAAAAAAAGGAGTGGCTGGGACCATGGGTCACCTGGGGGTGATCAAGCCAGGATGGTATAGCAGGGGCCATTGGGGGTGAGCAGACCAGCAGAGGGGTCAGTTGGGGATGAGCAGGCCATCAGTAGGGGTCAGTTGGAGGTGATCAGGACAGCAGGGGGGGGCAGTTTGGAGTGAGCAGGCCAGCAGGAGTGTAGTTGGGGGTGATCTGGCTGGCGGGGGGCATTTGGGGATGAGCAGGCCAGCAGCGGGGGGAGGGGGGCAGTTGGGGGCAAGCAGGCCTGCAGGCAGAGTGGTTAGGGGCAATCAGGCAGGCAGGTGAGCAGCTGGAGCCAGCAGTCCCAGATTGTGAGAGGGATGTCCAACTGCCGGTTTAGGCCCAATCTCTGTAAACCAGCAGTGGGACATCCTTCGAGGGGTCCCAGATTGGAGAGGGTGCAGGCTGGGCTGAGGAACCCCCCCCCATGCACGAATTTTGTGCACTGGGCCACTAGTATAATATAAAAGTCTGCCCTCTCAGAGAGTATAGTATTCCTAAGTGAAAGAGTCATTCTTTCATTATGAGGCTCACTAAAAGAGTGATTACTTTGGTTTTAAAAAATGGTTTAATAAAGATCCATAATCAAAACATCTAACTAGTGCCTGCCCAGTGTGGCTCAGTGGTTAAGTGTCCACCTATGAACTAGGAGATTATGGTTTGATTTCTGGTCAGGGCACATGCCAGGGTTGAGGGTCCAATCCCCAGTAGAGGGCATGTGGGAGGCAGATGATCAATGATTCTCTCATCATTGATGTTTCTCTCTCCCTCTCTCTCAGAAATCAATGGACTAATATTTTTATTAAATGACTTTACAAATATTACATTGATTTTAAAACCCAGAATATGCAGATAGTAAATTCTGCTATCTCCATTTTACTTAATAGGGCTACATATTAAAATTTTCAAGTTCCTACAATACCAGTTATTTATATGTGGCTAAAAGACAGATTCCTTTATATTTTAGTCAATTTGTGTCTGATATATTAGAGCTACATAAACAAATGTGCCTTTATATTTCAGCATTTTCTGACTTCCTTTTTGTCAAAACTTCTTAAGAGTACAGCATTCTAAATTTCAATTATTTCTTGTTCTCTAGTACACACTAAACATCAATATTACTAGAGAGATAATCTTGAAAATTGGATGGAACATAATCCATAAAGACCATCACACATCATAAAAATAGGACCACATAGCAATTCCATTCATGAGGCACCTAACTGATACTATCTTGTTCTATAGTTTTTAACTGTGACTGTCTATGTAACTTAAGAGTAAATGTATGAGGTCAAGGATTATGATTCATATCTTGGTACTCCCAAAACAACTAGCATAAACCCGTCACTACACATAGCAGAAATAGACTAAGTGTTTATTAATTTATTGCCTGAATTACAGAAATAATTAGAGTAATATGGATTTTTTTTAAAGAGCTGAGCTTTAGTAATAAAAGGAGGTGAAGAAAATGTTTAAATGGTTGAGGGATGGAAAGAAAAATTAGGAGGAAGAGCTACAATCTAGTGTACCAGGCATGCATTCAGATTACTTTGAGAAAACAAAACCTGGGCATATGGTTTAAGGAAGACCCAAGTCACAGGATACAAGGGAAATTCTTAAAAATATTGTATTTTTTTAAAATATATTTTTATTGATTTCAGAGAGGAAGGGAGAGGGAGAGAGATCATTGATCAGCTACCTCCTTCACATCTCTTATTGGGGATCTAGCCTGCAACTTGGGCATGTGCCCTTGACCCAAAGCAAACCTGGGACCCTTCAGTCTGCAGGCCGATGCTCTATCCATTAGGACAAGCCAGCTAGAGCTCTTAACAAATCTTTAAAATTTTTATGGTGATCTTAAGTAGTGCAAAAGACAAATAAGCAGGAATTCATGACTCTTTAAATATAGAGTGAAAGTTAAAGGATGCAAGAACTGCATCCAGATTTTAATCCTAAAAGCTTTAGGCTCTGGACCCCTGAGTATTGGTCACCTGAGATTATCCTGACTCACCGTTTTGGGGTGTACTTTCTGTTTGGACATTGATGAGCACAGAATAACTCAGAGAACTAAAGGGACAGAGGCCTCCTCTATATTTGAAAATCCTGATCTATTAATCAGCTATGTAAGTATCAGTCAGAAAAAAACAGGATGTAAAACAATGTGCATATATTTCTATCCAGGATATGCTCTACTTTGGCAATGATAGAACCAGAAAGCAAGCCCAATTATACAGGCACATTTCAAGAAAATTTGTGTGTTCCTCTCTAGAAACATTCATCATTGTAAACTCAGGCATGAGGACAATAGAAAGTGATGTTTATTCTTAGCTGAGTCTTTATAATTCATGTTCAACAATGGGAGGAGCAATGAAAGTAAATAGTTTTGTAGAGAGAATTAAATAAACCATAGATTCTAAGCTTATACATAAACTTGGTTACTGAGCATAAGAAAGTGATGGCAATACACTAGAGCTCTCTGTAAGGGGGGAGTGTAATGAAGGGTTTATTAAAGTACTAGAGGCCCAGTGCACGGAATTTGTGCAGGGGGCGTGGGGTGTCCCTCAGCCCAGCCTGCACCCTCTCCAATCCAGGACCCCTTGAGGGATGTCCAACTGCCCGTTTAGGACTGATCCCAGTAGGATTGGGCCTAAACAGGCAGTAGGACATCCCTCTCACAATCCAGGACTGCAGGCTCCCAACTGCTCACCTGCATGCCTTCCTGATTGCCCCTGACCACTTCTGCCTGCCAGCCTGATCACTCCCTAACCACTCCCCTTGCCAACCTGATTGATGCCTAAAGGCCTGGGTCCCCCCCAACTACCCTTCCCTGCAGTCCCAGTCTCCCCAAACTTCCCTCCTCTGCCAGCCTGGTCATCCCTAACTCCATTCCCCTGCAGGCTTGATCGCCCCCAACTAACCTCCCCTGCTGGCCTGATCGCCCACAGCTGCCCTCCCTTGCAGGCCTGATCCCTCCCAACTGCCCTCCCTTGCTGGACATCTTGTGGTGGCCATCTTGTGTCCACATGGGGGCAGTCATCTTTGACCACATGGGGGCAGCCATCTTGTGTGTTGGAGTGATGGTCAATTTGCATATTACTCTTTTATTAGATAGGATTAGATAGGATAGAGGCCTGGTGCTTGGGTGGGGGCCGACTGGTTTGCCCTTAATGATGTCCTGAATCAGGATGGGGGTTCCCTTGGGGCATGGGGCAGACTGGGCGAGAGTCCTGTGGTGGTTTGCAGGCTGGCCACGCCCTCCAGCGACCCAAGCGGAGGCCCTGGTATCTGGGATTTATTTATCTTCTATAATTGAAACTTTGTAGCCTTGAGTGGAGGCCTGTGCCCGCCAGGATGTGTGGAAAGCTTGGCTTCCTCCATTACCAAGGAAACCAAAGCCTCCTGCTCTCTCCGAGACCACAGCCATCTTGGTTGGGCCAATTTGCATACTCGCTCCTGATTGGCTGGTGGGCGTGCCTTGCGGGTGTAGCAGAGTGATGGCTAATTTGCATATTGCTATTTTATTAGATAAGATGTGGGCTAGAAATGAGTAGGAGGCAGCAAGAAGAGAGGGTAGTTAATAAAGGTATCAATGATAGTGTGGCTGAAGTGACATGGAGAAAAGAGAAACCTGAGACACCAAGTCCTGAAAGGAGCATCCATGTGATGGTGCAGTTGCCAATAATATGGTGGTAGAAAGGCCAGTGGGGAACAGTGGAGGCAAGGGATGGGAAAATTAAAAGAAACAGCTGTCATGCCTGGCCAATGTGGCTCAGTGGATTGAGCATTGTTCCATGCACCAAGAAGTTGCTAGTTTGATCCTGGTTAGGGCATATGCCCAGGTTGCAGACTTGAACCCCAATAGGGGTCATGCAGGAGGCAGCCAATCAGTGTGTTCTCATCATCGATGTTTCTATCTTCTATCCCTCTTCCTTCCTTTCTCTCTAAAAAACCAATAAAAACATATTTTTAAAAATTAAAAGAAAATAAATGGCTGTCAAAATCCCTGAGCTTTGGAAAAGAAAAGGGAAGAAATTATTTGAAAGAAACAATAGAGAGCAAGGGAAATGTGTGTCCCAGACCTAACATATGTAGACTGCGAAAGAAAACAAAGAAACAGCCTTGTTTTGCAGATGGCTTCATCGGGCTGAGCAGATTTCATAAGGGGCGGGCAGGGAAGCTTCTGAGATAAGGTTTAGGATATAGAGGTCTTTGCTGTTTGTAATGACCATCAGCCATCCAAAGGAAAACCCAGGGGGAGCAGGGGGCAGAAAATGAGTCAGGAAAGATGCACAAAGTGATATGACACTGGGAGGAGGAGTCTTCACCCTAGGTCTTTGGCGCTAAGTGAAGTAATCAGGAATGTAAGGCATGAGGGATTAATCCTGACAGTCTCTTGGGGAAAGCTGAGTCACCAATTTAAGTTGAAAGTAAGGGGTCACAGACAATTTAGACAAAACTCTTGAGAATAAATGAGCTAACCTGAACATCAGAAACTCATTTTGCTGGCTTTTTTAGTGCTGTCCCAGACAGAATATTCAATAGACTGTCAACGTAAGAGATATCCAAACCTGTAGAGAATTTTTATAAGAGTTGATTTGAGCCAAACAAAGAATATGCCTGGAAGCAAGATCTCACAGATGGAGAAAAATGTTTTGGAAAATAACAGTCTGCGGTTTCTTTTATCCATTTGAGATTAAGGAGGGAACATGAAGAGTACATGAAGGTGGGAGAAAGCAAGGCAGGGATTGGATTACAAGGTATTTAAATTTATGGGCTCTCTTGAGGGCTGTCAAGCTTTACAAAGAGGTGTCTGAAAAGATTTTTCACAAATTAGGAGTGTGAAAGAGGCATTACAAAGGTGTGTTAACCTAGTTGCACAGAAACAGAGGACAGGACTTGCTTAAGGCAAAGATAAGCCTTTTAGTAAAGAAGTTATATGCCTGTCATGACCAGTACAGTAAGGAATGTATGATCACATCACCCTCTGAGGTTATTTTCCATCAAACCCCTTTTTTGTCCATAAGGCCTAGCAATAATGTCTAGGATGCTCCAGCAAAGTGTCATGTAGGTTCAGTTACTAGTACAATATTAGCAGAGCAATGTTCTAAATATTTGTTGAAGGAGTGACATTTGTATGCACTCTTCTCCTTCAGCCCTCTACTTGAAATTGGCCACCTCTAAACCATTTGAGGGAGGCATTTTGACCAGCTCTGCTTCTGATCCCCTCTGCCAACACTGCCCAGGAGCCACCCTGTTGACCTGGCTGCCACCATCACTGATTTGACTCTGCAGCCCTGTCCCTGAGTTCTATGTAGGAATGGAGAGAATGAATTTCTCTTTAAGTCTCCTTCTTAGGAGAGCCCTACTTCCCTTGGTTTCTCAAGGTCATTCTTCAACCTGTGCATTGTAACATTTTTCTATACACCACCTGATCATTGAGAGACATATGGACACTATATTCTTAGCCATTTCTCTCACTCTCTTCTCCCATCTCTCTTTCTTGCCTGCTCTCACTCTCAGCAACCTCTCTCTCTAGTAGCATCCTTACCTTAAATATCAAATCATGCAGATATATATATTTGGAAGTCATTTTCCCAACACATCTCTTTTCTGATTCAATAAGACTTATCAAGAGACTTATTTGATCAAGTTGCCTTAAAAATCTATTTGTCTAATCTTTCTCCTAATTTATTGTACATAATGTTAGCCTAAAGGAGCATATTTTTATACATTATTCCTTAGCCAATCACATTGCAAAAGTTTTATTATGATTTGGAATATATCAACTATGTTCCCCAAAGTTATCATATTTTGCAATTCTTATAATGATGCCTACTAATAGGGGTTGTTGCGAAGAAAGAATTAGTAAATGGGCCCAAAGAAAACAAATATGTTTCTTAATTAATAGCCAGGTCTAGATAGCTCTGATGTGGTGAAAAGTTTTAAGTCTTTAGTAATTTATTTCAATTATTAAGTAATTCATACAAGTAAGATATGTATGTAACAAGTCACATAAGTGAACATCATTTCTAAATTAAATAAAATAGTATCTGACAAAGACTAATCCTCAGGTATCAATAAAACATTTTTACTATATTACACATGTAAAATTTTATTTTAAAAATTGAAATACCTGATGTAGATAATCTGATATAAAATTTTTACACTTAAATTTTTTCCAGAAATATAATTATTATTAAATTCATATAAAACTTAATAATAAACAGAGGATATAGAAGAAAGTTAGCAGCATCATATTTATCTACTAATTCATGAGACTGTAATATAAAATCATATATATCTGGGAAGTCATTTAACTTGTCATGCCTAAGATTTCTTTTCCTATTTACTTTTAAAGTTAATACTATTGACATATTCACAAGGTTGTTGAAAGGCATGAATAACATAAAAGTGTAAAGCAGTTTAGAAATATAAAGTGCTACATAAATACTTGAAGATGGCTATCTTCTGTAAAGAAAGTCTGAATTTCTATTCATTTCATCAGTATGAAATGAAACTCTCATATTACTTGAGTGTTATGAGAAAGAAATAAAATCCAAATTCTTCATGCATAATGAAGAAATAGTTGACATAAAATGAATGGTGACATGAAATTTACATATTTCAGCTCTTACCTGACCTTTTCACATTCTCTAAAATCTTTGCCTACGATAAATGGCTACTTAGTCATTTAGAAAATCAAATTCAATTGGGCCAAATACTTTGTAATAAAACTGTCTCATAAACTAAATTCTCCTCTGAAGAAACTACTCATGAAAAGAAATATAAGTATCAGTTGAAATATTGTCCCTAGGAGAATAATTTAAACTTCTGTAGAGAATTATTTTATTGATTTTGAAAATGCTCAGTCATTGACCCAGTGTGTGACCCTATATAAGTTCTTTAACTCTGAGTCTCAGCTTCTACAATTATAAAAGCAAGGACAATAACACCTGTCTCACAAAGTAACTGTATTGTGTTAGATATGTGAGAATTTATTGAACGTATTTCCTGCATGTTTACATGTAAGGAAGAATGCTGAAACACTATGATTCTCACTTTTTGAAATGTTTTGACTTTGACTGTTTTAGGACAAGCAAAATGTCCAGCCACATACCTCCCTTGCTTGCTCCCTGTTTGCAGAGGTGAAAATTCAATAATAGCAACATTTAATAAAGAAACACAATATGAATTAGCCTTAATTTAGTGTAGTTTTAGAAAAAAATAGTTCATTTGTAGAAATGGATATATATAATACATATATTTTATAACCCAGAGATTATTATGGTATCATTGGTGGTATGAGGCAAACTGTGTATGTAGTATATTCAGATTTTAACTAGCTCATTGCTCTTGAGATTTATTCACATAAATTGGCATCTTCAAGCCCTGTCAACTCTGCTACCTTTAGCCATAAATAAAAGTGCCAGACATGGATTTTTATTAAGTGACCAAAGTAAATGTAACTTTTTGTTACATATATATCAGCATCCAATTTAACTAACATATATTTCTTAAGTGAGTCTTGTTTAGATTACTTAAATCAATGTGTTAAAAATAATATAGGAGTGTATAAAATAAAGATAATTATAATCCTGGGACTGCATAGGGAGAAAATTCTCTAGAGTTTAATGTGAATAGGTGTGCATATTTGTGTATGTGGATGACATATATAATAAAGGTAATAATAATAAATTGTAAAAGTGGAATTGTAGACCTGCCAGTGTTTCTCAGTGGTTGAGCATTGTCCTATGAACCAGGAAGTCACTGTTCAATTCCTGGTCAGGACTCATGTCAGGGTTGTGAGGTCGATCCCCAGTAGGGGGTGTGAAGCAGACAACCAATCAATGGTTTTCTCTCATCATTAATGTTTCTATCACTTTCTCCCTTTCCCTTTCTCTCTGAAATCAATAAAAAAATATTTTTAAATGGGATTATATTATAGACTGGAGGCCCAATGCACAAAATTCGTGCAAGGGGCTCTACCCTCGCATCCCCACCTGCCTCCCCTGGCCCTCGCAACCCCGGCTTCATCCAGAAAGTCATCCGGAAGGTCATCCAGAAGGTCTTCTGGACAGTTGTTCTGCTGTTTGGTCTAATTAGCATATTAGCTCTTTATTATATAGGATGGTGCACTCCAACTTGCTTTTTTCCCATTTAACATCCCATAACTAACTACAACCTATTTATTTATGTATGTATGTATCTATCTATCATCTATCTATCTATCTATCTATCTATCTATCTATCTATCATCTATCTATCTATCATCTATTTATATATTTACCTATCCATGTGACCATTTTCACATTTGCCCTTCCCACGCAAGCTTCTGCTATATGTGGTATAAAAAATAATAAAGCAGGGAATCTAGAAATGGAATTCTCAACGCGAGGACAAAAAAGTGGGCAACAGGAAAGTTTGTCAGCAGATAGCAGGGTCCTGCTGATAAAATAAAAGCAGATAGCAAGCTCAAGGTCAGGGAAATACTATAGCCCTTTGAAGACAGCATGGTAAAAATAAGAGTTCCAATGACAGAGAATGTGGAGTTTTTGTTTATTAGACAAACATACTAAGTCAGATAGAAACCTAATTATTGAAACTTAAGTCTGAGGTTATACTCGGGGCAGAGTATGAAGAAAGCATTGGGAATCTGGAACAAGGAAGAATAAAAAAACTCATTCTTCTGTTTTCTGAAATGTGTCAAGCTCTTTCTCATTTTAAGGCTTTCACATATGCTTTTACTCTCTTATCTAAATATATACCCTGATATTCTTTCGTTGACTCTCTCACATATATCCTTTGAAACATTCCTCATGTATCATAAAAATATATACTTGAAACCTTTATGACCTTATTAAGCAATATCACCCCAATAAATTTTGTTTTAAAAAAGAATACAGTTTACATTGAATGGGAATTATATTATAAACCATCAATAATAAAGATAAAAGTTTTAAAATATATTATCTCAGCTTTTAATTAACTGGAAAAACATGATGGTACAGCCTGGTATGGATGAACTCTGAATACTCCAGGATCTTAATAAACTAATGGAATCTCTAATCTGTTATCAGTTCCCAGTCTTTTTGCTCTGGATTTCATAAGGCTTTATTTGTTTGCACATCTTCAAGCTTCCTTGAATAAGGGTGGTAAATATAATGAACATGGCCCGACCAGAGTGGCTCGGTGGTTGAGCATTGACCTATGAACTGGGAGATCATGGTTCTATCCCAGGTCAGGACACATGCCTGGGAGACTGGCTCCATCCCCAGTAGGAGATCAATAATTAGCTATCATCATTGATGTTTCTAGCTCTCTCTCCCTTCCTCTCTGAAATCAATTATATATATATATAATAAAATGAAGTAAAATAAAAGAACATGGCTAATAATGGAGGTGGGGCTTACTCTCAGCTTGGAATAAAGGAGATCAAACAGGAGGTCATACAAAAAAGGGTGTTAAAAGATAGAATAGGCCCTGTATTCCTAGAAAGCAGAGCAATGTGATATATTCTAGTTAAGATAAATGTTAGGACATCTCAATATTTTTGCTGATGATAAGAAAGTTGGTTAGGAAGGGGTTAGCCATGCTGAACACAGGAGAAGAGGCAAGTGGAGCAGGGTAAGCAAAAGTCAGCCTAGCAATGGGGTCTGCTTGGGTGGGCCAACGTGAACAAGACCAAAAGCAGAAGGAGGTGAGTTCAAGTTGAGTTTAGGGAGAAAATGAGAATGAGATCTTTCAGGGCCTCCAGGCTAAAAAGGAGTTGGCTTCTCTGTGATCTGGGACGCTACTGGAGAGTGCATGCCAGAAAGGACTGTTATATATCTACATTTAAAAAAATAAATCTAGCTGCTGGTGTGAGAATATATTGTTCAAAAGATTAAATTTAAAAGGCATGATTTTAAAGGTTCTTAAAAATTGACTTTTTAGAGAGAGAAGAAGGAAGAGGGAGAGAAAGAGAAACTTCAATGTGAAAGCAAAACATAGATGGGCAGCCCCTTACATGCCCCCTTCCAGGGATTCAGCCATGTGCCCTGACCTGGAATTTAATCAGCAGCCCTTTAGTGCATAGGACAATGTCCAACCAACTGAGCCATATCAGCCAGGATGAAGAGTATGATTTTATAAAGGGAACAGAAAACAGAAGTATACTAATTGAGCTCTGTGTTTAGTGTACATATATTATATGCATCCTTATTTGTATCTATATTTATCCCTATATCTATATGTGTGAATCATAAGTTCATGTTGTTATTTCCAATTCTAACCCAATATTCATTCCAAAGTACATTCTGGCTTCTCCCCTTTTTATATTTGTCCTCCCTTCTCTATTAATAAAAAATCTGAATCTCTTGTCCTCAATATATATAATTATTGCTAAATCATCTGCATTCAGCCAATCTCCCAAAAACATCAAGCTGCCCTTGCATACTGCTATGAAGCCAGTCTCAGGAGGCAGCCATTGCTGGCTTCTACTGTACTCCCATGCTTGCCCTCTGAAGCCATCCTCACATAACTGATAGCACTGCTGTCACAAGGATGCCCCACAGCTCTGTTCTAAAGTGATTACTGTCTGCATCAAGCCTGTTCAATGACTTTTTAGCTGAATAGGGAAGGAAGAAATGGAGAAAAAGAGGGAGGCTAGGAAGATGGAGAGAAGGAAGAAGGAAGGAAGGAAGGAAGGAAGGAAGGAAGGAAGGAAGGAAGGAAGGAACAAATGAAGGAATGAAGGACAACATGTGATAGTTTTATATTAGTTTATAAACTTATCAACTTACTAGAGGCCCAGTGCATGAATTTGTGCATGGGTGGGGTCCGGCTGGCCAGCCCCCAATTGGGAGGGCTGATTGGGAGTGGGGCTGGAAGGTGGGAGGTGCCATGGGTGGTTGGCTGGCCAGCCCCACTCCCCATCTGGCAAGTTGGCCACCACAGTGTGTGTCATAGCCACCGGTCGTTCTGGTCGTTCTGCCATTCAGTCACTTGGCATTCATATATATATATATACTAGTGGCCCAGTGCATGAAATTCATGAACGGGGGGTGGAGGGGGGAGAACGGGGGGGATCCCCTCAGCCCGGCCTGCACCCTCTCCAATCTGGGACCCCTTGGGGTATGTCCGACTGCCGGTTTAGTCGGACATCCCTCTCGCAATCTGAGACCGCGGGCTCCTAACTGGTCACTTGCCTGCCTGCCTGATTGCCCCTAACCCCTCTGCCTGTCAGCCTGATCACCCCTAACTGCCTCTGCCTTAGCCCCCACCACCATGGCTTTGTCTGAAAGGAAGTCAGATGTCCGGAAGATGGCAGGCCTACCCGGTCTAATTAGCATATTACCCTTTTAGTAGTATAGATAGATTGTATAGGATAGAATTGCTTAAATGGGGGAGAAGCATTTCTCAGCAGAAAGAGATGCTCTTGGCAGACAAAAATACATAATCTCTATATCTGACTGATAGCCAGCCATATGTACTATACTACAAAACTGGTCATTAAAAAATTGAACCACTGTCTTACACCTTACACCAAACAGCTGTTGCCCTTAAAACCCCTCCTCAGTCCCCACCTTAGGTTCTGCCTTCACAGTTCACCCGGATTTGGTTCTGATTGGTCAGTTTCTATGCCAGTCAGTGTCAAAAGCTCCACCACCTTGGCAGCCAATGGCTCCTCGCAGTTGACCCAGATTTGGTTCTGATTGGTCAGTTTCTATTCCAGTCAGCATCTCTGGGCCTATCTCCAGGCCTAATCAAAGAGGCGGGGCTGCTGGCGAGGCCTGAAGAGAAAGAGAGGCAAGGGCTAATCAACAGCTGCCATCAAGGCTGCGGATCAGACCCTGCTTCTCTCTCCGGACCACTCTCTGGTCCTGATCTGCCGCAACAACCCAGCACTGACTCCAGTGTTTGGTTATCTGTTTGATCGTTTTGGATGTTACAGACCCTGGATCATTATATATAAGATACATATGAGATACACTAATATGTCACTGTTGTTTTCTGAAAATACTTCATTTATTTTAATAATGAGAATATAATCCAGCATCAATGATACTTAGAGATTAACAAGGCTCATCTACTATGTCTTTATTTCAAGTTCTTTGACCATGCTAATAGTAAAACATGGGAATTTTTCTTATTCATCTCTCTTAACACATGGCACTTAGTAATTCATGATTCCAAATTTTAGTGGAAATGGTGGAGTATAAGTCTAAAAAAAGAGGAAAGAAGAAAGGGATGGAGGGACAAAGAGAGGGGACTAAGAGAAGAGAAGAAAATTTGAAAAATTTGAATTTTGATGTTTAGTTTTGGTAAGAATAGCATTCATTATTATTACTTTTTTCTGAAATATTGATATGAAGTATACTAACTACATTTCTTATTCTGCTACTCAGAGACAAACTACCCAACTGTGTTTTTTAAACTTATCTTTTTAATATACCCAAGACCAGTCCAATTCTTGCCAACATCCAATAATTGGATTGAATGCATTTCTAAAATGTGTAATTATGTATTTGTATTGCTTGACATTTACTTCGATAATAGACTTCACAAATCTAAGTGTACTGGTCAATCAACTAAATTTGTAGCTCTGGTTGAGATTTTGAGTTTTATAACATGCTTTCTTCTATTAGCCCCCAAAAAACTTACTTTTTTTCTTCAATGAGTATTTAATTTATTATCAAACTTTTAGTAAACAGCAGGAAAATTCTCACCACTACTCTGTTTCTATTGAGGCAGGTTTATTCTTAAAGGTTCAGTTGGAAACTCAAAATCATAAAGCCCATTTATTACAGGCAATCATTGTGTCCTTCGCTGCCACTATGCATCTTCTGTTCAGTCAGAAAATTGGCTGATGTTGATAGATAGATAGTTACCCAGACAGAAATAGAGAGGGAGAGCCCAGCTGCAGTGGCTCAGTGGTTGAGCATTGACCTATGAACCAAGAGGTCAATGTTTGATTCTTGATCAGGGCACATGCTTTGTTTGAGGGTGTGCAAACAAATAAGGGGTGTGCAGGAGGCAGGCAATCAACGATTCTCTACCATCATTGATGTTTCTATCTCTCTTTTTCTCTCCCTCCCTCTCTGAAATAAATTTTAAAAAATAGAGAGCAAGTTAATGAAATGTAGTGTTGGTTGCAATTATTAGAACAAGGCAGAATTACAAAACACTAGTGACAGACTGAAAAGAAAAACATAGTCTTGAATTGAAATATTTTAACAATCAAGGCTAAAATTGTCAGTGGGTTTTTGTTTGTTTTGCTTTTGCTCTGAAATATTCAGAGTATTGCCTCGATATTCAAGTCCAATTTATTAATGAATATGTACATTTGTAGGAGAATACAATAAGAAATACAAAGCTTTAAATGACAAAACAGTGAACGACATTCTGTATGTAAAAACACTCTAATATTAAAGAAAAAGAAAAATATTACAAAAGAGTTGTGTTTACTACATTATAAGGCAACAACATGATGTTCTGGTAAATGTTCAAAGTTGAAGCAAGGGAGGTGGATTCTAATTCTGGATTTGGAACCTATTAAGCATGTATGATTAACAAGTTGTGAGATCTCTTTCAGCCTCAGTTTCCACATCTTGACAATGGAAATTAAAAATAACTGTTGCTCTATCTACCTTACACAGTAGTATGTAGATTGAATGATAATATATGGATGAAAGAGACTAATAATTTTAAAGCTTCACACACATTATTACACTTAGTCTATGGTAAGTTCTAATTTGCAAGCCTCTTTTATCTTTGCATTAAGGATATCTTTGCTATCCTTAATGAAATTCCTGGAGCAAATAACTTACCTAAATACATAATTTTGAAAACTAACACTTTAGTCACCAAACTACAGTTATAAAGACTACATTAAAATAATTTATAATTAAATAGTATATATTTTAGTATGTAAATTTAGAATATAGCACTTTTAGAAGATATAGCAAATGAGCCATATACTGAAATATACATAGGATTACTGAGAAAACAATAGCTACAACTGCAGACTGATACTGCTAGGTTATATAGGCAGTTCCCAAATCTTAGACAGTGCTGTGTTTATTGATGCAATTTCACAAAGTGGTCAATTATTCTTGTAAATTTTTGAACCAAGAAAATATAACCCTCTTTCTATTTGCACGTTAGCAGCATTCCTGGAAATTCCATAGACATTAAATGATATAAAAATAAGTCATATTTATTTGTAATGTTGAGTACAATTCTTGGCAAAATGGTTTTAAAGAGGCTTTTTATTTACATGAAAATCTGATAAACATTAAAATGATGTGCCTCTGAGAGATAATTCTCTGTTCTGTAGATAGATTTGTGGTAAACTCAGTAGGTTGTCCAGTAGCTCTGACCACCACCCAGTGAAGACCAATAATATGCTTCTAACTATTTTGATAAATAAAAATATACACATTTTACAAATACCTTCTTGCGATAATACTAATACCATTGCAAACCATGAATCTCCAGACCAATAACATCCAAACTATATTTTTTGCAATAGTAATCCTATTGGACAAAATTCTATCAGGTTTTGATAATGATGATTGGTAGATTTTGTTCATATTTGCTTAAAATGTCAGTCATAGGAATGAGGAAACTTGATTAAAACTTAATTTTACTTTTGTCCATCAATCTTTATTAAAGATATTAATGTCAATCATTGTTTAGCTGATTCTTCAATATTACCTAAACTCATAGTCTATGTTGACAATAGTTTTCTTTTATGTAATTATTTTGTTTTCCATTTCTACTCTCCAGAAACAAATACTCCTCAATATGTGGAAGAAAAAATGTGATGCTTTTTTTTTACCTTATGAAAAACTAGAGGCCTGGCACACAAAATTCATGCACTTGGGGGCAAAGGGGGGGTTCCTCAGCCTGGCCTGCACCCTCTCACAGTCTGGGAGCCCTCAGAGGATGTCCGGCTGATGGCTTAGGCCTGCTCCCCACAGCTTAGGACATCCCTAGCGCTGCTGTGGAGATGAGAGAGGCTCCTGCCACCACCACTGCACACGCCAGCCATAAGCCCAGCTTCTGGCTGAGCGACACTCCCCCTGTGGGAATGCACTGACCATCAGGGGGCAGCTCCTGCACTGAGCATCTGTCCCCTGGCAGTCAGTGCACATCATAGCAACCGGCTGTTCCACTATTTTGCATATTAGCCTTTTATTATGTACAATATTAATTGCCACACCTACTACCAAAACAGTTTCCCATAGTCTTCTGCCTAAAGCACTGCATCTGATACTGTTTCTGTGCACCAACAGGAACAGAACCATATGTTCAGCCTATTTTGTCACCCACTGAGAGGCTTATTTCTATCCAGGAGGGTTCAAATTGTTTTAATCTTGCTAAGGACAGGTTGATGTGAAACCAGTCTGCAATTCTGGCTGAGAAAACAGAAATTTCACTTACTGTGTAGGTCTACCAACATATTGAAAAAACGAAGGCTGTCTTGAAAAGAAAACATACTTGTCTCAGGACTACACGGCCAGTAAAAATGGTTAAGCTGGAATCTCAAGATTTTTCTGATTTTAAAACTCATGATGGTAATGAAAGAATTCCAGGGACAAAATAGGCAGGTTTAGGTAGTCTTTGGAATTAAAAGAGTCCATGGGGGAGGAATGTGTAGGTGAGGGCTTGGAGCCACCAGAAGGCATACATTCACAGAGAATAGAAAAGTGGCACAGGGTAAGAGGAGAGGAAAGGCATACATTCTCAGAGGATAAAGACAAGTCCCAGAGTACGGGAAAAAGGAAACATACTTTCACAGAGGATAGAGAAATGTCGGCAGATGCTGGAAGGAGGGAAACATGTTCACAGGAGATAGAGAGACGTTACAAGATAAGGGGGAGAAAGAGGGAGGCATCACATGGGTTTTAGACTTTGAAGCTGATATTCTGCAAAAGATTCACCAATTAGAAAAGTATAGGATCATAAAATGAGGAAGGGGTCCAATTAGAAGGGAGCATGAAGAGACAAAGAACTGCAGCATTTATAACTTTAATAAAAGGGGCTTGATGGGTTACCCCCTTGGGAACCCCTCCCTACGTGAGAATCTATATTTGCTTACAATAAATGTCCACCTTTTCACTAACAAGTCCTTTTACTCTGCGAATTTCATTCTTCAAACTTTGTGAGGCAAGAACCCACAAGGAGGAGATGTGCTCCCCACACCCCAGGTTTCAGTAATACAGTTCTACCTCAAACTAGATTATTTGCCATTTTGCCACCTAAACTGCTTTAACATGTTCATGCAAGTATCTCTGATTCCTTAGCTATTTTATGTTTACCGCTCTCTCCATGAACTGTGAAAGTTGACGTTATCTTAATGCTTCAATTTATGCATCTGTTTTAGCAGACAGAAACAAACACATTTTTTACTTTTGGAAAACTTCTATAAAGAAGCTGAGGCCAATTCCAAGAGCTTTCATTTATAAGAAAGATATTAAATAATTATTGAATTTATTAAAATGCCTGGGCATTTATGGAGTCATTTCAATGTGCTTTGGTTTTGTACACTGCTTCCTATGATCTCAGTAACTGATTTATTTTCCTTATATGATCCTAATAGATGAATACAAGTTTTCAATTCTTGATCTTAGTATCTTTTTCTTTTCTTTTTTTAACTTTATTTTTTATTATTGACACTGTTACAGGTGTTCTCATTTCTCCTCCTTTTCCCACCTCCACCCAGTCCCTGCCCACCCTTCCCTCTGGCCATTACCACACTGTTGGCTATGTCTATGGGTTATGCATATATGTTTTTTGACTAATCCCTTTACCTTCTTTCATCTAGTCCCCCCTTCAACTCCCCATGACTCTTTCTATTTTGTTCATCAGTTTATTTTGTTCATTAGATTCCACATATAAGTGAGATTAAAAGATATTTGTCTTTTTCTTACTGGTTTATTTCACTTAGCAGCATAATTTCCAGGTCCATCCATGCTGTCACAAAAGGTAACATTTTCTTCTTTTTTATGGCTACATAGTATTCCATTGTGTAAATGTATCACCGCTTTTTTATCTACTAACTGGAAACCCGATTCGTGCCTTGGTGGGGTCCCTCCCAGGCTGGCCGGCCCTTATAGGGACTGGGCGAGATGGGCCAGACACACCCTGGAGCCCTCCCGCAGTCCCTGGCCTGCGGGGATCAGGCTGAAACTGGCTCATGCACAGATTTATCCAGGGCATGTCCGGCCCATCTCGCCCAGTCCCTATCGACCAGACCCCAGCAGCAAGCTAACCTACTGGTCAGAGCGTCTGTCCCTTAGTGGTCAGTGTGTATCATAGCTACCGGTCAAATGGTCACTTAGGCTTTTATATATTTATAAATGGGCACTTGGTCTTTTTTTTTAAGTTTACTTTTTGTTTTTTTTTAATGGAGTTTGTTCATTGCTTCCCAATATACATTCTCTACTTTTTTCTTTTCATTTTTTAAATCTTTACCCAAGGTTATGCTTTTAATTGACATTAGAGAGAGGGAAGAACAGAGAGAGACATCAATTTGAGAGAGAAACATTGACAAGCTGCCTCCCACATGTGCCCCAACTGGGGATCAGGAATCAAACCCACAACCTTTTGGTATATGCTCCAATCAACTGTGCCACACCTCCAGGGCAGTCTACTTCTTCCATTTAAAAAATTGTCCCTCTATGTTTTAGCTGGGCACATGGCCCACCAGCTGGAGGCATATTCTCTCAGACTCCCCTGCAGCCATGTTGGCCTTGAGACCAAGACCTGGCCAACAGGGAGGAAGTAGGGATGCTAACTGTCTATTCTGTACATCATCCTTAACATGGAAACTGCTTGCCCTCGTTGCCCTTCTTCCATCTTACTTTGGCTGGAAGTGATCACCAGCTTTGACCCCAGAAACAGAAGCCATGTGTTGAGGATTACAAAGCCACCTTGCCAGTCCTGGGCTGCTCAACTCCACACTGTTTTCCTGAGAAAGAAATAAACTTCTTGCTTCTTTAAGTCATTGTAATTTTGCAGTGCTTTGTGAGAGCAGGCTAAGTTTAACTTGTTTTCTAACTAAAATAATTAACACTATGTATCACAGAAAAGTACATTGATACTCAGAGAAATTAAGAACATTGTCCATGATCACACAGATAGAAATTGGCCAAGTGATGTGGAAAGAATGGTATTTCTAACTCCAAAGCCTATGCAATATACACTTTATTCCTACCCAGGGAAAGTCTGACCCAAGTACACAAAGTTGTAAATGTAATTGTAAAGGCTGGTCTCAAAATGACTGCTGACTAAAGCCCCAGGCACATAAAAACACTGATTAGGAAATATTTGGCTCTTTTATATTTGTTTTAGAAAGTGGTGGATATTGTGCTAGCAACATCTCTAGGGGCACGTTTAGTTATTTAATCTGGCTCATAGGTGGTGAGAAAATGACAAGATATGCTTTTCAGTCATTCCACCACATTCACCCTGACAGGAAACATAAAATATTCCGTTACCCTAGTGGGAAGTTAGTTCGTAGAAATCACAGTTACATTTGCCTGCTCTTAGCCTATAGCACACAAAGTCTCACCAGTCCGTTAGGAAAGAGACTCATAGTATCTATTTAATTTTCTCAGTGGCCTAATGAGGAAAGTGTAAGTGAAAGAGATTAGCAGCTAATGTCCCAAACAACACTGACAAGTTTTTTTCTACATGGAGGTAGAAATATTAATACATCCGGGCCAAGAAGAGTTACTTGGTTACTAAGCAGTGCCTTGAAATCAAGGCACTGATTCTCCCTAAATCTAAAAAGGAAAAAAAAAAATTGTTCTTAAGGCTGATTTAATTAGAATAAAACACATGAAAACATTAAATTCTCCTTTCCTTGGTGCCAGAGTTGCAGGCAGACTGAAGAGATACTTAACATGGGCAATATTTCAGTCAGAGAAACTAACCTGCTGTGTGAGTGCTGTGCTCAGGGCAAAAATGCCAGCCCGTCAAGTACACGAGAGTGGTCCAGACACAGGCAGATTCCAGAGCACAGTGCCAACAGAAAGCTTTTGTCAGCAATGTCCTGACTGTCAGACACTGTCATCAAATACAGACAACAAATGTTTGAGAGGAACTCAGAGAACAAAAAAGGAAAACTGAACACTTCTGTTCGCCAAAATTTTTACAATCAAAGATGTTGAGTAAAATGAAGACTAAATAGAAATTCTTACTATTGATGGAGTTCAAGTAATCTGTTTTTTTTTCTTTTATAGACTGTGTTGTTGTATTGCTATCTAAGAATTATTTGCCTAAGTCAAGGTCGCAGTAATTTTTCTTCCATATTTTTTTCTAGAACTTTTATAATTTTAGGCTTTCTGTTCAGATCAATTATTCATTTTGAGTTAATTTTTGTGCATATTGTGAGTAATATGAAAGAAATTACTTTTGCATATGCGTATCTAATTGTTTCAACTGGGCTTTCTCCACTAAATTACTTTTTCACAAAAATTAAATGACCATATTAGTAGGGATCTAATTGTACATTTCCTACTCTGTTCTATTGGCTTTTTTTGTCTATCTCTATGCCATTAGCATACTGAATTCATTACTGTACCTCTATAATAAGATTTACATTTAGTAGTGGTGGTCCTTTGACTTTATTTTTAAAAATATTTTTAAAGGATTCATATTAATTTTAGAGTTATCTTGTGAATTTAGCCAAAAGAAATCTATGCTTGGAATTTTAATAATATTGTATTGAATTTACATATAAATTTGTAGACAAATACTTATTAACAAAATTGAATTTTTGGATCCTAAAAACACACTATAGTTTCCATTTCTTTTGGTCTTCTTCAATTAAAAAATATTTTGGGAAAGAAATGGTGGGAAAAAGATACAGAGGCAAAGAAGCACTGAACAGACTGTCAAACTACATTGGGAAGACAAGGGAGGTTGGGCGAGGGGGGCTGTAAGAGACCAACCGAGGGACTTGTATGCATGCATATAAGCACAACCAACGGATATAAGACACTGGGGCGGGGGGGCAGGGTGGGCAGGTGAAGGCATGTCCTGGGGGGTAGGGGAGGTTGGCGGGAGATCAAGGGGGGAAAAAAGGAGACATATGTACTACTATTTGTAATACTTAAAACAATAAAAATAAAATAAAATTAAAAAAAATATTTTGGTAGTATTCAATGAATAGGTCTTACAAGTCTTTGTTCAGATTTATACTTAAATATTTTTTATTTTACATATTATTAAAAATGTATTTTTAAAAATTTCAGTTTTCTATTATTCAGTGCTACTACTCAGAAATACAATTTATTTTTGTATATTGATCTTGTATTCTACAAAGTTGCTTAACTCACTTTAATTCAGGTTGCACCTTTGTAGATTTTATCATATTTTTACATAGATAATCATGTCATTTACTTCCATTTATTTACTTAATTTTTTCACATATGAGATGCAGTTATAATAATTTTTAATATTCTTGGCTAACTATTTTTAAAATATATTTTTATTGATTTCAGAGAGGAAGGAAGAGGGAGAAAGAGATAGAAACATCACTGATGAGAGAGAATCAGTTGCCTCCTGCATGACCCCTACTGGGGATCAAGCCAACAACCCAGGCATGTGCCCTGACCTGGAACCAAATCTCAATCTCCTAGTTCATAGGTTGATACTCAAACACAGAGTAACACCAGCTATGCTATCTTTGGCTAATTCTAATGTCTGTGTCAATTCTCAATTTAGTGATTATTCTCCTCCTTTTAAGTTCTATTTTATTATTGCTTCTTTGAATGCCTGGTAATATTTAACCGAATGCACAACATTGTAAATTTTACCCTGTTGGGTTCTGGAGCTTTCTGTATTTCTATTATTCTTTAGCTTTGTTCTGGCATGTGGTTAAGTTACTTGAATAAGGCCTGATAATTTTGGATCTGCTTTTATTTTTCCCTTGGTTGATAGAAGTAGTGTTCCGTCTATGTAGAGCTAATTGTATTTCACTATTGAGGCGAGGCATTCTAAGTACTCTATTCAATGTTCCATATTACAGTATGTGTTTTCCAGTCTGGCTAGTTGGAACTGGCACTGTTCTTGGCAATGCAAGAGCCTAGGCACTATTTTTCTAATATGTTCAAATTGGTCTTTCTAGCCTTGTGCAATTTCTTCACACATACTCACTAATTATTACTATACTGCATACTTGAAGGAGCCCCTCTGTAGATTGCCTCTTTGGTACTTTGTCTTGTAAAATCTGGACACTTCCATCTCTCTTGATTTTTCTCTTTGTTTGTTTAACATAGATCTTAGACTTAATATGATACAGGATGTGTATTAAGTGATATATATAATATATATACATATATATTAAATATATATATTTACCAAGTCATCACAAATAAATCAGAATTGTTTATTTAATCCCGAATCACTATAATTTATTAAGGATATTAATGTCAATCATTGTTTAGCTGATCCTTCAAAAAGATCTAAACTCATAGTCTATATTAGCAATAGTTTTCTTTTCTTATAATTATTTTGTTTTTCATTTCTACTCTCCAGAAACAAATACTCCTCGATATGTGGAAGAAGAATAGTGATGCTTTTTTTGACTTTATATTAATTGCCACACTAACTGCCAAAACAGTTTCCCATAGTCTTCTGCCAAAACCTCTACATCAGATACTGTTCCTGTGCGTCGACAGACACAGATCCATATGGTAAGCTTATTTTGTCACCTATTGAGAGGCTTCTTTCTATCCAGGAGGGTTCAAATTGGTTTAATCTTGCTAAGGACAGGTTGATGTGAAACCAGTCTGCAATTTTGGCTGAGAAAACAGAAATTTCATATTGAAACCATTTGAGGTGTCTTAGCAAGACTCCAGTAAAATTTACTCAGTAAAATAACTCCACATAGAGCGAGAAGAGGATGCTCAGGGGATATTCCCACTGAGTTATTAGTGCAGCCACCCAGAATGTCTCCGTGTCATGCATTCACTCTTCCTAGCAGAAGTGGGGACATAAAATAGCAGTGACAAAACCACAGCAATAGTGGATTGTGAGAGAGATTGTGGGTATCTTTTAAAAGTGTTTAATTTGGGCCAAATTAAAAATAAAGGAAAGAAGGGAACATTTAGAAGATATGCAGCTAAGGTCGAATCATAAGATGCTGAAAACATAATGAGAATTATAAAATATACATGTTTTATATGCCAAATATGGATTTTAGCAAGCATTTTATGAGATTCAATAACAATGTAAAGAAAAATAATTTCAGTTGAAGAGACCAAATAAAATGAACATAAATAGCATGTTTTTTCTTGACTAATGAGTAGAGTTTACATAACTCATGATGACAGCCACTTTTATAACCCCCATAAATGAATTTTATGATAGCAAAACAGAGGTGAGAATTATAATCTGCATCAAAAAGATCTTACCACTAATGCCTGACTTAGTTTACTGATAACCAATTTGTTGTGCTACTGGTTTATGGAGAAGAGAAACATATGCCATTCAATAAACATTATTAAGAGAAAGAAAAACTAAGTTGGAAGTCATTGGAGAATAGTTATTTGATTGTTTGCTTGGAGTCAGTATAAAACTCAGTGTAATGAATCTAATAAGGGCAAAGAGAGAATTTAAATGAAAAGGCATCATATTTTATCAAACAGCACCTTGGTAAGTTCCAACATTATATTTTTGGTTATAATAACATTATTATTGCTTTAATATTTACAGTTTATGACAGGCCAGTTGATGGCAAGTTATGAGAAGAAAACTGGTAAGACATAACTAAGGAAATTGGGAAAGAGTGGCACAGTAACTGGATTGTTTTCATTGGTTATAAAATTAGAAGAAACTTTGAAAACATAATAAACACATAATTGTGTTTTAAGAGATTTAGGCTGCAAATTATAATATAAAGAGACTCAGAAAAAGATCTTGGGTTGAAATTAACCAAAATTGATCAAAGTTGTCCCATATAGTTTTCCTTTCCTATCATTGAATTTTCATTCATACTTTAATATTAAATTAATGGAAGAGTTTCAATTGGGCCAAATTACATCTCTTCAGTTCTACTGCTTCCTATTGGTTTCTTAAATAGAAGGAAAAGGAAACAGAGGAGAGAAACTGAAGGCTCTGCTTAATATATTGACCATTTCAATATTGATAATTACATTTTGAAAATTAAATGAATGTAATCATTAATTATCACAGATTTGCATCCAAACTATTGTAATTTATTAATTTGAAAACTTGAGTTTCAGTTTTATAATGGTAAGACTTTATATTGAACTTCTATTTTTATTTGTCATGGGCTCCTTGAATTACAAGTAACTAATGATAGGAATAGAAGAATAGGATTGATCCTTGATTGGGCATGAAATGCTAATTATTTTCTTTAAGTTCATTAACAGAAGCTTTAGAAAGAGTAGCATCTCCATTATCTTTCAAGGGAAATGGGACAAAACCACGCAAAACAATAACTTCCTGAAAGAAGCATGCATCGTCATCCCTGTAAATATGTAACTTGTCCATAACTTGAAGTTAAAAGCCAAGCCCTTCATTAAATAATGTAATAAATAAGCAATTTATAGGGGATTAAAATATAGCAATAAAAACATATAAGATCTCTGCACTTGTGGGCTTACATTCTACTTTTGGAGACAGATATTGAATAAAATAAGTAAAAACTAAACTATATAAGAATTTAGATAATAATAAGTGATAAGGAGAAGAACAAAGTTGAGAGGAGAAATAGAAATTATTGATGTAGGAATGGAGATTCAAATTTAGATAATGTAGAAAATCATGCTTCACTGAAAAGAACATATTTACATAAAGAAGTAAAATTAGTGAAGGAATAAATCATGTAGGTATTAGGAAAAAAACATTCTAAAAAGAGAGAATAGGAAATACAAGGGACCTGAGGCAGGAGGTCCCTGGCGTGTTTTTGGAACAGAGATACAGAGATGAGGTCAGTATAGTTAAAATGGAAAAAAGAGAGAGAGAGAGAGAAGCAGAAGATAAAATAAGGTAGGTGCAAAAGTGTCTACTAAATAGTGTTACAGACCACTGTGGACTTAGAGCTCACTGTGAATACTGTAAGAAGCCACTGAGGGTTTTTGAGCAGAGATATAACATGGATCTGATTTACCTTTCAACAAGGTCAATCTGGCACCTGAATTGAAAGTAGTGGGAGACACAGCAGAATCAAGAATACCAACTGGGAAACCAAGCAATAGATAAAGATAGTTGGACTGAAGTAACAACTTGGGACGCAATGTCAAAATTATTGAAATTTGGATATATTTTAGAGATAGACAATGTGATCTACTGACGGATTGGACCTGGAATTTGTACAAAAATAAAAATAAAGCTATCAAAAATGGCTTTAATGCCCTGACCAGTTTGGCTCAGTGGATAGAGCGTCGGCCTGCGGACTGAGGGGTCCCAGGTTGGATTCCGGTCAAGGGCATGTACCTGAGTTGCGGGCACATCCCCAGTAGAGGGCGAGCAGGAGGCAGCTGATCGATGTCTCTTTCTCATCGAAGTTTCTAACTCTCTATGCCTCTCTCTTCTTCTCTGTAAAAAAAACAATAAAATATATTTTAAAAAAAGAAAAAACAATGGCTTTAAGTACTTTGTTGTACATATCAAGAAAAGTAGAGTTGTTATCCATTGATCTGGGAAAAACTGAGAACAAAGCAGGGGTTGGGGAGAAAAGATGGGCAATATTGACAAGAACAACTTTGCCAGATTGAACTGGCTTCAAGAACGAATGAATCAGAGCAGTTACAACAGAGGGACAGACTTCTTCAAAGAGGTTTGCTTTACAAGTAAGTGTTTAAATTAGAAATACATCTTAGTTATTTTACCTGGTATAGAAAATCTGACATTATATTGCATCCAAATACCAAAATGTTATACTAGAAAAGAAAATCTTAAGTTACTCTTAAGAGTTACCAGCTCTCTTCTTGAAAGCCCTTAAATTTTAATGAGACAATATGATGATAAAAACCCAAGGCAATTTTATTGTTTATCTAAGAATCCATTATTGATAATATACATTATTAATTTATATGTCTTCTGTTAATGACATTGCAAGAACTTTATAGTGGTGTTTTTTTCAAAAAGCATTTAAAAATAAGTAAAAATATGACTTGAGGCAAATCTAGGTAACAGTTTTAAGTAATTACATGTGTGAAGAAAAATGGCTCAATGCACAATGTTAGAGTCTCTGGTAATTCTCTTATTTACTAGTGTATTTAATCATCTGGAAAACATTTATTGGACAGTTACTATGGAAAGACACTGTCCTTGACTTAGAATTAAAGTAGTACCAATACTAATCTTTGGCTACTAAAGACTGTGCTTATTTAGAGAAGAAAATAAAGAAAAAAAGTTGTAAAATGAAATAAATGTCCTGCTATTGGAAATCTGCATGCTAAGGAAACAAATAGCAGAACCACCTCATCTCCTAACCTAGCTACAGGGTCAGTATACACATAGTGCTGGGTCAGAGAACACAGGGCCAGGGAGTACTGACAGAGGACACAAAAGAAATTGATAATGCCCAGCTCAGCAGTCCTTTATAATCTATATATAGTATTAATTATAGGATTTGATGTCAAAATGAAATGCAGTTGATTTATCACAAAGGTGTTTTCTTGGACTTTAGTGACTAATATATAGCAATACTGCATTAGTATTTTGGAAAACCTTCATTACTATCTTTGACATTATGCAGCAGTGAGGGGAGGACATCTGAGATATTTCAAACATATGGATATAGTAACTTTTACACAAGCAATCAAACTTCCAAGCTCTAACATATTCTCTAATTTCAAATATTTTTTAATGCTTGAGTTGCCAATACCAAAGGTATTTTGTTCTTCTGAACTTAACTCACTTAATGATCACTTATCCTTTCTTGGGAAAATATCTAGAGAAGTATAATTAGCAGTTGGCAATTAATGAGAAACATGGGTCAACAGTTTACTCTCTGTGAAGTAAAACCTTCTGTTTTTTTCAAGCAACAGTCCATAACTATTTCTGCTATTTCTTTAGCATCAGCATATTGTTTAACCTTGAGGTCAATTGTTTCAAGAGTCTGCATCTGTGTGTAAATGCCCTATTTTGCAATGCAGAGGTGGTACTAAACTATCTTGCTCTAAAGATTACATTAATTTTTAGTGAAACAGACAGTATTGTTTTATACATCTCCCTTAAGATCTATGAAATATCCTATTGGATTCTGTAATTCCTTGTTAAACCAGACAAGCATGAATGCAGATGGTGCATTCATTTTTCCAATATGTGTGCTGTTATATGTCATTTTCAGGTTGAAAGAAGAAGTGGTATATTTGAAATATCTGCCATTAAGTAAGGATCAATAAGTATTGCAATATTTCACTAAATGATGATGATTTAAGTAATTAATACCACAGTATGATTTTTCATGTTGGTAAAGAAGGGCATACATGTTACTGATTGTAAAACATCATTCTTACTTACCCAAAGAGGTAGGAAATACACAGTCTGAAATTCCAATTCATGTCAAGGGGAATTTTTCAAACATTTTACTTGGAATTTCTTACTTTTCTTTGTGAAAAACAGTAGAGACAAATACAACCATGGCAGAAGAAATTTCAGCTGTCCAGAACCAACTTTTCAGAACTGACTCAAAGATGCTCAGCACACAGTCAAGAGGTTCTTAGAGAAACAGAAGCTGCTATTAAGCAAATAGCTTGTGCAAAATACAGACGTCCCTTTTGTCAGAAGGGTTGAAACTTGCTATCTCATCAGCATCTATGTTCTCTAGGATACTGAGGTTTGTGGGAGAAGTGTAGTTAGATGGTCAGGATTTTAAAGAGTAGGGAGGAAGTTACTGTGGAAGTTTCAGGAAAAAAGAGAGTTCTTTCTCTATTTCTCCATCTTACTAACTCTCTCTTGTATATCTGGCTCCCTTTTATTTTTAGCTTTATTGAGATCTAAATAACATGTAATGTGTAAGTTTAAGCTGTACAAAATTTTCCAGTGCTATAAGTATTTTTTACAAATTGTTTCTGCCAATTAAACTATTCTATCTCCTTGATAGAAATTATACTACTCTGCATATATCCAAAGCCAATCTATATGTGTTTAAAGAAAAATTAGAGGAGATATGGAGAGTAAAGAAGGGAAGTAAAACAAGCGGGAGAGGGATAAGAGAATAAAGAAAAGAAGAAAGGAAAAATAAGAAAAATTTCATGATGGAAAACATTGATGATGGCACTATTTGACTTGAATATTATGAGAACCACTTCTCAAAAGTAATAAACTATAGTAAAAATTAGAAGTGTGTATAGATATTAAATTATATATTATCATGAGTAATATGTGAAGGCACTGTTCTTAAGGACTAGCCATGCATTATTAAATTTTATAACAAACTCCTAAATCAGCAATAGATGTTACTATACATAGAACATGTTAATTTGTGCATAAAATCGCAAATGGAGAAAATGACAAGATCAGGATTTAAACCCAAGATGGCTGTAGTTCACAGACACTTTTTTTTTTTACAATCTATATCTACACTAATAAAAGAGAAAGATGCAAATTGACTGTACCTCCATGACACCTACCAGTCAATCAGGAGGGAATATGCAAATTAGAAGGACAAAGATGGTGGTGGCCCCACTGCCCAGCCACTCCAGGCATGGAGCAGCCTGGTGGGGCAGGACACCTCCTATAAGAGAGAGGATGGGGGGGGCCATGTGAAGGGATCTACAGGAGTGGCACTCTGGTTGCAGCAAAGTCAAAGATGGCAGACTCCAGCCAGAGTCTACAGGGAAGTCAAAGATGACAGACTCCAGCCGGAGTCAGCAGCAAAGCCTGCAGACTCCAACCAGAGTGAAGGTGGAAGGCAGTGGCCAGAGTGAAGGCCTGGGTCCCTAGTGCCGGAGGAAAACCGGTGCCGGAAGCCAGGGGAAGGAAGGCCTATTCCACGAATCTTCGTGCAACAGGCCTCTAGTATATATATATATGTATGTATGTGTGTGTATATATATATGTGTATATATATATATATATATATATATATATATATATATATATATGCCTAAGAGACCATTACGACTGAACGATCAGAACGACCAGTCAACCAGTCACTATGACACTCACTGACCACCAGGAGGCAGATGGTCAATGCAAGAGCTGCCCTCTGGTGGTCAGTGTGATCCCACAGCCAACCTCCCATGGTCCCTCTGCCCCTGCTAGGCAGGCCCTGGCCAGCAGCCGGCAGGCCCCTGTCAGCCCACCCCGTATGAGACTGGGGGAGATGGCCCTGATAGGCCCTGATCACTGGGCAGGCCTAGGGACCCCACCTGTGCATGAATTTCATGCACTAAGCCTCTAGTTCTATTACATCTCCTAGTGAGGTCCTAAGAAGGTCTCAATCATTTGTTTCCATTGTTCTCTTACAGGCCTCTTGGTGTTCGTCTCCTTTGCTCCTCTCATGCTTACATTTTCACTGTAAAACTTTGTTCTGAATTTCTTGACTTATTTGTTTCTCATCCTCACTGCTAGCAGGCCATGGTCCTCCTCATTGGCACTGAGCATGAACAGGGATTTGACTATTTCCTGAGTCAGTTATGTCTGTAGACCCAACAACCATGATTATTTCCTGAGTCAGTTATGTCTGTAGATCCAACATTTCTATTCTGATACTTGGAATTAACAGGGACACCAGTGTTAAAACAATAGCAACAGTACCAGCTAAGCAACAATATCAAAGAAAGTAAAAAAATTAGACTCAATAGTTTTCACCATTCAAAAATTTTTTGCAAAGAAATATTTTTTTAATTTCTTTATTGATTAAGGCATTACATATGTGTCCTTATCCCCCCATTATCCCTTCCTATCCTCCCCACTCATGCCCTCACCCCTCTGGTGTCTGTGTCCATTGGTTAGGCTTATATGCATGCATACAAGTCCTTTGGTTGATCTCTCCCCCTTACCCCCACCCTCCCCTGCCTTCCCTCTGAGGTTTGATGGTCTGATTGATGCTTCTCTGTCTCTGGATCTGTTTTTGTTCATCAGTTTATGTTCATTATATTCCATAAATGAGTGAGATCATGTGATATTTATCTTTCTCTGACTGGCTTATTTCACTTAGCATAATGTTCTTCAGTTCCATCCATGCTGTTGCAAATGGTAAGAACTCCTTTCTTTTTACAGCAGCATAGTATTTCACTATATAGATATACCACAGTTTTTTTAATCCACTCATCTGCTGATGGGCACTTAGGCTGTTTCCAAACCTTAGCTATGGTGAATTGTGCTGCTATTAACATAAGGGTGCATATATCCTTTCTAATTGGTGTTTCTAGCAAATAAATCTTTTAACAAAGGTAAATCCTAGAAGCTCTTTCTTTTTATATGTAGTTCTCTTTCTGAATTCTACAACAAATTTATCTATCTTGCCTTACAAACATATTTATTATTAAATGGCAAATTTAAATTAAAAAGTTATTTTTAATTTATGTCAATACTATATTATGCTTTTGATGACTCTTAATATATATATTATCCTTATTATCTTGGGGAAAATGATTTTGACAACTATATTCACACTAAAGCCACATTGGAATAACACAAAGTCTTTGAGGGGATAACAGCACAGTTTATGAGCGCAAAAGAGGAATACAAAAGTGTGTAGACATTTTAAAAAAGAGACTGTATTCGATCTTACTTACTCTAGCAAAATGGTTTTTAAAATATTATACAGTTTCTTAAGCTTAAAGGGTGTGATGAGATACTGATTTTCACTCACAGTAGCCTCTACTATCTCTGAATGTGTATTTTAGAAATCATTTCAAGTTTTCCATAAATAAATAAAAACAATTTACATTTTGGAAAAAAAACTGAACACTCTGGAAGCAGAGCTGTGCCTTTTCATTGTGGTTGGATCCAAGTCAAGCAGTCTCTAGGAAGTTTATGATAATTACCCTTTTTATTTTAAAGCTGCTCTACAGTTAATCAGAGCATCAGAGCGATTTCATTTTTACTTTAAGTTTAGTTATGTAAGTAAGCATATTGGACAAAGATCAGATAATCAAACTACCATTGGAATATTAAAAATTGAAGTAAATGAAAAGTTTTTATTGTTTATTTGCATTTTCAGAGGGCATATACTATAATTTCTGCTGCATCACTTATTATGAGGCTTAATAATTATCCCCAAAGTAAGTAACTCTTAAATCAATAAAATGTAGCCAGCTTTGCTAATTAGAAGTTTACAGAGTGCTGTATTCTCAAGTAAAAAGCATACCCTTTTCATAAAGTAGACCAATATTCTAATTTTCTTCATTATTAATTTCAATAATGAGAAGCAATACTTTATAATTAACTAAAGATCTTGAAAGTTTTAAGTATTAATAATACTTTTATGGTAGACTATACTTTAATTGTTCAATCTTTTTATAGATAAAGCTTTTGTGAATAAATATTTAATTAGATATTTGCAGGGGTCCTTTCAAAACTGCATATAGTAATAAAAGTAAAATGTGTGATATGTTGTCTTCTAGATATTTTAAAAGAAAGCACCATTTTTAATACTCAGCAAAAAATAAAAATCAAGGAAAAAGAAAGATTTCTTAAATAGTACAAAAAGGAGAAGATTAATTAGACTACATTAAAATTAAAGCTATCTGTTTATCAAAGGACACCATTACCAGTAATCTGTGAAAAATGAAGCCACAGAGCAGATTTATGAGAGTTGTATGGTAAGATGTGTGTAATGTGAATACTATGCAAAAGAACTTATACATGAACATGGAAAGTGTTCCTTCAAGTCAAGAAGGAAAAAGGTAGATGATAGAATAAAAATTTTAAAGAAGACAGAAGATGTGAACAGACACTTCATAAAAGAGGATATCCAAATGGTCAATAACTATAAAAATGATGCTTATTAGCTATCAGGGAAATTATAATTAAAACCACAGAATCATACATATTCAGCAGGAAGAGACAATTCCATGTTGTGAGTAATTGGAAGACATATATTGCTGGTGGGAGTATATATTAGTACAACACTTTAGAGAAGTAATTGTCACTTTCTACTAAGTCATATTAAATGACTCAGGAGTTCCACTCCAATAAGTAAAAGAAATCCATTTACATATGTACAAATTGTGTTCAAGAATGTGTATAGTTCATAATAGTTCAAAATGACTAAGGTTGAAGCTATAAATCAAATCAAAAGATTATTTGGGTCCTAAAAGATCTGAATGTGGGTGACACAGCTTCAGAGGAATACCTGAAATGTGCTCCAAGGAAGACAAAGAAAGCCAGTGCTTACAGAAGCAAAACCCACAAATTACAACACTTTTTTTTTCCTATTGGATATCTAACATGGGTTGATGACTAGTTCAAAAAGGATTAATTAGTTCCAGGTGGTGAGACTCTGAGGTAAGCAAGTTCCAGGATGTGCTTCTGTAGCAAGCATGAAAGTCCAAGAGTTCAAAACTTATAGGTCCTTTGTCCCAGTGTAGCATACTGGCTGGTGAATTGGATTGGCTCCTTTCAAGATGGAGAGTGTAGATGGTCTGCTTGCCATAGTGAGGAGAAAGTAAAGATGAAGGTATGGTCTTATGCAGGCATAAGTTCATAGGTGGGATGAACATAAGGCAAACCTTAACATAAATGATTTTATTGTGTCAATTTCCACTCACACTAGCAACTCAAAACAAATCTCAATCAAGATTAAAATAGATAAATAAGTTGGACTTCATTCCATCAATGACATATTATCCTATCTAATAAAAGAGTACTAGGCAAATTAACCATCACTCTGCTACACCCACAAGCCACACCCATCAGCCAATCAGGAGTGAGTATGCAAACAAGATGGCTGTGGCCACAGAGAGAGCAGGAGGCTTGGGTTCCCCAGCAATGCAGGAAGCCAAGATTTCCACACACTCTGGCCTGCCTTGGCCTCCACTCAAGGCTACAAAGTTTCAATTATAGAAGATAAATAAATCCCAGATACCAGGGCCTCCACTTGGGTCAATGGGGGGCGTGGCTGGCCTGCAAACCACCAGAGGCCCCTTGCCCAGGCCACCCCACACCCCATAGGAACCTCTACCCTGATCCAGGACACCCTTCAGGGCAAACCAGCTGGCTCCCACCTGTGCACCAGGCTTCTATCCTATCTAATAAAAGAGTAATATGCAAATTGACCATCACTCCAGCACACAAGATGGCTTCCCCCATGTGGTCAAAGATGACTGCCCCCATGTGGACACAATATGGCCACCACAAGATGTCCAGCAGGGGAGGGCAGTTGGGAGGGACCAGGCCTGCAAGGAAGGGAAGTTTGGGGTGACCGGGCCTGCAGGGGAGGGCAGTTAGGCATCAATCAGGCTGGCAGGGGAGTGGTTAGGGGGTGATCAGGCTGGCAGGCAGAAGCAGTTAGGGGCAATCAGGAAGGCAGGCAGGCAAGCAGTTGGGAGCCAGCAGTCCTGGATTGTGAGAGGGATGTCCAGCTGCCTGTTTAGGCTCGATCCTACCGGGATCAGGCCTAAACGGGCAGCTGGACATCCCTTGAGGGGTCCCAGATTGGAGAGGGTGCAGGCTGGGCTGAGGGACACACACCCCCATGCACGAATTTCATGCACCGAGCCTCTAGTACAGTTATAAGCATGAACAACGCTATTGCTATACGGGAAATATGGATCAATTTTACAAACAGCATTTAGTAAAAGAAGCCAGGCACAAAAGAGAAGATATTCTATGTGTGCTGATAAAATTCTATTTCTTGATTTGGGGCTGGTTGCATTAGTGTGCTCACTTTGAAAAGTTATTGAACTTTCTATTTATATACTTCTCTGCATGTAATTTATACATCATGAAAATATTGATATAGAATAAAATAGAATGAAAAAAGAAAGTATTTTCTGCAACAAAAATTAAATAGCAAAATGGTATTTCAGGGAAAATAGTAAAAACATTTATTTAGGGGAGATGTTAAAAATATTGGATTACTCATAATGATGAAGGCAAACCAACTCTTGTGAAGAAACAATCTTCTTTTGACTTGTCTTTAGTTTGATAAGCAATAAAGAGGTGCAATAACTTCATGGAAGGTCATAGTTTGAGAGTTAAACATTCCTAGGAAGGAATCCTAATTCCAAATCTTATTAGCTGTATCATTTTAAGCAAGGAACCATTTAGACATTAAGGAAATGGGGATAATAATATCTGCCTGAGAAAACCTTGCTAAGGAATAGAGATGATGTAAGGACGGTTAGTTTAGAATGCTTGCTACACTGTTATGTGCTCAAAATATGATAGCATAAAATACATACATTAATGATACCTTACATATACACAAATTAAAGTTCATGTGGAAGGATAAGCATATGCAAATGAAGTCAAGGAGCAGAGAGTTTAAAGAACTAAGGGAATAAAAGGACAGTGTTTATTTTATTGGATCACAATATCAAAAGAAAATGTTCTTTGTCAGTAAATTTTGGCTACTTCAAGTCCATAGATGATAAGGAAAATAATATAAATAAGAATATATTAATTTATTTTACTTATTTGCCTACTTAACAACAATATAAATTATTTTGTCATAGACTTTGGCCCCCCCTCGTCCACACACACACACACACACACACACACACACACACGACAACTAGAATATTATTGATTTAGTTCTGTTGCCTCTTGCAGTGTTTATCATTTTATATAACTTGGTTTTTAAAATCAGGTATTGGAAAGTTCTATAGCTATTTATTTTTGCTCACAATTAGGCAATGTAAGCAGTGTTTTTACAAGCACTTGCAATATGACATGAATAAATTCCTGAAAATCCATGTGTAATGTAAGAATCTGTAAAGGAAAGAAGTTTTTAATAAAGAAATAAATGACTATGTTAGGAAGTGTAACTCACAATGGTAGGTAAGATTTATCATTTTCTTATAGTCTACACTGACCTAAATAATTAGGGATAATATTAAATTTTATAAAGAAGTAGCTGTAAAAAAGTCTAACTTTAGTATTTTAAGAAAACAAAAGAAAAAAACTAATATTGTAGCACTTGACAGTTCTGCTGTCTTTGTGTAAAAGCAAACATAGACAATATGTAAACAAATGTATGTACCTGTGTTCCAATAAAACTTTATTTACAAAAGCAGGAGATGGAACATATTTAGTCCAAAGGCCATATTACCAACATGTGTCCTAGGGCACGGTGGTCACAGAGCTGAAGCTGGCTTGCTGCCACCTTTGGGTATGGCCAATGAAAGAGGGATAGGATTTGAGAAAGGGGATACTGTCTACTAGAAGTGGCACACATCACTTCAGGTGAAAATTAGTCAAATCTTCCTGTAATGAAAGCTGGAAAATGATGTCATGTTGGGCAGATTTGTGACTGCTATAACACTATCAATATAAAAAAGTGTAGAAGGAAATTTGCTGAAGATCTGTTCGCCTCTGCCACCTGACGAAAGCTTGATTTTCTCTAACATGCCTGAGTTCCAATGCAAGCTTTGCACTTTACATAATGTAACACATGCAAATTAACCTCGTGTGTCTGATTTCCTCATCCATAAACTGGGAAAAAGAGCACAACCTACCTCATAGGTTTCTGGTAAACATTAAACATTACCACATTTGAAGCACTTTGAATATTTTGAGACAATGCTTCAAAATCACTTTTATATCCTTTTAGGTATTGTGAATTTCCATTAAAGAGATGAAGAAACAGAGGATTAAAGATGTGAGAGCCTTGTTTAAGATCACATAGCTACTATGTAGCAAACAAACACTGAAACCAGGTCTTTCCGATTCTTTACTTTCCCTGCACCTTACACTGAGCATAGAAAAAGGACATCAGTGAAACAGGAATGAGTGTGGGAAGCCAAATGCAATTTTTAAAGTTAGGTGATGTTATATCATATTTGTAAAAGGCAAAAGTTTTATGTGATCTGAAAAGAAACCAGAGTATTTATATCATATTTGTATGTTGATTGGACTGACCCAATAAGAAAGCAAATATTAATGTCACCTTTGCTTTTGGTGTCATATATGGCCTTTATTATATTTAGGTACATTCCCTCTATACATAGTTTGTAAAAAACTGTTCATCTTGAAAGGACAATGAATTTTGTCAAATGCTTTTTATGCATTTTTGAGATGATCACATGATTTTTAACCTTTGATTGTGGTGATACAATGTATTATATTTGTTGATTTGTGGATGTTGAACTGTCCTTGAATCCCTGGAATAAATTCCATTTGATCATCATGTGGGATTTTACTTTCTTATTGAACTAGATAGCAAAGTCATAGTGAGGAGAAAGGCGGAATGTTAGAGGTGCAAGAAAAGGGTGAAATGATGTTGGAATGATGAAATTCAGATGAGGAAATCAAAGACACAAGACGTTAATTTGCATGTGTTACATTATGTAAAGTGCAAAGCTTGCATTGGAACACAGGCATGTTGGAGAAAATCAAGCTTTGATTGATAGTATCTGTGGTCTATCCACAGCATTGAGGACTGATGAAATGTGGCATATAAAATCAGGTGAAGAAGAGATCAAGAAGAAATCAAGTCAAAAGTTTTTGAGAGATGATTTACATGAATATTGAAATTACCAAGAATTATAAAAACAGTGGCATTGGAGAAAATAACAGTAAAAAAAAAAAAAGTGCTAAATTATTCAAGAAATTAGAAGCAGTGATGGGGGGTTTTGTAGATGATCACAATAAAAATGACTTACAATTATAGACTGACTAGAAGCCCAGCACGCACGAAATCGTGTGCAGTTAAGGTCCCTAAGCCTAGCCCGGCCTCCGTTGCATGGCCTCTGCTGCCCTGTGACGCTACGTGAAGTCCCCCACCCCAGAACACTCCACGATGCTTGTGGCCCCTCGACTGCTCCGCAAGGCTCCCCCCACCCCACAACTGCTCCGCAAAACTCCCCTGCCCCACAACTGCTTTGCAAAACTTGCTGCCCCTGGGTGACTGCTCCGCTAAGCTCACGGCCACCCCGCGAAGCAGCCCACCACCGCCACTCAACAGTTCCCAGTTCCACCCCGCCTCCAGCCCCCCATCATGATGAGCAGCTCAGGGGCTGGGGGCAAGGGGACTGAGAGGTGCTCCATGCATTCATGGAGACCGGTCGCCCATTCAGTCGTGACACCACCTAGCACTTTATATATGTTAGGATGGCAAAAACTATATTGTAATCAAATTGTTTATCTTGGACTCTCTTTTTGTTCATTTCCCACGTATTTAATGAATAACAGTAAATAGTATAAATAACAGTAATTATCACAATTGAAAACAATAGACAGCAAGGTCTATGAAATTCAAGATTTCCTATAATTCAAAAAGAGTCACAACAGAAAAACCTAATGAGAGAAGATGCATTTGAAATTAAGCTTCCTTTAATAAATATTTTTATAATTATAATTAAATTGCTTAAAATTGTAATGGTCTCAACTAAATTTTAGTGACCAAAATCAGCATGCAGTTCCTAAAGATACATAGAAATAAAAACAAATGATTATTTGTGAAAAAGCCACATTATGTGCAATCATTTGCAAACATTAGTACTTTGTAACCATAGCTTAGAAATTTGCCACATTTAAAGGCTGTGGAGCTCACTGAAGATCCAAATAGCACAACTACATAAACATTAAACAACATTATACAAAGAATAAATTTAGTGGCCAGCAAAATTATGAGTTAGAAAAGGCTAACATACCATTTGGGGAAGGAAAATGATTCTGACTTGTAACATTTACATGTAGTGTTTCAACAGAGGCTCTGTTTATATAATCACTAAAACGGGCCATTTTGATGGATGAAACAACTGGTTTGACTACATTTTAAACTGAATTGATGCATTTCTAAACTTACTTAGTTACAGACTCAACAAAACCATAAAATGGAAAAAGGATTATTATTTCCATCTCTATGGACTTAAGCAGCAAAAAGGCTTAGCAAATCGTGTTAATATAATAAAGCAAGCAGAGAGGCAAATCTGAGGCTCTCTGACATTTGTAATGTCATGCAAAGACAGAAAAGTAAAGAGTAGGGCCTAGAAGCTTGAGTCGGGAGCACAGTGCAGCCTAATTGACATAACTACAGCAGGGTGAAATTTATTAAACCAACCATGTAAATTGGAGTGTAGCCATGGCCAGAAATGGATCCTGTAGAGCTGAAGGAATTCAGGGATCTGGCTTTGCTGTTCTGTCATATAACATGAAGCTGGTGTGGAATGTATTACTAAAAGTAATCACTATTTTTTCAAGCTGGGAACCTTATAGGACTTAGGTGTTTATAGAATCTATCTTTTCTCTATGTGGCTGTTCCTCCAAATGATTACTGGCTCCCTGACACTTATGAGAGTATTAGCTATTTTTCAAGGCTTGCTTTCTCTTAATAGAAAAGGAGAAAAGTCATTAAAATCTACTTTTACCTTAAATCAATATTTTTTTTAAATAGCTTTACTGAGATATAATTCACTACACGTTTCATCCATTCAAAATATATAACTAAGTGGTTTTATGTATATTCACAGAGCTGTGCAATGATCACAACAATCTAATATTAGAACATTTAAGTCACCCCCAAACACATTGGGTACCCATTAGCAGTCAATCACCATTCTCCCCACTGCCCACCTCTATACAAACACTAATCGGCAATGTTTTTCTTCTGTTACAGGATTCTATCCGGAACATAGCATTACATGTGTCATATATTCTTAGGCTACTCCTTGCATTCACCATTACTCAGACTTTCCTTGTTTTAATGACCTTGACAATTTTGAGAAGCACATGTCAGACATTTTGTAGAAAGTTCTCCTATTGTGATTTGTCTGGTGTTTCTCTTATGATTTAACTGGGTTTAAGTGTTTTTGAGAAGACCATGAAGGTAAAATGCAATTTTTAAAGCATTGTATCAAGGGTACATTCTACCAACATGATTTATCAATGTTGACCTTCACCACCTGGCTATTGTCTGACAGGTTTCTCCATTGTAAAGCTAGTCTTTTTCCTTTTTGTGCTATATTCCTTGGAAGGAGGTCATTATGCAAAGCCCATAACTAAATGGAAGTATGGCTCTACCTCTTTGAGGTTGAAGTATCTACATCAATTATTTGACTCTTTTTCCTCATTTAATTAGTTATTCAATCATTTGTTTACTAGAGGCCTGGTGCATGAAATTTGTGCACAGGAGGGTGGTGTCCCTTAGCCCAGCCTTCACCCTCTCTAATCTGGGACCCCTTGAGGGATGTCCGACTGCTGGAAGAGAGAACATGGGGCAGAGGCCATGGTTGAGGGATGTTTCCGGTGGGATCGGGTCTAAACGGGCAGTCGGACATCCTGCTCACAATCCAGAACTGCTGGCTCTCAACTGCTCGCCTGCCTGCCTTCCTGATTGCCCCTAATTGCTTCTGCCTGCCAGCCTGATTGATGTCTAACTGCTCCCCTGCCAGCCTGTTTTCCCCCAACTGCCCTCCCTGCTGGCCATCTGTTATGCCCAGATTTCAAGATCTGCAAAGACCAACAGGGAGCCGAGTCCGATGCAAATGCAAAGAGCCTTTATTCAAGCTTGGGCTTGGTCTCTCAGCCCCCACCGGCGCAGCGGTAGGATGCAAGAGAGCCCAGAGTTTCAAAAGCACAGCAATTTTACAGGGCTGGTCGGGTGGTGGGGTGACACTTGGACCACTGACTTGGCCGATTCCGATTGGTGAAGGCTAGGATCTGGTTATACAAAGACAGGATGCAGTCAGCATATTTTTTGGCCTTGGGTTAGTTCCCCTTGCATTCCCATTGGCTGACTTAGGGGTGGGATGAGTGACCAATACACTCCGTGGTTCTCCCTGGAACTCCCGGCCGTCCTTCCCAGACTAAAAAAGAAATTTTCTCTCCAGCCTGCCTGAACAATGAGGAAGATAAACCTCGCTGTCCGACCTTGTAGGCCAGCGACTAGATATGCCCATGCCAGGAGCATTTTTTAAAAATTGGATAGAGCTGTGTTGTTGTCAAGGCCAGCAGCAAGATAACCACTCAGTGCACGAAGGGCTGGCTCTTTAATAGGAAGGGAAGTTCTGCCTGTAGTCTGGCTTAGAATTTGAATTCACTTTCTCCAAGCCGCGGCACCAAAGTACCACCCCAAGCTCTCTGGCATTGTTTGATTTTTCTGGTTCTCTGTAACAGTTACACAAGATGGAGGACACAGTACAAAATGGAGTCACTCCTGCTCTGCCCTTTCACATCTTGTGGTGGCCATCTTGTGTCCACATGGGGGCAGGATATTTGACCACATGGGAGCAGCCATCTTGTGTGTTGGAGTGATGGTCAATCTGCATATTACTCTTTTATTAGATAGGATAGAGGCCTGGTGCACAAGTGGGGGCCAGCTGGTTTGCCCTGAAGGGTGTCCCAGATCAGGATGGGGGTTCCCTTGGGATGTGGGGCAGCCTGGGCGAGGGGCCTGTGGTGGTTTGCAGGCCGGCCATGCCCCCTGGCGACCCAAATGGAGGCCCTGGCTTCTGGGATTTATTTATCTTCTACAATTGAAACTTTGTAGCCTGGAGCAGAGCCAACCCTTCTGCTCCCCTCCTTGGAGGCAGCCATTTCTGTTAGGATTAATTATCTTCTATAATTGAAACTTTGTAGCCTTAACTGGAGGCCTGGGCCAGCCTCTCTCCTGTTCTCTCCCTGGCGGCAGCCATCTTGGTTGGGGTTAATTTGCATACTCGCTCCTGATTAGCTAGCGGGCATGGCTAGTGGGCGTGGCTTGTAGGTGTAGTGGAATGATGGTTAATTTGCATATTGCTATTTTATTAGATAGGATATCAAGAAGAACTCATGGTTATTTATTTACTAGAGGCCCGGTGCACAAAATTCGTGCATGGGAGGGGTTCCACAGCCCGGCCAGCACCCTCTGCAATCCCAGACCCCTCAGGGGATGTCCAACTGCTGGCTTAGGCCATGGGATTGGGCCTAAATCTGCAATTGGACATCCCTCTAGCAATCCAGGACCGCTGGCTCATAACCACTCACCTGACTGATTGCCGCTGACTACTCTACCTGCTTGCCTGCCTCACTGCCCCTAACTACTCGCCTGCCTGCCTAATCATCCCTAACTACTCATCTGCCTGCCTGATCACCCCTAACTGCTTGCCTGCATGCCTGATCGCCCCTAACTGCCTCTGCCTACCTGCCTGCATGACTCATCACACCTAACCTCTAGCCTGCCTGCCTAGTTGCTCCTAACCACCTCTGCCTGGCTGCCTCATCACCCCTAACAACTTGCCTGCCTGTTTCATCACCCTAACAAATTGCCTGCCTCATTATCTCTAACCACTCTGCCTGCCTGCTGGATTGCCCTAACCACTCACTTTCCTGTCTGATTGCCCCGAATTGCCTCTGCCTTCACCCACTGCTGCTGCAGTTTCATCTGGAAGGACATCCAGAATGATGTCCGGAAGATCGTTTGGCTGTTGGGTCTAATTAGCATATTATGCTTTTATTATTATAGATACTTTATACTGTATCTAATACTACTTTATTTTGTTATTCTAATTGTATCAGATTTGGTCTCTTAGAGCTATTTTAGTTGGATCTGTGTCCCCTTTCAAATTCCATTATTATAAGGTGTATTTGATTTTGTTTTTAGCACTCTTTCAATTTATGGCCCTTCAAAGTGTTCCAGGCTCAGCCTGCATGTTTCCTTCCACAGTCCTAAAAGAAACTATCTATCCAAGGTCATGGTTCCTTTTATTGGAGATTTATATTAGAAATCATGATCTGGATACTATATGCACTCATTGCTATTGTTATTTCTCCACTTTCTAGCAGATAAAGCAAGGAAATATATGTTTGTGGAATAACCTGTAAGTATACAAATATCTATAAATATTTCTATATGTAATCTTTTATATCTACATTAATCTAAATATGAATTTATATTAAGTCTCCAACTCTAATCCATTACCAGGAAAATCATTCTAACCTCTTCTCCTTGTTTATCTGTAAAGTCCGACTATAGCAAATAGAAATCTGTCTCCCACACTCTATTTGTTTATTTATTATAGATAAATAGCGGTATTAAATATCCTATCTAACGAAAGAGTAATATGCAAATTGACTATCACTCCAACACACAAAATGGCTGTCCCCATGTGGTCAAAGATGACTGCCCCCATGTGGACACGAGATGGCCACCACAAGATGGCCAGCAGAGGAGGGCAGTTGGGAGGGACCAGGCCTGCAAGGGAGAGCAGTTGGGGGCGATCAAGCCTGCAGGGGAGGACAGTTAGGGGTGACCAGGCTGGCAAAGGAGGGAAGTTGGGGGCAACTGGGCCTGCAGGGAAGGGCAGTTGCGGGGGACCCAGGCCTCCAGGGGTGGGCAGTTAGGGGTGACTAGGCCTGCAAGGGAGGGCAGTTAGGGGTACCCAGGCCTGCAGGGGAGGGAAGTTAGGGGTACCCAGGCCTGCAGGGGAGGGCAGTTAGGGGCAATCAGGCTGGTAAGGGAGCAGTTAGGCATCAATCAGGCTGGCAAGGGAGTGGTTAGGGGGTGATCAGGCTGGCAGGCAGAAGTGGTTAGGGGCAATCAGGAAGGCAGGCAGGTGAGCAGTTGGGAGCCAGCAGTCCTGGATTGAGAGAGGGATGTCCGACTGCCTGTTTAGGCCCAATCCTGGTAGGACATCCCTCGAGGGGTCCCAGATTGGAGAAGGTGCAGGCTGGGCTGAGGGGCACACCCCCTTATGCACAAATTTTGTGCACTGGGCCTCTAGTATTATATATTATAATATTTAATTCATTATTAAAATTTTAGTTTCCTTTTTAAGAAAGAATTATCATTCCTATTTTGCAGGTAAAAATATTGAGTCTCAGAGGGTTTAATTTGTTTGCCCAAATTTTCTGTACTTTTGAAGTTAGAAATGGGATTTATACCTAGAACTGACTGATTCCAAAATCTACCGAGTTTCAAACTCCTTATCTTGGGAATATGGCTATGATTTTAGTTACTAGTTAATGAAACTCTGTGCATGTGCCATTTTTATAGAATAAGACCCTGGATGTAGAGCCTCTACATCAAAGAACAACAATCTAAGCATTGTTTAAAATGTCTCCCTCTTGGCTACAAACATGAAGTAAGAATGTTTTAGAAGTAAAAAGTTGAGTTCAGGGGACATTAAATAAGCCTAAAGGCTTGGGGGGTGAGGGTGCGGCAAATAGACTTAAATAAATTGTTGGATGTAAGAAATTAAATAGGTTTAGTTTTGTTAGGTAAATCCTATAAAATCATTGGCCTTTGACTCTCTTTGACTTACAAACAATAATTTCATTTAGTTGAAACTATATTCCTGCCAAAACTTTGAAAAAAGTCATCTTTTCCTTTTTAAATTAATCATTAGATAAAGATAGCATGAATAGGATTGCTTTCCAGACAGCAGTACAATCTTATATCTTGCTCCCCTACTCTTATTTAACTTGGAGGATAATAGTTGCTACATAATCTTTTTTTAAAAATATGAAAATTTTCTTTCAAATGGCATTTCTTTGTTTTAATTTGATTTGATGAAGATTTTTGAATCTTTTCAAACTTTCCAAATCATAGTAATCTTTTGTTTTGATTGCTATTATTGTTAGGATTATAATTATTAGTAGTAATAATATTAGTAGCCATCCTCTTTGTCCTACTGCTATCAGTGTCATTGTTGTCATGATGATACCAGTTTCTCTTTTGCCAACAAGGACATTAGATAGCTATAAGAGTAAAATATAGAGCAATATTTATCTTAGCTATCCTTGCTATGGTGCTATGACATTAACCTTTCCATTGCTTAGTTTCTTCAGCTGAAAAGTGTGGATTGGGCCAGTTTTACAAGGTTACTAGAAAGGTTAATGTCTATACCTTCTAAACATTCATTGGTAATGGGCTCAAAGAATAAAAATGCATTACTCTACACTATTTGGTACCTTCTGTCTCAGGACTAAGCTATGAAATTAGCATCTGATTAAAACATGTCATTTTTTTCTTTACCCATCAATTGTCCTTTTATTTAATTTAATAAATAAATTGAATACTGTAGTTGGCATTTACTTAAAATTTAAATCAGATTCAGCCTCTTTTCACTGATGGTTCCAATTTCATTTATTTAAAAATGCATTTTTTTAGTGTGCCTACGTTACAAAAATACTGAATAAAATTACCATGAAAAATAAATACTCTCTGCATTAGATTGATGAAATAATTGAATGGTTGCAGTGAACTTAAAATATGTTCTGATGAGTGTATAGTAATGGTCATTATAAAAACAAAACTTGAAAAAGAACTTTGCAAGCTAAATTTAAAATCTAATTTAAAAAATAGAAATAAAAATAAAATACTTATTTCTTCTAATGGAATAGAGAGGGTGACACCTTGACTTACTTTCTAGGTAACTTAAAAAATGCTTAACTGGATCTAAGCCAGTTTCATTTTACACCAAATATTTTCTTTTACAGTTAAAAGTATCTGTGAGTCTTTGAAAATTCTGAAGAGTTTTAAAAGTAGTTGTGAATCCTTCAAGTATTGAAGTCAACTTATTTTCTATAAAATGGAAACTTCTAAAGTTCATTTCAATATGGATTCTTCACATATATATCCACATATCTGAGGATAGTTAAAGAAATTATGGTATATTCATATCACAAAATACAATTATTTTTAAAATTACATTTTTATAGAACTACTTAATATTTTCTTAGAAAATATCATCATGGAAGCAGCATGAATAGAAAATTATATATACAATATAATCTAAATCCTGGTAGTGGGTGGCATATATTAAAAAAATATGCCTCTATATAAGTGGAAAAAGACACATGATCTATTAATTGTGTTTATCATTGGGTGGTATAAATGCAGGTGGATTTTATTTCTCTGTTTCATCTTTGTGTATTTTATATACTTGACATTAAAAATTAGAAATACTAAGAATTTAATAATTTATAAAATTATTAACGTGAGTATCTGCCATCATATGCTCCTGATTCCTTCTTAATTATATAGGGCTAATTCTACTAAGTAAGGCAGCAAGCATGATAGAATCCACTCCTCCCAGAAATGAGCAGCCAAGAACTTCATGGATTATCATTACGGGGACTATGAAGATGTGTCATGGGTATGATTAGGGATTCTGGTGGGGACAAGAAAATAAAATTATCCAAGAAAAATAAGCAAAGGCATAAACATGAAGCAATGTTGTGGTTTGTGGAGACTCTTCAGAGGGTTTTAGAACTAAAGAATGAAGGATAATAAAAATGAAAAACAATTAATTATGTGGATTATGTCTGTTGATCCTCTTTTAATGTGCTTCAAGGATGAAAGCAAAGGACTTGAGTTATTTTAATATTAGTTTTAGAGACTGACCTATGATTTTATACCTGTAGCCTGCTCTGAATTGGTACACATGGACCTCCAAGGTTCATAGACATAATGGAGATACAGACATAGATGCTTACTTGTGTATCTTTCTATTCCACAATTATAAAAAGTATTTGTGACTTTGTGGTTAGGGAATATATCTTATAAAGACATTGCTTAAGTCAAGCAGTCTACCAACTGCTTCATTTCAATGTCACCTCTGGCATATCTGAAAGCTACAGACATTTCTTAATTCACCACCCACATTCCAAGTGTGAAAGGCTTACCCTGCCCCTAGTGGGCATCTCATAAAATGACTTATAAGAATGCACTTCTAGTACAAAGGAAGGGTGATATAGTTTGGTAGGAAAAGAGTAATAATAGATTGTTCAATACACATCCAGAGTGAAGAGAAAAGTGTCCATCCACAATGATCTTCCCATGAAACTACATATTTAGTAAGCAATTATAGGACAGTATGTGCTTAATTACTGAACAGCGGGCATCATATGGTAGGTACTGTAGGACTCTGTGGCCAAGTTTGTGAAGATGGTAGATGATGATGAAGAACTAGCAAAAAAATTTGAACAGAAGAATGTCATGTTCAAATATGCATATTATGGTAATCTGGAAGATAGTGCAGAAAGGAAAAATTTGGACAAATCTCTCTTCCCAACCTTGTTATATTCTCATATTAAAATATGTAAACATACTTTAACATGCATTAAACACAGTTGGCCTAGGAAAATACTCTGTGATTGTAATTATTCTCCTGCCAAACTTTGTGAGTCTTTTCCTCTATTTTGGTCTTTGTGACATCATCTACAGAATAAGGTGGATAACCTCAGTAATCTCTAATATCCCTTTTAAATTTCAAATTCACTGAGATAACACTAAGTGGCTAATGTGAACTATTAAAGGTTTGTTTTCATAGGACATCTGCCTCTTGGTTGATGAGAAAAACTTGCCATTTATACTTAGACATAGACTAAAAATATATTCAGAAATCCAGGTGATTTCTTTTGGTTTTCTTCCCATTATTCTGATCTATCCTATATAATAAAAGGCTAATATGCAAATTGGCCAAACGATGGAACAACCGAACAACTGGTCACTATGATGTATGCTGACCACCAGGGGGCGCACACGGAACATGGTGGTGGGATGGTGGAGCAGGTGAGCAGGGGCGCCAGACCAAGGCAGGGCACTGGTTGTCGTCATCGGGGGCGAGCCTCTGTTGGTTATTGAAAATTCTTTGCTCTCGTGTACCACAGTCCCACCTGGTGCTTGTACCCGCTGTCATCACTGGAGCCGCTGCTTGCAACCACTGCTGGCACCCAGCGCCGGTCCTATACTCAGCGCTGTCAGTGGATGCAAGTGGCAGCTGCCGGCCCTGATCACCCCTTAGGGCTTCTCCACCCCTCCCTGCTCCTAAGGGACAATTGGGGCATCAGCCATTGCTCACACCCGCTGATGGCACGGAGTGATTGGGGCCAGCGCCAGCAGCAGATGTGAATAGGGCCAGCGCTGTCAGCGTGTGGGAGTGGCGGCAGCGGAAGTGGGGCTGCTGGCAAAGAGGGGACTGGGGACTGTGGCAGGATGGGCCAAGACCCCCCCCTGTGCCCACTGCAGCCTCGTGGCCCACAGTTCCTTTCAAGGTGCATGAATTTGTGCACTGGGCCCCTAATAATAGTATAGGATTGCAGTAAGAAATGAAGGGAGAAGGAAATGTTAAGAATCTGAGACAACTCTTCATTATCAGGGTGCTCAATATGGTAATTGCCATAAAAGTTAATGAGGATGTCAAGTTACTTTGAGGTTCAATCCCCCCAAAGGACAGTCTCAATTTTGCCAAAAAGCAAAAGCTATGCATGATAATGAGCATCTCTGAGGGAGATAAAACAATGATAATGGTAGAAGATGCATGGCTCAATTTTGTGCAGAATAAAGATAAGCCTGTATACTTTCCTAATTGGATAACAGTATAATCCTGTGTACTACATATAGTGTAGAGCACTCATTAAGGCAGAGAGAAAAACAGAAGTACCTTGTCTTAGTTATTACTCAAATACTGTGAATTCAGAAACAAGAAAAGCTATATCTAATATAAATAGCTTTAGAATTTTTTTCATAAAGGTTTCATCTTGACAAGCTACCAGACCTGAGGTGAGTTTAATTAGTTCAATGCATCATGATAAATTGTAAAAAGGAGAAAAACTGTGGGGTAGGGGAAGGGAATGAATAAAAAGTATTTTTCTTAATTTAATCATACAAGTAAGTCCATCTATAAAGCCCTACACTGAAATGCAAGAACAATGGGAATCTTTGACTTTCCTCCAGTACCCTAGAAATCTATCTATATGTGAAATTGCCAGTCAAGGAGCCACCCAACTTTTCTTTCAAATGTGTTTTCCTGTCTCATGTCATTTCCTGCCAACAAATCTTTTGACGACAATAGCTCTCTGATCAACAAAATGGTTGTTAAGAGGGATGGAACACTTACTCATAACTATGATATATTAATGGGTATAGGAGAACTTGATTAAGAAACCATCACTATTTACACAATTTAGGGAATTTTCAGGCACTATCTAGAAATAAATGGGGAATATATAAAGAAAAGAGAATGAAATGAAAATAAATGAAAGGGAAGAAAATGTAACATGAGAAGAAAAAGAGGAAGAAAAAGGAAGGGATGGGAACCATGGCCCACTTAGAAAAGATAATAACTTCTGGATATAGGAACATGATCAAAAGGTCAGAAAAAGATAAATATTTCAAAGTCTTAAAGCAGTAGTATAGGGCTCTAAAACTAGGACTTCTTAAGAAAAATATTAGAGGAATAGCAACAGCTAATGCTAAAATATAATGTACCAAAGGAGTCTATCTAAAGGAAACATATCCTTACTATCATTGAGGGACTCCTACAGAAACATATCATTTTCTCATTGATGCATCTGTCCACTATTCAAGGACTGATAAGGTAAAGTTGAGAACCATATGTGTTTTTCCCTTCACTCCTTCACATACATAAACTATTAGTCACACCCTAATCCTAGGCCACAGAGTATATTGAGTTTCACTAGAACCAGATCAGCCCTGCTGTTTGCTTCAAGGGTAGGATTCCAGGACAGCAACAAACATTCCCATCTACTCATAAGTTTCTGACCTGATTTTTATCAAGTTGCTGTTATTAAATTTTCCTAAAATAGGATAAGTATTACCTGAAAGAATGCCACTGCTCTTCACAACCAGTTAGATCAATTTTGTGGGTTTATTATTCTTCAAAAGTTTAAAAATTATTTAGGATTCAAAGAAATACTTGGTACTAGCAAAGTCATATGTATAGAGGAGCAATACTATCCCAGGTGAAGTTGTATCCTCACCACAATATATAAATGGGTTTCATTATTTTATTTAGAAGTAGCTTTATGTAAACCACCTTAGCCTACAATCTGTTGCTTGGGAGGTGAGTGAGATTTCATACACTACCAAGTAACTTCAGAATTATGTCCAAGTTCCTGACATAGTATAGCATAAACTGTGGAAGCCTAGGCTATCCATCACATTACAGTTAATCTTTTACCAAGAAATAACCATTACCTTTTTTAAAAAAAAATAAATCTTTATTGTTCAGATTATTACAGGTGTTCCTCTTTTATTTTTCCCCATAGCTCCCCTCCACCTGATTCCCCACCCCACCCCATGCCCTTACCCCCCGCCACTGTCTTCATCCATAGGAGTAAGATTTTTGTCCAATCTCTTCCCGCACCCCTCACACCTGCTTCCCCTGAGAATTGTCAGTCCACTCCCTTTCTATGTCCCTGATTCTATTATATTCACCAGTCCATTCTGTTCTTCAGAGTTTTCATTCACTTGATTTTTAGATTCACTTGTTGGTAGGTATATATTTGATGTCATTTTGTTGTTCATAATTTTTATCTTTACCTTTTTCTTCTTCTTCCTCTTCTTAAAGGATACCCTTCAGCATTTCGTGTAATCCTGATTTGGTGGTGATGAACTCCTTTAGCTTTTTCTTGTCTGTGAAGCTCTTTATCTGACCTTCAACTCTGAATTATAGCTTTGCTGGGTAGAGTAATCTTGGTTGTAGGTTCTTGCTGTTCATCACTTTGAATATTTCTTGCCACTCCCTTCTGGCCTGCATAGTTTCTGTTGAGAAATCAGCTGACAGTCGTATGGGTACTCCCTTGTAGGTAATTAAGTGTTTTTCTCTTGCTGCTTTTAATATTCTCTCTTTGTCTTTTGCCCTTGGCATTTTAATTATGATGTGTCTTGGTGTGGTCCTCTTTGGATTCCTCTTGTATGGGGTTCTGTGCGCTTCCTGAACTTGTAAGTCTATTTCTTTCACCAGGTAGGGAAAGTTTTCTGTCATTATTTCTTCTAATAGGTTTTCAATATTTTGCTCTCTCCCTTCTTCTGGCAACCCAAAAATTCAGATGTTGGTTCGCTTGAAGTTGTCCCAGAGGCTCCTTACACTATCTTCATATTTTTGGATTCTTTTTTCTTTTTGTTTTTCTGGTTGGATGTTTTTTGTTTCCACATATTTCAGATCTTTGGTTTGATTCTTGGGGTACATTGATCTACAATTGAGTTTCTGTATATTCTTTATTTTAGACAGTGTATGCTTCATTTCTGACTGGTCCTTTTCCATTTTTTTTTGGCATTCTCATTAAGGTTCTTGAAGGTCTCACTAAGCTCCTCAAAAGTGTCATCAAGTTTCTCAGCGGTTTTTAGAAGATTCTTGAGTAACCTTATACATGTGGTTCTGAACTCTATGTCATCCAGTAGTTTGCTTTCCTCCTTTTCTTTCATTCATGACATGTTTCTTTGTTTCTGCATTTTGGCTGCTTCCCTGTGTTGATGGAGTGGCTTTGTGTGGTAGGTGACCTATAGGGGGCGGTAGCTCAGCCTCCCCAATCACCTGATGTGGATGCTCTTGGTACACCCCTTTGTGGGCTGAGTGCAAAGTCTTGATGTAGTTAAGCCTTAATTGCTGTTGGTACGCTGGGAGGAATTGACCTCCAGGCCAATTAGCTGTGAGCACTCCCTGTGTCTATAATGGAAGAACTGCTGTGCCGAAGACATGCTTATGGGGCAGGACTTGTTTCAGTGGGGCTTTGGTGCTCACTGAGTCTGCCTCTTGAATGTGTCACTTATGGATGTGAGGAGTTGAAATCTGGTGTCTCACACTGACCACTAGGAATACTGGCTTCTGGATCTCCAATGGGGTGCAGGTCAGCTACTGTCTGAGGCCACTCAGCAGGAGCTACAGTGAGAGCTGCAGTTTTCTCCTCTTTGCTTGGTGATTGGAGGTTTTGGAGCTGTCTGACTCAGGCTGCAAGTTTGCTAGGTTAAGCTGCGATAGGGCAGGCCTTTCTTATGCTAACTCAGCTGCTTGGAGCTTGGGTGGGTTTGTAGGTTGTGCAGGGCGGGGCCTCAGGGTATCACTAGGTTAGGGCGTGGCAAACAGCAATGGCTACTAGTTAGCCGGCTCTGAGTCCCCAAAGGCATCCACGGCATCAAGGAGTCCCATGCCCCAGTGCAGTAAACAATTATTCCTGCGTGCAGCTCTGCAAGCAAGCCACCCTCACCGGCAGACAGTCCAGCTTCTCCCTGTAGGAGTTCGGGTCCCCTGCGTCTCCCCAGAGACTGGATTTCAGATTAATCGGGGGCTTCCATTCCGGTTGAAAAAAGCAACGCACCCAGTCGCCCCCACCAGCCCGGATCACGCGCCTCCGTACCTCAGCTTTTCAGTGCTCGTGCAAGTGTCAATGCTCTTTTCTCTTTCCTTCTAGTTGTAGAACTTCCACTCAGCCAGCTTTCCCGTGGTTCTGGGTGATAGATGTTTTGTCTTTTAGTTGCAGTTTAAATTGTTGTGGGAGGCAGCAGTTTAGGTGTTTACCTACGCCACCATCTTGGATTCTCCTCTCATTACCTTTTCTTATGCAAACTTTATCCCTATCATGCCCTTTGGCATAATTAGACTTTTCTCAGTGCATTCTAGTCTAGGATCAAAGTACAAGAAGAGCTGGGCTTTATCAAAACAATTTATTTCCTTTGGCCATGGAATATGACTATGTTTCCACTTTGGTGTTGACTCCCAGAAAACTCAAAGCCAAACTGGTGGGCTTCTTCTAACAAAGTATATGGAAATGTGTGACCTTTTCTTTTTTCCTGAACTAACCTTATGTGAATCTCCATCACGCCTCCAATATTATTATTTTATGACACTCTTTTAAACTTTTTATCTTACAATTTTAAATATCTCTATGCTCCTGAATCTCTTCCGAACAGGAGGTGCTAATATGTCAGATAAGATCATTCAGCTGCTGGTTACAAAACCCTGGTATTCCCTTATCCAAATTAAAGTATATTTTTTCATATAAAAGAAGTCCAGAGACAGACAATACTGGTGTAGAGTTTTGAATCCATGTCTCCCTCATGAATACAGGGTTTTTTCACTTTGTGTGTGAATTCTTTGCTCATACATGCAAGATGGCTTCTATTCCACTAGGAAACAAGAATGCAAAAGGCATATTGGCTGACTTCATTTTTATTTGGCTTGCATGATGATTTCAAATTATAAGACATCCTGAGAATGTGAGGTTCCTGAAGGAATTTATTACTTAGTTAGTTGTAAGACATGTGAAGAATGGATATTGGTTAGACAACTAATCGAGTCTGCTATAATTGGCACATTAAACAAATACATTTGCATATGTACAGATACACACACACATATAATAACTACACACATATGTAATTATTTCATTTCTTATTTTTTTCTTTTTCTTCTCATGATACACCCTCAGTTAGGATCATAAAAAAGTACCTCACTCCCAAGAATAATCTAACATTTAAATATCTGTATATAGTACTCAGTTTGCATTAATGAGAGAATAAATTAAACTAAACTAAAAATCTGTTTCATTTTCATCAAACCAACATTTATTTGGCATTATTACATGTAAAACAACATGCTAGTGTTCATTAGGAATTAAGATATTCAGATTCATGCCCCTTAGGGGCTCATAAATTAGAGATGGGATCAGGCTCAAAACATTTGTTCCATTTGTCATCTTTATAGAATTCTAATTTATAAAATAGTGATTTCTGAATTTAGTGTTATTTATTATCTTAAGGAATGTTTTTTAAAAAAAGCTTTCAAAGTGTAAATAGGTGGTTATAGCTCTAATAAGATTTCATATTACTGCCACAAAAATAATTACTTATTTTGTTTTGTGGAAAATGAGGGTTTGAAATGTAAACATTTATAAATTTTCACATATTTGATTCTCCTTTCATATATTCCTTCCCTCTTCACAGAGTGAATTGTGTTATGAAAATGCAGTATTCCCACACAACTGTCAGCCAGCATCACTTTGGGTAAATTTGTGTAAAATATACATGTCTTAAATGTGAAGGAATCTCATTAGTATTTCTAGTTACTGTGACACTCACTAAAGTTTGTTAGTCCTCTACCATCTATATAAAAGATATATTATTATTTTTCCTTCATTGTAGTTTATCAACTATTTATTTTGTTAATTTTGTATTCTAATCATTTTTATAGCCATCTCAAATTCATGTTCTAACAATGCAAGAAAGAGCAAGATGAAGAAAAAGCAAGAATGAACAAAAGAGAGAAAGAAAGTGATTGAGCATAAAAGAGATTTATTAATTTGAATCCCCTCCACATCCACTAAGAGAATTGCTCTTCACTAGTGGTATTCTGATTCTGACTTTTAAGTACAGAGAACATCACTTTTGGTATTAAGTAAAAATGAGCTTTATACACTGGCACACTTGTATTTTTAAGAGAGGCTATTGGATTTTCAATGGGCTGTGACAGGGAAATTTTGCAAGCTTTACCATACATATGACTCCCACATGTCCCAAAACATGGCTAATTCTAACTTCTATCTGATATATGAAGATACTGGAAACATTGTATGTACACAGCAACAAGGTGGACAAAATGGAAATCATGAATAGCATCCTATCTAATAAAAGAGTAATATGCAAATTGGCAGTGCCTCTGCTACACCCACAAGCCATGCCCACCACCCAATTAGGAGTGAGTATGCAAATTAACCCAACCAAGATGGCTGTGGCCACAGAGCGAGCAGGAGGCTTGGGTTTCCCCGGCGATAGAAGAAGCCAAGCTTTCTGCCCACCCTGGCCTGCCCTGGCCTCCACTCAAGGCTACAAAGTTTTAATTAAAGAAGATAAATAAATCCCAGATACCAGGGCTGCTGTTTGAATTGCAAGGGGCATGGCTGGCCTGCAAACAATCACAGGCACCTCGCCAGGGAACCCCCACCTTGATCTGGGACACACTTCAGGGCAAACCAGCCAACCTCCACCCATGCACCAGGCCTCTAGCCTATCTAAAACAGAGTAATATGCAAATTGACCATCACTCCCACACACAAGATGGCAGCCCCCATGTGGTCAAGGATGGCTGTCACAAGATGGCCAGCAGGGGAGGGCAGTTGAGAGGGATGATGAAGCCTGCAGGGGAGGGCAGTTAGGGGTGACCAGGCTGCCAGAGGAGGGAAGTTGGGGGTGACTGGGCCTGTAGGGAAGGGCAGGTGGGGGGGACCCAGGCCTGCAGGGGAGAGCAGTTGGGGGGACCAGGCTTGCAGGGGATAGAGTTAGGGGTGACCAGGCCTGCACGGGAGGGCAGTTAGGGGCAATCACACTGGCAGGGGAGCAGTTAGGCATCAATCAGGCTAGCAGGGGAGTGGTTAGGGGGTGATCAGGCTGGCAGGCAGAAGCGATTAGGGGCAATCAGAAAGGCAGGCAGGCAAGCAGTTAGGAGCCAACAGTCCTGAATTGTGAGAGGGATGTCCAACTCACAATTGTGGGGGGGGACACACACCCCCGTGCACGAATTTCATGCACCAGGCCTTTAGTTCATAATAATTATGGCTTCAAATGGACCTGCTAAAACAAATAATACACGCTTCTGAATATTATTCCATGATTCTTACCTATTGGTAAAATTCTCTACATCTATCACACATTCTATTTTTGGGAGGAGATTATTATTTCAAATTGTGCATTATCATTTTAATTTATCTCAATAGCATGAGATTAATAAAATTAAAACTACATTCTAAACATGCAACTTGTCCTATTAAAACATGTTCCATCAGCACAAACATAAAAAAAAATTGGATTCAAAATTTCAAAAGTAATTAAGTACTAAAATACTTCAATAAACAGACATGAGTGGAAATTGCCTCAAGAGGCAAATGTATCCAGTAATGAATCTTATATTTTCTCTTTGATTCCACAATTCTCTCTGAATATAATGTTCAAAATAGTTAATTTGAAGACCAAGCATTTTTTTTGCCTCATTGTTTTGGGCTCACTGCTTTCAATTTTATTTCTTTGAAAATATGATGGTGTGATAACAAGACCCTCTATTATTTGCCAGTTTTAATTCGATGTTTTGACTTTTATAATCACTTTGTTTCTATACTTAACAAGTGAGTATACTGTTATAGTTGTAGTACTAGCACTAACATTCAATTAACTCTCATACTGTCAGCTAAAATTATACTTCACTAACACCTAACTTCTACCTTCTGTTCTCTTGCTAAATGGTCGCTAATGTAACAGCTAAATTCTTATTCTTTGAACTTAATGTTTCTAAATTTAAAAAAAAAAATCACATTTGTAAAAAGAAGTATGAGATACTTGGGGGAGAAGAATATGATGTAAGGCAAATTACTATGTCAACTGACAAGTATTTATTGATCATTAATATCAGTATGTGATTATTAAGGCAGGCCAATGTAAGATGAGAGAAATATACATTAAGTTTTTGTATTCTCAAGAAACTGACAATTTATAAAACTGGTGTTAAAAACATATATTGAAATTCATGGAAGGAAAAGTAAGGAAATAAGATTTCTGTAACTATTGCATGTATATTTTCTTGTTGAAATTTTATATCTTTACTTTTAACCTTTAGATGGATTATCCATTTTGAGTTAATTTTTGTACTAGGTGTAAAGTACGTGAGAATGTGAAGTGATTTTCTTTGTTGTTTTTGGTTTGTTTTGCATTTAGACTATTCATTGTTTTACTAATCTTTGCTTAAAAGGCTATTTTTTCTTCTTTACCTTTGCAGTTTGTCAAAGTCAGTCGACCATGGTAAAGGTGATATGTCTGAACTCTGTTCTCCATTGATCTATGTGCCTATCCAATCCTTTCACCAACGACAACGTATCTTATTTCCATAACTTTGAGACATTTTGAAATCAGGTAGTGTGTCTATACCTGGTTCAACTGATTCAAAACAGTTTTAGTTGTCCTAAGTCCTTTGCCTACCCATTTACTTTAGAATCAGTTTCCTGATGTCCCAAAAGACATGCCTGCTGTAATTTCAGTGGGAATTGTGCTTAATCTATAGATCAATCTTGGAAAAATTGATATCATCACAATATTGGTTCTTTCATATTACGAATGAATTTATCTCTCCATTAAAACTAACAAATAAAGCCTATTCTATTTAATTTAATCTTTCATCAATATTTTATAGTTCTCATACATATTTAATTTTTTTAGTACTCAGAAATGGTTCTTTATAAGATTTTAAGGTTAAATATTTTATTACTAGTTTATATTAAACAATTGAACATTATCTTTATAAAATTCCAATCTGAATACCCTTTATTTCTTTTTCTTGTTTTACTAGAGGCCCAGTGCACGAATTTGGCCATGGTGGGGTCTGGCTGGCTCACCCCAATGGGGGCCAATTGAGACTGGACCTGCAGGGGGGGGAGGGGCTATAGGAGGTTGGCCGCCTGCCCCATCCCTGATGGGGGGGCGATTGGGGCTGGGGCTGGCCGGGGTGTGCCACAGGAGGATGGGGGGGTGGCTAATCCAGGCCCAGATCAGGCTGGTTGGCCCCTGCAGTGCAGACATCCCTCTCACAATCCTGGACCGCTGGCTCCTAACTGCTCACCTGCCTGCCTGCCTGATTGCCCCTAACTACCCCCCCCAACAGCCTGATCACCCCTAACCACCTCTGCCTGTGGCCAGATCGCCCCTCACTGCTCCCCCCCCCCCCCGATGGCCAGGTCACTCCTAACTGCTCCCCTGCGGGCCTGGTCGTCCCATGCAGCCAGCTGCTCGGTCGTTTGGTCGCCCCTCACTAAACCCCCTGCTGTCCTGGTCGCCCCACACAGCCTGTTCAGTTGTCCATTTGGTTGAGATGTTTGCTTAGACTTTTATATAGATAGATTCCCATTGTGTGGCTGTTATATAGATTGCACTCTCTAGGACTTCCATTATGATTTTGCATAGAAGTGTTGAAAGGAAATCCTTGCTTTGTTCCTAATTTTAGTTAAAAAGTATTCAGTCACTTACCCTTAAATATGATATTAGATGTAGACTTTTTGGTAGATAAAATTTGTCAAGTTAGATAATGTTTCTTCAATTTTTAGTGGTTTTTCTTTTAAACTCTATTAATATGGTGAATTACATTTACTGGTTTTCAAATGTTGAATCTGTCTTACATTACTGGTATAAGCCACAAGTAAGCATAATATATTATTCTTTTTAAAGATTCTTTTTACTAATGTTTTATTATAGATTTTACTTATTTTGTCTATGGTTATTTATGGCTTGTAGTTTTGTTATTTGTAATGTATTTGCCTAGTTTTGGTATGAAAGTAATGCCAGCTTCAGAATATGCATTGAGAAGTGCTTTATTCTCTTCTATTTTCCTAAGAATTAGTGTAGAATTAGTAGTATTTCTTCCTGAAATGTTTGGTAGAAATCACTATTGAAACAATCTGGGCCTGAAGTGTTTTATTTTGTTTTAAGATATTTAACCTTGAACAATTTTTTTAAATATGTATTATTCATGGTATCTGTTAATAAGTATGTTTTGTTAATTTGTGTCTTCCAAAGAAGTGGTCCATTTCTTCAAAGATGCTGAATTTGGAGCCATAATGTTTTTCATAGTATTTTCTTATGATCTTTTTATTTGTTTTTACACTTATTTTTTTTGTTTGAAGTGTTACAAATAGTAGTACATATGTCTCCATTTTTCCCCCATTGACCTCCCCCCGGCCTCCCCTACCCCCCAATACATGCCTTCACCTGCCCGCCCCGCCCCCCCCCCAGCCCAGTGTCTTGTATCCATTGGTTATGCTTATATGCATGCATACAAATCCTTTGGTTGATCTCTTACAGCACCCCACCCCCACCCAACCTCCCCTGCCTTCCCACTGTAGTTTGATAGTCTGTTCAATGCTTCTTTGCCTCTGTATCTATTTTTCCGCCATTTCTTTCCTTTAAAAAATGTTGCCTCTGCAGACTAGAAATAAACATATAATAACAAAAAAAATGTTTAAGTTCCAATTTCAATGTCCAACAGTTCTGAGTCCCCGTTTCAATGTCAAACAGTTCCTAATGTGTACATGTCAGCAATGATATCTAGATGGTGGGCACATAGTGGCAATGCAGGTCTGACCCTCTCTGTTTTGGTCTTAGGCAACCTGCAGCGGTGCATAGCTGCTGACTGCTAGCATGGCAAGGCGCTGTCAGTGCCTTCCATCTCTGGACTGTTTTTCCTCTTGTGTTCATGGTTGGAGCAGACCTGTCAATTCCTCTCTGTTGCAGGAATCCACATGGTCTTGGAGTTGTTTTCTGAAAATATACAAACATATTCTTGACCAAAAGTTAATAAAGGAATGTTTTCTATAGAATTGATTTGGGATTCTTTTTATTTTTGCCCAAACGGTTTTCCTTTGTCTTATTTAGACACCATGTGTGTTTTTCATGGGTGTCTTGCTGTTAGCATTACAAATGAAAATTTATTTTTTAAAGTAAAAATTTTCTAGATGTAATTTACTAATAGGATATTTTTCCTTACATGATATTACCCTACTATTCCCCCCCTTTTATTTTGATTAATGGAGGCTTTTGTAAATTTTATAATGCAGTCTTGATAACTTTAAATTTTAATGTTTTTGCCCAAAAATATGACTGCTTTAGTTTCATTGCATGTTTAGGAATTTTACCATGAGATGAACTACCAATAGAAATTTTAGTTATTACTTTAGGAACAACTTTTTGTCCAGTACAATTAAATGTACTTGAATATTCACTTATTTCAATTAGCCTATTTAAATTAATCTGAAAACTTTTAAATGTCTGTGGAGTCTTCAGTGATGTCCCTCCTTTGGTATTTAGAAATTATATCTTCTCTCTTTTATATCAATCTGGTGAAATATTTACCAAATTTTGTTAATCTTTAAAAAAAACTTTTGGTTGGATTGATTTTATCTATTTTTAAAAATTTTTATTGATTTATACTTTTGCTAATATTGTTCTATACATACTGCTTGTTTTGGTTTTAGTTACATTTTGTTTGTTTCTTAATTTCAAAGCTTAGATTCCTACTTCCATGTTTTTTTCATTTTTTTAAATATAGGATTTACATTTATACATTTTCTCTAAGCACCTCTTTAGTTGAATCCTACAAATTTCAATATGTTAAAAATGTCTATCTATTTTTTTAAAATTTCCCTTGAGATTTACTCTTTGATCAGATATTTATAGGTTCCATAATTTCCAAATATTTGTAAAATTTCTAAATATTTTTATTAATGTAATATGGTATAATTTCTTCATTTCTTCATACATACAGTTTCTGATTAACATTTACATTTTCCAAGTTTTAAATTTTGGGAATAGCCCTGACCGGTTTGGCTCAGTGGATAGAGCATCGGTCTGTGGACTGAAGGGTCCCAGGTTCGATTCTGGTCAAGGGCATGTACCTGGGTTGAAGGCCCATTCCCAGTAGGGGGTGTACAGGAGGCAGCTGATTGATGTCTCTCTCTCATCAATGTTTCTAACTCTCTATCCCTCTCTCTTCCTCTCTGTAAAAAATCAATAAAATATTAAAAATTAAAAATAAATAAATTTTGGGAATAAAGATGCCATGGACATTGCTCCACAAGTAATTTGTGTGATACATGTTTTTACTTCTCTTGTTTAAGTAGAAGAGGATTAGTGGGTCTATTGTAAGTATATATAACTAAATTCCAGTGTTCTTCAAAGCACTTTTACCATTTACACCCCTCAACCATATAACATAGCTCCAAATGCTCCATATTCTTATTAACACTTGATTTCATCAGAATTTTAATTTGAGCTATCCTCATAGAGGTTGTGATAACTATTTTAATTTGCATTTTTTACAAAAATGATACTGATATATTTGATATGTGTTTTGGACATTTTCTTTCCTGAAAGGTTTAATTGTTTTACCCATTTTTATTGCATTGTTGTTTATTATCAAATAGCAAATGTTCTTTATATATTTAGATACCAGATTCTTTGTTAAATATAACTATTACAAATATGTGTCAATCTATAGCTTGTTTTTCCATTGTATTACTAAAGTATTTAAGAAGCAAATGTTCTCAATTTTTAGATTTAAGTAATTAATTTTTTATGATTGTGCTTTTTATGTTTTATATAAAAATCTATGCTTATATGGACATTTTATTTAAACATTTCATAATTTTAGCTTTTATGTTTAAGTTTATGATCAATTTTGATGATTTGTGTATGATGTAAACAAATGGTTTAGATTCCTTTTTATCCCACTGGCTATTTTTACCAAAGTATCTCTTGAAAAAACAACTTTTTTCTAATTAATTGCCTTAGCAACTATGTCAAATATAAATTGACCACCACAGCCCTATTTAGCTACACCCCTAAGTAGGGCTGTAATTCACTTTCAGCTTATATTCACTTACTAAACTAGTTAGTCAATGAGCCAAGTTCAACTTTTTCCTTCTCCTTTAGCTGGTCATAAGAAATTTCCCTTGTGACCATAAGGATGAACTGAGAGAGAAGTTCAAAAGAACAGTGGTGAATGATATATGGTTTGGAATATAAGCTCATGCAGTGTATTTATGCCCTTTGACCTTGCATGCACCTGATCACAGATATATCTTATGATTTTGTGGACCTGATGGACCCAGAACATAAAAGGAAGCTTTGGCTACATGGTGACTTGATATTTTATGGTTAGATTCTTAATCTTTAGCAGGGCCAATACCATACTGGAACATTTTTAAAGGTGTATATCTTTGCTGCAGATGGCATATCTTTGTCCCAGGACGCCATAAATCTATGTTGCAATTTGATTGTGTTGTTTGCCCTAAACCTACATAGTATTTTTCCCCACTATAGATAACTCTAAAGCTATGGTTTTCAATCACGGAAAATGTTGTCCCTTGGGATACATATGGTCATGTCTGGATACATGCTTGATTGTTATGACTAGGGATGGGAGGGGGGAGCTACTGACATCTGGTAAATGAAGATCAATGATACTAGCAAACATTCTACAATGCAGAGAACAGTCCCACAATAAATAATTATTTAGTCTGAAATGTTAGAGTTCTGAGATTGAGAAATACAGTTCTCACACTGTATTAGTCAGGGTTCTCCAGATAAACAGAACCAATAGGAGATTAGATAGGTAGTTACATACATAGATAGATATATAGAGAATTATTGATAAGTAGATTGATTTATTATAGGAATTGGCTCATGCAGTTATGGAGAAGTCCCAGCTTTTGCCATCTTAAAGTAGAGAGAATAAGAAACACTGGTGACAATTCTTTTATAATCAAAGGCCTGAAAAGGGAATGGGGAGTAGGGGGATGGTGGATGCCCAAGGGCAGGAGAATATGGATGACTCAGCTCACACAGAGAGAACAAATGTGCCCTTCCTCCAATGTTTGTTCTATTTATGTCCTCAAAGGATGGGATGATGTCCAACCACCAGGTAACAACAATTTTCTTTACTCAGTCTACTGATTTAAATGCTACCTGGACAGACCCAGAAATAACGTTTATCAGCTACCTGGACATCCCTTAGTCCTGTCAAGTTGAAACATAAAATTGACTATCACAAGTATTAAAAGGACTACTGGTCATTTCCCCCAAGTATAGCATCATTTGTACTGATCTGGACAAGCTAAAGAGCCTTTTCATATTATGAGTCCAACTGAAATTTGTGTTTTATGTCACTTAGTAAATGAATCAGAGTAGTTTTCACATATTCCGAAGTGAGGACTATTCTGCTTCCAGAACCTGAAGAGGCCTCCCAAATGTTTTGCTTCCTTCTTAGGTGTGAAAAGTGTGAGGGGCCATAATGTTGTTCTTTATTTTGGAGAGGTTTCCCTGGCATGCCTCTGATCACTAGACCTCTGAATACTTCAGGCCCCTGAAACACTGTAGGGTTTATCTCTAACTTCTGTAGCATATGTGTCTTATAGAGACCTCCAATGTACTTGCCATGCCTTGCTCATCTGGTTTAATTAACTTAATGCCATTATAGTGGACCAGTTTTATCTTTTATGAGATGTCCAGATGGTCCGGGCCCCTTCTGAGTTTATTAAGGTGAACAATTAAGATGTCTTGGAGCATAATGTTAAATGCATTCTCTTATTTGTCTCACATAAATGTGAACTGCTTTCTATCAATTATCTTGAAAGAGATAAAATTAACCCCTTTTCATATGCATCACTGACAAACATGTTCTCCCATACAATGGGTTCCCTTTCCATTTTGATGCTGGTTTCTTTTTCTGTGCAGAAGCTTTTTAGTTTGGTATAGTCCCATTTGTTTATTTCTTCCTTTGTTTCTCTTGCCCCAGGCAATGTATTGGTGAAAATTCTGTTACTTGAGATGTATGAGACTTTCCTGTCTATATTCTCTTCTAGGATTTTTGTGGTTTCACAACTTACATTTGTTTTTTATCCATTTTAAGTTTATTCTTGTGTATGGTGAACACCTGGGTCAGGGCAGGAACTGAGTGGAGGGGGCAATGAAGGGGGACATCAATAATTTTCTCAACCATAAAGATAAATAAAAAATAAGCAAAATAAAGGAATGAAAATAAAAATAATATTTTCACCTGATCATGGCTTCATGCCTGAGGCTGAATTAATCTGCTCTCATAAAAAAGTTCTAGTTGGCATAGCAGCTACAATTGGGGCTACTGTCTGGTTGAGTTTGTGATAGTCAACTGTCATTTGACAGGAACCATCTTTTTTTGTAGGTTCTCTATTATTAATTAAATGGGGATATCATAGGAACTAGCCCCTTGCAACCTTTAGATATTTAAGGATGGAACAAATCTCTGCTATTTTCCCTGGAAGTTGACAATGCTATGTACAATCTTAGCCAGGGGGATGAACAGTTTCAGATCCTTTTTCTTGGCTCATTATACTAAAACAACTCTTAAAGGCTAGAAAACCACTGTGGGGGTTCTGTCAACTACCACTGAACTATACATTTATATCCACTGAACAGTACATTTGAAGACCAGGAAAAAAGTCCACAACGTGAGCTCACTGCGAACTAGTTCAGGATCAGGACTCTGATTATTACCTGAACCCCATTCACCTACACTCTAATAGGGGTAGGAGATCATACTGAGGCCTCAAGTTCAGGTACTAATGTCACTTAGACCTTTTACAAACCTGTTCTTGACTCCTATTGCACTGTTACCTGTGTAAAATGGTCATAGGTCCCTTGGCAAAAGGCCTAGTGGTATTATTACTAAACACCCTGTTGTGGTATTATAGATTCCTTACTCATTAGGACTCTGCCTCTTCTTCAGACAGCAGTTTCTAGGCCACAGAACCATATTAGTCTGAGAAACTAGAAAAGTTCTTATAAATTTCTTTTGGAGTGGCTGTCCTCAGAATTCTGATCATGTAATATCCTTATTGGCTGCCCATCTATTTTGTTCTTAAGAGCACCATGCCCTATTAATTATATCTATATCCAGAACTTTCTGAAAAATCACCATTCCTCTACTCAGTGCCACTCTGTTACCCATTATTATAATGTTGACAACCTTGCTTCTTATGGTTAAGTAGCATAATATGGTCTCTATTAATTCTAAATCCAATCACCCCCATTGCTGTTAGAAAGCCCAATTTGGTGACAGTATCTCCTACAGTCAAACCTGGTTTATAGAGAAAAGTTGCTCATGAGCATCTCAACAATGCTGGTTTCCTTATCACATTGGTAAATGAAGTATCCTTTGGGTCCTCCCAGAGACCAGACACAAATGATGAATTTTCCTTTTTTTAGTAGTATATCCACTCTTCCCACTATTCTGAGCCCTCTGTCCTCATCTTTATCTACCACAATAATACTGGCATTTCTATTCCACTTAATTTAGCCCTTTCCATTTTTCCAAGCTCCCAGGAGCCATTTCAATAGCATGTTAGCCACATTTTATAAGGTCCTTTGAAACTTAAGGTATGAACTCCCATATCCTGAGAGAGTGTTCTTACCATATTTAATATAAACTTTGTAATCCTTTTTATATATACAGATAAAGAATAACCTTATTTTTCCATTTAAATAATAAAAATCTAGTAAACATGAATATAACTTAGACCAATGGTAGGCAAACTCATTAGTCAACAGAGTGGCAAACCACGGCTCGCAAGCCACATATGGCTCACGAGCCGCAGTTTGCTGACCACTGACTTAGCCCATACAGGGAATGAAAATTGTAATAATTTTAAATTCTGCCTAAATTTTATTTTAGGCCTTAACCTGGAGCCAGCAAAGTCAGCATATCTTGACTTTGGCATATCTCATTTCAAACACTAATGGCCCACTTGTTCAGTTTAAAATGGGTTATGTTTTACTCTCAATGTCATTTTTTGTTTTGGTTGGTCTCATTTCTAATGCCTAGGTTGAGGCAAACTCTTATTGTTTGTTTTTCTTCCATCAGCTCATATTTAAGACAATCACAACACAGCTGGGAAAATATGCTGGCCTTTTGGTTTCACAGCTCCATTGTGAAGAAGAAGCCCTGAGAGTCAACAGGAAAATTAAATACAATTGAAGAGGCCAATCTACATCATATCCAACATGATTTTCACATCCTGACAAAAATAAGACATTTATAGTTAATTATTTATTATTGTTAGATTAATTTTGAATATTTTTGTTATAATAATACTCTAGACCAATAGGTCCACTATTCTAAGCTAAATCTCCTCAGTCCTGTGGCTAGTTTAACCTTAGGCTAAGGAAATTGAATGTCAACAAAATCAGGGTAGAAACGTGTGTGTGTGTGTGTTTGATCATATTGATTTACCCTGGGCCTTTTGACTGGTTGTATGGATGATTGTTCCAAACGAAAAGTCTGGTAATGCCTTTGCCAATATATGTACCGGAACAGTATTTATTGAGCCAGGAAAGAGCTTGTAGTGGGATATGATCCAGGCCCTCTTTATGCGATGTGAGGTCCAGAACTGAACTTTGCTACTGTGTAGTGACTTGAATTCCATAGTGAAGGTCAGGAGCACACAGGCATTGGTAATGCATGCTCATTACAGGTTTGCTTCCTAATTCGTGGCCAGGACTTCTTAGTGATGTCTTAGTGATGGCACTAATTATGTGACTAGAAGTGCTCACAATTTCATTATCAACTGCATTGTGGAAGTGAGTGCTATCTAGGGAAGTGGATGGGACAAAAGTAACAAGGAGAAAGATGAGAGTAAAGGCGTTTCTGGGACTTATTCACAGAGGACTATTCTTGTGTAAGGCTGTTGGAGTTTTTGTATATTACTAAATAGAGTGTTTTCTCAAAATTAAAATCCTGAAGAACGAAAATTTTCAAGAGTGAAGGTGGTAAATGGTAAAGTATTGAAATAGGAGCTGCTTTGGAGAGATCTAGAAATGTTAGGGACTTATTCACAGAGGACTAGCATGCTCTTTAAATTCTGACGTTAACTTTTATGTCTAGCTGGAGCAATGAATCAAAGGGACAGAAGTGTAGTTATTGTCTGTCAATATCTTACTTTATAAATATGTATGAAACTTGTTGGTAGCCTGGATAACCTAAAACATTTGGTTTAAAACCATGTTCTACTGGCTCATCTTAAGTTGCTTCTAATAGGCAACTCCTGAATAGGGTAGAACTAGAATTAGGCATAAATCTTATGCAACAATTCTTGCTTCTTTTTAAAATTTAATAGTTACTTTCACCAGACTGAAAAAAAAAATGTGTTTGGAAGTAAATAGTAGTTTTTCTTATTCTTTTTTCTCTCCCCACTTCTACTTGCATATAAAATTTATGAAGTATTCTTCATTTCCACATCAGAACAACAACAAATTCATTATTCTATTTTTTTATTTTTTAAAGTTATCTAAATTAAAACTAACCTTGTTTTTCCTCAGATTTCTTCACTTTTAAACACAGAAAAAGTGATTGGTTTTGTTTGGGTGTTCATTTTCTCTTAAAACCACAAGATGTTATTACTACATATATGACTGTATGCAGATCAAGTAAAATGAAACCATGCTGAGCAAGAGATGTGAGACCATGACCTAAAATTACTCACACCCATTCATTCTCACAAGCCAGCCCACAGTGGATAAGATGAAGTTTCTCATGACTTTCACAAACTATTACATATCATAGAAGTGCATCATGCATCTGGAGTACCCAAATGTTTTAATAAGACTAATCAAAAGATCTACTATATCTGTAACAATGAGGAACAGAACTAGCAGGGATAAGAGAAGCAAATACTGTCTCAGGCCTGCTTTAACAGTTGCTACCAACTATCTTCCCAGGCAGACAGTAGAAAAGGAAGATTCTAGATGATATACCAACTTTCTGTTTTTGTGCTTGGTCTCCCCTATCACTGTTTATATGATTTAGTTAAATTGTTTTTCCATAACAGTAGTTTTCACATAGATTTTTCAGAGTTAAGTTTGCAATGTATATACAAAATTTCTTTTTTAAGTATCAAGTAGAGTTAATTGCTGTTGGAGTTCTCAAGTTTCTATTTAGAAAGAAGGAGGGAAAACAACTCTTGATTAAGGTTCTTTTGTTTCCCTCAGTGGAGGAATATACTTCCTTCTTTCTCAGGACCCAATTCTAATTATAGCATATTAAAATTTCCTGCCTCAATATTATCATAATCAGCCATTGAAAACTAATTCTAATAGATGTCCCAGAGTGCATCTGATTATCAAGATAAAACTAGGATCGTATTTCTTACCTCTAATCATGTATAATAAAAGCCTAATATGCTAAGTGCCCGACCATTCTTTCCACCAGTTATTATGACGCTCACTGACTACCAGGGGGCAGACGCTCCAACCGATAGGTTAGCTTGCTGCTGGGGTCCAGCCGATCAGGACTGGGCGAGATGAACTGGACATCCCCTGGAGCCATCCCACAGTCCCTCCCGGGCCTGGATCGTGCACCCGTGGGATCCCTCGGCCTGGCCTGTGCCCTCTTGCAATCTTGGACCCTTCTGGGGATGTTCAGAGAGCCGGTTTTGGCCCAATCCCCCAGGCCAGGCAGAGGGACCCCTCACTGGAAATAAAACAAAACTTAATCATGCTAGTTAATAATAACATTGCCACCTTCTAAAGAGGAGGGTGGGAGGAATTGTTGCAATCTAGTTTACCAATCAGAAATTTAAGAAAACAGGAAAGGTGGATGATCAGCAGCTCCATTTTACAAAAAAGCAAAGCTGTTTTCCTTTCCTCTCTCATTAAACAAACATAATGAGTGAAATCAAACAGTTTGGGATTACCGAATATGAAAACTAGGAAAATAAAGATGCACATTAAATCTAGAATTCTGATATTTGGGAATTTTCCATTGTAACAGTTTATGAAATGAACTTTTGAGATTTATCTCACTGGAACTCACTGTAGAACTTTCCAGAGGTTTTTTTGTTGCTTCTTTACAGTTATTTCTAAAAGTTTTGGGCTAGGTCATTATTACTTCTAAAGCAGAGTTCAGATCTCTAAATGCAGTCATCCCATTAACTCAGACATTTTCATGCAATAAAAGTAGATAAAAGGACTTCAGCGGTAGCTTATAAGTCACTGCCTTTACTTAGCCAAACATTTCTCCAGATCCCGAAGCAGAGAGGACACCCTGTGTTAATTGCTCGCACAACTTCACCTTCCCTCTGTTCTGGCTTGGTCTTTCTTCTCAGCACGGCCTTTTCTTTACTCCTTTCTTTCTGTTCCTTACCTTTCCAAACAGTTACCTGACGGCAACCTCACTTTATTTAAGGAAAACTCAAAAACATGAAAACCGTCAGGTCTAATCCAGCACAGAAGATACAATTTAACAAGGAGAGAGATGAAAGGAAAACAGAAAAGGCTTGGGGGGCGGGGGGAGAAAAAAAGGAAGATACGACAAAGGAGCAGGTCCCCGTCTGACACAGAAAGGAAATATAATTCACATGAACTAAAAAAAAAACACTCACACTTTCAAAAATAAATTTTCCTTAAAAATATTCTACAAAAAAGTTTATTTCTTTTACCTTAGAGTTATTCAGTGAATCTGAACTATTCCCTCAAGAGAGGAATCAGAAAGAATGGATGTTTTATTTTATATGAGGGGTTATATTGAGAAAGGAAAATTTTCATACACTATGAACTGTAGTATAATTGAAAATTCTTTTCTTACCAAATCTTTCTAGGTAGTAGGAACGTATGTGTTGTTAATTGCATGTTTTAAGATTTACAATGTTATGTAGCAAAACTGCATACAATATGTTGACTTATGTAAAATTTTATACAAATGACTTATTCAGATAACTTATAAAATACATTCACAATGCATTTGTAACCTAACATAAAAATACAGAAGTCAGTTTATTTAATTGCAAGATTTAATAATCCTGTTTGCAAAGTCATTCCTGATTTGGCCGGTATCATCATATTGTTTTCCATCCTTTCCCCTTTCAATACAGTCCCCTATACTCTTAATCAGGGTGACTTATTTGCCTTAGTGCTAATATGATGATTTGCTCCTTTCCATTATTAATGTATTCTTTCAGTATTCATTCTTTCTTGACTTCATATGAGTCAGAATACTTTCATTGTGTTCACATTCTCTACTTGCCAATGAGTTAGGAGCCAGCTCAACAGAAATGACTATGGCAGATCTCTGCCCAAGTAAATAATAGTTTAATGAGAGTGACACATGAACTAAATTTACAGTATAATAAAAAGTGAATAAAATACCATAAGATTGCAAGATAAAAATAATTTCTGAGTTTCAGTTGGCTGGGAATAAAACAAAACTTAAAGAAAGCAATATTTGGATGGGTCTTGAAGATGAGGAAAGGCATAGTAGAAGAAGTGTTTAAAGGCTGAGGCATTAACTAGATACTGGTAGAACACAGAAGACAACCTTGATAGACTTCATCATTTTTCTGTGTTCCTTAATGTTACCGTGGAAAACCTATGGACTCTGAAGTACTGGTTTCCAAATGTAGAAGCCTGTGATGTGACTCAGATATCCACATATTTCAAAAGCTATTCTTAAATTAAAACTTTCAAATGGCTTAATCCAGTGGTCGGCAAACCGCGGCTCACGAGCCACATGCGGCTCTTTGGCCCCTTGAGTGTGGCTCTTCCACAAAACACCACATGCGGGCATGCACGTACAGAGTGATTGAAGGAGTACCCTAATTAAGTTAATAACAATATACCTACCTATATAGTTTAAGTTTAAAAAATTTGGCTCTCAAAAGAAATTTCAGTCATTGTACTGTTGACATTTGGCTGTTGACTAATGAGTTTGTCTGACCACTGGCTTAACCTAATGACTTGGACAAAAATAAAGGAAAAAACATGCTAAAATTTTATTTAACTCATTAATTTATGGGAATAAATGACAATACAGCTGAGGAGTTACGATATTTGTACAACAATAGTTTATAAAATTGGTTAATATCCACCAGGGCTAACACAATCTTTGAGTAATGTGTTCCCCAAGACAGAAATTTATATTTCCTCCAAAAATCTACACGCTAACTTGTAACTTTAATATCTGAGAGTTTAATCAAATGTTCAGTAAATAGTGAAACTGAATATATTCCCCTACATAATTTTCAGTAGTGTTTGCCCTAGTGTAATACTAAAAGTATATATCACTCACTTTTTGCCCTATTTTATCATTTTTGATGATTTTCAGAAATTGTACAGATGATTCTGATTTACAGTGAATGTTGCAAAGACCTGAACTAGGAGTTTCTATGACTACCAAGCATCAACACACTTCATATTTTCCATTTTGTTACATGATACAGGTTGTATTAGGAAAGGCACGCAGAAGATGGTTGATGCTAGGATTGGAGTTATGGAGACATTAAATTGATGGCTTCAGGAATGTGGCAGAGGTGAGAAAAATGCCTTTCTGGAAGAGATAAATAGCTAATTCTACTCCTGCCCATTTGTTTTAAATAGGATGACAATATTGATTTTACTGACAAATCTTATGGCATAATTTTTAAATTCAATCAAATAATGAATTATTTTAGGTTGTCAGGTTTAAACAACTTTTATTTTTTGAAGTATTAAATTACTGAAAAATGTCTTTGATTATTACTTTTATTGATTAACGTAAATTACATATATGTCTCTACCATGATATACAGTATATGTATATACCACATATATATGACAAATTCAACAAAATGATTATAGAAGCTTAAGAGTGCAACAAAAGTCATTTAAGTAGCAATGTGAGCCATGAGTATTTAAAATTGCCCATGGAAAATGATCAAGAACTTTTTCAAAGTTTCCAAGGTGACCTTGAATCCTTTGCACTTCTTTCCAATTGTAAGATCAGCAATTTGTAGAGAGCAATATCTATTGCAATATTAAATAAGAATAAATGGGAATTAACAAACTACACATCTCCAAATTGGAACAGCTTCTTATGGCAAAGGTCAGATTGAAGGGTAATATAAATTCAAATATGAACTAATAATCAGAATCTCAAAAATAACTTGGCAGTCACACAGAGTCAACTTTGAAATATGTTTAGTAAGATAACAAGACAACTGGTAGCTATATTTTTGTAACTAATGTAAAGTGCAGATTTATTATAGTAATGATTTATGTTACAGAAATGTAATGATATATTAAGGGAATAGAAAACATTTTTAAATTGTAGACTACATGCTTACAGAAAGTAGCTGGATATACACTGATTCCTCAATCATGTTGTTACATGTCAAAACCACTAAAATGTGTGTTGTTTTTTTTCACACCCTCTACCCATCAGATTGTAGCATATTTCCAACAAGAACAGCATCAACAACAACAGCATTTGATCAAATTGAAAAACTGGATTGTTTTCAACCTATGTGAGATGACCATGGTATCATAGAATGCTCAAAGACACAGGTTAGTTTTCTTGGCAGTTTAAGATACATTGTCTAATTTCTTCTCACTCCCCCAACACAATAGGATGAAAGAAACTCAACATACTTCCCCTGGTGATTTGGATAAAAGTTGTAGAACTTGTTCTCACTTCTCATGCATGATTTTTAATAAAGGTTGAGGCCTGATAAATTGCTCTTTGTTAACTATGAAAAGACCACAGTGTATTTTGCCTAGAAGGGAGATCATGGAGTCATCCGTTCCCAGCTCTGCAGTGGGTGTATATAGGAGCCTCCAGCTGGATCTTGGGGCTCTGCAAGAGGAAATGTAGTTAGTTGAGGAAGGAACCTTGGGTTGCCTTGATGTATACTTAGTCAAGTCTGAATACTGCACCTAGGAAGGTGATGAGGCATGGGAGAACACTGGCAGGGGATGAAGGGAAATGAGTCTGCCTCCTGTGGGTCCTAAAGGGCTGGTGAAGTAAAACTGGTTGCGGCCCAACAAAACCACATCTCCCATATATGCCAAAATCACCTGACAGCTGCTACTGGTACCAAAGGAAAGAAAGACAATAGAGAAGATACCTCCTCTAATGGCACCCAGTACCAGAGATGAATTAGATGATTATACTGGCAGTGATAGAGAGCAGGGGTGGGGGACCCAAGCAATAACTAGCTTCACAACTTTTCCTTTTGTTAGATAGGCCATCATTCGAGAAAGCAGAGGCACTGTTAAGATGGGAAAGAGCAATAAAACAAAAGAAATACCCATTAGGATAGAAAATTCTAAGATCGAGATTACGAATTGTACCATAACTGTAATTTTCTTAAATATTAGAGCACACAACTGCTAGGCTGAGTTTACCGAAATAAGAACAATGTATTTTAGGAATTAACAATGTAAGCTATAGTAGTTAGAGAGCAAGGTGTAAAGCAAAGAGTGCTTATGGTTATAAAACCAAAACAAATCTCATGATTGCATGTAACATGCAAATATTAAATATATATGATTTATATTCATGAAGTATTACTATCTCTAAGATTACTAAGGATAATCACTTCACTTTTCTGGGCTTGCCCCAATCCAAATGATAGGTAAATGCAAAAGAGGAAACAAAGGCACAAAATGTACGTCATGCATCTGTTTCTTTCAGTCATGTTGAAATATTTGCATTGCCATTTATGAGTAGGTTAATTGTCACACATTAAAAGTTGGTATATAAAAATGTTCAGCTTCTTATATTGGTCAATAAAATAATATAAATAATTAACTTTGTCCATGGTTTGGTGTGGTAAGGTTGGTATGTTCATTCTGTCATCAAAGCTTATCCATTTTATGTAATTGAAAAATTCTCTTCAGGGTATCATGTATTTAATTTTTATTCAACCATAAACTGGAGCAGTCAGAAGCAGCAGCTGTTTTACTAAGTAGGAAGAAATTTTATGTGTGTTTTTTTAAGATTAATTTTTTCTTCCCTTTTAAGCTGGTTTTAATACTAAATATGTCTAGATATTGTCTGTGCAAGTAGAGAGGAAATGGGAGCAACCATAATAATAACTCAAAATTTTACAAATGCCATAGAGGAAATTTATGTTTTGATTAGAGTTTTCAGTATACAGGCCCCTAACCTATATGACTTTAAAAAATATGTGTTTTTATTGATTTTAGAAAGAAATTTAGAGAGAGAAAGAGAGACATCAATCAGTTGCCTCCTTCATGCCCCTCACTGGGGATAGAGCTGGAATTCTGGCATGTACCCTGACCAGGAATCGATCCAGTGACCTGTTATATGTGAGATGCTCAACCAATTGACCACACTGGCCAGGAGTAACCTATATTTCTTTATGTTTGTATGCCCTAGTGTTTGCTAACAAATTAATGATTAAGTAAAAAGAAAGAACATCAAATTAAAATATTCTGTTCATCTTCATGCTGAAATGTATTATATATGACATTGGAAAACAGAAAATAGATCCTGTTTTCCACTTCCAGACTTTTAGAAATAATTCATTACTTCAAAACAACTATTAGTCTAGTGTACTATAACTTAGTCTCTTCTAGTTGCCTTTAATTTTGAGTTGCTAATAAAGAGGTTTTGATAGTGTGAATAACACTTCATGATCAAATCCATGGTTTTTTACTAGTGATAGATGCTATTTATCTCTGATTTTTCCTATCTCTTCTAATACTATAATTTGCTAAGTCCTTTTCAAATCCTGCAATGATTCTCATATTGGCCCCTCCTATATACCCTCAGTACCACTACCTTAGTTCAAACTTTCTTTTTCACCTGATTTACTATAATAGAACACTCCTGATATCCTTATCTCCTGATTTCTATATGTAAAGTTTAAATTTCTATCCATTGTTAGAATAATCTTAGAAAGAAGTCTCATTTTTACCCCAATACTGAAACAGAAAGCTACACAAATTTAACAATTTTTCATAACCAACTCAATAATATCCATAATTTCTAACTTGACAACTAAGGTGTTACATGATTTATATTCATTCTTAGATCCTATAGTTTTACCTCAGTTCTCCTGAGGTCCAGCCATACAAAAATATCAGAAAAATTATTTTACCCAACCTCACCTGGCTTGAATTAAGCAGTACACTCCATAAATTCTATAAATCTTAATGATTGATGTCAATATCAATTGAGTTGTATACTTACCATGAACCTCTTGTGTTTGTTCTCAATCCTGTTTATGTCATTTTTACTTATAAGTAAGAAACAAAGAGATATAGTATATTGCCAGTGGTTTTAATCCAGCATCTAGAAGGATTCAGGAATCTGGAGAAGGTGCTGTGTGTAAATTGATTAAAGAGTAGTCCAGAGACGAAAAATAATTTTGGAAGGCATTATGGGGAGCCAGAGAAGACTTAGCTAAAGAAACTAAGTTCTCCTTTGTCTCAGGACCCCTTGCTTTTTATTACTACAAATTGCCCTAAGGCAAAGTAGATATACATCAAAGGCCAGGGTTTGGTACACAGAATCCACTGTCAGATTGAAGGAATTGTCTTCCGCTATTCAGGTGTTTGGCCAGGAGGAGGCAATAACATGTAGATTGAAATGCCCTCAGCTGTCTGGCAGCAAGCAATCATTTCATGCATCCTTCTCAGGTTTGGAGAAATGTCCTCAACCATTTCTAGATGATTCAGTCCTGCTGACATGCTGGAACTGGCTTCCAGCAGTGTATATGCTTTGTCAATGAGGAGAGTGATGGTGGACTTACCTCGCAGAACCAGTTCCCAAATTTATACCATCCATGAATTTCCAAACCCCTCAAAGCAATAATATAGTTTAATATGGCTCCTGGTTAGATGTGCCCAAATGCTAGGCAAAAGCACAACGAATAATATCTGGAGAAAACCAAACTAATGTTAGGCCACAGAGAATTTCCCCAAATAAATTTCTGATGAAATTGAGTAGTTTGTAGTCAAACTCTTTTAGCAACAAAAAAAGTACTCACCATGAATATCTAGTCACTTTTCCACCAAGGTGACAGAAACAAACCTACAGAAAATACAGATACATATCTTTAAACTATGCTTACTACTATTTAGGGACATAAAATACAAATTTAAAAAAATTATTGGAAATAAGAAACAATAAAATTTTATTAAGCACATTTACAAACTGAGTAAAATGCAAATTTTAAATAAAAAAATAATAATTTAAATTAAAAACCCATTAAGGGGAAATGTTGCAGACTAGAATATAGTCATAGTGACTTATATAGTAATATAGACACACACACAAACACACACACACACACACACACAAACACACACACATATATATGAAGCCCGATGCACAAAGATCCATGCAAGAATGGGTCTTCCTTCCCCTGGCTACTGGCACTGCCTTTGCTCTGGCCGGTGCCACCTTTCTGCCTTTGCTCCAGCCCAAAGCCGCCTTACCGCCTTCCCATACTGCCCAGAGGCCTTGCCCCTGGCTGATCAGCACCTGCATATGCAAATTAACCTTCCATCTTTGGCAGGTTAATTTGCATACCCACTCCTGATTGGCTGGTGGGTGTCACAAAAGTATGGTCAATTTACATCTTTCCCTCTTTTTTTAAATATGCAGAGAATGTTTTATTTTTCTCATTTATTTTCTATTTATTTTTTATTGTTTCAAGTATCACATATAGTAGCACATATATCTCCTATTTTTCCCCCATTCACCTGCATCCAGCCTCCCCTACCTCCTGTCGCATGCCCTCATCCCACCCCCCAGTATCTTGTGTCCATTGGTTGTGCTTAAATCCATGCATACAAGTCCTTTGGTTGATCTCTTTCCCCCACTCCCCAACACTCCCCAGCCTTCCTGCAGTAATTTGACAGTCTGTTGGGTGCTTAACTGTCTCTGTATCTATGGTTTTGTTCATCAGTTTATAATGCTCTTTATTTTCCATAAGTGAGTGAGATCATGTGGTATTTTTCTTTCATTGCCTGGCTTATTTCACTTAAAATAATGCTCTCCACTTCCATCCATGCTGCTGTAAATGGTGAGAATTCCTTCCTTTTTATAGCAGTGTAGTATTCCATTGAGTAGATGTAACACAGCTTCTTAATCCGCTCATCTGCTGATGGGCACTTAGGCTGTTTCCAAATCTTAGCTATGGTGAATTGTGCTGCTATGAACATAGGGGAACATATATCCTTTTTGATTGGTGTTTCTAGTTTCTTGGGATATATTCTTAGAAGTGAGATTATGGGTCAAATGGGAGCTCCATTTTTAGTTTTTTGAGGAAACTCCATACTGTTCTCCACAGTGCCTGCACCAGTCTGCATTCCCACCAGCAGTGCACGAGGGTTCCTTTTTCTCCGCATCCTCGCCAGCACTTGTCCTTTGTTGATTTGTTGATTGGCATTCAGACAGGCATGAGATGGTACCGCATTGTCGTTTTGATTTGCATCTCTCAGATAATTAGTGACTTTGAGGATATTTTCATATGTCTCTTGCCCTTCCTTCTGTCTTCTTTCAAAAAGATTCTATTTAGGTCCATTGCCCATTTTTTTATTGGATCATTTATCTTTCTTTTATTAAGTTGTATAAGTTCCCTGTAGATGTTGGAGATTAAACCTTTATCAGTGATAACTTTTGCAAATATGTTCTCCCATACAGTGGGCTTTCTTATTGTTTTATTGATGGTTTCTTTTGCTGTGAAAAAGCTTTTTATTTTGATGTAGTCCCATTTGTTTATTTTCTCTTTAGTTTCCATTGCCCTAGGAATGGTATCGGTGAAGAAATTGCTTCAGCATATGTCAGATTTCTCTGCCTGTGGATTCCTGGAGTATTTTTATGGTTTCCTGTCTTATGTTTAAGTCCTTTATCCATTTTGAGTTTATTTTTGTGTATGGTGTAAGTTGGTGGTCTAGTTTCATTTTTTTACATGTGTCTGTCCAATTTTCCAAACACCATTTACTGAAGAGACTGTCTTGATTCCATTGTATGTTCATGCCTCCTTTGTCAAATATTAATTGAGCATAGTGGTTTGGGTCGATATCTGGATTCTCTATTCTATTCCATTGGTCTATAGGTCTGTTCCTGTGCCAGTACCAGGCTGTTTTGAGAACAGTGGCTTTGTAATACAGCTTGGTATCTGGTATTGAGATCCCACCTACTTTGTTCTTCTTTCTCAGGATTGCTGTGGCTATTTGGGGTCTTTTTTTATTCCAGATGAAGTTTTGGAGAGTTCTTTCTAGGTCTGTGAAATATGCCATTGGTATTTTAATGGGGAGTGCACTGAATCTATAGATTGCTTTGGGTAGTATGGACATTGTCCTGATGTTGATTCTGCTTATCCATGAGCATGGTATGTTCTTCCATCTGTTTATATCTTTCTCTATCTCTTTTTTCAGTGTCCTGTAGTTTTCCACATATAGGTCTTTTATCTCCTTAGTTAAGTTTATTCTTAGGTATCTTAATTTTTTTGGTGCGATGGTAAATGGGATTGCTTTTTTAGTCTCTCTTTCTGTAAGTTTACTATTGGTGTACAGAAATGCCATAGATTTCTTGGCATTAATTTTGTATCCTGCTACATTGCCTAATTCATTTATTAAGTCTAATAGTTTTTTGATGGAGTCTTTCGGGTTTTTAATGTATAATATCATGCCCTCTGTAAATAAGGACAGTTTTACTTCTTCTTTTCTAATTTGGATGCCTTTTATTTCTTCTTCTAGTCTAATTGCAATGGCTAATACTTCCAGTATATGTCAAACAGGAGTGGTGAGAGTGAGCATCCCTGTCTTGTTCCTGTTCTTAGGGCAAATGGTTTTAGTTTTTGCCCATTGAGTATGATGTTGGCTGTGGGTTTGTCATATATGGCTTTTATTATGTTGAGGTATGATCCTTCTATTACCTCCTTGCTGAGAGTTTTTATCAGAAATGGGTGTTGGATTTTGTCAAATGTTTTTTCTGCATCAATTGATATGACTCTGTGGTTTTTATCTCTCAATTTGTTTATGTGATGTATCACATTATTGATTTGTGTATATTGTACCCTCCTTGCATCCCTTGGATAAATACTACTTGGTCATGGTGCATGATCCAACATATGGTCTATCTTTGAAAATGACCCATGTGCACTTGAGAAGAATGTATATTCTGTGGCTTTGGGGTGAAATGTTCTGAAGATGTCAATTAATTCCATCTGGTCTAGTGAGTCATTTAGGATTTATGTTTCTTTGCTGATTTTTTATTTAGAGGATTTGTCCAATGGTGTTAGTGGGGTATTAAAGTCCCCTACCATGATTGGATTGCTGTCAGTCTCTCCCTTGATATCCTCCAGGAGTTTTTTTATGTGTGTGGGTGCTCCTGTATTGGGTGGGTATATGTTTACCAGTTATTTCTTCTTGTTGGATTGTTCCCTTTAGTATTATAAAGTGGTCTTAAGAGTGGTTTCTAGCATTGATCAGATCCCTCAATATTTTACCAAGTTGGTAGCCTTATATACTTACGTGTATAGTTTCCATGGGTTGTTTTCATTTAACAAAAGATTATTTACCGTCTGAGGTCATCTCTCTCTCTGGAGTGGGGGTGGGGTCAGCCTATAAGATATCAACATTGAACAAGTTAGTACTTATCCTCACTATTTACATAATTTTGTAAAAGCAGAACTTGTTTGCAGAATGTCTCACCCACTCTTTCCAATTCACCAAAATCCTACCCAATATAAAGTTTGTCCACATTATTAAACCTTCCAAAACCTTTCATTCTACTCAATTACCCACCTAGAGCTGTGGTTTCCAATGTTGGAATCCTGATGCACTTACGTATAAAGAATCATGGTAGAGAGAAAAAATAAACAAACAGATGAATTACAGATGATTTTTGTAAGATGTAATCTGTTAAAATCTAGTCATATGCATAGTTAGAAGTATATATGAGAATATATTTTTGCAATTACCTGATAATTGCAAAAATATATTCTCTGTAAAATGTAGGCTTCTATCATACCATTTTATGATATTTTTGTCTGAACTATTTATTTTGGTACTTAACTCATACTACCTTGAGTTAAGGAGTTTCAATATATTTTTTATTTTGAATCAGCTAAATATATATTATCTTTATGTCTTCTCAAGTAACTAGCAAACTGCTATGTTATTAATACATTTTTATTGAAAAACCTCAATGAATTTCAAAGTACTACATGATTCTTGAGAAGATGGGATACTATAGATTGTTTATGAATGACTCATCCTTTCTTTGAATATCATTTATCAGTTCTTGGTATTACAATATATTGGCTAATTTTTTTCAAGTTAATAGCTCAAGTTAAGTTTGTGGTCTAATATAGACTAATAAATGAATACTTGAGATTTTACTAATCCAAAGGTAGATTGAAAACATGGTTATCAATCTACAAAATAATTGATTAACCCTAAGTAATTAATATAATTTTTCTGTTTCAACTTAATTTAGAAGAGTGATTATAAAGACCAAATTCAAGTACTCTGTACATTGTGAAGTTATTATGTCAATGTGTTTTTATTATTGCTGCAATAGTACAAATAATGTATTATATCTGAAGGTTATAGTGCTTCCCCAGCATCATTCTATTAACTCTAGGAGACATATATCTATACCCCCTTGATTGTTAATGGATTTACAAATTATAAAAGCAAATGAGAAATAAGTAACAGGAATGAAAAATAAAGCAACAGATATGAAATGTTGGTTAGGTACCATATAATATTTCATAATCTTTGCATATTTACTCTTCTGCAATGAATGGTAAAAATGGCACTTATGAAGAGTACATTTGTATAGGTAAATCAAATAAATCTACCAAATAAGTTTACATATTGACTGTGCTCTGAAAATATCTAGTTGGATTTCAACTTGTGAAATAAATATTTGGTTGTTAAAATACATGATAACAAATGTAATTTGAGTCTCATATATAATCATTTAAATTTTATACACATTGCAATTTACAGTGTATTCATATACCTCAGGAATCATGTGAGGTAGACAGGGCTGAAATTAACATGCAAGTTTTTACAAAATTGATGTGGTTTGACCAAAAGCTCATGGACTATAATGGTGGAGGTGGAATAACCAAGGTCTTCTCAATCTAAATGAAATGTTCTTTCCCTATTTTTCATGATGCCAAGTCAAGTGAGATAAATCTCATGCTCTTTTTTCTACTCTGGAATATGTCAAAAACCTCACTCAAGAATAATTAATTCTCATTAATTCATCATTAATTTTAATTTAGAATTTACTTAAAATATCATTAAAATCATTAATAAAGCCAAAGATGATTAAATATACTGGCATAGGTTAAGTAGTTGAATTTTAAAAATTTTATATTTTAAGTAGAGCAATTTAGTGGTAACTAAGTGAATGAGATGTCAAAATCTGACTGTCTTCAATGAAGATAGAAAAGAGCTGAACCTGGCATTATTATTTTTCTAATCCAAAAATAATTCTTTAAATTAAAATGTTACAAATTTTAAAATACAAAACTCAATATTTTTCTGGTGTTTTTTTTAAATAAGAAATTGAATTAAACTGACAATTATCTTATGTATCCTCTGTTCCTTGAGGGGTTAAAAAATGCAAAAGAATACACAACTTTAATGTTATTTTATTATGTCTTTAATGATAAAGAGTTTTTGGCACACACAAAATTGTCACTTCGGGGACGCTAGTTCAAATAAAAATCACACTCAGTGTCAAATTGTGCAGTGTTTAGAAATTCTTTGTTGTTTTTGACCCAGTTAGCTTTCTACAGAATACCACAAGTTTAGTAGAGAGATACACACCTAGAAAGAAAGAAAAATAGAAATGAGAAAACTTATTTTAACCTGGTGCCAGTTACAAAATTAGCACTCAGGTTAAATTTTTACCAGCACCTTCAAGTCACTTGGAAACAAAATAACAAAATAAAAGTATTTTCCCAGGACGCCATCAGTCCCAAAAGATAAATGCAAGCAGAAATGGAGAGTATTATGCTGAGCAAAATAAACCAATCAGAGAAATATTAAGTCTCACATGATCTCACTCATATATGGAATCTAATGAACAAAATAAACTGATGAACAAAAAATAGATCCAAAGACATAGAAGCTTGGAACAGACTGAAGAATTTCAGAGGGGAAGCAGGGGTAAGTGGGTGGCTGGGGAGTGATTTAACAGGGAAACTTTACCCGTATATGGATACAGACAATAGTGTGGTGAACGCTTGGAGGGGCGAGTGTAGGGTTCACGGGGTCAATGGGATAAAAACAACATAAAAAAAAAAAAAACCCAAAGGGGACATGTGTAACACTTTCAACAATAAAGATATTTTTTAAAGAAATTTTTAAAAAAGACAGCTCAGCCCAATGCTGCATGCATGGGAGCAGGGTTACCCTGAACATTTGAGGCCAAGACTTTTATAAATTTTTAGTTTTAGCAGTAAACTCCGACGTCAATGCAATTCTCTCAAGTACCTAGTATCCAAGGAAGGAAGATCGAAAAGATATATCTGGAGCATCTATCATATCCGAGACTATGTTAGGCTTATTTCATATTCAAGCTAAGATATCAGGTGTCTATTAATAGCCACAGTATAGGAAGTAATTATTATTATACAGTATTTCATATGCAAATGCTGAAATTTAAAGTCTTTTGAAACTTGCCCACAATAATACATCCAGCAAGTTATGGGACTCAGAAGTGCTTCTTTTGGCTGAGGCTTTAGAATTGATAGGAGTCTCTGTGTTCATTCCTGAATTATAGCAGTGAGACAATCCTCTCAGAAAAATAGCAAGCATTTTAGAGTTTTTCACCTCAGCAAAGCTTATGCTGATGTTAATTGGTACGATGGGAATTCCAACAGAAATGCTGGGGAAATATGACTGAAAATTTAGAGAGTGAAGAACTTAGCAAAATTCTGGGAGGTGCTAGCCATACCTTACTTTGTTTGTATAAGTGATTTACAATCCTTGAGATGAGATTTGCCCAGATATTAAAATGGTATATTGATTATGTAATTCTTTTATCTTACTTTCAATGAAAAACTTCTTATATCTTGGAGAGATCAACACCCATGGTTCAAATATATTAGCCTTTAGTCTTTACATGATTTTCATTATAATGTCTAACATCTTGATATACTGATAGAATTATTCCTCTTCCCTAGAGTCCACTTTCACTTCCTGCTATGAATTTATATTGCACTATTATATTGCCAAGTCATTCTAAGGGTAACCTACCCTTAACCCTTCAGTACTTTGGTAGTTAGTCCATTGCAGAACACTGAGTTATATGATTAATTGAAAGTGAGCTTTTCATTTCTTTGGTTTGATTCTCAATATATAGCCTTATTTTTAAAAACAATTATATACATTTCTCTGCCAGATTTTAAGTTGGCTCATTTTCTTCTTCATCTTAAGGTTATGATTCTATGTATTTATTCAAATCTTCTCTAAGCATCATATAATTGTGAAGTGGAATTGCCAGCCTCTAATGTTATCAGCAAAATCCATTAGGTAATTTCTGTAGCCTCAGTTGCCCCTATCTTATTAAAGCAGCCTACTGTCTTCAATTATTCTTTTCCAGCTTAGATAATGTTGTTACAAATATAAGTAATTATACACAGTAATTAAAAACTGATTGTACCTATGATGTGCCAAACACTGAAATTCTATACTATGAGGATTCCAATTCAGTTTGATTCAACTTAGCAACATTTACTGGATGCCAAATACATGTCAAATCACTATTCCAGGTTCTGGGGATGCAAAGATAAATAATACAAAGTGCTCATTTTCGGGAACTCACAATATAATAAACAAACAAACAAACAAAACTTGACCCTGACACAGCATGATCAGTACTATTAGATGGGTGTGGAGGACATGTTATAAGAATAAACAAGCAAATTAAAAAAAGGAGTAAATAAAGTTGACCTTGAGGGGCCATTGGATGGCAGATACTTTTACAGGTAACACAGAGTTGATTATTATATTTGGTTTTCAAAGAAAAATGGTTGCTCTCTATGTCATTATAAGCACAGGGAAGAATATGAGCAAGGGAATTGAAGTTGAGTATAAATGTACACAGGACTTTTTGTAGGTCCTTGGTTCAGTTGACTGGCAGGAGAGGAAGATAGAAGGAGATGTTAGGGTCAACTATTTAGAACTTTAGATGTCACATTGAAGAATTGGACACTGTTTTAAAGGTAGCTGTATTCGTTTTCTATGCTGAATAACAACTACAAGCTTAGTAGGTTAAAGTAACATTTACATATTATGTCAGAAATCTATGTGTTGGCAGAGGCGAGAAGGGCACCAGGTGTTAGACCAATGAGGTCAGCCCAGACCTCAGTTCACCTACTTCAGAACTGAAGTTCTGGCTAGGAAAAAATTCAGAGGCAAGATAGTAGTCAAGTTCTCAAACTAATTTAAATTGGCTAAGTGAAATAAGCGAATATTCTAGAAAAATTAATGGTACTAGACAAAAAGCTGTTCCTAAAGTGTTAACTAAAATTTTTATTGGTAGTTCATCTCATGGTAAAATTGCATAACACGTAATGAACCTAAAGTAGTCATATTTTAGTGCAAAAAATTAAAATTTAAAAGCTATCAAGACTACATTATAAAATTTCCAAAAACCTCCAAATATTTAAATAAAAAAAAGGGGGGATAGTAGAAGAATATCATGTAAGGAAAAATATCCTGTAAGTAAATTATATCTAGAAAATTTTTACTTTAGAAAATTAGCTTTCATTTGTAATGCTAACAGCAAGACACCCATGAAAAACACACATGGTATCAAAACAAGCCAAAGGAAAATCATTTGGGCAAAATAAATAAATAAATAAAAAAGGATCCCAAGTCAAATTTATAGAAAAGATTCCTTACTTAACTTTTGGTCGAGAATATGTTTGTATATTTTCAGAAAACAACTCCAAGACCATGTGGATTCCTGCAACACAGAGGAATTGACAGGTCTGTTCCAGCCATGAAGACAGAAGAGAAACAGTCCAGAGATGGAAGACACTGACAACGCCTTGCCATACTAGCAGTCAGCAGCTGTGCGTCGCTGCAGGTTGCCCAGGACCAAACCAGAGAGGGGCGGACCTGCATTACCACCATTTGTCCACCATCCAGAAATGAAATATCATTGCTGACATGTACACATAAGGAACTGTTTGACATTGAAATTGGGACTCAAAAGAACTGTTGGCCCAGAAAGAAACTCACTACAGACTGATTCATTTGCCTCCCAGTATAACCATTATTGCTTGTCTCATTTTCAGTTCTTATAAGTGTATTTCTAGTATCACACAATCTCACTCATCTAGGGGAAATAATGAACAACATAAACTGATGAACAAAAACAGACCCGGAGACAGGGAAGCATCGATCAGACTGTCAAACCTCAGAGGGAAGGTAGGGGAGGATGGGGGTAAGGGAGAGAGATCAACCAAAGGACTTGTCTGCCTGCATATAAGCCTAACCAGTGGTCACGGACAACAGGGGGGTGGGGGCATGCATCTGGAGGGGTTTGGGATGGGAATGGGGGGATGAGGACAAACATGTGATACCTTAATCAATCAAGAAATTAATAATAAAAAAATAATAAAAAGACTCACACTATAAGAGAAAGTTTATTTAGAGAGTCACAGAGGTAGAGGAAGTGAGTGTTAGAGAAAATGGGCTCAGATAGCAAGTTACAGAGGCAGAAGAAGGGCCCTTGAAGCTTAGGAGATAGGAAGGTAAAGGTAATGTGCCTAGGAGAGAAAGGAGGGGGAGGGGAAAGGCTCAGGGCATGCTCCCAAGAAGGACAGTCTGGGTCTTCCATCCTAAGGGCTGTTAAGGGCAGGGATTTCAGCGTAAGTCTCAATAGAATATTAATCAGCTTTCCAGGTGTGTCTTTTGAGGGTCATGGTCTCACCACTGATTGGTCAGTGCCAGGAAGGGGGGTTATTAGTCAATACAGCTTTTCTGATTTTGCTAATTTTCTAGGCCTGGAACTGAAATACAACAATCTCTATAGAGGAAAGGTTAGGGTTCTAAACCACATGACCAGCCATATGCTAGGAGAGGAAAAGTTACCCTAGGGTGAGGTTCTTGTTTTCTTAGTTTTTTCCCATTGCTAGGCACCTGGAGCTTTCCTCCCTGATGACCTCTGTACCTGGCTCAGCATCCTTGCTGTCCTTGCGATCCTGTGGCATCAGGCCTAAACCGGACATCCCTCTTGCAATCCAGGACCACTGGCTCCTAACCGCTCTCCTGCCTGCCTGCCTGCCTGCCTGATCACCCTTAACCACTCTGCCTGCCTGCCTGATTGCCCCTAACCTCCTCTGCCTCAGGCCCGGCCACCGTGGCTTCATCTGGAAGGACGTCTGGAATGACGTCTGGAAAGGTTGTCCGGCTGTCTGGTCTAATTAGCATATTACACTTTTATTATTATAGATAATGTAGCTACAAGTATGACATCTCATCACTTTTGCCACATTCTATTTGATAAAAGCAACTCATCAACACTCAAGGGGAAAGGATTAGATAACATTGTAAACACCAGGTGCAGGGATATGAGGGTCTCCTTAGTGTTTGTGCACTCAAGGAGACAGATTTTTTTTTTTTTAGTGGTGATATATGTATGCATAAGAAAGAAACTAGTATGACAGTGTGAATGGTGGTTTGAAGGTGAAGAGAGACACACACATAAATATGTCTCTTTTATATTTTCTACCTTGTGAAAAACTCTCCTTATTAAGTTTCATTTGTGTTATTTTATTCCAAAGAAGAAAAAAGTTCATAAAGCTTTCTGGGTTTCACCAAAAACATTTCCCCTTAGAAAGAACAAAGGGCAGTACCTTGGAATGACTAAAGGTAGCTTTCTTTAGAAATGAGAGGACCAGGGTAGAGGCCCCATTGTCCAGATGAACGGGATAAAACTAGATTCTTTTGTGTTTTAAAGGCTTAAAATAGATTCCCTGGAAAGAAGCAAAGAAAGATGATAAAGTCTTTGAGGAAACAGGCCACAAAATGATTTCTGACCTAGTTGCCCTTATTAAGTTTGCGGCCTGGAGAGCATCAGTGGGCAGGAACTGCACAAAGAGGTGCTGTGAAAGGGCATTATTTCTGGCGGAGGGAAGTGAGGGTGATGGGACAGTAAGCAGAAAACCCTGAGCTCACCACTGTTTTTAAAGCTTGACCCCTGGTTCTCTTTCCAGGAGCTGCCTGCTTCTCCCCCATGCTTACTTTGTGGAAGGTGAAATCTATTCTCTCCTAGCAACAAAACATGACTCATTCTAGCAACATTCCTATGACTTGTGAGTTCTGGTGCAGCTTCTCAGCCTTGCTGCACAAATACAATCACCTTGGAAATACATATATTTTTGAAAACATGGATGTCCAGTTCTCACTGGTAGATGATCTGATACAAATAGAGAGAGACCTTTTCACGCTCATCAGATGATTCCAATCTGCAGTCAGGGCTGAGAACTGCTGAGCCAGAAAATTAAGAATATATGGTAGGGTGGGAGGTAGAGGTTATTTTAGACTTGCTGATGTTACTAGTATACGGAGAGGAGTTTGACCCTTTAATTTATGAGGAGGGGCTGGGTGCTGTTAAACCCCTGTTGGGGCTGGTAAGAAAACTCCGGGGAAAATGTCACAAATCTCTATATAATGGATGAGCAGATTTAGGAAATAGTAAAACATGATTTCCTGAGTCTTGAAAGCACATGGTGATGTGCTTTGTACTGACATTTTATGAACGAGCTGTGGTGTGCTGGTAAATGTTCAACAACCAGATCCCTGGGGGGAAAACAAAATCCTGATTTATAGATTTGATGATTTTCATGATGTAAATATTCCTAGTATAGCAATTTTTAGATCTCAAACTGAGCATTGAATGTGAAGTTGGAAAGCAATATATGACTAAATAGTACTTCTACAATACAGATATAACTGATAACTTCAAGAGCATAGACAACAGTAAAATATATTTTTAAAAGTATGATTTTTGAATATTTATTACCTTTTTTTGAATACAACATATTTAATTGTACATTTCTAATACTGATCATGTTCAATAATGTTTTATTTAACAACTTGACTCATAATTCTTAAAAATATACATACAGTATAGCCCATTATTATTTTTTGAGGGCAGACTTTAGCATCCTACTGTATAAGCCAATTTACCTACAAGTAGGACTGACATTCAAAATACTTAACAATCCGTTTCCCACGGGGGCCAAGCAATCAGAATGGATGCTGGTCAGTATGCCACAGCTGTGTCAACAGGCCTTCCAGTGTCTGCAGCGCAGATCCTATCCATCATTCACCTCTATTTCTCTTAAGGTTCCTACCACACTGACGTGAGCATAAAGGGTGATCCCCAGTCATTTGGAAAGTGTGAATAACGAAATGATGAATAAATGATTGAATAAATTATGAATTAGAAAGAGTGACTCCATAGTAGTATCTATTACTAAGGACTCATATTTTAGATAAACATCTTTTTCTTTTTATAAAAGAGATTGTGATTGACTGAGGATTTTCATAGAAGAAATGTGAACAACATTTCATCCGTTTCTTTCCTTTGGTGGTTTTCTTTTCCACAGGTTTAGATTCTACCTTGAAATAGATGTCCGTCCCACCTTCCATGACCCAGCAAACTGAAGAACTGCTATTCTCAGACATGTCTATCTCATGCTACATCATATTTCTTCATTCTTCTTAGTGCTCACTTCTTTTGACCTTTCCCTATGTTCCCTTACACCCTGTCACCTACTTTTCTTTCAAGACTCAGGAAATCATGTTTTACTATTTCCTAAATCTGCTCATCCATTATATAGAGATTTGTGACATTTCCCCCTGAGTTTTCACTGTGATTGTTGAAAATGCCATCTAACACTTGCTGTGGCTTAATTGTTTATATATCTGCTCATGTTGACATTCCCTTCCCTATTTTTGGCAGAATGTGAGCTGCTTGAAGGCAACATTGTCTTCGATATCACCTTGCTGTGTGCTTCATGGTCCCTTGAGACTTTCTCCAGAGAATTACACATTCACAAATCCCCTTCCCCCTTTCTAGAGCTCAGGCTCTTTGAAAGTAGAGCCAGAGTGTCATCTACCACTATTCCTATAACAAAAGAAGTGGTGGACTTTGGAGCCAGACTGCTTAGATTAGAATTTCAACTACATCCTTAACTACATATATGCTTTAAAACTCCTTATTTTCTTCTGCCTCAGTTTCTTTATCTGCAAAAATGGTGTTAAAAACAAAATGATCTCAGATTATCAAGAGTACAGAATGAGCCCGTTCATTTTTTAAAAATGCTTAGAACAATGCCTGGAACATAGTGAACATAAAATAAAATATCAGCTGTTATTATTCTTACAGTAAATAGTCAATAGATAATTTTAATGAATAAAGAATAAACTATATAATAACAAACCAACAAGTGTTAACATCATTAATGCTAAACGTTTTATATAACTCTATCTCCAAGAAAAATAAATTGTAAGATATTTTTATCATTTTAATACTATACAATACCTGAAATTACTATAGTTTCTACTAGAGGCCCAGTGCATGAAATCATGCATTGGGAGGGGGAGGGGTGGTTCTCTCATACAGCCCGCACCCTCTCTAATCCGGGACCCCTAAGGGGATGTCTGACTGCCAGTTTAGGCCCAATACCAGCAGTCGGACATCCCTCTCACAATCCTGAACCGCTGGCTCCTAATCACTCACCTGCCTGCCTGCCTGCCTAGTTACCCCTAACTGCTCCCCTGCTGGCCTGATCACCCCTCACCACCTCTGTGTGCCAGCCTGATTGCCCCTAACTTTCCCCCTGCCAGCCTGGTCACCCCTAACTGCCTCCTGCTACCAGCCAGGTCACCCCCAACAGTCCCCCCTGCCCAGACCCCTCATGGCCCCCCCCGCTGGCCTGGTCGCCCCACGCAGGCTTCTTGTTCAGTCGCTTGGTCATCCCTTACTGCCCCCCCCCCTGCTGGCCTGATTGCCCCCCACAGCCTGCTTGTTCAGTCATTTGGTTGTTCCTCACTAATCCCCTGCCAGCCTGATTGCCCCACACAGCCTGCTTGTTCAGTCCTTTGGTCATCCCTCACTAACCCCCCTGCCGGCTTGGTCATAGGCAGCCATCTTGTGAGGGTTAATTTACATATTACCTCTTTATTATATAGGATTACCCAAAGAAAGTGTTGATTTTAAGACTATTTTTTTTTTCCCTTCTGAATTTAATGCCAGGGTCTTTTCAATATTTTTATCCCATCAGCATGCTTCTAAACCAGGGAGTGCTTAAAAATTCATGCCGAAGGTGTCACCTTTTCTTGTGCCGCACCACTTGCCTTCTGAGACGGATCTCACCCCTCCCTGAGGTGTGATGTAGCCTGAGACCAAAATGATGTGTCATTTTTTTAAAGAGATAAATTAAAACGTAAAAGATAATAAGAAGCAACATATCAGCTTTTTAGCTCTTGGTCTAAGCAAAATTTTGATTTCTGAGAGCGCAGGAAACTGATCTTTTAGCCAGGACTTTGGAGAACAGGGGTTATGAAATCCCCCAATATATATGTTAGTCTAGGACAGTGATTTTCAACCTTTTTCATCTCATGGCACAAATAAAGTAAGTACTAAAATTCTGCAACGCACCAAAAAAATATATTTTTTGCCGATCTGACAAAAAAAATAGCTATAATTTTCATTCATTCACACTCGGTGGCTTTTGCTGTATTGGTTGTTGTCTGTTTTTATTTGACAAGCTAAGGAAAAAGAGGTCAGTGCCCCTGACTAAAACAGTCAGATATTGCATGTTTTAAAACGTTTTGTGGCACACCAACTTATGTGAGATGATACACTGGCTGAAAATTGTTGGTCTAGGACAGCAGAATGTGTGGATTTATTTTACCTCTAAAAATATGCTATGAATTATTGAATTAAGATTAAACAGGTTCTTTGTTTGAGTTTACCCTTTCAGACATAAGTATTCATCTTTTAAAAAATCCTTTCTGAATATTCTCTCTATTAATTCATTTTTTGTTTATTGGTAATATATTATTGAATTTTGGTTGCATTAATTTATTTTTTTAATTGAAAAAAGGTTTTGTTTGTTTTTTCTTTGAAATCATATAACTACTTGCACTGACATACTGGAAGAAATTGCCTTTAGGGGATCTAATATGCCTGTAACTCAGCGTAGAAAAACTAAAATCACTAAGAAACTCCATTAAATCAAAATGATCAATTTTATTTTTATAATTAATCATTCTTAAAATCAAAATCATTATAATAAAATATGTGACATGAAATATCTTCTTATACTAAAATAATATGTATTTTAGAAGTCAAATATTGAAAAGTGTTATTTCTTTTTGCAACTATGTTTCTTGCCTATCCATCCAACTGGTAAGTCTAACTAAAGGAACAACAAAATATTGAGGTGAATCTGATGGTTTAGGCCATTTTCTAGTCATTAAACCAGATGCAAACATTCTAATCCTTCATATGAAATTCCTTTATATATTACAATAGCCTCAAATTACTATAAATCCCTATTACTTAAGAAAATAATATTTAAACATCTATTTCCTTGGGTCCAGATGAAACAAGGAATGATACCAGTGATTCTTCAGATAATCAATAGAAGATACACTGCAGAGAGAGTAGATATTGGAAGTCTGCATTCTTGTCATCAAAGTTCATGTCCAACTAGTGGGGGAAATGATGCAAATATTTTTCTTTCTTTTTTTTTATACTCTATTTTTTTAATATATTCTCTCTTTGATGTTTTATTATCAGTCTAATGATCCAGTGCACGAAATTCATGCACATTAAAAGGGAATTAATTAGAGGAAATATTTTAATATTACTATTTGCCCTTTCTCTATAATAGAAGTGTTAGAGATGAAAGAAAATCAGTAAAATGTATATGAAAATCTCCCTCCTGTCAGAGTCTGGAGTGCACTGCAGGACCTAGAGTCAAGTCCCCACCCACCACCACACACGTTTCAAAAAGGCAGGAGACCCAGACCCAGCTGGCCCCACCACCATTGGGTGAGATCCGGCCAGCCCCACTCCCATCAAGTCCCTCAGGGCAGGGGGCGCAGCCTCAGGTCCCTGCTGTTCCGTCATGACATTATGGCATCCTGGCTAATTTGCATATTCTTCTATTATATAGATAGATTCCTTCCTAACAATCTAGGCTACGACAGTAGCTATGCACATGCTACAGTACTGAGGATTTCTCACTAATATGCAGTGTCCTTGAGGGGGGAACCTACCTATCCGACACTACCTCCTTCTAGGATATTACAAATATATTTCTGTCTCCTGCAGTATTTTATTTTGCTTTCACTTTCTCCTCACTAGTTTCTTAGTAAAGCAATAAAATCAGAATTATTATTCACATTTAAAAGACAGGTACTACATTTATTGGCAGATCACTTCATAAGTATATAAATATCTAGTCACTATGTTGTACACCTAAAACTAATATAATATTGTATGTTAACTCTAATGTCAAAATAAATTAATTTTTTTAAATCTATAATAATAAAAACATAACATGAAAATTGACTGGACAACTGAACAGCAGAATGACCCCCTGGATGACCTTCCAGATGAGCACGTTATGATTGCACTGGCACCAGGCCAGCCAAGGTGAATGTGATGTGATTGGTCGGGAAGCCCCACCATTGCCCCATGATTGCCTTGCAGAGGGAGGCCCAGGCCACCCTCTGTGGGGTGATTGATGGGGGGCTCCATTATCAATCAACCCAAAGAGGGTGGCCCAGGCCTCCCTCTGTGCAGCAATCTATTATGGAGCCCTGGCCAGGTGGGCGGGGCCTCGCTCTGCTGGTTAATCGAGAATGGAGACCCACAATCGATTGCCCCAAAGTGGGAGGCCCAGGCTACCCGGCTGGTGGCACTGTGGTGGTGGGTGGGGCCTCCTTCTGTGTGGCGATCATGGAGCCCCATGATTGATCACACCATAGAGGGAGGCCCAGTCCACCAGCCAGTGATGCTGTGGTGGGTGTGCGGGCCAGCGATCACCCCCTCAGAGGGAAGTCCAGGCCAGCCAAGCAATCGCACCCCACACCTGTCACCCGCAAAGGGAGGCAACCAGTGTGTGGGGGGGGTAGAGGGGGTAGAGCATCACACAGCTGGCAAACAGTGGCTGCAGCAGGGGCAGGGCCAGCTGTCAGCAGCCAGGGGAAGGAAAGCCCTGATAGGCCCTGATTTCCAGCCAGGCCTGGGGACCCTATCCAATGGGTTCTGGATTGGGAGAGGGCACAGGCCAAGTTGAGGGACACCCCCAGACCATGCACAAATTTCATGCACTGGACCTCTAGTAAGTAAATAAAAGATAAAATTCAGGCTGAAAGATCTGTCCAAGGTCACACAGGTAAGCCTCTGAGAGGCACTGGAGAGTTGGAGCAAATATTTATTGGAGAAAACTTGAATTCATAGCATACTGCATTTTTGATAGGTAAATACACTTCTTTTGAATGTGGAAAGTAAAGAGACTTTTTAGAAAACATGCCATCTCACAAAGAAGCCAAGAATATGCCTTTGTCCAAAGAGACACCTGTAATTGATTGCTGCTCTCTTAGATCAATGCGACACATGTTGAGGGACTGGATGTGCAGGAGAGGCACCAAGGCAGAAGGCTTTCACATTGGCAAAGCAGTGCCTCCCACATAGGTCTTTAATTGCTTAAACCTCAGGGAAAGCTATCACCTTGTTGATGAAAGCTGAAGTCTGGTGTGTGGTTACCTGGGGTTTATACCGCCAGTGGACTTAAGATAAAGTTTTGAAAATATGAGGAGGAACACTTAGCTCTTAGATCAAAGTCTCTTGTTTAAAAAGCATTTCTAACTAGGAGTTATTCCCTCTTCTTTTGTCTCTTTCCTTCCTTTATTACTTCTTGCCTTCCCTCCTGTCTCTTCTTTTTTTTTTTTTTTTCCAACAGATAAATTATATAAATTACTTAACAAATATCTCTGGAATATTTAAAAAGAAGGCCATTGTTGTTACTGTTATTAATACAGTTTAAAACACAGTATCATGGTCTATTATTAGTGTCCATGAGAAACAGAAAGAGTAAGGTCAGCTCCCTCTTTTGAGGAGGTTATGTAGTATGAGATGGACAATGTGTACAACTGACCATACCACAATATGAAATGTGTTAAGTTGTAGTGCAAAAAGGTACAAACTGTCATTGAGGTTCTAAGAGATTTCCTATTTGCCAGAATGAAAATTCAAGCTCCATACTTCAAAGTTTATTCATTTAGAATTCTAGGCTCAGATGATAGATTTGCAAATTAATAGCTTTGTAAAAACTCATAAAATTGTAGTGAATCTGTAATGTTTTATTTTTGTGTATAAAATAATATGTACTTCACACAGTTGTTTTTAGGCAATAACATCAGGTAAACAATAAATGTTGGTTTGCTTCCCTTTTTCTGCAATCAAAAATATTTGTGCAGAGAGAGAATTCAGAGAAATGGTCATAAGGTGGATGAAAAGAATGGAAGACAAATTTGACAATATGTGTAAGAACCAAAAGGAAATGAAGAAGAACAAAGAAGAAATAAAAAATGACATCGCTGCTATAAAGAACTCAATAGAAAGCATCAACAGTAGACTAGACGAAGCAGAGGACAGCATCAGTGAGCTAGAAGCCAAGGTAGGAAAAAATACCCAAGAAGAGCAGCTTCTAGAAAAAAAAATTAAAAATCAGGAGGAGAGCCTAAGGCAGTGGTTGGCAAACTCATTAGACAACAGAGCCAAATATCAACAGTACAACGCTTGAAATTTCTTTGAGAGCCAAATTTTTTAAACTGAAACTTCTTCTAATGCCACTTCTTCAAAATAGACTCACCCAGGCCATGGCATTTTGTGGGAGAGCCACACTCAAGGGGCCAAAGAGTCACATGTGGCTCGCAAGCCACAGTTTGCCTACCACAGGCCTAAGGGAATGTTGGGACAACAGGAAACAAAACAACATCCGCATAATAAGGGTTGCAGAAGGAGAGGAAACTGAGCAAGGAATAGAAAACATGTTTGAAGAAATAATGACAGAAAACTTCCCTGATAAAGGAAAGAAAAAAACCCCACAAATCCAAGAAGCTCACATAGTCCCAAACAATATGAACCCCAAAAGACAGATGCCAAGGCACATTATAATTAAATTGGCAAATACCAACGACAAAGTAAGAATCTTAAAAGCAGCCAGAGAGAGACAGAAAGTTACCTACAAAGGAACCCCCATCAGAGTAGCAACTGATTTCTCAACAGAAACACATCAGGACAGAAGGGAATGGAATGAAATATACAAAGTCATGCAAAGGAAGGGTCTGAATCCAAGAATACTGTACCCAGCAAGGTTATCAATCAAAATTGAGGGTGAAATCAGGGGCTTCACAGACAAAAAAGGACTAAGGGAGTTTATTACCACCAAGCCGGCAATGCAAGAAATGCTAAATGGTCTTCAATAAAAAGAAGAAATAGGAAGCAAAGAAGGAACACATGGGTAAAGAATAAAAATGGCAACAAGCAAGTACCTAGCAATAAAAACTTTAAATGTAAATAGATTAAATGCCCCAATCAAAAGACATAGGGTAACGGATTGGATAAGAAAATATAACCCATATATCTGCTGTCTACAGGAAACCCACCTCAGAAAAAAGACTCACACAGACTGAAGGTGAAGGGATGGAAAAAGGTTTTTCAGGCAAACGGAAATGAAAAAAAAGCTGGGGTAGCAATACTTATATCTGACAAATTAGATCTCAAAGTGAAGGACATAAAAAGAGATAAGGAAAGCCACTTCCTAATACCAAAGGGAACAATCCAACAAGAAGAAATAACTCCGGTAAACATATACACACCCAATACAGGAGCACCCAAATACATAAAAAAACTCTTGGAGGATATCAAAGGAAAGATTGACAACAATACAATCATAGTAGGGGACTTTAATACCCCACTATCACCATTGGACAAATCCTCTAAACAAAAAATCAGCAAAGAAACAGCAATCCTAAATGACTCACTAGACCAGATTGAATTGACATCTTCAGAAGATTTCACCCCAAAGCCATAGAATATACATTCTTCTCAAGTGCACATGGGTCATTTTCAAAGATAGACAACATATTGGGTCACTGGCAAACTGTCTTCAAATTCAAGAAGATAGAAATCATACCAAGCATCTTCTCAGATCACAAAGGCATAAAACTGGAAATCAACTACAATAAAAACAATCAAAAAAAAATCAAACACATGGAGACTAAATAGCATGCTATTAAACAATGACTGGGTTACCAGAGAGATCAAAGAAGAAATAAAAAACATCATGAAAACAAATGACAATGAAAACACAACAATCCAAAATCTATGGGACACAGCGAAAGCAATCTTGAGAGGGAGGTTCCTAGCTCTTCAAGCCTACTGCAAAAGACAAGAAGCAATGGTAATAAATTACCTAACCCTAAAACTCAGAGTTAGAAAGAGAGCAACAAGAAACTCCCAGTGTAAGCAGAAGGAAGGAAATAATAAAGATCAGAGCGGAGATAAATGACATAGAGACCAAAAAAAAAAAAAATACAAAAGATCAACAAAAACAAGAGCTGGTTCTTTGAAAGGATAAACAAGATTGATGAACCTCTAGCCACGCTCACCAAGAAGCGAAGAGAGAAGACCCAAATAAACAAATTCGGAAATGAAAGAGGAGAAATAACAATAGACCCCACGGAAATACAAAGGATTGTTAAAAAATACTATGAACAACACTATTCCAACAAGCTGGATAACATAGAGGAAATGGACATATTCCTGGAAAAATACAACCTTCCAAAACTCAATCAGGAAGAATCTAGACATCTCACTAGGCCAATAACTATGGAAGAAATTGAAGCAGACGTCAAAAAGCTTCCAGCAAACAAAAGCCCAGGGCCCGATGGCTTCACAGGGGAGTTTTACCAAACATTCAAGGAAGAACTAAAACCTATTCTCCTCAGACTATTCCAAACAATTCAAGAGGAAGGAACACTTCCATGCTCATTCTATGAAGCCAGGATCACCATAATACCAAAACCAGATAAAGACAACACAATGAAAAAGAATGACAGGGCAATATCCCTCATGAACAAAATTCCAAAATCCTCAACAAAATTCTAACAAATCAGATCCAGCAGTACATCAGAAAGATCATACACCATGACCAAGTAGGATTTATCCCAAGAATGCAAGGAGGGTACAATATCCGCAAATCAATAAATGTAATACATCACATAAACAAATTGAGAGATAAAAACCACATAGTCGTATCAATTGATTCAGATAAAGCTTTTGACAAAATCCAACACCCATTTCTGATAAAAACTCTCAGCAAGGTGGGAATAGAAGGATCATACCTCAAGTTAATAAAAGCCATATATGACAAACCCACAGCCAACATCATACTCAATGGGCAAAAACTAAAACCATTTGCCCTAGAACAGGAACAAGACAGGGATGCTCACTCTCACCACTCCTGTTTGACATATACTGGAAGTATTAGCCATTGCGATTAGACAAGAAGAAGAAATAAAAGGCATCCAAATTAGAAAAAAAGAAGTAAAACTATCCTCATTTGCAGATGACATGATATTGTACATTAAAAACCCTAAAGACTCCATCAAAAAATTATTAGACTTAATAAATGAATTCGGCAATGTAGCAGGGTACAAAATTAACGCCAAGAAATCTATGGCATTTCTATACACCAATAGTGAATTTACAGAAAGAGATACTAAAAAAGAAATCCCATTTACCATAGCACCAAAAAACGTAAGATACCTAGGAATACACTTAATGAAGGAGGTAAAAGACCTATCTGTGGCAAACTACAGGACACTGAAAAAAGAGATAGAGGAAGACATAAACAGATGGAAGAACATACCATGTTCATGGATCGGTAGAATCAACATCATTACAATGTCCATACTACCCAAAGCAATCTATAGATTCAATGCACTCTCCATTAAAATACCAATGGCATATTTCACAGACCTAGAAAGAACTCTCCAAAAACTTGTCTGGAATAAAAAAAAAGACCCTGAATAGCCACAGCAATCCTAAGAAGAACAAAGTAAGTGGGATCTCAATACCAGATTTTAAGCTGTATTACAAAGCCACTGTTCTCAAAACAGCCTGGTATTGGCACAAGAATAGACTTATAGACCAATGGAATCGAATAGAGAACCCAGATATAGACTCAAACCATTCTGCTCAATTAATATTTGACAAAGGAGGCATGAACATACAATGGAGTGAAGACAGTCTCTTCAATAAATGATGTTGGGAAAATTGGACAGATACATGCAAAAAATGAAACCAGACCACCAACTTACACCATACACAATAATAAACTCAAAATGGATGAAGGACTTAAACATAAGACAGGAAACCATAAAAATACTCAAGGAATCCACACGCGGAAAAATCTCAGACATATGCCAAAACAATTTCTTCACTGATACCACTTCTAGAGCAATGGAAATTAAAGAGAAAATAAACAAATTGGACTACATCAAAATGAAAAGCTTTTGCACAGCAAAAAAAAAAAAAAAAAAAAAAAAAAAAAAAAACCATCAACAAAACAAGAAAGCCCACTGAGAACATATTTGCAAATGTTATCACTGATAAAGGTTTAATCTCCAACATTTACAGGGAACTCATACAACTTAATAAAACGAAGATAAATGATCCAATAAAAAAATGGGCAATGGACCTAAATAGATACTTTTTGAATGAAGACAGAAGAAAGTCAAGAGACATATGAAAACATGCTCAAAGTCACTAATTACCCTAGAGATGCAAATCAAAACGATAATGCATTACCATCTCACACCTGTCAGAATGGCAATCATCAACAAATCAACAAACAATTGCATGTGAGGTTGCATAGTAAAAGGAACCCTCATGCACTGCTGGTGGGAATGCAGAATTGGTGCAGCCACTGTGGAGAACAGTATGGAGTTTCCTCAAAAAACTAAAAATGGAACTCCATTTGGCCCAGTAATCCCACTTCTAGGAATATATCTCAAGAAATTAGAAACATCAATCAGAAAGAATATATGCACCCCTATGTTCATAGCAGCACAATTCACCACAGATTTGGAAACAAAACACCCTAAATGCCCATCAGCAGATGAGTGTATTAGAAAACAATGGTACATCTACACAATGGAATACTACCCTCCAGTAAAACGAAGGAATTCTCACCATTTGTAGCAGCATGGATGGAAGTGTAGAGCATTATGTTAAGTGAAATAAGCTAGGCAATGAAAGAAAAATGCCACACGATCTCATTCATTTATGGAAAATAAAGAACATTATAAACTGATGAACAAAAAGATAGAAACAGTGGCAGTATAGCATCAAACAGACTGTCAAATTACAGCGGGAAGGCTGGGGAGTTATGGGGAGTGGGGGAAAGAGATAAACCGAAGGGCTTGTATGCATGGATTTAAGCACAACCAATGGACACAAGATACTGGGGGAGGTGGGATGAGGGCATGCGACAGGGGGCAGGGGAGGGTGGAGGCAGGTCAATGGGGGAAAAAAAGGAGCTATATGTACTACTATATGTAATACTTTAAACAATAAAAAATAAGTTTTTGTGCCAATTAAATTTACTAGCTTTCTGTGTGCAGTGGGTAGGGGCAATTAAGTTCAACAATAATGTGTATTCTTTTACCAAATGAGTTGGGGAGATTTAATAGATTATTTAGAATAAAGTTAAAAATTGGAACTTTAGATGTTCTACTTGAATAATGACTAGTTTTAGAAGACAAACCTGGTGTCTTCCTTCCTTTCATTTTTAATGAGTTAGGAGAGATACACTTTTAATGTTAAGTTACCTAAAGGCTTTTACGTTACATTCAAATTATCTTCTCAGCCCTTTTTAATTATCATTAACCTAAAATGTAATTTAAGCAATATTATTCTAAATAGATATTGGCTGCTCAAATAATTAGATTGTTTATAATAAAAAATAAAATAAAATATAAATTTATTAAAATTAATATTACATCAATGTAATATTAAATAAAATTAATAATTAAACTTACTATCAATATTAAAATATTATATATACATTTGATTAAATTTATGTATAAATTACATTACTAGAGGCCCGGTGCACAAGATTCGTGCACTCAGGGGGGTCCCTCTGCCTGGCCTGCACCCTCTAGCAGTCCAGGAGCCCTTAGAGGGTATCAGTCGGACATCTTTAGCACTGCTGCAGAGGCAGGAGAGGCTCCCACCACCACCACTGTGCTCACCAGCTGTGAGCCCGGCTTCTGGCCGAGCCGTGCTCCCCTGTGGGAGCACACTGACCACCAGGGGGAAGCTCTGCATTGAGCATCTTCCCTCTGGTGGTCAGTGAGCATCATAGCAACTGGCTGTTCCACCTTCCGGTTTTTACTTGGGCCAAATCTGGCTCTCCAACATCCCCCGAGGGGTCCCAGATTGTGATAGGGTGCAGCCCAGGCCAAGGGACCCCACCTATGCATAATCAAGGCAGGGGAGGGATGCGGAGGTTGGCCAGCCGGGGAGGGAACATGGGAAGGCTCCATCCAATCAGCCAGACCCCAGCAGCAAGCTAACCTACTGGTTGGAGCATCTGCCCCCTGGTGGTCGGTGCATGCCATAACAACTATTCGACCAGTTCACTGTCTGCCCTGGTGGTCAGTGCATGTCATAGCCAGCAGTTGAGCGGCCTTAGCATATCATTAGCATATTACACTTTTATTGGTTGAATGGCCAACCGGCTGACTAACACTTAGCATATTAAGCTTTTATTATATAGGATGCTTGAAAATACAAAATTAACCAGATACTGGATATCTTGAATTGATCAATAGTAGATTACATTATTTAAGTGAAACTATACAAGGGAAGAGTATTAAGTTAAAGGGTGATGATTTTGTTTATGTGTTCATTTGTCATTACTTAGCTTTGTTTTTGTTTGATAATAACTAGTTACCTCCTAGGGTCAACTCATATTAAAATTCAATTATAAAAAATTTTGTTGAAATTACATTTGTAAATGGACCAATTTAAAACACTGTCATATAATAGAGATACAAATATGAATAAACTATGCCCAAGAAAATAACTCTCAACACAGTGATATACCATAAGTGAAAATTATTCACTCATACTCTCTTTGGAGATGCAGTAGATGGTGCTATAGTATGCACATTCAAAATGGTAATGATGCCAAAGAAAGGAAACACCTACTGGGAAGGTGAGCACCATTCCAACAAATTTTTAAAAAGTTGCCTATTTGCCTGGTCAGTGTGGCTCAATGGTTAAGCGTCAATCCATAAACCAGGAGGTCATGGTTCAATTCCCTGTCAGGATTGTGGGCTCAATACCCAGTAAGGGCAGTGCAGAAGTTAACCAATCATTGACTTTCTGTCATCATTGATGTTTCTATCTCCTCTCTCTTTCTCTTCCTCTCTCTGAAATTAATAAAAATATATATACATTTTTTTTAAAGTTGCCTATCAGAGGAGGGGGTGTGGGGAGAACAAGAGTCTTATTATTACAGGTAGTGCATTGGTGATTATGGGTATTGATAGAATATAGAGTTATTCACATGGTTTGGGAGACAACAACTCACAATATGCCGTTGTAAATTACACATGGATTATCTTTGTTTTTCTCTTTCTAGCTAAATAACAACTATAAAACCCAGTTTTGTTCCTGCAGCAGAACAAAGAAACTATAACATATTTCAAATTTTATTTAGTCTTTCTTGTGTTCTATAAAAGTTCCTTTTTATCACATTTCTGAGTTACAAATATATTGTATCTTATACTTTTTATTTTCCTTCTGAGATTGTTTTATAATGTATGTTTGTGCATTTGTGGATATGTGAAGAGATGATTACTGTAAGTTATAAATTAGAAGGAGGGGCACTTGCACCCTTCCAATTCTATCTCTACCTACTTTTGAGCAGGGTTATAGTAGAAGGAAAAAACCAAGTTGAATTTCATGTCTACTGTCAGTAGTAGTTGAAGGCAGGGAAAAAGGAACCATGGTCTGAGTGGATGACTCAGCAGGAAGAAAGAAGGACCCATATTTGGCCCTTCTTTTTATGCTGAGGCTGTCATTATTTCATCAGAGATGTCAGTACAATTGGATAACCCAGAATTGCAATGAAGCATTACATAACAGCAATTCATCTGAACAAGCATTATTTTTCAAGAATCCTGGGATACACATTTTTACAGTTAATAATATTATTTAGAACTAGAGGCCCAGGACACAAAAATTTGTGTACTCTGGGGGGGTCCCTCAGCCCGGTCTGCACCCTCTCCAGTCCAGGAGCCCTTGGGGGATGTCTGACTGAAGGCAGGGAGCGGGCCTAAGCCGGCATTGGACATTCTTAGCGCTGCCACAGAAGCCGGAGAGGCTTCCACCACCACCGCTGCGTTCACCAGCCATGAGCCTGGTTCAGGGCTTCTTTCTGGCTGAACAGTGCTCCCCCTGTGGGAGTGCAATGACCAGCAGGGGGAAGCTCCTGCATTAAGCGTCTGTCCCCTGGTGGTCAGTGCTAATCATAGCGACCTGTCTATCTGCTGTTTGGTTGATTTGCATATTAGCCTTTTATTATATAGGATTACATATGCACATTAGTATTATTTGTGTGTATATAAATATGTTTAATATTATGCATGTATGTAAGTGATATATGTGTCACTAAGAAAAATAAAGCAAGTCAATGAAAAATGAGCTCTTTTATTTATATTTTTGAATTTTTATTATAAAAGCACATTAGTAAATACAAAAGAATTAGTAGACTTTAGGAGTAAAAGTGAAAGAGTCCTAAATTCCTTCAGTCTTTTTGTTTGTATTCTCTTGGGTGAACTATCAGGTTCTCAGTAGATGGTTCTTAATATTTTGGTGGCTAATTTTATTGACGTCTTTAGTGAATTAAACAGAAAATAAAATAAGAATTATTTTATCTATATTTCTAGAAATACATATCCTCTTAGATATGAATTTAGGAGGGGAGGAATCAGAGAGGGTTTTTTTCACTCAAAAACAAACAAACATTTAGCAGATCTATAAAACTATATGGTGCTATACTGGGTTACCTGACCATTTATCCAGATCTTCAAGAACAACCACTTTTCTTTGTGTCAACTCCAAGAAAACAGCTTTTGATATTAAAACTCACTTGGCAAATTACTTACAACAGGTGTGTGCATTCTCTATCTTTCCATTTTAATTATTTAGCCATTTCTGGCATGGCCAACTGTTCCTTTGGGGAAATTAACAATATTGCTTCCTACCTGCAAAAACATATTCCTCTGTCACTCATTCACTTACTTCTGAATTAGCACAAATTAAAAGTGTATGTTGCAGAAAAAACTCAGTTATGGAAATTCCTGTTAGGTCTGCTATCAAGTAAATATGAAGCAAATGTATAATAAAACTGAGAATAATGGTGATGACATAAATGTGTCAAAAATCTCAGAGAGAAAATAAGTTTTTATTAGAACTAAATATTTTGAAATGTTTTCATTTTAATTGAATTAATTAGCAAATAACACATCGAAGTGCATATTTAATTCTTTTGATTAGTACTTATAAAATCTGTTCTGTCCATGTAACTCATTTGGTTTATGAAATAATGTAACTTAGTATATGTTTTGCTATTACTCAGTATTGTTTTTTCAATCAACTCTCTTATCTTAGTCTAAGAAGTTGTCTGGATATTGAAAGGAGATCATTTGCATTTTTCCCATAGACTCCTTTCCAAATGTTAAGAATTTGACAAAACTTAAATAAAATTTTTCTTGACTTAGAGATATTCTGTTCAAGACTATTAGAATATTCTTATCAAATATACAGAGAGAAGAGAGAAATCCTGCTGCCATTTCTTCCTTCCTCAACTCTGCTTCCAGAGCCTCACAGAAGGACTCCATAGCATCTTCATTATATCCAGCCAAATAGCATTAGGAAGAAAGACAGAGAGCTATATACTTACCACCTGCAGCTAATTATCAGGATGTCCTGGGCATAGAAAAATCTCATGTGTTCAGGTAAATCTAGATTTAGATAAACACACACCTGAAGTATAACAACTTGAAAAACAACCAAAAACCTAGAACCTCAATTCTACCCTGTAAAGTCCATGTAAACCCAATCTTATCTAAAATTTAAGATTCCAGAGTGGTTCTGAAAAGAGCGTAAGCACTTTTCTTCTTTCTTTTTTTTTAATGACAAAACTAGACTGGAATTAAGGAACTAAAGTTTATTACTTATGAGATGAGTTGAGACCATTTAATATTTTTGTTTCTAGTTTCCTTATGTTGAAAATGGAGGTGATACTGTTATTCTATGCTATTTTAATTAATCAAATAGAGTAATGCTAGAGGCCCAATGCAGAAATTCATGCATGGGTAGGGTCCCTAATGGCTGCTGGCTGCTGGGCGCTGGCTGGGACCTCCCTTCTCTGGCTGCTGGCCGCAGGCCGGGCCTTCCTACATTACATGCCACCCCCTGGTGGTCGGTTGAACTCCTGAGGGGACACTTTGCATATTAGGCTTTTATATATATATAAATATCTAAAATAATAGATACTTATTATGTCTTGACTTTCACTTATCTTTAGTTGCATGTTCTAAAATTAGGCTCTTCCCTGAAATTATCATAGACTATATTGTCTTCTCAAATAAATGTTAGTTCTCTTCTTTCTATACATAGCAGGGAGAATAAGTCTTTTGCTTGCTCACAAATAGAACTTCCTAACCAATAAGTCTTACATCTTCTCCAAATCTCTTCATTTTAACTTTAATTGTCATTGCTAGTAGTGTGTTCTTTAGGAGAATTACTTTTTAAATACCAAGGTCTTCAAATTTGACTCAAATATTTTATTCACTGTCATCTAGACAACAATCACAGTGATAAAATAGTTCTAATATATTTAAATTGTACAGTGCTTTAGCATTTATAAAGCATTTTAACATGTCTTATTGTCCTGTTAAATCCTCAGAAAACTCTTGCTGTAAAAGCAGATATTAATCTGTCTTTTAAGGGCTAAAGAAATAAATGGACTTTGAAATATTTTCCAAATGGCAAGGCCAGAATTCAACCCAGTTCTTTCAAATCTCAAAACTGGCACATCATATTGCCTTTGTGCAAAAAAAAAAAAAAAAAAAAGTCCATGTTAATTCTGTTCATTGACTTGATCTCACATATATCTAAACATATTGACTTTCTGGTAGTTCCTCAAAACTGTTTATTCCTCTAAATACATCATAGATACCACATGTTTGTTTGTTTTTCCCCATTAGCCTTTTAAAATATAAAATAGTTTTTGTTGTTGTTCTTGTTGGAATGCACACATTTTTAGTGATATTATAGAAGTTTAAGGAACTCTGAGGAGCTGGGGAAACTGTTTGGGAGATACTAACATGTTTTGTTAAGAATCAGGACCATCTCTCTGCTAAGAAGCACAGCTTTTTACTTCATAGCATACAACCAGAAGCTGAATCATTTCTGAGATCATTATCCTAACTTATTTTCTCTCTCCAAGTCCCTCTATCAAGTATCTGACTTTGCTTTTATTGGACCTCCAATCACTATTACCTTCCCCACACAATACATATGATACAAACACACTCTAATAAGCTCCCTTTCTTGCCACCCGGATTTTCCGGTTTCCTCAGATTCCTTGGCTAGTTTTTTCATCCTTTCACCTTGATCCTTCTACTAGTAAGTGTTATCCATCCGGTTTTTACTTGGATTTTTGTTTTCTGAGTCTCTAGTCCCCGAGCCTCTTTTGCAATAAAATTTCACTTTTAAAATAAAAAATGTTCTAACCAAGTAAAATATTTTTCTAAACAAACATGCTCAGACCTCAATTCCTTGAACAATCTGTCCTTTGACTGACTCCAGTGATCACTTCCTTAAAAAAAAAAAAAAAAGTATTTCCTCAAGGCTCTATTTCTTGTTTTATTTTTGTTTTTATCACTTTCTACATTCTTTCTTGTTTTCAACATATTTCTCTTCTTCTTCCTTCAAAATTGGTGCCAAGGCCATCCCGTTCTGTTTTACAATAAGGCTCAGTGGGGAGTGAACTACAGATCTTCACTTACATGACTTACCAGCAACTAACTCTCAATATGTCCCAAAAGGAGCACATCTTGTTCAAAATGGAGCCCCCTTTTTTTGACCATACAAAATGCTTCTCTGTCACACAACACATATTTTTCAATAGCACCATTATCCTTCTGGAATTCTAAATAAGAAAAGAGCCCATTTTGATGCTTTTCTCTCAATTATACTCTTCGGTTACCAAGTCCTACCATTACATCTAATGCCTCCCTAAATTGCAGTTAAAGAGAGTGGCATAGCTTTGGACTGATGGGTTGCAACAGCTGCAGATCACTTAACAGTGTGCAGCTGGGAAAAGCTCTACTTGAACAAAACCGTGAAACTGGAAAGAAGTTAGGCAACATGAAAAAGAAATATATATATATATATATATATATATATATATATATATATATATATATATATATTTCTTTAGATTCAAGCATTTCTTTCGCATGTAACCTCCACTGTCCAAGCACTTATCAAGTCATACCTAGATTTTCAGTGTTTTTAATTAAAAAAAAAATAACTGATGCAGAGTAAACATTATTTTAAGAGATATTTTAACATACCATACCATAAGGTGATATTATTACTCTAACTCAGAGTTCACAAAAGATAAATTCGAGACTTAGAGTGCTTAAGTAAATTTCTCATTATAACTAAAACTAAAATCCTCAAATTCATCGTTTACCCGTGTCTACTTTGCTATGCTGGCTTTTGGCTTGTATATCTAAATTTACACAATCCAAGTTTCCTCTGGAAGATGAGGAAAATTTTGTTTTATCACAATAAAAATATATTTTGATAACAGAATAGCAAAGACAATGTAATACATATCTTGTAAAAGTCAGCTTTTGAAGGCTCTCCAAACACTAGCCCTATTTCACCTAACCCATTTAATTTCTTGTTTCTCCCCCCCAAACCCTTATTCATTCTAGTCCAGTCTTCTTACTTTCTTTCAGATTTAGGACTAAGTCTCCTAATGCTATGTCTTTGTTTACATAGTTCTTCTTCCTCGAAAGCTCTATGTTCTCTCCTTCCTATTTAAATCTTCTTAATTATTTAAAATGCACTTCAAATTCCACTTTCTGTATGAAGTCATTTATATATGAATATATTTGTCTATAACTATAGCTTTCTACTTATGTGTGTTTGTGTTTCTGTAACCATGTTCTAAAATGGAGAAAGAAGCCAGTCACATATTCATATTTTTCCTCTTATTTTTCTAGAAAGTACTGCAAAGCATCAACATTGAAATCTACACATAATATTTCACTTTAAGAAAAGGATAAATCTCCATAAATATGGGATTATCTCTGAGAAATCTGTATATCAACTATATATAAAATCCTAATATGCAAATTGTCCCCACAGGAGTTTGACTGGGAGACTGATCACTCACTATGATGTGCACTGACCACCAGGGGGTAGTGCACAGAATGAAGGAAGACCCCAGCTGGCAGCCAGGGAAGGGAGGCCCTGGCCAGCAGGCCTAGGGGCCCTACCTGTGCATGAATTGTGTGCCTCTAGTTGCAAATATGACATGGTTCATTATAATTTCCTTTTAGAAAGACTAAATTTGTATAATTTTCTATACTTACAACTTATATTTGAAGCTATATTGTCAGTTATTTGACAGAATTAGCATGTGCATCTTTGATTCCCTGTTATGAATGCCAAGATCACTGTTGATCTGATAATATATTTGCAAACAATGCAAAATGGTTTTACTGGGAAGCAGAAAAGGATAAATGCCACCACATCTTATATAAACCTTCTTTGTCAATAACCTGTTCCAAAAAAAGAGACCAGTTAAACCAGATATGCTAAAAGAGTGTCAAAGTATTTGCACTTAAGAAAATCCTATACTAAACTTTATATTTCCATCTCCAACATATTTGTAACTAAGTGATCACATGTCCATAGGTCTTTTTATTTAAAAAACTTTATGTAATTCTGATGATTTCCTTTCTTATAGTTTTTGTAAGTTAAAAGAAAAGAGATAAATCTAAGTAGGTTCTCACTGGTAATTTAATAGGCTAACCTCACACTGCATCTGTGTACATCCAGCCTGTGATTCTCCTAGGAACTGTCCTGGGAGCTGACAGATAAAGCAGGGCCATGAATCAACTTGGAAGAGATCCCACACCAGACACACAGGCAGCATTTTACTCTCTTCACTGATTGAGCCATTTATGGAGCCTTTGCACATAGTAAAGGAAACATAATCAGACTCAGCAGGACTTAATTAAAGGATCATGCAAAGAAGACTCTAACATAAAGGCATGTTATCTGCTGAAAATATTTTATACCGTAATACAGCAACGTATCAGTTAGGAAAGAGAAGAGTTGCAAAGACTTTCAACAAAGAGCAGAACATCCATGTAAAACCAAGGCAAAAAGCAACAAACAAACCAACAAAATACCTACTCTCCTTTTAGATTACCTAGATGTGAAATACTTTGAAAGGATTCATTGCTAAAATGTGAGGTTCTACCAGTGGTGGCGGTGGGGGAAGGGGGCCTTATAACTCGAGCAGAGGGGGCGCATGAGGGCCCAGGGGTCCTGGTGCTGCCCAGGGCCAGAGGTCAGCAAGGGCCTGCCCTTCTATGCCAGATGCTCATGCTGCAATTGTCAGCCAGGTCTAGGGACCACATCCGTGCACAAATTTTGTGCACTGGGCCTCTAGTCAAGTATAACAAACATGGAATTGAAACATGTTTGACTTTTATTAAAATAAACCATTTTATTTTTAGTTAAGACATAGTTAGTGGCTTTGATTTGTATCCAAAATGATATCACAGGTCTTAAATCACAAAATATGTAATTATATTCCTTGAGTTAATGTGCAAATGTGTGTGTTCATTTTTCTCCTTCATTTCTACATTGTATAAATGCTATTATTAATTAACACTCCTTTTTACTTCAGTGATTATTTCTTTCTTACCTGGTAATATTTTTCTCCTGGTTTTCTTTTGGCAATTTATTTTAAATCCTTTCTTTTTGAAACTTTATATAATATTATGATTTATCCCCTTATGATTAAGGAAGACAAATTTCCTCTTTGAACAGGGCTTCTGGAGTAGGTGAAATATCACCTAGACACCATCTTATTTCTCCATTATAAGAATTTTAGAATCAATAGGCATTGAATAAAGCTAAATTCTTAATTATAGATCACTCATTTATTTTTTAATTAATTAAAAATATATTTGTTGTTGCTTAATCTGCCAGGAACTTTTACTTTTTTATTATTAATTTTTAATCCTCACCTGAGGATATTTTTCCATTGATTTTTAGAGAGGGTGGAAGAGAATGGGAAAGATGGAAAGAAATATCGATGTGAGGGAAACACATCAGTTGGTTTCCTCCTGCATGTGCCTGGGAGGAGCCTGCAACCCAAGTATGTGCCCTTGACCAGAATTGAACCCAGATCCTTCTGTCTACAGGCCAGCACTTTTAGAGCAGCTAGGAAAAGAACAGTGTCCAAACAATCAGAATCATTTACTCTCCTGGAGTGTCTTTCTAACTGGGGAGATAGATAATGCAACAGACTCATGTATTTCAGAGGGAAAGGGCGGGGGGGAGTGGGAAGAGGTTAACCAATGAGTTTATATGTATATATGCATAGCTCATGGACAGACAATAGTGCATATGGGGAAGGCCTAGAGGGAACAAGGGATGGGGTAGAGGGAATCAATAGGGGGAAGTAGGACATCTGTAATACTTGCAACAATATTGATAATATTTTTAAATATTTTTTTCAAAAAAAAGTATCCTATCTAATAAAAGAGTAATATGCAAATTAACCATCACTCCCCTACACCCACCAGCCATGCCCACCAACCATGCCCACCAGCCAATCAGGAGAGGATATGCAAATAAACCCAACCAAGATGGTTGCAGCCACAGAGAGCAGGAGGGAGGCTTGGGTTTCCCTGGCAATGGAGGAAGCCAAGCTTTCCACCTGCCCTTGCCGGCCCAGGCCTCCACTCAATGCTACAAAGTTTCAATTATAGAAGATACATAAATACCAACAGAAATGGCTGCCGCCATGGAGCAAGCAGGAGGCTTGGCTCCACTCCAGGTACAGTTTCAATTATAGAAGATAAATAAATTCCAGATACCAGGGCCTCTGCTTGGGTCACTGGGGGAGCATGGCTGGCCTGCAAACCACCACAGGCCCCTCACCCAGGTCACCCCACACCCCAAAGGAACCCCCAACCTGATCTGGGACACCCTTCAGGGCAAACCAGCTAGCCCCCACCCATGCACCAGGCCTCTATCCTATCTAATAAAAGAGTAATATGTAGATTGACCATCACTCCAACACACAAGATCCTGCCCCCATGTGGACACAAGATGGCCATCACAAGATGGCCAGCAGGTTAGGGCAGTTGGGAGGAACCAGGCCTGCCAGGGAGGGCAGTTGTGGGCGATCAGGCCAGCAGGGGAGGGCAGTTAGGGGTGACCCAGCTGACAGAGGAGGGAAGTTGGTGGTGACTGGGTCTGCAGGGAAGGGCAGTTGTGGGGGGACCCAGGCCTGCAGGGGAGGGCACTTGGGAGGGACCAGGCCTGCAGGGGAGGGCAGTTAGAGGTGACCAGGCCTGCAGGGGAAGGCAGTTAGGGGCAAACAGGCTGGCAGGGGAGTGGTTAGGGAGTGATCAGGCTTGCAGGCAGAAGTGGTTAGGGGCAATCAAGAAGGCAAGCAGGCAAGCAGTTGGGAACCAGCAGTCCTGGATTGTGAGAGGGATGTCCGACTGCCTGTTTAGGCCGGATCCTAAACGGCCAGACATCCCTCTAGGGGTCCCAGATTGGAGAGGGTGCAGGCTGGGCTGAGGGACACCCCCCCCCCATGCATGAATTTTGTGCACCAGGCCTCTAGTAATATAGAACAGGATTTGTGTAGTGATAATTGCTAAGGAGAAAAAATAAACCATGGAAACAAACTATGGATTTTTAGGGAAGTATAGCCTAAATTCTCCTATGTTACTTTAAAAACTTATGTAATTTCATCAAATTTTATTTTCCTACCTCAAAGCAATGATAATATAATCATTATATTGATTAGTTTTGAAAATTAATTAAGAATTAAAAAAAAATCCCAACAGATAGTTGCCCAATAAATTAAATCTGATATTACTCTATTACCATTGTGGATACTTTATTCTAGTTTAGTTATAATTAATTTTATAATTATGAAAGATTTGTAACCTCCCTCACAGCTTGATTCCAAAAAATGACTTACATTTGGGTATTCACCCAATATTTACTATTGAACAGGGTGACTCATTTGCAGAGATAATTTGTACTTGGTAGGTCAATAATGGCCCATCAGCAACAGTCAGGGTCTCTTGGAAAGTTATAATCAAACATAATTAGGCATGATTCATCTTTCCCCAGATTTCACCTGCCTGTTGGTACAGGTCAGAAAATGTTCATTATAATTAATGTGACATTATTTGTCCCTAAATTACATATCTATACTAATAAAAGGGTAATATGCTAATTACACTGGATAGACCGGACATCTTCTGGACATCATTCCGGGCGTCCTTCCTGACAAAGCTGAGGGTGTGGCCATCCTGCAAACGCCACGGCCCCTCGCTCTGGCCACCTCTACCCCAACAGGGACCCCCACCCCGATCCAGGGCCCGCTTCAGGGCAGGCCAGCTGGCCCCCACCCATGCACCAGGCCTCTATCCTATATAATAAAAGGGTAATATGCAAATTGGCCCTAATGGCAGAACGACCAAAATGAGCACTGTACCAGTCACTATGAGGTGCATTGACCACCTCTTGGTCCCTTTCCCCGGCCGGCAGGCTCCAATCACCGGATAGTGAACAGGGAACAGGGGTGGGGGAGTTGGGGGGGGCAGGGGGGCAGGGCCAGCTGTGGGCAGCTGGGGAAGATGCCCCTGATTGCAGGCCAGGCCTAGGGACCGCACCCACACATGAATTCCATGCACCGGGCCTCTAGTATATAATAATACTCTAATACCACAAAAAAAACTCCCCATTTTGAAACAAAAATATCCCTCAAGTTATTTCACATCAGCTTAACAATGGTCCCTACTGTGTTCTGCCATCTGCTGCCCTCATTGGTGACTCCTGCTGTAAAGTCATTTAGGGCTCCCGCCACTGTTGCAGTCAGCCAGCCCAGGAGAACAGATAACCCTGAGCAAAAATGACTACACCAGTTTGCTTGTGGTTAGTGTCACTTGAATTTCTTTTCCTAAATTTTCACTCTTTAATCAGTCTTTATGCTTTAGCAGTACTCTACTGAAAAACAAGTAGCTGGATATTTTTGACTCAATGTTTAAGTATATGTTGATATATTTACATTTATTTCTACCACCTTATTCTTGCTGCCTATTTAAGATTTTCTTGTTTCGTGTTTTTTTTTCCTGTACTTCATATTTTATTTTGTGTTAATATAATTTTTTTCTCTAATTCTATTTTTAACTCCTTCTGTAAAATAACTTTAAAATGTGTTAGAAAAATAATCCTGTTTGTATATGTGTGTGGTTAGTCTTGAAATTTTAACATGCATGTCTAACTTAAGGATTAAATGTAATGAGGTTCTTTATCCTCTTTCTAAATAACCTAAAGATCCTAAAATGCTTTAACCTCTCTCTGCCTACGTGCCATTACTACCCTGCTTTTTAATCATGTCCTTTTAAAAATCCCTACAACTATACATTATTCAGAGCATTACTTTTCTATATAGTCAACATTTTATTAAATTTGCCCATATTTACATTTTTACTCCTATTTTCTTCCATTTCATACCTTCATTTAGGATTTGAGGATTTACCTTTTCTTAGCCAGACACAGAAGGAAATTACTGATGCCATTACCTTTATAGTTCTGTAGGAACAGATATTTAGATAATGCTCATAGTATAACTCAGACCCGAAGACACATAGCATGTTAATTTATTGCATTTTAATCACCGACAGAGCCAAGGCTCAGGAAAACTGCATTACTTGACTGCGGGCTTCGTGGGTTTGTGCTAACTCACCCCTTTCTCAGACCCACTTGTAGGGGGATGGTTGCTCCACTGGTTCTCTTTCCTGTACAGACCCGACTTGGTCATCAGTCTTCTGTCCTCTGTTAGCTACTTGCACACTCCTGGAGTGTGCATAGTCTCCAATGTGGTCCCACATTCACTGTATAATATTTCATGTATGTTCCCTGGGATTTTGTACTTTTGTGACCAGAGGACTTGACACACTTTAATCTGCACCTTGCAAACTCTGTGAAATATTTAATTGCTTATCCCCTGTCCGAGCATCACTGAATTTTTTCAGTTGTTTCACAAGGCTCTTCCCTCATCCCAAGGGGCTCTGTTCTCAAAGTAACTTTGCCACAGAAGAATTAAGACATAATTTCTCTGCTTCCAAGTTAAACTAATAATAAAAGAGGGCAGAAAGATTATTTACTGAGTTAGTTCTCCCTCTTCCCTTATGATTAAAGATTTTCCACTGGGGAAATAAACTTAAAGTGGAAGAAAAATGATTATATGTTGGTTGGCTATAGCATAAGAGTTACATCCAGCCTTCCCTATTACCTTCCAGAGGGAGGTAATGATGATAGAACCCCTAAAACATGTTCAGATACAGGAATAGAGGAGACACTGCCTTTTTCCCACTGGGAATTCTGAGAGAAAAATTTGAAGGAATGCTTTCCATTTCACAGTAGAGGAACATAAAGGAAAGATAGATGCTAGGTGCCAAGGGCCTGAACTAGCCCTGGAAGACAGCCCTGAATCTCAGCCTAACGTTCTCTGTGCCTGAGAAGATTATAAGATAGAACTGAGTCAGAAAGAGGCTCTGAGAAAACTCCGTGTCTTGACAAGGTGACATCAACAGAAGGCACTTGGACCATATGCTCAGAGACCAGAAAGGTAGACAGAACAAAAAGGCCATTGCGGAGGGATGAGCATGCAATGGCCCACACAGCGTTATACATGTTAGTGCATTTCAGTGGGAAACACATGTGGAACATACCCTTTGGTTTAACACACTTGGAACTATAATGCTACTATGACCTCTTCGCCTACCCTCTATGGACGAGGGAAACATGTTAGAGCAATCACAATACTGAATTGACTTATTTTAAATTAGAAATCAGTTATCCTAGGACTTTTTAAGTTGTTCTCTGCCATCATTTCAAATGTCAGCTCAAAACAGAGCTGATGTTGAATTAGAGAAACCCAATTAGTTGTTTGTGGCTGGAAAATTTACCTTTATTATGTGGCTTTGGTAATATAGAGCCATGTTTGCATCTCAGATCCATTAATTATCGGATGACCTTAGGAATCTTGCGTCTCTCAATGCTCTGTTCAAAGATCACCTTTCAAAGACTTCCCCCTTTAGCTCTGCATAAAGATAGTTCCCTGTCACTGTTCATCACTTCTCCTTGTTTACTTCTTTCTTCATAGCACTTATTACTCCCTGACTCTGTAGACTTACTTCTTTGTGCATTGTTGGTCTCCCCAGGAGGGACCCGGACCTTGTGTTATTCACTGTGTTGTTCCTCAAGCAAATCCTGGTACAGAAAAGGCTTTCAAAGTATAGAAAAAAATGAATTTATTTGTGTCCCAAATGCATAATGAATAGTATGCATTAGGTATTAAATAAAAGTAACTATTCTCTTCTCTTGTTTCCCTTATTCCTCTGTCCCAATTATTCCTGAGAAGCAGTTTCTTTATAAATATGTCATTTTTTAGAGGGTACAAGAAAGAGAACTTCAAATATTTGTCAGAGTCAATCTACTGGCATTTTTTACCTGACAGGAAGAAATATATTTTTATGGCACATAACCATCTCTGGTACACACAGTTCCTTCTCTTCTCTCTCTCTCTCTCTCTCTCTCTCTCTCTCTCTCTCTCTCTCTCTCTCTCTCTGTCTCTCCCCCCTCCCCTGCTTTTCATTTGCATTCTGCACTCCCATACCACATTCTCAATCCAGGCAATGGTGCTAAAACATTTAATTATACTGTTTTGGTCTATATATTCCTAAAACTTGTATATTGTTATCTTTAATGGGTGCTTTATAATTAACTCACAAGTTGTTTTGTAATACATGTAAATCTCTTTTTCCCTTTTCTTCAGCTGTATGTTAACATTCAGGCATGCTGCTACATGCACATCATTGCCACTTCCAAATACTGCATTGTCTCCACTTATTTGTTTTTCAACACCACATCTTACTTATGAACTTTCTGTAAACCATCATTTACATTATTAGAGCAAGTGGCAGAGCAGAATCTGTTCTACTTAAGGGCCTAGTTATAGTCATAAAATAAAATGTATCCCTTAAGGAAGTCTCAAACAATTGTGTTTATTATAAGTTTTCTTCTTTGGCTGAGTTTGGTTTGAGATACTTTTTAACCATCTCTAACACCTGGTCTTCTAACTTAAATAAAAAGGAGAGTAATTTGTTTCTCATATTGACAAGGAAAAATCTTATAGTCAGGTGTCTATGTGTACTAGCACTCAAATCACTTTTCAAAAGGACAAATGGATCTGGAGAAGCTTTCTCCTGCTGTGAAGGAAAAAACTCAAGATAGTGTACTCGGACAAAAGTGCATTGCTTTGCCAGTCTCCAAAAAGTCACTTCATGGGTGTCCTGCTGGGCTCTGCTCAGAGCCACGGTGGCAAGACTGCTAATAAAAAATAATAAAGGTTAATGAAGGCATTGGGATATTTGCTATCTTGAATAAAATAGTCTAGGTTTTGTCTGAGTGGTTTGTTCAAGGCTAAGGCCTTGCCTTTGATTTTTAACAGTGTATTATTCTATTCTGCAGGCTATGAATTTTAATGCTTTTGCTAAGATACAGTCTTATCATCTTTATTAGATATGCAATTACATTATAAAAATGAATAAAGATATTATAGATGTTGAAATATGATGGCTGACACACATGAAAAATAAAATAATAAATCCTTCAGAGAACTCACTTTGCAATTCAGGAAATGAGAATCTTGAACATTAAACGCATCTTTTGTTGCCCAGGGGTAATTTACTTAAAGAAAATAAATCTAAAGGTTTGACTGTGGCATTATGACATAGGAAAACTGACCTTTTATAAGGACTATATCATGCTTTAGTTTCACACTTCAGATTTAGGTTTAGGTACCGCAGTTTCATTAAAATAAAATAAAAATTCTGCCAAACAACCAGTCTCCAGTCCAATGGCTGAATGTAAAATACCAGATGTGTGTCAAGCTCCCTAGCCAGGACCCCATCTTAAAGATTTCGGGTTATTTAAGAGTGAGTACATATGCCATTCAGCCCTCAACTGGGATTCCAGAAATATCAAATGTGTGAGGTATACACCATGGTTTAGCCCAGTGCTCAATTCCAGAATAGGACTTTTCCAAGTTGAAAAAACACAGAGTTTCAGGCATTGTCTTTGCTGTGACAAAGCCTGGAGCTGTAACTAATGAGCTCCAACACCTTGAATTTGTTCTCAAATTAGCACTAAAAATGAGGACTTCTTTAATATAAATGCTAGCCATTCCTGCATTCCCTATTCCATCCTGCCAGGCTAAAACCTAAACAAATTCTTATGAAAAAATTAACCTCTTCTCCATCTTTATTACTTACTGAGTAAGCTATGGATAATATGTGGTAAATCCACTCTCAGTCTCAGTCTCCTAATCCTAATGTGGATGATGTACTGAAAACATAATCCCAACGTGTCCACATCTAGCTTTATGCCTTTGATCAAGCTAATAACGTCTCTAAGTTTCTGCTGTGTCACTTTTAAAATGTTATTTAAATATTACTGATAGAAGTACTTGTATTACTAGTAGCAGTAGTAATGAAGGGAATTCTTCTCTGACAGAGCTAAATAAAATAAAATAGCATTGTTTCTTGCATTGTATATGCTCAATAAAAGTTCCTTATTTTTCTGGCTCTGCCTGTGTGGCTCAGTGGTTGAGGATCAACCCAACACCAAGAGGTCCCAGGTTCAATTCCCAGTCAGGGCATATGCACAAGTTGTGGGCTCCATCTCCAGTAGGGGGAATGCAGCAGGCAGCCGATAGATGTTTCTCTCTCATCAGTGTTATATCTCTCTCTAAAAATCAATACTATATCTATCTATATCTATAGCTATATCTTTTCTATCATCTATATCTATCCATCTTAGTTACTTTTCTGAAAAAAAAATAAAGAATTTTTCACACATTGCATTTTTGGGGTTGACAATTTTGATTGACTGACACTCTCCCAAGAGAAGAGTATATTTCTTTCACAAAGAAAATGTGCGTTAGATGACCTCATAATGCAATGTGTGGTGTTTCAGCATTGAGTTATAAGAAACAGTTGGGCAGAGAAAAGGGCAGAGCTGTTTGTAAGATTAGGTATTTGCCATCTTCCCATACAAATAATATCAACCCAGATAGCAAGCTTTTAATTTAAATTGCAATCCAACTTTACTTCTTTCCCTATATTTTATTTTGCCCTGTGTTTTATGTAAACATTTGTCCACTTATATTGAAAGGTGATGTTCCCACATTTAGTTTTCTGCCTCTAAAAACAACAATCAAAGTGATAACTGAAATGCTGCTGCTGTTAAAGAATGCAATGTGATACAGAATTCAGTACTGAATTTCATTTACAAGTGCCTGAAAATCAGCATTTCATGCCCATCACAATGTTAGATTGGTTTCATTATTTGTAGCTAGAAGAGCAATTATTTGCCTATTTTAACAATAATGTATATGCTGCATTACATCCTTTGTTAATGTGAGAAAAGTACAATTCATAGTGTGTACATTCTTGAATCTTAAAAAAATGAATAAAATACTCTCATTTTTCATACAACACTTAGAAATAAAGCCAAAAAGAGAAACCACCTAAGAATTCTATGAAGATTGGGAAGTCATCATAAAAACCCTATGATAAAACGTGTTCTAATCAGGGCAGTGGTGTCTGGTTCACACATTCATTCATCAAATATTCATTAATCACCCTAACCGGTTTGGCTCAGTGGATAGAGCATCGGCCTGCGGACTGAAAGGTCCCAGGTTCGATTCCATCAAGGGCATGTACCTTGGTTGCGGGCACATCCCCAGTAGGGGGTGTGCAGGAGGCAGCTGATCAATGTTTTTCTCTTATCGATGTTTCTAACTTTCTATCTCTCTCTCTTCCTCTCTGTAAAAAATCAATTAAATATATTTTTAAAATATTCATTAATCACCTACTTGCCATATTTTATAGGTTCCAGAAATACTATATAGAGTTTTGTAGATTATTTCTGTTCTCATGAAGTTTAAACAGTTTTTTGGGGATGGGAGTGTTAGCAAGAGACTTTTCTGATAAGAAAATAAGCAAATAAAATTTCAAATATTGTAAGTACTCTAAGGACAATTAAAGAATATTAAAATTGTATGCATTTCTGCCTGCCATATGAGAAGTACTATGTTTCACACCACCTTTTCAAGGGTATTTGTATAGCAAACAACATTAGAAGACAGCGATTGTATATCTCTACAAGTGTTAATAATACCAATCTGATTGTCTTGAAAACAGAATTGTGAGATAGGAGGTCATAAAAGTATAAATTAATATAAAGATTATGTTCCATAGTTTTATAGATTTGTGAAAACTCATAAAAATGTATAACAAAATATTCTCACAAATGTGAAGCAACCAGCTCTCTTTACATTATCAGTGGGAATCTAAAATGATACACTGATGTGGCAAAAGTGCATAGTTTATTTTTGTTGTTGTTGTTAATCCTCACTCAAGGATATTTTTTCCATTGACTTTTTTGAGAGAGTGGAAGGGAGGGAAAGGTGCGGGAGAGAAAGAGAGAAACATGGATGCGAGGGAGACATGTTGATTGGTTGCCTCCTGCATGTTGATTGGTTGCCTCCTGACTGGGGTGGGGATTGAGCCAGCAACCCAGGTGCATGCCCTTGACTGGCAATCAAACCCAAAACCCTTTTGTGCATGGGGCTAAATGTTCTAACAACTGAGCCACACTGGCCTGGGCTATAGTTTCTTAGAAAACTAAACATAATATTACCTTATGATCCATCAATTCCACTCCTAGATATTTCCCCAAATAAATTAAATCATTTGAAAATAAAATGCATGTGCATAAATGTCCATAGTAGATTTATTCATAATAGTCAAAATACAGAAAGTATCTAATTGTCCTAGGCGTCTATCAATAGGGAAGTAGGTTAAAAAATGCTGGTATATTTATACACTACAATAAAAGGAAACAAATGTCATGCAATAACATGGATGCATCTCAGGAACATTATGCTGAGCAAAAGAAACCAAATACAATGTAGGGATGCTATATGAAGTTCTGGAATAGGCAACACTAATTCAGACTGTAAAAACATCAGAACATTGTTTCTGCCACTCAAGAACTCATCATCAAGTGTTCTATTTAGGTGTAAAAGAGGCAAAAAGAGAAGCTGGATGCTTTGTCTCGATTTCTGGGGGGGAAAAAAACCAACCTCAACAAAATATTAGGTAGTTGAAAAAGCCACACTATTTCCTAGTATCGATGTCTTAGGAGACAGAGTCTTTGAATGAGAGGTAATTAACACTAAAATTGATATTTTCAATAATGTATACTTAAAGTGCAAAGTTGAAATTTATGTGGCCATTTTATCTTTAAAAATGTCAAGTATATAATTTTAAATTATAATTAACATGTGAACACCTTCACATTACCATTTCTCTTTTTCTAGAAGAATCTCCTTTCATAAAAGCACTAAATGACCCTATGAACTGACTTCTCTAAACCTAGCAGGCTTGTTTAGATGTGTTGAAATCTTCATTTCTTACACCATTACTGTCTTCCATCCACAATATCTGTTTTACCTTTTCCCCCTAATTAATTACTTCTCCTCTATCTTCTCTAACTCACATAGGTGGTTAGTAATTATAACCACTGTTGTTCTAAATCATATCGTTAATATCTTTGTTGGAATAACATAAGCATATAAATATATAAAATTTCTGTGCATTACATTCCTTGAAAAATGGCACTACATTCTCTTCTCTTTTCCATCCCCAGCGCCCAGCAGAGAGCCAACAGATATTTGTTAAAATGAATGATTCTATGAATACGTTTTTGAAGGTCTGTTGGAGATCTTTTGACATAGATATTTTTGTATTAATGGCAAAATCAAAATTGAATTTTTAGGCCTTAGCAGGGTAGCTCAGTTTGTTAGAGTGTCTTCCCCAAATGCTAAGATTCTGGGTTCCATCCCCAGTCAGGACACATACAAGAATCAACCAATGATCGCATAAATAAGTGGAACAATGAATCACTGTTTTTCTCTCTTCCTCCCTTCCTCCCTTCCTCTCTTTCTCCTTCCCTCTTCCTTCCTTCCTTCTTTCATTCTTTCTTCCTCTTTCTCTTGCAATAAAAATTGAATTTTTAAGTTTTGATACACCATACCTCATTACACATACTAGACTCTCCCTTAATATCATCTAGTGCCTCTATTAGTGGCTAAACTGATGACATGATCCTGTAGCTATGGGACTCTAGTCTCCTGGGCCTTCTCAGTTAGGACTGCTGGCACTTGTCCATTTACCATTCAAACTGAGCAAGGGAGTCCCAAAAGGCATCTAAGTAGATTATTCTAATAACAAACATATTTTTTCTTGCCCCAATTATGCGTTCACAGCCATGGACCTCATTTTATTTCCACTAATTGGTTCAATATGAATGCATTCATTAATTTAAAAAATAAAACCAATGTTTTCTAATCACATGCATTTGAATTAGACTATGTTAAGTATGGATTCTGTTCTCATTATTTACTAACTTTGGGAAAGTTACTGAACTCTCATGCCTTAGTATCATCTCTGTAAAGAACCAATAATACCTACCCTGCAGCTCTGTGGAAGTATTAGAGGTAATATAAAATGACTTGCAAAATACCTTGGCACATAGCAATGGACAAAAATAGTAACTGTTCTCACAAAAGCTAACTTTTCTATATGGCTTTTGCTTACATATCTGGTGGATAAGAAAGATAGGAAAGGAGAGAGTTAGGAAGTTAAAAATCGCAATCACATTAGCAATTTATACACAAAACAGTTTAGCTATGTAACAATGTCATTTGACCAGTTCAGACAGATCCCTTTGATTATTGCTCTTTACCTATTTGTTCTGCTTGCCAATCCCTGCTTACCTATAGGATAGTTCTCTAAAGACTTGCATTTGGTTATATTGCAAACAGATTGGTATGTAAAAACATTTAGTGAGTAGTTTGGAAGATGGATGGGTTTCCCATTTAGATTCAACCTAATTACTAGTAAGTGGAATTAAGTTTTATGATTACTCACTCATTTCACTTTTATAAAAGATAAAACAGTTTCCCTGTTTATTAAATATTGTATTTAAGCGGACATATTATATTGTACTAGAAGGTCAGTGCACAAAATTCATGCTTGGGGGGGGGGTCTCTCAGCCCATCCTGCATCCTCTCCAATATGGGACCCCTCGAGGGGTAGGATCAGGCCTAAATGGGCAGTTGGACATCCCTCTCACAATCCAGGACTGCTGGTTCCCAACTGTTCTCCTGCCTGTCTTCCTGATTGCCCCTAACCACTTCTGCTTGCCAGCCTGATCACCCCCTAACCACTCTCCTGACAGCCTGATTAATGCCTAACTGCTCCCCTGCCAGCCTGATTGCCCCCTCATATGGAAGCCTGCCCCCCTCCCCCAACTGCCCTTTCCTGAAGGCCCAGTCACTCCTAACTTCCCTCCTCTGCAGGCCTGGTCCTCCCCAACTGCCCTCCCCTGCAGGATTGATTGCCCACAATTGCCCTCCCTTGTGGGCCTGGTCCCTCCTAACTCCCCTCCCCTGCTGGCAATCTTGTGGCGGCCATCTTGTGTCCACATAGGGGCAGGATCTTTGACCACATAGGGGCAGCCATCTTGTGTGTTGGAGTGATGGCAAATTTGCATATTACTCTTTTATTAGATAGGATAGAGGCCTGGTGCATGGGTGGGAACCAGCTGGTTTGCCCTGAAGGGTGTCCTGGATCAGGGTGGGGGTTCCCTTGGGGCATGGGGTGGCCTGGGTGAAGGGCCTGTGGTGATTTGCAGACCGGCCACACACCCTCCCCCTGCCCCACGACCCATGCAGAGGCCCTGGAATCTGGGATTTATTTATCTTTTTTAATTGAAACTTTGTATCCTTGAGCGGAGCCAAGCCTCCTGCTTGCTCTGTGGCCCCAGCCATTTTAGTTGGGATTTATTTATCTTCTATAAATTGAAACTTTGTAGCATTGAGTGGAGGCCTGGGCCTGCTAGGGTGTGCAGAAAGCTTTGCTTCCTCCATTACCAGGGAAACCCAAGCCTCCTGCTCACTCTGTGGCCACTCTTGGCTTCCTCCATTACCAGGGAAACCCAAGCCTCCTGCTCACTCTGTGGCCACAGCCATTGTGGTTGGGTTAATTTGCATACGCTCTCCTGATTGGCTGGTGGGCATGGCTTGTGGGTATAGCAGAGTGATGATTAATTTGCATATCACTCTTTTATTAGATAGGATAATATTATATTACAATAATATAAGCAATATATCAATGCTTTTTATTTACTATAAACAGCTAATAAATAATACATAAATAAGTAGATATATCTATAGATCTATAGAAAGCTCTATGTATACAATGGTGAAAATTATTAATAGTATGATAGATTGCAGTAATGGATCCAATTTTTCATGCCTCCCATATTGACTCCATTTGTATAGTAATTTTCACTGTAAGTGGGATTTCCTTTCCACCCCTAAACTCTTCACTTGGCCATGTATCATACTTTGTCAATGGAATTTCAATTGACATGATGCAAGAAGAAGCTTATAAAATGCCTACCTTTCTTGTACATCTGTTGTCGCCATGAGAAGGACATGCCCAAGCTATTTCCTAGCCCCAGGAGAAGGATGAGAGACAGGTGGAACTAATCAAAACTCAGCCATGCCAGTCTAGATCAGTTACCCTTTAGTTGGCCTAGTATGTGTGAGTGAACAAAACTCAAACTAGAAAACCACCAAATAGAATCCGGCCTACATCAGCCAATCCTCAGCTGACCTGAATGCTTGTGAAAAATGCATGTTCTGTTTTAGCCACTGAATTTGGGTGGTTTTTTACATAGCAAACTTCCTTGAAATTTGTTGATTTTCCAGAAAAGGAAAATCCCTTTCTGTTTCCCTCAGATGTATCATCCATCCATAAAATATTGATCTAACCCCTGACATTAGAAGTTCTTAGGGTGCTACAAATCTATGCAACCATAAAAATAACTCATTTTAACTCAGGGGAAAATTTGTTAAAGTTAGGATGGTGTAAATCAACTTACACAGTAGATACAAATGTATGTGATTAGAATTCAAAATTATATCAGATAAAAGAGAGTACATTGCAGCTTTAAGTACAGAAGATACCAGGTAGTTTTGAAGTCTACTTCAACCATTTCTGCCTTACTAAGGATGTAGAAACAGAAAATTTTCCTTCTCTTTATGTTCCACACTCTTAATTTCATAAATTTATTATTCCCAGAATATAGGCTCTTGCATCATTTCACAATGTTGCATAAATATTATTTTTGTTAAGGAGTAAAAGAGGAAAACAAATCTCAAAAACTTGAAGCATTTGTGATCTCATAAGTTTTGATCAGGAAACTTTGACAATCAATTGATGAAAATATGAAACAACAATACACATGAGAGCTTGTTTGAAGGTTCTAGCAGGGGACTGAAGCTAATTCTATACCCTTGACTGAAGACGGTCCTCCCCTCTGGGGGAAGGTCATCCTCTTCCACCAAGCTCACACCTAGGGAGGGATGCACATGGATTGGTGAGGGAAGAGGGAGACACTCGCCTAGCCAGATCAGCCAAATCAACCCTGGCGATCAATGAGGTGACTGATGTTTCAGCCAAATCACCCTCACATCCTACAATACACATGAAAAGGGGAATTTCACTTCCATTCTTCCAGTGGTTCAACAACATTCGGGTTTGCTCTGCAGGAAGGAAAGGAAATATTGTACATATTCCTTAGGGAGGACAAACAGGACAATCATTTGGGGTTAATGCGAGTGGTGTCACCTCAAGTAAGCAAGATAGAAAATTGAGTTAAATGAAAAAGAGTCAGTCCATTACCAAAGAGATAATGACATTGGGAAGACAAATTTAACCTAGGAGTTAAGCAGGAGAGGTACAAGTAGCTACCACTTACAGTCAAATTTTGAAAAATAGGAGAAGCATCCAAGCAAAATGAGCAAAAAATGCTGAGGTCCCTGTCCATGGCTATCTGGTATTGCCCTGCGGCATCTAAGTGGAAAAAGAGCACCTGACTCTTGGCATCTTATACAGAGAAGACATGCAGCAAATATCGCAGCTGATGTGCACTGACAACAGCACTGGAGAAAGGAGGGCATGGGTTAAAAATATTATGAATTATTAAATAATTCATAAGACAAATCTCTAAGGAAAAAAAGAAAAAAAGCAGCCAAATTTGTGACATCATAAAGGTTATGTATTTATTGTAACATGGAGATTTGAAGACAGTGGTAGTGAGAGAAATGTTTAGAAAAGAAAAACCCTGGTATTCTCTTCCTTATACCATTGCTCCAGCCTGCAAGGTTTGGTTATTAATACAGCAGACACATACGAAGTTGAAGAGATTTATACACACCCCAGAGGAATTGTATAAGTTGTTCTCTGTCTTTCCGATACAGTTGCAAACCCCGAAGCAGCTCAGTGCACTGCATGTTAATGGCTTTCGGATATTCTTCAGGAAGTTATCAGAAAAGGGTTGGCAATGAGTTCTGATTACTGTAACCTGAGAATCTCCAGTGGAAAGCACAACAATATAGACTTCGGAAAGTTAACGAATCTCTCCAGACCAAGAGAAACTTGATAGTCTAACACAAGGAAAATAATGACAATATGTTTTGTGATTTAGTTTCTTTGTGTTATGCTTTGGGGGGTTAGCTATTTCAGAGGGGACTTTTTAAAGATGAAAATTGAAAATCAGGCAGCTTTTTTTTTATAGAAAAGCTTTTACAATGTTTTGTGAAAATATAAATAGTATTAAATAGGTACATAAATTTTGCTAAAATACACCATAATTTCACTATTATTGAGTATCAAAATTAAATGAGTCAAAACACTGCAAATATTTCAAAACATTTTAAAACCTGATTTTGTACTATAATTCACATGTCAGATTTTAACTCAGTTTCACTCTGATTATGCCTTTTCACCCTTCCTACTATATTTAAAGAGTTGAAAAACTATAACAGTAAAGGATTTTAGCTGATATCTGTCATTTTAGCTGCAATCCAAAGTCTGAAGCTCATTCCTTTTAGGGAAATGTTCTGTAGACTCAGTAGAAAGCAAGTTCCTGATTCCATCATTAAAGCTAAAGAATTGTTGTTTGTCTTGCCCGGTCTGAGATAGGAAAAAAGCCTGAGACCTACTCTAAGGGAAAACTGTGCTCTGCCCTGGAATTTCAGATCTAGTAAGAGTGATGGGAAAACACAGGAAGAGTTGAACAATCATTCACAGAAAAGGTATCAAGAAATCTAGCTATAGGATTAGTGGCAAAAATTCAGCAAAGGTGCCATGCTGTAAGTTGGCTTCCCACTCATACTGTTCTCGTGCAAGACTCTGTTCCTCTTGTCTGATATTCCTCAATTTCCACCTCTGCTCTGAGCTGGGCTCTTTTCCCAAATTTTCTGATAGATTCTATGAGATACTCAATATCCTTATCATTTGTAAGTTTTTGCTCAAAACATTTTATCAATAAGGTCTATCTTCAGTCCTATCTGGCTGTTCCCACACACCCTTTCAGTGTTAGATGGAGTGGATTGAGTGAGGATGAGAATAGAAATAGATGAGGCACCCTTTATACACTACCTCCTCTGGTTCCATTTAATTGGCCCAGAGGCGGACACCTGACCCAGAAGGAAGAATCTTTCTGAGATTTCTCAAACAGGATGTTGGTAGGAAATGTAGTCCTTCTTTAACAGTGATGCCATGAGATTGCAAGATTTAAGAGTTGCAGGCAGCCATATCTACCCCATGCAAACTATCTTGAGAAACATAAAGCAATCACATATCACAAGCAGTCCCATGAAGCAGGAGTTATGTATGTTCTAGAAAACCCTAACCCTTGGTTTAATTCCCTAAATCCCAGTTAAAATCCTGCTTTTCCTATAGTTCCTTAATTGACAAACTATCCTTTTTTTTCTGTTCAATTAAAGTAGAATTTCTATCACTTTAAACCAGAGCATCCCCTCATACCTCCTCAAAAAATAAATAAATAAAAATGTCTTTCTTTGGTTAAAACCTAGATTTTGGTTCAGGGAGTTCTGTCTATTTGGCCATACCTGTCCATGCTCAGGTTTCTGAAGCACTTTCAAAACTGAAACTCCCTAGACTTCCACTAAATATAATATTAAAACACTGCCCCAGGAAGTTTGTTACAAGCATCTAAAGATCTTATTAGCAATTCTTTATCACCACCCACTATTCTCAATTTATTTTCCCACTTTTATTTCCTTCCTTAACCTCATCTTCCTTTGATTTCTTTTTTCTTTCTTTCAACAGTAAACTCTCCTCTCTTTCTATGACTCGCCCTCCATATGTTAAAATCCTCCCAGTGAAGGCCACTTGGTTTTTATTTCATCATTTTTCCATTAATCTCTGACCCCATCACCAGGAAGACGGCTCTGTCTCCTTTGAACTCTTCCAGCACTCATCCACTGCTCTTTCTTTGCACTTATCAATTCCTGCCAGTTCTATTTTTATTTAAATACTGCCTAGATTAATCCATGAATATTTTAAGTAAAGCAATGCAAAAATAAATTGAACCTACTGACCACAGTACATGTTGCTCCTAATATGTATTCTATTAACATTTGACTGATTGGTGAAATATTTATAGAAGATTGTAGAAAGAATATGAAATTGTTATTTTAGCCATAGTTTAACACTTTATCTTTGTATTAAAGTAAACTGCATCAGAGAGCTGTGTGCTTAGATGGGACTCACAGGTGTTTTTTTATTTTTTATTTTATTTTTTTACTGTATAGCTTGGAAACCTATCTTGTTGTTCAAATAATATAAAGACACAGCCAGGACACTCCCAAGTAAACAGCAGGGAGAAAGTGATCACCTCTAAAGGGTGAAAATGGTGGGAGAAGAGGAAAGGAAGAAAAAGGAAAATGCCCATTTTCCATATATTTCTGGTTTTTTAATTCTTATTTAAAAAAAAAAAGATTTCCCAAACTAAGAAACAGCTCTGGGAAACTGATTTCATTTAATGCAAGGGTATTAGTATATGCTGTCCTTTTTATAATGACCTATATGTGAAAATTCTCTCTGCTCTAAGTTCCCACAAGATAAACATCAGTTTCCTTCTCCTAAGAAATAAATGTTTTAGGTGTGTGTGTGTTCTTTTTTTTTTTTTTTGGGGGGGTGGGGTGGAGGGATTGTCAATTACATAGTGGCAACTACATATTAGTGACTTTGATTTTTTTTTTACACAGTCTATCAACTACTTTAAAAGATAATATTCAAGTCCTTGGATTCTACAGCAGGGGTATTAATTCCATATTTGGGTGAGAGAAAGATTAGATAAAATTATGTAAATAATGCCAATATATATATTTCACAGTTAATAGCTCACAGCAAGGGCTTAAAAATTAGAAGACTGTCATTTTCTGTTTTATTGTAATATTAATGATTATGATGATGATGATTTTACACATTAAAATATTTGGCAAAATTGTGTTATGTTGTTTGTTCTTTTTTTTTTTTTTCAATCCTCACCTGAGAATATGTTTCTATTGCTTTTCTAGGGAGAGAAGGGAGAGAGAGAAACATTGATGTGAGAGAGAAACATTGATTGGTTCCCTTCTGTTAAATGCCTCTATTGGGGAGATCAAAAGGCAACCTAAGTAGTGCTCTGACCTGGAACAGAATTCACAACCTTTTGGTGTGTAGGATGCTCCAACCAACTAAGCTACCTAGCCAAAACCTCAGTAAGTTTTCTTGTTGCTTAAGATCTAAACTTCAAAACCTATTTCAGTTATTTCTTAATATTATAGAAATTGTGCATAGATTTACTTTTCAAATGGTACAGAACGTCAGAAAAATTATAGCAGTCTCTCAAACAAATCTTATTTTTCAGTCGATCATTGTTAATAAATTTTGGTTTCATTTGTATGATTACCATTAGAACAACATTTAACTTATTTATATACCTAATTTTTAATTATAAAATTTAGTCTTTTTCTTGTTCTCTTTTGACTTTTAACTGAAAAGATTGCATGTAATATTTTATTGAAATATATCTTGGGGAGAGATCAACCAAAAGACTTGTATGCATGCATATAAGCCTAACCAATGAACACAGACAACAGGGGGGTGAGGGCATGAGTAGGGGAATGGAGGGGGGAATGGGGGAATAAGGACACATATGTAACACCATAATCAATAAAGAAATTAAAATAAATAAATAAATAAAGTTCACATGAGATCACTAAAAAAAGAAAAAATATATCTTGTTCTGGTTGAATATATGTGAGAAGAAAAGGTGGTGTATTGTATGAAGACATGAAGGCAATTGGGTGGGAAAGAAAAATATGGGGAATGAGGACAGAAGCAGCATTATGTTCATCTTATATAGATACTGATTGTCAAAATATTATTTTGAGAACTACTCATTAACTTCACTTGCTCTATGACTATCTTTGGGTGGGTCCGAATAAAGTTATATTTAAAGAAGGTGCAGCCCTGACAAACTTACTCTGAATTTTTATAGTTCATAGTGATTGTGATAGTTGAAGCCATTCTGAAATTGATTTTCTTTTTGAGTCTTTACAAATAGACTCTAGTCTCTTCTTTATATGTTCACTGTAATGTCCCCAGCACCTAGAACAGTGTCCCAATGAACATCTATAAAATCAATGTTTCTTTTTTAGTGACTAACAGTTCCTGCCAGATTGTGATAAGCATTAAGTATCTCATGACTTTCATTTGCTATATCACCTGATCCTTGGCTTTCTCCACCTGAGTTTCCCATCACTGAGAGTTCTTCACATCTACACATTTTCTTACTGTTCTTATATATTTAAATAAATACGTAAGTAATAAATAAATACATATTTGTGTGCATATATATTTATCTTAGATAATTTTAGGTTTAATATTAGATATAATTAAGTCAATCAGATTTATGTGTCCATGTGATTAATAAAGAGAATACTGTACTTCTAAATTTTATTAAATACTAGAGGCCCGATGCATGAAATTCGTGCAACAGTAGGCCTTTGCAGTCACAGCAGCTGCCTTCATCTTTCCCTCGCAGCCACAGCAGTTGCCTCGATCCCGTGGCTGCAGCCCCAGCTTCATCCAGAAGTTCATCCAGAAGGACATCCATTCAGTCAATTTGCATATTATGCTTTAATTATTATAGATGCTGGCTTCAATTTCCAGGGCAAAAACAATTTGACAAATTTTAAAGCATACAAAGGACCCCAAAAGAGCTGATTCTCCAAAATAGAATAGCATTATTTGACAGAGTAATGCAGTAAATACAGTTGTGTGATATATTTAGAAAACAGTTGTAATAATTTAATGTTTCCATTAGTCAATCTCCATCTAAAATCACTGAGGGAAGAGTTTGAAGTTGACTACTGTCTGTTATTTAAGTAATAATTGCCTAACATGCCATGCATATTGACATTCAACATATGTAAACACACATGCATATGTATGTATATATGTATATTCTAAATATTAAGCATATGTGTATAGAATTGGCATAAAAATAGCAGAAATTTCTCAAGAAAGAATGAATAATAATTGCAGCATAGTAAAATGGCTACAGTGTTTTACAAACTTGTCACTGATTGATTGTTAGATTAATTACATTTGAATGACTCAGTGTAATTTTATAGGTAAGAGATTCTTAGATTTCACTGACAAATATTCTGATTTGGTAGATCTGGGCTGTGATAGATTAACATCTTTTTCTTAAATTATTTTCTTGAAGTTCCCTAGGTGATTATGGTTAGCACTCTAATTCATGAAGCATAGAGAAGCATTATTAGAGCTGGGCAAAACCAGGCTGAACCTTAATGGTTTGTCACATTTCAGATCTATTCTCCACCTTGACGGTTCAGGAAGAAATTTTGTTAGGTGCAACGTGGCCAGGACCTAAAAAAAAAAAAAAAAGAAATTGGCTCTTGCAATAAAAAAAAAAAAATCAGAATGCCAATATACTAATTGTCAGTGAAAAGTATAAATATCATTGGTATGATAATACTTATCATAACAAGATATATGGGAAATCAATAAACATCTGAAAGTTTGAGGTACTATGAAATCAGGACAAACATAAGATCATTTGAATTTTAGTGTTATGACTGGCAAATGCAGGTATCTCATATTTAGGATAGTTTTGCTAATGGGAATGGAAATATTCAAAATTTATTTACTAATGCCTCCCTTTCTCCAGGCAGGGTTTATCTGGTCATTGGTAGCATCTGCTTTATACTTTTCTCTTCATTCTTTGCATCCTTAAATTATGATCCAATCTTTAAGCTGATACATACTTTCTTCAGATTTTCTAATGCATTCACTTAGGACACATTCAAGCCAAAAGGCATGGGAGTTAGAGTGTTTCTTTCAAGTGAATTCAATTATCTAAGCTCTAGTCCAGGGGTCCTCAAACTTTTTAAACAGAGGGCCAGTTCACTGTCCCTCAGACCATTGGAGGGCCGGACTATAGTTTAAAAAAAAACTATGAACAAATTCCTATGCGCACTGCAGGCCTGGGACGAGTCAGCTGCTAAGCAGGACAGGCAGCGGCACCTGGCGGGCCGGATAAATGTCCTCAGCGGGCCGCATGTGGCCCGCGGGCCGTAGTTTGAGGACCCCTGTGTCCATTATATATTGAGTTTATAATGTAACTAGTAGCCCAGCACACGAATCTGTGCACCAGTAGCTCGCCAGTAGCTCACTGCTTCCCTCCAGTAGCTCTTCGCCCGCTGCCCCACCCTCCTGTACCTCCCCCCCCACTCCCCCGCTAACCCCTCATAGCTTGCTGCCCTGCCCCAGTGAGTAGCTCTCTGCCCTACCTTTCTGCTGATCCGTGATCTGGTCATTACGTGGTCAGTCATTATGCTTCACGGCGTAACGACTATTTGCATATTATACCTTTATTATATAGGACTAGTGACCCGGTGCACAAAATTTGTGCATGGTGGGGGGTTCCCTCAGCCCAGCCTGCCCCCTCTCACTGGGAGCCCTCAGGAGATGTTCTACCGAGGGCCAACCACAGTCTAGCCACCCTCTATGGGAGGTGACTGGGCTGATCAAGGAAGGCGCCAGCCCCATTACCCTGCTGCTGCAGCCACTGCCAGCCACTGCAGGCGCCAAGGTGTTTTCATCAACACGAACTCTAGTCCCTTCACTGTGAAAAAATGACAACTTTCTTTAGGCATGTTCAAGATGTGTCTTTCATAGGATATGACATTTCTTTCTTTCTTTTTTTTTTATCCTCACCTGAGGATATGTGTCCATTGATTTTTAGAGAATGTGGAAGAGAGAGGGAGAGACAGAGAGGAACATCAATGTGAGAAGGACACTTTGATTGGTTGCCTCCTGCATGAGCCCTGACCTGGGCCCTGGCCAGGGAGGAGCCTGTAACCTAGGTACATGCCCTTGATCAGAATCAAACCCAGACCCTGCAGTCCACAGGCCGAGGCTCTATCCACTGAGCCAAACCGGCTAGGGCAGGATATGACATTTCTTAGCCCCTCCAGCAGCAGACCTTCATTTTTTCCTCCAGGAGTGAGGTGGAAAAACCCTAGATCACCTTTTTAGATTCTTATAACCCAAGTTACCAAGAACACTGCAAGTGGCGGCATACAGGAGCTTAGCCAATAAGCAGTCAGAAAAGGTGTTTACACTGGAACTGGTTTGGCTCAGTGAGTAGATGGTAGGCCTGCAGACTGAAGGGTCCCAGGTTTGATTCCTGTTAAGGGCATGTACCTTGGTTGGAGGCATATCCCCAGTGGGGAGTGTGCAGGAGGCAGCTAATCTATGTTTCTCTCTCATTGATGTTCCAACTGTCTATCCCTCTCCCCTCTTCTCTGTAAAAAAATCAATAAAATATATATATATTTTTTAAATGGTGTTTCCTTTGCAACTTATGCGATCCCTGCCTTGTATCCACTGGACTAGGGGGGAGTGTCCCTGCCACCAGGTGGTAGCTGCCAGGGTCTCTGCACACCCCAGAGACTGGCAGCCAGCCCCGCCCCCGACATGAGCGCTGGGCTGGGGGGCATGTGGGGACCCCCGGGCTGCATGCAGCAGCAGCCACCTGGGTCTCTGCATGCCCCAGAGGCCAGCAGCCAGCCCTTCACATCGTGGGCACTGGGCTGGGGGCATAGACCCAAACCGCTGCTTGGCGCCTGAGCACATGCAAGGGACTGGGGGCGGGGCGGGAATATCCCCATCTCCGAATGCCCCAGAGGCCAGCAGCCAGCCCGGGCTGGGGGTTTGGACCTGAACCGCCACTTGGTGCCAGAGCACGCACAAGCAGCTGGGGGTGGGGTGGGAACATCCCTGGGTTGCCCCCAGCCGCTTGGCTGCCGCACCCATAGTGCCGGAGTGGCTGGGGGTGTTCTGGGACCCCTGCCGCTCAGAGCCTAAGTGTGGGCCTACAGTCTAGGAGGGACCTGGGTCCCAAGTATGTCCCTGGGACCCAGGCCCCTTGGTGCCTGTATTTGCAAATTAAGTTCCATCTTTGTTGGGTTAATTTGCATAATCGTTCCTGTTTGTCTGGTGGGCATGACTTGTGGGTGTAGCGGAGGTATGGTCAATTTGCATGTTTCTCTTTTATTAGATAGAATTTTAGAAGGAAATCTGATTTTTCTAAGTCTTTTATAAAAACTTCAAAATAGCACTCAAGTCATGACATATAGGCCTGTGGAAACATAGGTAGTTTCTATATTCTGTCAAATGTGTGTGTGTGTGTATATATATATATACCCCTCTTTATCTTTTATATGGACAAGGATTATGAGCACTGTAAGGCAGATACATTTAAGGAAAGAAGGATCTGCACCAAGAATCAGAGGAACTGATTCATCCATGTAGTTAGACATAAATATATGGACATTGTAGAATGATAAATGAGACCAAGTTTCAAGAGATGAATTAGTTTCAAAACACTTTACCTCCATCACTGGAAGATAAACACTAATTAAAATGAGATGACAATGCGGATATGTAGACAGAAAGGGAAGGGCTAGTGACAGATGCGGAGATGCGAAAGGGGTGAAAAGCAGGAAATTGTACTGTGTAGAAAGCCCATATTTCCCAGTGGTTATTAAGTGTCAGAGGGACTGCCACTGAATATAGATTCCCTTCAGATGCAAAGCACTAAGATAGAAATAGAGTGAAAGCAATTCTGGCTAAGTTGTTTCTCACTTGCTATAAGAGACCAAACGCAGAATGACTGAGAAAGTATCGTTCTTACCAGATTTCACTTAGTCCTAGCGATCTGGGGCTTTGTGGTAGCAAAAATTTTAGATCAAAGTCAAAGTGCATGCTCCAATTTAAAAATTCAACAAAATATGTATTTCACGCATAAGATTTTTACAATGTAAAGTTTGCCAACATACTTCTTTGTCTTTCATTTCCAGTGATTCTAAATTATTATATTTACTATCAGAGGATGAAGTGAGTCCAGTTCATGGAGTGTGGATTACCAGAAGATGGGTTTTCTGTCAATGAATATGATTGTTTTGGCAGTGCAGTTTCTCTTCCTCCTTATCCAGTGACAGAGACTATGGACTATCTCCTATTCTCTGTTTCCCCTTCTCCCTTTTGAAAATACAATACCCTAACTCAGTGGCCTGCAAACCGCGGCTCACGAGTTTGGCCCTTTGCATGTGGCTTTTCCACAAAATACCACGTGCAGGCGCGCACATACAGTGCGATTGAAACTTCGTGGCCCGTGCGCAGAAGTCGGTTTTCAGCCTGGGCGAGTCTATTTTGAAGAAGTGCCATTAGAAGAAGTGGGGGTGTCGGTCGTTTGGGCGACAGGAGACGCAGCGCAGGCGGACAGCGCGATTCATGGCCGAGTTGAGGGAGCCGGTCAGTCAGCATCTCATGTGCAGTGGTCAGTGCTAGTCGCGTCCACAATCGCGCATGGGTGACAACAGTACCTACTCGAAGCATAAGGTTACCTGTATTTTTCCAACCAGCTGCAAATCCTGCAGGTATTTTTGTCATCGATTTAAGAATTGTGATTATTTTGTGTTGGTGGCTTTATTATTACAAAATGAAACTTTTTTTAGGTGCCCTGTTTGACATGGCTACTCAGAAGAAGCAAAGAAAAACGGAAGACGAAAACCATGAATTTAAAGTTGAATGGACCAAGACTTTCGCATTTATTCAAAATTTAAATGGCCTTCCGACCTGTTTTATTGTAAGGAAAAATTGGCGCATAACTAGAAATCACATTTGGAGAGACACTTTACAACTAAACACGTGTCATTTAGTCCTAAATATCCTGTCAGTGATGCAAGGAAGAAAGCAGTTGAGGAACTTCAGAAGAGTCAAGAAAAATCAAGTTCTGTATGTAATTACTGGATGCAATCTTCCAACAATGTTAATATTGCAAGTTTTGTGGTTAAGAGATTGCTAAGAGAGGAAAACCATATACAGACGGTGAATACATAAAAAGTTGTTTTATAAATGCATCCGAAGAACTATTTCAGAATTTTAAGAACAAAGCAGATATTCTAAAAAAAATTAAAGAGTTACCATTGTCTGCTAAAACAGTGAAAGACAGAACAGTCAAAATGTCTTCGAATATAACCGACCAGCAAGTCGAAGATCTTAAATTGGTTTCAGCTTTATCAATAGCAGTTGGCAAGTCTTGTGACATAAAGGATACAGCACAAGTTTCACTTTTTGTACGATTTATTTCATCTACAGGTCCTAAAGAAGAACTTTTAGGATTATTGCCACTCAAAGGTCAAACACGTGGAGAGGATATAGCAAATGCTGTAATTGAGTGCATTGAAAAACATCTTATTCCACTCGATAAAATTGTCTCAATTTCAACAGACGGGGCGAAAAGTATGACCGGCGTAAGACGGGTTTGTTGCTATTTTGAAAGAAAAAATTAATCACGAGATACTTATTACCATTGCATCATTCATCAAGAAGCGCTTTGTGCACAGACATTTCCAGAAGAAATTTGCAAAGTTATGGAATTGGTGATTAACATTATCAGCTCCATTATAGCTAAAGCTCTTAATCATCGCCAATTTAAAGAATTTTTAGTTGAAATGGAGAGTGAGTACACAGATCTTCGGCTGCATAACAAGGTACATTGGTTATCAAGAGGAAACGTTTTGAAACGTTTCGCTTCCTTATTAACAGAAATTAAAGCATTTCTCCTTGAGAGGGGTGTTCACTATCCAGAACTAACGAACGATCAGTGGATCCAAAAATTTTATTTCATGGTAGACGTTACGTCTCATCTAAATCAGCTTACTCATAAACTACAGGGGAAACCCATTTTTTTTTTATGTTAGAAGAAGTTATTTCATTTGAAAACAAATTATCTCTTTTTGCTCAAGATTTTGAAAGAGAAACTTTGATTCACTTTCCAAGCCTGTTGAAACATCACCAAGAAAATAATTTTGATACTGACATTTGCTATTTCAAAACAACACTTTTAAATATGAGGGAAGCTTTTCTCAACAGGTTTTAGGAATTCAGAAACAGCAAAGTGACATTAGCCTTTGTTAAAAAACCTTTTAATGCTACTGTAACAGAATTAAATTTTTCTCCCTTTACTATTGACATTGGCAACTTTGAAATGCAATTGCTGGATTTAAAAAACAAAGAATTGTGGAGCTTGAAATTTGAAATCTTTGTGCTGATATAGAAATATCAGAGAAAAACAAATGTGAACTTAGTTCACAGCACAACTGGTCTGCTTTGAAAGACCTGGAGAAGGAAGATAGGTTGATTTTTAACACCTGGAATAGTATTCCTGACTCATATAATCAACTGAAAAAACTAGCGTTTGCTGTTCTTTCCTTATTCGGGTCTACATATTTATGCGAACAATCATTTTCAAGCATGAACCTTATCAAGAGTAAATTGAGAAGTCGTCTTATTGATGAGAACCTGGATTCGTGCCTAAAATTAAAAACAACAACATACAAACCTGACTTACCCAAACTTTCCAAGGAGATGCAAGGCCATTGTTCACATTAGTGTTTGTCAGTCATTGTCATGATTTAATTTTGTGGATGTTGTAAGGTAAATTGTAAGGAATTTAATTTTATCAATAAATAATATCGTTATTAAGTATGATATCAAGTTTTATTCAACATACCTATAGTTTAAGACTTAAAACTTTAAGTAAAGTTTATTAAGTTAATTTTAGGGAACGTTGTGGAGTGAAAGAAGATGTAGTGTCGAGGACTGAGAAAGGTATGTTGAGATGGTTTGGACATATAGAGAGGATGAACGAAAGGAGATAGACGAAACAAGTATACAAGACGAGTGTGGATGGGAGAGTTGGAAGGGGTCGACCTCAGCGAACGTACCTCAATCAGATTGAGGACGTTTTTAGCAAAGGCCAATTTAGGAGTACCCTAATTAAGTTAATAACAATGTACCTACCTACATAGTTTAAGTTTAAAAAAATTGGCTCTCAAAAGAAATTTGTACTGTTGATTTTTGGCTCTGTTGACTAATGAGTTTGCCGACCACTGCCCTGTTAGATGAGAACGTACTCTCAGATACACTTTCCAGCCTCCCTAGTGGGCAGATATGGCCACAAGATCCTAAGAGAAATATCTGTCACTTCCAGGTCATCTACTTAAAGATGCTTGCTCTGGATTTTCTCTGCTTCTCTTCCTGTTGGCTGAGAAATTGTGACAACAGAAACAAACTTGAGAGCCTGTGATAACTATGACAGAGCTGCTGCATTATCCCTGATTCACCACTCCCTCCCTATTATATGAGGTAAAACAAAATTTTAAAAAAAGTCTTATTTTTGACACCATGTTATGACTATAACATAAACTCTCCAAATAACTAATTTGCTCTCATATTATTGTTACTTAGCTACAAATAAAATAATTGTTTAATTTAATGGGTTTATTTTAATTACCTCCAAGACTCAGTTTCCCAAAGTAGCAGCAATCCAGAAACTCTGCAGAATCTGCCCAACTCCTTGAAATACATCAGACTTTGTGGGAACTTAGCCCAAATGGGACATTTTACTTTCAAGTACCAAATCAAACTAATGGATATGAGACATATTAGGATGATCACTTAGTAAGTTATATGTATAATCACTGGGTGTACACCTAAAATTAATGTAATACTGTATTCAATTTCAATTGAAAAATAAAAAAGAATAAAAAAACCCTTTATTAAAATAATATATCAGGTTTTATGTTGACCCTCATTTTTATATCTAAATTTATAGGTCACTATAGTTAATATATTTGAGAAAAAAAGAGTAACTATCACCTCCTGCACGCCCCCTTCTGGGGATGGAGCCCAACCCCAACCAGAGTATAAATTGTGATACCTCACCTCTATAAAAGTTAAAAATATATGAACATTTTTGTCCCAGAAATTCTGATCCTAGAGTTTAATATACAAGTATATGCTCATTAATACACACACACACACACACACACACACACACACACACACATTGGTATATATATATATAGTCTTTACAAAATTTGAAGTATACATATATACATTTATGTATATTTCTTTTTGTGTTGCTCAGAATAGAAAATTAACTAAAACCAATATCAAACTGGAAACACCCATTTTTGCCTTTCATAAAATAATTGCTTAAATTACAGTACATTGAGACAATATTTAAGGCCATTATTTAAAAAGTAAAATAGGACAACCAAGATGGTGTTGTAGGCAAACACCTGTACTCACTGCCTCACACAACCACATCAAAATTACAACTAAAACACACAACTGCTGGAAATCTGGCTGAATGGAAGTCCTATAAATAGAGAAGTAAAGAAGAAAGCACACTGAGACTGGTAGGTGGTGCAGAGGAGCAGAATGGGCTGATCCGGCACCCACATATGCTGCAGCACCACAAACTGAACTTACAAGCTCCTGCCTCCTCTGAGCTCTAGTGCTGGGCGGGGCTCTGGGGGACCCAGACACATAAGAGGAGAAACTGGACCATCTGGCATCAGGGCAGGAACTTGGGGGGCAGCTTTTTTACAGATGGAGGTGCCCACAGTGGTCATTGTTCCTGTGCTGGGATCTCACTGGTCTCAGGACTGACGGGCAGCCATTTCTGTTTGCTCCACTCTGGTGATTCCCTGAGACCTGCCCCTCCAATTTACAACCCCACCCAAGCTGTGTGCAGCAGCTTTTGCATATGAATGGCCTGTCGTTGCTCAGGCTGAAATCTATCAAACAAGCTGCAGCTGGGTCAGGGAGCCCCAAACCTATCAATAAAAGGCCCAAGACCTGGCACCAGCACCAGTCTGCCTTGCTTCACAGTTGGGCCTCCTATGGGTACCTGCATACTGGATACAAAGTGAAGGAATCTACAGATTTCTCTGTAGCTCCTGCTGGGTAGTCCCAGACAGTGGCTGACTTTTCACCTCCCTGGACACCCAAGAGCAAGTGTTCCCAGTGGTCAGTGTCAGATTACATATCAGATTACCAGATTACAACTGCACACATCCATAAGCAACACACTCAAGGGACAGACTCAGTGAGCACCAAAGCCCCACAGAAGCAAGTCCTGCTCCATAAGGGTGTCTCCTGAACAGCAGCTCTCCCACTGTAGTCTCAGATGGTCCCCACAGCCAATTGGCCTGGAGGTCAATTCCTCCCTGTGACACAAACAGCAATCATGGCTCAATTACAAGACTGTACACACAGCCCACCAAAGGGTGCACCTAGACTGTCTACCTCAGGTGATTGGGGAGGCTGAGCCACTGGGCCCTATAGGACATCTACTACACAAGGCCACTCTATCACTCAAGGAGACTTAGCAGCTACCCAATACATAGAAACAAACACAGAGAAGCAACCAAAATGCAAAGACAAAGAAACATGTCACAAAAGAAAGAAATGGAAGAAAGCAAACTACTGGATATAGAATTCAAAACCACAGTTATAATATTACTCAAGAATCCTCTAGAAATCTTCAAGGGACTTAGTGACACTTTCAAGGATCTTAGTGAGAATGTAAAAAAAAAAAAAAAAAAAGGACCAGTCAGAAATTAAGCATACACTGACTGAAATAAAGAATACTATACAGGGATTCAACAGTAGACTAGAGGACCAAGAATCAAATCAATTATCTTTAACACATTTTTATAGCTATTACGAGTGATAACCAATGTTTTAGATGAAGATCACAATTAAAATATAAATCTTAACACACATATGTCACAGAAAAGTATGAGTAATATTAAAATTTGCTAGGTAGTTCTACTCTGCATATTGAATTTGTTGTGTTTTATATGAACAATGAAATATACTAAAATTGATGGCACAATCCTTTTGTTAGGATGAGATGAAAAGACAAAATCTACAAGTAAAAGTTATTTATAAAGCAATATATCTCTAACAATAAATAGACGGTTTATCTCTCTAATTACATATGTCTCTAGTGTTGTAAGTATTAAATCATATTTTAAACACACTTGTAGATTTTTTGATGGCCTATATTTTATGAGTTCTAGAATGCTACTATAAATTCAAAAATATTTATGCATTAATTTTCATATTTAAATTACAAAGTCTTTTGGTGCAACTGAAGTTTCAGCTTCACAGTTAAACTAATTCTTTAGCATTTGAGATACAATGTGAACATAAATTGATGTGAGATGGCTGCATCTCTGGGAAAGTGCAATAATACTATCATAGAAATTGGCCTTTTAAAAATATTATAAAAGAATAAAATAGTCTCTCTTTTTAGCCATTAAAAGTGATAAAGCCATTAAGCTTCTTTCTAATTTTACCATTCACATAATATAGATTTTTTTCATAGAGAAATATAATTTAATAAATTGAAAATATTATATATAGTATTATTAAATCATTAAATTCTATTTAAGTTTTATATATTTGTAAAAGAATATTAACTAATTTGCATAAGTCTCAAGTGGTATGGTAATGATTAGAAACTTATACCAAGATCAAAAACAAATAATTTGATAATTTAGTAACAAATCACGATTTTGCCATGATTCTTTCAAACACATTAGGAATACATTGTCATATTTCATGTTCAATAGAACTTAGTTTTTAAAAAATAAACATATTTTATGGTGTCCTATGATTACAAATAGGCTCATTAGAGACAAATTAGAATAAATCAGAAAATGAAAATATTTTGTGGTCCTAATCTCTAGGGAGAGAAAAACTTCTTTTAACATTTGGAATAGGTACTTGTAAAACTTGTGAGGCCAAAATGGGGTATTCAGGTCCTAGTTCTTTGTCTCCCAAATGGAAAAATGAGAGTGTGCGGACAAAAACGGTTGGCAGAAGCGATGTCTACTGAGAGAAGCCAGTCCCGGGCAGGTGCAACTGGAGTTCCACAAGCGGCCAAGGTCCTGGGCTGTCTTCCAATGTTGCAGCAGTGTAGTTCAGCACCCAAGCTCATTAAAGCCCATTAGTCCATGTGTGGAGGCCCACGTGGCTCACAGGGGCGTGCATCCCTCTCCCCACCACCCTACAGGAGCCAGGAACCCAGTAGGCCAGAGAGAGGAAGAAAGAGAGCATGTGTTTCTTTGTCCAGGGATAGATACATGCCTTGCTAGCTCCTGATTGGTCCTTTCAAAGAATTCTGTCTTACTAACATCCTTGGGGTTGGTTATACTAGTACACCTCACTGCCTTGTGATTGGTTATCTGCAAGCTGCCTGTCTTAGCAACATCCATACATTTTAATATATTTTCATTGATTTCAGAGAGGGAGGGAGGGAGAGTGAGAAACATCAATGAGAGAGAAAATCATTGATGGGCTGTCTCCTGCACTCCCCCTACTGGGGATGGACCCCAACCCCAACCAGAGCATGTGCCCTTGACAGGAATAGAACCTGGGACCCTTCAATCCATAAGCCAATGCTATATCCACTGAACCAAACCAACTAGGGCCAGTTATACATTTTAAAGCTCAGCTTCCTGCAAGTGCACCCTTCTTTCCCTGCCCAGCTGGGTTGCCTTAGAAATTCCACCTCGCTGGATCTAGTCTTCCCCGCCCAGCTGGGTCTAGTCCTAGGTCACTTTGTGTCTGTGATTTTTCTCAGAACAGTGTGAGATCAGCAAGCCCCTGTGGTCTCATCCCTCTCTATCTGGCCCTCTTCTATCTCCACACTTGTTTTTACAGATTGCAGACATAAAATTCCTCAGCAGAGATGGGGTGATCATCAGTCATTACTATTTTAAAATAAAATCACAGGCTGAGGCATCTAAGGTTCCTTTAAACTGTAGTGGAACAGGAAGTGTCCAGATGAGTGCTCATTAGTCATTAACATATGGTGTTATTGTGGTGCCAAAGAAAAATTTTATATTGTAAAAGAGAAGCAAGGTATGATATGAGCCAATAAGTCATAATTTTTATACAGGCAATTATAGATTGTATACTTCATTATTGAAATCTTATTGTCTAGACAAATAATTACATATATATAATTACAGATGTTTTATTTTTCCTCAGGCCAAAATGAAGAAATAACTTATCAGGGTGGCTATAATTTGTTTGGAGGTGAACTTGCACAAACAGCACATTTGCAAGTAAGGAGCTCACAGGGCTTTTAGGTAAATCTCTAAAATCAAAATGAAGAAAATTGAGCCCACATTCCACTTCAGAAAATAATCTGATAATGCAATCAATATCTTTTGGTATGTTGGGCTTGTAAGGGGTATGACACACATAAATTCAAATCTCCTCTGACACACACATAGTGTATGAATCAAAATGCATTTTACAACTGATGGGTTTTATGCTAAAGAATGGAAATGGTGAATTAGTTTATGTACAAAGAATTATTTTAATAGTTTGACCACCCATGCTATATAGTTATTATATGCCATATTTTATTATTCATTTTCACTTAATTTTCTTTACAAAAATGTTCTTCCATATCTCATTTTATTATACTATCACTTTTGAATAATATTTTTACCCTTGAGTTTCAATCTTTTTAATGGAGAAAAAAAATATATATATATATGAACATATTCAAATAATTAACAATGCATGTCATGCTCTTATAAATAATGCAACAATGTTCTTATATTTTGAGAGAAATACACTGTTATCATTGCTTAATTTGATAAGTAAAGTGTAGTTGCCTTATATGATCCTGATTAGATAATATTGCCTAAAATTCTAAATACGTGGCATTAGAAAAGTAACTAATACACAGTATAAGTATAAGTAACTAATACACAGTATAAGTAAATGATTATATAAATATTCATAAATCCTAGAAACAATAAATCTAAATATATGTGAAAATCTTTTATTCTCTGAAATTAATTCTCCTACCAAATGCATCATTAATTCTCCTACCAAATGCATCATTCCAAGATCCAGAGCTCTGAGTGTTCATAAGTTTTCAATGACAAAATAATGCCAGAGACCACAAAAGTTGTTTTTTTAGAGGGTGGAGTTTGGGATGGTTTTCAAAGTGCTCTTTTTTCCTTTAAGCTACTAGGGGCAGACATATTTCCAATAATTATTGGGTCATAAAAACATGACTCATGTTTTTTCATGTTATCATGAAAAAAATTCTAGAGTAGGAATTACTTACAGAACCAGAATAAATTCACTGAAATAAACTATGTTCTCTTCAGTTCTGTTTTATGCTCTATTAGCAATATCACATTATCTGCTGGACCAATAAATAAATGCTGAGTCAATTCTGATTTGTTTTTTGTGTTTTATTTTATGATAGATTTGGGTCAATGCTGAAGACATTGTCTCATTCTATCTAGCACCATTCAAGAATAGAAAATATAATTTGAACAAAAAATTCCCTAAAGATTTTCCCTTGGTAGTATAGGGTGTAGAGAGAACATGGAGGAGTGAGGGTCAGACTGAACTAGGACCAGGAAACTAATTGGTAGCTAAATTCATAATACAAGTAACAATATATATTGCTTTTATGTAAAAGTGCATTCAAGAATAAAATATTGGGGAATTATTTCTACACCTAGTATAAATCAATCAATATTATAAAGTATCCTATATATAGTAAAAGTGTAGTATGCAAATTGGCCTTTTGACTGAGAGGTCATCTGGGAGTTCGACCAGGGGCGGAGCTGGCCAGGGGAAGGTAGGGAGGCCCCAGCTGCTAGGGACCCTATGAGTGTATGAATTTTGTGCACTGAGCCTCTTGTACAGTAATAACCAGTGTTATAATCTTGGGAAAGAAGAGTTATGGATCATAAAAGAAAAACATGCATATCTAGGGCCTTCTACTATAAATATACCACCTTGTTTTGAATATTTTCCAAACCTGCATTTCAGTTATCAGCTTGAAGTTATGTGGATTTATTTTCCTTTTGAAGGGTAAAATTGCTTCTATAGGTTGTGTTAACTGTTGTTAATTTTAAGAATAAAAGTTATAATACATTTGTTTATGAAACATAACTGAACTATGAATTATACCTGCATAAAACATATATAATCAATACTTTTTCACAACCTAGTAATTGAATTGTAACACTAGTCATTGTGATTAGAACTAGCAAAGAATAGTTTTATACCAGTTTCTATATGAGAAGATAAAATTATTTTTGTCTAATAAATAAACTTACTGTTACTAACTGCTTTGGAAAGCTTAATATAAAATTTTATTTCATGAGCACTGATTCTTAGGTTGTAAATTATACTTAATAACCAGTAATTTATCACATTTTTAGATGTTATGATGACTTTCTATTTTATACACTCTTCAAATATATCCTAATTTTCCCCAAAGTATTATTACCTCAATAATAATTATTTAGAACACCAGATTTCAGAATGTCAATATTAAGCTTGTTTCCTGCATTTCTGAAGAATAGAGATTAATACAGAGTTATGCATAAGTACCCAAGACATTTGATATTTTTAACTCTTAATAAGAATTTATAGAAATTTAGAGCTGGAAAAAATTTAGATTCATTAATTCGAATATTCCATTTGTAAAAAGAGGAAAATAATTGTCCAAGAAATTAATTGCTTGCCCAAGGATAGAAAGCACAGGGGCAGAGCTTAAATTAAACTAGGTGTTTTGATGGCTGACTCATATGTCTTTCTACTTAACTGCTTTGTTTCTCTAATTTAAAATGCAAATAATATAGTTAAAGGATAGTTAACAACAACATCAATAAAACCATTTTCAAGGAAATTAAGAATGTTTATTCAATTCTGGATAAGAAAATTTGTCCAAAGAAGAAGTCAAATGTTTCAGCTTTATCTTACTATTAATATCTCTTTAGCAGTAGGAGAATAACTGGAAAATCCAAATTGCTATATCTAATATAAAGAATATATAAAAGGAAAAGAGATGGTTGGGTATGAGGGAGATGCTATTGGTTATCATTATCAGGTCTCCTTTTCCTTCATATTAGATTAGCCAATGGCAGCAGCTGGCTGCTTCTTAGAGACGCTTTGCTTGCAGGAAAAGATCTCACATGGAGAAAAACTGTCTTTATTTCTCTCTAAATAGATTGGCATGTCTTGGTAACGTGAATGATAAGAATTCTTTTGACAAGGTCTCAGTATTGTTGTAGAGGTGATTTTATCCAATACATTGACCTTATTCAGAATTTCACCAGGCTCTTGTAAATGTAGCACAGTGAAAACTGGAAAGAGATACAGTGTATTAAAAAATATTTCTAATTAAAAGTCATAGAGAAGAAATTTTCCTAAAATACTTTTCCCTAGTATCTGTTGTTAAATATCAGGAAACATTATTTTTATGTTGTAAGTAGTATAATATGAAAATGAATGTCAATAATGTAATTGTCTGGTAAAGCTCTATACGACCTGAAGAATTGAAATTAATTTATAATACATGATTACCTTTTCATGGCAGGCAGATGTTGGGGTTATGATATTAGTAAACTTTGGACTATTTTCACTCACAGATCAGGATCTGCTTTTCAATAAATTGAGAAGCTTAGGTCTAACCCTTCTGGCAGCAGATTGGCTTTCTAATTATCTTAGTAATAGCTCTAAATTATCATTCAGTGTAGGTCTGTGTCCTATTGTTAGTGGGTCAAGATATCCCTGGGGATTCATACATTTTTCTTCTTTTAGTAAATGACCTGCCATCTGCAAACAATTCAAGTTCATTGTCTAACTTTTAAAAATAATATTGATATGGTCAAGAAGACATTGATGCATTTGAAAGGGTCTGCAAATGACTTGTGAGGCAAAGTAGCTGATTCTTTTCTAAGATTAATCTCCCTACTCTCTGAAAAAAATAACATCTGTAATTCCATATCACAACACATTATGTTGTTTTTTAAAATGTTTCATTCACTCTGAAATATATAATGTTTTTACTGGATGACTTTTTATTTCTTATAGTAATAAAAAAACATAAACTTTTCTCACTAACAAGGGACCAAATTATAGAGGGTGACTCAGTGAAATATGCTTTTATGTTACCTCTGAGAGAGACTAGATTTGATTTTCAGCATTACCTACCCTCATCAGTTTATTCATCTTTGAGTGGAAGTAAAGATATTTTATCTTCTTTATATATCAAGAGCCTTTAAGAGGTTACTCTTTTGGACCTGGTAATTCCAATTTTCAGAGACTACTTTAAGGAAACAATGAGTGAGTTTTAAAATGATATATAAATATGCATATTAGAGAAAAATTAAACTAAAATAAGAAAAAATACCTATATTTTTATGAATATAACAACTGTTATATAAATGATGCCACTGCATAACAGAATACTTTGAAACCATAAAAATAATATTTTAAAGTGCTTAATAAGATGGGAAATACCTTAATATGATGAACAATATGTTAAGACATATTAAAGAATCTAAAACTATTACAATAGTATATTTTTGTAGTATTATAGAAGATTCAATTATTTTTAAAATGTATTACATAAATACACATATGTGTGTATCTGTAACTGTATATTAAAAAAACTTTTAAGATTGAGATGAAATGCCTTTTCTAAAAACAAAAACAAAAAACATAATTGTGTGCTAATAGCAGATTCTTACTTAAAAATGTTTTGTCTGGCCCTAGCTGGTTTGGCTCAGTGGATAGAGCATTGGCCTGCAGACTGAAGGGTCCCAGGTTCAATTTTGGTCAAGGGCACATGCCCGGGTTTCTGGCTCGATCCCCAGTAGGGGGCATGCAGGAAGCAGCAAAACAAAGATTCTCTCTCATCATTGATGTTTCTATCTTCCTCTTCTTCTCCCTTCCTCTCTGAAATCAATAAAAATATACTTAAAATAATATTTTGTCTGATGGCTCCTTGTTAGCAATGGCTACTTGGTCTGCAATAGAGCCTCTTTTACATGCCTACGACTGCTCATATCTTCTCCATCTAATACCCAGTCTCCATGGAGGTCCAGCTCCTGGCAGGGGAACTGAAGTCCCACCGTTGGCATGGTGGAGCAGGGTCAAAGAGGAACTTACTCCAACACCAATACATATTCAATCAGTAATAAAAAGTAACTTCACCAATTTAATAAGTCAATCGAGAAGAATGCATAGTGAACATCATACTTAGAGGTCAAGTACTGAGAACATTACCACTAAGATTAGTGATGAGATAAAAATGATCACTATCACTACTTCCTTTCAACATGGGTGATAAATGGACCATGCAGATGATGTTATAGAGTTGTATACTTGAAGCCTGTACGGTTGTATTAACCAATGTCTCCCAAAAAATTCAACTTAAAACAATGGTACTAATGAAAAACTTGTTCATAGGATCTACTAAGTCTAATATGCATTTGCTAAGCTGGGCAAGTACACTTATAGATAAAAAGTTATCAGAAATGTATACAGATGTTCACCAAAACACATACAGAAATAGTTCCCAGAAGCTCAATTCATAATGGACAAAACTGGAAACAATCAAATGTCCAAGAAAAAAGGATTAATATGTATGTCATGGAATAATCTCTAATAAGAAAAAGGAAACTATATTGCTGAATGCAAGAAAATAAATGAATGTGAAGGGGAAAATTAAGTCACAAAAGAGTATAAACATTATGTCTTCACCCATATAAAATGTAAAACCAGACAGAACTAACAACCTGTGGTGTCAAAAGTTAGAGAGTAGTTATAGTTGGGGAATGAAAGTGACTAAAGAAAGGCATGATAACTTCTATAGGTTTGTCAATGTTACTTTTGTTCTTCTGAGTGATTGTTATATATTTTTTATGAAAATCCATTGAGCTCTACACTTTCAATATGTGCATTTTATTATTTATATCAATAAAATGTTTATCTTTAAAATTATAAGGAAATATGCCTATTTTATAGTTTTATTTGATGGGCTAAATATGCCCTGTATTAGAAAGCATTTTGTAAAACTCTGGCAACATTATTATTGTTGCACAGAAAATAGGATTGTCCAGCTATGAGAGTGTGGGGTCATAATACAAATTCTGACCCAATAAAATTTCACCTTGGACACCCCTGACCCCTTTTCAATGTTCCTTTCTTGGCTGTATTTAGAGAACAGCTTGGTTTCCAACTGAAATTCTATTCCCAGCCTTGTAAATGAAAAGAAAGACATTTTAATATGTTGTCCCCAGATTCACTTTCAGAAAAAAGTAACTCTGCTTCCCCAACATAAATTTTCAGGAGGGAAAATGGGATAAGTATTGAATTAATCTTTAGGATCACTACAGATGTCCAGTTCCTCCACTCTCTCAGGACAAATAAAATTCTGAAACAAATATAGCAGAGAAATTGCCCACAAATATTGAGGAGTTTACAATCAACAAGAATACCCAAAGATCTGCACTTAAACTCTTAAAAAAATAATAGCTTCAAATAACTAAAAATAAATTTTGGGATTTGAGTACATAGAATAAAATTCTAGTTTCAATAGTTATCAGAAATATACAAATAAACTAATTTTGCTTTTTAACTTTCTAAGACTCATCTTCAATAAGATGAAGAGAATAATCTAACTAATAAATATTTTAGAGGATTAAGTAAATTTATACATGTAGAATACAAAGAAAAAAGTTTGGAATATAGCAAGTATTCAAGATTGTTACCTAACAAATGTGTAATGGACAAAACCTAAATTTTAGTCTATGGACTTGAAATTGGTGCTTCTGATTGATACTCAATACTGCTCCTCAGACACAATCTTTTTCTTCTTGAGATTTAGCCACCATCTATTGGTTGTTTATGAGATTTTTATGCTTGTATATTTTAAGTTTGTATAAAGGAAAAGAGTATGAAGAATTTCTGGGAGGTGATTTATATGACTTTAATCATATTCCTTTCTCTTGAACCTAAGCATGTTAACTCAGCCAAATGAAAGAGAAGCTGGGAACTGTAATCTAGCCAGGGGTTCAGGAAAAGATAAATAGAATTGAAAAACATCTAGCTACTTTTTGCCTAGTTGCTCATTTGTTCCACTCATCCTCCCTTGCAGATAATTATAGTTCTTTAGTAGCTCAGCTGTGAAAAGTTTATGTAGTCAAAGGTAAGCACTATATATTTAATTAAGCAAAATTATGTTCCAATTACATTAGATTACATTAGAGGTTACAATTACATTGAGAGTAAAATGGCAGAAGGAAATGTGTGCATTGAAGTGTTCAGGAGTTAGGGCAATCAAGAGAGCTATTTTTTCATATTTTAAACACACTTGAGAGTCAATAACAAATATTAAAAACCAAAAAATTCAAGAAATATTTGTAAAAATATGTGACTGAATAAAAGTAAAAACCAGGAGGAATAGCTAGAAGTTAAAAACAATGGCTTTGGTATAGTAAGAATCCAGAGTGGAGAAGTAACAGTCAGTCTTGTACATTACAAAACTATTAATCTAACTTGATTTTTTAAATCATTTTTTACCATGTTCATGTGCTATTTTGATAAAAATAAAAATAGAATGCATATAACCAATTAAATTGAGATCATAAGAGGTCATCAGCTCTGGCTGGTATGGCTCAGTTGGTTGAGCACTGTCCCATGCATTGAAAGGTCACTGGTTCACTTTGATTCCTGGTCCAGGCACATGCCCAGGTTGAAGGATCCATCACTTGTAATAGCATGTATGGGAGGGGACTGATCCCTGTTTCTCTCTCACATATATGTTTCTCTCTCTTCCACTCTCCCTTCCTCTCTCTCAAATCAATAAAAACATATTTTTAAAAAAGAGGTCATCAGATTAACATATGTCAACCAGCATGAGAGTTAGAGACCCATAGTGATAAAGGTCTAAATTCTTGTGGCTATAACAGAGAGGGAAAAAAAGAAAGAAGAATGTGAGTGGTGTTCAGATAGAAAACAATGACTGAGATCATATAGAGAAGTTTTTGGTTTCTTTAGGGATGGCCTGATCATGCAAGATTGAGAACTTTGGGGGAATGGTTATGCCTGTTATTTCTTCTAGTGATACGGTTACACAGAATATATATAAAAGCCAAGTGACCTGAACAATGGAACGACTGGAACGATGGGTCACTATGATGCGCACTCCAGCAGCCAACCAGCCTGAACAGGGCCCTGATCGGCCCCTCCAACCACCTGTGGCCCCTCCCCCAGCTGGCCCTGCCCCCAATTGGCCCCCCAACCCCGATCGAGGGCAAGGCCAGCTGGCCAACTGCCCACAGCCCCTCCCCAATTCCAGCCAGCCCTACCCCCAATCAGTCCCCCCACCTCCATCGGGATTGGGGCCTGCAGGCCAGCTACCTGCAGAGCCTCCCTCCTGGGCTGGCCCCATGCCAAATAGCCCCATCAATCAGGGGTGGGGCCAGCTGGCCAACTGTCTGTGGCCCTTGCCCCCAGCCATCCCCACCCTCATTTGGCCCTCCCACCCTGACCAAGGGTGGGGCCAGCAGGCCAACTGCCTCTGGCTTCTCCTCCTGGCAGGGGCCCCCCCTCCAGATCGGGGTCGGAGCAGCTGGTCAACTGCCCAAAGCTCCTCCCCCCAGCCGGCCCCACCCCCAATCAACCCCCCCACCCTGATCGGGGCAGGACTGGCCAACTAATCTCCTGTGGCCCCATACTGGCCAGCCCTGACCCTGATCATCTCCCCCATTGGGGCAGGCCAGCTGGACCCCACCTGTGCACAAACTCATGCACCAGGCTTCTAGTAAATAAAGTTTCAGAATCCAAGTTGTCTCAATTGTTTGACATTGAAATTCTATACTGGAATATTATGGTGCTTATTCTTATATTGACTTTGGTGAATTGGTTTAGGTTGTGGCATTTGTAGCTGCCTTTACTCTGTTTCTTAACCTTGATTGCTTTTAGAATATTAAATCCACCAAATGGGAAAATAGATAATTCACTACCTTTATAATTGGGGGAAAAGATACATTACTTGAACACTTACTTGGAATAATTTCAAGTGTTTTTAATATAGACATCAAGAGTAATAGCATAATATTTTAAATGATTTACAAAAAGCAAAATTGGTATTAGAGAAACTGAACAATTTTGCCAAGGTCATAGTTCTCCGATTTTTAATGAAGTTAAACATTGAAGCAACTACAGAGGGTCACACAATTAAGACTGGTGAAATGCTACAGATCATACAAACATAGGCCTTCAATAAAGACAAGGGATTCAATACAGCAAGAGAAAAAAAAACTATCAGGAGATCTGAGGCATCCAAGCATTCCTTTCAGGGTCTTCTCAGTTACATTGGATAAAGTTCATCTCCACATCACAAATCACCAAGATAAGTGCAAAAGGTCTCAGTCTCAGTATTTTTTTTATTGTTGTTCTTTTGTATTGTTTTATTTTGTTTTTAGACTCTCTCCATTAATTTAGAACATTGCAATACTAAGGGAGGTGAGAAATGTTGCAAAAGGAGTCATAGATGGACATTAAGAGAGAAAAGAAGTCATATAAATACAAAAAGTTTTCTTTTATCTTAAAGAGTACAATAGTCTATATCAGTTTTTAAAACATATTCCCACATTCTGCATATGTAAAAATATGATACAAAGAAGTAGCCATGAAATAGTTGCTGAGAGCAAAAGCTATAGTCATTATATCTAGAAAAATATAGCAGCAACTCTAAGATACTCACATGGAAAAGGAAGTTGATCAAATAATTTTCAGATCACGTTATCTCTACCTGAAGAAAAAGAGCAATCTTAGGAATTTGGAGAACAGAATAATTGTTATATTTTTAAGCAATAGAGTTTCAAGCTAGGTATATTCAAGAAGGTTCTTCTTTTCTTATTTTGTAGTGAATAATTGTTTTATAATTGCAAAGACTAAATATTGAATAATACTAACAAAAGCTTTCAACTAGTTTGAAAACTTAAATGAATACAGTAGCATGAGACATTAGCTGAATTTGCCAGCTTTACTATATTAACACTGAGAAAAAATACTTAGGATAATAAATATTAAATGTTTATTGAGTTTTGTTTCAGAATTTGTTTTAATTATATAATATTTTTCTGTTACAGATAAAGTTTAATTATTTGCTGTTTTAAATGACAAGATTTTATAGCTTCTAAAGATCTTAGTCTATTCGAATACTTATTCAAGGTAAGTCATCTTGAATTGTTTGTCTATAACCCAATGACCCAGAGGAGTACTCCAATCCCTTGAAAAGTAAAGCATCTGCAACTATTTCTTTTTAAGTAAAAATACATGAATAAGTCTTTTATCTGTTTAGTAGAGAGTCAACAATTAAAATGTTTAAAGTAAACTATTAGCTTTCCATTACTGCTGTAAGAAACTACTACAAACTTGGCTTAAAGCAACACAAATGTATTAAGTTATAATTCTGTACATCAGAAATCTGACATGACTCTCACTGGACTATAATCGAGGTGTCAGCAGGGATGCATTCCTTTCTGGAGTCTCAGGAGAGACTGTTTCCTTGCTTCTTAGTGACTGCCTATCTTGGCTCATGGCTTCTTCCTTCATCTTTTTTTAAATATGTTTTTATTGATTTTAGACAGAGAGGAAGGAAGAAATAGAGAAACATAGATCAGCTGCCTACTGGGGATTGGACCAACAATCTGGGCAGGTGTCCTGAAAAGGAATTGAACCCTTGACCTTTTGATACATGGGATGACATCCAACTATCTGAGCCACACTGGCTGGGCTTCTTCCTTCATCTTCAAAGGCAGCAACTGTTCTTATACTCCCTCACTTTGACCTCCTTTTCTGCCTCCCTGTTCCACTTTTAATGAATTTTGTGATTACATTGGAACCACCAAAAAATCCTGAATAACCTCCCTTTGTAAGGTCAGCTGATTAGCAACCTTAACCACATCTTCAACCTTAAATTCCCCTTTCCTGGTACAGTAAAATATTCCTAAATTCCAGGGATTTGGATGTATATATCTTTGTGGGGCCATTATTCTGCTTTCCACAGTAACTAATATCATATCTCTGCTACGCGTTTAGTGTAAAAATCAACAGGCATTTAAAATATTTTTCTTTTTTTCTTATTATTACCTTGTATTAATTTATACCTATTCTACTGCAACACAATGCTACTTAAATTTATATTTGCTAGTAAAGGATTACATTTAATAATTCATCAAATATTTATTAGATGTTTGCTATTAAGCAGACTCTGTTCTGGATGCTGAGGATATAGCAGTAAAATATATATATATATATATATATACTATGGAGCTTACCTTCTAATGATAGAAGGTAACAATAACAACATGAATATGTAAAATATATAATATTTTAAATAAATTAAGGAAGGTGTATAGGAAGTATTTCATGTGAATATGAATAATAGGAGTGAGATATAAGAAGGAAGTTTCCATGAGTTTTAGACTGAAGGGCAAGGGAATACTAATAGGGCTACCTAGACTGTTGACAGTGGTATAGATCACATGGGTTAAAATGACAACAAGATATAATAACCCTGAACTGGGCACTTGGTTACTACAGGAAAATCAGGTAAAAAACTATAATTTAAAGAAAGGAGATTTGTGATGTAGCAGAAACTATTGTCAGCCAACCAGCTTTTACATAGTACTTAGCTAATCATCCCTGAGAGCACTAGCAATCAGTGGAACTCAAAGACCTGGCTCTTTGAAAATGAGACAGAGACTTTGGTGGCTCTAAAAGGTCTATCAGCATGTCATTATCCTATATATTAAAAGCCTAATATGCAAATCAACCAAACTGCGGAAGGACCAGCGGAACAACTGGTCGCTATGATGCACACTAACCACCAAGGGGCAGACGCTTAACACAGGAGCTGTCCCCTGGTGGTCAGGGAGAGTGCTGCTTAGCCAGGAGGCAGGCTCACTGATGGCTAGCGCAGCGACTGTGGCAGGAGCCTCTCCCACCTCTGTGGCAGCACTAAGGAGCAGTGAGCCAGGAGGTAAGGAGCTCCTAGCAGGCGTGTAGTAAGGAGTGAGGGGTCCTGGACTGCAAGAGGGATCCTGGAGTGTTAGAAGGCACAGGCCGTACTGAGGGACCCTCCCCTATCCCCCCCCCCCCAGCCATGCACAGGGCCTCTAGTTAAAAAATAAAAATGAATGAATGAATGAATGAATGCCTATCCCATTTCTACTCCCTAGATTTAATTCACCATACTAGACTACTTTTCTTTTTTCTTTTCCTTTTTTTAATATATCTTTATTGCTTTGTTTTGTTTTTCCCATTGACCCCCTCCAACCTGCACCAACCCCACCCAGGCTTTCACCACTCTTTCCTGTGCCCAAGGCTATGCATATCTACACTAATAAAAGAAACATGCAAATTGACCATCACTCCATTACGCCCACCAGTCAATCAGAGAAAGTATGCAAATTAACCCAACTAAGATGGTGGCCGCCACAGAGATGGAGCGAGCAGGAGGCTTGGGTTGCCCCTGGCGATGGAGGAAGCCAAGCTTCCTGCTTTCCTCGCCTGCCCTGGCCTCCAATCAAGGCTACAAAGTTTCAATTATAGAAGATAAATAAATCCCAGATACCTGCTTCCAGCCAGCCCTGGCCTATGCTTGGGTCACCAGGGGGCATGGCTGGCCTGCAAACCACCACAGGCCCCTCGCCAAGGCTGCCCTACACACCCACCCTGATCCTGGACACCCTTCAGGGCAAACCAGCCAGCCCCCACCCATGCACCAGGCCTCTGTTCTATCTAATAAAAGTGTAATATGCAAATTGACTGTCACTCAAACACATAAGATGGTTGCCCCCATGTGGACACAAGATGGCCACCACAAGATGGCCAGCAGGGGAGGGCAGTTAGGGGTGACCAGGCTGGCAGGGGAGGGCAGTTGGGGGGTACCAGGCCTGCAGGGAAGGGCAGTTTGAGGGGGCCCCAGGCCTGCAAGAGAGAGCAGTTGGGGGGGGACAAGACCAGCAGGGGAGAGCAGTTAAGGGAGATGAGGCTGGCAGGGGAGGGCACTTAGGGGTGACTGGGTCAGCAGGGGAGGGCAGTTGGGAGGACCAGGCCTGCAGGGGAGGGCAGTTAGGGGCAATCAGGCTGGCAGGGGAGTAGTTAGGCATCAATCAGGCTGGCAGGGGAGTGGTTAGGGGGTGATCAAGCTGGCAGGCAGAAGCGGTTAGGGGCAATTGGGAACCAGCAGTTCTGGATTGTGAGAGTGATGTCTGACTGCCCGTTTAGGCCCGATCCCTAAACGGGCAGTCAGACATCCCTTGAGGGGTCCCAGATTGGAGAGAGTGCAGGCTGGGCTCAGGGACACACACACCTGTGCACAAATTTTGTGCACCAAGCCTCTAGTCTAAATATAAAAGCCTAAGCGACCAAGTGACTGAATGACTGAATAACCAGTCAACTGGTCAACTGGCTGCTATTATGCACACTGACCACCAGGGAACAGATGCTCAATGCACAGGATCCTGTCTGGATTGAGCCTGTAGGAATTAGGCCGAAAATGGCTATCTGACATCCCCTGCATGGGTCCCAGATTGTGAGAGGGTGCAGGCCAGGCCAAGGGACCCCACTGGTGCATGAATCTGTGCACCGGGCCTCTAGTATGCATATAAGTTTCCAGGTTAATCACTCCCCACCCACCCAAAACCCCCACCTTCCCTTTGAAATTGGTCAATTTGTTCTATGCTTCTATGTCTCTGGATCTATTTTGTTCCTTATTTTATTTTGTTCATTAGATTTCACATATGAATATGACATCATGTGATACTTATCTTTCTCTGACTGGCTTATTTTGCTTGGCATAATACTCTCCAGGTCCATCCAGGCTGTTGCAAATAGTAAGAGTTCTCTCTTTTCTATAGTCACATAGTATTTCATTGTATAAATGTTCCACAGCTCTTTTATTCACCCATCTGCTGATGGGTACTTAATTGTTTTCAAATCTTAGCTATTGTAAGTTGCTTTGCTATGAACATAGGGGTACATAGATTCTTTATTATTGGTATTTCAGGTTTCTAGGAGTGGGATCATGGTCAAATGGGAGCTTCATTTTTGTTTTTTGAGGAAACTCCATACTGTTTTCCACAGTGGATGCACCAGTCTGCATGCCCAACAGTAGTGTAGTAGTGTTCCCTTTTCTCCACATCCTTGCCAACACTTGTCATTTGTTGATTTGTTGATGATAATCATTCTGACAGGTATGAAATGAAACCTCATTATCATTTTAATTTGCATCTCTCAGATGATTAGTGACTTTCAGCACTTTTTCATATGTCTCTTGTCCATCTGCATGTCCTCTTTGAGAATCATCTACTTAAGCCCTTTGCCTATTTTTTAATTGGATTGTTTGTCTTCCTTTTGTTAAGCTGTATGAATTTTTTATATGTTTTGGAAATTAACAAGTGGAAGAATATACCATGTTCATGAATTGGTAGAATCAACATCATTAAAATGTCCATACTACTGAAAGCAATCTATAAATTGAATGCAACCCCTATTAAAACACCAATGGCATTTACCATCTCAGAGGGAAGGTTGGAGAAGATGTGTGGGAAGAATCAACCAAAGAACTTTTATGCATATATGCATAACCCTTGAACACAGATAATAGGTGGTGAAGGCAGGGGGGTAGAAGTGGGCTAGAAGGGGTCAATGGCGGGGGGGAATGGGGACATATGTAATACTTTCTGAACACTAACTTACACCATACACAAGAGTAAACTCAAAATGGATAAAAGACTTAAATGTAAGTTGTGAAACTATAAAAATCTTATAAGAAACCATAGGCTGCACAATCTCAGGCATCTTTTGTAGCAATATGTTTACTGATACATCTCCTAAGGTAAAGGAAACTAAGGAGAAAATAAACAAATGGGTTACATCAAAATTAAAAGCAGAGCAAAAGCAACCATCAACAAAATGAAAAGAGAGCCCACCGCATGGGAGAAAATATTTGTCACTGATATGCCTGAACTGCTTTTCTTATGAAAAAGTAGAAAACTTTCATTCAGTTTTCATGTTTTAACAATAAAGAGGTCAATGAGGTAACATGTCAGATTAAAACTTAATCCTGAAAGAAAAAGAGGATTCCACATGACCTGAGGTTGTTGCTTTAAACAACCTAGAAGAGCCCTGGTCCATTTTTTCAGTGATTAGAATGTTGGCCTATGGACCAAAGACTTGAAGGTTCAATTCATGGTCAAGGATTTGTACCTGGGTTACAGGTTCAATCCTCAGCCCAGTAGGACCATGTGTTGGAGGCAAACAGTTGATGTGTCTCTCTCACATTGATGTTTCTCTTTCTCTCTCTCTCTCCTCCCCCTCCTTTAACTCTCTCTAAAAATCAATTGGAAAAATATCCTCAAGTGAGATTTAACCAAAAATAATATTTTAAATAAATATACAACCTAGAAGAAAATAGATTCCATTTAGTGGTTTAGAAAGATTTTGAGAAGAGCAGAATCGAGGAGATTCTGCTTAGCGTTTAGTAGCTGCCAGAAAAAAATAAGACATGATAAAATATATGATTAAGGCATCCAAATAAAATTTCTTCAGAGAAGTGAAATCTTTTTGCTAGAATACATGGTTATTTCCATGAGGAAGTATTTTTCTTAAGCAGACACATGGTCTCTCTACAAAACATTTCTGACTCTTTCTTTGAACAAGTAGAATGACTTGTTTCATTATTTTGGAGAGGAAAAAAAAATTAGGAATGTTAGACTCCATTCTGTTTTCTTGGCTAAGTGGGGGATTTCCCCATTCTTTAATCAGAATAGCTAATTTAAATATATATATATATATATATATATATATGTATATATATATATATATATATTGTTTAGGCTTAAAATATAATGACTGCATTCTAAGTCCATTTACTGTCCACTGTTTGTGACTTTTATCTTACACCTAAACTTAGACATCGCATCATAAATTGCTTACACAGCAGATGGTCTTCTAAGCCAAATGAATATAGCTACCCATATGTCAGCAGTATTTTTTGGCTTTTACTCATTAAGTAAAAAAAAACAAAACTTGTAGGATCTTATAAAATGTATTACTTATTTTGGTTCAATAATAGGCCAATTTAATATCTTCAGTTGGTATTTCTGTTAATTAAAATAAATTGTAGGAAAACTATATTGAATCTCTAGAGACAGGATATAGTGTAACTGTTTATATATCATATTCAAGTAATCTATTCAAATAAAATATAATACCTACAGGTAGATATTAATTTCCTGTGAAATTTGTCTTTCATATTTACATTCATGCTATGTTTCATTATATCAAAATAATGTAAAAATAGCAGCGACAGTGTGTTTTGTAAAAATGCTTGCTTTATTCACTTTTAAATTATTCCTTTTCAGTATATTATTGTTTAACAAAATGGAATTAATAAAAAAGAACCATAACTATAATCTCAGCATTCTAACAACAATTTGTCAACTTTTGTTTCTAATATAAAATTAGCATGTACATTATACCATATAAACTTGAAGAAAGAGTAAGTGGCAAATAATTTTTAATTGTTGATATGCTAATAAGCATCCCATTATTATCCATTATGAAATGTTACATATTAAGATGTAAATTTCCTCTTTTTAATTAAACTATAAAAGCATTGCAGTGTCCTGTGTCTGGAAATGTGCTGATAATAATGCACACATATAGTAGGCAAACCTAAGCTTAATTTGCTGGACCCATTTATATCATGGTGTATATACAAAAACAAATCTCAAGGTATTTTTTTATTCTACACTTTCACTGACATACTGTATAATAGACTGGCCTCTTCAAGTGGATAGCAAATCTTCAAAAGTAATTATTGAATCCAAATTTAAACAGTATTCTCATAAGTTATTTTACCTCAAAAATCTTATCTTTAAAAATATAAATATCAGTGCCTTTTCACTATTAAATAAATTCAAAAGATGAACACAACCACCTACTTTATTCCCCAAGGTGTATTCAATCATCTCTTTTTTAATCACTTCAACTTAAGAGAGCATCACCTTTTGTGCAATTCCAGGATTGATTTTTTTCCAACCCAAATAGCCTTTGACTTATTGCTATTTTGCCCTACTCTAACAATTAATTATAAGTTACTATGAGAAACATGGACTGAGGTGCAAGGTAATGTCTAGTGCCTTGCCACTGTAGAGGTACAGTTGTCAATCTAACAAACTTTATTATGTTCAGCATGCTAGAAAATATTTTTCGGCAGGATTTTTTTTTCAGGTAGAAGACAGAACACCATTCAAGAAATTTCTTTTCTAAATCATGCAGGCCAAACATATTTTGGAGCTTATGCTTTAATTAAAACTAGTTTCTGATATAACTTTAAATTTACCCAATGTATTGTTAGAACAAAAAATTTATATTTTTAAACATAGATAATAAAAAGAATATCTCCTGGTTTAATAAAACTGAATTGTATTTTTATGCTTTTTAAAATTAGGAAATAACTTTCACCCATATTTTCTTGTAAGATATTAGATTACATTTTTTAAATATGTTTTTGTTGATTTCAAAGAGGAAGGGAGATGGAGAGAGATAGAAACATCAATGATGAGAGAGAATCATTGATCGGCTGCTTCCTGCATGCCTCCTACTGCGGATCAAGGCCACAAGCTGGGCTTGTGCCTTGACCAGAATCCAAGCATGGTCACCTGGTTCAGAGGTCAATGTGCGACAACTGAGCTATGCCACTGGGCCACACTTCAAGATTTAACACTGTCCTGACTTCTGAAAGCTTAGATTTGTTGTGTGGTTTTTTTGTTGTTTTTATTCTGATATAAACGGGATTATAGTCTATAATGTTAATATTTGGCATCTTTCACTTACTATTATGTTTGTGAGATTTATGTATATTGTGTGTAATCATAAATTGTTAATTTTTATTACTGTGTGAGTGCAGTACATTTTTTTCATATTGGAAAATAGATGGAAATCCGAGTATTTTTCAGTTGGACTATTTTTAATAATACTGCTATGAACATTCTACTCCACATTTTTGGGTGAACGTATGCATACATTTCTTTAGGGTATGTACATGAGAAAAAAGTTGATGGTTCAGCTTTAGTATGTGCTAGGAAAAGGTTTTCTAAAGGCATCTTATCATCAGCAATGTATAATTGTTCTAATTGGTCTACACCTTTACTAACACTAGGTATTTTTCTGTTGTTTTATTTTGTTTGCCATTCAGCCATTTTGGCATAGTGTCCAGAATATCTACACTAATAAAAGAGAAAGATGCAAATTGACTGTACCTTTGTGACACCCAACAGCCAATCAGGAGTGAGTATGCAAATTAACCCAACAAAGATGGTGGGTTAATTTGCATACACAGGCGCCAAGCAGCAGGGGGTGGGTTGGGACCTTTGCATCATTGTCATGGTGACAACGCAGCTTTCCGCACCGCCACTGCCCCAGCTGCTCCATGCCTCTGGGCAGTGTGGGAAGGTGGAAAGGCAGATCCAGGCTGGAGCAAAGGTAGAAAGTTGGCTCTGACTGGAGTGAAGGTGGTGCCAGCAGCCAGGGGAAGGAAGGCCCATTCTTGCACAAATCTTCTTGCATCGGGCCTCTCGTATAATATATAAACTCCTAAAACTCAGCAATAAGAAGACAAATGATTTATCAAAATACAGTGGCAACAGTGAAGTGTCTTTATGAAAACATTTCATCAAATACATCCTACATTGGCATATAACAGCATAACAACATGCTCAACATAATTAGTTATCAGAGAAATGCAAAGTAAAACCACAAGGAGATACCAATGTACTCCCATGAGAATGGTTAACATTATAAAGACTGGTAACACTAAATGGTGGAAAGCATGCAGAATACCTAGAGATTTTATATCTTACTAATACAAATGCAAAATGGCATAGGAAAACAGTTCAAAATTTCTTACAAAGTTTCTTCATGGTCCACCAATCTTACTCCTAAGATGTTTCTCCAAAGGAAATGAAAAATCATGTCCACACAAAAATACACCTGCAAATATTCATAATGATTTTATTCATAATTGCCATAAATAGGAAACAAGCTGTGACTTCTGTTTTTCTTTTTTAGGCAGATTGGATAACCCTCTCGGAGTAAGAATGCAGTGGGCTTCTGATTCTTCCTTACATCTCAGGTATTTCCTTCTGATGCATTTGATAAGAGTCTGGCTATCTCCAACTCCTTAGACAGAGTGTTTATAAGAGATTTCATTTTCCCTTTAGAGACTTTGAGTTTAGCTCTTTGTTTTACATACTGTTTAAAAATTTGGCAAACATTTTGAAAAGGTGACTAGCCATGTGTTTGAGGCAAGCACCTTCCTGAAATGGAACTTCATTTCCTACATGATGGGAAATTTCAAGTCCCACTTCTAGAAACCTGCACATCCAGACTTCAGAAAATGCACAGCAGGGAAATTTTGGCCTTAGGGATTCTTTAGAAATTCAAAATATTTCATACTATACTCAGAAAACAGAATCATGCTAGTTTCTTTTCTACCTGTAATATCCTTCTGCAGCGATAAGCTCAATTGAAATCTAGAAATGATCTAGACAAAGAAATGACTGGAATCTTCCTTCATTTACTAGGTGTACCGGTCAATAAGGTGAATTTTGTAATCAAAGAAACACAATAATTTCAAGAGAAACATCAAAAGTGCTTTATTCAAAGTAATGTCCATCAAAGAAGCATTGAACAGACTGTCAAACTACATCGGGAAGACAGGGGAGGTTGGGCGAGGGGGGCTGTAAGAGACCAACCGAAGGACTTGTACCCATGCATATAAGCACAACCAATGGATACAAGACACTGGGGCGGGGGGGAGGGCGGGCAGGTGAAGGCATGTACTGGGGGGTAGGGGAGGTCGGGGGAAGGTCAATGGGGGGAAAAAAGGAGACATATGTACTACTATTTGTAATACTTAAAACAATAAAAAAAAATGGTAAAAAAAAAAAAAAAAAAAAGCAATGTCCATCACTAGCCACACATTTCCTCCATTTGTCAGGTAATTTGTGGATACCGTCCCAATAGAACTTTTCTTGTTTTGAGGCAAACCATTCAGAAACCCAATTTTCCACTTCTTCATACGTTTTGAAGTGCTGCTCAGAAAGTGTGTGTGCCATCAATTGGAACAACCGGTAATCCAAAGGAGCAATGTCTGGTGAATATGGCTGGTGGGTTAATACTTCCCAGGAAATATCTTTTAATGTGTCTTTAACTGGTTTTGAAGTGTGTGATGGTGCATTATCATGAAGCAAATTACTTTGCCATGTCTTCTGGCACATTCTGGTCATTTCACGATCAAATCGTGGTTCAAATTGATTGTTGTCGGTAGCGATCAGTATTAATGGTTTCATCTCGTTTTAAAAGCTCCTAATACACATCTTCCCGATCCCACCAAACACAAAGCATTGTCTTCTTTCCGAAGTGATTTGGCCTTGCAGTCCATGTTGATGATTGACCTGGATCAAACCATGATTTTGTGCCTTTGGGATTCTCAAAATAAATCCACTTTTCATCACCAGTCACAATTTGATGCAAAAAAGACTTTCTTTCATGCTGTTGAAGCAACATTTTACTGAAGCCTCTTTGGTTTTCCATTTGTCTTTCGTTCAGTTGATGTGGCACCCATTTTCTTTTCTTTAAAACCTTTCCCATTGCTTGTAAAGGATCAGAAAGTGTTTGCTGAGCAGTGTTTAATCTTTCTGCAAGTTGTTTTAGAGTTTGACACGCATCTTCATCCAATAATGTTTGTTGGTCTTCTAACTTTTTTGGTTGACCTGGACGTTCTTTGTTTTTTACATCAAAATCATCACTTTTAAAGCATTTAAACCAGCATTCGCAAGTGTCTTGAGATGGAGCATGTTCACCATAAGCTTCCCAAAGTATATAATAACTTTTTCTTCAAAATAAAGTAATGAATTAAAACTTCCCGCAAATACTCTTTTTTTGGCATGAAATTCGACATTTTATGCATAAAAATATCTATGATGTTAACACCTTCAGAAAATTTGACATATGAAGTTTTAAAGCTTGTCATCAATACAACAAAATAGCATACATATCAAATAGAATATATATCAACATATGTGTAACTCCATCTATTGAAAAAAAATCCACATTAACTGGTATATCTGGTAATCCACATGGCTTCCCAAAGTCTCCAATGTTTTTAAAACCATAATTTTGCAATTAACCTGGCTTTTGTGTTGTTTTAACTGTAACATGTTCTGCAGCAACTTCTATTTTTTTCTTAGCTCTGCAAGTTTCTTCTATAAAATTTTATGTCACTGTTCAGTTTTCCAAGAAATACTTTAATATATTCTTCCAAAATAAAGTTTCATTAAGCTATTAAATTTAAAATCTCAGAAACATTCTGAAATTTATACATTTGTGAAATATTTCATTTAAAAATTAATCTGATGGAAATGTTTATTCACCTTTTTGTAAATGTGTCACTAGATTTATTGTCTTAAATACTTATACAAGCTGCCACTATATTAATTTTCTAAAATACAGATTGATTCACAACACTCCTCTTCCTAAAGCCTTTAATTGTCTCTTTGTTTTAAAGACTAAGATTTCAGTTCCTTTGATGGTGTTCAATACTTTATATAATTTTTTATTAATTACTTTTCTAGTGGCTATCTTCCTCTGTATGCAAGAATCACTGACCATTCACATGTAACTTTTTTCCTAGATAAATCACGTACCCACATACTTCTGAACTCGATTGTTTCTAAGCAGAACACAGGGTTCAATCTCTCTGCCTATCAAAAATCCTTCTTTACTTTCATATGTTAACTTTCATTGAGGCTTTCCCTTATGAAATTATACTCAATTTCCTGCAAGCATTGCTAGCATCTCTTCTTAGCACTTAGTTTTTCCTACCTTTTAAAAATAATATTCAGTGGTTTTTATATCTTTCCCATGTTAGTATAAAACTCTCAGTAGGGAGCCATAACTCAGTCATGTGCATGTCTCACATACTATTCATGGAGTTCACACTAAAATATTTTTGAGTGAATATGCCCTTGATTATTTTATTACGTGAATATGACTCATTGATAAAAAAAAAAAGAGCTCAAATATTTCAGAGTTTGGATCAATTACCTTAAAAGAGATATTTCATCTAGTCAATTATCCTAGTCAATTATCCACTATTTAAATATCTAAATATATATATATATAATTTTAATTATTGAAACCTACTTATTTTACTTTAAAAAGAAACAATTTCATCATCACTAAAAATTCTTCCTACTGAATCTTTTGAAAAGTAACTTTTTCACAAAGCCCAGGTCAACCCAGGGATAATTTGAATGATTTTTAGATTTCAATATACTGAGATATGAGTTTCAGATGAAAATTCATTAAGTATACATAAGCATTCCACAAATTACAATATATTTTTATATATGCCTTAAATTTATAAGTGCTATTTTGCACACTTATTCAGACTACTTAGATATCGAACATGCATTGTTCAATATTGTTCTCTACGGGGAAAAATAGCAGCAGTTCTTGATTGCAAGAAAATTACAGTCTTTCCAATATTGTAAATATCAAAGACATTATAATGCAAGGAGAGAGTTGTAAAATGTCTATCTTTCAGAAGCTGGACAATAAATAGAAGAATGAATGTCATCATGGGTGTTAATATGCACAGAAAGCAATATGTTCAATAAAAATTATTAATTATGTCCCATTTCTCATTTCTCTTATTTATGCAGGTAATATATTTCAACTGACTTGTTTGTACCTTTAGAGATGAAGATATAAAGAAAGCCACATAATGAATCAAGATGCTTTACCCTAGTTGTTCACACCAGGAAAATTAAAGTAATCTCAACATGTCTTTTTTTATTTCTTAAGGTTTAAAATTTGTACGCCATAAGCATCTATAGATGCAAGCAGTGAACCTTTTTTAATTAAATTCAAACTATCATGGCATTTAACTGGTTAAGAAGGCATGTTCTCAGCTAATAAGTATTACTGGGAATCAGTGATCCCAACTGACTGAGAGATTTGAAGAAATTTATCAACTTCTAATTAAGACATAAAATTGAGGATGTGAGTAGAAATAAATCTCTACATATTTTTTAAAAGGTAGCTTTTTATCTTAATATATAAAGAGGTAATATGCAAATTAGGCAGGACACCATAACGGTCGACCGAAAAGGAGGAGGTTGCGCGTGCAGGTGAGGCCCCGAGCAGAGACAGGGGAACCTGCCCAAGCCAGAGCAGCAGCTCCGGTGGCCCAGAGCAGACACAGGCAGGGGGCAGGGGGCAGGGGTGGAAGTCAGGTGCGGGTCCTGGCCGGCTGCCTGCAGCACCAGTCAGGCACAGATCTCCGCCACCCACGGCAGCCCGTGGGGTGCTTCCTCACTCAGCGGGAGGCGGGGCGCCTCCTCATGTGATTTCAATTGTGCTGGGCCTCTAGTATAATAGAATTATGAACTCATGCTCCTAGACAAGCGCTTAGGGGCTGATTAATACTAACTTGCATTTGAAAAATGAGAAAGCTGAGATCCAGAAAGTGAAGTAGCTTGTCCACAGTCATAAGACCTACTGTATCAGGATAAGGATTAGAAACTGTTTCTAGAAAGAATTAGGTTCTGAATCATCTGTCAATGTTTCTACATATTCTACATAGCAATTTGTTTTCCTTTATTTTCATCTGATTAGATCAATTGGAAAGTATTTGTCTGTAAACATTTTCAAAAGTAACAATAATCAAAAGGAGACAATTTAGTTTAAAATTTCCAGAGTTTCATTTATTCTTTCTCATACTCAAAGTTCACATAGATTGTGAAATTGAATATACATATATATACACACTATAATAAAAGAGGAACATGCAAATTAACCATCACTCCACTATGCCCACCAGCCAATCAGAGTGACTATGCAAATTAACCCAACAAAGATGGTGGTTAATTTGCATATGTAGGCACAGAAGGAAGACTGAAGACAGTGTACAAGGAAGAGGGAGGGAAAGCAGAAAGCGAGGCAAGGGTGGCGGCAGGAATGGGAAGGAAAGTGCGAGGGGGGGGGGGGTGGGCAGCAGCAGTGGGAGGGAAGCCTGCCTCCGCTGGTTTTGCTCCCTTCTCTACTTTGCTCAGGCCACAGGAAGCCCTATTCTTGCAGGAAACTTCCTGCAACGGGCCTCTAGTATATATATAATTTTTTAATTAAAAATTCTTTTGAATATTTCTGTTTTATGGAGAACTAACTTTACTTTGAAAGTTTATTTGTTTACAAGTAGAATAAGGTAGACGTTGCTTGCTTTCCTTTGTAGTTATTTCTGGTTTGAATGGCTACACTCCATAAATGATTTCTGGAATTTGGCTTAGATGCTTAGTACAGCTTGTTTTAGTAGCTACATATTTTTCTCTCTACTTGCCTGCTGGCCAAAACTCTCTCTGGTCCCCTAACCGCCTCTGAGTCCTCCCACTTCAGGCATGTTCCAGGACTAGCCTCATTCTTATTGCATTTCAGCTCTCCCGTTTTCCAGCCTCTGTGCCCAACCAGCTGATGGAGATAAGCTGCCTCATTGCTGTGTTCAAGGGAGAAAAATAAGTCCAGTCTAAACCACTCTTATCATTTCTCCCTAAGAACAACAGCTATTGGCAACATTTAGGGTTGCCATCAATAATAAGCATGTCATTCCACTCACAGGGAAGGACTGGTTTACATAAGATTTCCTGCTGCTGCTGTCACTAGCCGAGATTTTTAATATAAAAAATCTTACACATCCTGGCTTCACAGCAAGCTTGGCAATGATATTCTTGGTAAAAATGCACTAAGGCAACAAAATGACTATGGCAGCCATTCTCCACTCCCTAAGCCATACTCCTGTGTGTGGACCCAGAAATGTCCACTTACTATGGGATTTTATGATAGTTTGCTGTCACTTGTTTCTTGGCCTCTGAGAATTTGCAATGGGAATTGATGTTAGATTTTTTTTTTCTTGGGGAATAAGGTTTGGGAGATATATTAGAAGTAAAACAGGGCAGAAGTAATTCAGGTTGGGCATATTTAACCACTCATAATAAATGTAGTCAATATTAATAGAGGTATAATTGCCAGATCAATTCAAATAATTATCTCTCTTTAATCTACACCAGAAAGTCTCCATTTATAGACAGACTAGAAAATTTGGATTTGGAATGAGACCAGATTTATCACATTTCCACTCCCAGGTCTATGGTCTCTATTAAACTCCCAAAGATAATAGCTATCTTCCTGATGACACATGGTTTACAACCATTACCATAGGATTATTATTGAAAGTTGAATTACTATCTATATATCATATACTATAAGCTACATATACAGAAATCTGTTATTATAATGTTAAGTTACTATATATCACATATATGAGAGAGAAAGAGAGAGAGAGAAATAGTGAAAAGTTTGAGCATCCATTTATTCTTCTGGATGATCTAAAAAAAAAAACAAAAACAAAACCACAAAATGTTTGGTTCCCCCAAAAATTGACTTACTGCCAAAACCGATTTGGCTCGGTGGATGGATCATCAGCCTGTGGACTGAGGGGTCCTGGGTTTGATTCCAGTCAAGGGCATGTACCTTGATTGCGGGCACATCCCCAGTGGGATGGGAGTGTGCAGGAGGCAGCTGATAGATATTTATCTCTCATCGATGTTTCTAGCTCTGTATTCCTCTTCCTTCCTCTCTGTAAAAAATCCTTAAAATATAAAAAAAAAAAATTGACTTACTGCATAAAGCTTTGGTGTCAGAATACTGACTATGTCAAGAGACACTAAAATACAACCCTGTAAAATGTATCATATCTTTCATGAAAATGTTCATTTTCACATATTCTCTGAGTCCTTCTTCTAAAGACACAGCAGAAATTCTTTATTCTTAGTCACAACTCCAGCAGCATTAAAAAATAATTTTAATCTTATTGGCTTTATGAATTTAATAACTCGTCTAATAACTTATCTCATTAATTACTAAGAATATCTGTACCATATATGTGGCTACCTATAACAAGTACACAATTTACTTATTTATTTACCTCATTCTTGACATAATTTCATATTCTCAATTTTGATTATTTATTTATTTATTTATTTTTATTAATCTTCACCCAAGGATATTTTTCCTTTGATTTTTAGAGAAAGTGAAAGGGAGGGAGAGACACACAGAGAGAAACATCAATGTGAAAGAGATGCATGGATTGGTTGCCTCCCTCATGCACCCCAACTAGGGCCAAGGATCAAGCCCACAACCAAGGTACATGCCTTAATCAGAACTGAACCTGGGATGCTTCAGTCCATGGGCCAATACTCTATCCACTGAGTCAAATTGGTTAATTCTTGTTTATTTTTTAATTTTACAAGAAGTTATATGGTTGATTTGTGAACCCAGAAAATATTCTGAAATATTTTCTGAATCAAGTTTGGAAATAAGCAAATACATACACAGCTTTGCAATTGACTACTCATTAGCGATCTTGAGCAATTTAACCCCTTTGAACATATTTTTTTACATATAAAATTGAAATACTAACTACCTCATATATTGTTTTGAAAATGAAAATGGTATAACATTTTAAATACCAAGTGCATTGTCTGGTATCTATTAAATGCTTAATAAAATTAATTATATTCAAATTTATATTTAGTCCTGAGTGCAACATTTCAAGAGATTTTACTGACGAATTTAACTGGGGTGTAACCTAAAATGACCCATGACTTAAGATGTTTGCAATGGGAAAAAGTGATATAGCAATATTATAACAAGTTTTTTTTTTTCTTTGAGATAAAACAAAACTCCAGAGGCATTCTGTGTGTGTGTGTGTTTGAGAAGACATTATGGAAAAAGCCAACTCAATTGCCAGCCATAGTTATCTCTGAGAAGTGAGATGAGAAAGCAGAAAACATCAGCCCTAGCCAGTTTTGCTCAGTGGATAGAGCATGAGCCTACGGACTACAGGGTCCCAGGTTTGATTCTGGTCAAGGGTACATGCCCTGGTTGTGGATTTGATCCCCAGTAGGGGGCATGCAGGAGGCAGTCAATCAATGATTCTCTTCATTGAGGTTTCTATCACTCCCTCTCTGAAATCAATTATATATATATATATGTAATCTGAGTGGCCAGATTATTATGATCTCTGAACACATAATAATCTGGCCACTCAGTGTATTTGTATCTCAAATGGGTACCAAAAGTATTCTAGACTTTTGTTGGAGATCAGCCACCTATTTGCCCTGAGCTTTCTATCAGCCAGTGCAAAGGGGAAAACTGATCAGGTGAATGATTTATAGTATCTTTGATATCAAATAAATGAGGTACTCAAGAGAAGTACACTGAGTGGCCAGATTATTATGCGTTCAGAAATCATAATAGTCTGGCCACTCAGTGTGTGTGTGTGTGTGTATATATGAATGGAAATATATCATTTTTTAAAGCCCTAGCCAGTTTGGCTCAGTGAATAGATTGTCTGCCTGTGGACCTAAGGGTTCTGGGTTTGATTCTAGTCAAGGGCATGTACCTCGGTTGCAAGCTCCTCCTCAGCCTGAGCCCTGAGGGCTCCTACAGGAGGAAACCAATCCATGTGTTTCTCTCACATCAATTTCTCTCTGGCTTTCCCTCTCTCTTCCACACTCTCTAAAAATCAATGGAAAAAATATCCTTAGATGTGGGAAGAAGAAGAAGAAGAAGAAGAAGAAGAAGAAGAAGAAGAAGAAGAAGAAGAAGAAGAAGAAGAAGAAGAAGAAGAGAAGAAAGGAAGAAAAAGAAAACATCATATTTTCATTAGTACATATTTTTAAATAGAAAAAAATGAAGAAATAGTATGGAAACCATTGGAAATTTCCACATTCTTTTCCCCATTTTCTAATTTTAAATTAATTAAATTAATCATTGAAAAAGAATATACTAAAAAGATGAGGGGTTTGGAAATCATTTTATAATAGGAAAAAAAGTGAGGATGTTTAGCCAAAATCAGAGTTAAAATAGAAATAATCGCTGTCTTCAAATATTTGAACGACTCTCAAGTAAAGGATACTTTAGACTCATTCTGTAATGTTCCAAAGGATGGAAAATGGTCGGGTACACTAAATAAAAAACTAATTTTATAGCAACTTTTTGAAATTTTAGAGAGAGGAGAAAAGGAAAGAGAGAGAAAAAAATAACATCAACTATGTGCCCTGACCATAATCAAACCACCCCTTCTGGTGTATAGGAGGATGCTCCAACCAACTGAGCCACATTGCTCAGGGTGAGTAGAATGCTACTCAACGTTAGTGTTAAGGGGTCATATGTTCATATTGCAGGGATGTTATTTGCAGCTGAAAATTGCAAAGGTAGATCTAATTAGATTCTGAAATAACATCCTCACTGCTATTTTTTTACGTAATACATTATCTATATATATAAAAGGCTAATATGCAAAGTGTCCCTTCAGGAGTTCAACCAGGAGACTGGGAGTTCTGTCACTTGCTATCATGTGCGCTGACCACCAGGGGGTGGCACAGAATGAAGGAAAGCCCCAGCCGGCTGCCAGAAGGCCTGGATTGGCCCTGATCATGGGCCAGGCCTAGGGGCCCTACACATGCAAGAATTGCATGCACTGGGCCTCTAATATTTATATATTTTGGTATACCAAAATTTACTAAATGAACCAAAAAACATTTATTGACTAAACAGTACATTCCAGGTCAGATACTCCACATAGAGAATGTATAGGTAAATAAGATATTTTCAACCCTTCAAAGAGCTCATTGTCCAATAAAACAAGCAGTATGGAAAACAATATGGAGGTTTTTCAGAAAATTACAAATAGAGTTACCATATGATCAAGCAAAGCTTCTTCTGGACATCTACCTGAAAATTTTGAACACATTTATTTATAAAGATATATGCATCGATCTGTTCATTGCAGCATTATTCACAGTGGTCAAGACATGGAAACAACCCAAGTGTCCTTCTATAGATGATTGGATAAAGAAGGTATAGTCCATATATACAATAGATACTCCTCAGACATAAGAAAAGATGAAAAACTGCCATTTGTGACAGTATGGATGGATCTTGAAAATATCATGCTAAGCAAAATAACTCAGTCAGAAAAAGTCAAGAACCATGTGATTACACTCATACATGTGATTTAAACCTGAAAGTAACAAATGAACAAACAAACAAAAACTCATAGACACAGACAACAATGCGGTGGTTACCAGAGTAAAGGGAGTAGGTGGGTTAGTAAAGGGTAGAGTGTCAAATATATGGGATAGAAGATTTGATTTAGGGTTGTAAACACACAGCTCAATATACAGATGATGTATATTTGTACAATATACAAAATTGTACAATTAAAACCTATATCATTTTATTAACCAATATCACCCAAATAAATTTAATAAAAAAGAAAGACATTCAAAAATAAGAACATTTTAAAATATAATAATTTGAGGGCAGACATACATACAAGGCATTGTGGAAACATAACAATGAGAAAGACAGAATTAAATAATTATTTCCTCTTAGGTACTGATAATATTAATTTTGAAATAGCTAATTTTGTAAACATAAATCAGCACTTAAGTAATATTTTCAGGCAGTTTGACTTTAACCTTGAAGATAATGTGAACATAGTATACTTCTAAACTGTTAGATAGATGAGGACATTGCTACAGCATCCCAAGGTATTCAAGTAATCCCATTAGAAGTTAGGAAATGCTTAAGAATCAAAAAGAAATCTTAAAATGAGGTGAAAGGCTTGGCTACAGGGTAATTGCAGAGGAGGCAATGATGCAATTCCAGTTGTGAAAGATACAAATTATACAAGTGATTTCAACAGCAGGGGTGGTATTTTCCTGATGTGAAGATGTTGCAAAGGTCTGAATCTCAAATGTGTAAATTAAGAACAAAGGATTTTCACTTTAGTTAGAAGCAAAGAAAGACAAGTCAAACTGATAGAGGCCATTGCTGTGGCTTACTCTTAAGCTCAAGGGATAGTTTTTTTTTTTTCAGTGTTACTGTATTCACCAACTTCACTACCAAGGGGAATCAATTCTAAGGACATATAAGACAGAGGTGACAGGGATCTGAATATTTGGAGACAAGAGGCCCAGTGCATGAAATTTGTGCATGGGGTATGTGTCTCTCAGCTCAGCCTGCACCCTCTCCAATCTGGGACCCCTTGAAGGATGGCCAACTGCCCGTTTACGCCCAATCGGGCAGTCGGACATTCCTCTCACAATCCAGGACTGCTGGCTCCCAACTGCTTGCCTGACTGCCTTCCTGATTGAACCTAACTGCTTCAGCCTGCCAGCCTGATCACCCCCTAACCACTACCCTGCCAGCCTGATTGATGCCTAACTGCTCCCCTGCCAGCCTGTTTGCCCCAAACTGCCCTCCCTTGCAGGCCTGGTCCCTCCCAACTGCCCTCCCCTGCTGGCCATCTTGTGGCGGCCATCTTATGTACACATGGGGGCACCCATCTCTGACCACATGGGGCAGCCATCTTGTATGTTGGAGTGATGGTCAATTTGCATATTACTCTTTTATTAGATAGGATAGAAGCCTGCTGCACAGGTGGGGGCCAGCTGGTTTGCCCTGAAGGGTGTCCTGGATCAGGGTGGGGGTTCCCTTGGGGTGTGGGGCGGCCTGGGCAAGGAGCCTGTGGTAGTTTGCAGGCCGGCCACACACCCCCCCCCAACCCAAGCAGAGGTCCTGGTATCTGGGATTTATTTATCTTCTATAATTGAAACTTTGTAGCCTTGAGCAGAGCTAAGCCTTCTGCTTGCCATAGCCATTTTTGTTGGGATTTATTTATCTTCTATAATTGAAACTTTGTAGCATTAAGCAGAGACCAAGGAAGGCCAGGGCTACGCAAGCTTGGCTTCCTCCATCACTGGGAGCAACTCAAGCCTCTTGCTCTCTCCAGCTCTGTGGCTGCCGCCATTTTTGTTGGGATTTATTTATCTTCTATAATTGAAACTTTGTAGCCTGGAGTGGAGGCCTGGGCCTGCCAGGGTATGAGGAAAGCTTGGCTTCTTCCATTGCTTGGGAAACCCAAGCCACCTGCTCACTCTGTGGCCACAGCCATCTTGGTTGAGTTAATTTGCATACTCGCTCCTGATTGGCTGGTGGACGTGGCTTGTGGGTGTAGTGGAGTGTTAGTTAATTTTGCATATTGCTCTTTTATTAGTTAGGATGATATTAAAAAGTAGGTAGAAAAATCTCACATTGGCTTGTAATATTTTGAGACTCCCCATTGGATTCCTAATTGTGATCATTTTCTTTTTGGTTTGCTTCCTTCTTCCCCCCTCAACCCCAAGTAGCTAGTGAAGTAAGAGGCATCTGCTCTCAGTCTAGGGACAGATAAGCCTAATTATTTGTGATAACATGTCACACCATCACTCTGCAAGAAACTGAAATGTATTTATCTGCTTTTTCCAATATGTTTTCCATAACATCATTTATTACAATTTTTAAAAATTTCATTCATTCACAGTGCCCAAAAAACTAAGTAATTTTGTTTTATTTTCAATAGAACTAAAAATAGCAGTCAGAATAACCACACACTCTATTAGCCTGGTTTATTCCAATTACTACACTATCAATTCTATCATTGAATCAGCTATTTCAGATTGTCAAAGAAAAAAAAAACTATTGACACAAAAGGTCAATGCAATATTCACATAGGTATTACTTATATTTGACATCATACGGCTCTCTGTGTTTGAATTTTCTATCATATATCATTACAACAGATTCCCAATACATCATAGCCAAGTAGATAGAACAAGAATGTTTATTAAAGAAATTGCTTTAGGAGAGCTGTATTGTATACATGTACCATGCGGGCAGGTTTAATAAAAAGTCAGGTTACTGAAATGACTGGGATTTGATGCAAATGAATGCCAGATCAATAGGCTTTAAAAAAAAAAAACACGTTTTTTGTTGTTGATGGTTTTTAAATTATTTTTTAATTACAGTTTATATTTGATATTATTTTGTATTAGTTTCAGGTGCACAGCATATTAGTCATACAATCATATATTTTACAAAGTAGTCCCTCTGATATTTCCAGTAACCACCTGGCACCATACATAGTTATTATACTATTTTTGGCTAAATTCCCTATGCTGTACTTTACATCCCTGTGACTATTTTGTAACTTCAATCTGTCCTTCTTAATCCCTTCACTCAACAGGTTTTTAAATGGCAGAAAAGTTGGGAAATTGCAACTGAAGTTGAAGTAGTTTTTGTATGAATTAATTGCCTCTGTCATTATATATGTTTTCTTAGTTAAAACCTTTTTAAAAATTACTTCAATTTTTGAGGAGAAAATAATGCAAATATATAAATATGTATTTTTTAACTAATCACATTTTTAAATTTTATTGTGTTTTTTTTTTTTCAAATGTGTGGTTCTGCAATCCTGTGTTGTTTTATTGTTTTGTTAGTTTGAATTTATCAGATGTCTTTGGAGAGGTTGTTATCACAAAAGGAAATGCAGTTATCATGCGTATTATGTGCTTAATTACTCAATCATTAATTACATCAGTATTGTTTAGCCTATAAGATGTTACTTACTATGGCTATGTTGTTTATTTCATCATCATTTTTTAGCAGTACATTGCATTAAAATAATATTACATTTTATTTCCTTGCTTATAAATGCTGAGGTCAATAAAAAGTGCTTCTAAAAGATCAAATACTTTAAGCATGAATCAAATACTTTTATCATTATCGGGGAAATTAGTGCTTCCAAATTTCAATACAATATTTTGTTTTAATTTTTATTTAATTTATTAGTTAATAAATTAGTTAAAAAATTATATAAGTTTCAAGTGTATAATTCTAAATTACATCATCTGTATATTGTATTGTGTGTTCGCTGCCCCAAGTCCTTATATCACCATTTATTCCTCTATACGCTGTTTGCCCTCCCCTCACTCCTCTTTCCCTCTGTTGTCTGTATCTATGAGCATGTTTTTGTTTTGTTTTGTTTTGTTTTTTTGCTTAATCCCTTCACCTTTCCACCCCCCCCCCACTGCAGACCCCCAATTTCCCTTCCCTTTAATAGCTGTCAGTCTGTTCTTTGTATCTTTGTGTCTGTTTCTATTTTGTTTTTGTTCATTGGATTTCACATACAAGTGAAATAATATAGTATTTGTCTTTTTCTGACTGGCTTATGTCACGTAGCATAATAACTCTCCAGTTTCATCCAAGCTGTTGCAAAAGGTAAGATTTCTTTCTGTTTATGATCGTGTAATATTCCATTTTATAAATGTACCACAGCTTCTTTAATCCACTCAGCTACTGATGGGCACTTAGGCTGCTTCCAAATCTTGGCTATTGTAAATTACACTGCAGTGAACATAGGAGTACATATATTTTTTTTTCCAATTACTGTTTTGGATGTCTGCCTTATGACCTAGCAATTCTACTTGTCGGAATACATCTAAAGAAACCTAAACCAATATAATATTTTATAATCATAACAGCCAAAACTATTAGCAATGGCTTAAGCTGAATAAAGATGGAAAAAGGATATGCAAAGTCATCTTCAAAAGTCTAGTGACTTGTTAAAACATCACTAAGGTTCCCATGACTTTGACCTAAAAATTTGACCTCCACATTTTCTGTTGTGACAAATCATCTCTTGAGCATCTTCTTCTGGCTTCTTATTCATTTCATTTTTGTTGTCTCTCCCCTTTCCTTATTTGTAGACATAAAATTCAAATTACTCTGAGAAAAGTTTAAAAATTTATGTTTAAATTTTTAACATATAAAAATTGAGAATTGGCTATTGTTGAATCTTCCCAGGTTGATATATTAGAAACTATGATCTTAATTACTGGTATGCTTTATAATGCTGCCAAAATTGGGGAATTTTTCTTTTTTTTGTGAGACTTTATTGATGTTTATAATGCAATTAACTAGAGGTGACAGAATACAAAGAAACAGATCTTTCAAAAGTTTTCTTCTGTTCCTTTCTCTCTCTACACAAAGCATCATTAAGCAACAGAGACATATGTTCAATGCTAATTTTCTCTTTGTGCTTCAAAGACTTCTTTTTCTTAGAATTTGAAACTCATCAAATTGAAAGAACAGAGCAAATAAATGTCCCACACCCAAAGCCAAATTCAATGGGCGTGACTGAGTAACTGTTTCAGAAATGGATCCTGACCCCTTTTATAAAATTCTTGGTGTCTGAAAGATGGGCAGTGATGATATCCAATCACAAGTGTCCTTTCATTTTGTTGTAAAAATCAAAAACATTTAGAAAAGAAACAGTTTCTAACATCTTACCTCAATACATATGACTTCATGCAATTTGATGCAATTTGAGTAGATCATACTTTTGATCAAAAAGTGATAGCCTCAAGTACAAATAGATTATTAATTCTCCTTAATTCTGGCTTACTAAAAATAAGTCCCTGATACATAAACTTAGTAAAATATCCTTATTTTTTATAGATATTATCCAGTTTCATGTTCTTCAATCAGATTAAGGGTACAGGGTCATATCATGAAAATATACCATAGTTCATACCCCCAAAATAAATTATCTACTTGAAAAATAAGCTCTTATACACATTAAAAATCCTGCTGAACATTGCAGTTTACAAAGAAATTATTAAAATGAGAATAACTTAGGATTTGTTCCCAGAACACCTAGTTTTAATTCCCAACTCAGCAAATTATTAGCAATGTGATAAAGGGCAAATAAAATATCTCTGAACCTCAGTTCCCACATATGTAATAATAACAGTTGACATAATTATTTAAAGAAGCAATTGAGAATACAGGTAAATGTTTACTTATACACACTATATATTTTGTTCACGCTTATTCGGCATCAGTAAAAGTCAGGTACTACCCCAGGTGCTTGAAGAAGGGAGGATATGAAGTCTATATCCTTGAATTCTATATCCTAATTGAAAGAGACAGATGTATAAATTTCAATATAATATGGTTATACTATAGTTGAGGAGAAATCTAAATACTATAAGCATCCAGGTAGAGAGAGACCAGCTCTGACTTTGGATGTAAAAGAAAATTTCACGTAGGAAACAAAATTTGAGCTTAATCGTCAAAGAAAAGACTTGTCGCTGGAGTAAGAGGACTCACCAGGGAATAGACATGTACATGTACAGGCATGGAGGGGTAACAGAGCAAATGATGCTCCATAGAACTTGAGATACTTGGTTAGATGGAACATAGAGTCTGTGGGAGAATGGTAGCCGATGAGGTGTGAAACCTTAATTAGGTACAGATTGTGAAGGTTTCTGAAAATACAAAAACATTCATATTTGATGTAAAAGATACTAATGAGCTATGCAACCACTGTGCTTTAGGAAAACCAGTCTAGCTGCATGAAGCATGGTTTGCTGTTTTCAAGGCTAGTCAGAGACAGCAACTAACACTCACTGTAGAAATGCATGTGTGGGGTAATGAGCTCAGGGATAAAGGACAGAGGGCGGTGTTTGGAACTAGAAGATGTATTTGGTTTGTGACATGTTTGCTTATATAAGGTATGTTGGGGAGAGAGCAATTGGGGAAAACATTCACTAACTCCATTGAAACTTTTATTTCGCAGTAATATTTTAAACAATTAATGTCTTCTTGTTACTATAAAAAAATAAAACTGCATAGCCCTAACTGGTTTGGCTCAGTGGATAGAGCGTTGGCCTGCAGACTCAAGGGTCCCAGGTTCGACTCTGGTCAAGGGCATGTACCTTGGTTGCAGGCACATATCCAGTAGGGAGTGTGCAAAAGGCAGCTGATCGATGTTTCTCTCTCATTGATGTTTCTAACTCTCTGTCCCTCTCCCTTTCTCTCTGTAAAAAATTAATAAAATATATTTAAATAAATAAAATAAAACTGCATAAAAGGCACTCCATGACCTCTATTTCTGAAGCATCATCTGCAATTGGTATCTATGTTTCAATAATCTAGCAAAAATTCTCAAATGGTTGCTGCTCTTTTTAGGCTCTGTTTTTTGCACACTCTGCTTCCTTTGCCTAAATACTTGGATACCTCCTTCACACACTCATTATTGAGATTATTATGATAATGTGAACTCTATTTGACTATGTTTCTACAATTGTTTCGATAATGTGAACTCTATTTGACTATGTTTCTACAATTGTTTCCCCCTCTAACACCTGATAGGCACAAGAAAATTTTAGTGAATAAATGAATGAATAAATGAAATATGAAGCATTATGTTGGAGCAACTTTACATGATGAAGGGCTGTCTTGTGCTAAATATTTCTTCCAAGAATTCTCAAAGTTAGTGGAACAGGCTTCTGATACTCATCTACATTGTGGGTGTCTTTTTCTAAGAAAAACAGCAACCGAGTGACCCAAATTTTATAAATATAAGCTTGATTAAAAAGTTTAAACTCAAATGCTTTATTAAAAGCCTCCTAATTTCCTATCCTATTGTCATACACAATATACAGTCTACATGCTTAGATGGACAGATACGTATTCTCTATCAAATGCAATAAAAATGAAGCCCCAATCTATGTTTTGACACTGTGAAATATATATATTACATGCTAAACTTTCCTTGGCATCCCTGCCCTCGTCACCTACACTGTCTTGCACAGAGAAGCATTGTTTGAGAATGATCAAGAAAATGACACGGAAATACCAAAGTTAATGCCCTTACTGTAATCAAAAGAATTATTTCACCATCAAATGATTTTTTTATTCACTTTCTGACCACCTAAGTGAATGAAACAGGATAATGACATGCTCATTATTTTAGGAACAAATTTGCATTCATAATGAAAAAGTCCCTAAAGGGCACAGACACCATAGAGTGACTGTCTGAATTAATTAAAATTATTTGCCTAATTCGATTTAAAAAGCAAGTATAAACTACATATCATGGAAAGTTTCTCTCTTTTCATCTGAACATAAGAATAAGCTATTTTTAACACTTCTTAACACAAAGCCTTACAGGATTAGCATTAGAAAACAAAATATGCTTGCATATATTTCTCCATTAAAAAAAAAACAACTGACTCTACTGGCTAATAAATATAATTAATGTCACACACTATAATTTATATTTTCTCTAAGTTATTCAGTAATTGATCAACTCAGTTTAAATAGAATAAGATTCTTTAATAGATAAATAACACATTCCTCAAAATTTTAAATGCATTTAATATTTTATGTAAAAATTTTAATAGATAATTCCTGTATGTTGGTTAAAATTTTTATTATTTTTTTCAAATGAATACATGTTTATCAACATAAAGAATCATTTTCTTCTATGTAAAACATTCTCCTCAATGTTAGAAAGCAATCAAACACTTATCATTTAAAAATATGTTTTCAACTGTGGTACATCTACACAATGGAATACTAAACTGCAGTAAAAAAGAAGGAATTCTTACCATTTGCAACAGCATGGATAGAATTGAAGAGCATAATTCTAAGCGAAATAAGCCAGTCAGAGAAAGATAACTGTCACATGATCTCACTCATTTGTGGAATATAATGAACAACATAAACTGATGAACAAAAATAGAACCAGAGTCATAGAAGCATCGAACAGACTGGCCAACCTATAAGGGAAGATAGTGGGTGAGGAGGTAAGAGATCAACCGAAGGATTTGTATGCATGCATATGAGCATAACCAATCGACACAGATAGTTGGGGGGTGAGGGTATGTGCTGGGGTGTGGGAGCAGCCGGGGAGAGGTCAATAGGGGAAAAAGGAGACTTATGTAATACTTTAAACACTAAAGAATTAAAAATAAATAAATAAAAACAAAATATGTTTTCAAGTGTGCAAATCAATTTAAATGACCTATTAACATAGTGTTTAATGAACTCATTAAAATTTGAATTATCTTGTAATGATAGTATTTCTTTTCTAATGTTTTCCTAAAGTAACTCTTGTCCTCAGCAATACAAACTTTGATTTAAATTTTAAAAATAAAATAAAAACATGTGGCATTTGTCTAAAATCATTCCACAGGAGATCATGCTCATCTTCAATTTGATCTTCAGTTACTATGAGAAAGTAGCTTAAGATGAGTAAGAATAGTGCTGATATATTTCCAAACTCACTGATATGTAGTAAAGCTACACATTGTAAAGACACTGTGTAGTAAGGGTAGAAGACAGAGTCACTATTTCAGTGACTTAGTAAAAAAGTTTACTTGAGTAGCTTAATTATACTGGATAATGGTATACTATCAGATATATGTATGTGGTTTCCTTAATGATTAACCTAATGGTATACTATCAGATATATGTATGTGGTTACTTAAAGACCCTGCTAGCAGTTCTCAACCTGTGGGTCACAACCCACAGCTTGAGAACCGCTGCTGTAGAGCCTAAGACCATTGGAAAACACAGATATTTACATTACAATTAATTAACAGTAGCAAAATTACAGTTATGAAGTAGCAACGAAAATAATTTTATGGCTGGGGTCACCACAACATGAGGAACTGTATTAAAGGGTCGTGGCATTAGAAAGGTTGAGAACTAACACTACAAACTAATATAGGAAAACCACATATCTGGTAAGCTTCGTTTTCTAAAATCTAGTAAAATGACATTATGATATTGAAATAACTTGTTGAAAATAAAATTTTTTGTTTGTATAACAGCAGACAATGGACTGAGTTTTTTCAGTCTAAGTTACCTTTTAATGCTATGTAACACAGTCTATCGATCCAGCTTAAAGGCAGTTCCATAAACAACAGAGAATATTTTTACCATAGGGGACTTCAATATTAGAAGGAATATAATCAACATCAAGATAAGTTTTGAAGGAGAGGATTGTCTAAGATGAAGGGAACTGTTGCAAAGAATAAATAAACATAAAACAGAAAGTACCCTTTGAAGTTCACAGAAAGTGTTAAATGTGTTCATGCAGAGGATGAAAAATCTGCTTCCAAATCACGTCCAAGGGGGTCTTATTGGGGTGATGATGTTTGATGTAGGTAATCTATATAGTGTATAAAAAAGCCTAAGTGACCGAACAACCAAATGACCAGCCGTTAGGATGTACACTGACCACAGTGTACATCCTAACGGATGTACAGGGAGCAGATGTTCAATGCAGGAGCTGCCTCCTGGTGGTCAGTGCACTCGCACAGTGGGAGTGCTGCTCAGCTGACTGACACTGGGCACACGGCCAGCACAAGCCTCTCCTGCCTCCACAGCAGCACTACCAAGCGGCAGTGGCAGGCACAGCGGAGCCAGGATGAGTGGGAGCAGTGCGACCCCTGGCCCAGGCTCAGGCTCCTCCCTGGCTGCCTGCCACTTTGCTCACTGCTACATCCCCTGAGGGGTCCCAGATCATGAGAGGGCGCAAGCCAGGCTGAGGGACCCCACCGGTGCGCGAATCCGTGCACCAGGCTTCTAGTATTGTATATGAAGAAAACCTCATCTAACCATAGTATAGACTTGACAATTCTCATAGGAACTATTGCTTCAGCAGGTGTCAGCATCAGTTGCAGAAAAGGGTAGTGGAGGAAAGTAAAGTTAGAACTATGGAGGGGTATAATTGCTATTCTAAAATTTTGGTACATATCCTGTAGGAAATTAAAGATGGTTCCTAGCATAATGATATCAATAAAACTATGCTTCAAAGACTACATAGTGTACCAACAAATTATAAATTGGAAAGATTGGCATTAGGGATGGTCATAAGTTTAGCCAGTTATTATAAAAGTCTGTGCCAATTTATAGCTGAGTACAGAGGAGAATAAGGAGCATGACAGATATCATGTAAAAATCTTAACATCATTATTAACATAGTAACTAACATTTATTGAAACTTTACTATGTGTCAAACTCTGAGTTAAGCACTATACATGGATTATTTTATTTAATTATCATAAGTAGTCATGTTATCTACACCTTACAGATGAGGAAATTGATATTCTGGGAGGTTAAATTATTTTCCCAAATTCACATATCTAGTAATAAGTGGAGGTAAGATACAAATCTAAGATTTCTGACTACAAACTCACGTTACGAACAACTACAATTTAGATAATTGATTGTTCTGGGGGAAGAAAAGAAGAAAAATCAAAGCTGACTGAGCTGAAAAAAGAGCTATGCCATTAGTAGAAATTGAAGCATTAATCAAATGTTTCATTTCAGGGAGTCTTGGCCTGTGCAGGCTTTATTTCAGTCTACCTTAATTTGCCCTTATATCTAAAAAAAAAAAAAAAAAAAAAAATGTACATAAGGCAGTGGGTTTGCTGAAAGCATTGAGAGGTGAGAGAAAGGACCTTACACCAGCTGATCATTTTTACATCAGCATGCAGAAATTCTATGTATTTCATTTTCATGCCAGCCAACAAAAAAGTGGTATAAGTTCAGTTTATAGATGAAGGAAGGGACTATATTGGTTAGGCTATACGTCCCTTTCTAACAATTGATGTAGACAAAATTTTATTTTGCATCATCTTCTTATCACAGTCCAATTCCTTTTCAGAATACTCAGGGTCAGATAACTTTATAAATCTTCTAATTGAATCTTCAATTACACCTCACTTCCAAAAGAATCTCAATGATCAGTGCTTCAAAAGTACCAGTAGAAGCTTATTGGCTTTATGACTGTTAAACTACTATTTCATCAAGATCATATTAAATGCTGATAAATGTTTAAATATTTTTTTCTCACCAGGCAGCTATTTCCAAACTCTTTTTTTTTATAGTAGACATGACCATCCACACCCACACTTTACTAAATATACTCTCATCTATACTAATAAATGGGTAACATGCTAACTAGACTGGGAGACCTTCCGGGAGAACTTCCAAACATCCTTCCGGACAAAACCATGGTGGCAGGGCCAAGGCACAGGTGGTTAGGGGTGATCAGGCCAGGAAGAAAGGGCAGTTGGGGGTAATCAGGCTGGGAGGGGCAGTTGAGGGTGAGCAAGCTGGCAGGGAAGGCCAGGTGGGAGCAATCAGGCCAGCAGGGGGGAGCAGTTTGAGGCAAGCAGGCTGGCAGTGGGGGGCAGTTGGGGGCAATCAAGCCAGCAAGTGGGGGGAGCTGGGGGCAATCAGGCCAGTGGGGGGGCAGTTGGGGGCAAGCAGGCTGGCGGGGGGTAGTTAGGGATGAGAAGGCCGGTGGGGGGGGGAAGTTGGGGGTGAGCAGGCTGGCAGGCAGAGTGGTTAGGGGTGATCAGGCAGGCACCATCAGCAGGTGTGAGCAGTGGCTCCTGGCCCCAATCGTCCCTCAGGGCTTTTCCACCTTCCCCTGCTCCTGAGCAGTGATCAGGGCATCAACCGCTGTTCTCACCCACTGATGGCGCCAGCCCCATTCACACTAGTGAGAGTGGGGCTGGCACCATCAGCATGTGGGAGCAGCGGCAGAGGGAGGGGTGCTGCCAGCAGACAGGAGACAGGGCTGTGGTGGGAGGGGCTGGGAGGGGACATGGAGGATGGGCCGAGACCCATCCCTGTGCCCACCGCAGCCTTGCGGCCCACAGTTCCTTTCAAGGTGCACGAATTTGTGCACTGGACCCCTATATAAAAGGCTAATATGCTAAGTGTCCAAACATCTGACCAGTCACTATGATGTCCACTGACCACCAGGGGGCAGACACTCAGCGCAGGAGCTGCCGAGCTGCAGCGACTTGGCAGCAGCGGTTCTTGGGTGATGCACTCCAGAACCCCAGAACCAGAGAGGAGAGAGCCCAATTCCTTGCGGGGCCACGTGATTCCACCTTCAGCGACGGGTTATGTAGTTGCTGGGACACTGTCGGCCCCAAATCTGGTTTTCTGCACATTTGCATTTGTATTCCACGGTCTGTACAACAGCAACTTTGCTGAGTGCCCTCCCTCACTCTGGGACCCCTCAGGGGATGTTGGAGAGCTGATTTTGGCCTGTTCCCCACAGGCCAGGCCAGGGGACCCCACCTACCATAGGGACCCCGCTCACTCCACAGATGCTGGGGAGGGGCCATAGGAGGTTGGCTCCAGTGCGTGTCCAGCCAGTCTCACCCAGTCCTGCTGCACTGGACACCTTCCAATTAATTCCCTTTCAATGTGCATGACTCCGTGCACCAGGTCACTAGTATTTCCATAACGACCTGCTAGATACTGAGATCCTCTTGGCCTTCTTTATTGACCACACCCTCTTTTCTGCAATCTCTTCTTGGCTTTCATACACTTCCTCTTCATTCTCTTCCACCTCTCTAACCTTTGTTTTCCACTCCTACTTGTTATCCTGACTATTCTTTAGTATAATCCTTCCCCTGAAACCCTCTTCTTTTCTCATACTCTCCTCTTTTATGCTGAGACAGCATATTTAATTCAATAAATTTTTACCCAAGAAGTAAATCTAAATATTGTATCTACTGCTTAAACTTTTATTCTATATGTCAAAATATGGTTTCATGTATATCTTTTTTTAAACTGTTTCCTCCTCCCAGTTCCTACCTTAATTAAAAATACCATTCCCTCCTGCTTACGTGGTCTAGAAATTTTAAAGCCAACTTCTTTGTGCCTTTCTCTAGACTCTCTCCCTCTAATAATTTCCCAATTCCTTTCAGCACAGCCAAGCACATTCACTTATGTTTTGTCTATGGACAATGACAGAATTGAGTAGTTGTGACTGAGACTATATGGCCACAAAGCCTAAAATATTTATCCTCTGGATGTTACAAGAAAAGATTGTCATCCCTATGTAGACCATTCAATCAGCTCCCTTACTGATCTCCTAGCCTCTACCATTGAAGACAATCATTCATTGTCCACATGGCCAACAAATTAAAAGTCATTTCATTTTGCTCTGCTGTTTAAAATTCTTCAACGACTTTCAACTAACTGACCTTACATTAAATTTAATACTGCTTGTCATGGCTTAGGCCAAACTCTAGCCACATTGATATTCTATGTATTTCTAAAGCAGGGAAAAATATTAAAGTCTCTCTATAGTGTCTTTGTCCACTCTTCCCTCTGACTAGAAAATACTTATTCAAGATCATTGATCAAGAGATGTCTTCCTATAATTTAGTTCAAAGCATAAATGTGAACCTGTCCCATTCATCTAAATTCTACCATTCTTCCCATAGCTACCATATTATGCTATTTTATTGTAAATTTTACATTTATTATTATAACTAGTGATCTGGTGCATGGATTTCTGCACATTGAAAGGAAATTCATTAGAAAGTGGCTGGTGTGGCAGGACTGGGCAAGATGGGCTGAACACACTCTGGAGCCAACCTGCCATGGTCCCTTCTCGGCCAACCTCACCTGGGCCAGCACCACAGCTCTAAGGGTGTCTGCAGAGTGAGTGGGTCCTTCCGGCAGGTGGGGTCCCTCGGCCTGGCCTGTGGGGACTGGGCCAAAACCATCTCTCCAACATCCCCTGAGGGGTCCTGGAGTGTGAGAGGGCACTATGAAAAGTTTCTGTCATACAGGGTGTGGAACGCAAATGCAAATGTGCAGTAAACAAGATTTGGGACCAACAGTGCCCCAGCAACAACATAACCCATGGCCGAAGGTGGAATTGCGTGGCCCCGTGAGGAATTGGGCTCCCTCCTCTATGGTTCCAGCGTGCATTACTGAGAACTGCCACTGCCAAGTCACCACAACTTGGCAATTCCTGTCACTGCCAAGTCACCACAACTTGGCAACTCCTGTGTTGAGCGTCGGCCCCCTGGTGGTCAGTGAGTGTCATACCTACTAGCTGGTCGGCTGGTCGCTTTGCCGTGTGTGTGTGTGTGTGTGTGTGTGTGTGTGTGTGTGTGTGTGTAGATTGCCTCACTTGTAAGACAAAGTATTTTATTTATGAATTCTGATACTTCTATTAGGAAATTTGTCTTTATTTTAATTGGAAGTCTATTGCCTTGAAATTTATGCCTTTGATTCTAGCTCTTTCTTCTGAGACTACACAAAATACTGGCATCTCTTCCACAACAGAGGGTAGGAAATGTCTAATGACATCTATTTTGGTTCCTTTTTTCTCCTATATTTCCAGGATAAACATACCCAGTTCAAGCTTTCATTTGGAACATGGTTACTAGACTATCTATCAACCTGATAGACCACTCCAACTTGGTATTTTCTCTTATCACTGAACAGTAAATGCCCTCTTATCTTAAATTCAATATCAACAGACTATATAACTTAAACTTCTCATTTACCTTTGATATAGTGGTAATGAGAGCCTTCAAACAACAAGATTAAATACTAATCAATCTATAAAGTTTACCTTAGTCTGAATCAGAGACCAGAGACATTGAGTATTGAGGGGTTAATTATCAAAAGTCTTTCTTCATTTTTCTAAGTCACCTCCATAGCAGCATTAGGGTACAGCTGCAATTACTTAAAACAAAGGCCAAATTACTATAACTACAGCTTCAAGAAAAAATACTCCCAATGACATTCTTAGCACAAGTACAAACCATAAATCTCATCTCTTCCTATAGAAGAGTCAAAGATTATTTACCCTGTTAGATAAAGCATTGCTTCATTCAAATGAATCAAACATGAAAGACATCAAAGCTCTTTTTATCTCCTCCACGCCTTTCTTTTTTTATTGCATACTTTATGGTGGGGCCTCCTGCTTTCTATATTTTATTGCTTTGGACATAAAAATATGCTTTCTATTTCTTATTGCTTTTGATATAAAATATTATCATACTTTACATGAAAATATCACAAAATATAGATGGGCTAATCTTACCAACTTTATTCTATCTAGAAACAGTATTTGAAAATGAAAGCTCAGCAATTAATGAATAGAGCTGTGTTTCTGAATGACTTGTTTAGAGAGAGTCCTATGGAGCATTGCATAACTGTCAACCCCTGGAGGAAGGACACTCAGGATACTCCTATACTTATGCTCTCTCTGACACCATTGTTGCCTAAACACTCCTCACCACCAGTAACTATGACTTGATTTTCTCTAAGAATCATTGCCTTTATATTTGCCAAGAATCCATAAACGGTGTGGTAAATATGTAGACACCATCATAGACTCATACTTGGACAAATGGCATCTAATACCATAGAAACCACAGCAAAGCACAATACACTAAGAGTATTTAGTTTGAAGAGAATATAGTCTTTTCATTGTGAAAGCTCCAAATCAACCAGGATCCAGTAGAAGATCAGAACCATTCTAGGAATTTCAAAGGAAAGTTTTTATATAGCATCATTTCTATATATGATGGAGATCTAAGAAGTCAAAAAAGAGACAGTGAGAGAATCCAGATATTAGAAACAGCAAAAGCTGATACAGTGCCTGGGACAGAAAGAATGCAAGGAGGAAGTAGTTATCACAATGTACAGAAAAAATTAGAACCATACCTCTGATTAGAATCACACCTCTATAAAGACTACTTGGCAAAAGTTAGGATATCAAAGAAGGGGTTATAGAGCAGAAGTACACTGGTTAAAATTATGGATCAGTTTTCAATTGCATCTTTATCCTGGCTCAACTAACGTAATCAAGTGCTGGTTTTATCACTTGTAATTCTCAACTTTTCTTTTTTTAGTTTTGCTGTGATTCCTGGCCAGCTCTACTCGATTGGTCCAAAAAATAGCAGCCAGAAGCTGCATGCTGTCTTGTTTTTTTACCAATGGAAAAAAGAGAATGTCTCTTATTTTTTCAATTATTAAAATATTTTGGTCCTCATTGAGATAAGGACAGGTAAAGGCTGGTACCCATTCTTCACCCTATCACTGTTGCAAAGGATATGAAATTAAAATGAGTGCTGTGGACCACAATCTAGGCCTACTTCTGGGGCTTAACATGGGTTAATTCCACCCAAAATGCCTGCCTGCCTTTCAATAGAATATGAGTAAAATAGAACTTGAGATAGTTATGAATTATGCCTATATTATAACTTCTTTGTGAATTCAGCACTAAAACTCTAGGCAAAATTAATTTTCCCTATAATATGTTAATTATTCCAGAATGAAAATGAATGGATTAAACTATTAGGGAAAGAATAAATGAATGAACTAATAAATCAGTTAATCATTAAATGAGGAAGCTTTGGAGATTACCAGAACTTTCATAACATCACAACCAATACAGCCCTATTTTGAGGAGGTCTCTGCCATTACTTAACACATTAACAATTATTATAAAAACTAGAAGCCTGGTGCACAAAATCCATGCAAGAGTATGCCTTCCTTCCCCCGGCTGCCAGCACCGGCTTCCCTCTGGCACCTGAGAGCCAGTTTCCCTCTGGCCCTGGCTTCATTAAGAAGGAAGTCTGGAATGATGTCTGAAATGACATCTGGTCTAATTAGCATATTACCCTTTTATTGTTATAGATATTACCTCCTATTTGTTGAGAACCTGCATTAACACATTTATTCTGTACAAGAGAATGAAGTAATTACTTTCATTATCTGCATTTACAGATTATATGATTGGCTTGAAAGGCTCAGTTACTAGCCCAAGATTACTCAGCCAGAAGGTGAAAAAGCTGGAAATCAAACATAAATATTGGAGCACCACAAGAACCTGATATTTGTACCAAATTGTCTATTATGAGAACTAGAGAAAAAATATAGGTTAAAGTTTAGATTATACTTTATTCCTGAAAAAAAATTATCTGGAATGATATATATCTATCCTATCCTGTGGCCAAACTGTCACTTTCCCATTTTTATTCAAATATTTAAAATATCTTTTTACATGATTGGAAATGTTCTCCATATGTATTGTATTTATAGCTTCTCATCTTGAAGTGTCATATTATAATTCAGTGTTTTAGTGTCAACAATAAAAATAAAGAAAAAAAACAATTTAGTGTTTCTCATTTTCCCACAGAATAAAGTTTGCATTTACTACCCTCACATTCAAAATGTCTATAATCTGGTCCCAAACTTCCTTTTCAACTTTAAATCCCATCACTCCCAATTACATGCTCTGTATTTCTGAAGCACCTTCAAATAAATGGACTCTTCTCCATGCTATTATATATACATATATATATTTCAGCCAAATCCCAGTTCTTTCACAAACTTTAACTCCCTGAGCTGAATATGATTTTTTTAAAAGTTCTGAAAACGTGTACCCATAGCACTTTTTACAGTACACTTTTTAAAAATTTATTTTTCAAATATAGTTGATATACAATATTATATTGATTTCATGTGTATAACAGTGATTACACATTTATATACTTTATGAAGTGATCATTCTGATAGATCTAGTACCCATCTGGCATCATATATAATTATTACAATACTAGAGACCCGGTGTACGAAATTCATGAACTGTGGGGGGAGGGGGGAGTGTCCCGGGTGGGTGGGGAGTCCCTCAGCCCGGCCTGCACCCTCTCCAATCTGGGACCCCTCGGAGGATGTCTGACTGCCAGGTTAGGCCCGATTCCTGTGGGATAGGGCCTAAACTGGCAATTGGACATCCTTCTCACAATCCTGGATTGCTGGCTCCTAACCACTCGCCTGCCTGCCTGCCTGCCTGATTGCCCCTAACCACTCTGCCTGCCAGCCTGATAGCCCCCTAACCACTCCCCTCGTGGCCTGATTGACGCCTAATTGCTCCCCTGCCGGCATGATCGTCCCCAACTGTCCTCCCCTGCTGGCCCTATTGCCTCCAACTGCCTTCTCTTGCAGGGCTGAAGGGACTGGGGGACTCCAGCTGGATGACGCACACAGCACCTGCCACCCCCTGGTGGGGCTGAGGGGACTGGGGGACTGAGGCTGTATGAGGTGAGGCTAAGGGGACTGAGGCGCTCCAGCTTGATGATGGCTGTCCCCTGGCGGGGCTGAAGGGACTCTGGCTGGATGAGGCAGGGCTGAGGTGACTAGGTGCTGCCATCTTGTGGCTGTGGGTGCCACCATCTTTTGAAGGCGTGGCAGTCAATTAGCATATTCCCTCTTTATTAGATAGGATTATTGACTATATTCTCCACACTATATTTTACATCCCAGTAACTATATTTATAACTAGTGATTTGTACTTCTAATTCCTTTTATAATTATTTACTATTCAAGGCATTCCCTGAATATTAGCAGGTTCCCAAGTGGCAAAGATTATATTCTAGCCAATTGTGTATATACTATTAGCTATCAATACAGAGCTTATGAATATGCCTAATAGTTGTGTTAATGGAATTAAGATAGTCAAAAACAGAAATGCTAAAAAGTATTTTATTCAGTTGATTTAAATGTCTACTCAAGTCAAATGAAGCAGTATAAACACTTATAAGAAATACTGGCATCAGTACTTACTTTTATGAGATTAATTCATACATAATAGATAAAAAAGAATCCAAAGTATATAATATATTAATAAAACGTTCTGTATTTTGTACTTTCCAAGAGTCAATTACCATTATCAACATCTTCAGACACTTTATTTATATTTTTATTGTTTTCCATTTTCTCAAATTCAGAAACATGTTTATAATAAATGCTGCCTTTTCATGTTATGTTCTGATTAATTTATTATAATAAAGTATCTATTATGATTTCATTTTTATAATTTTGGAAAATATGATTCATGACGTTCTCATATATATTCTTACATATTTTTTATATTTTAAAAAAGTTGAAAATTAACGAGTTAATCTGCAGTTTTGTACTACCTATAGGTCATTTTCTACACTAAAATTCAGTATTTAGTTAGTATTTAATTTCTGTATACCAGGCTTGTACCAAAGATCTCCAGAGAGGTTAACATTAGATCATTAAATAATTAATATATAAGTGCAAGTATTTCACTAGACAACATGTAAAACAGAGAAATAGGGTATCTAGAGGCCTGCTGAATTTTGATTACAGATGGGAGAAGGCTAGGGACATTTCTAGGTTAGTGCTCTTCAAAGAGCTTTTCGTGGTTGGAAATCTCCATGTCTGCATTGTTCAATATGTTAGACCCTTGCCACATATGACTATTGAACACTTAGAGTATGGTTAATGTTACTTTTAAATTTCTAAACTAATTTAAATTTAAGTGGCCACATGTGGCAATGGTTCCCATATTGGAAAGTGCAGGTTTACAGCATACTATGTCCAGTATAGGTCCTGATGGGAAATTGGTATTGGGAGGTACTGTGCAGCCAGGGAGCAGGTCACACTGTTGGCATCCAGTGAAAATTGCAGATGCTTACACAGAGAATAGGAGGATACCAAATACAAGTTTTCACTCTTTAAATTGTCTTAAATGTCCTTCCCTCCTCTTTGGAGTTTATTTCAGTGTGGAAGAAGACTGGAAGAGTTGCCAAGGTTGCTTTATTTTTTTCTCACTCAATCTACACTTGGCAAATACTTGTTTAACGAATGAATACGGGTAGGTAAATTAAATTATGACTATAGAATCCTAAAAGAAATTACCCACAGGGGGGAAAACAACATAAGTGAAAGCAGAGAAATTTTGTGTTCCACATATCAGTCTGGCTTAATAAATTAAAATGGAGCGCTGCTAACATGAGAACTGCTTTTATGTTTCGGTAAGTAGCCATAACCACCTATGTACACTACTCTGGCAGGTCGGCATTAAAGTTTCTAGGTATATTCTCTATTCTTCTTTTGGTTTTGTAGCTATAATTCAAAACATTAATTTAATAACTTGCATATAATATTTTAATGTTAATTACAACAGTCATAGTCAACAAAGTAATTTCAAAACAAAGTAATAAATATTACTCTCATGTATTTATCTGTTCTATTAAGAATGAGTACCTTAGGATGTGGTAAATGTCAATTACTCATTACTCCAGGATTCCCACTAGTTCAATGGTATAATAAGAATGCCACCTATTATCATTTTGCTGATACCCTTCATAATGAGAATCTTTTAAGCTAATGATGAGACAGGTGTTCATCATTTAAGGGACTCTTGAGAAGACAGCTCACTTTGCCATTAATAACGTTTCTGAGACATTTCCTGTCCATGGATCCCATAAAAGCCTGGTTTCACTAGCATCTGGATCATTAATAAGAAGAATAAACAAAAAGATTAGTTAAATTAATGTTGAGATTTTTAAAAATAAATTTTAAAAGAAACCCAATTAGATCAGGATGATTAGAATCTTTTGCATTGATTTTAATCTAATTTAAAAATCATAACAAAAATGAATACAAGTATTTTAAATTTACAAAAGGATGTTGACAAATTCTCAGCAACTACCAACTTGATTAACATTAACTTTACTGAGTATGTACTAGCTGTAGGGCACCATTCATGTGGGGTAAATAGAAATAAAGTGAGTGTGCAAACTTGCTAGGGCTCTTGAAATAACATTCCACAGACTGGGTGGCTTAAAGAACAGAAATTTACTTTTCCCAGTTCTGGAGGTTAGAAGTCCAGGATCAAGATTTCAACAGAGTAGGTCCCTTCTAAAGCCTCTCTTCCTGCATGTAGCATATATTCTTCTGTGACTGGCTTATTTCACTTACATTATGTTCTCAAGGTTCACCCATACAAGAATTCTTTCTTTTTAAGAATTCCATTTGCATGTATATACTACAATTTCTATATCCATTTATCCATCAGTGGACACTTAGGTTGCTTCCATGCCTTGACTATTCTGAACAGTGCTACAATGAACCTTGGAAGGCTAATATCTCTTTGAGATCCTGATTTCTATTACTTTGAATAAATTCTTAGAAATGGGACTGCTGGATCATATGGTAGTTCTATTTTTATTTTTTGTGGAATCTCTATACTGTTTTCCATAGTGGCTGTACAATTTTGCATTCTTACCAAGAGTGCACTAGGGTTCTAGTTTCTTCACATCATTGACAATGTCTGTTGTCTTTTGTTAATAATAGGCATCCTAACAGGTATGAGGTGACATCGCATTGTTATTCTGGTTGCATTTTCACAATGAATAGTGATGTTAATCATCTTTTTATATACCTGTTGCATGTCTACTCTGTATGTCCTTTTTGGATAAATGTCTACTCAAGATTTTAGGCCATTTTTAATCATATTATTAGTTTTTGATAGTTGTAGACATTCTTTTTTTGTTGTTGTTATTTTGGTATGTAATAGGCTCTTTTTTATTTTATTTTTTGTTTTTTTATTATTTTTTTAATTTATTTTTTTATTGTTTTAAGTATTACAAATAGTAGTACATATGTCTCCTTTTTTTTCCCCCATTGACCTCCCCCCGACCTCCCCTACCCCCAGTACATGCCTTCACTTGCCCTCCCCCCCCCGCCCCCAGTGTCTTGTATCCATTGGTTGTGCTTATATGCATGCTTACAAGTCCTTCGGTTGGTCTCTTACAGTCCCCCTCGCCCAACCTCCCCTGTCTTCCCAATGTAGTTTGACAGTCTGTTCAATGCTTCTTTGCCTCTGTATCTTTTTCCCACCATTTCTTTCCTTTAAAAAGTTTTGCCTTTGCAGACTAGAAATAAACATATAATAACAAAACAAACAAACAAACAAAAAATGTTTCAGTCCCAATTTCATTGTCCAACAGTTCTGAGTCCCCCTTTCAATGTCTAACAGTTCCTTATGTGTACATGTCAGCAATGATATCTACATTCTTTATATATTATTTTATAAATTAACGTTTTATTTTTTAAAAAATTAGCTTAATAGGCAGCTCTGCTGTTTTATTTCATCATAAGTTAATGGGAGAAAATATTTTCATTAAACTATTTAAATGAATGAATTTCAAGATATGAATATAATCACCCAGAAAATTACATTAATAAAATAGCTTTATAAATTATATATACATATATTCTTCATCCAATTATCCTTTGCTGTACCTTTAAGTTTTTTCCATATCTTGGCTATTTTTTAAAATATTTTTTATTAATTTTTTTTTTGCAGAGAGGAAGGGAGAGGGATAGAGAGTTAGAAACATCGATGGGAGAGAAACATCGATCAGCTGCCTCCTGCACAGTCCCTACTGGGGATGTGCCCACAACCAAGGTACATGCCCTTGACTGGAATCAAACCTAGGACCCTTCAGTCTGCAGGCTGATGCTTTATCCACTGAGCCAAACCAGTTAGGGCATATCTTGGCTATTTTGAATAATTCTGTAATAAACATGAAAGTGCAAATATCTCTTTGATATTGTTTTCATTTCCTTTGGATATATATACAGAAGTAGGACTGCTGAATCATATGGTAATTCTATTTTTATTATTTGAGGGACCTCCATACTGTTTTTCACAGTAGCAATACCAATTTATATCCCTGGTAGTAGTTCAAAATAAAGCCCAGGACCAGATGGTTCCATTGGTGAATTTTACAAAACATTTAAAGAATTTACATCAATCCTTCTCAAACTCTTCCAAAAAATTGATGAAAAGGAACACTCCCAAATTTATTTTACATAACATATGTTTATCTTATGTATGGTTTGCAAATATTTTTCCTGTATTATAGGTTGTCTGTTTTTAGAGTGACAGTTTTCATTTTTTTTTTAATTTTATTTTATTGTTTAAAGTATTATAAATAGTAGTACATATGTCTCCTTTTTTCCTCATTGACCTTACCCCCTGCCTTCCCTACGCCCAGGTACATGCCCTCATCCTCATCAGTGTCTTGCGTCCATTGATTATATTTATATGCATGCATACAAGTCCTTCTGTTGATCTCTTGCCTCCTCCCCAAACCCACCCCCAGCCTCCCGTCTGTAGTTTGACAGTCTGTTTGATGCTTCTCTGCCTCTGTATCTATCGTTTTGTTCATCAGGTTATAATGTTTTTTATTATTTATAAATGAGTGAGATCATGTGGTATTTTTCTTTCACTGGCTGGCTTATTTCACTTAGCATAGTGCTCTCCAGTTCCATCTATGCTGTTGCAAATGGTAAGAATTCCTTCTTTTTTATAGCAGTATTGTATTCCATTGTGTTGATGTACCACAGTTTTTAATCCAGTCACCTGCTGATGGGCATTTAGGGTGTTTCCAAATCTTAGCTATGGTAAATTGTGCTGCTATGAACATAGGGGTGCATATATCCTTTCTGATTGGTGTTTCTGTTTTCTTGGAATATAGTCCTAGAAGTGGGATTACTGGGTCAAATAGCAGTTCCATTTTTAATTTTTTGAGGAAACTCCATACTGTTTTCCACAGTGGCTGCACTAGTCTGAATTCCCACCAGCAGTGCACGAGGGTTCCTTTTTCTCCGCATCCTCTCCAGCACTTGTCATTTGTTGATTTGTTGATGACAGCCATTCTGGCAGGTGTGAGGTGGTACCTCATTGTTGTTTTGATTGGCATCTCTCGGATGATTAGTGACTTGGAGCATGTCTCTTGGCTTTCTGAATGTCCTCTTTTGAAAAGTGTCTATTTAGGTCCATTTCCATTTTTTATTGGATTGTTTATCTTCCTTTTGTTAAGTTGTATGAGTTCACTGTAAATTTTGGAGATTAAATCCTTATCAGTGATAACATTGGCAAATATGTTCTCCCATACAGTGGGTTTTCTTATTGTTTTGTTGATGGTTTCTTTTGCTGTGCATAAGCTTTTTATTTTGATGTAGTCCCATTTGTTTATTTTCTCCTTAGTTTCCATTGCCCTAGAAGCTGTATTGGTAAAATGTCTGCTATTTTGCTTCCTATGGCTTCTTCTAAGATTTTTATGGTTTCCCATCTTACGTTTAAGAAGAACAATGTTGGAGGGAACACAATACCAGATATCAAGCTATACTACAAAGCCACTGTTCTCAAAACTGTCTGGTACTGGCACAAGAACAGACATATAGACCAGTGGAACAGAACAGAGAACCCAGAAATCGACACAAGCCATTATGCTCAATTAATATTTGACTAAGGAGGCAAGAGCATACAATGGAGTCAAGACAGTCTCATCAATAAATGGTGTTGGGAAAACTGGACAGGTATTTGCAAAAAAATGAAACTAGACCACCAACTTACACCATATACAAAAATAAACTCAAAATAGGTTTCTGTTTACTGTTGATTGTTTCCTCTACCATGTAGAACCTTTTTAGTTTGATATAGTCCAACTTATCTTTTTTGTTTGTTTGTTTCTTATGGTGTCATATTCATGAAATTATTGCCAAGATAAAGCCATAGAATTTTCACTCTATGTTTTATTCTAGGAGAATTATAGTTTTTTTTAATATATTTTTATTGATTTCAGAGAGAAAAGGAAAGGAAGAGAGTGATAGAAACATCAATGATGAGAGAGAATCATTGATTGGTTTCCTCCTACACCGGGGATTGTGCCTGTAACCCAGGCATGTACCCTGATTGGGAATTGAACAGTGACTTCCTGGTTTATAGATTGAGCCATGCTGGCCAGGAAAGATTTACAGTTTTGTATTTGTATTTATGTTTATGTTTTTAATTCATTCTGAGTTCATTTGTGTATGATATAAGATCAGGGTCCAATCTCATATTTCTGCATGCAGATAACCAGTTTTCCACCCCCACTTTGTTAAAAAGACTACATTATCCCCATTGTGTATTCTTGTCACCCTCCTAGACATACCAATTGAACATATTTGTATGGATTCATTTATAGGTCTATTCTGTTCTATTGGTCTATATTATATACCCATCTTACTAGTACATACTATTTTAATTACTGTGGCTTTGCAGTTAATTGTGAAATCAGAAAATGTGATGCCTCCAGTTTTGTTTGCCTTTCTCTAGAATGCTTTGCCTATTTTGAGTGTTTTGTGGTTTCATAAGAATTTTAGTATTGCCTTTTCTGTTTCTATAAAAAAAATCTATTGAGATATTGTTATGGATTGCGTTGAATCTGTAGATCACTTTGGATAGTATGGACATTTTAACAATATTAAATCCTCCAATCCATGAACACAAAACACCTTTCCATTTGTTTGTGTGTGTGTGTTTTTTTTTTAGATTCTTTCAGCTGTGTTTTGTATTTTCAGCATACAAGTCTTTATCTTAATTAAGTTTACTCTTAAGTATTTTATTCTTTTTGGTGCTATTATAAAGAGGATTGTTTTAACTGAACTACCAAAAAGAAATAGAGACAGATTTATAGATAGAGAGCAGGCAGACAGCTCTGGTAGGGGAAGAGAAATTGAGCAAAAAAGAAAAATGAGAGAGAGAGACAGACAGAGACAGAGACAGAGACAGAGAGAGTGCGCTCATAGACATGGACAATAGCATGTTGATTAAGGGGGGACTAGTGTCAGAATGGTGGAGGGCATAAATGGAAAAATAAATAAATAAAATAAACTGGGATTAATTTTTCTTAATTTTCTAATTTTCTTTCAAATAGTTTACTGTTAAATGCATAAAAACACAACTGATTTTTTTTTTTTTTTTTTTTTACAAAATGGGGCCTTAATCTATGTCTCCTGGAAATGAGTCAACTGGGATGGATATTTTGCCAATAAAAGGTCCTTCCCAAAGCCCCATTATCCATTATTCTCCCAGTGACAAGCATGCTCTTATATCTGCCCTATAAGAAAAGAAAAAATAGGAGAAATTATGAATAGGCAATTAAGGAAAAAACATAGATATCCAGTAAACATTAAAAAAGAGAAAACAGCACTCATCACAGTTAAATAAGTGCAAATTAAAGCAATTGTGATGTGAGTTTTTGGCCTTTCAATTGGGCAAAAATATTGGCTAAGGCAAGAGTAAAATGGAAATTGCAGTTGGGTCATACTATGCTTTCTTAATGCTATGTGGTGGCACACTATTAAAGATTTACAATGTTCATCTAGTTTACCTTCACCCCAATCTTCTGGGTAAGGTAGTGCAGCATTTCCCATTTTATAAATAAGAAAACTAAGGCTTAGAGACCTTGTAAATTATGCTCTCACAAATACTTAGTAAGTGCTGAACACAAGTTTATTAGATTCCACAATCCCTGCTCTTTCTACCAGCTATAGAGTATTCCTGCAGTGCATGGCAAGGACTATTAGAGGCATTTGTTTATAAGGTACAATGGTAAAATCAGTGATTATGAAAAATTAATTGGGCAATATTAAGTAGTAAGTATTTGTGTATAGTATTTTTTTTAGATGGCCAGCAAAAAAAGTTGTATGGCATGCTTTTGGAGGCTATTCTCACATTTGTAATCTCTCTAAACCTAGAGCATAAATGTTACACATGCTGTGGTGGTGTCAATATTTATGCCTTGTGTCCACATGCCTGAATTTTTCAGTAGCAACACTATTCTCCATAGTAACCACATCGCTTTCTATTTCACTGTATATCATGTAAAGAAGAAACTTGTAGCGATAGCAGCTGAGAAATCAGTTTGAGCCAAATACAGTATGGATTTAAATTTTCGACTTCATGGGAGCAAAACTGTCCCTTCTAACAGTTACCTAAGCAAGGATTTAGGTCACGCACTGAAGGCTGAGACTGAGGTGAAACTTCAGGAAGCATTAAACATATCCCATGATTCCTGGAAGATGGTATAGGCAAGGGTCTGTTTCCTTCAAATAGTTTAAACCCTGGAAACATCTGGCTTCACATTACAAAAAGACACACTAGTTTTGTTTATTTGTTCTTGTATTTGCTTTTCAATTACAAAAGTAATTGATGATTCAGCAATGCTTATACTTCTGAAAATTGGAATACATTCCAGAGTGACTCAACCAGGCAATTCTCAGGAGACAGACGCAGCTCTAATTTAGCCTTGTTGGTTCTTGATAATAACCAAAAGTAGAAGAGCAAAAGACGGATAACCTTACCAAAAGTTTATTTTGGAGATGTTTTGTATTGTTTTTATTTCATGTTAGATTTCAAATATTGAATCACTATTTATCTGCTTATTCAGTGGATACTACCAAGAAACTAACTTCATTTAAATTTAATTTTGTAATTTTACATCTTTAGAGCTTTTCATCAATATATGTCCCTATGGTATCAGATAAAGTTGAACATTCTAATGCAACAAAGTCGGATTTCGATTCAGTAAGAAGGCAGCTCACAGGGGTGAGCAAGAAACATGTAGACAGATGCAGTTTAAATAATACATTTATTAGCACACATATATGTCTACATAACCTAGTTATAGAACCCTTTATCACTCCATTCTCATACATATATAACAGGGTATCCAAAAACTGTTTACATACTTTAACAATTGATGTTTCTTTCTTTTCAGATTTAACCCATTGGAACTAATAATTATTCAAAGTATACAAAGTTGGACACTTATGTATATTTATAGTTGCAGAAGTACATGTTAAATTTTTGGACTTTTCTTTACACTTATTATATTACTAGAGGCCCAGTGCATGAATTCATGTACAAGTGGGGTCCAGCCAGCTGGGCTGGCTGAGGGGAGGGGCCCCAGGCCCTTGGCTGGTGGGTCCCACCCCCAATTGGGGGGGGGGGCTAATTGGGGGTTGGGCTGGCCATAGGGAGGGGCTGTGGGTAGTGGGCTGGCTGGCCCAGCCCCCAAATGGTTTGGGGGGGGGGGCAATTGGGGGTGGAGCTGGTGGGGTAAGGGGCTGCAGGCTTATTGGGGTGGTGGGGGCCCATCAGGGGCAGGGCCATCGGGAAGGAGGGGCTGCAGGCTGATCAGGGTGGGGTGGGGGAATCGGGGGTGGGCCAGTCAGGGGAAAGGGCTGCAGGGGTTTGGCCGGCCACCCTGCCCTCCATAGGAGTGCAGCTGGCTGGGAGGAGGGGCCGCAGGTGGTTGGCCAGCCGTCCCCATCCCCCTATCAGGATGGTTTGCTGGCCGCAGTGGGCATAATAGTGACTGGTTGTTCCGGTCATTATGGCATTCTGGTAGCTGGCTTTTTATACATATACTAGTGGCCTGGTGCACAAAATTCGTGCACAGGGGATATCGTTCAGCCCGGCCTGCACAGGTCTCTAATCTGGGACCCCTCAGGGGATGCCCTACTGTTTCCTTCAAATAGTTTAAACCCTACAGGGAATGGGCCTAAACCAGCAGTCAGACATCCTTCTCAAAATCTGTGACTGCTGGCTCCTAACCATTCACCTGCCTGCCTGCCTGATTGCCCCTAACCACTCTGCTGCTGGCCTGCTTACCCCCAACTGCCCCCCCACCGGCCTGATTACCTCCAACTGCTCCCCCACCAGCCTGCTCACCCCCAACTACCCCCCCAATGCCATCTTGCTTGCCCCCAATGACACCTCTGCTGGTCTGCTTGCCCCCAACTGCCCCCCTGCCAGTCTGATCACCCCAACTGCCCCTCCCACCAGCCTGCTCACCCCAACTGCCCCCCTGCTGGCCTGCATGCCCCCAACTGCCCCCCCCCCTCGCCATCCTGTGTGACCTCAACTGCCCTCCCCTCCTGGTCTGCTCTCCCCTAACTGCCTCTGCCTTGGCCCCACCACCATGGCTTTGTCCAGAAGGATGTCCAGAAGGTCTCCCGGTCTAATTAGTATAGATAGATAGATAGATTATATAAGGAAATCCTCCTACCTACGAAATGATGGCAAATCATTTAAGCAGTTTGTTAATTCTCTTTTCAGAGTAAATTGTGAATTCAACATACAGACTGCAATAGTTATTTTGTCTAAAACATAAAGCCCTAGTGTGGCTGTGGTTTTAGTAGCCTTTCCAATTTCACGTTGAAAGAAACTCCTGTCATGTTCTATCTCTGAACTGTATGCATCTTAAGCTAAAAGCATTCTAAGCTTTTCTGAACTGCTATGGAAACCTCAAAAATCAATGTCTCAATAGATTTGAGCAATTTGATTTCTGTTTTAGGATGCTTCATTTCCTGACTCTTGAAAACATTGACATATAGCAAGAAGTTTGGTTGGGAGATCTTAGTGCAGTTTATGGCACTGATCATCTAAGTTCAGTATGACCTATCTTTATTAAAAAATAATTAACATCCCTGGCTGGCTGTTCCATGGTTAGAGCTTCAGCCGTGGACTGAAGAGTTGTGGGTTTGATTCCCCATCAAGGTCAGATACGCATCTCTGATCCCTGGCCTGGTCAGGACACGTGCAGGAGGCAACCAATCAATGTGTCTCTTTCACATTGATGTTTCTCTCTTCTTCCCCCCCCCCCCAGCCACTACCTCTCCACTCTCTCTTTGAAAAAAAGAAATCAATCAAAAAAAATATCCTCAAGTGAGGATTAAAATAAAAAAAAAAAAAAAGAAAAACAAACAACAAAAACAACAATTCAAGGGGAGAAATACATACTAGGTGGCAGATACAGAAATGCAATGACCACCTGGCCTTAAGAATTTGAGGTCTAGTAAGAATTTATCCCAAATCTGCTCAAGCATGCACACCCATACTCAACAAGATACCAGAAGACATAGGAAAATAGGCAAATGCGTATTTTTAGTCAAATTTTCATAAAGAAGCCACAGCACTTGTCAGGAAACTACAACTGCAGAGATCAAGCCTGGCTTATTCATCTAAACCACATCCTTTAGAATGGCAAGAAAGGGCATAATGTCAGTAAATTTGACTAACGTTTCATTAGGAGTTGAAGGGGTAATATAATTTCTGTGTATATTTGATGCAAAACCAATTGCTTTTCTCATTTTATAGTAATTTGGGTCAAACACCAGAAGTTTATTCCTTGATTCAGGCTTAAAAGAGCTGATGGGAATTTCCAGGGATTTATTTTCTCCTTCAAGATCTCTAACTACCAGATAGCAAACTGGAAAAAAAATATTTAATTTAAACAGCATTCAAAGTGAATCATTATATAAATATACTGAGAAATGATGCATGCAAAGGGAACTGGGAACATTTATAACCTAATGAGAAAGAGTCCTATTCATTAACATTCTAATCTTACAGAGAAGGTCAGTTAATTACATGGTAATATTCATGACCTATATAAAAGGAAATAAATTAGTATCAGTTATCACTGAAAACAATATAATTTTAAATAAAAAATAAAATATGTAGGTGCTTAAAAGTATTTATTACATTTAAAAGACTAATAATACATCTTTACTTGCAATAGGAATGATGTTATTTAAATCTACATATTTTGTTTACTAATATCTACACTTTATCTAAGCTATTTTTACTTAATATTCACCAGAAGGCATTTTATAGCAGTAATACATATTATGTGCATTTCAACTATAAAGTATTATAATAGCTGACACTGCACTCTGCATCCAGACAAATCCTTTAATGAGTTTCAATTTTTTTCTATAAACTCATCTTATTCCTTCAACAGAAGTAATCCCTAGTGTAGCTTTCTGCAGCAATGGCTTTACATCAGAAAAATCTAATTCCCTGGACAAAGAAATAAAGAACATTTACTATACTATAATATAGACTTCTTTTTAGCACTTCAGAGAAATCCATTTTCCCTCTCCTGAAGTCTATAGAAAATATCACTGTATAATATTCAACATTTAAGCCACCTGATAACTACTATGTATTGATATATGACTATATAATGTTAATGCACTTACCACTGTTATCATTATCATCGCGTTTTTTTTAATTTTTTTATTGTTTTAAGTATTACAAATAGTAGTACATATGTCTCCTTTTTTTCCCCCATTGACCTCCCCCCGACCTCCCTGCCCACCCCCCCCCAGTGTCTTGTATCCATTGGTTATGCTTATATGCATGCGTACAAGTCCTTCGGTTGGTCTCTTACAGTCCCCCTCGCCCAACCTCCCCTGTCTTCCCGATGTAGTTTGACAGTCTGTTCAATGCTTCTTTGCCTCTGTATCTTTTCCCCACCATTTCTTTTCTTTAAAAAGTTTTGCCTCTGCAGACTGGAAATAAACATATAATAACAAAACAAAACAAAACAAAAATGTTTGAGTCCCAATTTCAATGCCCAACAGTTCTGAGTCCCCATTTCAATGTCTAACAGTTCCTTATGTGTACATCTCAGCAATGATATCTGGACGGTGGGCACATGGTGGCAACACAGGTCCGACCCTCTCTGGTTTGGTCCTAGGCAACCTGCAGCGGTGCACAGCTGCTGACTGCTCGCGTGGCAAGGCGTTGTCAGCGTCTTCCATCTCTGGACTGTTTTTCCTCTTGTTTTCGTGGTTGGAGCACACCTGTCAATTCCTCTCTGTTGCAGGAATCCACGTGGTCTTGGAGTTGTTTTCTGAAAATATACAAACATATTCTTGACCACAAGTTAATAAAGGAATGTTTTCTATATAATTGATTTGGGATCCTTTTTATTTTTGCCCAAACAATTTTCCTTTGTCTTATTTAGACACCATGTGTGTTTTTCATGGTTGTCTTGCTGTTAGCATTACAAATGAAAATTAATTTTGTAAAGTAAAAATTTTCTAGATGTAACTTACTTATAGGATATTTTTCCTTACATGATATTACCCTACTATCCCCCCCCTTTTTTTTATTAATGGAGGTTTTTATCATCATTGTTTATTAGGAAAAACATCATAGGAAGGTAAAAAGTAATCTATACTAATAAAAGGATAATATACTAATTAGACCAGACATCTTCTGGACATCCTTCCAGACATCTTTCTGGACAAAGCCATGGTTGTGGGGGCACACTGGAATTTTCTATAAGAAACCAATCACAAGACAAGATTTCCTGCTACTGATCTAGATGAGTCCTTGTAATGTAGTTTTAAAAATGCTGTCTTGCCCTAGCTAGTTTGGCTAAGTGGATTCCAGGCTGCAGGCTCAATCCCCAGTAGGGGGCAAGCAGAAGGCAGCCAATCAATGATTCTCCCTTATCATTGATGTTTCTATCTCTCTCCTCTCTCCCTTCCTCTCTGAAATCAATAAAAACATATATATTTTTAAAAAGCTGTCTTGACACAGTTTTGAAGCTTGAGGCAGGTCAGTGTCCCTTCTTAAGCAGCTAAGTATATACCCAACCACTTCATTTTCAGGCCCTAAAGTTCCAGGCCACTAGGCCCTGATGCCCCTTAATCACTCCAAAGTCAGGTATCAAACAACTAGAGACAGTCCCTATGCCCAAAAGCCCAAGAAATTATTTAAACAAGCCAACTTAAAGGAAGCCTGGGAAACCTAGCTAACCCATCCCACTGGCCATACATAAGCTGCCCCCTACAGCTACAGCTGCTATTACCCTGTCTCAGGCACAACTCCCTGTGTGGCCCTGCCCAATGGCATTCTCTCTTTTAGAGCCACAAGTAACAGAGTGCTTTGCCTTTCATTTATTCAAGCATCAGTGTGTTTTGCCCTGCCATCAAAAATAAACTTCATATCTTATATAACAGTCCTTGGGCATTAAAATCCTAGTGATTAATTATCAGTAATGGAAAAACATTACTGCTATTTGTGAAATCAATTCATTCAATTTTCATGCTTATGCACAGATGAACATATACCTTGCATGTGGAAAGAATGAATTATTATTGCTAATGTTTTACAAAAATACTTTTGTACCAATATCAATTGTTACAAAACATTTTTTGTAAACAAACTTCCCTCCTTTCTCACATCTACTAAAGTTGAAAGCTTAGAAAAAGATGGAAACCACTGATAACTTTTAGTCAGTCAAGTGTCAGTCTTGTCTTCATATGACACTAGAGGCCCAGTGCACAAATTTGTACACTGGTGTGGTCCAGCCGGCCTTCCGAGATCAGGGCCAATCAGGCCAGGCCAGCCAGGGGGAGGGTTTGTGGGTACTTGGCAGGCTGGCCCCACCCCCAATCAGGGTGTGGGAGGCCAATTGGGGGTGGGGCCAGCTGGGGGGAGGGGTTGTGGCAATTGGCTGGCTGGCCCCGCCCCCTGGTTGAACTCCTGGTCAAACTCCTGGCCAAGGGGACAATTTGCATATTATCCTTTTATTTATAGGCTAGTAAGCATAAGGCATGTAGAAAATTTAATCATTTAAATCCCTCATCCTTTCTACTATATCACACATCACTGACCTTGTTTGGAAAGTATGAATATATTATAATTGTCAGATTTAATCAATATTACATCATACCTTCTTATCTAACTTAAAGAAAAAGTAGGAAACATTTTTAGATAAATTGAATATTAAGCTGTTATAGAATAAAGCAGAACTTGAGAATGCATTGCAGAAACTAATAATAAAAAACATATAGAGAATCCTCTAGTATAAGTATTTTAAGGGTAACAAAGTAATAGAGGGAAAATAGGTCATTTACATATAAGAAAATTACTATTTTATTTACATATATCTATTTAATTACTAAAAAGAAAAAAACTAACATTTTTTATAGCATCTAGTTAGTTCTGGGTACTAAATGTTTTCAGAAACAGTTTTTTTTAATACTGTGCAAGGTCATGTTATTATTATTTCCATTTTACACATGAAAGAAAGAGGCTTAGAAAGACAAATGTTCTACTCAAATTCACTTGACTAATACAAGTTATGAGCAAGAATTTAACCCCCCCTCCCAATTAGTTTGAGTCCATATTACTCTTCCCTTAAAGGATAAAGATTCATGGCAAAATGGTGGCTGCAGAAGCATAGAGGCAAAAACAAAACAAATAACAACATTAAACCATAAATCTGTTCATTAAATTAACTAGGACTAAAAGACATAAATTGTTAACGAATGAGAACAAACAAAGCTGTGACTCTTTCCTTTTTTGAAGTGCCAGCAGTCAAAATGAAGTTCAATCTCTTTGTGACTTCTGACTCAAGCAAGAACCAGAAACAGCCTTTGAAAATGCACCTTCCCACATTCACAGGGAGATTGTTTTCTATTTCCAAAGAGCTGAGGCAGAAGTACAATGTTTGATCCATGACCATCCAAATGCATGATGAAATTCAGATTGTTCGAGGACACTACAAAGGGCAGCAAATTGGCAGAGTAGTCCAGGTTTGCAGGAAGAAATGTGCCATCTACATTGAACAAGTACAACGGGAGAAAACTAATGGATGAATGACCACATGAACAGTTGTTCCATTAGTTTTCTTTTTTTTTTTTTTTTCGTTTCCCTTCCTTATGTTATTTTTTTAATTTCTTTATTGATTAAGGTATTACATATGTGTCCTTATTCCCTCATTTACCCCCCCCATTCATGCCCTTACCCCCCCTGTTGTCTGTGTCCATTGATTAGGATTTTATGCATAGAACCAAAGGACTTATATGCATGCATATAAGCCTAATCAATGGACACAGACAATAGGGAGGTAGGGGCATGAATGGGGGGGGGGAGATAATAAGGGAATAAGGACACATATGTAATATCTTAATCAATAAAAGAAATTTAAAAAAAAAGAAATAACATAAGGAAGGGAAATGATAAAAAAAAAAAAAAAGAAAGCTAATGGAACAACTGTTCATGTGGGCATTCATCCCAGCAAGGTGGTTCTCACTAGACTAAATCTGGCACCTTCCCTACAGGGACATTATGTAATGATGAAATGGTCAATTCACGAAGAAGACACAGCAATCCTAAATGTGTGTGCACCAAACAAGGGAGCTGCAAACATTTATAAAACTGAAAGGAAAAATAGACAAATACACATTTATTATTAAAAACTTCAACACTCCTTTCCCCAACAATAAATAGAACAGCTATACATAAAATGGTTAAGGGTATAGAATACCTTAAAAACACCATCAATCAACTCTTAAAGAGCAGCTCATGACACAAGCAGAACACACATTCTATTCAAGTACCCACAGAGCATATATCAAAAAAGACTAAATCCAAGGACATAAAGCAAACCTTAAAAAGCTTAAAAGAACTCAGATCATACAGAGTGTTCCTCAACCACAGTGAGATCAAAACAGAAATCAATAACAAGACCAAAACAGGGAAATTTCTAAAAACTTAGAATCTAGATAACAAATTTCTAAAAATTTATTGATTGGAATTAATATGAAAACATAACAAATAAAAATTTGAGGGACACAGCAAAAGCAGGGCTGGTAGACAAATGTATAGCACTAAATGAATACATTAAAGAACAATAAAAAGTCTCAAATCAATAATCTAAATTTCCACTTTATAACCTCTAGGGGGGAAAGCAAACAGAAGGAAGGAACTTAAAGTAAAAATCAATGAAGTTGAAAACAAAAAAGAAAATCAATAAAAATAAAAGTTTGTACTCTGAACAAATTAACAATTGGCAAACTTCAAGCAAGACTGATAGAGAGGAAAAAAACAGAGAGAGAGAGAGAAGATAAAAAGAGAGAAGAGAAAATACCTGCCCTAGCTGGTTTGGCTCAGTGGAGGGAGAATTAGCCTGCAGACTGAAAGGTCCCAGGTTTGATTCCAGTCAAGGGCACATGCCTGGGTTGTGGGCTTGATCCCCAGTAGGGGGCATGCAGGAGGCAGCTGACCAATGATTCTCTCTCATCATTGATGTTTCTATCTCTCTCTCCCTCTCCCTTCCTCTCTCAAATCAATAAAAATAAGTAAATTACAAATACCAGAAATAAAACAGGATTGCTATACACTTTACTAATCAGGAAAAGATAATAACAGGAGGAAAAAAGAAAATAACAGAATACTATGAATAACTCAAAAAAAATTGGCAATTTAGGTGTAATGGGCCAAATCATCCATACATAAACTACCACAACATACCCAATATGAAATAACTACTTTAAATAACCTTAACAATTAAGGAAAGTGAATTCATAATTTAAAAACTCATAGAAAAAGATACCTCCATGCTCATAAGTTTTCACTGAAGAAGTCTATTAAATATTTTAAGAACTATTAGTACTCTACATAATCACTTTCAGAAAATAGAAAGAGAAGAACTCCAATATCCCTCAAGAGCCTAGGTGAAAATTTTCTTAACAAAATATTAGCAATTAGAATTAATCAATGTATAAAACAAATTATAAGCTCTTACTAAGTGGAGTTTATTCCAAGGATGCAAAACTAGTTCAATATTCAATAATCAATCAATGTAGTCCACCAAATCCACAGACTAAAAAAGAAAAATTATGACTTTATAAATCAATTGCCATTCATGATAGAAGAGAACTTCATCAACTTATAAGAAGTATTCACAAAATAATTGCTAACATTACACTTAATTCAGAAAAACTTATTCTTTTCTCCCTAAGACTGGGACCAATTCATGGATTTCTGCTCTCACCACTCTTATCCAACATAAGCCTCACTTTCAGGCCTTTGAAACAAGGCAAATAGGAAACAAGAAAGTCAATTTTCAGCAAATTATTATACAGTTTTAACATATTTACTTTCAAAATCCCAGCAAGATTTTTTGTAGCTATATAACAGATTATTCTAAAGTACATGAAGAAAGGTAAAGGAAATGAAATAGCAAAAATAATTTTTGAAAAGAAGAAAGAAATGATAGGGATAAATCTACCCAATTTCAGACATTATCCTATATAATAAAAGCCCAGCAAATGAACAGCAGAATGACCAGTCAACCAGTTGCTATGACCTGCACTGACCACCGGTGGCAGACACTCAATGCAGGAGCTGCCCCCTGGTGGTCAGTGTGCTACCACAGTGGGAGTGCCATTTGGCTGACCAGGATGAGCGGCTGCTCCTGCTGTGAACCCTGGGCTGACAGGCAGGAACCCAGGCTGTGAGCATCACCTCTTTGCCCCAGGTTCCTCCTCCTCGCTCCCTGCCACCTCCTCCAGACATCCGCAGGTTGCACAGCACCACCACTGGGCTCGCAGAGCTGACCCCGGAGGCTGGGAGGTGGGTTTATCGCCGCTGTGGGACTGAGGCCTATTCTGCCACCTCTCAGTACCATTGTCCCTGAGCCAGGCCTTGACTTGGTCCCCTGGAGAGGCATGTGCTCCAGCTCCATGGAAGATGCTGGACCAGGGAGCAACCATTCTGAAGGTGGGTCCACAGCCACTCAGCAGACCAGGATGAGCAGCACTCTCTCACTGGGCTGATCCCTGCAGGCCACACCCCCACCAGTGCACAAATCCCATGCACCAGGGCTCTAGTACAGACATAATAGCCAAGACGATATGGTCTTAGTAGAAAGTCACATTGATCATTGCAACTGAAGAGAGAAGCTAGAAATAAACCCAAGCAAATAAAATTTTAATGAGGTTGCAAAGCATTGCAATGGAGGAGAGATAGCCTTTTCAACAGATGGTACCAGAGTAATTGAACATCCAGAGCAAAAAGAAAAAATTAAACTCAATCCAAGTCTGAAATCTAACAAAAATTAACTAAAAATGAATCACAAACTTAAATGCAAAACAAAACTATAATACCAAAAATAAAAATAAACCTTTGGGATCACAGTCCATAAAAGGAAAAATTAATAAATTAGAATTCAACAAAAATGTTTAAAATTTTGTTCTGTAAAAGACTCTGTGAAGAGGAAGAAAAGAGAAGCTTATACAAGGGAGAGAATATTTGCAAAGCATATATCTCACAAAGGATTAGAATTTAGAATATATAATAAACTCTCAAAATTCAACAGTAAAGAATAACAATACCCAAGCCAGTTAGAGATATGCAGTTAGAAATACATGAATGGGTATTGCACAAAAGGAGATATATATATATATATATATATATATATATATATATATATATATGCCAAGTAAGCATATGAAAAGATGTTTGAGATATTTAGCCATTAGAGAAATGCTAATTAATTCCCCAATAGGATATTGCTACAAGCCTATTAAAATGGCGAAAATAAAAAATATTGGCAGTGCCAAATGCTGACCTGAAGCAGAGCAACTTAATCATTCTTACATTGCAGTTGGGAATGTAAATTGGTACAGTCACTCTGAAAAACAGAAATGACTTCAAAACCTGCCATTAGCATAAAATACAACCATTGCACTCCTGGACATTTGTCCTAGATAAATGAAAACTAATGCTGGCACAAAAAGCCTGCATGTAAATGTTATAGTAGCCTTATTCGTAATAGCAGAAAAAAAAAAAAAACCTAGACACAACCAAGGTATCTTTCAGTGGGTGTGTGGTTAAACAAACTATAGTATATCTATACTATGAAAAATTATTCAGCAATAAAAAGGAATGAACTATCAATACAAATAAAAACCTAGCAAATCTCCAGGAACTCAAGCAAAGTATAGCAGATGGTTATAAACTACATGAATACATTGATAAAACACTTTGTAGTAGCAAAATTTTTAAAATGGAGACCAGTTTAGTGATTGCCAGGGTTTGGGGTGGGTGGTGATTGTGAGAGTAAAGAGGGTATGGTGATAAAGAGCAACATGAGGGAGTCTGTGGTGATGGAAGTGTTCTTCTAACTCTTGTCTGTATTGATGCCAATATCCTGGTTGCAATAAAAGCTACCTGAGTTTTTCAAGATGTTACCATTGTGAAAACTAGGTAAAGAGTACATAAAAAATGTTTTTGTAACAATTTTTGCAACTACATGTGAATATACATTTAAAATAAAAATTTTTAAATAAAGCAATAATCTTATGGAATATTTTCTTGTTTTGGTAGGTTTCAAGTAAGAAAGCAAATTGTAGGTCATGTGTTTGAAAGCTGACACGCAGTTTTGAGTTATGCCAAGTGAGCTTAAAGAAAAGGGAAAAGTTACAAGGCATTTGGGGAACTTATTGTTATAAGGAGTATTGTTTTCCTTTATAGGAAAATAGGTTTCAGGGCTACCATTTCATTTAATTTTTTTTTCAACAAGATTGTTTAAGATTTATTCAAAAATTATATATTGAGCACCTAATATGCACCAGGAGCTATTCTAGGTAGAGAAACATTGATGAGTAAATGACAAGCTAATAGAATGTGACCATCTATACTAATAAAAGGGTAATATGCTAATTAGACCAGATAGACTGGATGTCTTCCGGACATCCTTCCAGACAAAGCCATGGTGGCAGGGACCCAGGCAGAGGCAGTTAGGGGCAATCAGGCAGGCGGACAGAGTGGTTAGGGGCGATCAGGCTGGCAGGCAGAGGAGGTTAGGGGTGATCAGGTTGGCAGGGGAGAGCAGTTAGGGGTGATCATGCCAGCAGGGGAGCAGTTAAGGACCAAGCAGAGGGGTTAGGGGTGATCAGGCAGGCAGGCAGGTGAGCGGTTAGGAGACAGCAGTCCTGGATTGTGAGAGGGATGTCCGACTGCTGGTTAAAATAGAGATTAGGCCTAAACTGGCAATCAGACATCCCCAAGGGGTCCCGGATTGGAGAGGGTGCAGCCTGGGCTGAGGGACCTGCTCCCCCTGACCCCCATGCACGTGTACCAGGCCTCAGGTGATATATATATCATTACAACTAGTATAGAATAAAGAAATTTGAATTTACTAGAATCCGAAGTCTTTCAAAATTAATAATTCAGAAAGACTGCATATGACACTTTACATGTTAAACGTTCTATTTATACTAAAAACACAGTGCAATCTAATGGCCTTTAAGAAGAAAAGATATTTAAACTCAATTTGCATATGATGCATAGACTGTTTTAGGTTACATATTATGAAATCAGTTTTGTGGACTTCTACCTTTTAAGCTAAAGAAATACAGTAAATACCAGAATGAAGTCCATGAGTTACTTTTCATTTAGCAAATAGTAGCATCTAATAGTCACTAAAAGATGTGTGCATCTGAGAGAAAATTGCTAAATGTTTTTCTATACTGCCAATATAAGTACCTCTAAATGAAATGTTCATCTTGTTAAAGTCATTCATTCTTTAGAAGATTTTGCAATGAAAGGGCAAACATTTGCTTAAAGAAATAAAACATAGTATGCAGTTCCCGAAGTTAGAATAGCCCGTAAAAATGAAGAGGAAAAGAGAAAACACAATAGTTATTTCATGGGTAGCTAGGGTTTATGCAATTCTTAAGCAGAAAAAAAACATGTTCACTGAAAAAAATTGCCTTTCATTCCCAGGTCACACAATAATTTGTCCTTGAATTGTAGAGTAACGTATTTCTATAGAATGTGTTCACATGAATAGAATTTAAAGTATAAGAAAGCTCAGTTCTCTCATTTAATATTTTGGTGGCAAAAATATATTCCTACTTTGAATAGTTTTTCCAGTGCTCCCTGTGATTTCGTAGATAACTCCTGTTGTTATTAAAGTTAATATCTATTTTCCTACAAATAATCTTTTTTTAAAATGACATAATAAAAATATTTTATGATGAGAAACTATTTTTAGTTGTTCTATTTAAAAACTACTTGTTTTTTCTATAACTGAAAAGCAATAATATAACATAATTAATTGCTGCTGAAAGCATGAGAGATTTAAATACCCATCCTTTCTTATTGAACTCTGCCAAAAAGCAAACCAATGTAAGATTTGGAATAAGGAGGTAAAGGTCAGATCACATTTAAGGAACATGAGAAAACATCATGATTTTTTTCTTTTTTAGAAATTTCAATATCAATGCCATCTTCATCACCTGGCCAGAGACAAGTCTTCATGAGACAAGCATTTTTTATTGTTTTAAGTTATTTTACCCATATGTTGACAAAGTGCATAGAAAGTTGAAGGCATGAAAAAAAATTTATAGTGAATTATTATCTTTGGGCTCACAAAATTTCTTTCTTTCTTTTATACCTTTGGATTCATAAAAAATTAAATGAGCCATGATAGCATATTATTTGCCAGCTTAAATAATAATTTTAAGTTGGCCACATATAATTTCTCATAATAAAACTCTTAATTAGTGCAATCATTGTCTCATGCTTCTGAAGGGAAAAATGAGAATCAGAAAATGTAAAGAGAATTGCTTCACACAGTTGGGTGAAATTACTATTTAACCTGAGTCAACATAGTCTTAAATGTGAAAATTATTTACTGGTGTGTTTTTTTGTTTGTTTATTTCTTTTCTGTATTAATATTGATGAAAACTCATTTTTTAAATATAGAATCACCCATACACACATTTTTTATTTATTCATTTTTAATATTATTAGCATTGACTAGATACAAAATACTTAAATAGACATGAATAGAAACAAAAATTGTGAAGCATACATTTTGCACTCATAATTTTATAATAATAGCTAATAAAAATAATAACATACCATATATTGAGCACCCTATATGCGAGACACACATATTTTTACATGTATTAAGCCCCTTCACAGTATTACTATGAAGAAAGTATTGCTATTATCCAAATTTTTCAGATGATAAAACTGAACTACAGAGAACTTGAGCAACTTACAAAAGTTCACACATTTAGTAATATTTTGGAAAGATTATCAATTGTTAGATATAGACAAAGAAGTTGCATTTATGACCACATTCACTTTTTCCTGAAACTAGGATACAGGTTTCCCTGTATCTGTTAGAGCTTTTTGTAGAGCTCTGTAAAAATTATTTTGTAATCATCACTATGACTCTTCACTGCAAAAGAATTGCCTTAGAATTTAAGCAGAAGCACTATATAGAATTACCCTCTTTAATTCTACCTTTCCTCCTGTACTATTATATTCTCTAAGTAGGTTTGTCTATCCAAACAGTATACTTATCCTAAGGCTTGTGATGCTCAGACATGGTCATGGTAGGGAAGCTTTTTATTTAATTTACTTAAATAAAAAATAAATATCATACACGTCATGCAAACTCTTCCAGAGAATAGCAAACAATGGAAATATGTATAAACATTTTATAAACATGATAAAGATATAGGAAAGGAAAATTACAGACCTATAACTATACTACACAGCTATTAGTAATCAAAACAGCATGTTATTCACATAAAAACAAACATATACTATAGATCAGTAAAACAGAAGATACAGCCCAGAAATAAACCCACACTTATATGGTCTCTTAATATACTACAAAGGAGGCAAGAACATACAATTGAGTAAAGATAGCTCATTCAAAAAATGGTGTTGGGAAAAATGGACAGATATATGCAATTAGATAGCACTATATCACCTTCTTATACCAAGAATAAAGTCAAAATGAATTAAAGACTTAAATGTAAAATTTGAAACCTTAAAATTCCTAGAACAAAACTGTAGTAAAATCTCTGACATTGCTCTTACCAATATTTTTCCTGATATGTCTCCTCCAATAAGGGAAACAAAAGAAAAAATAAACAAATGGAACTACTTCAAACTAAAAAGGTTTTGCACAGAAAAAAAATCTACAAAATGAAAAACAAGGTGCTGAATTGAAGAAGATATTCATCACTGATACATTGATAAGGGTAAATATTCAAAAATTTTAAAGAATTCATACAATTCAACATCCAAAACAAACAATCCAATTAAAAATGGGAGAGAACGTGAATAGACACTTCAAAGATGACATACAGATGACCCATAGAAATATGAAAAGATACTCATTAATCATTAGAGAAATGTAAATTAAAACACACTGAGATATCACTTCCCACCTGTCAGAATGACTATCATCAATAAAATCAATAAACAAGTGCTAATGAGAATATGGAGAAAAGGGAACCCTTGTGCAGTTTTGGTGGGAAGGCAGATTAGTGCAGCCACTATGAAATACAATATTAGATTTCTCAAAAAATTAAAAATAATAGCCTATGACACAGCAATTCTATTTCTGGGTGTATATCCAATGTAACCCAAAACACTAATTTGAAAGATTCTCTGCATCTCTGTGTTCATTGCAGCATTATTTACAATAGCCAAAATTTGGATCCACCCAACTGCTCATTAATAGGCGAAAGGATAAAAAAGTGATGGTGCATATATACAATGGAATATTACTTGTCCATAAAAAAGGGGGGGGGGGGAATCTTACCATTTGCAACAGTATGGATGGATCTACAGGGTAATGTACTCAGTGGAAAAAGTCAGACAAAGACAGATACAATATGATTTTTCCTACCTTGTCTTCTAGCTCATTGATGCGGTCCTCCGCTTCTAGTCTACTATTGATACTTTCTATTGTGCCTTTATTGCAGCAACAGGATGGCAGCCTGCAAAATAGTGTGTGAGTGAGAGAGCTAAAGGAGAGTGTGTGGATGTGCAGGTAGTGTCTATATTTGTGAGTGAGGAACGGTTATATTCCACAGGACTGTTGGGGACTGGTGGAAAGACTCCCCTGGCTGGGCAGTCTCTACTACTGCTGAAATCTCTCCCAGAGCAGCTGGCTCTACCACAGAGACCATGCCACCTTAAAAGGGAGATTGGCTATGATTGGAAACCCAGCCTTACCTTCAACCGAGGAGACCTTGGATACCTCCTGGGACCCTACAACAACACCAAGGGACCAGGTGCCTCAGCTGTGAACCCACGAATACCAAGACTCCAGCCTACCCTGCCATAGGTGCCTACAAAGTTTGTCCAGGGAGAGACAAGGTGGCAGCCGAATAAGCTGACTGGTCCTGCACCTTCTCACAGAGCAGATAGAAGGAACAGCTGAATTGAATAACATCCACACAGAGTTGGCGAATTAAACACAACTGGAGAGGCAATCCATGGACAGAAAGGTCAGAGATTTCCTAAAGAGAGGTGAGATCTGGGATCCAGGCTAGAGGGAGAAATGCACGCAGCAGGGACTAGAGTCTCAGAAGGGACTGTGCCCCACCAAATCTGTGGACCTTGGGGTCAGTGTAGCCCTCGAATGTGGAAGGGGATCCACAGGGTTGCTGGCAGAGGGGGATTCTAGATCTAAGCCCATATCCGTGGGAGACTGTGCCCCAAAAGGCATTCTGAAGTTCTATACCAGCTGTCCAGTGCTGGGAGGAGAAAGACGCAAGGAGGCATGGTTGCTTTGTCTCTATAACTTCCTTGCTTTTACTTGTAAAACCCATTGCATAGGATTTTCAATTAAAAACACTCACTGAGACTGCAGGGGAAAGTTGATTTTGTGGAAATTTAGGATCAGAATAAGGAGAGATGAGCAGAAAACCAGCTCTGGGTTAGTCGGTCCCTTCAACCCAGTATTAAGTGTGGCAGGGAAAGAAGAATCTAAACACTGGGTTGAGGAGCCATTTGATCCCAGAAACTAATACAAAAACACCACCACCGAGGGGTTGTGTCAGAAATTGACACTTGTGTAAATACAAGTGAAGGCAGGCAGAGAAACAAAGTGAGCGGAGAGATCCCACTTGTTTGAAAACAAGGTTGTGGCTAATGACATAGAGGAGCTGTGGATCACAAGAAACTTCAACATTGTGCAGTCTACCTGACAGAATACAGATGTGACAGGCAGAACAGTAGAGAGGTCTTAAACCAGCTCCCATAGGTCATTGCAGCTCCACTGAAGTGAACGACCTTCACTACTTTGCTTTTTTATTTTTTTATATTTTACTTAAGGAAATAAATATTTTTCTCACTTCATTTTACTTTTTTATTATATTGTTATTATTAATTATTATTATTACTATTATTTTATTTTAAGTTTCATTTTATTTTTTCTTTATTTTATTTTATTTTAGGATTAGTGTTCTACATTCTATTTTTATTTCTATTTTAGAATTTTTTTCTCTACTATAATTTTTCCTTTATGCCAACACTTTCTTCCTCACTTTTCCCCATTTTTGTCCTGTTTCTCTTACCCTGTTCCTGCTTTAGTTTTTCTCTATCCTTTCTTTTTACACCTTGTTAAAAATTGATCTTACTCATATATCTAATTTACTCTCCCCTGCTCCAAGTCCATGCACACTTCTCTCTTCTCTTTCTTCACTAGCCAATTTTTTCCTTTTCCTTCTTTTTCTTTTTCTTTCTTTCTTTCTTTTCTTTCTTGTTTGTTTGTTTTTCTGATTTTTCCCTACTAATAGCTTAATTAGTTTATTAATTAACTAATAGTAATTAGTTAATTACTTTTCTCCTACTAATAGCTTAATTAGTTTCAATCACCAACTCAGGCCTATCTGCTCTCTATAAATTTTCTTTTACATAAATATTTTTAATATATATATTTTTCTCTTTTTTTTATTTTGTTTTTTACTTTTCTTCCTATACACTCATTCTCTTTCTACTTCCTCTATACTGAATTCTGGCCATTTCCCCATTCTTTCAATTCCTTGACCTTACCTTCTAGAAATAAGCTCTGCCTCTTCAGATTCATCTGGGTATTTGTTGTTTGGGTGTTTGTTGTTTGCATTTTTTGGATTAGCTGTTGCTTGTTGTTTCCATTCTTCTCTGGGTGTTTGTTACTATGTTTTTTGGATTAGTTATTGGTTGTTTTGGAGTTTTCTCCCCATATACATATATTTTCCTCCTTTTCTCTTCTCTTTCTTTTCTCTCTTACATTTTTTTCCCTTTTCTCATTATCATTTTTGCACTCTTTTCTCTCCCCTAATTTTCTTTTCTCTGGGGATCATGTTTATTTGGGGTTATTGATCACATTTTTGTTTGGTGCCCTGTGTATTGTGTCTTGTCGTGTTATAATGTGTGCCTTTAAGTCAACACAGTAGAAAGAGAGCTACATAACCAGACACCCTGAGAGGAGCAAACATAGGGAGACAAAGAAACAACCCCCATATAAAAGAAAAGGAGGAATCACTGGAAAAAGAAGTAAATGAAATGGAGGCAAGCAATATGTCATAGAAAGAATTTAAGCAATAGTCATAAGGACGCTGAAAAGGATGGAAGACAAATTCGACAATTTGTATAAGAACTAAGAGAAAATGAACAAGGACCAAGAAGAAATGAAGAATGACATTGCTGCAATAAAGAACACAATAGAAAGAACCAACAGTAGACTAGAAGAAGCAGAGGACCACATCAGTGATCTAGAAGACAGGGTAGAAAAAATACCCAAGCAGAGCATCCACTGGAAAAAAAAACTTTAAAAAACAGGAGGAGACCCTAAGGGAACTTTGGGACAACACAAAATGAAACAACATCCACATAATAGGGGTTCCAGAAGGAGAAGAAATTGAGCAAGGATTAGAAAATCTGTTTGAAGAAATGACAGAAAACTTTCCTGATATTGGGACGAAAAAACTCACACAAGTTCAAGAAGCTTAAGAGGTCCAAACAAGATGAACCCAAAAAAGCCGAGACCAAGACATATCATAATTAAATTGGCAAACACCAATGACAAAGCAAGAATCTTAAAAGCTTCCAGAGAGAAACAGAAAGTTACCTTCAAGGGATCTCCCATCAGAATATTGACTGCTTTCTCAACAGAAACACATCAGGCCAGAAGGGAAAGTCATGCAAAGCAAGGGTCTGAATCCAAGAATACTGTACCCAGCAAGGCTATCAATCAAAGTTGAGGGTGAAATCAGAAGCTTCACAGACAAAAAAGGACTAAAGGAGTTTATTATCACCAAACCAGCAATGCATGAAATGCTAAAGGGTCTGCTATAAAAGAATAACTAGGAAGGGAAGAAGGAACACAGGAATAAAGAATAAAAAATGGTGACAAACAAGTACTTATCAATAATGACTTTAAATGTAAATAGTTTAAATGCCCCAATCAAAAGACATAGGATAGCTGAATGGATAAGAAAACATGACCCATATATATACTGTCTACAAGACACCCACCTCAGAACAAAGGACTCACACAGACTGATGATGAAGGGATGGAAAAAAAGTTTTTCAGGTGAATGGAAATGAAAAAAAATCTGGGGTAACAATACTTATATCTGACAAATTAGACCTCAAAATCAAGGCCATAACAAGAGATAAGGAAGGCCACTTCATAATACCAAAGGGAGCAATTCAACAAGAAGATATAATTCTGATAAACATATATGCACCCAATACAGGAGCACCCAAATACATTTAAAAAAAAAACTTCTAGAAGATATCAAGGGAGAAATCGACAGCAATACAGGCATAGTAGGGGACTTAAGTAACCCACTATCACCATTGGGAAAATCCTCTAAACAAAAAATCAGCAAAGAAACATAAATCCTAAATGACTCATTAGATCAGATGGAATTAAATGACATCTTCAGAACATTCCACCCTAAAGCCATCGAGTATACATTTTTCACAGGTGCACATGGGTGATTTTCAAAGATAGACTACATATTGGGACACACGCAAAATCTCTTCAAAGTCAAGCATCTTCTTAGATCATAATGGCATGAAATTACAAATCAACTACAATAAAACCAATGGGGGGGGGAATCAAATACCTGGAGGCTAAATAGCATGCTATTAAACAATGCTTGCATTAACAAAGAGATCAAAGAAGAAATAAAAAGCATCAGGGCAAAAAAATGACAATGAAAACACAACAATCCAAAATTTATGGGACACAGTGAAAGCAGTCTTGAGAGGGAATTTCAAAACTCTACAGGCCTGCCTCAAAAAACAAGAAAAAAATGGTAATAAATTATCTAACCCTACAACTCAAAGAGTTATGAAGAGAGCAACAAGAAAAGTCCAGGGTAAGCAGAAGGAAGGAAATAAAGATCAGAGAAGAAATAAATGACATAGAGACAAAAAGAAAAATACAAAAGATCAACAAAACCAAGAGTTTGTTTTTTGAAAGGATAAACAAGATTGATGAACCTCTAACTAGGCTCACCAAGAAGCAAAGAGAAAGGACCCCAATAAACAAAATCAGAAATGAAAGAGGTGAAGTAACAACCGATCCCACAGAAATACAAAGGATTATGAAAAAATACTATAAACAACTCTATTCCAACAAAATGGATAACCTAGACAAAAAGGACATATTCTTAGAAAAATACAAGCTTCCAAAACTTAATCAGGAAGAACCAAAAAGCCCGAATAGGCCGATAACTTTTGAAGAAATTGAAGCAGTGATCAAAAATCTTCCAGTGAACAAAAGCCCTGGTCCAGATGACTTTACAGGGGAGTTCTAACAAGCATTCAAAGAAGAACTAAAACCTATCCTCCTGAGACTATTCCAAAAAATTCTAGAGGAAGGACCACTTCCATGCCCTTTCTATGAAGCCAGCATTACCCTAATTCCAAAACCAGATAAAGATACCACAAAAGAAGGAGAATTACAGGCCAATATCCTTGATGAACATAGATGCTAAAATCCACAACAATATTCTAGCAAATCGGATTCAGCATTACATTAGAAAGGTCATACACCATGACCAAGTGGCATTTATTCTGAAGAAGCAAGTATGGTACAATATCTGCAAATCAATAAATGTGATTTTCAGATAAACAAATTGAGAGACAAACATCACATAAACAAATTGAGAGACAAAATCACATAATCATACCAACTGATGCAGAAAGAACATTTGACAAAATCCAACACCCTTTCTGGATAAAAACTTTCAGCAAAGTGGAAATTAAGGGGTCAAACATGGCTTATGGTTCTGTTTCCAGTTTTATATTTTGCCAGAATCTGCCAACATTAAATGATTTCCCTCTTTTGGTTCTTTATAACTTGATTACTTTAATTGGGACCAGATGATAATTTTTTGTATATTAGGCCAGATATAATTTTAAGTAAACAAGAGGTAGAGACTGGTCAAATAATTTCCCTATCAAATTTTTCAAATCAAATGTAATGTCAGTATATTATCTGAGTGATTTCTTCTGTCTTAAGTAAAAGCAAGTATGAACTTAAAGAGAGGCTTTACCAAAAAGACTAATACAAGAACGAAAATACACAAATCATAAATCTGTCAGTGTCTAAAATGCCTTATAAAGCCAAAAAGGTAGTTTTTCTCAAAATAATGTTTTCCAAACTATAGTACAAGCTCTCAACAAGGATACCAATATTAATACATAAATATACAAGAAATTTCCAATGCTACAAGGATCCTTTTTATAAATATACTCTCCAATTTCTGTCATCTTTTCTGTATACTTAACCTAGGCAACTACTAATATCTTTCCATCTCTAGAATTTTGCCATTTCAATAATATTGCATAATAGAAGCACAAAGTATGCAAATTTTTGAGATAAGCTTTTATTTTTCACTCGGCAAAATTTCCTGGGAATTAATTCAGGTTTTTGCATGTTTGATAGTTTGATCATTCTTATTGCTGAATAGTATTTCAGCCTGTGAATATATGTTCATTTTTATTGTTTAGTAGTATTTCATCTTACAAATGTACCACTGTTTCAAAATTCCTGAATTAAAGGGTATTTGGGTTGTTTTTATTTTTTTTTCTCTCTTTACTGATTAAGGTATTACATATGTGTCCTTATTCCTCCATTCCCCTCCCCCCACTCTCCCACTCATTCCCTCACCCCTTGTTATCTGTGTCCATTGGTTAGGCTTATGTGCATGCATACAAGTCCTTTGGTTGGTCTCTCCCCCTTACCCCCACCCTGCCCTACCTTCCCTCTGAGGTTTGACAGTCTGATTGATGCTTCTTTGTCTCCGGATCTGTTTTTGTCCATCAGTTTATGTTGTTCATTATATTCCACAAATGAGTGAGACCATGTGATAATTTATCTTTCTCTGACTGACTTATTTCATTTAGCATAATGCTCTCCAGTTCCATCCATGCTGTTGCAAATGGTAATAATTCCTTCTTTTTTACTGCAGCATAGTATTCCATTGTGTAGATATACCTCAGTTTTTTAATCCACTCATCTGCTGATGGGCACTTAGGCTGTTTCCAAATCTTAGCTATTGTAAATTGTGCTGCTATGAACATAGGGGTGCGTATATTCTTTCTGATTGGTGTTTCTAATTTCTTGGGATATAGTCCTAGAAGTGGGATCACTGGGTCAAATGGGAGTTCCATTTTTAGTTTTTTGAGGAAACTCCATACTGTTCTCCACAGTGGCTGCACCAGTCTGCATTCCCACCAGCAGTGCACGAGGGTTCCTTTTTCTCCACATCCTTGCCAGCACTTGTTTGTTGATTTGTTGATGATAGCCATTCTGACAGGTGTGAGATGTACCTCATTGTTGTTTGGATTTGCATCTCTCGGATGATTAGTGACTTTGAGCATGTTTTCATATGTCTCTCAGACTTCTGTATGTCCTGTTTTGAAAAGTATCTATTTAGGTCCTTGCCCATTTTTTGATTGGATTGTTTACCTTCCTTTTGTTAAGTTGTATGAGTTCCCTGTAAATGATGGAGATTAAACCCTTATCAGTGATAACATTGGCAAATATGTTCTCCCATGCAGTGGGCTTTCTTGTTGTTTTGTTGATGGTTTCTTTTGCTGTGCATAAGATTTTTATTTTGTTGTAGTCCCATTTGTTTACTTTCTCTTTAGTTTCCATTGCCTGAGGAGCTGTAACAGTTAAGATATTGCTTCAGCCTATGTCTGAGATTTTGCTGCCCATGGATTCCTCTAAAATTTTATGGTTTCTGGACTTAATTTTAAGTTCTTTATCCATTTTGAGTTTATTTTTGTGTATGTTTAAGTTGGTAGTCTAGTTTCATTTTTTTGCATGTATCCCTCATGAACATAGATGCCAAAATCCTCAACAAAATTCTTGCAAATCAGACTCAGCATTACATCAGAAAGATCATACACCATGACCAAGTAGGATTTATCCCAGGGATGCAAGGATGGTACAAAATCTGCAAATCAATAAATGTGATACATCACATAAACAAATTGAGAGATAAAAATCACATAGTCATATCAATTGATGCAAAAAAAAAAAACATTTGATAAAATCAAACACCCTTTCTTTATAAAAACCCTCAGCAAAGTGGGAATAGAGGGATCATACTTCAACATAATGAAAGCCTTGTATGACAAACCTACAGCCAACATCATACTCAATGGGCAAAAACTAAAGCCATTTTCCTTAAGAACAGGAATGTGAAAGGGATGCCTCATTCACCCTGTTTGACATAGCACTGGAAGTGATAGCCATAGCAATTAGACAAGGGGAAGTAATAAAATGTATTTCAATTGTAAAAGAAGTTGTAAAACTGTCATTATTTGCGGATGACATGATACTATACATAGAAAACCCTAAAGACTCCATCAAAAAATTATTAGATTTAATAAATGAATTCAGCAATGTAGAAGGATACAAAATTAACACCAAGAAATCTATAGCATTTTTATACACCAATAGTGAACTTACAGAAAAAGAGATTTAAAAAAAACAAAAAACAATCCCATTTATCATAGCACCAAAAAAATAAGATACTTAGGAATAAACTTAACTAAGGAGATAAAAGACATGTACTCAGAAAACTACAGGACACTAAAAAAGGGATAGAGGAAGACATAAACAGATGGAAGAACATACCGTGCTCATGGATTGGTAGAATCAGCATAAGTAAATGTCCATACTACCCAAATCAATCTATAGATTCAATGCACTCCCCATTAAAATACCAACGGCATATTTCACAGACCTAGAATGAACTCTCCAAAACTTCACCTGGAATAAAAAAAAAAAAAGACCCCAAATAGCTGCAGCAATCCTGAGAAAGAAGAACAAAGTAGGAAGGATCTCAATACCAGATATCAAGATGTATTGCAAAGCCACTGTTCTCAAAACTGCCTGGTACTGGCACAAGAACAGACATATAGACCTATTAAATAGAATAGAGAACCCAGAAATTGACCCAAACCACTATGCTCAATTAATATTTGACAAAGGAGGCAAGAACATACAATGGAGTCAAGACAGACTCTTCAGTAAATGGTGTTGGGAAAATTGGAGAGACATTTGAGTTGTTTTTAGTTTCTGGCTGATGTGAATAAAGCTCCTACAAACTTTGTGATAAGCTTTTTGTGTAAACATAATTCTTTATTTCTCTGAAATAAATGACAGAAGTGCATTACTGGGTTTTATTATAGTTAAATGTTTAGTTTATTAAGAAAGTGAAAATAGTTTTCCACAATGACCATACTATTTTACATTTCAAATGTGTGAGTTATTGAGCAGCTCCGCATCCATGTCTGCATTTGGTTTTGTCTATAATTTTTATTTTAGCCATCTGATAGGTGTGTAGTAAAGTATCATTGGAGTTTTAAATAGCATTTTCCAAATGGCTTATGATATTGAACATATTTTAATGTGCATATCTACAATCTGTATATACTTCAGTAAAAAGTTTCTATGTTGCGCATGTTACAATTGGATTGTTTGCTTTTTGCTATTGACTTTGTATATTGTATTAGTTTGCTAAGGCTGTCATAGTAATGTACCATAGACTGTGTGGCTAAACAACAGAAATTATTCTCTCACATTTCTGGAGGTTTAACATAAGTACAGAAGAAAGGTGTTAGTAGTGTTGATTGCTTCTGAGGCCTCTGTCTCTGTCCTTGGCTTATACATGGTCATCTTCTCTCTGTGTGTTCATGATCTTCCCTCTGTGAGTGTCTGTGTCCTAGTTTCCTCTTCGTTTAAGGTCACTGGTCAGATTGGAATGGGCCCATTCTAATGACTTCATTTTAACTTAATTACCTCTGTAATTTTGCTTTTTCAAAGACCTTGAGGAGAAAAGAATGCTCTGTTAAAGGTACTAAAAGATGGTGGTCAGCTTGACTGGAAAAGATAAGAGATTCCCTAGAGAAGGCCAGCAAGACAGATGTCCTCATGCCAAGCCTAGTAGGCTTTATTAGGCAATTTGAACTTTATCCTCTGAGCAATGAAAGTAGAATGATGCTGCGATCCCTCCATTTCCAAATCCAGTCACATTTATTAATCAAGATGAAGAAGTCTACCTCTACATTTAATGGAATTATAATTTTATCATGAATGTATATTGATTTTTACAAATGTTTTCCTGCACAAATTTATTTGTGATTATGTGATCTTTTTTTCTTTAGCTGGTTAACAAGGTGGATTACACCATGAAATTTTTTAATACTGAACCATCCTTTCATCTTTGGTATACATCCCACTTGGTCACGGCATAATCTTTGTTTTTACATTGTTGATTTCTATTTGCTAATATTTTGTTAAGGAATGTTGCATCTATTTTATGAGGAATATTGACTGATAGCATTGCTTTCTTGTATTGTCATTGTATGCTTTTGCTATCAGAGAAATACTAGCTTCATAAAATGAATTGAAAAGAGTTCCCTCCTCTTCAGTTTTCTAGAAGACAGTGTGTAGAATGGGTGTTAATTTTCTTAAAACATGATAGATTTCCCAAGTGAAACCTTCTGTATATTAAGAATTTGTGTTTGTTTTTAATTTTTTACATTATAAAGTTAATTTCCTAAATAGTTATAGAGCTATTCAAATTATCTATATCAGATGAATTGTAGTAGTTTTTGTTTTGCTTTTTGAAGTCCACTTCAAGTAACTTGTCAAATATATGGTGTTGAATTTTTCATAGTTTTTTAATAGTATTTTTTTATTAACTGTTGTCTGCAGGGTCAGTAGTATATCTCTCTTTTTAAATTTCTGCTATTGTTTCCTTCAGAGTACCAACTGTGTCTTATATTGCTTTGCTCTCTATTTTATTTTATTTTATTTTAAAAATACATTATTTCTAGCCTGTTACTTTTAAACTGACTGTATTGTTATATTTGAAGTGGTTTTTAAAAATCCTCACCCAAGAATTTCTTTTCATTGGTTTTAGAGAGAAAGAAAAGAGAGAAAAAGACCACATTGATGTGAGAGAGAAACATCCATCAGTTGCTTCCTATACATTCCCCAATAGGGGATCAAACCCACAACCTAGGTATGCTCTAACTGGGAATTGAATTGCAACCTTTGGTGTACGGGCAATGTTCCAACCAACCAAGCCATGTGGCCACAGCTTAAGTGATTTCCTTGTAGACAACACATAATTGGTTCAAGTCTGCCAAGTTATTTTTTATTCTCTGTGTTCAGTATATTTTTGTTTCTGTTTTCTTTTTCCTAACATCACATTTTTTTATTTGAACATATTTTTAAAATTTTATTTCTATGCATCTTGAGTGTTTTGGAGTACACCTTTTTGTATACCATGTTTAGTAGTTACTCTAAGTATTACACTATCCTATCTAATAAAAGGGAAATATGCAAATTGACCATACCTCCACTACAGCCACAAGCCACACCCACAAAACAATCAGGAGCGAGTATGCAGATTAACCCAACCAAGATGGCTGTGGCCACAGAGAGAGCATGGAGGAAGCCAAGCTTTCCCCACAGCCTGGCTGGCGCTGGACTTCACTGTAGGCTACAAAGTTTCAATTATAAATGATAGATAAATCCCAACAACAATGGTGGTAGCCATGGAGCTGGAGAGAGGAAGAGGCTTGGGTTGCCCCAGTGATCAAGGAAGCCAAGCTTTCTGCCTGCCCTGGCCTCCGCTCAAAGCTACAAAGTTTCAATTATAGAAGATAAATAAATCCCATTTACCAGTCCCTCTGCTTGGGTCACCAGGGAGTGTGGCTGGCCTGCAAACCACCACAGGCCCATTGCCCAGGCCACCCCACACCTTAAGGAAACCCCCACCCTGATCCGGGACATCCTTCAGGGCAAACTAGCCAGCCCCCACCTGTACACCAAACCTCTATCCTATCTAATAAAAGAGTAATATGCAAATTGACTATCACTCCAACACACAAGATGGCTGCCCCCATGTGGACACAAGATGGCCACCACAAGATGGCCAGCAGGGGAGGGCAGTTGGGAGGGACCAGGCCTGCAAGGAAGAGCAGTTGTGGGTGATCAAGCCTGCAGGGGAGGACATTTAGGGGTGACCAGGCCTGCAGAGAAGGGCAGTTGGGGGGACCCAGGCCTGCAGGACAGAGCAGTTGGAGAGGACCAGGCCTGCAGGGGAGGGCAGTTAGGGGTGACCAGGCCTGCAGGGGAGTGGTTAGGGGTGATCAGGCTGGCAAGCAGAAGTGGTTAGGGGCAATCAGGAAGGCAGGCAGGTGAGCATTTGGGAGCCAGCAGTCCTGGATTGTGAGAGTGATGTCTGACTGCCCGTTTAGGCTGGATCCTACTGAGATGGGGTCTAAAAGGGCAGTTGGACATCCCTAGAGGGGTCCCATATTTGAGAGGGTACAGACTGGGCTGAGGTACACATCCCCCCATGCACAAATTTTGTGCACCAGGCTTCTAGTCTATAATAATAATCTATAATAATAAAAGGGTAATATGCTAATTAGACCAGATGTCATTCTGGACATTCTTCCAATGAAGCTTGGGCTGGAGGGAAGCAAGTCCAAGTCCTGGGTGCCTGAAGGTGGCCCAAAGGAAGCCAGCCCAGGTCCCAGGTGCCTGCAGGCGGCCATAGGAGGGATGCATTCTGGGTCCCGTGTGTTAGAGGGAAGCCAGTGCTGGCAGCCGAGGGAAGGAAGGCCTACTCTCGCATGAATTTTCGTGCATTGGGCCTCTAGTATATACATAAGTATCACAATCTATAGTCATTATCATTTTACTAGTTAGACCTAATATACAAATCTTATCTTCCTTTATATCTACTTATTCTCATCTATTTGAAATATAATTGTTTTAAATATTTACTCTAGATATATCAAGAATCAAATCAGTGTTGCCTCTGCAACCTATTTAGAAGTTATCTGTAATAATAAAAGCATAATATGCTAATTAGACTTGATGCCCTTCTAGACATCCTTCTGGACAACCTTGCAGATGAAGCCAGGGCTACAAGGGAAGGCCGGTCCTGGGTCCCAGAGGGAAACCAGTGCCATTAGCTGGGAGAAGAAAGGCCTACTCTTGCATGAATTTCATACATTGGGCCTCTAGTAATAAATATGGATTACCACACCTTCTTGGTTCATAGAAATTCCCCAAAAGACAGGTCTATGCTATTCTAAATTTCTTGGGGGAACTACTTCTCTCACATTATTATTGGTCCTAACAAGGACTTCCAATAATGATAATTTGAATTTCTCACACTCTAGAGATGATTTCTGCCATAGCTTAGACAAGTATCATTTTTCTACACTTACCCTGTGATGTAAAAATTGTGCTAATAAAGGTGTGATATATATCCACCCAATGAGAGTCCTTTCTCTGACTTTTCCCCAAGTATTGCCTCTTATCCCTGGTAATAAAGATGCAAAAAACTGAATTTAGAGCTTCCTGTGGTCCATCTATAATCATATGTTGAAAAGTGGTCAGTGGCAGGAAAATATTAAGGTAACACACAGGAAGACCAAGAATGGGAGGAAGAGAAATATACAGCCTTAGTAATGTGAGGGTTCTGTTTATAGTCATTTCCATTTATACTTCTGCCATTACTGATTGCATAAGCCAATATATTGATTAGTTTACATAAGAAGTTGCAGCTGGTCTTTTTGATTGTTTGCTTGTTTGTTTTTATCACAGGCAACAAGAACAGACCTAATTACCATTATCACAGTTTGCTGTATCACTCATATAACAGGTTAGCTTTGTACTTATAATCCTTTCCACCTACCCTCACATTCATTTGAATTATAAAACCGAGATTTATCTTAAACTAGAGGCCCAATGCACAAAACTTATGTAAGGGACTTGGCCCTCACAGCCCAGGCTTCGTCCAGAAGGTCATTACACTGTCTGGTCTAATTAGCACATTACACTTTTATTATCATAGATACAATATCCAGCTATGAAATATCAGAAAATTTTCTCTAATACTCAAAAGCAAAGCACCAAATGGTTTGATATTCTATTTGTAAATTGAAAATAGTTGGCCTGTTTGTGGAATTATCATGCTAGGAGTTTGTAGTTATTTTCTTGGTTTGTTGGGTTCCCAGTAGCATTATAATGATGTAAATTAATATGACTTGATTTTCCTAAGGTTTTCATCTCTGCTGCTCATGTATTATAAAATGAGAAAAAAAGCAGAGAAAAAGAAGTGTCATTCTTCATTGTGACTTTATAGAATTTGCTTAGCATCCCATGTTTTTACATTAGCCTTTTCTCTTTAGTTCCATTTATAGTATTCTTAAACTGCTGAGAAATTATCCCCTCGAAGAAAACAAGCTCATATTCTTAATAGCTGTGCCCAGATACTAATCTATGCCTTACAGAATTGTTGTAAAGATAAAATGAGTTGTCTTATCACTCTAATTACCCTGAAAACTCCTTGAGAATAAGAATCCTGTCTTCTGCCCCTTTTTTCCTTATACTGTACTAGCAGAGCATTTTCTTCTCTCAAAAGCTCACAAAATATTTATTGACCAATTAAAAGAAGTGTGTAGGTGTCTTCCTCTTCCCAGTATTTTATTTTGAAAGCTATTGGTAATAAAGCAAGGTAGAGTCTATAGTGGGAAAGAGGGCGGTTGTCTGATTGGTCCAGAGCAGGGTATCAGAATATAAGTAGAGTAAGGAACCTGTCACTGCCGAAGGTACAGCATGACTTCAGGAGTCAGAATTCAATCAACATTAGAGTCCAAGCGTGGTGAGGAGTGATCACATGGCATTGGGAATGTGAATATACAGGAATGAAGAATCCAGAGCCTGAACATGGAGTGTGACATCCACACAGGGGAGGGAGTAAAAGCAGTGATGGGAGATTTGGTACACACAAGGGGATTAATTAAATAAAAGAATCAGAGCTCTTTGGACACTTATTCCAAGTTTGAGGCAAATTAAGTACAAGTTGACCCTGGCACACATTTTTTTAGAAAGTAAGAAAGTCCTCAAAGAACATCAGACACATGTAAAAAGAACAGAGGAGCTGGTTTGAAGGGGCTCAAATTGGCCAAATCCAAGAACAATGAGCATCAAAATAACCTATCTAATAAAAGAATAATATGCAAATTGACCATACCTCTGCTATACCCACAAGCCATGCCCACCAGCCAATCAGGAGCGAATATGCAAATAAACCCAACCAAGATGGCTGCAGCCACATAGAGCAGGAGGGAGGCTTGGGTTTCCCTGGCAATGGAGGAAGCCAACCTTTCCGCCTGCCCTTGCCAGCCCAGGCCTCCACTCAATGCTACAAAGTTTCAATTATAGAATATAAATAAAGCCCAACAGAAATGGCAGCAGCCACAGAGCTGAAGAGAGCAGGAGGCTAGGGTTGACCATGGCGATGGAGGAAGCCAAGCTTCTGCAGCCCTGGCCTGCTTTGGCCTCCGCTTAAGGCTACAAAGTTTCAATTATAGAAGACAAATAAATCCCAACAGAAATTGCTGCTGCCACAGGGAAAGCAGAAGGCTTGGCTCCACTCCAGGTTACAAAGTTTCAATTATAGAAGATAAATAAATCTCAGATCCCAGGGCCTCAGCTTGGGTCGCCGGGGGGACGTGGCTGGCCTGCCAACCACCACAGGCCCCTCGCCCAGGCTGCCCCACACCCTAAGGGAACCCCACCCTGATCCGGGACACCCTTCAAGGCAAACCAGCTGGCCCCCACCCATGCACCAGGCCTCTATCCTATCTAATAAAAGAGTAATATGCAGATTGACCATTACTCCAACACACAAGATGGCTGCCCCCATGTGGTCAAAGATCCTGCCTCCATGTGGACACAAGATGGCCACCACAAGATGGCCAGCAGGGTAGGGCAGTTGGGAGGAACCAGACCTGCAAGGAAGGGCAGTTGTGGGCAATCAGGTCAACAGGGGAGGGCAGTTGGGAGGGACCAGGCCTGCAGGGGAGGGCAGTTAGGGGTGACCCGGCTGGCAGAGGAGGGAAGTTGGTGGTGACTGGGTCTGAAGGGAAGGGCAGTTGTGGGGGGACCCAGGCCTGCAGAGAGGAGCAGTTGGGGGGGGACCAGGCCTGCAGGGGAGGGCAGTTAGGGGTGACTAGGCCTTCAGGGGAAGGCAGTTAGGGGCTAACAGGCTGGCAGGGGAGCAGTTAGCCATCAATCAGGCTGGCAGGCAGAAGCGGTTAGGGGCAATCAGGAAGGCAAGCAGGAGAGCAGTTGGGAACCAGCAGTCCTGGATTGTGAGAGGGATGTCCCAGATTGGAGAGGGTGCAGGCTGGGCTGAGGGACACCCCCCCCCCCATGCACAAATTTTGTGCACCGGGCCTCTAGTATAAAAATAACACTGGATTACAATCCATTAAACAAAAAATTAAAATAAGAATTCATGTTATGAAAAATAAATGAAGAAATTAAAAGTTTGAAGGGAAAAGATATTTTCACATATTCAGAGTAACCCCCAAATAATACTTTCTGGTTTTGATGGTTATATTATGGTTATTTAGGAGAACATCAGAACAAAATTCTGTATACAACTTCTAAGTGTTAAGTGCTATTAAATATGGTCCTTTTGTAGGACTAAATATGGGCGTGCTACAGGGCATCGGGTTGTCAAGTTAATCTCAAATGGCTCCGAAAAAAGTCTTTGTCCTATATATCCAACTTGCCTGTATGTTTGTTGCAAAATTAATAAAACTACTATTTATTAACACTACAGAACATTAGAATACCCTATTAAAAACATATACACATGCATACACAAAAAACTATAATCAAATTCTCTTTACTTCATATGCTCTTTATGTACACAATAAACATTATTCTGCTAGAAAGACATTAAACACTATCTCTTTAAATGAAAAGCAAACCAACCAGTATAAAATGAAAATACAGAAACAGCTGATTTGTGTCAAGCAATTTTGTTATATGCTCTATACCAGTAATATGAATAAGTGATTTGGTTCCACTTTTCACTTTTGCTCCTTTGGTCTGCCACTGAGTAAGTGGCAGTTTGGTATCAAAACAGTTATCCCTTTACATTTCGCATTGTAATTGTGAGTTTTTATTTTTTGATGTGTATTGTTTTCTTTATTTAAATTTTTTATTGTTAAAAGTAATACATAAGTCTCCTTTTTCCCCCATTGACCTCTCCCTGGTCACTCCCATGCCCCAGCACATGCCCTCACCCCTTAGTGTCTGTGTGCCTTGGTTATGCTTATATGCATGCATACAAGTCTTTTGGTTGTTCTCTTACACACCTACTCCTACCCTCCTTTGCCTTCCCTCTGAGGTTTGACAGTCTATTCAATGATTCTATGTCTCTGGATCTATTTTTGTTTATCCTTTATGTTGTTCATTATATTCCACAAACAAGTGAGATCATGTAATGCTTATCCTTTTCTGACTGACTTATTTAGCTTAGCATAATGCTCCCAGGTCCATCCATGCTGTTATGAGTGATAAGAGTTCTTTCTTTTTTATAGTAGCATAGTAGTCCATTGTGTAGATGTACCACTGTTTTCTTAATCCACTCATATGCTGATGGGCACTCAGAATGGATAAAAGACTTAAATGTAAGAAGGGATACCATAAAAATCTTAGAAGAATCCATAGGTAGCAAAATATCAGACCTATCTCATAGCAATATGATTGTTGACATATCTCTTAGGACAATGGAAACTAAGGAGAAAATAAACAAATGGGACTACATATAAAAAAAAAAAGCTTCTGCACAGCAAAATAAATCATCAACAAAATAACAAGAACGCCCACTGTATGGGAGAACATATTTGCCAATGTGACATCTGATAAGGGTTAATCTCCAAAATTTATAGAAAACTCATACAACTTAACAAAAAGGGAGATAAACAATCCAATCAAAAGATGGGCAAAGGACCTAAATAAACACTTCCTAAAAGTGGACATACAGAAGGCCAAAAGGCATATGAAAAAATGCTCTAAGTAACTGAGTTTTTCGCTTGTCCACCACATATAAGTCCCTCATTTAGCTAAGAATGTAAAATCAACAGGAGCTTTTTGATATGAGGTATGATGGTAAGAGGAACTATAAAGGACTTGAGCAACTGAATAAAAGGAGTTACAATTTACTGAGATGAGAAGATTGTGAGACAATCAGGTTGTAGGGCTAACATCAGAAATTGCATATTTATCTTTGAACATATTAATTTGGAGTAACCTAGCAGGTTTCTTAGTAAATAGGTATTATTGGGAGTTAGATATAACATCCTGAAGTTTGGGAAAGAGGTCTTTTTTAATTCTTCAGATATATATTTGGAAGTCATCAACCTATGAATTATATTTAAAACTATTGGGTTTTTTTTTTTACAAACAATTTGAGAGATAAAAATCACATAGTTATATCAATTGATATAGAAAAAGCATTTGACAAAATCCAACACCCTTTCTTGATAAAAACCTTCAGCAAAGTGGGAATAGAATGATTATACCTCAACATAATAAAAGCTATATATGACAAACCCACAGCTAACATCATACTCAATGGGCAAAAACTAAAACCATTTCCCCTAAGAACAGGAACAAGACAGGGATGCCCACTCTCACCACTCCTGTTTGACATAGTATTGGAAGTGCTAACCATAGCAATTAGACAATAAGAAGAAATAAAACGTATACAAGTTGGAAAAGAAAATGTAAAACTGTCATTATTCACAGATGGCATGATACTGCACATAGAAAACCCTAAAGACTCCATCAAAAAATTATTAGACTTAATAAATGAATTCTGCAATGTAGCAGGATACAAAACCAATGCCAAGAAATATATGGCATTTTTTATACACCAATAGTAAACTTACAGAAAAAGAGATTTAAAAAACAATCCCATTTACCATTGCACCAAAAAAATTAAGATACCTAGGAATAAACTTAACTAAGGAGGGTTGTTTTTTTTAATAAATGTAGTTTAAAAGGAGGGAAAATATAAAGACTTAACTGTGGGACACTCCAGCATTTATAAAATAGAAGGATTAAAGGAATATAATGAAGCATAATGAAAAGGAATAGCTACCAAGCTAAGAGGAGAACTGTGGGAGTAGGTAAAGTGTTTCAAACTCAAAAGGATCAATCAACTATGTCAAATACTACTGCTGACAGTTCTAAAGTGAGGGCTGATCATTCACTATTGAATTTAACTACTTGGAGGTCATTAAATAATGAGAATTGTAATTCAGATAGGCAAATCTCCCACAAAAAGTGGTTCGTCTTAATGGCTGAGACAACCTACAAGTAGAGCATAAAACTTAATATCAATGAACTCAAAGTCATCTGTCAACATTGATAGTATTTTTTTCAGTTTATAAAAAAACTTAAGCAGTGAAATTAGTAAAAGATTCAATCTTACAGGTATATTTTCTTTTTTATAATTATCTTTAAATTTGGACAAAATTTGTCTTAATTCCCAGTCTTTTTTTCTGTATTTTTTTCATCAAAGAGTTTGCATTACCAACCTAGAGAAAAGGCTTTGATTGTGCCTTTTAAATTCAAAGAACAAAATCACTGAATAACAGAAGTCAAATCACCTATATTTTGCAACAAAATTTACATTACAAATACAAGTAAAATAATCACAAACATATTGCTACACATTGCAATGTGAAAATGCCACTTTTTTATTCCTGTGAAAAAGGATGAATAACACACCAACATAGAATTGTTAAAATATCCTTTTCTGAATCTTCATCAGGCTCAATACAGGTGCAATTGGTCCCTTATGTTCTCAGAAAAAGAGAAGCAATTGGCAAATTAAGTGGGAATGAGCCCATTGAATGGTCCATTTTTGGCAGCCATTAAGCTGCAGATGTAAGAAATTGCCTCCTACCTACTCAGAAATCTGCAACATTTGCAGAGAAGAGGAAAGGACACCTTGATATTGGTTAGGTCTCTTACAACTACCAAGAGAAGAAATAAAACAAGCAGGTTTGTCACTCAGAAATATTTGTATATACGCATGACTTTCAGAACAGTTTTATCTTCAATGTTATTAATAAGTGTGACCACCTTTTCTGGCTATATGTACACTTTATCAACAAAAATCGCAAAACATGCAAAACCAAGGATATAAACTAATATTGAATACAACTTTAACCCTTGCTTCTTCAGCAATAACAATATTAAAACATCTTTCTTGCTTTCAGCCTATAATTGAATATTGAATATCCATCAGAGAGAGAATGAGAGAGAAAGAGAGACAGAGAGAGAGAGAGAGAGAGAGAGAGAGAGAGAGAGAGAGAGAGAGAGAGAGAGAGAGAGAGATGAACATGGGTGGGGCAGATACCTGAAGAGCCATATTGACCTCCATAATACAACTAGACAAAAAAAGAAAGAAAAAAAAAGAAATCCTATTTCCTGGTATTGATATGGAATTTTTGGACTGGAACCCAGAATCTTTGTCCATAGGAATCGAAGAATGAAACCACAGTCAGAAGGTGGTATAGTGAAGATGAAGACTTATTGAATAACAAGTCCAGACTACCACGTGGAGAGAGGGAAAGAGTCCCCCTGACTTCCTGTTTCCATGGTTTATAAAGGCTGCAGTTCCTTTGTCCTGATATCCCCTTTGATTGGTCAATATTCCCTTTTGAATTGGTTACTATAGTGACTCCTGAGGCCCTCTTCCCTCATTGTCCTCTTATTCCTTCTAGGCTTCCTTCCTTCTTTATTTTGTAAATATAGACCTTTTTTGGCTACTTCCAGTTCCCTTGTCTTATGGAAATGTAACTCACCTAGCTTCCTTGTGTTATGGAGATGTACCTTCTCCTAGTCTGTAGCCCTATGTTTTTTCCATGGACCCTAATTCTAAAAACTCCCTAAACCTGTGTTTCTTCCCCTAAAATTCCTGTTTCAGTATATTTTAAAAGTTATCCTCATTTTTAAAAATATCTGAATCCAGGAAACTATAATTTTTGTTTAATGCTATAAATTGAGAACTAGAGGTCTTGTAAATCATTACCTGGAGCTTCCAAGTACTGAGGACAAATGAAATATAAAGAAGGGGGGAAGCCTAGACATCATAGCTCAGTGGTTGAGCATTGACCTATGAACCAGGAGGTCACAGTTTGATTCCAGTCAGGGCATATGCCCAAGTTGTGGGCTCAATCCCCAGTATGGAGCACGCAGGAGATAGCCAATCAGTGATTCTCTCTCATCATTGATGTTTCTGTCTCTCTCTCCCTTCCTCTCTGAAATCAATAAAATTACACACACACACACACACACACACACACACACACACACACACATTTATCTCCTATATAAGAAAAGGTTAATATACAAATTGGCCGAACAGCAGAATGACTGGTAGCTATGATGTGCACTAACCACCAGCAGGCAGACGCTCAGTGCAGGAGCTGCTCCCTGGTGGTCAGTGCACTCCCATGGGGGAGTGCCACTCAGCCAGAAGCCGGACTCATGGTTGACAAGCATAGTGGCGGTGGCAGGAGCCTCTCTTGCCTCTGCGGCAGCACTAGGATATCCAGATGCCCTAGGGCTCAGGCCAGGCTGAGGGACAACCCGCCCCCCCCCCACCCCCAAGTGCACAAATTCACAAATTTCATGTACTGGGCTATGTGTATACACACACACACACACACACACACACACACACACACACACACACACATATATATATATTCTAATAAAAGAGTAATAATGCAAATTGACTGTCATTCCAACACACAAGATGGCCGCCCCCATGTGGTCAAAGATGGCTGCCCCCATGTGGACACCAGATGGCCACCACAAGATGACCTGCAGGGGAGGGCAATTGTGGGAAATCAGGCCAGCAGGGGAAGGCAATTGGGAGGGACCAGGCCTGCAAGGGAAGGCTGTTGGGGGGAAGGACAGTTGTGGGGGGGGACCCAGGCCTGTAGGGGAGGGCAGTTAGGGGCAACCAAGCTGGCAACGGAGGGCAGTTAGAGCAGACCAGACCTGCAGGGGAGGGCAGTTGGGGGAAACCAGGCCTGCAGGGGAGGTCAGTTGGGGGTGACCAGGCTGGCAACAGAGGGCAGTTAGGGGCAACCAGGCTGGCAACGAAGGGCAGTTAGGGGTGGCCAGACCTGCAGGGGAGGGAAGTTGGGGGCGACCAGGCCAGCAGGGAAGGGCAGTTGGGGGTGACCAGGCCTGCAGGGGAGGACAGTTAGGGGCAACCAGGCCTCCAGAGGAGGGCAGTTGGAGGCGACCAGGCCTGCAAGGGAGGACAGTTAGGGGTGACCAGGATGACAGGGGAGAAGTTAGGCGTTGATCAGGCTGGCAGGGGAGTGGTTAGGGGGTGATCAAGCTGGTAGGCAGAAGCAGTTAGGGGCAATCAGGCAGGCAGGCAGGCAAGCAGTTTGGAGCCAGCAGTCCTGGATTTTGAGAGGGATGTCAGACTTCCCTTGAGAGGTCCCAGATTGGAGAGGGTGCAGGCTGGGCTGAGGGACACCTCGCCCCCCACCCCCTGTGTATGAATTTTGTGCACCGGGCCTCTAGTATTTATTTATTTATTTATTTATATTTATATATGGAGAAATAATCAAGCAACCAGTCAGAGCAATTAGGAAACAAACCCTGAGGTCAAATAGTTCTATCTCAGCCATTTTTATCCAGCAAGCTGCAAGAATTTTTAAAACATGCAGTACCTGACTATTTAGTCAGGGGTACTGACCTCTTTCCCCTTAGATTGTCAAATAAAAAAATGACAACAGCCAACACAATAGCCCCTTATGTAAGTGAATCAAAATTATACCTACTTTTATCAGATTGGTAAAGAAATACATGTTTTGGTGTACCACAGAATTTTAGTAATTAGTTTATGTGTGCCATGAGTTGAAAAGGGTTAAAAATAGCTGCTCTAGCTTATAGGTGTGCAAGCTTACACACACACACACACACAAGCATGCACGCACACACGCACACATGTGCACACACTCACAAAATGAGTCTGGACACCTCTTTTTTAACGTGAAGCAATTCTTATAGCAGCTCATAGCATTCTAGCACAGAGTACACATCCTTGTCAATTCTTGCAGCAAAAATATCTAACTGAGAATTAGAATCCCACTTTTCAACTTCAGCCCTTCCATTAATTCTATGAATTTGGACCAGTCACATCATTAAGTCTCAGTTTCCAAATTGGTAAAATTAATAGTTTGGACTCAATAATTTCAAAAGTTCCATTAACCTGTCACATTGAATGATTCTGCACTTTAAAGGGGAAAATGTATCTTCTATTTTCCTACACTATACTACTGGTTTATTTCTTTTGCTGTAGATGAACAAAAGTATCCAAGAAAATTGTAAGATTCTCTTTATTTAAAAGAAACCCTGACCCAACTTACCATGTAAATATTGACCAAAGCAATATGTTATTGAATCAAACAAACACATTCATTCCAACTTCTCATTTAATACTCAGTGTCATTGTAGAGCACCCTTGTAATTGAATTCAAATAGCACTTACATACTTCCATTGATCCAGAATGCTTTCCCTGCAGAGGCAGTCAGCTCCTTTTCTCAGACAATTTGGACTCAATATTTTCCTTCTCTTAAGCTGAAACTTAACTCCCTGTGGCTTCTACTTTCTTTTTCCTAGCTGTACTCTTTCAGAAGGCTATACATAATGAGTTTAATCCCTCTTCTCCTTCACAACTCTTAAAGTATTTGAAGATAGCAATCATATTTTCTCTTATCTATCTCAGTTCTCTCAACTACCCCTAATATAAGATTTTCAAATTTCCTTACAGTTATCCTCTCAAAGTGTTTATATGCCACTTAAAAAGTAGTAAGGTTGATACGCGTAAAGAAGAGCAGTTTTTTTAAACATTATTGTGGACCAATTATTAGTAAAAAAATAAACAGTAACTACATCACAATATTTACTCATATGGTGTTTACAATGAACTAAGCTAAAATCTTCCTAAATGTGTCCCTGCAAGTTTCTTTCTTCTCATATTTATATAGTTGCTTTAAAATGGGAGAGAAAAGATGCGCAAAGCAGAAGAAAAGAGGTTTCCAACATTGAAACTTTGTTCTCTGATTCATGTTAAGTGACATCTGGGGAGAATTGAAAAAACAATGAGGTACCATCTCACACCTGTCAGAATGGCTATCATCAACAAACGACAAGTGCTGGAGAGGATGTGGAGAAAAAGGAACCCTCTTGCACTGCTGGTGGGAATGCAGACTGGTGCAGCCACTGTGGAGAACAGTACGGTGTTTCCTCAAAAAATTAAAAATGACCCAGCAATCCCACTTCTAGAAAACAGAAATACCAATTAGAAAGGATATATGCTCCCCTGTGTTCATAGCAGCACAATTCACCATAGCTAAGATTTGGAAACAGCCTAAGTGCCCATCGGCAGATGAGTGGATTAGAAAACCATGGTACATCTACATGGTGGAATACTACACTGCTGTAAAAAATGAATTCTTACCATTTGCAACAGCATGGCTAGAACTAGAGAGCATTATGCTAAGCCAAATAAGCCATTTGGAGAAAGATAAATATCACATGATCTCACTCATTTGTGGAATATAATGAACAACATAAATTGGGGCACCAAAATAGAACCAGAGTCACAGAAGCATCAAACAGACTAACCTATGAGGGAAGGGGAGGAGTGAAGGAGTAAGAGATCAACCAAAGGACTTATATGCATGCATATGAGCAAAACCAATGGATATAGATGGGGGGGAGGGGGTATTCTGGGTGGTGGGGGCAGCCGGGGAGAGGTCAATGGGAGAAAAAGGAGACTTATGTATTATTTTCAACAATAAAAAAAATAAATAAATAAATAATTTTTTTTCATTTCATCTTGGATGTATGGTCTTGTGTTTGTGGTCCCCACCCCCTTTTTTAAACTGCAAAACTAACAATTTGTCAGTGCAAACTTTTAACATATACCACTTTCTCTTTCAACTCTGTACACAATGAAAGAATAAGCAGAATAGAAACAAATGTCCAGTGTTAGCTGGGTGCCACACAAAGCCAAAGCTTCCACAGGTCATAACGGCACATCACAGGAATAAACGGTTTGATGCTTTAGTCACTGGGAACAAAACACAATAGCATTGTCTCTTTGAAATGCATAAAATCATGACAGTCTTATAGTTAGTGAAACATGAATACATGTTCCCTATACGGAAATACTCTCAGGAAGCTGGAGTGCTGAGTATAAGACCTATGATGGAACAATTCTTGGGCCTTTTGATGTTGTAGAGTTGTTATACCTCCATGACATGGAAGAAAGGATGCAAAATTTGTCACAATAGTTTACCACAATATAAAAAGTTTACCAGCTAAGTGATGTGAATCAAATTCTCTTGTCTGAAAAGCAATCGATGTGTTTTTGAACTATTTCTTTAAAAGACTTAATGTTTAACTTAAAAGAAAATGACATAACTTTTGAATCTGATATTTAATACACAGGTCTAAATTTTTGAACTGAAATAAGCATTTGGTATTTGACATATATCACAGTCACAATAAAGCAGCCCAAACAAAATTTATTTTATACTAGAGGCCCAGTGCACAAAATTCTTGCACTTGAGGGGGCCGTCTTTCAGCCTGGTCTGTGCCCTTTTGCAGTCTGGGAGCCCTCGGGGGATGTCTGACTGACAGCTTAGTCCTGCTCCCCATGGGGAGTAAGCTGGCAGTCTGACATCCTTAGAGCTGCCATGGAGGCGAGAGAGGCTCCCACCACCACTGCTGTGCTCACCAGCCATGAGCCCAGCTCAGGGCTTCTGGCTGAGTGGTGCTCCCCCTGTGGGAGCACACTGACCACCAGGGGGTAGTTCCTGTGTTAAGTGTCTGCCCCCTGGTGGTCAGTGTGTGTCATAGTGACCAGTCATTCTGCTTTTTGGTCGATTTGCATATTAGCCTTTTATTATCCTATCTAATAAAAGAGTAATATGCAAATTAACCATCACTCCATCACAAAGATGGAGGTGCCCATAGCCACAAGATGGTGGTGCCCAGTCCTCTCAACCCCACTGGAGTCCCCCAGTCACGGGGGGGGCAGCCACTGAGAGCAGGCAGCGTGAGTGGCCTGGCAGAATGCTTGCTTCGTCACCATGGCGACGAGGCAAGTGTTCCACTCCGGCCGCAGAGGGCCTCCGGACAGTGGGCATGGAGTGGCCAGGTCAGGGCGGGGGAAACACTTGCATTGTCACCCCAGCAATGAGGCAAGCATTCCACCCCAGCCACCAATTGGCCAGGGTGATGACGCAAGCAATCCATGCCCGGCCGCAAATGGGCCTCTGGCCAGGCCGGGTGCGGAATGCTTGCGTCATTGCCCTGGGGAAGGGCATTTAGGGGCGATCAGGCCAGCAGGGGGGGGCTAGTGGGGGGCAAGCAGGCCGGCGGGGGTGCAGTTGGGAGCAAGCAGGCCAGCAGGCAGAGTGGTTAGGGGTGATCAGGAAGGCAGGCAGGCAGGTGAGCAGCTAGGAGCCAGTGGTTCTGGATTGCAAGAGGGATGTCTGACTGCCGGTTTAGTCCTGATCCCACAGGGACATCCCTTGGCAGTCGGACATCCCCTGAGGGGTCCCAGATTGAACTGGGTGCACCAGCCACTAGTATAGGATAATTTGCAAACAGTATTGTAATAGAAAGCAAGGTAAACTCAGAGCAATTGCTTACTTGTATATAATATTTCTACTCAGTGCTTTGTTTAATTTGTGTAAGTCACCTTAATTATAAGAGTGATCCTGGGCATAACTGTTCCCTCCTCCCTAAATACACACTGTTTTCCAGTCCCTGACCTTGACAAAACCCACCATGAACTCTTTCCATTGATATGAGTTTGCTTTAACCTTGGTCAATAAGACAAACGATAAATGCTTGCCCTTTAGAGTTGTATAAACCTCTTCTAGGAAGTATCCTTTTACTCATATGCTTCAAAACAAGGAATGGACTTACACAAAAGTGATGAATTTCTTAAGCCACTTGAGGTGAGTCTGACCATATCTCAAATCTGCAAAGCCTCAAGTGTACCACCTAAAGGGAATATTCTTAAAGGTGGTCAACCTGGAGTACCAAGGTCAGGATTTTGTCACCTCATCTATTTCCCTTACTTTATTTAATTTTCTTCTTTCTCCAGCTCTGTGATGGAGACAGAAAAACCTCCAAAACTATCTCATGATATCTGGTGCCCCAGACAGTCTCTATAAAGAAGACAATTCTCCCCTGCCCCAGGGAGCCTTAAGCCCACAGCTACAGAGATTCTATCCTGTAGAATCTCTGTTTATCAAGGTTCCAAAAACACTTCTAGGAACTAGTCCCAGTCATCTGAGGTTTGCATGCAAATAATCGCAGGACAGTTGATTTAGCTGCTGATGTCATAATTACCAAGTAATCAGTTGTACAGTGGTCCTGATGACCTCTGAGTTACCAAATAAAAACTCAGAATATAAGCTACTAATACGTATCAGGACCAACAGCCTTGGTCTTACATTTTATAATTGTCATTTTAAATGAGATTTAGGTTGGAAACAATTCCTTAACCATTCAAAAGTGTTCTAATCATTAGTTCACCTCTATTAAGCAAATACGTGATCTGGAAGCACTGTTTGAAATCTTTGATGAATAATTGGCCAATTATTCTGATTTAGGGTCTTTACATAAAGTGCTTGAGACTCAATTTACAGTACAGTATAGTTCAATATGTTTATACTAGAGGCCCAGGGCACAAAATTCTGCACTGCGGGGGGAACTCCCTCAGTCTGGCCTGTGCCCTCTCACAGTTTGGGACCCCTTGGGGGATATCTGCTTGCCGGGAATCGGGCCCAAGCCGGCAGGCAGACATCCCTCCTGCAGTCCGGGGCTCTCGCAGTCTGGGACCCCTCACTGCTTACCTCCTGCCTGCAGTGGAGGCAGGAGAGGTTCCCCCCACCACCACTGTGCTTGCCAGCCATGAGATCAGCTTCTGGCTGAGCGACACTCCCCCTGTGAGCGCACACTGACCACCAGGGGACAGCTCCTGTGTTGATCATCTGCCCCCTGGTGGTCAGTGCACACCATAGTGACCAGTCGTTCCAGCATTTGGTCAATTTGCATATTAGGGTTTTATTATATAGGATGGAATGTTTTCTACAGCTATGTGGGGCAAAAGGTGATAAGCCAGGGCAAGTATTTTTACACACAGGGCTGCAATTAATGCCTTACACATTGCATGAGTAGATTAGGGATTCGATTGCTATGTAATTAATAAATATATTGGTGAACAAGAAAGCCCAGGTTGCTTATGGTTAAGAACTAAAACTTTAAAGCCAAAATACATGGATTTGAAGCACAGCTATACCCCTTTCTTAGCTGTTTGACTTGCAGAAGTTATTGAAGCTTGCTGTGCCACAATTTAATGATCTATAAAATGGGGCACATACTAGTATAGATATCATAGCTTAAGAGATCAGATTCTCCAACAAAGTACTAGTTAGTTCCTGTTAAAGATTTATCTCACATATTTATGAAGAAATCAGCAGAAAGATAAAATAGCTACAAAGGAAAGTTAAAATAATTTCAAAAATTGGATGTAGTATTTTCTGGGTTCACCTTCAACTGGGCTATAAAACCATACCATTGGAGATGATATATCACCAGGACTATCAAACTATAGAAATTTATTACTTTCTACAGGTCAACCTCTAACCTCAAAAGAACCTTTTGGCACATTTATCTGTCATTGATTATCAGGCAAACAAAGTTACGTTCTTTGCATGCATCAGATGATGCTTCAACCATCTTATTAGCATGAAAGTTAAAAAATCAAGAAATAATCATTTGGCCCTATATGTAACTTCTGCACAGCTTTGCTATGACTTTTATGTAAGTTCATATTTGTAAAGCAGTAGCAAAAAAACACATGGACTCTGGACTCTCTTTGATATTCTAAAAGGGCTTGTATCATTCTTTAGGGATGCCATAGGCATGGTTTGGTTGTGGGCTCAATCCATAAGAAGACCTTTGATTCAGAGTTGACATCTTTTATGTTCCAGAAATTTATACAGCAGCTTATGGGTATGCCCGTGTTCAAGCTCTTATTACAACTACTATATGTGTACAATTTAATTCTTAAAAGCTTACCAAACAGAATGTTTATACTTTCCTAGAAGTATTAGGCTTTCTTAATAATTTCCCAGAGGGAAAAAATGAAGCAGCAAAATAGAGGAGAGAAATGTTCAAATCAATTTGAATGCCTTAATATGACAATCATTCATACTTAAGGACAAAACTATTAAGCATCTTACTTTTCTATTTTCAAAATATCTGGAAACTATTACACAGGCATATTTTTTCTAATTTTTTCCTATCCACTGTGTAAACTTAGAAAACATAAAGATATTTACAAAGTCATACTATGTATATTTAGAACCCATTAAAATAACATATTTTATTAGGAAGACTTGAGCTTCTACCAAAATTTCAAAACACACTTTACTTCAAACAATGTTAAAGCTGATATTTGTTTAATATTGGAAAAGGATTATGTTGTAGCCACTTAATCAAAGTCTTGTTTAGTGTCAGTATCTATTCAATTTTGCATGTTCCAGCTTGATGAAAACTAACTACCTCACAACTCTCCATAAATATTTATATTGTAATCCATTATTGATATCTTAAAAACATTATAAATACCTTGCTAATGACTAAAACATGACGTTTTTGGGCGGAGCTGAACCATTTCATTTTGTTTCCATAAGAGATGCTTTGCACATAGAAAAACAACAATGCCAGTGCTCGCATTTAATCGGGACAATCATTACCAACACAAAAGAAAGACAAAACATCTAAATCAAGACCTGAAAGTCAACCAAAGAATGTTTTATAAGAATATTTTTTTCACCCTGACAGTTGTGGTTGAGTTGGTTGGACATCGGCCACCCACTAAAAGGTTGCTGGTCACATGCCTAGGTTGCCAGGCTTAATCCCCAGTAGGGGGCATGCAGGAGGCAGTTCATTGATGTTTTGCTCTCACATCAATGTTTCTCTCTCCCACTCCCTTCTTTTCCCTCCAAAAATCAATAAAAATGTTTTTTTACCTTTATCGTTGAAAGTATTGCCTATATCCCCTTTGTTTGTTTGTATTTTTTCCCATTTACCCCCTTCACCCTGTACCTGCCCCTCTCAGACCTTCACCACTCTATTGTCTGTGTCCATATATGCATATAAGTTCCCTGGTTAATCACTTCCCACCAATCCCCCACCCCCACCCCTGCTTTACCTCTGAAATTCGCCAGTCTGTTCCATGCTTCTATGTCTCTGGATCTATTTTGTTCATCAGTTTATTTTATTAATTAGATCAATTAAAAAATCTTTTTTTAAAAAAGAATATTTTAACATGGAAATTTAATTTCACTATTAGGTTAAAATCTTTCTTATTTACTAGCACTGTGACCCCCCTATACTCACATGAGCTCATCTTGATTTTATAATATCACTGTAATATAGAACATATTTCTAAATCCCCATTTTACAGATAAAAAAAAGCAAGCAGTTTAGAGAGGTTAAATTACTTGTGCACTTAAACTAAAGCTATCCTAAAATGTACCTAGTGCTTGAGTTTGTTTTAGTCTTCACTGCAGCTATTTTCTGTGTTAGACTGTCAATTCACTGAACTGCAGTTAATATCTTTGAAAAGCAGGGTAAGTAGTTTTCAGGATCAAGACAGCAACTAATGGATAAAGATGGGGTCAAGTTAGAAGCAGCATGCTACAGATGTGAAAGCAATATAGAAACCAGACCTACAGGTATGTAAATCTTAAGCTTGCCATTCACTAGCTGTGTGTGATATCCAATAAATTAGCCTCTCTAAGCTTTTAATGAGATAATATAATAAAAGTGCTCAGTACAAGCACAGAACAGAATAACTTTTCACAAACCAAATGACGATCTATTCTTTTTTTTAAAATATATTTTATTGATTTTTTATAGAGAGGAAGGGAGAGGAATAGAGATTTAGAAACATCAATGAAAGAGAAACACCAATCAGCTGCCTCCTGCACACCTCCCACTGGGATGTGCCCTCAGCCAAGGCACATGCCCTTGACCGGAATTGAACCTGGGACCCTTCAGTCTGCAGGCTGACGCTCTATCCACTGAGCCAAACCGGTCAGAGTGACGATCTATTCTTAAATTTTTAAAAATGTCCTTATCATGTTTAGCATTTGGGAAAAAAAAGATATCTATTTACCTATGTAAACAGCAAAGATTTTCGTATTATCATTATTATTATGGTTAAGCTGATCAACAATGGTTAAGACTCCTCCTGACATGTGAATTGTCCCTTACAGAGCACATTTACTTCCTTTTCTCATTTGAGGCACCCTAAACTTCTGAAAATTAGTTCATTATGTAGTATCATCCTCATCATTTCCAAATTGAAAATAAATTGAGTTAGAAAAGGTAAAGGAATAGGACCAAACTCTCAAGCCCAATAACATGTAGATCCAGGAACCCATGTTCTGTCTCCCCATTAAAGCAGTTGCCAACATGTTTCTGGCCTCCAGTTTTTGAGGACCCTGCATGAAATCTGACATGAGTTGTGCAGCAACAACAACAAAAACACAGAAAACTCATCAGCCAGGTTTTTTCCAAAACGTTCACATCATGCTAATTAAATTCAACAGAATTCACCTCAAACATAATTCTGTAAGCATAGGGGGAGAAATAAATAAGAGGAAATTCACCAGCATATATTTTGCCAACCTATGACAAAACAGTTCAATGTAATGAGGAAATATATTAATCTGTTCCTCTGTTAACCTCCTTATCGTATTCTCAGTTATCTTTTAAGACTACCAAAATGGAATTACAGATATCTGTTTGAAGAATATGATTCTCAATTCACAATAGCACAATTAAGATGTGATAGTATTGAAAAGAAATGAGAATTATTTCCTTTTGCTAGTCATAGTGGAAATACAATTAGGCCTGCTCTATTTTATTCATCCTCTCTTAGTTGATAACTACTCAGACTTCCTTACACCATTAAAGCTTTAACAAAGTGTACAGTTATATGTGACTTTTCTATGGATTCTTAATCTGTAGCAGTCATCTGATAACATCTCTAAAACCTCACGAGCCTAGCTTTTGTTCTCTACTTAATATATAGCCAGTATCATATATAAAAAGGCCATAAACCAATCACATTATTTGCTTCCTTTAGAGAAATATGGTACTTGAGACCCTCTGTTCTTTCTATTAACATTCATGGCATTTCATTTTAGAAATCTCACCCCTTCAATTTACAGTTTAGGAAGCTGAAGCCCAGGGAAGTGATGTAACATGCAAACCAAGTGCAACTGGTACATCAGCATTTAGACCCTAATCTACTGGTTTCAATATCAATGTGCTCTCTGCTGCTGTTTTCCCAAGTTAAAGAAATGGGAGGTTGGGGGAAGGACAAGGAGGGTAATGAGATCACATATATGGTTACTGAAGGAGATGAGGGATACAGATGTTGTGTATAAAGTTGTACACCAAAACTTATATAATGTTATTACCTCAATAAATTTATTTTTTTTAATGAGGATTTGGAAACTTTCACAAGTGATGCTATTGAGTGCCATATTAGTACTTAGAAAGTTTTGGTCTTTGGTATAATCAAAATATATTGCTCAGTTGTTCCTTTTTAGATAAACTCTATCTTTTCTTTATTCTATCTACGTCCACCGAGATTAAAAAACAAAAACAAACAGAAAAGAGGTCATAAACAGAGGGGGGGAGAAAAACAGGAGTGAAATAATTATTTCATGTTTGTATCTTGCCCAATAATAGGCAAATGATTTAGCAGAGCAAAACAAAGCAATAAAAAGACAACCATGAGTAAAATGTAGAAATTGGGGGAAAAACACACTTTTTCTGATAACATGGAAATGATCAAAAGCAGTGCTCAAAGCACCATGAGCATGAGCGGTTTTCACTGTGTGTATGCATGTTGCATGTATTTGTATGTGTGCATGGCAGAAGAGAGAGTGGGATGGAGTGAGGAAAGGGAGGAGGGGGAGAGAGAGAGAGAACATGAATGGAATAAGCTAAAATAAAATGAAGGTATTGTGATTACAGGTAAATCTATTCAACCTAAAAACTATAACTTATGCTAATCAAAATTAACATATGCTCCTTCAGAAATATTATTTAAATGGTGGCAGGCACTTTGTTGATGGTTCAGATAATTATCTATGGAAATATTATTTTTATGTAATTATTAAAAGCCTGAGGAAAAGTGAAAAGTGCAAAGCTTAAAAAGAGTTTCCATATTTGTTACAATATTTAGGATAAGCATAGTCTAGCTTCCATATACTTTGGTTCAGAAAAAAAAAGTCATCTTGCCAGAAAATAAGAAATATCCATGATTAAGTGATGGGTCATGAACAAAAGGTGCTCAGATTTTTAAAATGCAGAATTTAATCACTGGAAGGAAAAGAACACAAGTCTAACATAAGAATATTTGCAATGCTGATGAAACTCTCACAGTCTGAAAATACTGAGTGATTTGACCTAGGATGAAACAGAAAGGAGTCTATTACATTTACATAGCAGGTAATGAAAAACAAAAGTAAACAAATATTTTGAACCCTTTGGCAGTTGCTTTAAAATCATTCTGTATGTAATCACAAAAGAAAAACTTTCCTGAAAAAGAATTTAAAAAGACTATCTCTGAACCTCTGAGAAGTATCTAAACCTCTGAGAAGTATCTAAACCTCAGAAAAATGAGGGTTCCTATTAAAAGGGTTTTTCTTAAGTGCCAAGAAGAATTACATTTGCCATACAACAGTTCCAGAAAATACATATCTTTCATTTCTTTGCCTATACCTAGGATTGAGGCTCCAGTTATCTATGAAATGTTACACTTCCTTCAAGATCCAATTGAAGTCCCACTTCTCTGGTCAAACATACACACTCACACACACATAAAGGTCTTTCCTCTATATTTGTGTTGCCTTTATTGTTTTTATGTAAAATGAGTACTTTCTTGCACTATCAATTACATTGATAGGTACAGAGGTTTAACCTATAGCATGCTGGGGCCTCTTTATTAGGTCTGTACAGCATCTTCTATGTTGTTATGTTTCTCCAGAAACTTCTATAAAGTAGGTGCTCAGTCCACAGAAAAAAAAGACAAAATAAATCTGAATATTTCAACTTGAAGAAGGCATTTAAGCTCTTCGGATCTCAAAACAGAAATTTCATTTTAGCCAACTAGCAAACTTAGCCCATGGTGACTTCACCAAGACAAATTAGGTGAATTGGTTTTCAAACTGTAAAAACTATACCTTATATTAGAAGGCAAATTCTAATGCTGTAGAGAAAAAAAGTTGGGCTACAGAGACACGTTATGTGCATTCTAATTCTGGCTTCTGACACTTACTCGCTGGGTCCTTTCACAAACCCATACTGATTTATAAAATTGTGACAATAATACACATCTAGCAAGATACTGTGAAGGTTAGCATTTCACAGAATCTGGAAAGCCATCAATAAATGCTAGATTTATTATTGTTCAAGCATAAGATATTATCATACTTATTGTTATAGGTACAGATATTTTTTCAAAAGGAGATATGATGCAGAAAAGTAATACAATCTAAAACACCACCACCAATGTATTTATAATGAGCTTTTATGCTGTCCCCCCTTTATATTGAGATACAAGAAAATAGGCCCATTTAAATTAATACTAAAAAATTGGGCAACAGTTGATTTAAAAAATCAACTCTAATGTTGTGTTACTTTAATCCATATAAATGTACCAAAACTGACTATATATCAAAAACACCTGTAGAATTTCAGAAAATGCTGAATCTGAATATCTGAATTCTCTCTCTCTCTCTCTCTCTCTATATATATATATATTTATATATATATATATATATATATATATATATATATATATATATCCCCTATTATCTCTCTACAATGATCAGGGTTGGTAGGAACTCACAAAGTTATTACTATTTCAATATCTGAATAGACTATCTTTAAAGGCTTTATTATTCCAAGACAGTCTCTTCAATAAATGGTGTTGGGGAAACTGGACAGATACATGCAAAAAAATGAAACTAGACCACCAACTTACACCATACACAAAAATAAACTCAAAATGGATCAAGGGCTTAAACATATGACGATAAACCATAAAAATACTGGAGGAATCCACAGGCAGAAAAATCTCTGACATATGCTGAAGCAGTTTTGTCACTGATACTCCTCCTAGGGCAATGGAAACTAAAGAGAAAATAAACAAATGGGACTGCATCAAAATAAAAAGCTTTTGCACAGCAAAGGAGACCATCAATAAAACAACAAGAAAACCCACTCCATGGGAGAACATATTTGCCAATGATATCAACAATAAGGGTTTAATCTCCAACATTTACAGGGAACTCATGCAGCTTAACAAAAAGAAGATAAACAACCCAATCAAAAAATGGGCAACTGATCTAAATAGACACTTTACGAAAGAAGACAGAAGGCAGGCCAAGAGACATATGAAAACCTGCTTAAAGTCACTAATCATCAGAGAGATGCAAATCAAAACAACAATATGGTACCATCTCACACCTGTCAGAATGGCTATTATCAACAAATTAACAAATGACAAGTGCTGGTGAGGATACAGAGAAAAAGGGACCCTCGTGCACTGCTGGTGGGATTGCAGACTGGTGCAGTCACTGTGGACAACAGTATGGAGTTTCCTCAAAAAACTAAAAATGGAACTCCCATTTGACCCAGTGACCCCACTTCTAGGAATATATCCCAAGAAACTAGAAACATGAATCAGAAAGGATATATGCACCCCTATGTTCATAGCAGCACAATTCACCATAGCTAAGATTTGGAAACAGCTTAAGTGCCCATCAGCAGATGAGTGGATTAGAAAACTGTGGTACATCTACACAATGGAATACTACGCTGAGGTAAAAAAGGAGTTCTTACCATTTGCAACAACATGGATGGAGTTGGAGAACATTATGCTAAGTGAAATAAGCCAGGCAGAGAAAGATAAATATCACATGATCTCACTCATTTGTGGAATATAATGAACAACATAAATTGATGAACAAAAATAGATCCAGAGACAGAGAAACATAAATCAGAATGTCAAACCTCAGGGAAGGTAGGGGAGGGTGAGGGTAAGGGGGAGAGATCAACCAAAGGAATTATATGCATGCATGTAAGCCTAATCAATGGACACAGATAACAGGAGGGTGGGGCATGAATGGGAGGTGGAGGATAATCTGGGAATAAGGACACATATGTAATACCTTAATCAATAAAGAATTTTTTTTAAAAGAAGGCTTTATTATTCTGAACTTAATGGGAAAGCAAGACCTCCATTTTACCATGAGGATTATATAAGAAAGTATGCAAATTATTTTGAACATTGTAGAGGTTTAGAAAGAGTTGTACTAGAATAAATAACTATTAAGACCTCTATATTATCCTCATTTTATTACCATTATTATTATCATTATTGCTATTATCATTGTTATTATACAGTGTGTACATGTGAGCCCTTCTGAAAGCATTAACACAAATCTTTTCATTTGCTGCTTCAGTGAGTTGCTCCTTAATTTCATTGTACTACCTCTCCTCCAACATCTCCAATAAATAATAATTAGAGCCCAAAACAATTATTTGTGAGAATTCTAAAAACAACAACACATTTATCTCAGTTATTTAATCTCAAAAAAAGAGAAAGTGTGCCACCTGTTTTATCTAAAATAATTGTGGCACTATCTGGAAGGTTAATCTGGGTTTGTTATTTTTATGACTTTTAAAGAAAGATATATATCAGATTCACAAGGTGAGTCAGTTGACTCTAAAACCTTGAAAGTGATTAAGAGATTCATGTTCCTTTGACTTGGCCTAATAAATTCTATCCAAATGTGAATGCACAACATGAAATACACAGAACATTCAACATACTTTGAAAAATCTCCACTTACTGTATTAAGATCTTTATTAAACTTCAAAGGGGGAAAAAGGAAATTGTTACATATATTAATCAAATGCTAGTGCATTTTCCCTATTTGTATAGTATGAACTTCAATACAGTATTTGAAGTATTTCTTAATAATTTCAAATAGGCAACTGTCATGTGGATTGTATTAATCTTGATTTAAAGTGCTAAAGGTCAAATTATTTGCCTCTTTCCTATTAAGTGGTTCCTTCTACAAAAGTAAATTTAATTTATTCATGTTGTCATAGTCCTATTTACCCTAAAATATATTCACACAAACTATTGATTACTATTGTGTTATATATAGTTGAAGTTTAATTTACTCATTTTTTGCAGTACACAGTTATTATTTTGTTGAATATCTGCATTATGAATAACTTCCTTTCTTCACCTTAACTTGGAATCTTATTAAAGCAAGAAGATATACAATTTCTGTTAAAATGACAACAGTCACTCACTCATTTCAAAATATGACCATGAAAAATTGTGTGATATAAAACTTGCTACTTACCCATATCTAGGGCATTTTTGAAAAGTAACTAATAAATTATTTTAAAGAGCTTCTAATATAATGTGCTACACATATTCTCAATAAAAAAATGAGCAAAAGGTCCTGGCCAGGTGGCTCAGTTAGTAGGAGCCTCATGCTACACACAAAAGATGGCGGGTTCAATCCCTGCTCCAGGCATATATGGGACGCAACCAATTGATGTTTCTCTCTCACGTCAATGTTTCTCTCTCCTCCACCCCCACTTCCTCTCTAAAATCAGGAAACTATTGTTGGGTAAGCATTAAAAAAGTGAACATTTTTAAAAGTAACTCCCCCCTAGGCAAGTTTCTGGAAATATTTTGCATATGAAAACAGACTTTCCCAGTTATCCATCAAAGCACAAGGAACATTCTCAGAATGAAATGACTGGAATAGAGTGATTTAAAGCTAGCCAAACAAAGGGGCAACTAATTCTCTTCTGTTCTTTTGACGAGATTTGGCCGAAGACAAATTTATATTTTTAGCCCATAGCTCTTTTCTCAGTCTCAGACCTACATATCCATCTGCCAGGTTGGCATCCATACTTGAACAAGCATCCCAAATTTAATATGGGCAAATATTAACTTTTGAAATCTCCCTTCAGACATTCTCCAAAGATTGGCATATCTACATTTTAATATATGGTCCCTCTGTCCTCCTACCTAAATTATCTTGGATGACTTGCTTACTATTTGTCACTTATCCAAGTCTTTCAGATTCTATGCCCTCAAAGTATCTAGATTCAGACTACTTTCCTGCATCCTTATGGCCACTACAGTAGGCCAAGACACCGCCTTTTCTAAACTGAACTCTGTCAACAACCTCACTACTGTATCTCTGCTTCCATTCCTGTCCCTCTAGTCCACTCTTCACAGAGCAGCAGCAGGAGATTTTTACAGCTAGTCTATCATATTTTCACCTACTCAATCTAATTCTCATTGAAGCAAGAATGAAAGGAAAGTTCTTAAAGTAGTTTCCAACTTCCTGCTTCATCTGGCTGCCGCTCACTCTCTCTCCAGTCTCAGGTGATACCAAGGTGTTTAGATAAACTGTATGTCTCATATTAAAAACCACCTATTCTTTATCTACATTTCACATTTAACTGGGTTTCCTACCTTTTACCTGACAATCCTAGTGGTGTCACTATCTGATTGCTCACGAAGTGACAGTGACAGCAGCCTTTAAAAAATTTCCCTCAGAGCCACAACCTATCCCACTGTAGCACCTACTATTCCTATTAACAGAATCGCTCACCTGTCCAATCTTTACATGACAAGCTACAACTCTTTTTTCCAGATTTGCCTTAAATGTCAGGTTATAAGAGAGTCATCTAATATGCCATCTGAGTAAAGTTACATCATTAAATTCTCATAACACTTAATATACAGGATGTTAAAAAAATGTATGCACACATTCTGAATATAGGCAGTGCTTATTAAAATACATTTCATTTTCAAAATTGAGCTATTAACTGTTAAAGTGTGTATACATTTTGGGGGGGGACACCTTGTATTTTTTGTTCTTGCTCCAATCATAGTTTATATATTTACTTATGTGAATATAAATATGTAAATATGTGCTTGACTTACCACTATATCCCTCATGCTAACAGAAAAATCATGGACATAGTGGATCCTCAATATGAATATTTGAAAGGCCAAAAGGTAGAGGAAGGGAGGGAGAAAAGGAAAGAGGGGAGGAGGGCAGAAAGGAAGGAAGGAAGTGAGAGGGAGAGAAGAAGGGATCAATTCTATCTAAAGCAACCCCTTTATTCTAAGTTTATGTTGCCTATACAAACTTCTATAATTTGATTTTCTGAAAGCATGTACAATTTTGGACCAATGCATCTGACCTTAACCATAAAGTATCATTCAGTCATTCTTACATATCTATTGATTGTTAGAAATGAAGATATTGGCACACTGGCCTGTGAGTTTAGTTATTATTAAATTCTATGGATTTTATCATTCATTTGTAAGGTCTGGCCTGGTTCCCTGTCACTTTCATTTCACCATGCCAAGGACACTTAATCTCAAGTAGGAGATTCTGCACAGTCTCTGGTTCCCGACTTTTAACCCAACTCCTAACTTCAATGCCACAAATAGGATCAACTTCTGTGGAGAAGCATGGGACTTGGTTGGAAAGTCTATACGGAGGATTCTCCGAAAGGTCAGAGGCCTCTACAGGATTCTTGTTGAAGATGGCAGACCCTGCCTTGACTTTTCCAAACAAGTCTGAGCACCCAGATGTTTTCCTGGAATCTTTATGTTTAGACTTCAAAACATCCTTGTTTTAAAAACACTACAGATACATGTGTTTTCTCAAGGATACTTATCCTGCTCATAGTATCTAGAGGTTAATTTTAGTTCAAGCTGTTGTTACAATAAAAGCCTAAGGAGGCAATCAAATGAGGCTGTCTGGTTCCTTTAGCCAGGAAGTCCCTTAGCCCTCTCTTTCATAGAGACATGTATCAGAGTAATCATTCATCTGTCGCTCAGGGTCTGCTGGTCAGTCCTGGCAAATGGTTCCCCATGTGAGGACCAAGGAATGCAACAAAACCCTCGAAAACAAAGAAGAAAATGAAAGTAACTGCTCAGTAAGTCATTGGAGCACACTTGGGATTTCCAAATTCAAGGGAAATGTTTCTCAGCTAAGATTTTATAATGGGACAGTAGTTGTCCACAGAGCAGCAGCAATATATCACAGTGCTGAAACAGTTATTAAAAGCAAGTGGTGCGTCTGTTACAGAAGAACAACTAAAAAGCTTATTAAAAACTGTTATAATTTATAATCCTTGGTTCCCTGATGCTGGAATGCTAGACCTTAATCTCTGGGAACAAGTGGGCAGGTATTTAAAGAGAAATCAGGCCCAGGGAAAACGAGTGCCTTTGTCACCATGAACTATGTGGGCTCTTGTTCGAGCTGCACTATGCCCATTTCATATAGAGGATCAAACCCTATAGAGCAACAGGAGGATTTACTACTACCCCTCCTCCTGAGGCAGAGCCTCTAGAATCTGTAATACCTAAAGCCCCGCCTCTGGAGGAAATATTTTCTGATCCTCCACCTCTAGTGTGGGAGAGTCCACCAACTTGATCCTCGATTATGGGATCCTGTGTCAGGCAAGCCATGTTAGAAGGAGAGCTTTTGGCTTGCCCAGTTATACAAGATCAACAAGGTAATAGAATTCATGAGTCGCTCTCCTTCAATACCTTTAAAGAAATAAGAAAAGTATTAGAGAAAATGGGGCTAAGAGTCCATTTACAAAAGGACTCCTTAATGCCTTGTCTGAAAATTACCACATGACTCCTTGGGGCTGGCAGGTTATAGCCAAAACAACTCTGGACGCCAGTCAACATTTATTATGGAGAGCTGAATATGATGAGATCTGTGAACAACAGGCTGTTTGTGGGTGTTCACCAGCCACCGGACCCGGGAGCCCTCTGGGTTGCACTCTGGCTGTAAGACCCGGGCACTATACGACATCTTCTGAAAGATCCATGGAAAAGAACTCTGGTTTATTAAGTCTTGTCTGTAGGTTGCGCATGCCTATAAATATTGTACATAGTGTCTCTGTTAATTGTTGTTTTGTGTCTTTGTTGTTTGGTTTAATCTGTGTAAAGATGGGTCATATTTCACTTTGCTAGGGGCCCCAGCTAACTTGTAGCAGGCTGAACATGTAGTAGGAATTTCAGGAACTTCTCAGCAGCTGCCAAAGAATTCTTAATTGGGGGCCCTTCCTGCTTTCCCTCTCAAGGCATCAGCCACTGGAAACTCATAGCTAGTAAAAGTTCTTGTCTGTCTGTAATGTAACTTGTTTACTGATTGATGTTCTTTGCTTACTTTCTTATCTTTAGTTTGCACTTTACCATTTTATAAACATATGGAATCCTCCCTCTCTACTGTTTGGGCTTTATGCCACTCAAACCCCATTTGTTGTACTGGGTTAGTATAAAATAAGATTCTAAGGCTAATATCCCAGTCTACTCTTTTGTGAATAATCATTCATCTACTGTGGGGTGTTTTTTTTTTGTTAGTTTGTTTCTGTTTTTAAAATATCTTCTTATATACAAGATTTTGTATCATTAGTCTACTCAGAAAGAGAAAAATATGGGAAATAATTATTTAAATTCCCCAACTATTTATCCTAGAGCAGTGGTCGGCAAACTAATTAGTCAACAGAGCGGCAAACCGTGGCTTGCAAGCGGCATGTGGCTGCGTGACGTGGTTTGCCGACCACTGTCCTAGAGGGCTGGAGCTACAGAAGTAACCTTGAATAGGCTGCAGAAGCGGCATCAGCAGGGTCAGGGGACACTCTCCTTGTAAAGGAAAAAAAATGGTACTTTTACCCTAAAGCCCTTAGAAGCCCAGGAGTTACTGCAGTCCTAGGAACAAAACCCAGGACCTGCTATCTCCCCACATACACACCAACCCTTTCTCCAGCCTCCTGAGAGTTATCGAGGTCATGTTACCTCTGTTATGCTTCCTTAGAATATGAGTATATTTTCCATTGGAAAAATAAGCCTATTTCTAAAAGTATATAACCTTTGCTTCTTAGGCAAATACAGGAAAAACTTTTTTTCCCCTTTACTTTTAGAAATAGGCTTAAATATATGTATATATTTAAAATAATTAAATTATATTAATCAGGAACTTGATTACTTTAAATGAATAACTTACTTATTACTGTTTAATAATAATAATCTTTTAGTCTAATGTATTTGACTACTTTCTCAAGGTTTGAATTTTAAGAAACTTCTTGACCTAGAATTGGCTTTAGATCATTCTAATAGGCTCTAGAATGCCTCTAGTGTTTGTTTTCATTCTCATGGAGGAAAATTTTCTGTTTAAGGTACATGGGGAGCTTTGTCAAATAATAATAACTATATTATACTTACATTTGTAGCTCTAATTATTATTCTAGAATGTTGTGTTTTACAGAAAGGACAAGATTCCATGTCACTTACATTACTCTATAAAGTATCTAAGTTTATAGAAATACTAACAGGAAAAATCAGAAGAAACAACAATTTTATTATAGAGCTGAATAAATAGAAAATAATCATATAGTTTTTGTAACTTTTGTTGAAAGTATTGCAAATTCTTACACTTTTTGTTTTTCAGATATAAGGAAGAATTTTTAAAGCAATTTGGTAAATTAAATATTTATCTCAGCAGGCAGTCTGGCCTGCAGCAATCTGACTAATACTAATGTGCCTCCCATCCCTCCGTGTAAGCAAAATAAGCAGTGGGACCCCTCTGCTGAAGAATTCCATTAGGAAGTTTTTCAAAGAAATCATGCCCATTTGAAAGTCCTAGGGGGCCAACAAGTTATAGATTGGAGCCCACATGGTCATTTGCAAGCCAACCACACTGACATTCTGGTACACTGTGTATCTAATACTAGGTACATTGGTTATGCAGGCATGCCTGTGCTTTGACTGAGGGAGGGATGAGTTCCCCATGACCTCGCATACTAGGCTTGCCAGTTCAGGAAACTTTATGGAGATTAGGCCATGTTTTCAGCCCTTTGAAATTGTGGCGCGTTGACTACCAGAACTCCTCCAGCCACTACAGTATGACTTTTACGGATAATCTTACTGACAATAGCCTGTGTTGTAGCATCAATCGCTCAGGGTCTCCTGATTTGCACCACTCACCCTTATGTCTTTGTTATGGGCCCCCATCTACTCATAAACTATAGTTCATCTTTTCTAGAACAGGTTGGAGAAGGAGCTTCTTTTACATCCTGTATTACCACCCAGAATATTACCTCATTGAACATCAGCACTATTATGATACTTAGGAGACAAGCAGGAATCCTAATACCTGTTAATCTCACCAGGAAATGGCAATGCTCATCAGCTATCAAAGTCTTGGAAAGAACATTGACCCAATTATGGCCCAGAAGATGTTTGGGAATGCTCATTGCAGCCATCATCTCAGCTGTTGTTATTCTTACTACTGCCAGCGTCGCCATGGCAGCCCTTTCTCAGTTAGTGCAGACTGCCACATTTGTAGACAATATGGCCTATAATGTAACTAGGGAATTCACTATACAACAGCACATAGATCAAAAAATATTACCTAAATTATAGGCAATAGAGGCAGCCATTGAATATCTAGGGGAAAGACAGCGTGTTATAGCATACAGGCAAGTGCTCAATTGCGATTGGGAGCATAAGCATATATATGTCACCCCCTTAAAAATGGAACTGTAGTCACCATCAGAGGATTGGCTTTAAAAAGCATCTATGGGGAGTCTTTCATGATAATCTTACTGAAGAAGTAAACATGTTGCAAAGGCAAATTAGAGAATCCTTACTTGCTATCAGTAAACATGAAAAACAGACTACTGCTTAGAATAGGGTAAAGGAGCATTTAAAGTAGATAGACCCCACCTCATGGTTTCCTAGAATCAATTGGTACCTGATCAGATTAACCATTACTGTCATTGTAATTCTCTTTGTTTTTCTTATAGTCTACAAAATCAGAACTCAAGCAGTGAACAAGGACCAAGACATTCCAAAGCAGAAAGTTCTCTGCCTCCCTCTGTCTCCTGCAGCCAACAAAACAAAAAGGGAGGAGATGTGGGGAAGCACTGGACTTGGTTGGGAAGTCTATAAGGAGGATTCTCTGAAAGGTGAGAGGCCTCTAGGGGATTCTTGTTGAAGATGGCAGACCCTGCCTTGACTTTTCCAAACAAGTCTGAGCCCCCAAGTGTTTTGCTGGAATCTTTATGGTTAGACTTCAAAGAGTCCTTATTTTAAAGGTACTACAGATACATGTGTTTTCTCAAGGATACTTACCCTGCTGATAGTATTTAGAGGTTAATTTTAGTTCAAGCTGTTGCTACAATAAAAGCCTAAGGAGGAAGGTGAATGAGGCTATCTGGTTCCTTTAGCCAGGAAGTCCCTTAGCCCTCTCTTTCACAGAAATGTGTGTCAGAGTAATCATTCATCCACCAGTCAGGGTCTGCTGGTCAGTTCCCACGCAAACTTCTATTCACTGTTTACTATAATTGCCAGTTTGATATAAGTCTGACAAATGATCTTTCAGTCTCATTCCAGAGACATGTGTTAGTCAAAACAGAATAGTAAAAGCTTTCATGTTTTGGAATCTGAATTCTACATCTCTAATCTAGACATAGTTGCTCAGTGACCTTGAGAAGATTCTGCAACCCTTTGAATGTTAATCTTCTCATCTATGAAATAAGGGCTAACTATTTCCTTCATGATACTACTATATTAATTATATGAGGTTGCTTTTTCCTTAAAAGTCTAAAGTCCCAATATGGTCTCAATATTACTGTACTCACCAACTTCATTTATGCTACCTTCCCCTCCTATATCATGAAACATAAAGTCCAATATTTGCAGTAGCAGGCAAATAATGAAAACAATGAATCTGATGGGATATAAAGGAAAACAGGGAACGGTGGCAATATGGGTAGAGTAACTAACACAGGCCTCATCTAAAGAAATCTACCTACTCAGCCCAGGTAATTGATGCCACATGAGAACACACAATTAGTATTTTTAGGTTATCTGATATTTTTAAAACAGAGACCAGTGTTGAACAATTTTGATTTTAAAATATTAGGTACTAGTTAAAAATCATTTTGGAACTTGAAGAATTACCAATCAAGTTGGCCAGTAGAGGCATGATGTACCCTCTCATCCATACACACATGGCAAGGGCATAAATAATAACTAGAATATAAAAAAGTAAATATACATATATATATATATATATATATATATATATATATATACACACACACATATATGAAAAAATAAACATAAGTATCTAAAAAAAACACATAAATGGAGCACACAAAAACAAGATGGCAAAATGTGTTTCTTTATGTATTAAGCCTGACCTTAATTGATTTTATAGAGTTTATTCTACAGGTTCTAATGCAAAAAAACAAAAAAAAATTTTTAGACAAGCAGCTAAACATATATATATGTTTACATATATATATATATATATTTATATATATATATATATATATATGTAAAATAAAAGCATAATATCCTAATTAGACTGGACAGTCAAACAACCTTCCAGACGTCCTTCTGGACAACCTTCCAAATGAAGCCAGAGCTGCGAGGGCCGAGCCTCTTGTATGAATTTTGTGCATCAGGCCTCTAGTAATATACTAAATTTGTGCATAGGTAGGGTCCCTAGGCTTGGCCGGCAATCAGGGCTGATCTGTGGGGTGATTGGGTGGCGGTGCCGTCCACTCATCAGCCAGCCCTGCCCCCTGATTGCCCTGCCACTGCCAGTTGCCTCCCTCTGGGGACCTGAGGGCTGGGGGCAGCTCCTTTGTTGAGTGTATGCCCCCTGGTGGTCAGTGTGTGTCATAGTGACCAGTCTCTCCACTGGTTGTTCCACCATCCAGTCGATTTGCATATTAGGCTTTTATTATATAGGATATACCTATTTTAGCCACTGACCCTTCTCCACCACCCCCAGGACTTCATCTATCATTCCAGGAAGCTAACCCAACAATTCCTTTATACTTGAGAGCACTAAATACAGAGGAAGGTCTGTCATGAAGGGAGCACTTTAAGTTCCCCACACCCTTCTTAGGAGGCTAGGGGTACAGGTTCTAATGCTAGTGGTTAGTGGTCAACAAGGAGCCCATATTCCTAAGCATTGTAAAGTATAAATCTGATTCTGGGGAAAGTTTATTGTGTTGTTGTTATTGCTTTACTCTCTTGTTTATTTTATATCCAAGTTCAAGAAATATATTGACCCTCTAAACTTCAGAGCTTTCTTTTAGAAAAGAAGTATTAAGGTTGTTAGAAAACAAATCTTGTGCTGCCTCGCTAGCACTGGTACAAAACTTGCTGCAGCCCAAAAAAAATCTTTCCAGATTTATAGCCTTTGGTTAATTCCTCAGACAGTTTTGTAGTAGATGCATCCCTGGAACTTTTTCCTGGGTTGTTTTTCATTTTTTTATGATTATGTATTTTAAGCAAATGAAACAACCAGTAGATTGGAACAAGTGGTTTGTGTGTGTGTTTAAGGAAAAAAAATATGTGAGATAAAGTGTTTCTTGGAGAAAATGGTAGAAAATAAAAAGCTTCAATTGGCTACAAGTGACATCTCTCAAACCCAGTAAGTCAGTCTTCAATAGCTCCAGGGATTTTTAGTCAATAAACTTAACAAGCTGCAGCCAGAGCCCCAGCTTCAGCACAGTATGCAAATGAAAGTTCAGAAAGCCAACTTCTTCTCAATCCTGGGACAGAGTTAATAGAGAGGAAATGACAAACTGTGTAAGGAGCATTTGACAGAGTAAGGTTTTTTTACCCTGTTTGTTTTTGTTTTTGTTTTCTATTTCACTTAAGGGTAAATAACTAGAGAATCTTAGTTTTGAGTGATAAACCAAGCAGGACACATTATTTAATAAATAAGCTTCTTACGTGAAAATGATATTTCCATGGACAATAAAACACTTCACATGACAGATAGAGTTGTTTTTTTTTAAGTGTGATTCTAGATATAGAAAGACCAGGTATAATGATGTTTATAATATAGACTAACCATCCTATATAATAAAGTGCTAATATGCTAATTAGACCAGACAGTGGAACAACCATCCAGATGACCTTCCAGACAAAGCCAGGGCTTCAAGGGCTTCACAATTTTTATGCATCGGGCCTCTAGTTTAGTTTATAAATTAATAAATGTATGATGTGAACTCTGATGTCTCAAAATAGTGCCAAAAAATATCTTTTGATCAAATGATAAGTTTGGTAGACTTAATACAAAAGGAGACCATAACCTTGATAGTTTTAGTCCTATCTCCAAAAGTAGAAATTAAAGGCGATATCTCTTGAGTTTAGGTGAGGCAATCTTAAGGCAGATCTTGCAAGGAAGGGAATGGTTGGAACTGGGCAAAGATTACAACAGGGGAGCTTTGCCTTGGAGGATACAGCAAAGCTCGGGTCATGAAACAAGGCTTGATGATCAAACTGTTTGCTTTATATGCTGGTTCACTGTCTTATCTTTCAGGAAAAGGGTTTCCTGGAACAAGTAGCTAAGTAATTGTTTCTTAGCCCCAGTATTGTTTTGCACACAGTATAAAGTATGTTTGGCTTCAGAAATATTTAGAAATCAGACACAAAATTATGTTGGCTTCAATTTTCACTCCCCAAAATGAACATGCCTCATTTCTAATAATTTCTCTAGTAAGAATAAGAATTATTTTGACCTTAGATGCCCCTGATTTTTCTAACTTAATGAAATTCCTTAGGTATACCTAAAAATAACTTACCTCCTAATTAACATTCCTACGTGGTAATATAAGATGATAAGTAGAGATTTTAGTCTTTAAGACAGAATTTATTGAAAATAAAAGAGCCCTTAATTCATAGTGTATCACTTCTTTATTAATAATTCAAATGATTATATACTTAGTCTACCAAATAGAGTATTGAGAAAGAAAACTAGTTTATCTAAGTATGGAATTTTAATATTATAAATTATATGAAGGTCATATGTATGATATAGGTAGAGTTTAACTTTACCTAGATTAGTAGATTAATTTGGATTCTCTCCTGGGAGTCAGCATTTATAACTGAAGGAAACTTGGAGAATACCTAATTCAAACTTCTCCATTTTAAATATGAGGAAATAACTAACTATGAGGAAACATTGCCATCTGCCTAAAGTCATGCAGCTACCTGGCTTCTTTTAGATGCCATATTTAAGAGGTTATACCCGAGAGTTTCTTTCCCCTTCCACATGCTTTTACTTTGCCTCAGTTGTGTTTGTTTTTTGTTTGTTTGTTTTTATCAGTTTTTGTTGTTGTTGTTTTCTCTCTCCCACAGATTTTGATCTTGAGGGGAAAAATAAGTCTCTACTTGCCGGCATTATACCCCATTACAAATGTTTTTCCAGCAACCCCTGATGATATCTTTATATTTTTCCCCCTGGATGAGCCTCTACCCAGGCACTCCTCTCATGAAAGTATCCTCCACTCTTAATTGAACATTCTCTTAAGTCCGTGCTTAAGCTTACATTCAGATATAGCTGTCCCTCAGTATCTGAGGGGGATTAGTTTTAGAAGGCCCCAGGGATTCCACAATCCATGGGTACCCGAGTCCCTTATATAAAACTAGAGGCCCGATGCACAAAGATTTGTGCAAGAATGGGCCTTCCTTCCCCTGGCTGCCAGCACCACCTTCGCTCTGGCCAGAGCCACCTTTCTTCCTATGCTCTGGCCCGGAGTCGCCTTTCCACCTTCCCATGCTGCCCAGAGGCCCGGAGCGGCTGGGGCAGTGTAGAACGCCTGTGTCATCACCATGGCGACCGTGTATGCAAATTAACCTGTCATCTTTGTTGGATTAATTTGCATACTCACTTCTGATTGGATGGTGGGCATCCCGAAGGTACAGTCATTTTGCATCTTTCTCTTTTATTAGTGTAGATGGCATAGTATGTGCACATAAGGTATATTTGTTTATAGGTTACAGCAGGGTAATCCTAGACAGCACTTCACTGAAGTGAATTAAGCAGAGTGCTCAGCACATTGCCAATTCAAGTTTTGCTTTTTGGGTGGACTGGCTCTCATAGCCTGATTAAGCACAGGTGGGGCACCCACCCAGGGGCCAATCTGTTTTAGGGGCTAAATACAATTCTGGAAAACACCTCACCTTAAAAAGGTAAACAAAGCAGCAAATATGGCCAAACAATAAGCCAGCAATCATCAAAGGAAGTAAAATTATAATCATACTTGGTTTTTCCACAGCCATGATCGCCAAAGACATATTAGAAATCTAGGAAGAACAAAAGCTAAAACAACTGTTTCTAACTAATAAATATAATAGTAAGGTACCATGAGGCTGAGAGGAACATAAAGGCAGGATTGTGAAAGACCTTTGGACATCAAACACTGCAACCTGCAAGTGGCCCTGACAAGAAGATACGGTGCTGAGAACTTTGGGAGGGGACGCAGAGCATACAACTGGCCATGGCATGCATATTGGGCATCAACAATACAGACAGTGAAAGCCTCATTTTCAGACATCACCAGCTGGATCTGCAAGAACAGAGGATTACACTGCATAATAACCAAAAGAGCTTGACTTACAGACACACAAACATAGCTCAGTGGGTTAGATGCTAGGAGCCCTGGAGATTCCATAAGATCAAGTCAGGCTGACACCTAGAACACTGCTATGGATTCGTTTTCCCTGCGGCTTCGGGCCTGAGGAAATAGAAGATACCTTCTGATTTATTGCTTATTGTTCTATCTAGTATCCAAAGCAATGTTTTGAAATGTTATAACTCATCTATTCAGCATTTTTTGCCCAGCCTGTTTACTCTTTGTATTCCATTCATTTCTGAGAATCACAAAGCTAATATTAATAGAATTAATAATTTTTAATATATTTAAGATACCTCTTGACTGATGCAAATGAACTAAAGAGGACATGCAATTATGAAACATGATAATTATGGGGTATAGTCATTTATAAGCAATCTATTACTTAATACTCTTCTTCTGAAATGCCTGCTCAATTTCACAGATATTGGGTGTCTGACTTAGTTCTATACAAATGCCTGTTTGAACAGATAAGTGGGGAAAATTATATTATTATACAATAAATAAATATGTTTACTTTTTGCTTCAGGAAATTCGCACAAACCAATTTCTCTGGCAAAAAAAAAAAAAAAATGCTCATCTGGAAAAAATCTTTTCAATCAGGACAATAAATAGTTCACCTGGACGAATAGCTTACACAAAAGTTTACTTAACAAGACTTGACTTATGACCCTCATTTCACTGTCTACCAATCCCAAATTTATTCAACTCAATCAGTTCTCTTCCTTGAAAATCCCATCACAAACTCCTGAGCATAGACCCTAAAGCTGTGTAAACATTCTTTGATGTCTCCTTCCTGAGAAACCAGGAAGCCTCTGTCAATGTAGTGCTCTTCCTCACTGCAGTATATCTAATAAAATGTGCTCTGTTTGACTGACATGCTTTAGTAGGCAGCTGGGGAGTCAGAAGCAACAATCTCAGAAGTGCCCCTGAGATCCAGTGGAGACCCCACCACCACCACTGCAGCTTGAGACCTTTGATTCGAGAATAGCACATGACTCTCAAGCCCTTGAGCCTCCTACTGTGAAGGGGAGGTAAGCCTGGTGTTGAATCTGAGCTCATTTTCTTTAGCCCGCAATTTCTGATTTATTTTATATCTCAGAAATGAGGAACTCTGCATAGAAATTGTTTGATCTCCTCAATTTTAAAAATATTTCCCTTGGTAGAAATCTACCTCGTTATTGATTACAATATTGATTGACTTTATCTGCCCTCAGCATCACTTGTGGTTAGTCTATATAAGGAAGATCCCAGGGAAGAGAACAGTTAAATCCATCTCTCAAACAGACTCCAAAGATTCACAATGTCAAAAGTACTCAACACACTGATGTCCTTAGAGGAGAAAAATTGCCTTGAGTCACCAATATCTTATAGAAACATTTTCCCCATTATGTCATGTTTGGAGAAACTCATGAGAGTGTAGTTCTGAAAGCAATCTCTCCTCAAAACAATCCATCTAAAAAAAAAATGCTCATTTGTCATTTTCCAATTAGAGAGAGCTGACTAAGTTTGGAGAGTCTGAGATACAAAGTGCAACAGCAACTTACTCTAACAGCTATTGACAGACAGACAGACAGACACACTCATGGGCTCATCTCAATATCAGTTCATACACCTGTGGGCCAGATTCCTGTTTATTACATGGTTTTTCACTATAAATCTAATTTTATTGTTTATCTTTTTAAATTGCATAATTATACCAAGCATAATTAAACATAGTGGATATTTCAGAGAAGTTTTGATACTAGCAAACTTGTTCATACCAGTGGCACCTTAGAACAATAAAAAAAAGAGTAAAATTGAAAATATACATCAAATAAATTTTTCTTTTTATGAAGAAACTCCTCCAATAAATTCAGATTCCAAAACTTTTTTAAAAAGAACTCTTAGCAAAGACATGAAAAATGTAAAAACTTCAAATTTATTTTAGATATTTCTGTAGGGGAGCTCAGAGATGCAATATGTCTCTGGTTGGATTCTGTTTAACCTTCTGTGACTATTTAACTCTCTGTAGCCTCAGGTTCGGCTAATTACCCAGAAAGCTGGAATGCATCCAAAGATAAATGTCAGGCCCTAGGAAGGAGGTAAGTGAATGCATAGAATGTGGAAAACTCCCTGATGTTATCTGTTAATTTAGAAATGCATTGTTTTTTCTGGTGGTCTACATGACTACCCACCACATGATTTTACTATTAACCCCCTCTAAAAAAAAAACCACACACACACAAACAAACAAAAAACCCATCCTGGGAGGGTATGGATTTATTCCCAGCAGTCACCACTGGAAGACAGCAGCCACTTTGCCTATGTATATAAGTTTTTTCTATTGAAGCTCTTATGAATTTGAAGAAGTCTGCATGCCAGTTCTTCTGAAACAACCTGAATTTAGACTTTGGGGGCTTTCCCCCAGCATTCCAAATCACAATGAACCTAGTAACCTTTACCTGACTTGTTATCTTCCCCCCAACCTGTGCTTCTCTAGTACCCTCTGGTCATATTTTCTTTTTGACCCAATTCCTTTCACTTTGGTAGCCAAAAATCCTTAAAACTCCACTGCCTCTTAAAGTTAAATACAGTTAGGACAATCCTATTTTAAAGGTTGAGTATTAACGTGAGCTTTTATAGATGTACTAGAGGCCCGATGCATGAAATTCATGCAAGAGTAGGCCTTCCTTCCTTCCTCCCCCCTACCCCCGTCCCCCCACTGCCAGCACCAGCTTCCCTCTTTCCCTCTGGCACCGGGGACCCAGGCTTCCCTCAAAACCCTGGCTCTTTCCAGAAGGTCGTCTGCAAGGACTTTCGGTCTAATTAGCATATTACGTTTTTATTATTATAGATGTGTTGCCATTACCCCTATTACATTTCATAAGTAATGATACTTTTTTTAAGGTTTATATTTCAATATGCTTAACTGCACATCTCTAAATTTTTGAACAAGAGGCCTCACATTTTTATTTTCTACTGTGTCCCACAAATTATGTAGCCAGCTCCAGTGCTATAGTTTAAAATATAGTAGGAGAAGGGGACAATGTAAGTTAAGTCCATAGAGTTCTCCTCTGAAATTTTGATAAAATTATACAAAAAGTGGATCAAAATTGGCAATCTTGATAAGATGCTCATTTCAGAAAATTAAGAACATGTGCTATCATAGGGGCAGAATGCGAGAGTTATATGTTGTTACAGACCTCTCTGGTATAAAAAACAAACAAACAAACCAAAAACCAAAGATGTCATGGAACAAGAAACTAGGTCATTTGGTTTATACCCTCAGAACTCTTTCTGTTAGCTCTTCAGGTTGGGGATAAAATTTGTTCTCTTGGTTTAATTTACACTCTTGGCTCCTAAATTAATAATAGTAGGCTACAAACTCTGATCATAAATATTCAGTTAGTTTTCGTCAGTATTTGGCTCCCAGAGGTTTAAATGCTATTGTTCCCATTAAATGGTTCGGAAATCATCAAAAGAGAGAGAGAGATTGAGAGAGAGAGAGAGAGAGAGAGAGAGAGAGAGAGAGAGAGAGAGAGAGAGAAAGAGAGAAAGAGAGAAAGAGAGAAAGAAAGAGAGAGAGAGAGAGAGAGAGAGAGAGAGAGAGAGAGAGAGAGAGAGAGAGAGAAAGAAAGAAAGAAAGAGAAATAGGAAAACTTGATGCCTACAGTGGCTGAAGTCACCACCCCTGGAAAGTTGATACGTGACCACCATACCTTAGATACGCTGCAGAGATGGCTTGACCACTTCCCCCACTCCTGCTGAAGAATGCTCCTGGGGATCAGGGAGTCAGGATTGAAAACTGAGACCACCTAAATCCACTTAAATCAACTATTAGGACAGAGAACAGAGGCCACCTGTGTCAACATGACTCAACTATGTGTTCTAGGAAATTCTTGCCCCAGAATATAAACCAGTAGACCAATAAATAATGTAACAATGTTTGCTTCAGAAAACTCCTGCAACCAATTTGTCTTTTTTAAAAAATAATTTGCTCATCTGGGAAAACAGCTTTTTTTTTTTCAAGACAGTATCTTGCTCGCTTGGCAGACAGCTTGCATATCAAACAGCTGTTTCTTACCAAGACTCACTCCGGCGCTCTCACCTCACTGTATCCATCCTTAAATTATTACACCACAAAACTTCCTTAATCCTACTCAGTTTTTCTGTCTGGAAAGCATTAACCTCTCAAATCAGATTCCGTAACTTTATAAACATGTTTTCCTTACATTAGTCTTTGATACACTATTGAGATACTATTAGAGAGGAATTTATTTTTATTTCAGTGGAACTAATAAACTTAGCTTTGCTTAACCAGTAGATTTTTTGGTGATCTTTTGAGGAGATGGCAATCACAGCACATTCCTATCAACTTAGTAAATATAGCCAGATAAGTAAAAACAGAGAGAAATTAGTAGTAACCCACCTATGTGGTTAAAAAAAATGATTTATGAGAAAAAAAAAGTCTCTATCTTAAATTTACTGTTGAATGAAGATAAATGCCAGTTGATCACACTACCCCAAAATTTTATTTCTCCTAAAATATTTTAATATTCAATACATTAAATGAGTTTGGGTGGTAGAGTAATGATTAAATAGAAAATGTCATCTGAGATTTCAAAGGAACAAAACATTTTGTTTTGTTTTGTTTCATTGTTTTAATTCCTAGCAGAGTAATAAAGGGGATTGGTGAGTAGATGGTTATACATCATAATCAGCAAGACAGATTGCTGGGACCCATTCTCATAGTTTATGATTCAGTAGTTCTGAGCTATGCTCTGAGAATCTGAATTTCTTACAGGTTCCCAGAGACAGGTGATGCATTTGCTGCTGGTCCAGAGATCATTGTTTGAGAACGACTGGTCTCAAAGATGTTAAAAACAACTAGTCTAAGTAGGTATTTGTAAAATAAGTAGCTCATTACACTGTGTTTTTTTTCCGGGGAAAGCTTTTCCAGAGACAAAGCCTTTGTTTGCCAAATAATCAGAAGTTCAACTTCTTAGAAGTGGGAAATTTTCATGGCCAACTTATTTCTAAAAAACAGGTGAGGCCATAGTTTTTATTGAAAAAAAAAAACCACAAACACACAAAAAAAATACAGAAGCAAGGATAGGATCCAAGGAAGCCTTCCTTTCAAGGCTAAATTGAAAAGAGATTCAAAAGTCAGGTCTTAAGACATAATGGATTGTTGGAGTAGAGATCTCAGGTGATCTACCCAAAAAGGGTTAGTAACATGAAATGTTTTGGTATAGTATAGTGGTTAGGAGCATATTCTTAAGGATTAGTGGACCAAAGTTCAGGTCCTGGCTCTGTCATTTTCAATTGTTCTGAGAGCAAGTTATCCAACATTTTCCAGCTTGGTTTTCTGATCTAAAGATGGGACCCTGGCCCAGCTGGTGTGGCTCAGTGGTTGAGTGTTGACCCATGAACCAGGTCATGGTTCGATTCCCAGTCAGGGCACATGCCTGGGTTACTGGCTCCATCTACAGTAGGGGGCATGCAGGAGGCAGCCAATGGATGATTCTCTTTCATCATTGATGTTTCTATCTCTCTCTCCCTTCCTCTTTCTGAAATCAATAAAAATATATTTTTTAAATGGGGTCCTCATGGTGTTTCTCAGTGGTTAGAGTGTCTGTCTTGACACTGAAGGGTTGGGGGTGGTTAGATTCCCGGTCAAGGGCAGGAAAATAAATATCCTCAGGTAAGAATTTTTTTAAAATGGGAATGATAACCCTGGTGGTCTGACTTAGTTGGCTCCAGCCTTGTCCCATGAACCAAAAGTTGGCAGGTTTGATTTCTGTTCAGGTCACATACTCAGGTTTAGGGTTCAATACCCAGTTGAGGAATATGTAGGAGTTTCTCTCTCTCTCTCTCTCTCTCTCTCTCTCTCTCTCTCTCTCTCTCATCAAAAACCAAAAATGAATAAATAAAATGGGGATGATAATACACTATTAATTGGGACAAGTAATCTATTTCTTCACTTTATTTTATAGAGTATCATTTTTTTATATTATAAGCAAATGCTTATAAATATTTACTTTCTGCCCTAACCGGTTTGGCTCAGTGGATAGAGTGTCAGCCTGCGGACTCAAGGGCCCCAGGTTTGATTCCAGCCAAGGGCATGTACCTTGGTTGTGGGCACATTCCCAGTAGGAGGTGTGCAGGAGGCAACCGATCAATATTACTCTCTCCTTGATGTTTCTAACTCTCTATCCCTTTCCCTTCCTCTCTGTAAAAAAATCAATAAAATATATATATTTTAAAAATACTCCCTTTCTTATGCAGCAAATTTGATGGTCCCTAACCATCATGACCTTCAGTGATGGCCGCAAGATCCTTCTTCCGTTGCCTTTCTCCTCAGAAGAGTAGAAGCCCTAACCAAGAGCAAGCAAAAGAATAGTAAACACTATAAGCCAACTTTTCCCACACACAGGTATATTTAAGGGCCACTGCTGCTGTACACCCTTGTGATGCAAAGGTGCCATGTAGCCTTATAATCAAATGTGGCACTGACCTGGTGGCACATGCCAGGAATTTATCCTCAGGAGGTCTTAGGAAGCATATTCACAAAGTTATAACTACATTTTGAGAAATGTATATGACATTTTGATTGGTCATAACTGTTCAAGCTTTCATACAACCAATCATAAAAAAAATCATTTATTTCATTAATTTGTTGTGAAAATATAAAAATGATGGCTCTTTCATAAGCATTACATAAGTTTGAATCCCAAATCACACAAAAATTATCCTAAATGTTATAAAGTATAAGGACAAAGGACTGTTTTTAAATCTGACCCTCTGTATCTTCTTTAGCTTATTCTTTTTTTTAAATATATATTTTTATTGATTTCAGAGAGGAAGGAAGAGGGAGAAAGAGAGGGAAACATCAATGATGAGAGAGAATCATTGATTGGCTGCCTCCTTCATGCCCCCTGCTGGGGATCAAGCCCACAACCCAGGCATGTGCCCTTGACTGGAATTGAACCCAGGACCCTTCAGTAAGCAGGACAACGCTCTATCCACTGAGCCAAACCATCTAGGTCAGTGTTCGGCAAACTGTGGCTCGCACATATGGCTCTTTGGCCCCTTGAGTGTGGCTCTTCCACAAAATACCATGGCCTGAGAGAGTCTATTTTGAAGAAGTGGCGTTAGAAGAAGTTTAAGTTTAAAAAATTTGGCTCTCAAAAGAAATTTCAATCATTGTACTGTTGATATTTGGCTCTGTTGACTAATGAGTTTGCCGACCACTGATATAGGGCATTAGCCCCATTCTTTAAGTATTAGCAACTCAATGAATTCCTTGTTAATAAATATAATCAATGACATATGCATTGCCCACACATGTGTGACTAATTAAAATTCACAATATGTAGTGAACTTGAATTCTACACTATTCACTATACTAGACACTGAGGACAGAAAGATGATTGATAGTTGGTCCTTGTTCTTGTCCTTGGAAATAAAGAGTAATATAAAAATAATTTCAAAATAATGTAAAATCATTACAATAAAAAGATTGACCTTGAGGCCTAACTGGTTTGGCTCAGTGGATAGAGCGTCGGACTATGGACTGAAGGGTCCCAGGTTTGATTCCGGTCAAGGGCATATATCTTGGTTGCAGGCACATCCCCAGTGAGGAGTGTGCAGGAGACAGCTGATCAATGGTTCTCTCTCATTGATGTTTCTAACTCTCTATCCCTCTTCCTTCCTCTCTGTAAAAAATCAATAAAATATATTTAAAAAAAAAGATTGACCTTGGTTTGTGCATGTGTTGAATACTGATCAAGAACTGTGAGCAGTGCAGGTCTGAATCATGACTGTAGCATAGGAGCCTAGAGTGTCAGGTAAGGACAGGTTAAGGTAAACTTAGTATCCATGTATTCTGCTAACATGGGGTGTCTACTGTTCAAGGAATTGTTATAGTTAAAAAAAAAAACAATAAAAAAACTCACTGCCTTCACAGAACACACATTCTAGTGGGGAACACACATAGACACATTTAAAAACACGATGTGAGAGTATATGCTAAGCAGCTAAGCGAAATAAGCCAGTCAGAGAAAGATAAGTATCACATGATCTCACTCATATGTATAATCTAATGAACAAAATAAACTGATGAACAAAACAGATCCAGAGACAAAAAAGCACGGAACAAATTGAGGACTGACGAATTTAAAAGTGAAGTGGGGGGTGGGGGTTTTGAGTGGGGAGTGATTAACCAGGGAACTTATATGCATATATGGACACAGACAATAGAGTGGTGAAGGCCTGGGAGGTGAAGGTCTTTTTCCCATTGACCCCCTCCACCCCACACCCATCCCCACCACCACTTGTTTACATAACTAAAATTGTTTTGCAATGCAGCTGAACTCAATTGTCTGCATAGTATTGCCTATGGTTGTGTTCTTGCTACAGTGGTAGAGTTCAGTCTGGTTTGCAAAGTTTAAATATTTGCTGTCTTGCCCTTTACAGATACCGCCAGTTGTCCTAATGAGGAATGCATGGGACATGAGCAATCAGCAACCAGCAAGCACTTAATTAGAAAGGACACACTCCAGAGCTTCTACAAGTGCTTCAGGCAATGGCGAGGGCAGAGGCTCTGCTTATTACCAAAATGCACATACAAAACAGGTTTTCATTTATGACCTTGGAGTCATTTTTAACTTTTTTACTTTCTCATTCCACACCCCCAATGGCTTTCCTTCACTACACTGCATATGTAGAATTCACCCATGTCTCATTCCTTCTAGTACCTTCTCCCCCAACCCAAGCCTCTATCATGTCTTGCATGGATAATTGCAGTAGCCTCCTGAACTACCCTCCTGTTACCATCCTTGGCCTCCCACATTCTCTTTTCATCACATCCATTGGAATGCTGCTTTAGCAATTGAAATCTAGAAGACGTTGCTCTTCTTTTCACCAAACCCCCATCTTCCAATGGCTCACTAAATAAAACAAAGTCCTAGCCAAACGACCTCACCCCGTTACTGCTCTGACCTTATCTCCTGCCAACCTCTCCCCAGTTCACTCTTCCCTAGACACAACAGCCTTCCTGCTTTGCTTTCTGCCAACACTGGAAGCTTGAGGCACTTGCACTTTATTTCTTCTACCTGGAGTGCTCTTCCTCCTGATATTTACATGGCTCCTTCCTCCAAACTTTTGCTCAAAAATCACTTTATCAAGGAGTCTTTCCTGATTTTAAATGTGAAACTCTACCTCACTATCCCAGCATTCCTCATGCCATGTTTAATATTTACCCATAATATTTATTGTTTTTTTAATATACATTACATTTACTTATATTTATTTTCTTTTTTCATGTTCTAAACTGCAAGCTAAGTAAAGACAGGGAATTTTTTTTTTTTTGAGGTTTGTTCTTGCTCATTACTTTATCTTCCAAAACACAGTTCCTGGAACATAGTGGGCACTCAGGAAATATTTTACAATTGAATCAATTAGATTAATTCCTCATTAATATGCATATTGAATATTCATGGTAGAATTAACAGTATTCTGCATAAGTAGTCTAAATATTTTAGAGATACTTATCATCAGGCATAAATACAGATGAATAAGGTATAAAACAAATGCAGTGATCTCCCATTCTATACTCTTTACCTGTATAACTGCATCCATTTAGATAATAAATATGGATCTTGCCTGGGACTTGATTCATTTCTAATTCAATTCCATTGTGTCAGGTGAACATAGTTTGTATTATTTTGCTCCTTTTAAATTAATTGAAACTTGTTTTATGGCCTAACCTAGAGAATTCACCATGTGAAAAAAAATATGTACTCTACTGTTTATTAGTTGGAGTATTTTATAAATGTCAATTAGGTCAAGGTAGTGGACAGTGTTAAGGTATGTCCTTCTTAACCTTCTTTCTAGTTTGTGTATCAGCTTTGGAGAGCAGGGTTTAGAAGTCTCCAATTATTATTGTTCACAGGGCTGTTTCTCCTTTGCTTTTCCTTATCTGTGAGTATTGTCATTAGGTATGTAAACATATATATTTTTGTTATTGCTTCTAAAAAACTTGACCTTTTTATCCCTATGAAATGTTCCTGTTTGTCTTGGATAATCCGTCTTAAAATCAATTAATGTAGTCATAAATGATGGGTATGGTTTGTGTGTGTGTGTGTTTTTTTTCACCTTTTCACTTTCACTCTATTGAATCTTAATCTACAGTCTGGTTTTTGAAGAGAGCATAGAATTGGATCTTACGTTTTTTGTTTTGTCTGACTGTCTGCATTTGATTTGGATGCTCAGTTCATTCATATTTTGTGTAATTATTGGTATGATTAGATTTATGACTGCTATTTTGCTATTTTTGATCTAAGTGGATGCAGCTACAGGTAAAAATTCCTTGAATTCCCATTTTCCTTTTCTGAAGATTGGTAGTTCTTCACTAATCAGTGCTTCTCGGTTTGTTTTAAATCATTTCCAATTTCAAGGACTCAGACTGGTTGATTTTGATAATTGTCTACAGTTTTATAGTTGCCTTTTGAGGATAGAATATGGTGAACTCTTCACTCTACCATGCTGGAAATCCACATTTATAAGACTTTTGCAATAGTTCAACAATAAAACAAAAAGACAATTGAACTAAGGATGAATATTTATGAAGATCCTAGAATAGGTATAGTAAATATTTAAAAGTTTTAAAAAGGGTAAAACTTGAAGAATAATTGCATTTGAGAAGAATAATTCCAGATCAATAGAACATAATGGTTAAAATTGTATGTTTTAATCCCACCTTTGGCTCTTTTGGCTGTGTGATCTTTCTAGGTCCCAGTTTACTCCTCTGAAAAATGATCATAATAAACATTCTGATATGAGAATTTATTTATTTATTTTTAAATATATTTTCATTGATTTTTTACAGAGAGGAAGGGAGAGGGATAGAGAGTTAGAAACATCGATGAGAGAGAAACATTGATCAGCTGCCTCCTGCACATCTCCTACTAGGCATGTGCCTACAACCAAGGTACATGCACTTGACTGGAATTGAACCTGGGACTTTTCAGTCCACAGACCAATGCTCTATCCACTAAGCCAAACCAGTTAGGGCTGAGAATTTAATTTAACATGCATATGAGATTGTTTGCACAGTGTCTGATATGTTGCAATTTCATAAAAATTATAGCTATGCCTTTTACTCTCCTCTACTCTTATTAGCTTTTCCTTAAAGGTATTAATAGTACCATTGGAAATGGATCACACCTAATGAAAACTCCATAAGAGTTCTGTAAGAAATTAATATACTTCTAATTCTTCCTAATGACCAATACGATAAATTTAAGCAACACACAAACAAATAAGAACACACTATATTCTACATTATAAGCTCTAAAATTGTTATGGCATAATTGTCACATTAGTACAGAATATGATGATTTTTTTTCAATTATCTTTAAAATAGCTGTTATATTTTCTTCCCTATTTAATATATTCCAAAGGGGTTTTAAAAATAAATTTATTTCCTCTCCAATTTTCCTCATTCCTTCAGCAAACACTGATTATTTTCCCTAGTGTCCTGAATAGAGATTGAAATCAACGTGGTTTTGGTATTTATTATTTGATTAGTGCACCTGAATCATTAATAATATGAGCTCAACTCTTAAAATAGTTTGAATAAAGAGCTGCTGTCACAGATCACACAACGGGAGACCAACAATGCAAGCCTTCATTTCTGCTCATTAATATGAATTACTAACTCATGCCCTAGACCTTATTTCAGTAGAAAAATCAAATGAATTCTAAAATACATCATAATGGTCATATTTTTTATTGTTTTTAGTTATTTATAATTTAAACTTCCCATTCTTCCAAAATACATTTGACATTCCTCTTAATAAACACACAAGACCATAAAAGTAAAAGCAAAAAGAAATCATGAAAGAGATAGCAAAAGAGGTAGAGATTATTCTACCCAGAGCCTGGGGTCAGAGAGGCACTACAGTTGGGCATTTCTTTGATCTCTGACCTTCTTGGCAGCCAAGAGAAAACGTTAAATAAAGGATCACACATTCTCACCATCAAATTAAAGGAAAAGCGATAGCTCTACAGATGACAGAAACATTTCTTGCACTGAATTCTTGAAGGAATTAAACTTGACAGGACCTATATCAATCACATTGTGTAGCATATACAACAAAGTGTTCCTCAGCAGCTTGCAAGAGATGAACATATGTTCTTCATGTAGTTATTAGAAACACCATGGTTGCTTAATAAAAAACCAAGGAAACAATACTAAGTATTAGCCCAGAGAATGTTTTTATTGATGATGTCAACTGTCATTGGCATTTCACGTCTCCTAGTAATAAACTCTGCAGACTAAAATCACTTGATTCTTTCGATAGCAGTGTTTGTTCCTGTAACTCTCATTTGTGGCTTCCAGAGACCATTCTGTCCAGGTTGCCTCCTTCTCAAATTACTCCTATCCTGGAATACCCCCAAAGCTCTATCCTTGGCTTTTCTTACTCTCCATGTTTATCCTGAACAACCTATGCCAGCTACATACCATGAGACTCACACATCCAAATGACCATCGCAGAGTTCTTTCCTTAAGACCAGTTCTAATGTTTGATAGAGATCTAACATGTGTTAGGGTTCTAACAAAATCTGTTTTCCTATTGTATTCTCTATCCTGAAAATTCACATAATTACCCAAACTTAACAAAAGCAAACTGATCAGTTCCTTCTCAACTCTATCTCCTCCCTATTTCCCACATCTCTCTGATCTTCCCCGTCCTCACTGTGACTGCCTTATTTCAAGCCTTATTATTTTACACCTTTTTTATTTGTGTACAAATCTGTCTTGCTCAGCAGCGAGTTCTTTGAAGATAGGAGCCTGATTCATCTTTAACCCTAGAATCAGATAGAACCTGGAATGCTATTAGTTAAGTAAATACATATTGAATAAATGAATGAAAAAATGATTTCACGAGAAGATGAAGTACTGAGTCATGTTCTTTACATCATAGTTTATCAAATTTAAGAAGCTCAATTGTAAACTGCATCATTATTTTATGAGCCATTAAACAAGGGTAAAATTGTCTTGAATCTTGTAAGATGCCATTTTTTAGATATGGGAAAAATATGAACAAAAACTATGGTTCAGGGTTCAGGTTCTGAAGGAGGCTGCACACAAATGAAAGAGACTTAGGAAAGTATTAATTTGGGAAATAGGTGCCAGGTGGAAGCCCAAGAGAGGACTACACCCCACTCTGGCCTTGCTATCCCTTTTATTAAGATTATGAGATACACCCATAGTCTTTAGGCAGGCAATTCCAATAATAGCCAACCAGCAAGGATTTACATAAGACTAACAGGTGGAGGATGCTTCAGCTACCAATGTCTCAACTAAACAGTGAGTGATTAGCTCTCACCTTTCAGAGCATTTAAGGTTGACCAGCCTTCCGGGTTCCCTGTCCACATCTCTCTATTAGTGAGGACAATGGGTGGGTTCTAGAAAAAAACAAATGTGTTTTACAACTGAGAAGATATGATATATGTTATCTAACCTGAATTGTATAACTTTATAGGGATCTGAAAAGAAATTGATAAGCTTCAAAGCCTCAAAATAACTGGCTGAGAGCCTTTTCTCAAGTTACATTGAACAGCCCTATTTAGCTTTGTTTAGATCATATACTTTGTGTTGTTAATTAAAGCAAGAGCCACACACTTCAGGTGTGGTTTCTTTCTTTTTTTTTCTCCACTTTTTCCTGGTTATATCATGACTATCACCATGCCCAAAGAGAGTTTGTCTTAATCTGCCCAGGATTCCATAACAAAATACCATAGAATCAGTGGGTTGCTTAAACAACAGAAATCTATTTTCTCATAGTTCTTGAAGCTGGAAGTCTGAGATTTGGGCACCACCATAGTCAGGTTCTGATGAAAGCTCTCTTCCTGCCTTGCATATGGTTGATTCTCACTGTGTCCTCACATGTCAAGGGAGAGAGAAGAGAGAGAGGAAGGGAGGGAGGGAGGGAGGGAGGGAGGGAGGGAGGGAGGGAAAGAAAGCTCTGGTTGCCCTTCTCTTCTTATAAGGGCACTAATCCTTTTGTGGGGCCCCAACTAAACCTAATAACTGCCTAAAGACCCCACCTTCAAATATTATCACCCAGGGAGATCAGGGTTTCAACACATAAACTTGGCAATGCACAAACATTCAGTCCTTAACAGAGTCCATATCACATGAAGAGCCTGACACAATTTCCACCCTTTCTTGGACTCCATGCTTATTTTAACATTTTATCCACTAGAGTTAGAGAAAACATCCTCCTTCTTTGGTCCAGAGAAGGTAGCTACCTCTCACCCTTTTAGGGATTGTGTTTTGAGGCCACATATACATGGAGCAATTTAGTGGTAGTTCACTGATGTTTCCTAAACTTTGCTCAGTTATCCTCAGACTCTCCCAGAGAAGTGGTTAAACGACATTTGTTTCTAGAGGCACATCAGGAGAATATTCTCATATGGCTAATTATTCCTCCCCACCAAAACCAGTAACACCAGGGCAAAGTAAAAAAAAAAAAAAAAAAGAGTTTCTTCTGCGACCTTCACAGCAGTTCAGGATTTGAAAGGGGATGCACAAATGAAAATGTTATACAAGAAATATAAATTTAGAAGGCATTGTGGGCCAGGTGGAGTGTCTTTCTTGAAGAGATACACCAACTTCTGGCCTGGTCTGCCTTTTATTTACTTGAATACACATTTTGCCTTTAGCAATGCATACAGGCATATCAAAGATAAAGTTTGGTAAACAGTAAAAGGATTATCAGGCTAGGGAATTCCCTTGAACCACCACTATCTCAACATGAACAATCAGTGCTTAGCGTCAGCCCTACTAATGCCCAAGGTCCATCAGCCTTCCGCATTCCTTGGTGCACTCTCATGACAGTATAGGCAAGCAGTAGCTTCCCACATCTTTCTCTGCCTTTCTCCACCCTACAGTTGTTTATGACTCACTTGCTCTTTATAGCCTTATGTATATATTATTCACACACACACACACATACACACACACACACACACACACACACACACACACACACACTAGAGGCCCGGTGCATGAAATTTGTGCACGGGGGTGGGGAAGGGGCCCCCTCAGTCTGGCCTGCACCCTCTCCAATCCGGGACCCCTCAGGGAATGTCCGACTGCCAGTTTGTGCCTGCACTTTTAACAGATGACAGCTCCATTGTTGTTTCTTTCTTTACGTGCTTAAACCCATTGGAATTAGTAGGTATTCAAAGTGTGTATACATTTTGAGGGGACACCCTGTATATTTCTAGTCAGCGGTGAAAGGAACCAATGGAGGATTTGGAACCCCCAGACAAGGAACTTCACTCACACCCCACATGTCTTCCCAATCCACTTTCCACCTTCGTGGGCAGCAGGAGAATCAATGTTTTCTCTCATTCACTCAGAAAAGCATGTCCTATCACCCACTGCCCAGCAGCAGTGCACTAGACTCCAAGCAAGCAAAGCTCAGTCAGGGCAGCCTTCGCTCATGGGTGCCAGCACCCAAAGTGCACATTCCTCCTCTGCAGACTATACCACTGTTTCACTGAGGGGATGGAACTCCTCGCCTCCTCTGGGCTCTCTAGGGGATGGAACTCTTTGCCTCCTCTGGGTTCCCAATCTTGAATGCTGACTGAAGGCACCTCAGCGAGGGCCGCCCGTGCCCACCAGATGTGTCTGTCTGCACCTGCTCCCGCCTCAGCACCTGCGTTAGCCCCACGGAGGTGATCTCATTGCTGCACAGGCCTCCATGGGAACAGGGCATCACAACTCTGCCCTCTCACTGTCATCTCACAGGTGCCCACCCCCAGCACTCAGAACACCCAGACACTCTCCAAAGGACGTGAGCGTGCCGGAGGGGACATGCACACATCCTGTGGGGGACATAGGCATGCTGGGGTTGATGAAAGTGCAGCAGAGGGGCGGCGAGAGTGGGGGGGGGGAGGAACTTGCACATGCCTTGGTCTGGGACTGTTGCAGGCATGCATGGCTGACAGTGCACTGGGAGATGTTCACATGCCAGTGGGGAGGAGAGGATGCACACAACGGAGGCCTGCAGCTGTACAGATCCACAAACCCCCATGGCGCAGCCAGGAGGACATCAATCTGGCCCGTACGGTGGCTGTCCCTGAAATCGCGCACCTTCTGGGCCAGGAGGCGGTACTTATGCAGTCACTTCTTGGCGCTGATGGCTCTGCTTAGTGCCACCAACATGTGGGGAGTTCAGGCCGCCCTCCACTGGCCCACCTCTCCCAGAGGCTTTCCGTGGCCAGCAGGGTCTCCACACACACTGCCCACAGGCCCAGAGCAGCCAGGGCGGGGCGTCCTGGCCCAGCTGCCGCCATCTTTGTTGTGGAGTGACCCTCAATTTGCAAATTCCCTCCTTATTGGCTGTGGCATCATCATTTTTGTCATGGAGTGATAGCCAATTTGCATGTTCCCTCTTTATTAGATAGGATATCCTGGTTTATCTACCTAAAGATGCTGAAGCAAAAAAATAAAGAACAAAGATAAAGAATAGCATGATTCCAGATTTATGCCACCTACAGCTAATTTTGTACCCTTTTGCTCTGTAGAACTTAATTCTTTGCTTTTGGTAACTGTAGGCTATTCTACATAATTGCTCTTCTTTTACGTATACAGGTTGTCCCAAAAAATGTATACATACTTTAAGAGCTGATAGCTCAATTTTGAAAATGAAAAGAATTTTAATAAACACTGCTTTTATAATTATTCAAAGTGTTGTGTATACATTTTGGAGGACACCCTATAAACTTCTTTAGATCATTAACTCACCCATTGCTACCGGTACAGAAGAAGAAGGAGAAGAAGGAGTAGGAGGAAGAGGAGGAGCAGGAGGAGGAGGAAAAGGAGAAGGAGAAGGAGAAGGAGAAGGAGAAGGAGAAGGAGAAGGAGAAGGAGAAGGAGAAGAAGAAGAAGAAGAAGAAGAAGAAGAAGAAGAAGAAGAAGTTGATGATGGAAGAGAACTTTATATTGACTATTGTGTAACAGGCTTTAGGCTAAAAACTTTGTTTCCAATAATAATCCCATAAAGTAGAAGTATTATTAAGTTATTTTGAGATTGGGAAGATTGAGATTTATAGAGATAAGTTACCTAGGGCAATCTAGCTGAGAAATTGCAGAGCTGGGATGTGCAGTAAGGTCTGCTCATTCCAGAGCCCAAGTGTATAACTGGTGAGTGTATACAGCTTTGAAACTTACCATCAGAAGGAGATAGTTATGTGATTTACACAACTTGCAGAATTTCAAAGACTTAGTGCCTTTACTTTTAGAAATTTAGATAATATGTCTTTCCTCACAAGGTTTGTTGTGATTATTTGTAAGTATAATAAAAGTACATGGTCTTAAGGTGGTCACTGCTAGTTTCTCCCCTTTTAGAAAGACTTGTTAACAATTTCTAGTGCTACTTACACTAAGTTACTACCCTAACATTTAAAATTAAATTTTTTTCCAATTCATCACAGGCTGATACTTTTTTTTATTTTTCAATTACAGTTGACATTTATATTAGTTTCAGCTGTATGCATAGTGGTTAGACATTTATGTAATTTATGATGTGATCCCCCAATTAGTCTAGTACCCATTTGGAACCATACATGGTTATTAAATATTTACATCCACATGATTATTTCATGTACCAATTTGTACTTTTAAATCCCCTCACCTTTTTCACCCAGATCCCCGGCAACCATCAGTTTGTTCTCTGTATCTATGTCTGTTTCTGTTTTGTTTGTTTTTTTATTTTGTTCTTTAGTTCCCACATATAAGTGAAATCATATAGTATTGTCTTTCTCTAATTTTATGGAACAGTTTTAGATTTGCACAAAGAAAGAGTAGATAGTATACAGAGTTCCCATATACCCTCCACCCCCGTATACAGTTTCCCCTATTATTAACATCCTGCATTAGTGTGGGACATTTGCTACAATTAATGAACCAATATTGATTGATACATTAATTGCCACTGATACAGAAGAAGATGATGATTATACTGATGATGATGAGAGAACTTTATATTGGCTAATATGTTATAGTCCATAGTTTACATTCAGGCTCACTCCCTGTGTTGTACAGTTCCATAGGTTTTTAAAAATATATTTGTTAATATTCCTTATTATTGAAAGTATTACATATGTCCCTTTTTTCCCCCATTAACCCCCTGCAGCCTTCCCTTAACCCTACCCCATGCCCTCATTGTCTGTGGCCATGGGCCATGCATATATGCATTCAAAGTTCTTGGTACAGTTCAATATGTTTTAATAATTGCATATTGCCATGTATCCATGATTGCAGCTTACAGAATAATCTCACTCCATTAAAATCCCTGGTGTTCCACAGATTCATCCTTTCCTCCCACCAACCCCTCTAAACCCCTGCTAACCAACATGTTTTTACTGTCTCTATCGTTTTACATTTTGTCATATAATTGGACTAATACAACGTGTCAACTTTCAGATTGGTTTCTTTCACTTAGTGATATGCATTTAAGTTTCCCTCATCTTTCCATGGCTTGATATTCATTTCTTTTTATTACTAAATAATATTCCACAGGTTTTTTTTTTTTATGTACCTACTGAAGGGCATCTTTGTTGATTCCAGTTTGAGCAATTATGAATAAAGCTGCTATAAACATTTGTGTGCAAGTTTTTCTTTGAACATGTTTTCAAATGAAATGGGTACGTGCCTAGAAACACAATTGCTGGATTATATGGTAAGACTATGTATAGCTTTATAAGAAACTCCCAAACTATCTTTCAATATGTCTGTACCATTTTGCATTCCCAACACAATGATTGACAGCTCCTACTGCTCCACACTCTTGCCAGCATTTGCTATTGTGAATTGCTTGGGCTTTAGACATTCTAATAGGTATGTATTGATATCTCACTGTTTTAATTTGCAGTTCCCTTATGACATACAATACTGAACATATTTTCATAGGCTTATTTGTCATTTGTATATATTCTTTGGTGAGGTGTCTGTTTTTGCTTGGTTATTTGTGTGTTTTTCCCATTTTTAATTAGTGTTGAAGTTTAAAAGTTCTTGGTATAATTTGCATATAAGTTCTTTATTATGTGATTTGCAATGTGTTTTTCTAGTCTGTATCTTATATTGTTCTCTTTGTGGTGTCTTTTACAGAAAGTTTTTTAAAATTTATTTTTAGTGATTTCAGAGAGGAAGGGAGAGGGAGAAAGAGATAGAAACATCAATGAGAGAGAATCATTGATTGGCTGCCTCCTGCACACCTCCCACTGGGAATCTGAGCCCACAACCTGGGCATGTGCCCTTGATCAGAATCGAACCCAGTACCCTTCAGTCCGGAGGCTGACACTCAATTCACTGAGCCAAATTGGCTAGGACCAGAAAAGTTTTTAGTTAAAATAAAATCCAACTTATCTTTTTTCCTTTTTCTTCCATGGACCATGCTTTTGGTGTTCTGTCAAAAAACTCATCACTAAATCCAAGGTCACCTATATTTTTTTTTCTATTTTATCATCTAGAAGTTTTATAATTTTCTGTTTTACATTTAAGTCTATGATCCATTTTGAGTTGAATATATGAAAGATATAAGGTTTATGTCTAGATTCATTTTTTGCATTAATGTCCAATTGCTCCCACATAGTTTATCAAAAAGACCCAATTTACTTGTATTTTTTAAAATACATTTGTCAATTCAAATTGGTTGTCTGTCCTCAGTTTCTTTTTATAGTTTTGCACATACTTTTGCTACTGAAGGTAGCTTATTCTAACCTACAACAAAGAATGTGTTCCACTTTGGGCCTAAGCTTTTGGTGATGTTTTTGTATGTGTGACTTTTAGGGTATGCTTTGAAATACTGCTAAAATAAAATTGAAATTTAAAAGAAAAAAAGAAAATGATCTCTAAGAAAGGTCCATGCCTCAAGGTCTTTTAAGAAAATTGTGTGAGAGAATTGTTTGTCAAGTAATTGCTTGGAATGTGTTCTTTCCAGCTCCAGAAAAAATAAAACAAACAAACAAAAAACAGGTTAGCTTTTTTTTATCTCATTCTCTATATTACCTATTGACACATCTCTTGACAATATTCTGACTAGGTAGTAGAATTCAGTCATGTGCAGTGGATATTTTAACCATATCTGGCCTTTCTCAGTTGCGTTTCTTCTTCCTCTTAAACATAAATTTACAAACTGAACCACCTACTGAAAAAAAACAAAGGTTTACTTTTTTTTTTTTTTTTAATAGAGAGCTATCTTTCAACAAGAACTGTTCTGTTGCTTGGAGAATGTCAAGATGAGTTAACTAGGCAAACTTAAGATATAACTGATACCACCTTCCCTTTCAGAGGCTGCTTCTTTTGAGATGCCTTTTGAAGATGATGCAATTATAACAGGAAATCAGGATGAATTCAGCTATATACAATAAAAACCAGACAACAGTGTTTTAATCAGAAAATGGATTTATTTTCTCAAATATAAGGGGCTTGGGCTTGGCAATTCAGCACTGGTACAGATGTTCCAGCAATCAGTTTCTCAGTATTCCTGCTTTAACATTCCTGATGTGTGGTCAGAAGATGGACACTGCCTTGCAGACCGCTACAGCTGCATTGAAGGCAGGAAAACAAATGTGGTCTACTTATCAAGGTAAATCTTCCCAGAAATCCTAGTCGTCTCCCACTTATATCTCATTAGAGGCCAGGTGCATGAAATTCATGCCCTGGGGGTGAGGGGACTGTCCCTCAGCCTGGATTGTGAGAGGGCACAGGCCAGGCCAAGGGACCCCACCAGTGCATGGGCCTGGGGAGGGACATGGGAGGTTGGCCAGCTGGGAGGGACCACAGGAGGGCTCCAGGGCATGTCCAGCCTGTCTCGCTCAGTCCTGATCAGCCAGACCCCAGCAGCAAGCTAACCTACCGGTCAGAGCATCTGCCCCCTTGGTGGTAAGTGCACATCATAGCAAGCGGTTGAGTGGCCTTAGCATATCATTAGCATATTACATTTTGATTGGTTGAATGGATGACTGGACGACTGGACATTTATCATATTAGGCTTTTATTATATAGGATTAGACGGATTCATGTCACATGGCAACATGTAACTACAAGAAACACTGGGGAAAGACACATTTTGTTGTTGGTTGTGTCGATTGCTGCCCCATTATCCTTTTAATACTGATGAAGGGAACAAATGATAAACAATCAGCTACTTACATTGGCTGGGATATGAACTCTATCTGCTCAACAACTTGGAAACATGAGGGCACACAAGTTGAGCAAATAAACTCCAAACAACTGACTGAAACTACAATCAAGTTGTAGTTATAATTTACATGTTATACAGTATGTAGATCCACAATTATTTTAACAGGAGAGGATGATGAAACTTGGTTTCCTCATAGCCCAATGGTTTCAATTATGCTATGTAATAAAATGCTTTCTAAATATTTTTTTAATTCATTCCTTCTTTTTCATTGTTTTCCATTACTCTCTTAAGGTAGGCCTAGATCATCACTATCATATTTTCCCACTTTAAAAACTCCTACGTATTTCAAATTCAACCTTCTAATATCTGTCAGCATGTTCAAAAATACAAATCTGACCATGCCAAACTTGTGCTAAACACTTTTATATATATTTTCCTTCAGAAAACAAGCCCTACCTTATTCACTGGATGAATCCAGGCTCCCCTTACCACTGCAGCCTGGATTCTTGCCTCCTCTCCCCTCATCTCTGACATTCACAAAGTAATAACACTTCTACCTCATGGAACTTTTCCTGGGATTAAAATAATGTGCACAGCCCAGGACTTGGCACACACTGCAAGATAAGCTGTTCTCTCCAGCCTCATGTCATTTGATGTCCCCAAGACTGGATTTATTTCCATTTTGTATTCTTTTTTTAAAATATATTTTTATTGATTTCAGAGAGGAAGGGAGAGGGAGAGATAGAAACATCAGTAATGAGAGAGAAGCATTGATGGGCTGCCTCCTGTATGCTGGGGATCGAGCCCACAACCTGGGCACATACCTCAACCTGGAATCGAACCATGACCTTGAAGGTAGAACCACTGAGCCTGCATTGGGACCTTTTGTATTCTTTTTTATTTTTTCAAATTGACCATCTTCACCATTTTTTTAATATATATTTTATTGATTGTTACAGAGAGGAAGGAAGAGGGATAGAGAATTAGATAGAAACATCGATCAGCTGCCTCCTGCACACTCCCTACTGGGTATGTGCCCGCAACCAAGGTACATGCCCTGGATCAGAATTGAACCTGGGACCCTTGAGTCACAGGCCAATGCTCTATCCACTGAGCCAAACAGGTTAGGACGACCTTTTGTATTCTTTTCCTTCCATCAAGCTAGCTCCCTTTCATTAAATTGTAACAAACAGACAAACTAAATTAAGAAGAAAAAAAACTCACCTCAGTTCAGATACTACCTCTTCAAAGATGTCTTTTTCTGGTTTTCTTCTGTGTTCTCATAAGATTGTGTGACAAAGTCTATCACTGAATTCAGCTCCCCCTATTAAAGTTATCTGTATGGATGTTTGTGCATCGAAATAGCCTGTTTCTTGTGTTTCTTTGAACAACTGTACTGTCACAGCAAGGTGACTGATAGATGCCTCATAAATATTTTGACAAAAGTAATAACATATATACTTGCTCTTTAATTACAGAAAAAGCAATCTTGTTTCAGTATTATCAAATTGTTTCCTCTATAAATCACTTAAATTCACTTGGAAATTATTTTACCAGTGAAGCAAGTTTTATCTGTTATAACACTAAAGAATTACAAAGCACACAAAAATAATATTTAGAATTTCTTAGAAAAATATGAAACATTTAATAATTTGGGAGAAATAACATTAGGAAGTAAATATTTTTAAATCCTCCAGATTCTAATTAAATTTTTTTTTTAATTATTATTATTTAAACTTGTCCCAGTGTCTACAGGATATGGTCAATGTCTCCTTTGAAAGTTCCATTTGAGTCCTAGAAGGAATTAATTCTTTTTTTAAATTTGAATTTAATTTTTATTTACACTTCTATAATATAATAGGAGTATATAATATATATTGTGCTTCTATGAAATATGTTTTAATATATTGTATGCAGTAATGTGCTAAGAATGTCCACAATGCTCTTCAAATCTTATAATTGACAGAAATCCTCTGACCCCCCTCATAGTATTCAGTCACGTGCCACTTGCCAAAAATCACATAGTAGTAATAGCAGGGATAGGACTAGAACCACAACACAGTTTGCAAAATATCCTTTTCTGATAGGAGCTCAGGAGCATATCCCAAATCCCACTGTGGTGACTGTATTCTGGGTCAGTTTACCTAAGCTGGAACTACATTTCCCACCATCACATTCCCTGATTATTTTCTTTTAGAGTTGCTCAAAAAAGAAGTTTGTGAGAGATTTGGAAGGAAAAAGCAAAATGGCCACCATTAAAATTTTAAATTACCAACATTAGGTGTGAAATACAGATGCTAAGGGGCCACTACGTTCACAATCATTTCCAGCTCCCCTTCCCTTCTGCTGATCCTGCTGGCCAACAGTGACCTCAGCCACAGAGAAAGCAGCCTTCCAGAGACCTCTCTAACAACTCTTCCTTGGGGTCCCACTCTAACAACTGGAGGTCCATAGGTTTACAAGGCTTGTTAGCGAATTTTCTCTGATGTTCTAACTCCTCCTTGCAGACCCTCATTCCCCAGTGACCCCTTGTTAGGAACTCAGTTCCTCTATCCTGTTCCACTACACCAAACGTCGGGTCTGAGCCCCTATGCCAGGGGCTGGACCTTCTTGGATGCCAGGTGGTAGATGAAGAAGCCATGAGAAGTTGTAGGTATATAAGAGAGTCTTTTTTGTAGAAGCCAGTGGTCATGTAGCCATTGCTAACAAGGAGCCACTAAACAAAACAGTTCTTCAAAGCCACTAAACAAAAGTCCATACAGTAGGTAGCTGCACACCAGCGAGGTAACAATACATCTTCCCCACACAGCTGCAGCAGCCTCTGCACCCATAGCAGCAGCCTGCTGGTCAGTAATACATCTTTCCCATAATACAGTCCCACATAACAGCAACCTGCCTTACATAGGAGCAGCAGCCTCGGTACCCACAGCTATTATCTGAGCAGCCGTGCTGGCTGGTCAGTAACAACTTTTTATATTACTTAGACAAAAGAGGCTTCTTTCCAAAAAGTGACCTCAGTCTTTTAGGTTATAGAAGGGCACACTGTGCAGTGTATAGCTTGCTGTGTCCCTGTTTTGCACCTGCAAATAGCAACTCAACTTTGAACACTCTGATTAAGACTCCACACTCAGAGTGGCCTTGAACATCTGGCATATCTGAACAAGGCCTCGACACTCCAATTGACCTTGAGTATCTGGTGCACTCTGAATAGGATTCTATACCCCCTACAATGCGGGCCCCAGTACCCTGCAATAAGTTTCCTATTCCACAATGCACACAGTGCTTCTGCTTTCCTGACAGGACTCTGACTCACACACCTAATTAACACATTAATTGGCATATATTGCACACTTTTTGGGAGATAAAAAAGAGCTCTGCTAAGCTGATGCTTAGAAGATATTAATTATAATGAAAAAAAGCTGTTATGGCATAAATTAGCATACAGATTTACATATACTGATCAAGCTTGAGTCCTCAAAATGCTTTTGTACAATGAAAGCTTAAGTATAAGATAGTGCTGTCTCTCAGAGTATTTTATAAATACAGCACACAAAGATTAGAGCTGTTATTACATAAGCACATTGATATATTTAAATATCTAAGAAACTTTTTAACCCAATATTTTCCTAACTATTGTGGACATAAGCTATTTTCTTTCTTTTTTAAAATTAAATGTATTGAGGTGACATTGGTTAATAAGATTATATTGGTTTTAAGTGTGCTTTCTTTTTTTTCTAGTGTGGGGATGATGTATACCTATTAGTATTAGACAAACAGTGACCTACAGCTTACTGGTTTGGGGAAAACATACTTTTTTAAGATATTAAGATTTTAAATTACAATTTAGGGAGAATAGTAATTTTGTCCTTTGATATGAATAATATTGAGGAATTCCACTGATTTTAATGGTAAAAGTACCAACAATAAGAAAGGCCTTGAAGGTATTCACACCCACATAGGTGTGTATTTTTTAAGTGACTCAAAGAACAATGACCCCTGTTGGTTGGCTGAATAAATGAAAGAATAAATAAAAAGCATATCTATCCCATAATTAGTACTGAGCAAGATCATTGCTATTGAAAATGAGACTGGTTCTTCTTCTTCTTTCTATTATGTGCTGCCAATCCTCACTAAGCCAGGCTGTTTCTGAAAAAATGTGGGAATTAATACACCCTCCAATACTTCTTCTACACTGACTGTAAATATAATCTAAGCATAAATCATCAAAAGTAAATACCAGTGAGCACATTAATCCTTTATAATAAGTCAAGGGAATGAGGAGTCTGTACTGATGCTGAAGTTTTAGTGTCGGTCAAACCAGCCGTTTGTTGAGGAGACAGCACTTTAGAGAACAGGGAGCATTTTGTTAAAGACTCACAGTTCCACTACCAGGTAGGAATTGTTTGCACCAATTGCTATCTTTCCTGGTTATTAAGTGGTGCTGTTTTTCTGTTTTAGAGTATGTTTGTGTGTGTGTTTTTAACTTGAGCAAGCCAAATCAAATAAAAACAAAGTTGTTTTTGTTTGCTTGTTTGTGAATGCTTATTGTCCCAAAGAGCTGAATTAGATGCTATATAGGATAGAAAACTAACTCATAAAAACATTTGGCCACTGAAAATTTTCTATCAAATAGGATAGATTAGACACATATATCAATAATTTTAATACAAGGTTGAATCTGGTAAGCATCACAGATGAAGTATAGATTAAGTTCTACCAAAGTTAGGAAAAGGAAGAGATTACTTCCAGGTGGAGCGAGCAGGAAAATCTTCTTGGAGTAGGTGGCGCTTGAGCCAAGTCTTGGAGAAAAAGACAGACTGGGAATTCTGAAAGATCATTTAACCAAAGTAAGGCAGACAAAGACCTGTAATTAGGAATACCAAACAAAATCCAGGATGCCTAGATACATTTTGATTTCAAATAAACATCAAAAAAATTGATATAAGAATGCACAATGTACTACTTAGGTTATACCTACACTAAAAATTGCTTATTTTTATCTGAAATTTAAATTTTAACTGAGGTTCCTGTATTTCTAGTTGTTAAATTTGGCAACTCTACCTGGAGAGGAAAGCACAGGGATATAGTGGGAAAAGAGGGTGGTTCGGTTGGTGTTATGCATTGAATTGTGTCTCTCCAAAAGCATATGTTGAAGCCCTTGCCCCCAGTACCTCATATGGTGACAAAACAGTCTTTATAGGGGTAATCAAGTTAAAATGAGGTGATTAGGGTGGTTCTCTAATCCAATATGACCCATGTCCCCATGAAAAAGGGGAAATTTGTACGTAAAGGCAGATGTGCGTAGAGGGATGATGTGAAGAAGGAGGCGGAGATCAGAATTATGCAGCCACAAGCCAAGGAGTATCTGGAGGTACCAGAGGTGGAAAAGGCCAGTTAAGAGCCTCCTCCCATGGGTTTCAGAGAGAGCATGGCCCTGCCAACTCCTCGATTTTGAATGCCGAGCCTCCAGAACTGTGAGAAAATGTATTTCAGTTGATCTAAGCCACTTATCTCTGGTACTTTGTTATGGAAACCCTAGGAAACTAATTGCAGTTGGCTACATCCAGAGGTAGTTTCTAACGAGAAAAAGTAGGAATGTTATGAGCTGAGGCAAAACTATAGGAGGCCCAGAATCGTCAGGAAAAGATTCTAAACTCGTTGTTTCCTGTACATTCCAAATGTAAAAAGCTTTATTAATGCTGGTTTGTATAGCCCTGGTCATAAGGAAAAATGAGCCATGGCCCAAACATATATAGTATATCATTTTCTTACATCATCTATTTTATTTTTGTCTGAAAACAAAACAACACAAAAGGATATGTTATTAAGGAAAATGCAAAATATGCACAATGTTTTAGGACAGAATAAGACTGGAAAACTCAAGTTTCAAGTTCTAGCTCCTCTTCAGTTTAGACTCCTAAATCCTAAGAAATATTTTTAAATTTTATTTTTTCATCAAAAATACTCTGGTGAAAAGCATATTTAATTAGTGAATGGATACGGATGTTTTAGAAGAGACACACTGAGGAGATTTTAGATATAAGAAAACAGCACAAAATAATATACCGCCAGGCCGACATGGCTGAGTGATTGAGCACTGACCTATGAACCAGGAGATTACGGTTCAATTCCGGGTCAAAGCATATGCCCCGGTTATGAGCTCCATCCCCAGTGTGGGATGTGCAGGAGGCAGCCAATCAATGATTCTCTCTCATCATTGATGTTTCTATCTCTCACTCACTCTTCCTTCCTCTCTGAAATAAATAAAAATATATTTAAAAATAATAATAATATACCTCTATACTCAAGGAGTTTGTATTCAAGTTCTGTAAACAAGATACAAAAAGGAAATGTAGAGTTAAATAATTATCAATTCAAGGTAATAAAAGAAATATTAAAGCATTTCATTATAAAGTAAAACAATTTTTTCTCTATGGATATTCTGAAATACTTTGGGATGATTGAAGGCATCATCAGGAGTTATATCTTTTAGCTGGACCTAGAAAGATGGAATAGATTTGGAAAGCATTTGTAAATCATTTCATTATTATACTGAATTAAGCTACATAATATTTTACTCAATATTTTTTTTAATCTGAAAGTATCTATGGGAGCTTCAAACAATAAATTATATTTAATAATGTGCTTGTCATTTTGATAATTTTGAAAATGCACTATCACCCAAGAATGATGTGCAAAGTCATTCAGCATATTCTTCTGCTTTGTGTTCAAATCACTCTTAGTTATAGGAAAAACATCCCTTAAGAAACAGCTTTTGGAGAGTAATGATGGCAGATGGTTAAGTTAGTGATTTTGCTGAGAGGACTAAGGGTGCTCTAACACTGGTGTGTGAAATCATCCCATTTTCACAACACTGGAAAAGTGACACTTGAATGAATTCCTTTATTTCCACCCCTAAAATTGAAAAAATAAATAATACCCAGAGAAGAACTAGTATGGATCTACTGTGACTGGATAGCATTTAATCACAAAGAACTATTTATTTGAAAAATTTGTGTTCTATCTTGTGCTTTCAAAAGTAAGCAACTAAGTTCCCAATAGTTACACATCTGTACATATGCCAAGATAATGTATGGTAAAGCTGGTATTTCACATCAAACATTAGCCTATTCAATAAATGATTACTTTATTATTTTTAATATATTTTTATTGATTTCAGAGAGGAAGGGAGAGGGAGAGAGAAATAGAAACATCAATAATGAGAGAGAATCATGGATTGATTCCCTCCTATATGGCCCAGACTAGGGATTCAGCCTGCAAGTCAAGTATGTGCCCTGACCAGGAATGAAACTGTGACCTTCTGGTTCATAGGTCGATGCTCAACCACTGGCCAGGCAATGATCATTTTATAGAAATAAAATAAATCTGAATTCTGTGACAGAGGTGGCCAATTTTTTTGCTAAATCCATTTATTTTTCTGAAGAATTAAGTTTGAGCCTGTGGTTGGTTCTAGAGAATGGCACATGAGAAGTTATAATACATAGCATTTTCAGACACAGTTCAGAAAAACTCACACACATGTTCCCTTTCATCTTTTCCCTCACAATGACATTGTTGAAAAAAAAAAAAAAAGACTTTCAGACAAGCCTTGCAAACCACATTTGAAAAATGCCAAGCAATAGTGTGGTAATTGCTAGATGTGTGTGGTCAAGAGGCAGGAGGAAGTGGAAGAGAGTACAGAAGGGATAAATGGTGATGAAGGAGATTTGACTTGGGGTGGTAAACACAATACAGGTACAGGTGATGTGTTTGTGGGATTGTGCACCTGAAACCTGTATAGTTTTGTTAACCAGTGGCATCCCAATAAATTCAATAAAAGGAAAAAAAATGTAGCAGAGCCAGGGTTTTCCTTAATTGGCCAATCACTACTGTCTTAATCTGCTGGGACTGCAGTAACAAAATACCACAGACTGAGTGGTGTAAGTAACAGAAATTTATTTTTCACAGTTCTGGAGGGTGAGAAGATCAAGGTCAAGGTGCTAGCCGATTGGGTTCCAGGTGAGGTTGCTATGTGCTTACATGAGGAGAGAGAGGAGTTACTTTCTCTTGTTACAAAGTCACTAATCTTATAATGACAGTTTCACTTTCATTACCTAATCTAAACCTAATTATCACCCAAAGGCCCTACCTTCAAATACTATCATGTTGGGGATTATAGTTTCAACAAATAAATTTGGGGGAAACACAATAATAGCTACCCACTTCCAAACCTTCAGCCATCGTTAGCCTGGGATGGAAATTAGCCCTTGACTGAAAAACTTTTATTTGGTTTGAACTCAGATTTTTTTTTTAATCTAATTGCCTTAGCAGTAATGTTCCCTAACTAATACAGTGTTTCACATAATAAATAAAAAATTAATTTCTAGGTGGATTAAAGAGATAAGTCACACAAAACCAGAAAATAGGAAAGGAAGACGATAATGATTATACCTTATAAAATTCAATCTTTCTGGAGAAAGAAATAACTAACAACATGAAAAAACAAATGATGGCTTGAGTGAAAATATTTGTATCCTATTTAAAAGATTAATTTGTGCAAAAGAAGAACTCCAATAAATCAATTTTAAAAAGAGGAAAACTATCCAATAGAAAAACGGGCAAAGAAATACAAACAAGACATTCACAGAAAAAGAAATTAGAGGTACTCAAAGTGCAAAGAAATTTGAGAAGTGCTAGTAAAAAAAAAATGAGAATTTAGCAAAAACAAAACAAAAGTATTTAAACACTAAAAAATTAATATGGGGACAACTCAGAGAAACTGGCCTTGTCATGCATTGTGAGTGTGAGTGTAGCCCAGGGAACCTACCTGGAGACAATCTAGCAGCTTTTTATTAGATCTGAATTATGCACATACTTTAAGTAACAATTCTGTTTCTAGATAGCTGTTATTTTTAAATAGCACTTGCTAGCACTTCTATATTTATGAAAAGATATAATTACAAATGTCCTCTGAAACATTGCTTGTAATAACCCCTCCAAATATAAATGAACTAAATTTATATTTGACTCAGTGGATAGAGCATCAGCCTGCAGACCACCGGGTTCTGGGTTTGATTCTGGACAAGGGCACGTACCTCGATTGCAGGCTCCTCCCTGGCCTGGCCCTGGTCAGGGGGCGCTCAGGAAGCAAGCAATCAATGAGTATCTCTCACATCGATATTTATTTCTGCCTTTCCCTCTCTCTTCCACTCTCTCTAAAAATCAATGGAAAATACCCTCAGGTGAGGATAAAAATTAAATAAATAAATAAATATTGTTTAATAGAGGAAGATTAAATAATTTCTGGTAAAACTATATAATGACATTCTAACAAAAATCAGATATACTAATGTGCAATGACATGGAAAGTTTTCTGAAAGATATGTAAACAAAGCTAATCAAAATCAATGTGGATTTGTAATATATATTATATAAAAATTATGCTTGCTTTTATTTTTATATTTTAAACCTACATCTGCTTTTATATATGTATGTGTATATACATATAAAATATAAAAACATACCTGTGTATATGTATGCACCCACAGCAGATCATTGAATAACGGTTTTTTGTTAACGTTGTTTTTGTTTTAACATTAATGAGTTGCTGTAGAAACTTAACTCTTATTTATATCAATTAGCCTACACTCAAATTGGTTTCATTATATATTATTTCACTTAAAGTTGCAGAACCCATCATTGCCATTAAAGGACTTGCTGTACATACATACCTGTAAATGCACTGAAAGGATGCTCTGAGGAATACACACGACTGTTCACAGAGCCCATCTCTCAGGAAAGGAGCCAGCAAGGGACTAGCATCAACAAAAGACTTTTATATTGTGTCCTATGCATATTTACATTGTTTATATCTTATACGAAGACAATATATTCAGGTGCTTTTTATGAAAATATCTTTCTTAAATTTTAAAAAGTTAAGACTTGATCTGATCAATCTTTCTCTCATATGTTCCAGGAAACACTAGTCTCCTGAGATTCTTCATGCAAATGGATTCTGGGATCAAATATATTTTTTTCATTCACATTTTTAAATTTCTCTAGAGGAGAGGCACTTCCCAATTAATTTCAAAAGAAATTCTTCAGCTTTCAGACAGAAATGTAGTTGTGAAGTAGCAGTCATTGACTGGGCAAATGTAACCAAACATCTGAAAAGCAATCATATGCATTTCAAAGCGAGGAAGAATTGGTGAGCCTGATTGACAGTTCTGAAGGGAGTCTGAAAGGTTAGATATCAAAGATTTTAGCTGTCTTTGAAGAGAAGCTATTTAACTTCTGGCAATATGTAATTAATTTAAGAAGGAAAATGAAACTAAAAGAGTACCTAAATAAAAAAAAATGCAGAACAAAATCCAAGAATTTTTCAATGTGAGTTAGATTATATTGTCAGTTCCATGGAGGGTACAGATACAAGCCAAAGTAATAAAAGCAAATAGTTCAAAACCAATATGGCACAATGATGTTGTACATTACAACTACTGGTCATAGTAATTCAGAAGAAATGTTTCATGATGTGAAAAAAAAAAAAAAATAGCCTCAACTCAATAAAAAAAAAGTAAGATACCGTGGTAAATGTGTGCTATAGTTAGTTTTTTTAAAAAATGTGTGTAGATTGAATATAGTAGTTTTGTTTTTCTTTTCCTTTTAAATATTTGCTCACAAAGCTGTTTTTAAATTGATGGTATCTCTTAAAACATATATCATCTTTGTTTCTCAAAAATCACAGGCTGAATCTGCTCAGAGGCTTAGCAATTGCTATGCCATCCAGGTGGAACACTTGTCTATCTGATAGCCACATAACTTGCCCATTTTTGCTCAGTGGAGCTTTCATAGATAACCTTGGTTAAAAGTGAGACTCTTCATCTGTGCCTCAGCACTTCCCATCCTTCTTCCATTCATTATTATTTTTTACTAGAGGCCCAGTGCATGAAAATTCATGCACTCAGGGGGGGCAGGGTCCCTCAGCCTGGACTGTGCCCTCTCGCAGTCCAGGACCCCTCGGGGGATGTCCACCTGCTGGCTTAGTCTGCTCCCCGGAGATCGGGCCTAAGCTGGCAGTCAGACATCCCTCTGGCAGCCTGGGAGCCCTGGGGGAATGTCCAACTGCAGCTTAGGCCCGCTTCCCATGAGAGAGGCTCCTGCCACCACCTCTGCGCTCACAACCATCAGCCTGGCTTGTGGCTGAGCGGAGCTTCCTTTGTGGGAGCACACTGACCCCCAGGGGGAAGCTCCTGCATTGAGTATCTGTCCCCTGGGGGTCAGTGTGCGTCATGGCCACTGGTCGTTCCCAGTCATTCCACCATTAGGGTCAATTTGCATATTACCCTTTTATTATATAGGATAGCATTTATCACCATGTGGCTTTCTGTCTAGTTTACTTATTTATTTGTTGTCTATCTGTTCCCACTAGAAATTAGGTGGAAATGTTTTTTTCCCCTGCTTTCTTTACCCTCATATCCCTAATCCCTAGAACAGTGCCTAATAAATCTCAAGTAGTCAATAAGTATTTGTTGAATGAATAAATAAATGAATGGATCCTGAAATCAATATCTGTGAGTTGGGGGAATAAAATAGATTGGTCTGGAGATTCACAAGGCTCATCAGTAAATTAAATTCTCTGGGGCAATGCTATTTTTAAAAAGCTATTTTGTTTTGATGAACCCTTTGTTTCCCAAAGTTATTTGACTATAACACACTTTCCCCCATGTAATATTAAAATACAATAAAATTAATATTCCTGTAAAACAACTGAGGGAAAATGAGATACTCTAAAATCTTAAGTTTTATATTTATTTTTTTATTTCTTATTGATTAAGGTGTTACATATGTGTCCTTATTCCCCCATTACCCTCCCATCCTTCCACTTATGCATGCCCTTACCCCCTATTGTCTGTGTCCATTGGTTAGGCTTATATGCATGCATACAAGTCCTTTGGTTGATCTCTCCCCCTTACCCCCACCCTCCCCTACCTTCCCTCTGAGGTTTGATTATTTTTAAATATTACGTGCTTTGAGTCCTGTTTACCTTTTTTTTTTTTTTTTTTTTTTTGCTCCTTTACCCTCTTCTTATGTCCTTTCTCACTTATGTCTTTGTAGTTTTAGCAAAATATATTATTACTGAAAGACATGGTAGTCATGGAATCTGGCACTCAGAACATAAGATATAAGTGGAAAAATTATTTAAGCTGATTTGAAAAGTACATACAAATAACTTACAATAACATTGATATACAGAATGTTTCCATGCTAAGTGTATTTTATGCTGATTCATAATTTACTGAAGATCTACCAGAAAAGTAGAAATCATTTTATGTTTTTATAACTGAGAACATTTAATGCAAGTTTGGTTTTACAGGTGAGTGATGGAGAGGCTGAGAAACCCAACAAGGGACAGTGAGGCAGCCCAGAGATGAGTAATAGTAAGAAGCCCGTGCAACACCAGAGGCTGAAGGACCCAGGAGGAGGCAGACTCAGAGCACAGCAGCAGAGGATGCCTGGCAGAAGGGGCCACTACCAGAGGAGAATCAGGTGGTGCCAGAGACCCTGCCCAAAGAGGGGCATGTCCTGGCTTTTTCTTTCTTCCCACCCTTTGAAATCCCACAAGTGCCCCCCATTAGCTGAATCAGTTGTGATGGGAGCCTGGGAAATGCAGCCTGCGGGAGTCAGTCCCCCATGATACAAAACAGAATAGCAGGAGTGAAGAGAGGAATAGTCCCAGGACTCTCAGTTTACATGCCATTTAATGGAACCAACACATGAACACTGGCCTTGATTTTCAGTATGACAGTAAGTCTAACCAAAGATTAAAAACAAAATAAAGTTATTTAAATTCAACTCATCCCCCAAAGTCATATTATTAATTTTAATATTCAATTATAAGTTCGGCAGCATACCCTTGCAATCAAGTAGATATAATCAACTGAATTGCATGGAAACAATTATTGATAAAGCCATGTTTTAATCACATATGACAACACAACTAATACTCTACCAGAGAAATTTAACTGTTAATTTACATACATGGTTTTTAAAACTCTGGATCCAATACTGTCATAATAGATATCACTTTAATACAATTTATTTTCATAATATACTATTACCTTTAACCATTGGTGACCATGCAATTTACTAAATAATGTTTTTCTTTACTTCAAACTAGCTAAAAGTGCTTCACATGGTATCCATAGGCGCTACATGTAACCCATTTGCAACAGGCTATGCAATAAACCATGCACTAGACCATGAACTTTAAATAAACTATGAACTGGAGCAAAATTACTCGAATATAGCAATTGAAAAAGAAATGTTAGAGGCAACAAACTGAAAAATAATTTTATTTTAATATAGCCTAAATGTGGACATTTTATATTTAAAAAAAAAAATCCTAACTGAGAAATAGCAAGCAGTTTTCTTGTATATAGTGCCCATAAAAGATTATGGTGACTTTCATGTTATGGTGGTTGTTTTGTAAGAAAATTGTTATGTAATATATGGGTAGAACCACAAACCATCACAGCAAAGCATGGCTGGAATCATTATCCAGAGTGATCACACAGTTGCATCACCTTTGTGAATTTCATCACATGTATTTCTCAAAGAGAATCAACATGAATTAAAATAAACATACAATATAAGAAAACAGAACCATTAGCCCAGAATTAATGATAGGCTAAGAATAAAAATATAAAAAATAAAACTATCTCATGAAATCTGCTAATGATAATTATGCTTGAGTTTTGTAGGAGCTGAAACAAAGAGAAAAATGTTGGGTTTTGTACCTCCCACAAGTATGAGGAAATGTATACACCCTCAATGGAAAGGGCTGATAATTTCACATTTTCAGTCTCACTCAGGTTGAACAGTGACAGCATAGCACTGAACTCATAGAAAAATGTTGGCTTGATCGCAATCGAGTGCAAAAAGACCTCTCCAGTCAGTTTCTGGATTCATTCCTTAAAGATTCAGTGATCCTTGTCTAAGTGTTAATCAGCATCATTTTATCACATTCCCATTTTAATTCATTCCCCGTGGCTTTTGTAAAACTGATTGTATGTGTAGATTTTTTTTCAAAATTATGTTGTTGCTTCCAGGAGAGCAAAATGATTATTTTTGGGTCTTTGAAAGCTGTCATGACAACACTTTTGGTAAAAATTAAACTGTGAGTGATTAGAAACAACTTAATTCAAAGATTTTAAATGGATCATTTTGCATTAGAAAACCAAATTGAGCCCAGCTGATGTAGCTCCTGTTTCAATTCCTGGTCATGGCACATGCCAGGGTTGCAGGCTCAGTCCTCAGTGGGGGGCATGCAGGAGGCAGCCAATCCATGATTCTCTCTCATCAATGATGTTTCTATCTCTCTCTTTCCCTCTCCCTTCCTCTCTGAAATAAATAAAAATGTATTTAAGAAAAAAGGAAAAGAAACCAAATTGAAAATCCCAATCATTTTGGTACTTAGTTTAATTTTGGTGAAATGAGCTCTTTTGTAAGGCTTAACATGAAAATAAATCACTATTGCTACCTCCTAACAAGTAAACCACAATTTAAGATTTCAAACAGTCATATATTGTGGGAAGGCAAGGTTACCCCATAAATACGCAATAAAGTATTAAATATTTATTATAAGATCATCATTGGATTTTTATTCTTTATTCCTATAAGGCCTTTACAAAAATCCATTAAAGTTGATGAATAGTAGCATTTGTTTTATGAGCTCTTTATGTTGAACAGAAATTCTGCTTGTTATGACTTTTTAAATTAAATGCATATGATGGATCTACCTGTGATCGAAACAAATATTAAAGCTGCTTCTGAGAGAAAACCTAGAAAGTGTTTGCAATGATTTGGGGGAGAGGTGCCAGGATTGTATCACTGCATGCAGCCAAGGCAGTGACAGGTAGCTTTCCACCATATAATAAAGCTGATGGAATATATAACAGCTCTGACAGCATTAATCCATCTTTCTGTTGTGGGGGCTTTCACAGGAGATGAATGATACTCCCCACTCCAACTCCCCTTGTCATCTTGCTGTGTTTCCCTTTCATTTCTCGCCCTTGCTATTGTTCTCCTTTATGATCAGCTATTGCTGATGCTTTGAACCCCCTTCTCTCCCTTCCTCACATCTAGACATCAAATCATTAGCATCTGAGCCTGGTTCATATACTCCCTGCCTGAGGTGCCAACTGAGCCATTTATGAGCTCAATGTCACTGCAGTCTGCAAGCTGTACTCCAGGGTGTCGTCCTGGCCTATAGAGTCCAAACTCCTGCTGCAGCTGAGTGAGAAAGGAGAATGAATTATGGCTTCAAATCATTACCCTCCAAATCAGAATGTTACATTCCTCATGATGCTAAGGCTTGATGTGTCACCTTAGCCTAATCATCTCTTCAAGGATTAGTATGGTAACAAACTTCCCCCAGTTGGGATGAAAGCAATAAGACAAATGACATTTTTTTAAACTCTTCTGAAGTTTTTTCTTGAAGGAAGAAGATAAACCCATTGTTGTTGCTGTGGTGGTTGTACTTTGATCACATCTTACCAGAAATTTTACCTACTCAAAATTCCGTTCCCTCCTGACTAGCTCAAAATCACGAAGCTTTCACACTAAAGTGAAAGAGGAATGAATGTTTGAGAACTCCTGAGCTTTGAAGCATAAAAATCACTCCAGCTAAGTAAGCAGTGTGGTGGTCCTCTGTTGAAGTTTCATGTTACCTGCCTGTCAAATCCCTAGCTCAGCCCATTTCCTGAAGAACCAAACTGAGAGAACACAAGAGGGGCTGACCAGCTGCTAAAGCCAGAGAACAGAGGGCATATCAAAGGGAATGGCCCTTGAAAATGCTCCATTTCAGTATTCTAGCTGACCACCAGCTCAGGGAACTCTTCCTTCCCCTTTAAAGGGAATAGCAGATAAACCTCTGAGAAGAAATCCCTCACAGATAAGAAACAGTTGTTAAAGAGGGGAAAGAAGATACATGTTATTGATATTTAACTACTCAGTTATTTTAGTTATGTGGTTCACTAAATCACAACAAAAGAATAAAATGAATCAAATATAATAACAAAGCAACAGAAATAATTAGGCCCTGTCCTGTTGTATGTCACTAGATCTACAGCATGCATGCCAAAGTTTCTCTGAGATAAAAATAAACAAGAGGCTATGATATAAGGGTTTACAACCAATAACAACCAGAATGTCTCAAATGGCATTGTCAGAAGTCTCCAGGAGAACTTTGCTTATTATTATGAACTTTCAAAGGATAATAAGTCTTCAAAGAACACTAAAATCCTCTCTGAGAGAAAAAAGTAAATACAGTAAAGATAAGAAGTCAGTATCAAAAAAAGAAAAAAGAAAAGAAGTCAGTATCATAAAATGAGGAAACCCAAATGAACAGACATTTGAATAAACATAGTCCAAGCAATCATAGCATTAAAAGTTCACATATACATTAATTAACTATATGCCAGACATGGATCTAATCATTTATTAACTTATTCAGTTCTCATGATGATCCCATTATCTCCATGTAACAGGTATGGAATAAAAACAGAGATTTGGAAACAACAAAGGGTCATGCAACCAATGAAGAATGGACTCAAGAGTTCGATCCAGGAGGGTCTGGCTCTTAACCATTATGATTCCTATTGCTCCTAAATTTATTTATGTTGTGTCTGCATCTTAGAAACTCTTAAACTCGTTCTCTCCCCTCTCTTATGTTTAACTGTTACAATAAATGGAATATGCACTGATTTCTCCATTTCACAGATAAAGTAACCAAAACTGTCTAAGTTCAGGGAATTTCTACTAGTAAGTGGCAGAGCCAGGATATAAATTCATATCTGACCTTCCCTCTGTTACCTTACTGCCTCCCATGAAAATGCATTGCTCAGATCTCCTGCTGCAGGGACATAGTTTTCTGACAGCCTTAGTGGTTATCTTTCCACTGCATCTGCCACCATTTTTGCTCCAAGGTCTTGGCTTCTCCTGGGATGCTCACAACAATGACTGAGCACAGCAAGGTATTAGTGCAGGACACACCTGCAGTGAAATAGAACTACTCTATCCTGAGGCTTTTGTTTATAGGATCCCCATGATCCTGGTTAAAACTTTCTTAGAAGAGTTTTATCACTCTTCCTACCCAGTCTTCCTTCCCTTTCTCCTTTCACAAGTGACAGACCTGCATCAGAAACTGGGTTTCTTCCTTTCTACGCCTATTCTCCCCTTTAGGTGTTATCTTTCATAATCATTTTCCCTAATAAATCTCTTGCATGTCTAATCCTATACTGAGCTCTGCTTCTCAGAAAACTCAAGGGAATACACAAGCCAAATAATATCTTCAGAAACTCATTTAACTATATACATAAATAATATAGATATCGATGTTTTTAGACAGGTTATTGTTATTTAACTACTCAGTTATTTTAGTTATGTGGTTCACTAAATCACAACGAAAGAATAAAATGAATCAAATATAATAACAAAGCAACAGAAATAATTAGGCCCTGTCCTATTGTATATCACTAGATCTACAGCATGCATGCCAAAGTTTCTCTGCGATAAAAATAAACAAGAGGCTATTATATAAGGCTTCACAACCAATAACAACCAGAATGTCTCAAAATGGCATTGTCAGAAGTCTCCAGGAGAACTTTGCTTACTCTCATCAACCTTCAAATGATCGTAAGCCTTCAAAGAACACTAAAATCCTCACTGAGAGAAAACTTTCTGAGTTCTCTGACTTGATACATCTCGGTATCCTCTAAGTTGGTTTAAATAATAACTATTGACTTATTTTTCTCATGATATTCTATGACTTAATGCTGACGCGGAGGTATGTAGTTGTTCCTATTTGTATCTCTCAAAACTTGTTTTCTTATTTTCCAAAGGTTCATCTTGAATTGCCTTTCAGGACTACAGGATCCTTTGAACCTAGTGGCAATTTCACCTCCCAGATATTTAGCAAAAAGGAGAAACACCAACACCAGAAATGTGCTTTGTGAAGCACTAACATTGGGCGGATGAGTTACACTGAGAGACATACAATGTAAGAGGCTCTTGTTTAAGCTTCAATAGTAATTAATTATGGCCATTGAATATACAAAGCACTTAAAATCAATATGGCATCATTATTAATCAATACAGTTGTACATGAATAGGATTCAACTTGGACTCAATTGTCATAAAGATCGGGCTGCATCAATTTAATTCTAGTGCAGATTAGCACTAGTTCGAGAATGAGCTTCTATGACAATAGAATAGAATGCTCCAATACATCTGTACTCTGTTTCATGACCTCAGCAGCAACAAATCATGGGCTAAGTAATTGCAAAACAAATTGCATGGTGCTGAAGAAAAGTACAAACAAATCTTATTTTGTTGAAAAAAAATTACTCTAATTCAAACTGCTAAGGAATCCATCTCACACTTGTGTAATACCACTACAGATTATGGCAATATACAGTCAAATAATAAAGTATGGTAATGATATGATGTGACAGTATAAGGTGGTATACTTTGGTTAGGCACAGTCTGGCAAAAGATAGCATTTTTTAACTATTATACATCATAACAGTATGTCCAGAGTTCCTCAGAAAGCACTGTACCATCTGTCATGTTTTTAGTTAACAGGATTCAAAACTCTGTCACAATCAGTAAAGACAAAGAGCCTTTCCCAAGATCAGAGACCAATAAGCAGACTGTGACCTGGCCACTTTCAGAATGTAGCACTCTTACTCAAAACCTACAAAGTAGATAAGAATATTGAGGTAATAGTTCAATAAAAATTTAATGTATAATTAAACTTATTACTAGAAGATATGAAATTTTATTCAAATACAACTTTTTAAAATCAGTAATGTGAAGAGTAAGTAAGCTTTGTTTGCAGGCAACTTTTTTAAATGAGGGGTTACCCAACTTGTATGTGCATATGTATGTGTGCATAGTTGATAAAGTACATATCTGATCACAAAATTTTAATGAATAAATTAGTTATGCATTTATTTGAATTCTTATTCCAACTAAAATCAAAAGAATAAAAATACATTGCTCATAAACTAACAGAAAGTTTTCTGTAAACCTAAAAGTACTCTAAATGTAAAGTCTTTTTTAATGCTAGGTGAGGAAAAAACGAACAAAAGGCGTAAACATAATGGAAGTTATCTATCTAGTTATCCAGGTCTTTACTAATGAGTTACCAATTTATACAAAATCATTAAAAAGTAAAATTGATAAATTTAAACTATTGAAATTTTCTGAGAGGGATTATAAAATATAACACTACACATGAGTAACATTTTTTATAGGTCTTCCTGTGCCTGGGTTCCCATTTAACCTTAAAATAAGTCTATGAGATGAGCATTATAATCTCCATTTTATGTTGAATGTATAAGTGGACCAGAAGAGAGGTTACACCAAAGTCACCAGTTCTGTCAGTCTTCAGAGCTCCACCTTTGAACCATTAAGCTCCATTATTGTCCTTAAGCCAGTGGTCGGCAGACTGTGGCTCGCAAGCCACGTGCGGCTCTTTGGCCCCTTGAGTGTGGCTCTTCCACAAAATGCCACAGCCTGGGTGAGTCTATTTTAAAGAAGTGGCGTTAGAAGAAGTTTAAGGTTAAAAAAGCTGGCTCTCAAAAGAAATTTCAGTCATTGCCCTGTTGATAGTTGGCTCTGTTGACTAATGAGTTTGCCGACCACTGTCCTAAGCCATTACATGCTTAAGTAAGTCTCAAACAGGTTCCATCTACTGTTGCCTCAATTACCTATAGGAGGTTAAATTGGGCTGGGAAGATTTACCCTTCTGATAGCAAGCTTGGTGTTGCAATGTGCAAGGAAAGATTCTAGAGAGGATTCAGAAAAACTACACATATTAACTTGGCTGTTTAATGCTAAATAAATTACATAATTCTAGGTGATTTAAAATAGATCACTGAAAATTATTTCTGGTGTCTACTGTCAAAGTGAAACTGAAAAACATATAATTACCACAGTCATCTCCTCTACTCCACAGTCCTTTTTCAAGAAAGGCATTTTCTCTACTCTTTATAGTAATCTGAGCTTTTGTCTTTCTTCTAACGTTCTTAAAAATAATGAACATAGGAGAGAATCCAAGATAGCGGCATAGGTAAACACCTAAACTGCTGCCTCCCACAACAATTTAAACTGCAACTAAAAGACAAAACGTCTATCACCCAGAACCACGGGAAAGCTGGCTGAGTGGAAGTTCTACAACTAGAAGGAAAGAGAAAAGAGCATTGAGACGTGCACGAGCTCTGAAAAGCTGAGGTACCGGAGGCGCGTGATCCGGGCTGGCTGCGGGCGACTGGGTGCGTTGCTTTTTTCAACCCAAATCTCCATTCGATTCCAAGCCCCCGATTACTCTGAAATCCAGTCTCTGGGGAGACACGGGGGACTCAAACTCCTACGGGGAGAAGCTGCACTGTCTGCCAGTGAGGGTGGCTTGCTTGCAGAGCTGCGCACAGGAAGAATTGTTTACTGCGCTGGGGCACGGGACTCGCAGATGCCTTTGGGGACGCAGAGCCGGCTAACTAGCAGCCATTGCTGTTTGCCACGCCCTAACCTAGTGACACCCTGAGGCCCCGCCCTGCACAACCTAAAAACCCACCCAAGCTCCAAGCAGCCGAGTTAGCATAAGAAAAGCCTGCCCTATCGCAGCTTAACCTAGCAAACTTGCAGCCTGGGTCAGACAGCTCCAAAACCTCCAAACCCCAAGCAAAGAGGAGAAAACTGCAGCTCTCACTGTAGCTCCTGCTGAGTGGCTTCAGACAGTAGCTGACCTGCACCCCATTGGAGATCCAGAAGCCAGTGTACCTAGTGGTCAGTGTGAGACACCAGATTTCAACTCCTCACATCCATAAGTGACACATTCAAGAGGCAGACTCAGTGAGCACCAAAGCCCCACTGAAACAAGTCCTGCCCCATAAGCATGTCTTCAGCGCAGCAGTTCTTCCATTATAGACACAGGGAGTGCTCACAGCTAATTGGCCTGGAGGTCAATTCCTCCCAGCGTACCAACAGCAATTCAGGCTTAACTACACCAAGACTTTGCACTCAGCCCACAAAGGGGTGTACCAAGAGCGTCCACATCAGGTGATTGGGGAGGCTGAGCTACTGCTCCCTAGAGGTCACCTACCACACAAAGCCACTCCATCAACACAGGGAAGCAGCCAAAGTGCAGAAACAAAGAAACATGTCACGAATGAAAGAAAAGGAGGAAAGCAAACTACTGGATGACATAGAGTTCAGAACCACATGTATAAGGTTACTCAAGAATCTTCTAAAAACCGCTGAGAAACTTGATGACACTTCTGAGGAGCTTAGTGAGACCTTCAAGGACCTTAATGAGAATGCCAAAAAAAATGGAAAAGGACCAGTCAGAAATGAAGCATACACAGTCTAAAATAAAGAATATACAGAAACTCAATTATAGATCAACGTACCCCAAGAATCAAACCAAAGATCTGAAATATGTGGAAACAAAAAACATCGAACCAGAAAAACAAAAAGAAAAAAGAATCCAAAAATATGAAGATAGTGTAAGGAGCCTCTGGGACAACTTCAAGCGAACCAACATCCGAATTTTTGGGGTGCCAGAAGAAGGGAGAGAGCAAAATATTGAAAACCTATTAGAAGAAATAATGACAGAAAACTTTCCCTACCTGGTGAAAGAAATAGACGTACAAGTTCAGGAAGTGCACAGAACCCCATACAAGAGGAATCCAAAGAGGACCACACCAAGACACATCATAATTAAAATGCCAAGGGCAAAAGACAAAGAGAGAATATTAAAAGCAGCAAGAGAAAAACACTTAATTACCTACAAGGGAGTACCCATACGACTGTCAGCTGATTTCTCAACAGAAACTATGCAGGCCAGAAGGGAGTGGCAAGAAATATTCAAAGTGATGAACAGCAAGAACCTACAACCAAGATTACTCTACCCAGCAAAGCTATCCTTCAGAGTTGAAGGTCAGATAAAGAGCTTCACAGACAAGAAAAAGCTAAAGGAGTTCATCACCACCAAACCAGGATTACACAAAATGCTGAAGGGTATCCTTTAAGAAGAGGAAGAAGAAGAAAAAGGTAAAGATAAAAATTATGAACAACAAAATGACATCAAATATATACCTACCAACAAGTGAATCTAAAAATCAAGTGAATGAAAAATCTGAAGAACAGAATGGACTGGTGAATATAATAGAATCAGGGACATAGAAAGGGAGTGGACTGACGATTCTCAGGGGAAGCAGGTGTGAGGGGTGCGGGAAGAGATTGGACAAAAATCTTACTCCTATGGATGAAGACAGTGGCGGGGGGTAAGGGCATGGGGTGGGGTGGTGAATCAGGTGGAGGGGAGCTATGGGGAAAAATATAAGAGGAACACCAGTAATAATCTGAACAATAAAGATTTATTTAAAAAAATGAACATAGAACTACAATATTTAATAATTTAGAAATTCCTTTAATATATAAGCATCATTCCTCTGAGTCTGCTGATCTGAATATACCCAGTTTTTCAAGTTACATATCAACTATGTTCTCAATTTTTCTTACTTGACTTTTCATTTTCCATTTACAGACTAAGTGCCTTTACATGGTTAGAGTTAAACTTTTCAAAAAGATAGGCATTTTATAGAGCATTAAAACCTCCTACTTGTCAGGTTTTCACATCCCACAGGTGACTTGTGATTTGTGTATATTTATATTTTTATTAAAATTAAATTTAATAAAAATAAAATGTTTAGTACAAATTGTAAATAGAATTCAATGTCTTTATCATGCTAATTTTTCTTTCCTTTAAAATTGACTTCTAATTGTTATCATCTTAAAGTTATCCCCATCAAGGCTATCCTTGAAACTCTTTCTTTTTCATTAAAATAAAAATAAGAGGGACACCTACCCCATTGTTATTTCTTCTTCTAACAACCTCTTAACAGCAGGCCAAAGGTATTGTCAGTCACCTGGAAGAGGTTGGGAAGAAAGAGTTCCCATATAAAAAGCCTTAAGGGCAGCGTTTTAAGAGTTGATAGGCTGCCCTGGCCAGGTGGCTCAGTTTGGTTACAGCATCTTCCCATAAACCAAAGGGCTGTGAGTTTAATTCCAGGTTACAACACATATCTAGGTTGTGGGTTCAATCCCTGGTTGCCCTCCAACTGATGTTTCTCTCTCTCAAAACAAAATCAATAGAAACATGTCCTCAGGTGAGGATTTAAAAAATTTTTTTTAGTTGATGGGCTAAATTTAAAACCAGCTGTTCATATCCTTGCTGTCTAGATGACATTTTTCTCCAAAATGTCTTACTTTATTATTTTTATACAAGTGGTTTTCAATAAAGGACATGAAGTATGAGAGTGTGTAGATGTATTATTTCTCTAATAATAACATATGAATCACCAATCTTTGCAAATTTGCATCCATCCTTTTCAGACTACACTTCATACCCTGAGAGTCTGGGCCGTCACTTCTGTGCTCCATTCAGGTAAACTCTCCTGTAGAGCAGTTGCATCACTTTCCATCCCCAGCACAGTTTGTTGTTTAATGTCCTTTCCTGACTCAGAATACTTTGGCATCAAGACTAATACTTACTGAACTTTGTTTAGAAAAAGGAAGTTCAGGTTTAGAATGAATTTCAGGACTTTTAATGGTTCCCCGTTGACCAAACATAAAATCCAAACTCCTTACTGTGACACAAAAGGCCTCTGAGGCTCTTGATGGCTTTTAGTTTTATAGTTGTGCTCACTTGGCAATCACACGTGGGCTGCAGAAGCACACACAAACATTTCAGCCACTCAAGAATCCTGTGTTCCTTTCACTTCACATCTTTGATTTATGACTGAAATGCCTTTTTTTTTTGCTTTTTCTGCTTGATTAATAGCTAATCCACTCTTCCTTCCCAACTGAAATAAAAAATCACTTCCTTTCTGAGGATTCCCTGATATTGCCTCAAAGTAATATTTGCTTTCTATTTTCTAATACTATACACTTTGAATTTATTATCACATTTAGCTTCTATTACATTTTATTATAATTGTTTGTACCTCTCTCTCTCTCTCTCTCTCTCTCTCTCTCTCTCTCTCTCTCTCTCTCTTTCTCTCTCTCTCTCTCTCTCTTTCTCTCTTTCTCTCTCTCTCTCTTCCCCTCCGCTCTCTTCCTCACTTGCCCATGCTCTCTTGCAAATGCTTGCTCTCAGTTATAAGCTCTAACAAGGCAAATTCTGTGCTACAATGGCTTCACTTTGAACAAAGTCTAGAAAATGGTAAAAAAAAATGCTTTTGAATAAAATTGCAGAGCAGTTATTTACAAGTTAGAACATATTCTACCCCTCACAGCTGTATGCCATTGGGAAGTCACAACCTCTCTGGACTTGTTTCCTCAGGAGAAAACAGAAAAAAGAGAAAAGCACTTTATCGCATATGAGTGTTGTGAATATTAAGTTAAATGTTCTGTATAAAACACATTGGAGAATCATTTTTAAAGCATTATCAAAACTATTCATATTATTAGTAGATAGCTAGAGACACCTAATAAAATGATGTCATATATTATGGTTTCTTTTCTAAAAATATATATATATATATTTTTTTTATTTCAGAGAGGAAGGGAGAGGGAGAAAGACAAACATCAATGATGAGAGAGAATCATTGATCAGCTGCCTTCTTCAGGTCCCCCACTGGGGACCGAGCCCACAACCTAGGCATGTGCCCTGACTGGGAATTGAACCGTGACCTCCTGCTTCATAGATGGACACTCAACCACTGAGCCAGCCAGCCGGGCTGTTATGATTTCTTTAAAATCCTAGGGTAAATGAGAATAGTCAGTTTAGACTTAATGACTAAGTTATACAGGACTATCAAATTTTCTCCCAATAGACTTTTTAGAAAGAGCAACAAGAAGAAAAGTATAAAAATATATTTTTAAGGTAGAATTATTTCAAGATGCCATCGTATTCTTTCCCAAATACTGTAATGAGAAACATATTAGGTGGTGCAGTTATACTTTGTCAGAGGATTTGTTTATACTCATCAAGTGTAAAATCTGACTACACTAATATCATTAGCATCTTATTTTTGCTTGGTTCACATAATGTTATTCAAACACTATACAAATGGATCTCCTGAGACATATTTCTTTTCTCTTTGAAGTTGAACTTACTTTAATGTTTGCACAGGGGCTCAAGTGGGAGCACAGTAGATATTTATGGGCATAAAAACTAAATGCAGCCCTAACTGGTTTGGCTCAGTGGATAGAGTGTTGGTCTGCAGACTCAAGGGTCCCGGGTTCGATTCCAGTCAAGGGCATGTACCTTGGTTGCAAGCACATACCCAGTAGGGAGTGTGCAAGAGGCAGCTGACATATGTTTCTCTCTCATCGATGTTTCTAGCTCTCTATCCCTCTCCCTTACTCTCTGTAAAAAACCAATAAAATATATTTTTTAAAAAACAAAAATTAAATACAGCATGAAGCAGAGAATGAATAAACCTCTGCTTATATAATGTCTCCATTCCATGCTTTGAAGATGTGTGTAATATACCTTTTATAAGGTACCTGCTTATATTCATCATGGCATGAAAGAGGCATAACAAATGTGGGGAGGACACCCCAGTCAGGGAGCCAAATATTTCCATGAGTCTATTTACTAATCTATTTAATCTGATTCCATCTACAGAGAGTAGGAGTTTTATTTAGAAATATATTACGGCTTATGGATGGGCCTAAAGGGTATTATGCTAAGTGAAATAAGTCAGACAAATAACAAACAATTTCACTTATTTATGTAATCTAAAGAGCAAAATAAACAAGCAATAGAAATAGACTCATAGAAACAGAGATCAGACTGATGGTTGTCAGAGGGGAGCAGGTTTAGGGAACTAGTTGAAAGAGACGAAGGGATTAAGAAGTACAAATTGGTAATTACAGAATAATCATGAGGATGTAAAGTACAGCATAGGGAATACAGTCAATAACATTGCAGTAACTATGTACAGTGCCAGGTGGGTGATTGAAATATTGAAGAAACCATTTTGTTAAGCATATGATTGTCTAACCACTATACTGTCCATCTAAAACTAATACAAAATAATATTAAAATATACACTGTAATTGGAAAATAAAATTTAAAAAAGATACAAATAATAAACGAACAGACAGCAAAAGAAAGAGAGAGAGAGAAGGAAGGAAGGAAGGAAGGAAGGGAGAGTCTATGAGTGAGCCATTTCATTTTGGGGCTACATGAACTGGAGAAGAACTTGATAACTTAACCTATATCCCCAACCACCAATTGAGAGTGTGCCTGAGCCTGACTAGCTGGATGGCTCTGAATTAGCTCAAATTTGTATACCTAGTCATTCGCATGGTCAATCTGCCCTGAGCTAAATGGATCTTGAATTAAGAATACTTTCGTAAGAAAGTCAAAGAAAACATTCATTTAACTATTTTTTAGGACAGTTAATATTTCAAGGGCTTTTAAGTTCCAAGAAAGAAAAAGGAACATTAGGTTTGACTATGTTAACTTACAGTTCATTGGGAGAAAGGGAAAGTATCTCAGTAGAATCGCTTCACTTTCTTACAAGACTCCTACAAGGGGATGATTGTCAGTGACTTACACAGGTATCGATCTGTATGTACTCCTCAGAGATGCTACCCTCATTATAACATCGATCTTTGTTTTCCTTACAGTGCATACCATGCACGCATCAAATCAGTGTTAGCATTATGTAACCTAACTGCTCTCCTCTGAAATGAAGGTTTATAGAATTGGTCTAATCTCTCATTACATATAAAAATATCCATCCCTAGCCAGTTTGGCTCAGTGGATAGCCTCAGCCCTGTGTTCGATTCCAGTCAAGAGCACATGGCTGGGTTGCGGGCTCAATCCCCAGGAGGGGAGGTTCAGGAGGCAGCTGATCAAATTCTTTCTCATCATTGATGTTTCTATCTCTCTCTCCCTCTTCCTGTGTGGGAAACCTAACCAATGTATGCCAGATGTTCAAGGCTAATTGGAGTGTGGGGGCCCTGTCTAGAGTATGCCAGATGTTTAAGCCCAGTCTGAGCTTGGGAATCTAATCAGAGTGTTCAGGGCTAATTTGCTATATTCAGGTGCAAAAGCAGGGATGCAGACACTGTGCAGGTGTGCCTTTCTGTGACCCAAAAAACTGGTGTCACTATTTGGCTAAAAGCCTCTTTTGTCTAAAAGTATGTTAAAATTACTATAAAAGTATGTTATTGACCAACCAGTATGTGGCTGCTTTATGGGCAAGATATACTGCTAACCAGCTGGCATGTGGCTGCTTTATAGACTGCTTTGTCTGATGGCTCCTTGGTAGCAATGACTACTTGGGCTGCACTTTGGGAAGATGTATTACTAACCAACTGGTGCTGGCTCTTTTTACTAGGATGGCTCCTGTGTTTGCTGCTGCATTAGTAAGAGCTGCCCTTGTCAGGCTACTTTGAAGAACTGCTTTGTCTAATGGCTCCTTAGTGGCAATGGCTACTTGGGCTGCAATAAAGACTCTCTTATATGCCTACGACTTCTCATGTCTTCCCTGTCTTCTAATACCAGCCTCTAAGGAGGTCCAGTCCATAGCAGGGGGACTTAGATCCAATAGTTAGTTAATCGAGCAGGATGAAGGAGTGAGTACTCCCGCAATTTCTATAGCGAGAAGGGTCAAGAAGAAACTTACTCCAACACCCTTCCTCTCTGAAATCAATAAAATACATTTTAAAAAATATATATCTGCATCTATATCTATAATAGTAGTCTAAAACAATTAATGTACTTACATTGCCTTTACCCAAAATTATATAATATCATTTTATTCTTCATAAGTTCCATACTTTTCTATTTGGAAAAACATTGATTTTTTTTCCCTCTCTGTGGTTTTTCTATGGTACAAGCCAACAGGGTTTTATTTATGCTGTGAATTAGCCCAAATGCCATCAAATATGTCAACTGCCTATGGGAACCTTGGACTCTGGGGCTGTCTCCGCTGGATAAGTAGTCAACAAACAGCAAACAATAAATAGTGTGAGTGTAACTCAGACATTAATTAAATCTTCCTTTAATTCCACCCAACTCTGCCCAAATTAAAAAAAGGAAGTTAGAGATATATATATATCTCTATATATAGGTTTAGTTAGGATTTCTGCTTGGATCAAAACTTACCCATCCTGCACCTCAGTCTCCACCAGATCTTAATCAAATAGACTAGATATTAAACATCCTGATATCTTGGTATATGGGGCATGCTGGCAGACAGAGGTAGCATGATTTGTGGCTAATGTCCTTTTACAGTGGCCAAGAATTATGATTGCTATAGACTGAATAACTTCTTAAAACAGTCCTTTACACTCTTGAATAGGCTGGGTATTAGGCAATATTTTCCAAAGGAAACTATTCAAATAATTAATTTATAAGACATTAAATAAAAAGTAAAATATTGATAAAGCTTAAATAACTGAGCAGTAAAAATAGTTTCAATAAATGCATTTACCATGACTAGCATTGTTAATAAAAATGTCAGGTAGTGATGCTTTTTGAAGTGATTTCATGATGAGAGTATCTTTATTTATAGGACAGTTTTCATTCTTCCTAGGAAATAATGGCACTAAACAAAGCCTTTACTGAATCACTGGCACTCAGAATTGTATCAGATGCATGCTGACTAATGTTTCTTTGGGAAGAATTGAGAACCAATTTTTATTTCAAGTAGTAAATAGATGGTAAAATAGCAAGATCTTTATTTAGAGAAAATATAACATTCATATAATCAGCAATATCCACACTTTAACTATTGTTAATGTTGCATTGATACTTACATCATAAACTTATAATCTACTGAATTAAAGTTTCTATACAAATGTTGCTGTGGGTTGGCTCTTTTTAAAAAAATATATTTTATTGATTTTTTACAGAGAGGAAGGGAGAGGGATAGAGAGTTAGAAACATCGGTGAGAGAGAAGCATCGATCAGCTGCCTCCTGCACACCCCCCACTGGGGATGTGCCCGCAACCAAGGTACATGCCCTTGACCGGAATTGAACCTGGGACTGTGGGTTGAATCTTAGCAAGCAGGTTGCCTTTGCTAAAAAATAAAAGACTTCCATAATTCAGTAAGAGAGACTCACTAACTTTCAAAGGGCAAATAAATTTAACTACATTAAGGAAAACAAAAGTTACCTGGAAGTTTTCAAAGTATATCTTTCAATAAACTGCTTATAGAAAGTCTTCATTGTTAATAAGTGTTAAGTACAGAATCAGATTAAAGTAAATCCTAGCTAATAAAAGAATAATATACAAATTGACCATCACTCCTACACACAAGATGACTGCCTCCATGTGGACACAAGATGGCCAGCAGGGGAGGGCAGTTGGGAGGGAACAGGCCTGCAAGGGAGGGCAGTTGGGGGCAATCAAGATTGCAGGGGAGGTCAGTTAGGGGTGACCAGGCTGGCAGAGGAAGGAAGTTGGGGGCAACCAGGCCTGCAGGGAAGGGCAGTTGGGGGGAGGGGGGGACCAGACCAGCAGATGAGGGAAGTTGGGGGCAACTGGGCCTGCAGGGAAGGGCAGTTGGGGGGGACCCAGGCCTGCAGGGGAGAGCAGTTGGGGGGACCAGGCCTGTAGCAGAGGGCAGTTAGGGGCAAACAGGTTGGGAGGGGAGCAGTTAGGCATCAATCAGGCTGGCAGGGGAGTGGTTAGGGGGTGATCAGGCTGGCAGGCAGAAGCGGTTAGGGGCAATCAGGAAGGCAGGCAGGCGAGCAGTTGGGAGCCAGCAGTCCTGGATTGTGAGAGGGATGTCTTACTGGGATCGGGCCTAAAAGGGCAGTAGGACATCCCTCAAGGGGTCCCAGATTGGAGAGGGTGCAGGCTGGGCTGAGGAACACACACCCCCATGCACGAATTTCGGGCCTCTAGTATTCAAATAAGCACCTATAAGCTTTTAAAAAGGCATCATAGAAATGCAAAAACAATGTAATTGAAAACAAATGTTTAGTTTTTAATATAATTTCATTTCAATACATTTATGCTTTTCACTTGACTTAGCCTAGAAATTTTACTTATCACTTCATCTTTCTGCAATTAGTTTTATTTTCTGGTCCTGATGCATGTTTTTAACTTGCTGACATTAGATTTGGCATTGTAGACTAAAAGCAATGAAGAATAATTTTCCAACACATTAAAATTTTACTGAAGATCTCAGTGTTAGGCTTTATAGGATAGAAAACAAAGCAGGTTGTATTTTGCATTCTTTAAATGACATTATTTTTTTTTATGTTTCTAACAAGAGTATAGTAGATGACCACCTCTAAAACGTTAAAAAAAATTGAGATTACTACTTCAAATGAATTACTGATTGCCTGTTATCTCCCTGTTCAAGAGTAATTGTAAGACTTAAACCATATTAGCCAATATAGTTTTATCAAGATAATCAAAGTTTGTATTCAAATATGTTGCATGAATTTGAATAAATATGTTGTACACCAACTGCAAATACTAATAAACTCTTCTAAAAAATGTGGGCCTTTAATGTGTCATCATAATAATAATTAGAGTTAATCATTATTCAGTAATTGATATTTCTGACACTATTAAAAGTGTTTTGCATAGGTTAACTCATTTCATCTTTACAAAAATCCCAGAGGTTAGGTAGGAACTGTTACATCCAACTACTAGATGAGGAAACTGAGACAGAGAATTTTAACAACTTGACAAAAGTCATAATTATGACAGATTGAGATGAGAACCAAGAAGGTCTAGTTACAGAGACATCAGTGTTAATCACTATTTTTATAAAATTGCCCCTTTGTACAATGTGCATAGGCTTTTATGTTAGGATCTAGCTCTCTTCAGTTCTCTTAATGGCAAATAAATTACAAGAAAAAGTTGGACATGTCTAGTAATTAGTAAACACTAGCAGAGCTTCTGATAAAAAGAGAATTGTCAGATTCATGAGCTAAGAAGCTATCTAACATGAGAACTATTTTGCCAATAGGCAACAGTAAAGTACCATTCAATACTGGCAAAATTCTAAAGCCATCTGGACACTTCAGGATAACATGACAGCAGGTTTAAAAAGCCATGCCATATTGAGTTATTTCTTGTTATTATGTTCTACCTATTACTTTACTCTAAATAGCAGGCAATGACAACCCAATGATCACAACCATGAGCAAAAATATAGAGCACAGAAGGATAAAAGGCAGGTTCCTTCTGTCCATGTAACCTGCAATCTACTCTGGAGACAATGCTTGTGCTTAAAGCACAATACTAACAATACCAGGTAGCACAAGCGAGGAGCAAAATCAATGGCACTGCCAGCCATAAGTGAGGCCTTAATGAAGGAGAAGAATAAAGAATGTGTTCAAAATGTGTTTACTGAGCACCTTTTATGTATCAGGCACTTCCTGTGCCCTGGGCTTACAGTGAAGTCAAAATAAAACCCCTAGCTAACATTCCAGTGGGAAGGAGAAAAGGAGAGAGAGAGAGAGAGAGAGAGAACAAGACCTGGTGAAACATAATCTATACTAATAATAGAGGAATATGCAAATTTTCTAGGACATCATCACAGTAACAATAACAACTGAACAGCAGGCTGCATGGGGCCAACAAGCCAGCAGGGGGTTAGTGAGGGATGACCAAACGACTGAACAGCAGGCTGTGTGGGGTGACCAGGCTGGTAGGTTAGTGAGGGACAACCAAATGACTGAACGGCAGGCTGTGTGGGGCAACCGGCAGGGGGCAGGGGGGAAGTTGGAAGTGACCAGGCTGGCAGGGGGGAGCAGTTGGGGGTTATCAGGCCAGCAGGGGGGGCAGTAAGCATGACCAGGCTGGTGAGGGGGGGGGGCATTAGGGGTGACCAGGCCAGCAGAGGGGGGCATTTGGGGTGACCAGGCCAACGGGGGGGAGGGCAGCTGGGGGCAACCAAGCCAGTAAGGGGAGCAGTTAGGGGTGATCAGGCCAGTAGGCAGAGGTAGTTAGGGGTGATCAGGCTGGTAGGGGGGGTAGTTAGGAGTGATCAGGCAAGCAGGCAGGTGAGCAGTTAGGAGCCAGAGGTCCCAGATTGTGAGAGGGATGTCCGATCGGGCATAAACTGGCAGTTGGACATCCCCCAAGGGATCCTAGGTTGGAGAGGGTGCAGGCTGGGTTCAGGGCACCCCCTCCTGTGCATTAATTTCACACACTGGGCCTCTAGTAAAAGGATAAAGAAGGACAAGTTGAGTTATTTCAGTAGGAAGGTCAGAGAAGGCCTCTCTCAAGTTATGACACTTCAAGTGGGACTTAAAGAAAGGCAGAAACAAGGTAGTTAAAATTTTTCAGTTTACCCTTTCCAGACAGAAGGAATAGGAAAAAAACAACAACAGAGATTCAGAGGTAGGAAAGGTCTGAAATGAAGTCAAAGAGGTAGCCAGGACAGAGCCTTATGGGACATTTGTGTTTTAGTGTAAGGGGACAGGAAGTTAGTGGAGCATCAGGAGCAAGAGGCTGCCATGGATGACATTATAGGAGGCTCACTGTGGCTTCCCTGTGAAGAAGAGACAGTAGGAGCAAGAGAAGAAACAGAAAGAACAAATGTGAGGCTACTGAACAAATTGTGGGAGGAAGGGTGATGGTTCTGACCAAGGTGTTAGTAGTGGAAACAGTGCAGAAGCTGAAATATTTAAAATGGAATCTGGAACCAATAGGATATGTTGATAAAATGGACAGTTTGGACTGGGAAGAAACAGAAAACAGCTACAGTAGTGATTTTAGAAAATACACAGTTGGTGCAAAACAACAGTGCTCATGCAATGAAAAACAGCAAAGTAAACCAGCCGGAGCGCATGCATTGCTGCAGCCTGGCCATTGGGCACTGGGTCAGCTAGACGTTTCACACCACAGAACTGTTCTTCTCACATGCTGACCTAGACATGAAATTGTAAGTATTAAAAAATTGTACATACTAATATATATATACACACATGTATATATACACATATATAGTGAATATATATGTATTGTAAGTATATATTTATTTTAAATATATATAATTGTAAATAGATATATATTTTTGCATATATTTAGTTATCAAATACATCCATGCCCATTTTTTAAAAGACTAATATTCCCTTTACTTAACTTTAAAAAGCAAGTAGAAATAGTATCATGTATTTCAAAAATTGTAGTGACCACAAAAGCATTAATACAAATGAATAAAAATGTAAGCACCTCTTCTAATACATTGTCCATTAAGAGTCGCTATTTCATAACAATTCACCTTGAATCTTGCTCTAAATCAAGTGCCGTGGCACTGTCAGAAGGGGCAAGAAACAGAGTAGCAGAGACACAGTAAACATGCATTACACTATATTTATCTTAATTTATTTATTCCACAAATGCTTCCTCTATGTGCTAATACACATGAAGTATTATGTAAGGTGATAGGGCTGTAGAAATGGGTAAGCAGCCCTAGGCCATTATCTAGTTATCTCAATGTCTGGCAAGAAGGTGCCCTTGAGTATGCAATTACAAGTGACGAGCTGTAAATAAAGTGTATTAAGGAAATACAAGGTTCTACATAGCCGTACCACCCGAGCAGCTGGGCACTTCATAACAAATACATTTTAACATGATCGAGTTTTGTTTTTTCAGTTAGCAGACTGTTTATTCTTGAGAGGAAGGCTTTCCAGTGATTTAAAATCTCTACGTGGACATTAAACATTAACTACTTCAATGTCTCTGGGTATGAGAAAATAGTAAGTAACCTCAAATAGGCTTTTGATTTGGTTTTTTTGGTTACTTATTTGTTGTTGTTGGTGGTGGTGGTGGTTAATCCTCACCTGAAGATATATTTCCCACTGCTTGTCAAAGAGAGTAGAAGGGAAGGAGGGAGTGAGAGAAAGAGAGAGAGATGTGAGACACATCAACTGGTTGCCTCCCTAACAGGGCCAGGGAGCAAAGCAGCAACTCAGGTACATGCTCTTGACCAGGAATCTAAATCATGACCCATGACCCTTCTTCGGGGGGAGGGGGTATGGACACACTCTAACCACTAAGAACACTGGCCATGAATGAACACATGAGTCAATCTGTTTAGGGAAAGAAATGATAGAGGAATAGAATTTTCAAAACAGACAGAAAAACTGAGAAACCTTTAAAAAGTAGGAAAAAGTACCAGCTGCTCTCTCACCTTTCCACCTCTTACACACATGCCACATTTTCAGTCTCCACAAATGGGCCTGCAGTAGTTTCTGTGACGGAGCTACATATTGAAAAACTAGACACTGTATCCCATTACTTTTTAACACTTGGTATATGTGTGTTGGCTAAAACCTGCCACAATGTTTTCAGGGATTAATTAAAATGCTGCCTTTCTTTTCTTTTGAAAGAGACTCGTTTGCTTTATTTGAACTGGTTTCAGAGCCTGAAAATAGAAAACACTAAAAAAATTAACAGTAACAGAAAACTGGTTTTCTTGTAAAGACACTTTATCATACACCAGTTATAATCCCAAATCTCTGTGTTTTCTTACAGATACAGTAAGTTCAAGGAGCCTTGGTAGCTGGTGCAATCATTACCATGTACACTGAGTGGCCAGATTATTATGATCTCTGAATGCATAATAATCTGGCCACTCTATGTGTGTGTGTGTGTGTGTGTGTGTGTGTGTGTATTAGAGGTTAGAGGCCTGGTGCATGAATTTGTGCATGGGTGGGGTCCAGACAGCCTGGCCAGGGGGAGGGGACATGGGCAGTTGGCCGGCCTGCCTGTTGGTCGAACTTCTGGTTGAGGGGACAATTTGCATATTAGCCTTTTATTATATAGGATATACACTGAGTAGCCAGATTATTATGCGTTCAGAGATCATAATAATCTGGCCACTCAGTGTATATTTTTTTTAAGTTTAGTGAACAGTACTTTTTCAAAGACATACACTGTCAAGGCCTTTGGCAGATTAAGGGGGTTTGTGCTGCACAACAGGGACCCTAAACTTTTTACCTGCATCAGAGAGACGAGTCCCAAAAACTTCTCGCTTGGAAAACAATAGCATTTAGGGCTAGGAGACCCAAAGGGCTGTAAAGAACTGAGATACTGCTCACTGCAGACTCACTCACGCTGAGGCCCAGCACAAAAGCAGCAGTTTGAAAAGTGCCTATTATGAAGGAGAACCATTTGTTAAGCTTGAAGAGTTTGCCCAGGGAGAGGGGCCTGTTGGGGCTCTCTTGAGGAGGGAGGCGCTGGCAGAGGCCGTGTTTCCACTCTCCCTCTTCCTTGTTTGGGTGGGCAGAGTGTGCAGTTCTTACACTCTCCCACTGCCCTGCTCACCCAGGAAGGAACGCCCCACTCTTGCACTCTCCGGGTGCCTCTCCAAAGCCAGCTGGCAAGCACAGACCAACAGGGGGCTGGCTATCCTTGGCTCCGGTGGTCAGGAGGCTTGCATTTTTGAGTCCCAACGGCTGTCAAGATCAAAGAGACAAGGCTTGGCAGGCTATGACCTCCAGGCACTGCATAGACAGCAGGCTGAAACACACCCCCAGACTTTCTGTGAAAAAGGCCATCTCCTTGTCCTGGAGCTTCACCCTGAGACCCAGGCTTCAGATTGGCCACGCCTGTAGACACCACAGAGATGCTTTTACAAAACTTAGGCTGGAGGGGTGGCAGGGAAGGGTGCCACCTTGGCACTCTCCCCAGGTCTTACCACAGCTCAGCGATACCTCCAGAAAGGAGCTTACACACTTGTTTGAGCCCTAACCTGTCACCCAGAGGATACCTCCAGATCTCCTGTTCTGAAAGCCAGCAGGACTTATGATTGTGGTCCCACAAGACTGTACCCACAGCCATACTTTAAAAGCTGCTTCCTGAGGGTGTGACTTCCAATCAGCCTTTCTAATCAGCTGACTGAGATCCTTCCCTTTGGAAAGTCAACAGGTCTTGGCAAACCCTCAATAACTGGGAACTACAAGAATAAGTCGTGCTGTTTAGACAATCCCAAAGTTTCAAGAGACAACCAAGAACTAGGGCAAGGTTGAACGACAAGGTGCATCTCCTACAGAAGGTCGACCCTTCGAGGCTAGGAGAGATAGCTATTTCATCTAATACACCAATGTAAACACAGAGAGTCAAGGGAAAAAGAAAACTAAAGAATATGTTCAAACAAAAGAGCAAGATAAAACCTGAGAGAAAAACGCAATGCAACTGCGATAAGTAACTAATCTGACGAACAGACCTTGAGATGGTGAGAGTGTCCTGGATTATCCCAGTAAACCCAAAGTAATACCAGGGTCCTTATACTAGTAAATGAAAGAGGGTGATAACAGAGTCAGAGGCAGGGAGACATCTGAAGACGCTGTGCTGCCGGCTCTGAAGATGAAGGAAGAGCACATGAGCCAAGGAAGGCAGGATGCCCCTAACGTTGAAAAGGGCAAAAACAAGCAAACAAACAAACACGGATTCCTCCCCTAGCACTTCCAGAAGGAGCGTAGCCCTCCAGACACCATTTCCGATCTCTCACCTGCAGAACTGTAAAATTATAAATCAGTTGGTATCTAGTAAATGTGCTGATCTATTATTAATTGCAATAGTTTTTTTTTTTGAGATTTCCCTTCAGTTTTACATAAACACACATTACAGACAAATAAGCATTATTTTATTTTTCCTTTCCAATGCTACTACCTCGTTTTTCAGTTTTCTGTCTTGCTCCATTAGATATAACACCCAGCTCAATACTGAAGAGGAATAGTAATACCAGGCATCTTAGTTATTGCTACCTTGATAGAAACGATACTATTTTACCAGTTCTATGGTATTTCCTGATTGGCAAGTGCCATTTATAAGGTAAGAAAAGTCTGTACGTAGTCTTGGTTTTCTAGGAGTTATAACAAATTTCCTATTCAGTATTTCCTCTTAGACATTTTATAGTCATTTCTGACCTAATGTGCCAAAAAATAGTTTTATTTCCTCCCCAGATCTGCTCTTGTCCTAACTTCCCCCATCTCATTAAATGGTGCCACCCTTCACACAGACACTCAGGTCCAAATTTAGGAGTCATTCCAGACTCTTCTATTTTCTTCATTTTTCACACTCAAGTAATTGGCAGATCCAATGAACCTTAACTTTTAATACCATAACATAAGCAGCCATTTTCACCTCCCAGCTCATACAGACTTAGCTATCATTTCTCATGTGGACTACAAGAGCCTTCTTACTGCTCTCTTGTCCTGAGAGTCAATTTTATCAACAGATAAAGTGAACTTGGAAAAATGTAAATTATTTAATGTCATTCTTGTGCTCAAATATCTCCATTGACCTTCCATGAGATTCAAAATGCAATCTAAGTCTTTTTATTTTTTAACTTTTTTTAAAATATATTTTTATTGATTTCAGAGAGGAAGGGAGAGGGAGAGAGAGATAGAAACTTCAATGATGACAGGGAATCATCGATTGGCTGCCTCCAGCATGCCCCGTACTGGGGACCGAGCTTGCAACCGAGGTACATCCCCTTGACAGGAATAGAACCTGGGACCCTTCAGTCCACAGGCCAATGCTCTATCCACTGAGCCAAACCAGCTAGGGCTTTTCTGACATTTTTACAATACATTTCAACTTCATGAATAATAAGTGTGGTAAAATACTATTCTTTGAACAAAGAAAATATGGTTCTAACATTTTATTTATTTGTTTGTTTGCTTTTTAATTTCCTTATTGGTTAAGGTATTACATATGTGTCCTTATTCCCCCATTACCCCCCACCTCCCATTCATGTCCCCACCCTCTTGTTGTCTGTGTCCATTGATTAGGCTTATATGCATGCATATAAGTCCTTTGGTTGATCTCTCCCCCTTACCTAAGTCTTCATCATGACCGTTAAGATTCTATGTTATTTGACCCAATCTCCTATTACTCTCTACATCTCTCAATCTTCCTCACACATTACTCTCTTTAGTATTCCTTGAGCATGTCAAGCAGTTCCAACTTTAGAATTTTTTACGTGGTGTTCTCTCTGCCTGAAACCATCCTCCTTCATGATTCTTCAATGATTGTTTCCTGTATCCATTCAGGTGTCAACCCAAATGTTTATCTCCTCAAAAACAGTCCTGGACCACACCATCAAAAATATCTAAAATGCTACACATGTTCATGTAAGTGTGCACACTTATAGTTATTTTCAGCTTTTTTTATTTATTGGTTTGAGAGAGAGAGAAACATAAATTTGTTGTACCATTTACGTATGTGTTCATTGGTTGCTTCTAGTATGTGCCCTGACCAGGGATGGAACCCACAACCTTGGCTATCAGGATGATGCTCTAACCAACTCAGCTATCTGGCCAGAGCCACACTCATAGTTCCTTATTCCTTGATTTTTCTACATACAACTTATGACTACCTGCCAACATTATACATGCAAATGTATAGTGGTGTTTTTTGATGTCTTTATATATGATTTTAGTGCATTAACAAGTCTTATGATTACTGGTTTAATTGTGAAACAATTCATTCAATCTTTTTTTTTATTTACCATTCCTTTTTTTTCCCAATCGTTGGATTAAGTTTTGCTTAGATCTCTCTATATTGTATACATATAACTTTACTAAACAAGTTCTCTAAGAGAAAATAAGAGTTTTCATGTTATTTGTGTTGACTCTTGGACGAATCTGACTTGCTATAGTCCCAACAAAATCTAAAGTTATTTAATATATCTCTTCTCCTACCAAATAATAGATCATTAATAAGCTCTAGCTATCTTCCAAATCCTCTGCAATTATCTTCTACTAGAGGCCCAGTGCACGAGATTTGTGCACTGAGGCCATCCCAGAGCCCAGCAGCCTGCACCCTCTCTCGCAGTCTGGGAGTCCTTGGGGGATGTCCAACTGGCTCTGGGAGCTGGCCTAAGCCGGCAGTTGGACACCCTTAGCACTGCTGTGGAGGTGGGAGAGGCTCCCACCATTGCCACTGCACTGGCCAGCCATGAGCCTGGCTTCTGGCTGAGCAGCACTCCCCATGTGGGAGCACACTGACCACCGGGGGACAGCTCCTGCATTAAGTGTCTGCCCTCTGGTGGTCAGTGTGCATCACAGCAACCATTCAGTCAATTTGCATATTAGTCTTTTATTATATAGGGTAACTTAGGATTGTAATTTTTTTCTTATCTTTTATAGACTAACCAACATCATCTACCACTATTTTTCTCCCCATGAGCACTTCTAGCATCACATTCCTTTTCTTGGATTATTATTATTTGTTGTTGTTGTTTGCTGAAGAACATCTTTTAGTAATGCTTCAGCAAGACTCTTTCTAGTACAAATGCTCAGCTTTTGTATTTCTGAAAGTATTGTATTTCTTCCTCACTTCTGAATGAAAATCTAGCTGATTAGAATAATTGAAAAATCCTATGGGGAAAAAAAACTTTAAACGGCTTTGAAAATCCTCAAAGTGATAAAGGAAGAAAAAATATTCATAAAGTAAGAAAAAGAATGAAACAAAAGAAGACAGATATAGATAAAAACCAGATGATTGTTACAAAGTCAATTATTAATTTTAGAAATGCAAATATCAACACTAAAATTAAATTATGGTTGCATGCTAATTTGGGCAAAATCACAGACAAAATTGAGATAATTAAAACACTTTACAAAAAATTGACTCAGAAAGTCTACAAAGGGATGTAATAAATGAAAATTTAATGGAATGGTTTCAAAAGCTTGGTTATCGTAAGTTGCTAAATAATAGTGCTATTGAATTATATGTGTGTGAGCCAATGCAGAAGACTAGGGAAATATAATAAAAACAAAGATTTCTTTGCAAATGTCTTTTAAATCATGTTCTATTCTAAAGAACCTAAACTGAACTCATACAATTTAACAAAAGGAAGATAAACAACCCAATCAAAAAATGGACAATGGACCTAAATAGATACTTTTCAAAAGAGGACATACAGAAGGCCAAGAGACATATGAAAACATTCTCAAAGTCACTAATCATCCCCAGGGATGCAAATCAAAATGACAATGAGATGCCATCTCACACCTGTCAGAATGGCTATCATCAACAAATCAACAAATGACAAGTGCTGGAGAGGATGTGGAGAAAAAGGAACCCTCATGCACTGCTGGTGGGAATGCAAAGTGGTGCAGTGTAGAGAGCACCTGAGAAGGCACAGGGGAATTCCTTATTTATTGTCAGCTGAGTCCAGTGGCATTGGCAGAGCCACATCCTGGAAACATACTGTGCCAAAGGTAGGTACATTGTCAGCCTGACCCTTAGTTCAGGTGCCAGGGGGTGGGTTTCATTATCTAAGTTCAGCCAGGAGCAAGGAATGGACACAATTATCCAGGCTAAGCCAGGAGTGACGATTACAAAGAAGCCACAAAAATGAAAAGTTACAGCTTGATCTTTAACCACGATTTCACATAATTTCCTTTGTTTTAAACTCTAGTAAAACTTCCTAGAATTATCTATAAATATAAAACCCTAATATGTAAATAGACCAAATGGTGGAACAACCAAACAGCTGGTCACTATGACATGCGCTGACAACCAGGGGGCATGCACAGAACATGGCGGTCATCGGCAGCAGGCCACAGAGCGCAGAACATGGCAGTCATCGGCAGCAGGCCACAGAGTGCAGAACATGGCGGTCATCGGCCACAGCGGGATGGTGGATCAGGTGAGTGGGGGCACCAGTCACTGTCATCAGGGCGAGCCTTCTGGTGGTTACTGAAAATTCTTTGCTCCTGTGGGCCACAGTCCCGCCGAGCACTCGCACCTGCTGCCAGTGCCTGGCACCAGCCCTGATCGCTTGGCCCCATCACACCAGCGGGTGTGAACAGTGGCTGCTGGCCCCAATCACCTCTCAGGGCTTCTCCACCTCCTCCTGCTCCTGAGGGGTGATCAGGACCAGCAGCAGCCTCTCGCACCCACTGCCGGAGATGGCCCTGCTCATACCCACTGCTGCCATCAGCCCCAATCACTCTGCGCCATCAGCGGGTGCAAGCAGGGCCAGTGCTGTCAGCGCATGCGAGTGGTGGTGGCAGGAGCAGGGCTGTCGGCAGACAGGGGGGCCACGGCAGGAGGGGCCAGGCAGGGGCATGAAGGATGGGCTGAGACCTGCCCCTGTGCACACTGCAGCCTCCTGGCCCACAGTTCCTTTCAAGTTGCATGAATTCATGCACTGGGCCCCTAGTACTATATAAAATAAATGCGCTGCACAGGCTCTGGGTCACTGTCTCTCCATCAGAGGGCCAGCTGTCTCACCCAGTCCCAGCTTTCCCTACTGACTCTGTGTCTGTATCTTTCATTTTCTCAATCCCCCGTCACCCCTATTCAGGACTCGTGTCCACTCTCTATCCATGCTGGTCGCTGTCCAAGAGAAAAATACTTATAGTGCAGCCACAGTGGAAAACAGTATAAAGTTTCTTCAAAAACCTAAAAATGAAACTCCAATTTGACCCAGTGATCCCACTTCTAGGAATATATCCCAAGAAACTAGAAACACCAATCAGAAAGAATATATGCACCCCTATGTTCATGGCAGCACAATCTACAAGAGCTAAGATTTGGAAACAGCCTAAGTGCCCATCAGCAGATGAGTGGATTAGAAAACTGTGGTACATCTACACAATGGAATACTACGCTGCTATAAAAAGGAAGGAACTCCTACCATTTGCAACAGCATGGAATGAACTGGAGAGCATTATGCTAAGGGAAATAAGTCAGTTGGAGAAAGATAAGTATCACACGATCTCACTCATTTGTGGAATATAATGAACAACATAATCTGATGAACAAAAACAGATCCAGAGACAGAGTAGCATCGATCAGACTAGCAGAGGAGGGTGGGGGAAAAGGGGAGAGATCAACCAAAGGATTTGTATGCCTGCATATAAGCATAATCAATGGACACAGACACTAGGTGGGTGAGGGCATGAGCAAGGTACGGAGTTTGGGGGCCAATGAGGGGATAAGAACACATATGTAATACCTTAATCAATAAAGAAAAAAAATAAATAAAATAGGTCAAAATAACCTTGGGACTAGGCCTAAAGCAACATTGTGTCCCAAAGAACTGTTTGTAAGCATAAAAAGAAAGCAGATATTTATGTCTGCAGGACTGAGCACTACCAGACTAAAATTAAAAACATTGTTTACAATTGTGTCACTACGTATAAGGTAAGGTTAATAAGGACTCCATTGTAGCTTTTATAAATAATTCTCTGTAAAAAAATAAAATAAAAAATAAAGAACCTAAACTGAAAATTGTAGATTGAATTCTGTATATTGTTTATGCTATAAAAATAGAAATTTAGTCAATAGATTTGTACTTTAGGAAAAATTATAACTCTACTTTAAAAATATTATAAATGAATGTATATTTATATGTTTTGAACCAAAATAAAATATTTACCATGGGCTTATATAATTTTCATGATCCCCTGCTTTAGCCAACTGTTTTGATTATCTAATTAGATACCAGTCCCAATAGCCTTTATTGTATTTCTGCCATCATCAGAAAAGTACTGGGAGAGAAATCAATTGGAGGACTTTGCTTATTTATGAAGACAAAAATGAGATGAAATTAATTTAATTTGGCAATAAAACTTTTTTTTTAGTTTGAATTAAATTCCTATAACATTTTTATGCTCAACTATGTCTATTGAGAGATGACAGGCTGCCAGTAATGTGGCTCTTATGACAAAGTAATAAGTTTGAGATTAGTCTTAGTTTGGAATTGTGTGATGTGGGCCCAAACAACGCTAACTCAGTGAAAAACAAATCACCCACACGCTTGGGGACATACGAGCAAGTGTCTTAGAGTTCTGTGTAGGATTTGTGGCTCAGTGACAGTTAAGGTGAAACCCCAAGGAGCTGTCCCTTCTAAACAAGCACTCCACTGCAGGCACTTGCCACAGGGGAGCCATTGCAGGACATTTTGGAGAATGCCCCTAAAATTATTTGTTACCTTAATAATAATCTATGCAGGACTTGGTAGGATATGTAGTTCCTTAGAAAATTCTCCAAAAGAAAAAGGAAGGAAGGAAGGGAGGAAGGGAGGAAGGGAGGAAGGAAAGAAGGAAGAAAGGACGGGAGGGAGACATTTAAGACATTTTTTTAGGAAGAACTAATATCTATATGAGCAAAACAAACTTGTTAATTTTGTTATAACCAGTTACCAGGTATAAGACTACTAGTTCCAGAGATTTGTATACATATGCAAATGACTAACACTAAACACATAGAATAATAGAAGTTAAAGCTCTAAAATAGCTAGTCTCGTTCAACCTCTTCATTGCTACATAATGAAATAAGACCTGTTATGAGATCCATAACATGCTTTCCCCATGGAGAAACTAATTCAATATATTTTTAAAATTGCAAATAGAGATGCAGAAATACAGATGATAATAAATTCTTCAAAAGAGCCTCTTCTGATGCTTACTGTGCCCCATAGAATGAAAGTTGAGGGAATGAGGAAGGAAGAGACAGTTAGATAACCTCAAATTTTTATTACTTTTTGGGCTATATAGACTGGCCAACTCTTTGCAGAATGCCCAGAATTTAAGAATTTGATCCATCAAATTTCCTAATAGGTGAACATTCCTTGGGATGGTGAGACTATGGTAGCAATTTATAACATTTCTAGAGCGTTATGATTTGCTTTTATGACCTGTCCAATCAATTTACAATATGTTCTACAATATCAAGTATTGACAAGGATATAGAAGAATTGAGACTCTAATTTACTGGTGGTGGGAATGTAAATGAGTACAATTACCAATGAAAAGTAATGTGAAGGCATATATGCCCTTCATTCCACTAGCCCCACTCCTAGACACATGTCCTAGAGAAACTTCTCCACTGTCCTCGATGAATCATTCGCAAGAGTGTTTATTGCAACATTTACACATTCACAAAAAAACTAAAGGAAATCAACTTAAAATATTAATATAAAAGGAATGGATAAATACATTCTGATCTATTCACTCTAGGAGATCATACATAGCAGCTAAAATGACTAAACTGGAAGTTGAAAAAGATTACTTATATTATGAGTCATTCTTAAAAAGGTTAAAAATATCTGCATATGTATAACTACATATTGCTTACACATATATACACACTGCACATATTATATAAAAACATATATTTATGTCAAATATAAGTATTATATTTTATAAGTATACTTAAGCATAAGCATAAACTTACATAGAAATAAAAAATACCATGTTTAGAATAGTACTTATTTCAATAGAGGAAGGACAGGAAAGAGGTTCAGAAATGAGTACACAAAGGGTTAAAACTATATCTGCAATATCATGCTGCTTTGAAAATGTAAAAGAAATACTAAAATGAAGTTGGCAAACTGATATGATTTTGCAAAAGTTTATAAAGGGCCCTTATATTTTCAGTATATTGTTTCTTTACTTTTCTCTCTAGATGAAATATTTCATAATTATATAATACAGGTCATTACACATTTTTCCTATATTAAAGATTCAGCAAACTCTTTAAGATATGTAAGCATACAGAGAAACAAACTAACTAAATAACCAAGAGCAATTGTGTTTAGTCCCCATTTTCCAAAGCTCCTATGGATTCTACTCCAGGAAGCAAGGACTACACTAGAATTCTTTGTTTAATAGTGCATTTTTAAAAATATATTTGTATTGATTTCAGAGAGAAAGGGAGAGGGAGAGAGAGGTAGAAAAATTAATGATGAGAGAGAATCACTGATCCGCTGCCTCCTGTGCGCAAACAGGGGATTGAGCCTGCAACCCAGTCATGTGCCCTGACTGGGAATGGAACCGTGACCTCCTGGTTCATAGATCAATGCTCAACCACTGAGCCAGGCCGGCCAGCCTAATAGTGTATTTTTAATAATGTTTTGGCATTTTAATCAATATCGGGTTCATAATTCTAAGACTGCTTGCTGAATCTTTTGAGGAATGAAAGATATTCCAGGGACAGTGCAAAGAATTTAAGGTCTTTTTCTATGGAAACAAAAAATAAGTGGAGGCCTTTCATTCGTGCTACCCTTATCATAAGGTAGTTAGCTCCAAGAACGCCAGGAAATACAATTTTCATTTCAGAAACTAGAAAAATTGAAAGTAGCAAAAACATGCTGTAAATCCACCCCCCACCCCCTGCTTCTTTCAGCACAGATAAAGGCACCCAGACAATTGACTACATTATTTCAAAGTCCCCTATGAGTTTCTCAGGTAGTTTGGGTCATTTAGGTTTATGAGTAGAAGAAAATTAAACTCAGCTTAGACTTTAATCTGCTGTTGGGAATCGTGAACAACGATATTTCCCAGGCAACAGTTGTTTTGCACCTCATTTTCGCTAATACTATTTCTTTTTTATTTGGGAAAATTTCAGTCTCAACATTTCAATTAAACTTTAATACTCCCTGCACTAAACTAAATTGAGAGGATCTTGACTATGTTACTGAACATTTTATCTCCTTACTTGGTATAGAATAGGCTTATTTACATTTTTTCTATTCATGCCTCAAATTTAACTATAATCCACAAAGGGAAAGATATAAGTGCCTCCTAATACTTTATTTCTCATATACATGATTTCAACTCTTTTCAAGTGCTACATTTACATAATTCCTAAGATTGTTTTCCATGGGAACAAAACCACTTTAGATCCCTGAAGTTTCTTCTTTTAATAGCTCAGGGAGATGCATGTTATCAAAAGCGTCAGTAGAGAGAGAGAAGTTAATGATGTAAAGGGAATAAACCTGTTCCAGAGATAAGATGAATCCCAAGTCTTCTCCTCCCAGCCATGACACCTCTCTGCTGCCTGCATGGGCTGCAGGGAAGGAACTGTATCTATTTAGATGACAGGCTTGACCTGCACTCAGGTCTTTGTGACTCTCCACCCAGTGTTAGTCCTTCCAAGATTGTCACGTCTCGTGGCTGGATCAAAAGAAGCTGAACTCAGCTATGCAGGAGCAGTTCTCCCGAGCATTTCTCCTTTTTGGCATAAAGCAGTTTGATTCAAGAAGAGAAAATGACGCTGTGCACAGGCTTAAGTTAGGTTTTGAACTTCAGTTCTGTTGCTCACAAGGCTAAATTCCTTGCTGACTCTGGCAAGTAGGAAAAGGCACTTTTTCTGTGGGGTTGTACTTTCTGGTCTATTCCTGATTGCCTGAAGTTCACCAGTAAAACTGAAGCAGCATTGGCCCGGCCAGAGGCTGACACTCAGAGACTGAGTGTCAACGCAGGAACCAAGAGGTTGCCAGTTAGATTCCAGGTCAGGGCAAATGCGGACTTGGCCACTGTAGTCAAACCAAGTGTTACGAGGCCAAGTGGAGAGTCAAAGAAATCAACTGAAAATTTAGGAGCACTTAGTGTGCATTATGTCACTTAATTTTCATGCAAACATGGAAAAATATCATCTTTTTGTATAATGTCATGTTAAATAACTTGGCTAAATCACACACTTTATAATATAAAACTTGTATTAAGCATCTAACTCTTTCCAACTACAAAACATTATTATTTTTTCCATTCTGTTATCGTTCCTGCAGCATTGGAGTTTTAACAATTAAGAGTAAAAGCAAAAGAATTATATCCCTTTCTATACATGAATAAAATATATAATATGTAATATGCTTACCAACATACTAGATTTAAGGGGATTTTTAAAAATGTGTCTTTATTGTTGAAACTATTACAGATATCTCCCTTTTCCCCTAAAACTTGTCCTGATTCTTCTGACTTTCTCCCTTGTACAATCTAGTTGGTCAAGCACTACTAAGTCTACTCCAAAATATACCTACCAATATATTGACTTTTTCCACTAACATTGCCACCAGCTAGTTCAAGTCACAGGTAGGTGTGTGGATTTGCATAATATGACCTCTGAAAGGCATCAGTTTCCAGAGAGAAACTATGAAGCTTTAAGGAAGCTTCTAGATACAAGGTGAATATAAAAGTTTCCATATTTTTTTGGTCTATATGGCCATGAAAACAAACTTCATAGGAGGAAGAGAAGCAAAGGAATCCAAATTTTGATAGAAAGGGGACAAAAAGAAATCACCCATACTTTCTCTTAATGTATTACTACAATCTGGACAGAATTATGTGAGGGTATCTACTTGCCAAGAATATTAGCTCAAAAATACTTTCCCCCACTCCAGTCTCACTCCCATTCAATTAAAGAAAAACAGTTTGGGGAATAGGGGCAATGATGTATCTTAACATTCTCCTTAGGTATAAAGAAATCTTCCTATTATGCATGAAATCACTGCTTACAGTTATAAGGTCATAGGCATCTGCCAATTACCTAATATGCTCTTCACTCACTCATTCATTAACTTATTCACTCAGAAAACACCTTTGGGTGCCTACTATGTACCAGGATCTTGAGTTCTGGGATTATAATTGTGAATATGACACAATCATTGTTCATAAGTAATTCATTTTCTAATAATATAAAGTACACTTATAAACATAAAAACAAAAATCATCTCTGTAAAAGTTAATTTCCAGTGTGATAATATTTTTTGAATTTATACACAATTTCAAATTTCAAGATTATGGGTTCAGGACGTGAGCAAGTATATTCACAAGATCTTGGTGAATCTACTACAAAAGATCCCTATCTGACAACAGTAGTTTGGCCCCTTACTAATTTTGATGAAAAAGAAAATCAAAAGATATACCTATAATCTACTTACATGCTTAGGAGAAAAATAAAATAATTGAAAAATAAGAAGTGATCAACCATGGACATTTGAATAATTTTTAAATTTCAAATTAATTTTATATGCATATAAATGTAAATATTTATTAGTCTCTGCACACTACAGATTTAGAAATTCTATATAAATTCATATGAAAGCACATCATATTCTACAACTAGGAAAATGTATTTAATATATTAGAAAAGACATTAAGTTGCACAGTGATTCCAATTAAATAAAAATTAAATGCTTAAGAGAAGTTACCAAGGGTTTTATAGTCTCCACAAAGAAAATCATGTATTTTTTACTGAAGTATGTCAGTCCTTTACTTTGACTAACATAAAGGTACTCAAAGTATCACCTGGCCCTTTGTTATCAACTGTATAGCTACTTCATGGGAAAGTTCTATTTAAAAGTGTATTGAAACATTTATTTTTTAAAAATTAACATAAAGCATTCTAAAATTAATGTCTTCACACTTTGAGTCAATATTGTAAGTAATACTCAAAATATGGCACTGTCTCTATGTCAGAAAATGGGAACAAAAGCTGGAAGTATATATGTAAATATATAAACATTTATAAATGTATATATCTATACATTTTATGTATTGCTACAATGGCTCAATTTTTTGTGCCATCCTGAACTAACTAAGAGTAGCCCTTGTAGTACCAGAAAGGCCTGGAGACTCGCCTGGTTCTGTCACTCAGCTGGTTCTGTCAGTTTCTCATCTATTAGGTATAACATGAGTACCTACAAATCAGGCTGTTGTGAGGATTGAAGGAGTAAATCCTATAAACTATTATGCACACAGTCTCATCTGTGTCCAGACTTGATAACCATACTTCTCTTTTAGGAGTATATTCAGTCACATTTCTTTAATGTGTTAATGAAAGGGCCTGTCTGATCCTCAGACATGTGTTACTTGGCACATTCACAGGGGCAGGCCTGGTGCTCAATCCTGGAGGACTGAGTTGGCAAACCAGCCCAGAGCCTGCTGCAGGATTGGCATGTAAATATAACAGCCTTTTCCTTCTTAGAGTGTTAGAGCAGCAGAAGGTTTATGCGGCTCTTGGGCAGAGAAACTCGAACAGGCTCAAATCCAAGGTGAAGCAAGTGTGTAGATCAATGAGAAGAGAAGCCATCGATAGTACCAAGTCCCCTAGTGGCTTCTTTGCAAGTGATCTCAGCTTGGGACATCTGTTCCAAATTTTCTGCTTTGGTCCACATCTTAGTAGGCAATTCAGATTTGCACAGAAGTAATTCTATGCAAAAGAATATCTAGCCAGGTAGTTTGGCAGATTTATTACTCTAAAGCTAAGACAATCTACCCACTTTGTGGTCAGACACATAAATCCCAATGCTTTATCACTTGATAGTTATAGTCCTGGCATCCTTCAGATCAACTTATTTATTTATTAAAAATAGGTAACTATTGCCTTAGCTGGTTTGGCTCAGTGGAAAGAGCATTGGCCTGTGGACTGAAGGGTCTCAGGTTCAATTTCTGATCAGGGCACATGCCCAGGTTGCAGGCTCAATTCCCAGTGGGGCTGTGCAGGAGGCAGCCAATCAATAATTTTCTCTCCTCATTGATGTTTCTATCTCTCTCTCCCTCTCCTTTCTCTCTCAAATCAATAAAAATATTTTTTTTAAAAAAAGGTAACTGTTTCTACCAAATTCAGCTGTAAAACTAAAAGAAATAAATGTAAAGTATGCATCATATACTTGGGAAATAAATAAATGAATAAATAGTTATGACTATAATAATAATCAGCAAACTGTAGTAAAAATGGGAAAGGCTGGTGAAAAGGAAACAGAAAGACTCTTGGGAAGCTGAAATCTACAGGAAAGGAGCAGCAGAAGTGTTGGATATACTGAAAAAAGATCAGTTAACTGTGTATTATCAGAGTGCATGATTGGAGTACAAGGAGGAAGCTAGCAGTTACATTTGGAGAGGTGGGTCAAGAGCCAAACATAAACCTTATTGAATGACACTTCATTGGAGTTATTATTTCAAATATCAGAGGTTCTATGGTAGAAGATATAACTGGAGCTGAATGTATATTGAGTATGCGATAAAAATTATTCTTTCATTTTTTATTTATTTACTTTTTTGCTTTTGTTTGTGCATTTTGCATATTTATTATCTAAATTTCCATTTTGGAAATAAACATTTAGAAATATCCTAAAATTAAGCGATAGTGAAGGTTGGCCAACTCTGTATAGATACTGAAAACCATTGGGTTATACATTGTAAATGGGTGAACCTTTGGCATGTAAATTATATTGCAATAAAGCTGTTACAACACATAATGAAGAAAATAACTTCTTGTTAATTGAGATTTCTAGGAAGCAATATAGAGTAGTGGAAAATGAGAACTTCATAATCTGAAAAATACAGGCCATACAGTCTTGCTGGCAGTTCACAGCTGTGTGACACTTAGAGCTGAGTGTCACTGAGGAACTGAGACACTTGACAGTGAGAAGTTATTTGACCATTCTGGGATCATTTTCCTCATCGCTACAGTGAGGAGTAATACTCTCCTTGCAGTGCTGTTGTTAGGGTCGCATGAGAAAATAGATGTAAATTTCCCAGCGTGGTTCCATGACAACTGTCCAGTAGATAACAGCTACCATTTGAATTTCATTATTTGTAAGACTGCAGCACTCTTCTATATATATAAAGGCTAGTGCAAAGCAGCATGATAAACTTTCATGGCTCTGGATGTGTAAACCAAAAACCCAGAGCAAGTGAGGTCTGAGCTAGCAAGCAGACCTTGGGGCCATTTTCTAAGGCCTGCCCACCAGTTCCTGTCACTCCTACACTAGCCTGCATACAGAAGCCTGAAAAAAAAAACTTTATTAAATATTTCAGTCAGGGGATGTGACACTGGAAAAAACCTTGATGATTTTCACTTCTCTACTTCTCTCTACTGCAAACTTGATATTTCTCATAGAAAATCAAGTCTTGTTTCCTAGATCAACCGAGATTTTCAAACCCATGCAAACTCCACTGCCTTGCATTATTTATTTAAGTACAGTGGAGGCCAACAAAAAGAAGCTAAATCCAGAAACTGAAATTTCCCATAATGACTAAAAGCTTATATCTAAATTCACAGGGCAACCATTACTAATAAAATTTAAAGTACATTCAATATTCCTTAAAAATAGAACCTGAGGTTTTGGTTAATTGTGATTATTTTATTTTACAGGTTTATCTTCTTTTTATAGAAGATAAACCTGTAAAATAAAATCAAACCTCAGAGGGAAGGGTGAGGGTAAGGGGGAGAGATCAACCAAAGGACTTGTATGCATGCATATAAGCCTAACCAATGGACACAGACAATAGGGGGGTGAGGGCATGAGTGGGGGGGGTTGGGAGAGTAATGGGGGAATAAGAACACATATGTAACACCTTAATCAATAAAGAAATAAGAAAATAAAAAATACTATAATGTAACAAAATTATTTAAAATTTTATTTTAACTGCTTTTAAAAGCACATATCAATATAATTTTAGTATGGCCCTAACGACATGTGGACAAGTGTTCAAACTATAAGTAGTGAGTATTTCTTATATATCTGTAATTTTCAAAGATGTCCTTTACTGTACCCTATATACTAGTAACTACCAATGAAGTTATTGCTATCTTTGTTATCACCCAAGTTTTACTAACGAGGAATTAAACCCAAAGAAGAAAAGGGACAGCAAATCTGTTAGAATAGCAGAATAAACCTGAATAAGCCATCTCCCTGTCTCATAACCAACAAAATAGCAAACAAAGAAAAAAGAATAACTCAAGAAAGAAAAATATGACCTAGTAACAACCAAAGAAAGAAACATTGCTTATACCCATAAACTTCAAAGCTCATAGTCAAAGGAGAAAAGATAAGATTTTGAACACTGGGAAAAGGCACCATAAAACACAGTGTGGCAAAATTCCTAAGAACTGGCAGTAAAACTTTCAAATACAAAGAAAGGCAAACTGAGTGACTAGCATCTTTGTTCCAACTCTAACTGAGAAGTAATGGAAACACTTGCTGGAGAAAACAGATAAATAAGAGAAGGGAACAACAGGGCTGACTTATAGAAGGAAAGCCCCATGACTGCACGCTGACTTGGAACAAAGGCTGAAATCTAAGTGTTCCCCGGTGGAAATGTAAATTCCACCTTCCGGACCAGATGGAGTGAAACATTATACAATACATTTGATAAACTTTCAGAAGACTGTAGCCCAAATAAATCTGTGTACTCCACAGTTGAGATCCCCGCCTCCCCTGACAATTCCCCTGGCTACACGAAAAATAGAAGGCATATAAAAGGTTCAGTCTTCAATCTATTGTTGAAAGAGAAAAGACACAATTCTCAGTGAGACTCTACATCAAACTGAGTAAGAGACTGGGACAGAACCACCCAAGCATAAACAAGATGACAGAATTCACATGGCAACTAGGCAAAGGTGTAAGAGTAAGTGGAAAGGAAATCTCTTGCATGGTAAAAACCTAAACTGGAAGGAAAACATATTCCCCTGGCCAGTAAAAAAGTCACTGCACTATAAAACATTTTTTTGTGAATATACATTAAACCAACAAGATCTCAAAAATGATCTTGCATCATGTTCAGAATGAGATTTTTTCAAAGGGAGGGGGAAGAAGTCATCAACCTACAGCAATATGTATAATATTAATGATCATATTAATTTTTAAAATAAAAAATATATTGAAAAGTCGTGGAAAAAATAAACATGTCTGGAAATCAGTATCACTGATGAAGAGCTTGAAAACACTTCAGTGAAAGGAGATAAAAACACAAAGAATTTAAACTAATAGAAGAAAGTTAGCAGACATGAAAGACAGGCAAGCCCAAGACAACTTAATCATCATTAGTATCTCTAAAGTCAAGAATTCAACAAATGGAACTGAAAAATAAGAATATACAGTATAAAAAAAAAAGTTTCACTGAAATGGGTAACAATAATTAAATCTGAATTTAGAAAGATATGAGATTTCAAGGAAATTTGCTTAACATCAAGAACATTCTGGTTAAAATTTTAAGGACAAATAAGTATACTCCATATATCTAGAGAGTAAAAGGAAGTTACATGCAAGAGACGAAATAACAGGTTGGTCAGATTTGTCTATGGTGACATAAAATAATAGGCTATGTCTACAATAATATGAATAAAAGAAACTATTATCTAATCATATCATACTGAGCAATGCTATGGTACAAACATAAAGCAAATAGAAAGAACACAAAGAACAGAGCATCCATGAGCCTTTTTTTGAAAAACTACTTGAAAATACAGCCAAAATAAAAAATAAAATAAAAAACAAGAAATTCTGGTGAGCACCAAATACAATTCAATAAAGAAATAATACAAAACTACTATACAGGTTACGGTTATACGATAGAATATTACTTTTGTAAAGTATGTGAGAAGTATAACAAAACATAAAATTAGAGATGTGAAGAGAGAAGAGAATTGTGAAGGTCTAGCGTTCATAAAAGGAGTCAATGATATGGAATTAAATTAAAATACAGTTTTTAAAAAATAATTCCAATCTCTGAATGGCTTTCATAATTGTATTGTTTTCATGTCAGAAGAATCCTGTAGTCAATAATATCCCTTGCGGAGAAAAACAAATGAATTTCTGCAATACTCCAAATACATTACATTTTTTCTTCTGAAATAGTCTAATAAAATTAAAATGTCATCATTAAAAATTGCATGGTTTTATTTAGTAAAAGCATGTCTTTATGCTAGTCCTCTTCATGGTATATATGCATTAAAAGACTTCTGAAACAATGTAGGACAAAATGAACACAAAGATTAGGTCTTGGTCATAAAGATTTCTACTTTTTTTTTCCTTATTCCCATTCTTACTATAATGATCTTGCATCATGTTTACAAAAAAATAATAATAAGGTAGTTTTTGCCCTGGTCAGGTGGCTCAGTTAGTTGGAGCATTGTCGCCTACACTCAAAGTTTGTAGTTTTGATTCAGGGCAGGACACATACTGAGGTTGCAGATTTGATCCCCCTGGGGTACCTAAGGGAGGCAACTGATCAATGTTCCTCTCTCCGTCAATGTTGTAATTACAATAGTGTAGTTATAACAATAGTGTAATGCATTTAAACAACAAAGAAAAGAAGAAAGAAAACAGATTTATAGAAATTAAGTAACATATCCAGGTGTGTAAACTAGTAAATATCATAGCCAGGACTCCCCCCAAAAATGTTAGGATATTTCTAGAATTGCTTCCAAAATAATGTAAGAATTTAAAGATTTAGTATATCTACATACGCCAAAAGCCTCCTTCACGGGTAGTTCAAACTAAGCTACTCAATTCCAAGAACTTAAAAGGGGAAGTAGAATTCATTAACTACGTTTAATGCCAAAGAAAAAAAATGTAGAAATTGATACAAATTGATCATATTTACTTTTGTTGTTTTTCCCCCCCTACATCACACAGAAAGATACTTTCAATGTGCAGATGTTTGCTCTCAAGTTTGAAGTAGTATTGGACAAAGAAGGGTATAACATTGACCTTCATAGACCTGGCACTTGCTGCCTCTGGTTTTTGTTTTTGTTGTTACATGGGAAGTCATCACGCTTATGTTGGACCTCAAGACATCCTTTTAACATGTAAAAGATATAATCTTAACCCCTGGCCAAGGTTTAGTCTCCTCTCTTCCACCTATGCCAAGTAAGTCTGCTTTGATCTATTATGCGTTCTCTAAGGCTATAACTTCCCATCAGAGCATTTTCCAGGATAGACTAGTCTATGGTGTGATAACTTAAAGATTCACTCTTATCAAATGTCTTTGACTATTGGTGGGCATGTCTGATCTCTGCCATCCTCACTTTGCCAGATTGATGAAGTCTTTCCCTTCTAAATTATAACAGCAGCAACAGCAGACTCCAATGTGGCACATCAATAGTTAAATGCTTCCAGTAAGATGTGGCACAGGTGATGACTTCTTGAGCAGAGCAAGTCTACTCAGCAGGCCCAATTTCATGGGGAAAGAAAAGTATAATCTTCCAATGTCAAATGCTAGAGCAGAACCAATTATCAGATATTAGAAGTAAGATCCTCTACAATCAAAATCATTGATTTCTACTTAAGTACTAAATATAAGTATGGGGTTAATATTATTCTACAATGTCATTATAATTTTAGATATTTTACAATAGCATATTTTACAATTATCCCAAACTTACAAACTAATTCTTTGAATGGTTGGCAGCAGTTAAAAAAAAAAAAAAAAGTACATGAAAGGACTTAATCCCTTGCAGAAGGAATTAAGGCACTGGGAAGGCACTTGAGCATCCTATATTGGCCCCTCTTGCCCTTTGTGCCAAGAGGGACCCTCTTCTCACAATCCAATTGCCCTCAGCTGTTACCTGAGCTTTCTGTTCATGCTGAGCTTGAAGCCTCGTGGAGGCTGGTACCATGGATCTGTCTCACACCCAATTGTGTGAGCTGGGCCCTCACTGGAGAAGAAACCCAAGTTCCCCGAGATATGTGATCAGCACCGGGACCCTGCCAGCAGGCCAGGGGTTCCCAAGGCAGGTGCTGGGTGTGGAGGCCACGGGGGCATAGGCTACCAAGGAGACAGAACTGAACCTCACACCACCCTGCTTGGCCCCGGAGGATGGTTGGTTAGCCAGAGACAGGTAAGATTCCTCAAGGAAGGAACAACCTAAGACAGGCACAGTCGCAGAGGGGCCATCAGGAGAGAACTTGGGGGGGCGGGCAACAGAAGTGGGGCACAGACCCTCACCCCCCCAACATTACAGGGGCTTGAACCCTCACCCCTTCTGAAGGAGGTCTCCTGTCCCCATGGCTGCTTCGAGCTTCCCACACCCAGCTAAGAACGGGACCCAGGCAACAGAAAGAGACCTGCCCCAGCTCACATTGAGATACAGGTGACAGACAGAGACTTGGCCGACAGCAGTTGCCCTATATCTAAATTCAGCCTAGCATCTGGAATGCTCAGGGCCCACTCAAGAATGCAAATAATCCTCCCCACTAATATTTACAGGGTAAACTAAGATTGTTGGTAGAGTATTAAATTTGACAGTAAAATAGTAATCGAGTTTTCAGATTAATTTAAATAGGCTAATTGAAATAAGTGAATATTCAAGTAAAGTTAATTGTACTGGACAAAAAACTTTTCTTAAAGTAATAACTAAAATAACTAAAATTTCTATTGGTAGTTCATCTCATGGTAAAATTCCTGAATATGCAATGAACCTAAAGCAGTCATATGCGTGGGCAAAAAAAAAAAAAAAAAAAAAAATTTAAATTTAAAGTTATCAAGACTGCATTATAAAATTTACAAAAACCTCCATTAATAAAAAAAAAGGGGGGGATAGTAGGGCAATATCATGTAAGGAAAAATATCCTATAAGTAAATTACATCTAGAAAATTTTTACTTTACCAAATTAAGTTTCATTTGCAATGCTAACAGCAAGACGACCATTAAAAACACACATGGTGTCTAAATAAGACAAGGGAAAATCGTTTGAACAAAAATAAAAAGGATCCCAAATCAATTATATAGAAAACTTTCCTTTATTAACTTGTGGTCGAGAATACATTTGTATATTTTCAGAAAACAACCCCAAGACCAGATGGATTCCTGCAACAGAGAGGAATTGACAGGTATGCTCCAACCACTAAGACAAGAGGAAAAAACAGTCCAGAGATGGAAGACGCTGACAACACCTTGCCATGTGAGCAGTCAGCAGCTGTGCACCACTGCAGGTTACCTAGGACCAAACCAGAGAGGGTCGGACCTGCATTGCCACCATGTGCCCACCATCCAGATATCATTGCTGACATGTACACATAAGGAATTGTTAGACATTGAAACGGGGACTCAGAACTGTTGGAAATTGAAATTGAGACTCAAACATTTTTTTTTGTTTTGTTATTATATGTTTATTTCTAGTCTGCAAAGGCAAAACTTTTTAAAGGAAAGAAATGGTGGGAAAAAGATACAGAGGCAAAGAAGCATTGAACAGACTGTCAAACTACATTGGGAAGACAAGGAAGGTTGGGCGAGGGGGGCTGTAAGAGACCAACCGAAGGACTTGTATGCATGCATATAAGCACAACCAATGGATATAAGACACTGGAGCGGGCAGGTGAAGGCATGTACTGGGGGGTAGGGGAGGTCGGGGGGAGATCAATGGGGGAAAAAAAGAGGAGACATATGCACTAATATTTGTAATACTTAAAACAATAAAAAAAATTTTTTTTTAATCAAATGTTTGCACTAACCGATTTGGCTCAGTGGATAGAACGTCAGCCTGCGGACTGAAGGGTCCCAGGTTAGATTCCGGTCAAGGGCATGTACCTTGTTTGTGGGCACATTTCCAGTAGGGGGTGTGCAGGAGGCAGCTGATCAAATGTTTTTCTCTCATTGATGTTTCTAACTCTCTATCCCTCTCCCTTCCTCTCTGTAAAAAAAAATCAATAAAATGTTTTTTAAAAAATCAAATGTTCATGCAGTCACGTATTGCTAAACTATACAAACTTATCTTTTATTTATTGTCAATTTTAAATTAAAGCATGTATTATCCTAAACACAATCAGAATAATTTGTATGGCTTTATCAAGAGGAAAAAATCCCAATGCCATTATAATAGCTCTTCCTCATATAGAGGCTGACACCTTGCTTAATTTTTTCATTGATCTCTCCCAGATGGCATCAGCACAAACAAATTTGTTTTTAATATAAGAGAGGGAAAAAATATACCTATTCTGAGATTCAGCCAGTGAAATCAAATAAGGTAAGGAAAGCTACTACATCTTGTTAAAGAAGTGAACTTTGTAAGAAGATGCATTTGAATTAAATTGTTTTAGCTATTTAGGAAAAAATATAAAGTTTTAAGATAACAGAAGAAAAAATTTTTTTAGATTTACTGAAAAACCATAGTAGAAAATGCCAGAGTTACACATACACACACACACACACACACACACACACACACACAAACACTTGAAAAATCAGATTCATTAAGACATGAAAACAGAGAATTATTTCATGATTGTCTCAGTTAGCCAAACCTTAAATATTATGTCCACATGAAATGGCATTTCAAGACTGCTATAATTTCAGGGTATTTTTTTATTTCTTTTCAATGAAAGTGACTTTTTAATGCCTGATGGATTATAGGTTAACTTGATTGTTTGATTATTTCATATAAACCAATTCCTGATGGATTAATAAAAAACTCATATGTATCTGTCTTTACTATAGTCACTATAGTAAACATAAGAAAAGTATCTCACATTTTAGCATCAATCATTACAATAGTTAGAAATTGTTTTATTTCTCTCAAAGGGACAAGGATTGGCAGCCTCACTCATAAATTCTTCCAGAACCTAGGACTTCCTGAATTTGTTTGTATCTTTAGTTGGTTGGGTGACTTCACTCTAAATCAGGAATGAGGAAAATAAGGCTTGAGGAGAACCCACCACTGAAGGCTTTCATTAACTACCACAAGGTTCTACCACAAGGCAAATCAGCCCTGGAAAACAGGCTTTCTGCCACACCGAACTGAATAAAAAGGGAAAATGCAGACCTTAACATTCTTGTTCATAAAGGCTTTCTCTTTATTCACAAATGTGAAATTTTTGGAAACTATACCATAGCAATGCATTACTTTCCCCCCAGAAATTCACAGGGAAAGAAATCTCCCTTCAGAAATTTCATTAACATAGTCTCTTGAGCTAGATAATGTTGCATATTTTTAAACTACTAAACGTTATTCCAAAATACAGAAATTGAAAAATATTAATTTATTTAAAGAGAGGTTGCTCTACCTTGCGTTTTTATGAATGTGAATCACTTACTGACTAAAGGAATGACAAGTAATTCAAAAAATCAAATCTCACAGTGCCCTGATTAGATTCCAGCCACAATAAAACCTGAAGTTCACACTTACTTTCACATACACAACCAGTTGTTTGATTGGATCAACTATCAAACGAAATAAATAAGCCCTAATTTATAGTAATAAACCTATAGTAATAGACCTATTTATAAGTAACATAAATTATCATAGTTAATGATGAATATAAAAACATAATAAAATTACAGCCATTGCCAAAATGTCTCCAAAGAGAGAGAATGTGATAAGAGCAGAAAAGGTGAAACAGAAGATACCTAAACATCAAAGCAAGGAATGGTGAAAGACACAACTTGCTGAAAGTGTAACTTTCCCTTAGGGTTTTACTTTCTCTAATAGTGCTGCTGTTAACCACACAATGGGAGGTTGTTGGGGTAGAATGGCAGTGACAGAGAGAGGAAAAATGTGTCCCAGATTTTTAAGCACAATATTTTGTGGTAGCTATGGTGCTCTCAGGGACCTGGGCCAAGTGTGTAGGGGAAATATCCAGAATTGGCTAGGATGATGTTTCTCTCAGGATACTTTTACCACGACAGTTATGATGCTTAACTGTACATTCAACTTCACCGGGTACCCAGGTATTTGATCAAACAGTATTCTGGGTGTGTCTAGAAAGGTATTTTGGGATGAGATTAACATTTGAATTGTAGGCTGAGTAAAGTGGATTGTTCTCCTTAATGTAAGTGGGCCTCATCCAATCAGTTAGAGGTATGGCTAGAACCTACAGGGTGCCCCTCCCATAAGTAAGCCACTCTCCTGAGTGGCTATTGAGCTTTTCATGTCTTTATACTTTCCTTGAAACATCAGCTCCTCCTGGGTCTTGAGCCTGGCAATTTTCAGACTGAACTTACACCATTGCTTCTCCTGAGTCTCAGGCTGCCTGACTGCAGATCTTACAATTTCTCAGCCTCCATAGTCAGTGAGCCAACTCCTTACAGTACATCTATATATATAAAAACCTAAGCGACTGTCCAACCGTTTGACTGTCTGACTGGTAGCTATGACACAAAATGACCACCAGGGGCAGACACTCAACACAGGAGCTGCTGAGCTGCAGTGAGTTGGCAGCTGCGGTTCTCGGGTGATGCACCTAGAACCAGAGAGAAGGGAGCACGGTTCCAGGGCGCGTCACCCAAGAATCACCCTCTCGCAATCTGGGACCCCTCAGGTGATGTCAGAGAGCCGGTTTCAGCCCAAACCCTGCAGGCTAGGCTGAGGGACCTCACCAGTGCACAAATGCGTACACTGGGCCTCTAGTATCTTTATATATATATATATCCTCTTGGTTCTGCTTCTCTGGAGCACAATGGCTAATATGGGCATTAATGCTTTCTAATCAGCTAAGTTACAATAACCAATAAGCCCCATCCACCATTATTTAGACCAATTCTTCTTAAACATTATGATGCATACACATTCCTAGGGATCTTGTTAAAATACAGATTCTGACTTGCAGGTATGAGGGGGGACCTGAGTCTCTGCATTTCCAACCAGATCCATATACATGACTTTGAACAGCAAAGATGTAGGGACTTCAGAGTAAAGTGTCTGAAGACTTCTATGGGCCTAGCAGTCTCTGCTGCATTTCATTCAGTCCTAGACCTTTTCCTGCATGGAGGCAAATCCACAGTTAAAAGTATAAATCAAGGTCATCTGTGAAGGAAATGAATGTCACTCACAGCAGTTGGTCTCTGTTTCCACAATCAGCAAGCCACAAATTGATGCCTGTCTGTGCATGAAGAAGAAAAATAGAAATGGATAAAAACAAAAGCATTTCCCCTTGGGCAGAAACAATCCACTGTGCCAAGTATTATTTTCTGGCTACATAACTGTGACAGGCAGAACTTGGTCCTTTAAGTGGAATTAAGTCCGCGCTGCAAACCCTGGCTTTCTCAGAGACCAACTGCTCTCTAAGAGAATAGCAATGCATTCTCTTGACAAGTACCTGAGCTTGCTTGCCTATCTTGCCACAACAGGAAAACATGTATTTCTGAGTTACTTTTTGTGGTATCAAGCCTATTGATAAGAAAGAAATTATGCCATATATTAAAATGTCATTTAGCCAACTTCGAAAAGCCTTCATTTGTGACAACTCAAATATGCTCTTCAATACCCATAGTGGAGATTATAAAAAATGAAATGTCAACTTTATTTTCCATTTAGTTTTAGGTTAACATTTTGCAATAACTTGTCCTGACTTGACAAAAGCACTTGTACAAGCAGTAAATGCTACCACATTATTTGCCTAGTAGACACTAGGTTAATGAAACATGAAAATATTTCTCCGTGAATGACAAGAGGCAGCTGCAACTCTTATAAGAAAAAAATGTGCTCTGTTTTTTCCAGACTTCTAAACAGTCAGCCTCATGATTAGAAGTAGCAACCCAGGTTAGAAAACCTGACGTTTCATCAGATTCATTACCTATTCTTCAGACCACATAGTACTTGAAACTGTTTTGTGACAGAAAGTATCATGTGTGAAACAGGAGTTGAAAGGTGCTTTCACTTGCTTTCCATTATAAATTTGATCCAGTGAAACTATTTATTTCTGCTCCTTCCTTTTAACACCATTCTGACTTACTCATTTCCTTGGCTGCTTTGGTAGATGTTTTGACACTTGACACTTTTAAAAGGAGCAAAGAGCAGGAGGTTTTCCTATATCGACATCTCTCTGTTTTCTAATACTGTTAGAGAAAGAAATCTTTTGCAAAATCAGATGTTTTGATTAAAGAATCCTCACATATGTGATTGTAATGCATTTACATAGGCTTACCACTATATCTAGGCTATGCGCAATGTAACATTTCCTTGATGACCCATAAGGCTCTTAAACATTGCATGACAAATGTGTGGAAATAGGGGTTAATCGTGCAGTGTAGCTGATGAACTGCATGCAGCACTGCATTGTTACTGAGAGCCAGGGCTGTAATGGTACCCAGTCGCTAGAGTGCTACAATAAAGTGAGTTACTGGCTCACATAGGTATGATCTAACATCTGGATCATGCTGTTTTTCAGACATCGAAAAATCATTAGCCTAATGAGTTAAGGTTGCTTGACACCTTATATATGGCCTCAAGCATTTAAGTAAATTACCTCAAAGATCTGGAGACAGTTCTCAGGGTATTTAAGTTTCCAGTGTCTTGAATAGAACCAGAAAATGCTTTTGCCTCCAATATATTGATGAAGTTCTGGTGCTGTGAAGTGAGTCATTTACAACATTTTAACAAAACCCAGAGGTACACTCTTCCCTCTGTCCTACATTCTTACATGAGAATCACAAACCCTAACCCATTCTCTTGCCTGTTTCTTCCCTCCCTGGCATCCCCACTTTATTCTTCAGTAAGGCATTTCAGCAACAATATAGATGATTTTAAAAATCAGGTTTTCGTAACTGTTTAATGAAAATAGCATTTTATAGACATTTTCATTACCAAAAATTTATGAGCTCATAAAAGTGCAATGAACTAACATTTTCTAAATGGCCACTATGTGTCTCCACTTGGGTAGGCACTTAATATGCATTATATGCATGATCTCACTTAATCACTACCAAAAATCTGTAAGATAACTACCTTTATTCCACTTTCCAGATAAGAAAATGGATCCTTTGAGAGTGCAAATGTGTCCCTGGTCACACAACTAGTTATCATTAACTAATTCATATTCTTTCATACATATGATAAATTAATTAAATAAAGCATGATTTAACTTACCCTAGGAAGTTTGTTTGCTTGGTTTACATCTATTCATTTTTCTAATTATAAAAGTAATATAGTTCATCATTAGAAAACTTGGAATATAGAGAATACTGCAAAAAACATAAATATTACCTGTGATTCTGTTACCCAAAGATAATAATGAATAATATTAGGGGGCTTTATATAAATTTAAATTTTGCAAAATGAAGTTCATACTGTGTGTATCTTTCATAACTAGTTTTGCACTTAACAATATCTCATGAGTATTTTTATTTTTGTTAAATGCATTTCTAAATATGACTTTTATGGCTACCTATTATTCTATATTATAATTCAATCCAGTCCCCATTGTTGAATACTCCTGTTGTTTCCAAATACAATTATTTTTTAAAAAAACAAAAAATCAGAAGGTGGTATTATACAATGAAAACAACTTGGCACAGGAAATATAGTACATTGAATTCTAAAATTGTTATATTTTAGCTCTGAAACTTTAAGAATGTCATTTAACCTTTCTGGTAGCAATTTTTATCTACAAAATAAATAATTAGAATAAATAACACTTTCAACATATTTTAGGTTTGGTGAATCTAGGAATACTAAATAAATTATTCCAAAACTCTGATCTTCAATCTAGGATATTTGCATACCCAAAAATATAGGCAAATGGGGAGAGAGCGGTAGTTACAAACATACAGAGGCTGGATCCGAGTGGCAGGCTATACTTCCTGGCATGCCCAATCTACTCATAGTAAATGGTTATTTTGACAAATAGTTATGTATTATGGATAAAATGTAATATTTTTATAAATTATACTCCCTAAAACAGAAAATTCAAAATACTGAATCTCAACTCTTTCTAACATGTTATTAGATGTGTTTGGTGGAGTATTTTGAGTATTTAAACAGCATTACCTAACATAATTAAATAATTAAAACTGATAGTAAAACAATACTGATAAGGTACTTTCATATAAGTGAGGCAGCTTTTCGGCAGGATTTTCTTTGTAAATGTCTTCCTATGAACCAGTGAACATTTCTCTAGATTAAAATGAACAAATAGTAATACTTTCCTTTTGTTTCACCTCAAATGGATTCTTCCAAAAGAACAAAATCTCAACAACAAAAAGTTACCTCATGAACTCCTATTAAAATATGAATTTTAATGCCTTTAGCAAAATGTGGCTTTGGAAGCAGCTTGGTCTTTGTGGATCCTAAGCATTTTCCTCTCGTTATTTTCTTGCTATTTGTCCTCCTTGAGTTTTCAGTTCACTTGCCACCGTCCCAGGAGGTACTTTTTCCTTTGGTTGATATGTTAGAAACACTTTTTCATTCATAATGTTGACCTGAAAAATAAAACAGTCAATCATGTTACCAGAAAAAAACATGGGTTTGATCAGGAACAGCTAAGAATTGTAATTCAGGACAAGCAAGCTGTACCAAAGGCCATAGGCAAGTTTGTCAAATAAGGACAGACGTGGTATTTTATGGAGAAAAAGGAGGAAGTTGGGAGGGGTTGTTTTGAATAGACATCTACTGGAGAAAAGCAAGAGTTCAGGGAGATGATGGCTTTTCATTGGCTGAGCCGCTGCAGTAGTTGATTTCTTATAGGAGATGCAATGTACATCTTTTCCTGAGTGATGCTTCTTTCCTGTTGAGGATACTTCTGTCGGGTCTGGAATTGACAATTCTTCCAGTAGTGACATGTAGTGGTACTGTGTGAGAGCTCCCCCTACTGGCCTCCCAACTCCTTTTTAGTGAGGTTTTCCTTTATTCGTTTTTACAATTATTTCTTTTTTAAATCAGATATTTATAAAATGTACACGATAAATCTCTTTCAAGCTAACTTTTCCCAATAAAAGTTTAAAATGTGCATTTATACAAGCCACACACACAGTGTTACACACATTATTACACAAGGGGATCATGAGATTTCTTACATGTTTGAATGGTTTACAAAGCATAACACTGTTGTTTAAATAAGAATCACTATCTGAAAAAAAATGAAGATAGGGTGAATCAGTTGGGACTTATTCATTTTAATAGTCAATCCATAAAAACCAGCAATTTCTAACAGTCTAAAGAAATAATAATTGGCATAATGGTAGTCAGGCAACAGACATAATGAAAATTAAATGAAATCTACAGGATTGTGATTTAACTTGCTCTGCTCATAATTTAAGTTTTAGCTTATTTTTTTGTGGGAATCTATTAATGGGTAGGCAGTATATTTCCACATGTATATCCTTGAATTCTCTCTTATCTGAATCTCTATTGAGATTGAGATCCTGTAGTTCAAAATATATTGGCCCAAAATGAAAAGGTCCTAAACATAGAAAGATAATGCTACTGAGGGAATTTTTCTTGTTTTGTTTTGTATATTTTTTTTAGAACTAGCTCAATTCATAAAACTATTTGTCAATTTTTCAGGCTCATGCAGATACCAAAGCTAATATTTCAGCATTGATGATATATTATATGTGTATAGAGATTCACAGTGTCTTTCCACACACCATGTCCCATTTGTCCTCACAGCAGGCATGGGATGCAGGTAAAGCAGCAGTCATCCACATTTGAGAGACAATGGAGAGAACCGAAGTAATTCCTTCAAGGTCATACAGTTAGACCATGAAAATCAGGACTCAAACTGACTGAGATTGTCAGTCTAATGTTGTTTTCACTCTTCTTTTGGATATATTCTTTGAAAATGTTGTTCAATTTTTTAAATATATTTTTATTGATGTCAGAGAGAGGAAGGGAGAGGGAGAGAAAGATAGAAACATCAATGATGACAGAGAATCACTGATTAGCTTCTTCCTGCATACCCCCTACTGCAGCGGTTCTCAACCTGTGGGTCGTGACCCCTTTGGGGGTCGAACGACCCTTTCACAGGGGTCGCCTAAGACATCCTGCATATCAGATATTTACATTTCGATTCATAACAGTAGCAAAATTACAGTTATGAAGTAGTAACGAAAATAATTTTATGGTTGGGGGTCACCACAACATGAGGAACTGTATTTAAGGGTCTCGGCATTAGGAAGGTTGAGAACCACTGCCCTACTGGGAAATGAGCCTGAAACCCAGGCATGTGCTCTGACCGGGAATTGAACTGTGACTTCCTTAGTTCATGGGTTGTCCCTCAATCGCTCAGGGAAACCAGCATGGCAATTTTGCTCAATTGTAAATCAGAATCAAGAAGTAGATTCAAAAATCTAATTATGTGACTTAAGAATTAGATTGATGTAGAAAATAGACATACCATTTCTACCCTTTCCCAGTCTCAGTTTTCCCAATCACTTTGAGAATAGTAGAAAGATAGGGCAGTATTGGATGACACGTAATAATAAATTGGAAAAAAATTATTTACCAAATTAAAATAAAAAATAAAAAAATCATCAGGAAACTTTCATATTTAGTAAGAAGCCTTTTTTTTTTTTTTTTTTTAGAAAAAGGAGTTAACATTTTGGATATGACTACTTAGAGGTCTTTAAGGTTGTGCTGAAATTATCTTTGTTAGCATGAAAGTTTTACAAGAGTGAAGTAAACTAAGGAAACAGGCGGAACCAGACTAAGTAAATAAAGGGTTTTTCTGCCAGAACCTGGGCTACACAGGCTCCCCTCAGTGTTGCCATGATTAAAGACCTCTTCCTCCTGTTACATACATTATAGTAATAAACCTTAATATAATATAAATAGTAAACAGAGCAGAGCAACACTTAGCCCTGCCAGTTCCCCTTTAGGGAAGGAGAAAGAAATTTGTACAAAAGGCAAAGGACATCATAGAAGTTATAAGTGAAAGAGTTTCTCTTTTTTGTGCCAGTATATCTGTCGGATGTTTAGATACCACAGGTGTGCTGGACTTCCTTTGGCTATATTAATTAATGAATTAAGCTCAGTGCTTTGGGCATCCAGTTTGTCCTTCCTACCTCTTTGGATATCTTGATAGGTTTGTCGTGGGTTGCAAGCAGCTTTGACAGAAGCTACCTGCAGGTATCTTTCTGTGTCTGTTGCCCCCAAGCGCACTCAAAGGGCAAAGGGGGTTAGAAAAAAAAAGAGCCGACCAGGACACTTAAAGTAGAACATCACTGCCACACGGTTGAAATGTGTCCCCACTGTCTTTCCGGGCCACTGTTGCGCTTGTCCATTGGTCCATACTTTGTAAGGGGAATGACCACAGAGTTATCTACATAAAGTCCTGTGACATTAATTTTATCTTTTCAGTGAGCCAGGGTTCAGCAAGAAAAATCTTTGAATGAAAGAGGCTGTGCGGGGCGGGGAGACGGGCGGAGGGAAAAAACGCCAGAATTTGAAATGTCTCCTGGTCAAAGTCCTATTTCCTTTAGCACAGAGGGACACCTTTGCCTTTGTCTATTACCAGATATGCCCTTCAAATTGAAGCCATCTGTTCCATAAACTTCTAAGACTTGGGCCAAGGGAATTTTAAACCAAGAAACCATTTCACCAAATGTCAGTGTGTCTGGCATCTGGCTGAAACCTAAAAGCTCAAAATGTAAGGTTTCAGAAGGCTACAAACTTTTCTGGAATTTCATAAAGTGTATTGTTCACTAAAACATTTATGTTTATTTTAGCTCTCTGATTAGTAAGCAACTTGACATTCATTATAAAGAGTTTAAAATATTAAAAAACAGAAAATAAAATAAAAATGATTCATGATCACAGCACACTGATATAACCACTATCATGTTACATTTCCTTGCCTTCTTTGATATAATGTTTGTTTTACAAATTTAGCATCATATTCTATATACTGCCATATGTATCTGCTTCTCCCTATGTATTTTCCATGTCATTTAATGGTGTATGAAAATGTTAATCTATCATAAGACAGTGCCATGATTAATCAATTCTAAACTGATATAGACATGGATTAATTTTCCCCATTTCAAATAAAATTATTTATTTATTTATATGTCTTTTAATCCTCGTGTAAGGATATGCTTATTAATTTATTGATTTTAGAGATAGGGGAAGAGAGAGAGAATGAGAGAGTCATCGGTGTGAGAGAGAACATCAATCAGTTGCCTTCTGTAGATACCCTGACCAGAGATCAGAACCCTCAACCTGGGTATGTGCCCTAACTGGGAATAGAACCCACAATCTTTTGGTGCAGGGGATGGTGCTCCAACCTACTGAGCCACACTGGCCAGGGCTCAAAGAGAATATTTTAGAGAATGCCTTTCCTCATATTACATTGTGTGCATCTTTAAGTTCTGTCTTAATATTTCTAGAATCATACTTATTATGACAAAGATCAATGAATGTTTGCAGAATTCTGATAACGTTTTGCATAATTTGAGAGAAAATACTGATTTTCTCCTAGAAAGGCTCTGTCTCACAAGCAGGGTGCTATGGATGAGAATCTGTGCCTCACACTACCCTGTAACAGAAGAACTACCTTGGAAAGATATCTTTAAAAAAATCCAACTATTGTTTTTTTGAATTTTTACTAGTCTGGCTTTCTCTCTCTCAATCTGTCTCTCTTAAATGCTCCTTTCTTACAACATGGAAGGAATCTCAGTTCTGTGGCACACTCTGTCCCACAGGCTGCCCTCACCTGGCACACCTGGGACACCTTGGAGGAGTTCTGTCCAGGTCTCCTCTGCCCACTGCCAGGTATTTCCTCACTTCTCAGAAAGAAGTGTGTGTGTCAGTGCCCAGTGAGTCTTCAATCTGATTACATCTAACGCATATGCAGCTCAAATGCCTCAACGTTAGCGCCTTTTTGTAGTTTGCAGTTATTGCAGGTTTCCTTCTAATTTTTAAAAAATATCCTTTTTTATTATTTCACTCTTACTATTTTTAGTATTTTCATACTTTCCACTTGTTATTCATCCCAGCATTAAGCCTTCAAGGCACTGTGTTTTTGTTTTGAGTGATCAGGATGTTCTCCCCTCCCAAATGCAAATTCAGCTTCTTCTGAGGCCTTTCCCCATGCCCATCCTTTCCTTCCTCCTCCAGGCCTGGCTTGCCCAAGGAAACCTCTCCTCCAAACATCTACTCCAACCCAGTTTTATTCTCAGCTGGCCATGAACTAATCCCTCAAAGTGTTAGATGGTAATCAGTGTATTAGCTGAACCACTCAAGCTGTGCTTTCTTTCATTTAAAGATTTTAAGGGAAATTAAAGAAAAATGATAGCTTTCTAAGATCCAAGTGAATAAAAGTTTAATGATAGTGGGAAAACACTTTGGATTTGAGAGTCTTGCCTGCTGCTCCCTCAGAATTTAATTCAAGTTGCTGCCTTTTGAAAGACTGTTACTTTGCCTTAAAATGTAAATATGAATCTCAGATATATCTCCAATTTTTTAAGGCTCTCAATTCCATATTTATTTTAGTCTTAACCCAAACAAAATCTTGTTACTGCAAAATGGCTAGCATTCAGGGCTTTGTTTGCTCCAATTGGTTTCAATCTGTAACTTCTTTTTAAAAATATATCTTTATTAATATCAGAGAGGAAGGGAGAGGGGGAGAGATAGAAATATCAATGATGAAAGAGAATGATTGATCGGCTGCCTCCTGTATGCCCCACACTGGGGATTGAGCCCGCAACCTGGGCATGTGCCCTGAGCTGGAATCTAACTGTGACCTTCTGGTTCATAGGCTGATGCTCAGCCCCTGAGCCACACCAGCCAGGCTCAATCTTTAAGTTCTTTGGCTTACATAAACAGGGCCTACTCCATGAACTTAGCTATAAGCTCAAGATCACAACATTTTAAAACATTAAGTTCAGTAGTGCAGTATAAAGATACCTTAATGGTATCTGACAAACCTCAGAAAACTGAGGTCCTAAGAAATTAGACAAGTTGCAATGAGATGCAGATGATAAATGTCCTCCAAAACTTAAGCCAGTGCTTACTGTTATAATTACGTCATTCACTATGTTATTATTGTTGAAAAGTTCATGTGAGATACACTCTAAAAGAACTCAGTTACATTTTATTTCAGTTCTATTATCACAGCCTCATAGTAACTTTTCTCCTTTGTAACTAATCTCTTCTAAAATCTCATCCAGTGCCTATCAGAAGAAATAGTTCTTAATTAAAAATAAAGTTTACAAACACACAGGTGCAACCTCAGACGAGTGAAAAAGCTAGTGTGCTGCTGCTACAATCCTGCTTCTCACAATTAGGTTCTCTCTTAATCACATACCCTGCACCAACTGCTAAGGGATGGGCTTGCAGGAACTCAAAGGTTCATCTGAATCCACATTTATTCAGCTTAATGAGCTTTATGCATATACTAATCTTTGAAACATCATACCTCAAAGAGATATTCAGTATATACATATACATACATATATATCATATATGCTATCTCTACAAATATTATTAATTATTGTATTATTTTTCAAACATTATATATATACACATATACGTGTGTGTGTGTGTGTGTATGTTTGTGTGTATATATATATATTTATATATCTCCTATCCCTCTAGAGAACACAATTAAGAAAAGGCAGCAAATGTTCTCATAGTTCGTGGTGTGGTATAAAACACAATGACACAGTTGTTCCTCCTTGAGCAGAGAGAATAGAGGCACTTAAAACCAAGAATACTAGTAGCTTCTCTTGGGTTAAATTTTTTCTTCATGTAATGCATAAGCTTTCAGTCTTGGCAGGCTTTCTTGAGACTGAAAATGAAACATGATCATTGTCTTTTATGACAAATAATTCTTATCCCATTTGACTAACGAAGGAAATGACTTCTTAAGCGCCAGATTGCAGATGGAGGAAAGCTAAGCTGCTTAAGAGGAAGGGTTTTGCAGTGACAGCCAAAGAATGTGATCTGAGCAGATCTGATGCCCACACACTCACTTCAGTGACAATAGGACTACCTTGGTCTTCAGAATGTTTGTTTGTCACGGAAGGTTCCAGGTCCAAGAGGGACTAAAACATGAAATGATGTCCACTCCTTCAAGGCATGCAAGCTGCTTGGTTCTTATTGTCATAACTTCTGCCCTCAGGAGCTAAAGTCAGGACTATCGTGGTCTGACCTCACTTCATCTTTCAGAAGAGAAAACTGTGATCAGTCTTTTTATAGGTTATTGTGTTTATTACAGTTGAGTCAGTTTATTTAACTTAAGGCCTAAGCTTGGGAGGGTTAATAAGGCTAACAAATATGTTAATCAATAATTTGATTATCTTTGCCTGACTTAGAATAAGTCTAGTCTGACATGGTACATGCATATCTTGAACTAGGACTAATTTTTTTTTTACCTTTAGTAAGCTGATTGAAGGTAAATTCTGAATTTCAATGAGTTGAACCTAGACAAACTAGACCTTATTTTACTAAATTACATCTTTTACACCATGAATGAATGCATTAAAAAGTGCAATGTGTAAATTAGAATTGAAGAATTTTGGAGGCAATAGTATATTATTTTATAGAGAAGAGATATGGGCATTTAAAGATATGGGCAGAATGGGCTCAGAGATTTTCTTGGTTAGGAGTTTAGTTCTTCCTACCACAAAAATCACTTATATCTGCAGACTTCAGATGTTTATAAAGTGGTTAATCTACATAATATCTTTGGTTCTTACAAATAGCCTGTAACTTATGTGAAGAAGAAATTTTTATTCTAAGTTTAAAACCATGACAACTAAGACCAAGGTGGCTCTGTGCCCTCCCAAAGTAAAACCTATTGACATAGTGACTTAAACTTGCAACTGTAGCTTATTGCTTCTACAAGCAATTCAACTCAAAACAACCCATTTTACTTCAGTGACAATTACTTCCCTTGAGTTGTTAATGTACTTCCAAGAGTACACATTTCCTTTATTTGATCCAAAATTTTAACTGATCAGGGAATATGTCTTATCTTCATATCTTCTATGCTGCTCAGCCTGGTAACTTGCACACATTAACCTATCTTGATGAGTCAAACTGTACTTTTAACATATATTCATGCAATCACTTAATAATTTAATAACTAACATATATGTATTTAATACATATCCATATATATATATATATATATATGTTAGTTATCAACTGCTCTTTGCATGTTAAATCCCTTTTAGAGATAAAGCAAAGAATTATTTAGCTCTCCTTTTTTTAAATGCATTCATAGATTTTTTCAAAGATGAGTCAGGCTGTCTTTTGACTATTTCATTCCACACTTGAAAGTTGGGGTTCTTAGTAGATATCTAACCTTCTGCCCTCAGTCAGAATGGGGTAACATTTCTTAGCATTTAATAAAAGTTTTGTTTTGTTGTTTATCTCCTACAGTCTTATCTTTATCTATTTGGGCTGCTATAGCAGAACAGTATAAACTGGGTGGCTTAAATAACAAATTTATTTCTCACAGTTCTGGAGGGCGAAAAGTCCAAGATCAAGGGGCTGGCAGATGTGGAGTCAAGGGAAGGCTTGCTCCCTAGTTTACAGATGGCAGTCTTCTCGCTGAATCCTCACATGGCATAGAGCAGAGAGAAGAAACAAGCTCTCTCGTGTCTCCACTCTCATGACTTAAAGACCTCCAAAAGGGCTCATCTCCTGCTACCATCAGTCACACTGGAGGTTAGGATTTCAACACATGAAGTTTGAGGGGACACACATTCAGTAGCAAGCCTGTTAGTGCAATATTGTTGACATTCTTAAAATTCTTAATCAGTTAATAAACTACATATTATTCAGGAGTTTTTATATATTCCTCATTTGAAATTAAAATGTCTATGATTAGAACTAAAATCCTTACCAAAAGTATTTCTCTGGCCAAGAAGACCTCATCAAGAAAATGTGAGAATGCGCCCTAACCAGTTTGGTTCAGTGGATAGAGCTTCGGCCTGAGGACTGAAGGGTCAGGGGCATGTACCTTGGTTGCTGGCACATCCCTGGCGGGGAGTGTGCAGGAGTCTGCTGGTCGATGTTTCTCTCTCATTGATGTTTCTAACTCTCTATCCCTCTATCCCCTCCCTTCCTCTCTGTAAAAAAACAAATATATAGATAGATAGATAGATAGATAGATAGATAGATAGATAGATAGATGCATAAATTGGCCCCAAATGTGGCAAAAGCTAATTTTCTTTCCATATGAAAAGGAACAAATTTTAAATGATTTGTATAATATTACATGTCCTTTGCCTCCCACCCCCAGAGAGTGACTGCAGACTACAGTGACGCTGAGTCCTACTAGCCAAAGTGGTTGTCATGCATGATTGCCAACTTTGGTGACCTTTGCTATCACAAATTAACCACCTCAAATTCTGGGCTTCTTGCCATCATGTCTGCCTCTAAAACATATTCTCTAATTTTGGTGCCAGACAAGGAAAAATGCGATGGGTATAATAATCCAAAGAGCAGTTGTTGCTGTTCATAAAGGAAGATTTTCAAAGGGTGACATACATCTGGAACCAGCATCTCTTTAATGGTCCCTTCAACTTACCCTTTGTTTCAAAGCCCAGGTAATCATTACAGCCAAATTCAGTGATTCTATATTGAAATACGAAACAGCATTTTGATAAGACTTATAGGGTTGGCAAAAAATCAAAGGAAACCATGGTGATCCGAAAGCAGCAATACGAAAACATGAAGCCCTAGGTTATTTTAAATTTCAGAAGCTCATTTTAGCTCAACTAAAGCATGAAAGAATATAAAGTAACAAAGAAACAGAAACCACAAATAACTTTAAAAAACTCTTTATTGAACCACTAAAAAGTATTTTTCTGTCTCTCTCAAGAATCTTAATGCCTTAGTGTAAGGCAGGATCTCTCAAATTCAGCACTCTTGACATTTTAGGATGGAAAATTCTTTGTTGTGGGGGGCTGTCATGTGTATTAACAGATGTTTCGCAGTATCCTTCAGTTCCACTCACTAGATGCCATAGCATACCTCACCACTTCTACTCCTACAGTTATGAAAACCAAAACATCTCCAGGCATTGCCAAGTATCAGGGACAGAACTGCCCTCTGTTAAGAACCACTGGCTAAATAGTAAAGATGGAGATAAGAACAAAAACAAATATGGATTTAAACATTTTAGAAATATAATTTTGAATGACAAGACAATGGTGTTTATTAGAAAAGCTGGACCATTTCTCTATTAATTCTTTCAAGAATCAATTAACTGCATACTGTGTGTCTGGCACTGGTTTATACTTGCTCACTTTGACATTAACGGACTTCAAGAAGAACAGTCAGTCCCTTTCATGACAGAGTGCTTGGACACAACCCTGCAGAAAATAACACTAGTTTAGAGAGAACATGGGTTGGACAGATTATTAAACATTTCCAGTTTGCTACAGCAGAAGGATCCTAAGAAAGCATAGGTCAATATTAAGCTGTGTTACCACAATTATGTTACCAGTTGTGATCTTGATGTAGTCACTTGACATTCAAAGTCTCAATTTTCTCTATTTGTTGATGAAAAAACTTATATAGTGTGTTAAGAATTAAAGATAATATATGTGTAATACCTGGCACATGAAGGTATTATCATTACTGTCCACTGAGTATTTATTTACCTGCCATTAATAATTTCTATTATTATTATTATCACTAGAGGCCCAATGCATGAAATTCGTGCAAGAGTAGGCCTCCGCAGCCCTGGCTGCATCTGGAAGGACATCTGGATGGTTGTTCTGCTGTTTGGCTATTTGGTCAATTTGCATATTATGCTTTTATCATTATAGATTATTTTCTCCACAAACATTACTGTTGCGACCTGTGGGCAGAGGATCTGTTATACTACTGGCTGTGTCCTGAGTTCAAACCAAAATGGACTGATGGAAAATTCTATTTATAGGGACATACAGTTATTTAATTTGAGTCACATAAAAAAGATTATTTTATTCCTTAACAATTAAGATTTGAGAGTTCATCTGAACATGAGGAACTGGTTTGAGGATCCTATTTGCCTTTGTACTTTCCTGGCCTATGAATTCAGTTTTGTGTTGCTGTCCACTAATGCAGACATATACCTATACTTTTCCCTAATTATTCAGTTTCTGACTTCAACACAACCCACATATAATTCTATTTGGCCATATATATTTTGATGGAAACTACTTGTAGCTATTTTATCTGGATAGAAAGGTCCTCTTTCATTATCATTATGATCTGGCATTTTACACTAGATTCATGTGTCATTAAAATCTGTGAAACGCCTTTGATACAATCTCAATTATTTTCTTCCTCCTCAAAAAGCAGTATATGTTCAGATTTAAAAAACACAGATCAACAAAAAAATTTTAAGCCTTAATAATCTTTCCCTGAGGCATGTCACTATTAACACAAATACATACAACCACATGCATTCATATTGACAAATCTGACAGAATTATGAGACACATATAACTTCTGCTTTTATAGGTATGTGCAGAATGCTGTAGGAGCTTATGAAATGTTTCTTATCCACATTTGGTTGATACTGAAGGTTTCCTGGAAGCAGTGAGCCCTGGAGGATGAAAAGCAGTTAGCTAATCAAAGGGGAGAAGGATATTGGAATGAGGAGTCCAAGCAGGTAACAGTAATGGCAAAGGAAGATGATGGCATGAGCAAAAGCCTGGAATGGAAAGATTGTTAGAGGTCTTGAGGTCTTAAGAAGTTCAGTGCACAGAAGTGTGTAGTTGGGATGTTGTTGGTCCTGGGAATTTGTAAGTGATGAAACTGGGGACATGAATAGGAGAAAGAATATGCAAGACATGAGAAGTCATGTCAAACATATGGTGTTTCTCCTACGAGCCATTAAAACTATAGACCACAGGTATATGCAGATTTTTGTTTTATAAAAATCATTTATTGTGGGGATTGGATTAGAGGGATATTTGTGAGGGATGAGCTGAACAGAAGCCACACTGAAGAGGAGCAGTGTTAAAGGCTGCTGTGGTAATTTGGGAGAGAGATGATAAGAGCTAGCTAAGATAATAACAGTAAAGTTGGAAAATAGTAAATGATAAAATTCAGATTTAAAAGAATGGTAATTGCTTTGATATAAGTGCTGAGAAAAAGAGGTGAGTCAAAAATAATACCCATAAGGTCTTTTGATTTAATGGTTGACTAAAATTACCTCACAGAATCTCCATTTCTAAATACCTAACAAGTTCAACCAGATCAACAGAAACTCATATTCTCTCTTTTTTTCATTATATGTACATATATAGTATCATTATTGTATGTATATGGAAATATACAATATATAGTCACAAAATAAATAGCAAACAAATAAGGCAAAGAACACAGTCTGATTCAATTACATTTAAAAAGTGACATCCAAAGAGAGAAACCAAAATTTCAGGGGTGGAACAAAGATGAGTCTCCTCCTATCCTGTCCCCAGCCTCAGATACTTATCAATCAGAAAGAAAAAATAAATAATGACAATATTCACTATTACTCCCAAATCTGGAGGAAGGCAAACCAGTGGGTATTCAGAAGCTTACAAGACTGTTTTACAGAAGTGAAGTTTGCGGAATGAAAGAATAGAAACACTAAGGTATTTCCCACAGCTGCAGAGCATACCTCTCAACAAAGTACCACGGAGCCCTCACCAGCAAAACCTCAAGTATAATTACACATCAGCTCCACAGCATCCCACCAGGCCCCACCTCTGTGTTTCTGCCCACAGACATGGATAGAATGCAAAACATCCGGCACTCAAGCTGAAGCTGTTTGAGCACATGTTGCAAACGTAGTGAGATGGTTACTCAAGAAGTTCTTACACCACAACACAGCAAAGGAAAGACATGAAAAGAGCTGCAATGGTATGTAAAAAAAAAAAAAAAAAAAAGGTACAGCACACTTGCAGATGAACTGAAAAAAATAAACAAATAAAAATACATTATTCAAAATATATTTTTGTTGTTCTGGCCAGGTATCATTGTCCCAATTTTAAAATTACAGTGGAGCTATAGAAATTAATACAATATAGTATTGATGTGACAGAGAAAAAGCCATTAGGCCAATCTGACCTTGAGAAAAAGATCAGGCAACCCCAAGAACATTCTACAAAATATCTGATCAATAATCTTCAAAACTGTTAAGGTCAGCAAAGCAAGGAAAGTCTGAGAAACTATCACAGAGCAGAGAAGGCTAAGGACACATGATGACTACATGTATGTGGTATCCAGGATGGGATCCTTGAACAGCAAAAGGACAATGGGTAGAATAGTGAATGCTGAATGAATTGTATAGTGTAGTTATTAGTAACATACCAATGTTGTTTCCTTCGTTTTGATAAATATACCATGGTAACGTAAGATATTAACAATAGAGGAAACTGGGTGAAGGCTATACAGCACTCCCTATACTATCTTTACAATTTTCCTGTAAATCTAAAACTATTTCGAAATTAAAAGTTTGTGGGGGAAAAAAAGGATGTCTGCAGTGAAGTTCACCTAACGTTGAAATGATGTTCTTGCGGGATAAGAGGTTGGCATCTTACAATTTTCTTTTCTTCGTTTTTATCTTTCATCCATGTACTCTTTATGCCTAAATTTTTTTACAAGGATTTTTTAAAAGCATAACCTAGTTTTCCTTAAAAACAAACCAAAACAAGTTATGATACCAACGTATCTGGCTTAGAAAATTAGATGTATGGTGGTTACATTAAATAGCTATTACTGCGTTAATACTACACAACAAACCACCCTAAACTCAATGGCCTACATTGAGCATTTATTTTTATGCGGTTTTATGAGTTGGCTCTGAAGGGTTTGGCTCTGATGTGATGCACTGAACTCCAGGCAGGGGTTATGCTCAAGGGAACAACGTGTGTTTTTCATTCTCCTTGGGCCAGTATCTTCCTGTTAGTTTTTCAATTCAAAAGACCACAGGAGGATTTCCAGAAAGCAATGCCTCTCAACATTTGGCCACCAAACTGGCCATTTTCGCTTCACCAACATTCCATTGTTATTAGCAGAAGTCACATGACCAAGGTCAACATTGTTCAGGTAGGGAAATATATTCCACCTTCTCTAGTGGATAGTATTGCAAAGTTGTTTGGCAAAAGACATGGATGTACACACAATTTAATATTGAAAGGCCATGGAGAATTATGTGCAAAAGGTCCAATCTACCTTACAAATATAATTTATTGAGAGGAGAACAAAGTCACACCCTATGTATTATGTTCTTATTTAATTAAAAATTAATTCGAGGAAACTTCATACTGTTCTCCACAGTGGCTGCACCAGTCTGCATTCCCACAGGCAGTGCACGACGGTTCCTTTTTCTCCACATCCTCGCCAGCACTTGTCCTTTTTTGATTTGTTGATGATAGCCATTCTGACAGGTGTGAGATGGTACCGCATTGTCGTTTTGATTTGCATCTCTCAGATAATTAGTGACTTTGAGCATGTTTTCATATGTCTCTTGGCCTTCCTTCTGTCTTCTTTCGAAAAGTTTCTATTTAGGTCTGTTGCCCATTTTTTTATTGGATCATTTATCTTCCTTTTATTAAGTTGTATAAGCTGCCTATAGATGTTGGAGATTAAACCTTTATCAGTGATAACATTTGCAAATATGTTCTCCCATACAGTGGGGTTTCTTGTTGTTTTGTTGATGGTTTCTTTTGCTGTGAAAAAGCTTTTTATTTTGATGTAGTCCCATTTGTTTATTTTCTCTTTAGCTTCCATTGCCCTAGGACTACTATCAGTGAAGAAGTTCTTTCGGCATACCCCATTTAACCCAGTAATCCCACTCCTAGGAATATATCCTAAGAAACTGGAAACAACAATCAGAAAGGATATATGCACCCCTTTGTTCATAGCAGCACAATTTACAATAGCTAAGATTTGGAAACAGCCTAGGTGCCCGTCAGCAGAAGACTGGATCAGAAAGCTATGGTACATCTACACAATGGAATACCATGCTGCCATAAAAAAGAAGGAATTCTTACCATTTGTAACAACCTGGATGGAATTGGAGAACATTATGCTAAGTGAAATAAGCCAGTCAATGAAAGAAAAATACCACATGATCTCACTCATTTGTGGATAATAAAAAACACATTATAAACTGATGAACAAAAAGACAGATACAGAGGCAGTAAAGCATGAAACAGACTGTCAAATTACAGGGGGAAGGTCAGGGAGAGGTGGGGGAAATAAGGGATCAACCGAAGGACTTATATGCATGCATATAAGAATAACCAACGGATGCAAAACGTTGGGGGGTGAGGGCATGTATGGGAGTCGGGGGGGGGGCAATGGTAAGATATGTACACTTATAATACCTTAATTTAAAAAATGGGGAAAAATAAAAAAATAAAAATAAAAAAATTAATTTGTGTCAGTCTGTATATTCTGGCAATTATTACAAAAACTTGATCTGATCAAAGGAAGGTAGTATTGGGGGTTTTTTCTTCTGTCAAACATATTGAACTGCAGAATTTGGTCCCATCAATTTCTTTTGCCTTTTTCTGACAGCTAATGCCGTTGGCAGACATCAGTAAGATCAAGTGTTCAGGCTTTGCCTAAAGGAAGTCTGTGATGTTATTCCCAGAGTAAATGATTCAACTTCTGGTTAGTTACTATGGAAATTAATATACAGCAGCATATTACCAGTAACATAATGTTTTATTGCTTCACACCCAATTTTGTTTTTGTTTATTAATAGATAGTTTGCATTTTAAATAAAGAAATGGCTTTCACTTCCTTTATTTATTTTACATTTAATGTTAATTGAACTGAAGGTTAAATGTTACAGAAATGAAATTTTCCAAATAGTAATTATGTGGGTAAAACATTCCATTAATATCACTGCATTAAACCTTCCGGAAAATCCACAATTGGATATTTGTTACAATCTAGTTATGTGGATATACTATGGATTATTTTTGTGTAGAAAATTGTAGCTTTAATTACATGAAAGAAGTTGCTACTTATGGTTTATTTACGAATTTTTCATGCCAGAAAACAAAAATGTCTCAGTACTAATAATATATAAAAAATACATTTCTTAAAACATACATTTCTTTCACCTATAATTTATACATTGTTAACTAATGAAAATGCATTAGTATTTTTCAATGCTCTGATAATGATGAACAGCTACTTGATTTTTAAAATAGCTCTAAGACAACAATGTAAATAAAAGTATTAATGGCAAATGTAATACCAGATGATCTGCATAATGTACATTTTGCTAAATAGAACTTGTGCCATTTATATAGGAGTGGTACAGATGGGTCTAGGAACACTGTTTGATATATTTTTGGAAAACAAGAAAAGAGAAAGATTTTCTCCCAAAGGGTATTAACTCTCAGTTTTGAAGTCTTAAAATAAAAACTTTCATAACCTAAACACAATAATTAAAGGAAACAGTAGAGATGTAACTCAAGGTGGAACAAAAGACCCAAAAGGCAGAGGGAGAGCCCAGGAGGACCACAGAGGGCTCAGAGGAAGACACTTTTTCACAACTCTTGACATTATTATAATAGGCCACTGAGGTGAAGCCCAGAATATCACCACTAAGCCATTACTGAGGGTGTGTGGGTGTGTCTGTGTATGTGTATACATACACACATAAACTTACATGTATTTTCCAGTTAACATCACAAACATTTGTCAACCAGAAATAACCAGAGAGGAAATGTCACTGCAATGTAGGGTAGAGAGACTGAGAACTGAGGCTAGAGAATCAGACTACCACAATACCAGTAGTACATCCTGACTCTACCAACCTATTATTACCACTGTGACTCAGTGCAAATCACACACTGTTTCTGTGCTTCAACCTTTACAAGTATACACGTGTTTGTTAGTAGCACTCTGGGTTGCTGCAAGGATCAAAAGATAGAATATGTTGAAGCACTTTTTAGTATAGACACCTACTACAATCCTAAATATTTTAGTTTTATTATTTGACTTATTTGAGCATCATTATCTACTGATAATCCAAATTCCAAAGTGACCCATGCATAACATCATTGGTCAAGTGTATATTTTGAACAATGTGTCTATATGGTTTCAATTAGCATAGGCAGGATTTATAAGTAAAAATTTTCACTTTGAGCCCAGCCGGTGTGCTCAGCGATTGAGCATCGACCTATGAACCAGGAGATCAGGGCTCAATTCTCAGTCAGGGCACATGCCAGGTTGTGGGCTGGATCCCCAGTGTAGGACAGTAGGCAGCTGATCAATGATTCTCTCTCATCATTGATGTTTCTATCTCTCTCTCCCTCTTCTTTCCTCTCTGAAATCAATAAAAATATTTTTTAAATCTTTTTTTTCTTCACTTTGAGATATGAATATCTTGGTTTCTGAATTTCTTATATCCAGTGAGTGATTGACAAATCTTTTATTTTTGGTTCAGTCAGCACAGTCTCTCTAACGTGTTAATCCATTCTTCACTCTGACCATTTACAACCCAGTGTTATAAGAGCCACAAAGAATTACATCAAAGCACAAAATTTTGTGTCTACAAAACCTCTGGTTTGGCCAAAATCATCAATACTCATCTGGAAGAACATTTCATTGAAAAGCAAATTTGAAATGAGGAAAAATATTAGCTCACAGAAAAGATATTAGTGCTGTTTCTGTTCTTTTAGGTCTAGATTATCCAGAAGCCCTCATGGTTTGGCAAATGAAGCTGGGACAATTAAATACTGAAATATCCTGAAATATTCCTGATGTATCCTATATGGATCTATCTCTATGAGTTTTTCCTCAGAAGCCACTGGAATTACTGCCTGGATTTCAAAATTGCAATTTGATTTATGCTATCCAACCCACTTAATCCCCACCTGCCTGTGTGCATTGTAATTCCTGTCTGGTACACACAACCCACCAGCCTGGAGTTTGAAGCAGATAAGTAATTCCATTTAACAGCTGTTAAATAGGGAATCACAGGTAGCTTTCATTCAAATGTTAATTGCTCTCAGTGCTTTGCTCATAAACCCACTCTGAAGTCAGGTACTTTACTAGTAAGCTGTGTTGTAGGCAGATATAAAAGGCAGATGAGTTCCAGGCATGCTGACTGAAGAAGCGGGAGGATCTGTGTTAGGACCTAGGGGGCCTAGGGGACCTAGGCCCCTGGAACTCATACCACCACGGATATCACATAGTGTGGATGTTTGGAGGACAATAGTTGTTTTCTAAATGGTAACACTTTGCAAAAAGACTCCTAGGGACTGATGGTGAGTCAATCATAAAACATTTACAAATTAAAGCTATAAAAACAGGCTGGAAGGAGAAAATGGCAAATTGTCAAACTATAAAACTGTGTTGAGCCAGGACAGAGGTAGCATGCTGTCAGTTTTGGAATACACTTAAGCAAATTAACACTGGATTTTGAACTAAATAAATGAATGTAGTGATTTTATTGGAGCCAGCAGTTTTGAATGTTGCATAGATAATCACTAGGTACACGGTTTTTCAACAAAGTGCCTGGGAAGGATACTGGATTATCTTTTACCAGCAACTGTTCAGGGGAAAAAAAAGAATAGTCTAAGCGGAATAATCAATAGCATAATTTAGAGCAATTAATTCTGCCACTCTGAACTTCAGTTTCTTCTTCTGTAAAATGAGACGATTAAACTCAGTGGGTCTCTGAGATCCCATCATGGTTCAGTATTTGACTATTTCCTGGCTCACTAAAAAAAAGCAGGAATTGCCCTAGCTGGTTTGGCTCAGTGGACAGAGCACCAGCCTGTGGACTGAAGGATCCCAGGTTCCATTTCAGTCAAGGGTACATGCCTGGGTTGTGGGCTCCATCACCAGGAGGGGGTATGCAGGAGGTAGCCTATTGATGATTCTCTCTCATCATTGATGTTTCTACCTTTCTTTCCCTCCCCCTTTCTCTGAAATCAATAAAAATATAATTTTTAAAAAGCAGGAATCATGTACTTTTATTCAGGCACAACATAAATGCTAAATTGCTGAGTTCTAACTAAATGGCCCAGGGAAACAACGATGGCCACCTGCAGGGACATTAGGTCTCAGCAAACAAAGGTACAATTAGGGTCAAACTAGGTCATCCAGGAGGAGAAGTAAGGATTTTGTGGGCTGACTTGCCTCAGAATACCTTATCCTTTTTGTCCATTCAGCTCAACTATCCAGATTCATTTGTTGGTCATCTCATTACATTTTTAAAGTATTTTTTAAGTATTTACTATGTGCTAGATCCTGTAAAGATACAAAGATACACTCACAAACTAATGAAGAGTCCACAAACTTTTTATTATCAAGAGTAAGGCGCTCCTGCCAGAATGAAAATGAGCACCTTTCCTCCTTCACCAAGAATGTCTTGCTGTCATAAAATGAAAATGTCAGCTAAATTAAACAGTGTGCTCGTTGGCATGATTGATTTATGCTCTGACTCCAGCTCCTTATCTCATCATGGACCAACTGATAGACTGGCACCAGTCCTCAGACTACACCTTGCACAGCTCTGCTCTACTGGGCAGTGAGGAAGAACATTGCATCTCCCCGCTCTGATCTCCAACACTCTACAAGGCATCTGGGCAGTAATGCTGATGCCCCAGTGTTTGAAGAGTTTTCAGGGCAAAAGCCCCTTTATGTTTTTTCAAGTGAAAGGACTCACACTTGAGTCCAGTGAGAGATGGCACAGGATAGAGTCAAATCCCTTACTCTCTCCACAATCAGCGCTCTTCTCCAGTCACTAAGGACTTCCTCTTGGCAAGCTTATCATGCCAGGTTCTTTTCTCCCTTATGATGAGGTCTCTTCCAAGGGGTCCCTGATCTTCACATAAACGGGCCCCTGGCAAGTCTGTCTCACCAGATCACTGGGCATGTCATAATCCCACTTGGGACACAATATTGTAAGCAAACTAGAACTCAAATTGGATTCATTCCCAAATGTTATTTGCTCACAATGTTTTCAATAGCATGTATTAAGCAGCATTTGGGGTACAGAAGTAAGCAGCACATGGCATTCACTATAAGAAATCTGGACAATAATTAGGGATAACATATGCATACAAATGCATATAATATTACTTATTACATAAGTATAATTAGATAGTATAAAATGCATGTAGGAGATAGATGTGACATGATTAAAGAAATAGAAAAATGTTTGAGTATGAAGCTACATTTGAGCTAAGTTTTAAAGCATGTTTATGATTCATGAGAAGGCAGAAGAGTTAATGCAGAAAAAAAGCAGTTAGGGGACTGAGAAATTGCTGGATGTTTTCATTTGTGTTATCCTAGACACATCTGTGCCATGTGAAACCTGAACTCATTGTTGATAATTGCTTGCACTCTGGTCTTTACTGACTGAATAAAATAAAAACAGCAAGTCGTTCAAGGGTAATATTGTAGCCACTACATTTTTGGCAGGTCATAATCTTAGCTTATACCATATAAATATATAAAAAGGAATGAACATGATTTATTTCTGGTATTTTTTCAGAGCCATTTTTTGAGGATGTGAATAAAAGGACAATAATTGATCTAAATGGTTCGAAAGTTAATTTCATAGCAGCTCTATTTGTGAAAGACAGTAATTATTATCTTGGGAGGCCTTACCATTATTTAAAAGCATTTCTCCTTAAGTCAGAGAAAACTTTATACTATCAGTAATTTCCTTGCATCCTTTCCGTACAAAACTTTAATTGCTTCCTGTGCTCCAGTTAGATTGATTTGGATCTCATGAATGCACTAAAAGCTCTAGTTTAAAAAAATGAATAATTTGATGAAGAATGGCAATTAGGGCTCGTTTCTTTAGTGGCAATTTCAGTCGATTTAATGCAAACCATTATGGTGTATTTGGTTCCATTTTGAGACTATTAGATTCCATGTAAACTAAATTTCTTGTGGATCCCTGAAAACACACACACACACACATTAGTAATAACTCCCCAAAAAACAACCTCCAATTTCTTGTGGAAGAGTAGCAACTTAAGATGTTTTCAAGTATGAACACACAAAAAGCAACTTCCCTAATATCATATAACAAACAAACAAAAAATGGATTCCAGGTGCAGCTAAGAGATTCCATGGCCTGAACACCAGTAGCCCTCAAACTTCAGTGCCCACAAGAACCACTAGAAAGATGAGTGAAAATGAGAATCTACAGACCCTATTTCTAGAAAATTTGATTTTGTAGGACTGGGGTGATACCCAGAAATTTGTATTTTAATAGCTATCCCAGGAGATTTTAGAACACCCTTTGGCAAACTCTATACTAGAGATTTTGTTAACTTTTCCAGATATTTCCTGAGTATTGTATGTGAGCATGACCTCCATGGGCAGTCAAACCTTATCCCAAAGTCTCAGCATGGTCTTGCAATTTCCAGGGAACCACAGCCTATTCCCTGCAAGACACTAGGGGAGGGATCCAACAAAGGATAGATGCGTGCCCAATAAAGTTGGGGTGACTAGAGAAAGTGCCTGTCAATTAAACCGGAGGACAGAGATAGTTGCTCAGAATGGGCATGGCCACTGCGAGCATGAAAATTTGGGGAATACATAATACCCTAAACAAAGGGGTGCCCTTTCTTGCTCTTCTTGTTGCTCGGAGCATGCTCTCTTGGTTCTCTTGCCCTGGTGGTCCGCGGCCATGCAGATCTCCACTTAGCAGGAACACAAGCTAAGCTAGCCTGATGCTGTACTGGACCCGGCTCCAATATGGAAAGGAAACTCTGGACACTGGCTTTGATTTCAGTTCTGCTGAAACCCCAGCTACACGTCTATGACTGAGCAAAGGGAAATGGGACTTTGGAAAGTCAGGGGTATAATACCATGAAAATAAAGCTTTCTTCCTTACCCCATTCATCCATGGGCCCTCTGGAAATTCTTATTCCACTGGTACCCCAAGAGCCCCACCCCCACAAGCAACCGAGGGAGACAAGGCCCTCTCCTATCCTGTAACAAATGTTCTCTACATACAAATGCATGTCTCTTGAACTTTACTCCCACTAAACTGAACAAAAGCTCAGTTATTTAACAACAATCCATTGAACACCATCAAATAAAGATGCAATAAAGGACAAAAGAGAGCATTCAGACTGAAGCACTGCCTGTAAGATCTTAAAATATCTTGGGAGAGAAAAAGCTGACACATAAATACCTAAGGAACAATCTGTTGATAAATGGTACAGAGAAAGTGCAGGTAATGTATCATGAGAAGTAATTCAGTCAGCTACATTTACCCTTAACTGGATTTTCATAACGACTCAGAGAAAAATTCCTAAAATATTCAAGCCAACTTTAATAAACCTATTTCATCTGTTCTTTGTAAGCAAAAGTTCCCATTGACTTTAATATTAAAGAACTGATTCACATTTTATTCACAAATCTTTACTATTTAATTATAACATATATGTATATAATTAAATGTTCATGCCAAAATCCAAAGAATCCAAACAAGTTTCTTTGCTTAAAATTGCAAGGCCTTAATGTTATACTCAACTGCCTACTAAGATTCCTACTGTAACAATTTGGATTTAAGCAACAACTGATATTCAAATATGAGCTATGGTTTTGGTAAGTATCATGCAAATGTGGTCTTGGTAAGTATTGACTACTTCTCCATAGTATACCTAAAACCCCCATTGTTTGCAATCAGTAGCCATCTGATCCCTTAATTATAGGTGATGGAATCTGAAGACATTCTTTTATTCTTAAATTTGCAACTTAGTTTGTAGCATTTAGAGACAGATTAATTATTTATATAGCTTTGCTTTTTCATTGTACTTTTAAAGTTTCAATCTCTATGCTATGTTTGAGGATACAGAACAACTTATTTTCCTAAGCATCGCCAGCATTTTGTAGTGTTAGATAGAGTTTTAATGGGAGGAATTATTTGAGGGGTAGGTATGACATAAAATCCCCTCAAATGGAAGGATTAACACATTTTTGATAAATGTGGAGAGGTAAGAATAATATCACCAGTGCCATTTTGTATAAAAATGATTGAAAGCAATTTACATCTCAGATTGGCTAAACAAAATGTTGTCAAGCTTGATTAATATTTGAAATGATAATGCTTTTTTCAGTGTAATAGCATGAAGTCCAATTACTTCACCTGCTCTGATTAAGGAGAAACCACAAAACATTTGATAATTACTGGATGAGATTGATAAATTTGTTCACCAGAGTGAATTTTTCAAGTAGCTAAGATAGTTTCAAACTAATAATTTCCTGAATGCAAACAATGTATTTACCTTAACCCAAGATGATCTCAGATTTAGAAACCTGAACTTTGCACAATTTGGGGGATCTTTTTATGGTTAAAAAAAGAATTACTAATACAAAATCAGGTACACAGCGTTGAAAGGGTCCAGACCAAGCATAAGGATCCTCAGATTCATGGCAATCCCACCTGACCAAAATGTACAATGTTTACTACAATACATTTGGTTTTCAAAAGATGTGTCATGCAGAGGTTAGTTCAATCACCCTGTTGATTTGCCCTTTGGAGGTTATGAGATGCTCTGTCTCTGGCAGTTGAGCAAGCTCAGCCCAGTGTATGTGGTGTCTCCAGTCTTCTGGCCCGGTAGCAGCAGCTCAGAGCTGTCTCTACAATCAGATTGTTGTAATTTGAATCTTTGTTCCCCCTACTTGTCATCAGGAGCAAATCACCCACCACTCATCAGACTGTTTCCTCATCCATAAAAATGCGAATAACAATAAGAATACCTGTTTCACACAATTGCTAGAGGACTAAAGCATGAATTAAAGCATGCCAAAGGTTGACACAGTGTCTTAACACTTACCAAATAGGTATTGATTCTCACTAAAAAAAATAAATATATTTATGAACTTTAAGTACAGTGATAGCATGATTATTCCTATATATTATGCCTGATGATTTCTACAAAGGCTTTCTTGCTAGATGCTATTAGTACTATAACATGACTGATATTCCATGTAGACTCCATATGAATAGGTTATCTTATTATTGTGGATACCAGGCTTAAACTTCAGAAGGAATGCATTGAATTGTTAAATTATTTTATCCCTTTATTCTATCTTTAAAGCATTTTACAAAATTGTACAGATAACTGTGTATGTCAGAGAAGCCTTAGATTTTTATTATGATTGAAATTAATTTAATAATATCAGATTAAAGCTTTGATCTCTCAATACTTTGATAGATGAAAGTAAAGCAAAAAAAATTGTAAATATTCATGCATTTGGCCTTTCTGTAAATCTAGCTGACCTAAGTCTCTAAAACATTTATTTATAAATTGGGACTAGAATTTCCCAAATGGGTTGAATTCTTCAAGAAAATTAAACTAGTGTAGAAAATAAGAAAGTTTCTGAGTGAATTGCCTTGGTTTTTAGATCAAAGATAAATAGATAACTGTTTTTCCACTTTTAATTCTAGAGAATAAGGAAGAAGACTTTAAATTGAAAGACTTTCTTGACTTGTACTATTGAAAAAGAAATAACTGAACACTATTCTCTCCTTTAAAATTTCCTTTTAAAGATTTTCTTTTTAGGTTTTTGATTTTTATTTTCACTAGGCTAGTTCACATAAGTTTCAAGACTGTTTGCCATCACAAATTTAAGTATGCTAACCCATATTTTATTAAATTGGGCTCAATTTTTTTCTGAGAAACTGATAAAGAATAAGCATGAGCAGAAAGTCTGTGTGTTTGTGTGAATACTATTGGCTTAAAGCAACAGAACTGAATCAGATTTATTTTCTTATACACAAAGTTTGGATGTGGCTGGTCACCAATGTCAGTTTAGTTAATTAATAATGCCATGAAAGACTCAGTTTCTGATCTGCTGCCCTTCAACTCTTTGGGTTGTAGCACTTTGTGCTGACTGCATCTGTCCCTTTTATCAGGAAAGCCACAAGCCTTCCGAGAATCTTCCCCAGCAGATGCCTGCTAAAACCCACTGGCCAGAAATGTGTCTTTTTTTTTCCATTGCTAAGAGACTGAGGAAGTGAGTATCTGTCCTAGAACCCATAGTGGAAGCAAGCAAGTTTGAAGTGAATGAGGATGGATGTGTTAGCCACCAAAGCAAGCATAAAATTAAAAATAATACCATATCATTATTATGTAGTATTTATGATTCAAAGCATCTTCATATCTAACACATTAAATAGTAGAACTAAGACTCCTTGCTGATTGGCAATTGAGATTCTATATCTGGGGCTAGTTATTTAAAAATTTAATTTTTCTCTCATTATTTAAACACTAGAGGCCCAGTGCAAGGGGTCCCATGGCCTGGCCTGCAGGATTGGGCCAAAACCAGCTCTCCAATATCCCCTGAGGGGTCCCGGATTGTAAGAGGGTGTAATCAGGCTGACTGGGGCCAAGGAGGGATGTGGGAGGTTGGCCAGCCAGGAAAGGACCACAGGAGGGCTCCAGGGCATGTCCAGTCTGTCTTGCTCAGTCCCTATTGGCCAGACCCCAGCAGCAAGCTAACATATGGGTCAGAGAATCTGCCCCCTGGTGGTCAGTGCACGTGCTTGCGAGTGATTGAGCGGCCTTAGCATATCATTAGCAAAAACGCTTTGATTGGTTGAACGGATGACCAGATGACTGGACACTTAGCATATTAAGCTTTTATTATCTACTAGAGGCCCGGTGCATGAAATTTTTGCACTGGGGGGGGGGTGCCCTCAGCCCAACCTGCACCCTCTCCAATCCAGGACCCTTCAGGGGATGTCTGACAGCCAGTTTAGGCCCGATCCTGGATCTAAGAGTGGTCCAGGATCCCTCTCACAATCCTGGACCACTGGCTCTTAATCACTCACCTGCCTGCCTGGTCACCCTTAACTGCCCCACCCTGCTGGCCTGGTTGCCCCCAACTGCCCCCCACTGTTCTGGTCACCCCACACAGCCTGCTGTTCAGTCATTTGGTCATCCCTTACTAACCCCCTGCCAGCCTGGTCGAAGGCAGCCATCTTGTGAGGACATGAAGGTTAATTTGCATATTGCCTCTTTATTATATAGGATAATAATAAAAGTGTAATATGCAAATCAACCAAATGGCTGAACAGCAAAACAACCATCTGGACAACCACGCTATGACACATACTTGTACCAGGCCAGCCAAGGCAGGAGTGATGATTGGTCAAGGGGCCCTGCCATTGCCCCACAATTGCCCTGCAGAGGGAGGCCCAGGCCACCAGCTGGTGGGCTGTGGCAGGTGGGCAGGGCCTCCCTCTGTGGGGCAATCAATCATGGGGCTCTCTCAAAGTCCAGTCTGAGGGATACCTGCCCCAGTGCATGAATTTTGTGCACTGGGCCTTTAGTATAGGATGTTTTGAATGACCACTGACAACCAGTTGTGGGAACCCCTTTCACATCCCATGTGGTTCAGAGTTCAGGTTCAGGGTTCAGGTTCTGAAGGAGGCCGCACACATATGAAAGAGACTAGAAAAGTATTAATTTAGGAATTGGGGGTCAGGCAGAAACTCAAGAGAGGACTATAGCCCATTCTGGCCTTGCTATCCCTTTTATTAAGATTATGGGATACACCCATTGTCTTTAGGCAGGCAATTTCAATAATAGCCAATCAGCAAGAATTTACATAAGACTAATAGGTGAAGGCTGCTTCAGCTACCAATGTCTCACCTTTCAGAGCTTCCAAGGTTAACCAGCTTTCCGGGTTCCTTGTCCACACCTTTCTGCTAGTGGGACAATGATCGGTGTCTGACATCTCTCCCGAACTTTTTCTATATACAGTTACACAGATAAATTGTTTATAGTGTCCTCACCTCAGGAATGAGCAAATGCATAAAAAATCTATTAAAGTGTGTGGTAGGCAGACAACTGCCCTCCCCACTCACCTACCCACCCACCCAAAGATGCTTACATCCTAATCCTGTGACAGTTACATTGCCTGGCAAAGGGGGAATAAGACTGCAGATGGAATTAAGTTGCTAATCAGCTTACTTGCAGATGGGGAGATTCATGGATTATTTGGATGGGTCCAATCTAATTAAGTAAATCCTTAAACATGGACAAGACATTAAGGATGTGTCAGAGAAATGAAATATGAGAAGGACATGACTTGGCATAACTGACTTCAAAGATGGGAATGAAAAAATGTGATGATCTCTAGAAGATGGGTGGACCCCTCAGCATACAAGAAAATGGTTACGTGGGTCTGATAACTGCAAAGAACTGAATTCTGAAACAATACGAACTGAATAAGCCTGGAAGAGGACTCTCTCCTGGAAGAGCCTCTGGGAAGAGACGCATCCTGCCTACACTTTGATTTTAGCTCCATAAAACTTGCTACATACATAATTATAAGATACTAAATTTGTGTCATTTTAAGCTACTACACCTGTCATAACTTGTTATGAAAATTAGGAAAAATTAACATATCATGATATGCTAATAGATACAGTAAACAAAAGATTAATGTGTAACATGCATGGTAAGGGCTTAAGAAATGTCTTGGATATCACGTTAAGAATTTCAGATTCTATAAGCAGTAACTAATAAAGAACTGTCAGACACTTTCAGGTATTGTTAAAGCCACAGGAGGGAAAGTATGTCAAACTTTTTCTATATGCCACTTTCCCAAATAATTTCCTCAAGTCCTATAATTCTTGGAACTTAAAATGGGTTACAGCTGAGTTTTAGATTCTTAACCTGTTAAAGAGAGCACCATTTAATTTGGTAAATCTCTTCATTAGTAAACATCTGGTATAGGACATCCATAGAAAAATAAATCATTTTTGTGAATTATTTTTCAGAATTTTTTGTGTGATAATCCATGTTCCTATAAAATGAAGCTGTGTAATCACTAAGTTGAATGCAAAATATTTTTATTTGAATTTTTCTGTTAGAATAAAGCAGTGCACATAACAACTTATTTTCATGTTTTTCATATTGTAAAAATACTTGTTTACCTATAACAAGCATGCCTCAGGCACTAGTTCTTATTAAGTCTTATACACCAAGCAAGTTTGTAATTTTAAATGGGGTGTCTACAATGACCTAAATGGAAAGATTACATTTGTCTTTAGCTTAATTAGTGAGTAGATCACTCTCACTGCCATACATCACTGAAAATTTTAGGGGGAAAAGTCTAATCCCAGGTCTTCTAGATGAGGCAAAGCAAGACAAAAGGCAAATAAAGGAAATTAAGTTTCATTTAAGCAATAGAATTGAAGTTTTAATATAACAACATTGGTATAACCAGAACAAATCTGAAAAATGCCTGCTATATCCTGCAGGGTGGTTTTCAACTGTTATATGTTTACTTTTTATGAAGACAGTTGGAAATAGAGTTTATTTCCAACAAGACACTGCCAAATTCACAGGCTAAGAGGATTTGCAATTTTCTGTTGTCTTAGCAATTGGCTGTGAGGCTAATGATCAGACAGCCTCTGTGATAAGCCAATTTGTTCATCAAGGAGATATAAACCGTGTTTCAACTGTGCCTCAGTACACTCTATGCAGTTGCCTGGCTGTTACAAATTCATGTCTGGTTTATGACTGGAGGGAAGGATTTGGATCTTACATTGCAATTACTACCCTGTATCAGGATGCTTTAGTTGTTTACAGCAAGACAGTCCAGGAACTGGCAATAAACCCAGCCCATAAATAAGCACAAATATTTGGGAGATGAGGAGTGCAAAGGCCTGCATCACAGTTTGGTTTGGAAAACAATTATTTCTTCTAAGGACCCAACAGTCTCCAGTTAAAATTGAGGCAAACTATTTCATGGTAAATATTTAATTCTATTTACCAGCCTCCTCACTGGCCCACATGGATCCACTCTGACCACCCCCAGTTCATTCTCTACAAGGTTTTCTGAGAGATCGCCAAGTTGTAAATTGCAACAATCCATGGCAGTGTCCACCTTTCTGCCTAAAATATATCAATAGCTCCCAAGCCTATTGGAAAAACACAACACTCAATAGAGTCTACAATTTTCTGTAATGTCTGGTCACCATCTGCCTATCCACCCATCTTCAATCATTGTCCCCTTGCTCCCTGCTCCTCAGTCACACAGGGCTTTGTGCCTCTCCTTGCAATTTCTATGCTGTTTCCTGACATTGAATCTGTGCACATATACTTTTATCTGAATGAAGAACTGTTCCCTCTCCTATTAGTACCTTAACTACTACTCACCCTTCTGTTCTCAGCTCAAGGATAAGCTCTCAGTAAAGGCTTCCCTGACATACCTAAGTGAAAGCCTTTCTTTTAGGTTCATACTCCCATGCACCAAATTGTATCACTGTTCATTGCTGCAAACAGACTCCTGCATGTGGTTATTTGATAGTAGTGGCCCAGTGCATGAAATTTGTGCACCAAGCGGGGCTTCCCGCAGCCCAGCCTGCATCCTCTCCAATTGGGGACCCCTTGGGGGATGTCCAACTGCTGGTTTAGGCCTGAACCGCTGCCCTACAGCAGCAGTTCTCAACCTGTGGGTCACGACCCAGAGGTTGAGAACTGCTAGCAGGGTCACCTAAGACCATCAGAAAATACAGATATTTACACTGCGATTCATAACAGTAGCAAAATTATAGTTATGAAGTAGCAACAAAGATAATTTTATGGTTGGGGGTCACCACAACATGAGGAACTGTATTAAAGGGTCACAGTATTAGAAAGGTTGAGAACCACTGCCGTAGAACCTAAAACAGTGCCTGAGACATAGGCATTCAACAAACATTTGTTAAAAATACAAACAGATAAGGTAAGAATATTTTCAGGGATTCTTGATTACATCTGTCTTATACATTGATTGTTGTGCCAGTATTTGCCACGAAGAAAATGAAGCACCATATTGTCTAGCACACTGCTTTCAACAATCAGTTGCTTAATGCAAGTTTAAGAAATAGAATTAGTCATATAGACAGAATTGTCTTTATACATAGCCCAGGAAAAGGTTCACAATGGTCAGGGTTTTTGTTTTTCTCCCCTTGCTTTGACATGCTTAGTATGCACTGGTAAGTAAAAAATAAATAAAACTAAATGTCAGTTGTATGACTACCACTCAAAATGCTATTGAGTTTTGACTGCCATTCATTATGGATCAAAGTAGCAATGCCAAGTGAAAGAGAGAGCCACATATGGTATCTTTACCAACTATAGAGCAAAAGCAGCCATGGATAAGACATAAACAATGACCATGACTCATGGTGGTTAGCTTGATCAGTGAGTATTGTAGGAGCAGAGACAAAGACTACCAGGTCTCCTTCCTGGAGTAGGTGGCTCTGGAGAACACAACAGAGTGTATTTACAAAGTCGCTGAGAGGTAGCAGATACTCAGGGTCATACTTACTTAACAACAAAACTAGGAATTAAATTTAGTCCTATAGCAGGGGTTATAGGTGAAGAGACACATTGAGGATATGTGAATCCAGTAATCGAAATATATTTCATAGATGTACAATTTTATTCTCTTCATTTTCCTTTATAGAAGAAAAATTAAGCCTAATGCCCTTAAGAAATATGCCCATGGTCATATCCCCATTGAGGGTCAACATCAGGAATGGGGATATGAATGGTCATATCCCCATGGTCATATCCCCATTGAGGGTCAACATCAGGAATGTCTCACTGTGCTATCTGGCTAGAGGCCAGATAGCACAGTGAGACATTCCTGAATGGTTTCCATATGTTAAATCTGTACCAATTCTGTAAGGAAATGGATGTTAAAAGTTTGTTGATTGCTGCCTGAGTGGGGTTCATTGGAAAGCCATCCTCTGGGGGTGCCGATAAAGAAGCCATCGGCGGGGAGGTGCAGTGAAAGTGGCCCTCACCGGAAAACTCTCTGGGTGCTGGGGTTGTATGCATGAGAAGGTGTTTCAGAACTTGCTTACAAGCCACTTGCCGGGCAGTGCTGAGAAAGTCGTCCATGGGGAGGTGCCAGGCCTCGTGACTCACTGTGAAGCCACCTGGGGGGTGCCATGGAAGCTGTCCGTAGGGAGGTGCTGTTCCTTGGAACTTGCTACCGAGTTCCAGAGCTTAGGCACAAGGTGCCAGGGGAAACCAACCCCTGGGAGGAGCCACACCAGTGGCACTTGCTGGGATACAGCTCTCAGAACTTTGTGAGACGCTGCCCATAAAGACATGACTGGTTCTGCAAGGTGCAGGTCCCGAAGGAGAAGCTGCCTCCTCCTGCAGTGTTTCTCTGGAACCCTCTGTGAACAAAGTTTAACATCATGCTGCCTGGCAAAGGAGAAATACTTAGTCCTGCTCCAGTTTTGCATAGCAGACAATGAAGAGTGGACTTGGAGCTCAGCGGCAATACATTGATAGATAGTTGGCACACTACTTTTGATAACTTGTTAAATCATGTGCCTTGATCTAAGTCAAAATTAATCTTTTACAAGTAATTTCTGAGAAAAGTAAAGCTTACCTGAAGACACAGTATGTTTCTTCCTCTTGGATGGTAAGAATTATGTTACCTTGCTCCTTACAATTTGGCATGTATCAGAAATAGTATTATCATTCTTAAAGTGTGCTTATTTATGTTGGTCCTCATTCCCATTCTATTTTCCCTGCTCTTGATTCTTTGTGCTTAACTGCATTTTACCATTGCTTTATAATATGCATATTTAAAGGAATTTTCAGTAGCTTCAAATAAATAAGACCTAATCTCTGTTCTCCAGAAGTTTAGTTTTTGGGTGAGATCATAAGACCAACTCACTCAAAACAATTAAGGAGAAGTAAAATAAAAAATCTTATAAAGTGATAAATTTTGCAGGGCAAAAACTGATGCTCTAGGAGTTCCTTGAAGGAAGAATATCTGAATTGTCACAGTCAGTGAAAGCCTCCCAAAGACTTACAGTGACCTTTAAAACAAGAAAATAATATGTTTCAGCTGAAGGGCAGCAGAAGAGAGTCAGAGAGGAGGCATTTCTTCAACCCCCAGGGAGTCCCAGGCCTGGGGAAGGTCAGAGTTTCATAAACAGGCATCTATGGCTTGGCATAACCTGGCCCACCTGCCCCTCCCACCAAGTCTCTTTTTGAGACCAGCTCTCTACTTCTTTTGCTTTGGCTTATCTACTTCCCTGAGCCCATCTAATTCATATTTCTATTAGACATTCTTCCCACGTCTCCTCCTTGGAAGTCCTCCTTCTCCCTCTTCTGCATCTGCTTGAGTCTTGTCCATCACTCAAGACCAACTGTTCTCCCTTTTCTGTAGTATGTAATTCTGCACCATTCACTTCAAGGTGGCAAACTAGAATAGTGGAAAGTGCCCAGATCTTTAGTCAGGATTTGGGTTCAAATCCTGGCTCTCCAACATTCTCAATGTATTCTTTAACCTCTTTCAGTCTCTGTGTTTTCATTAAATTTAGGGTTGGTGATACCTCTTTTGTAGGGCTGTAATGAGGCTTGAATGGTATTACACATGTCTATGTGCCTTGACATTTTTGCTGAATAAAGCTCATGTGAGCTATGGCTGAGTGTGTGTTTCCCTCCTTCCTAAGGTATAAACTTAGGGATGAAATATGTCTAATAATATTTGTATTCCCCTTCATGTGAAGTACAGTGATCAGAACATAGCAGGCACTAAATAAACACTAAGTGAATGTTTAAAATCAAACTATTTTCTGTAAAAATATAAAATGATCCATCTGCACTGTATTTGCTATACCCATTTTCATTTGTACCCATTAGATGCATCCAAGTTACAATTTTACTGGTGAAAAGCAATTTGAACTGGTAGCATTCATCTTTGCTATAGCAAACTCTGGGTTCATAAAAGCAGTTTGGAACTCATGAGCTGCCATTGCAATAACACACACTTGATACATGGTACAGATAGCAATTGCTAAGTGATCTTGCAGTGAAGTACTAGTACTCAAACAACTGGTATGACTAGGAAAGTTAATCACGGATCCGTCAAGTGGGAAACATGGGGAAATCAATCTCACCAGCAGTTATGGAACTCCTAATTGTTTTCAAAGTATACGTTTTACGCAGGAGGTTCTAAACAAACTACATGAATAGGTCAGGGTAGAAAAGGGCAGAGCGAAAGGAATGCAGAGGTGGCTGGTGTTGGTTCTGTGATATGACACACTGAGGAGCCAGTCCCGCACGCCAGGGGCAAGCCCTCCTATCATTTACTAGCATTAGGCCTTCTTTAAACCTCAGTATTTTTCTATGTAAAATGGCAATCATGCAGTTGTCATGAAAATTGAAATGGAGTTTCCAAAGCACCTCGTTCAGGTCCTTGTGGAACTTGGGCGATGAGCACCCTGTATGGTAACTCACTACGACAAGGTGCTATTTGAAGGTTTGCTTGCAGACTTATTCCATCAAGTTCCCAACGTGCATGTCCAGAATGTAAGCCACCTGAGCCATGGCCTCAACAAACACCCTGATCCCAACCTCATTAAGTGTCTTTCCTAAGGCCATAGACTCAGTTAATAGTTCACTGCTGTGTTCAAGACAACCTCTGTGATAGCTGTATTTAACAATATACTCTTCCCCGCTCCCTCGTCCCCATGAACAACTCATTAGAAATAGCACTTGGCACCCATGGAGTAAGCAGCATTCTATCTGACACGATCTAATGAATTCAGTTATGATTAGTCAGGGTCTCTGCTTTAAAGAAATAATGATCCCTTCCTTGTCCTCACTGGGACACTAAGGTAAAGGCTGTAACTGAATTTGATGAGATCTGACATCGTATCTCCTGAATGACTTAAGCTCTCTGAGATCCGTGTAATACAGTTGTGAAGGTTAAAAGAAATTAGATTTGTGAAGCACTTAGCAGAGTGTCAAGCATGGAGTGATCAATAGTAACAACAACATTGTTATAACAAGTAGTTCCTACAAGAACAGTTCCAAGAATCTCCAGAAATATCAACCCTATAAGCTGCTATAAAGGGTTATGCATGACTTTTAAATTAGATCATTTTTTAAATGTTAAAGTGGTAAAAGGGAGCAAATAGAAAACAGTCAGCTGTCAGGTAATTGTGTGGCCTTTCATCATCAGTGGTTGCTTGGGGGAGTTGAGTTCTACCTACCCCTGTCTGTGTTGCTGCTTTATGGGGGAAGGGAAAGTAGGGCAAATCCATTAATGTCACTGAGACTTAGTGTGCGTGGGTAAAATGAAGCCCTTAGAAGTGTTCAGGTTGCTTTCAACTCTGCTCCACTATGATTATTAAACATGTTATCTTTTCTGGTGGTGGCAGAAGAAAGCTATGTGGTTCAAGAGAACAGGGACAGAATTGGGGATAAAAGATCTTGAAGGTGAGATTAAAAATGAAAATGCTTTAAGGGAGTAACCAAGCAATATATTCACCAAGAGGGATGGCTTTTGAAATGTCTGCCACTGACTGCATGACATATTTGCTTGAACAGAGTTTCTGTAGCAAGTTGAAAATAATTTGATTTTCTCTGTTGGCTGACACTCTAAATTCTTATTTCCTAGGTTACCATAGAGCTCTCTCTAGCCAGTGTCACTCAGTGAGGTTGGACTGTGCAGGCTTAATATGATGCCAATTTTGTGCACTGCTGTTTACTCCCTACTCCTTCAAATTAGATGCCTTTCTGGTCCTGAAAATAAAATATCAACAATGCTACTAGACAAGTCTTCAACTTTGTAACCTTTCAAAAATATAGCCCTTCTATTTCTGTCTGCTGAGGACATGGGGATTTTTTATTATTATTATTCAGGAACAATGTGTGCAAGGCGGGGAGATGTGCTGCGTGTAATGGGCTGGAATCTCAAGCTAGAGTGGAAGCAGGTTTCCTCAAGGGAGCCTCTAAAAAGAGAGAGATTCAGTGTATTGAAGAAAGCAGAAGCTTTCATTTCAGAGCAGGTGAAAGAGACCAGACACTGAAGTTTCTATATGAGATCTAGAAAAGGTCCACTCCCAGTCATCTCACTGTTTCTTCCACGCAAAGGAAGACCCTCCAAATTCTACTCAAGATTCCCATTTCCATTGCAAGTCCCACTTCTCTCTCATTAGATGGAAGATGGTGTCTAGGAGGGCACCTTTATTACCCACTTCTCTCTCCTCTCATTTGCTTGAGGAGGGATTTTCCCTCAAATTGCCTGGCCTCTTGCCAAGGAGGAGGAGCAAGTGACCTGTTGGTGACCTTGGAAGAGCAACCTGACATGCACAGCTCAGCTCCCCACACCTCCCGTCCTCTCAGGAGCAGCCCTCCTGCAGAGACAGGACACTTGCTTTTGCTGAAAGTCCTCTTCCCTGAGGAGAAGCTGTCTGACTCTCTGCTTCAGGTTAGGAAGCCACATTCTCCGCATCCAATTAGATTGCTATTGGATACCTCATCTTCCCTTACTGTTTGGTCTTACTTTGCATTCTGTTCAGAAAGCACATGTGCAGAGGAAAGTTATTGTTGCTGCTCCCTGATATCCTATATAATAAAAGAGTAATATGCAAATTGACCATCACTCCAACACACAAGATGGCTGCCCCCATGTGGTCAAAGATGGCTGCCCCCATGTGGACACAAGATGACCACCACAAGATGGCCAGCAGGGGAGGGCAGTTGGGAGGGACCAGGCCTGCAAGGGAGGGCAGTTGGGGGCATCAAGCCTGCAGGGGAGGGCAGTTAGGGGTGACCAGGCTTGTGGGGGAAGGCAGTTAGGGGCAAACAGGCTGACAGGGGAGCAGTTAGGGAGTGATCAGCCTGGCAGGCAAAAGCGGTTAGGGGCAATCAAGAAGGCAGGCAGGCGAGCAGTTGGGAGCCAGCAGTCCTGGATTGTGAGAGGGATGTCCAACTGCCAGTAGGATTGGGCCTAAACAGGCAGTTGGACATCCCTCAAGGGTCCCAGATTGGAGAGGGTGTAGGCTGGGCAGAGGGACAACCCCCCCCCCTCGTGCACAAATTTCGTGCACTGGACCTCTATTAAAAGTAAGTATATTAGTCTCTGTTCTATGGAGAAATCTGCTGCAATGTCCTCAGCTATTTCTTAGAGTGAGTCAATTCATTTTTGCTGGTTCGTTCCCTTTCCATTGCATCTAATTCCTCTAAAGTTGGGTACTAATCCATAGAATTGATTATCAAGTAAATCATCTGTATGCAGTGAGTAATAAAACAGAATAGTCTAGACCAACAAAAGATTAGCTTGGAATTGAACCCTGCTCTGGTAGAAATGTGGGCTGAAAATAACTCTGTATCTATCTAAACTGTCTCACTAAATCATAGAATTCTACTAGAAGGAAACATATAAAATCTGAATCTACTCTGTTTTGCATATACAGTACAGTAACAGACATACCAGTAGTATAGGGATAAAGCAGCATGATTTCCCATCATGGTTTTATCATTGATCTTTCACTGAACTGTGATAACCCTTCTGAACCTTGGGGCTTTTTTCCTCATAAAATGGAGACAATAATAACTACCTTGCAAAATTTCAGAAATATTATTTATGTTTTGCAAAATTTACATACAAATGTGAATTGTTGATATCATAGATAGAAAAACTGAAAAGAGACAGAACAGTACATGCATAAGGTTCCACAATGCTTTGTGCTCAAGATGAGAGACCATCTTCTTGTATTCGGGTTTCTAGTAGTTTCTCCTACTAGAGGCCCATGGACTTTTATTTTATTTTATTTATAGATTTAAGAGGTAAGGGAGAGAGATAGAAATATCAATGATGAAAGAGAATCATCGATGGGCTACCTCCTGTGAGACCCCTACTGGAGATTGAGCCCAATTTCCAGGCATGTGTCCTGACCAGGAATCAAGACTTGACCTCCTGCTTTGTGGGTCTACAATCAACCACTGAGCCACACCAGCCAGGTGGTTGAGGGACTAATTTTAAATAAATACATATTTTCACCCTGGCTGGGTGTTCATTTGATTGGAATGTATACCAGGAAGGTTATAGGTTTGATTCCAGATCAGGGCACATACCTGAGTTGCAGTCATTCAGGGCATGTACAGGAAGTGGCTGATCTATTAATGTTTCTCTCTCTCTCACTCTCTCTCTCTCTCTCTCTCATCATCATCATCATCATTAAAAACATATCCTCAAGTGAGGCTTTAAATAAATAAATAAATAAATTTTAAAGCCCCCTCTAGTTCTAAATCACAATATTATAGGCAAGCCCTTGCATTTGTACTTTACCAATGAACACTAAGTTTGGGAACCATTATATCTAGTGCAAAATTTATCTAATATTTATTTAATGCTGCATTGTCATCAGTTGTAGATGTTGCATCTGTCCTTTACTAGAAAACATCTTAAAAGCTCAGTAAAACGTTCCCTTCTGTTTTGACCTACTTGGGTCACTCTAAGTCAAAAGCATACCTCCTCACAATTAAAAAAAAAAAAAAACTTTCAAATTTCTCCAGCCACACATCTCCATCTCTAACTTTCTACTCTCAAAATGATAATTTTAATATTTATTCCAACTTTCTCAAAAGTCAGTTTGGAACTCTCAACCTTGGGCATTGAGTAACAGGCCCAGACAGGAATCATTAAAGCATAGTGTGAGTTATAATAAGTATAACAGGCGAAACCAGATTATGACAAACTCCGTAAAACTGCCAAATGGTTATATTCTAACAGAACTGGGTTATAGCGAATGCAGTGCCAGAAATTAGGTCCAGGTCTGTGGAACTTGGAAGCAAAATGGGTGACTTCCAGCCTCTTTGAAGTGCATTACCCAGTGAAAAGGAATGCTTTGAATGTAAAGCAAATACAAAGGCTGTACCACACGGACTCAGCTCTGAGGAGCTTCCGGGGCCGCGCACAGGGACTTGGACTGCAAGTGAGATGGAGCCTTCAGTGTGAGCAGAGGAGTAGCCTGGTGTGACTTTCATTTTCATAGCATCTCCCTGGCTGTGATCTTGGGACTAAGGTAGAAGCCAGGAGACCAGTTAGAAGCCTATTTCCATAATCTAGTAAAAGATGGTGGGGAGCAGCAGGGGAGAGGATGAGAAGCAATGGGCTTCTGCATATATTTGAAAGGTAGAACTGACAAGATTTGATCCTCAAAGTCCCCTTAACTGAGCATTGTCCATTTGGAAATGACTCTGCTCTACAAAATAATACTTAACAACTCTTTTAAACAATGTTTATCTTTCAGGGAAGTAATATTAACCTTAAAGAAAAATGGAGGCTAGAACAAATTAAATATATATTACATTAACATAGTCTAACATATGTGTCATGTAAAATAATATAATAAAACAATCCTATCTAATAAAAGAGTGATATGCAAATTGACTGTCACACCAAGACACAAGATGGCCACCCCCATGTGGTCAAAGATGGCTGCCCCCATGTGGACACAAGATGGCTGCCACAAAATGGATTGCAGGGGAGGGCAGTCATGGGAAGTTAGGGGTGACCAGGCCAGCAGAGGAGGGCAGTTGGGGGGGAACCAGGCCTGCAGGGAGAGGGTAGTTGTGGGTGATCAGGCCAGCAGGGAGGGCAGTTAGGGGTGACTGGGCCAGCAGAAGAGGGCAATTGGGGAGACCAGGCCTGCAGGGGAGGGCAGTTGGGGGGAACCAGGCCAGCAAAGGAGGGCAGTTTTGGGGGACCAGGCCAGCAGGAGAGGGCCGTTGGGGGGACCAAGACTGCAGGGGAGGGCAGTTGGGAGCTAGCAGTCCTGGGATTGGGCCTAAACAGGTGGTTGGATATCCCTCAAGGGGTCCCAGATTGAAGAGGGTGCAGGCTGGGCTGAGGGACACCCCCCCCCGTGCACAAATTTTGTGCACCGGGCCTCTAGTAAATAAATATAATCCAGTCACAAATGCAAAAGTATATAGTTTACACATGTTCCTAGTGCAAATCTATATAATAAAAACCTAAGCGACCATTAGGGCGGAGCGAACGGAATGACCGGTCGCTATGATGCACACTGACCACCAGGGGCAGACGCTCAATGCAGGAGCTGTCCCCTGGTAGTCAGTGCGCTCCCCAGGGGGAGTGGCCACTCAATCAGAAGCCGGGTTTCATGGCTGGTGAGCGCAGTGGCAGTGGCGGGAGCCTCTCCCACCTCCAGGGCAGCACTAAGGAGCAGCAAGCCAAGTGGTAAAGAGTGAGCAGGAGGGCAGCAAGGAGCAGGGATCCCAGATTGCAAGGGGGTCCCAGACTGTTAGAGGGCACAGGCTAGGCTGAAGAAACCCCCACCCCAGTGCATGAATTTCATGCACCAGACCTCTTGTATATTATAAGCTAGATGAGTATACTCTCAAATTTACTTAAGGAAATTTAGTTTTATTTTGTTTTGTTTAAAAACATGGTATTCAGAAAAGCTCTATGAAATAGCTATTAACAAGCATAGCTATTAACACTATTTTGTATTGCCATGTCCACCTCTTTGGTGTACAAATATTTTTTAAATATCCAGTTTGAATTTTTCTCCTTTAAACCAGCTATTTGCTCACAGTGTAGCAGAGTTCCCTCCCTTTCTATTTTTCTCCTCTTATTATCTTGCCCTTCCATTATCCTCCAAGTCCTTAGGTTTTGAAACTAATCTTCCACTCACGCACATTTCCCCTGGGAAACTTCTGTTCCACCTTTCATACTGCTGACTAGTTCTCTTCATCTTTCCTCCTTTGTTTTTTTTTTTTTACAGCTAACCTCCTAGCGGTGCACCAATCAGCTCAGACTATTTCCCTTCACCCAGGAGGCTTATAAAACCATCTCTGCAAACTAACTAGAGGTTCCATGATTGAAGTCAAGATATCAGTTGAAGCTATAAATAAAATGTAGTACTCAAATCTGAGGCAGTGGGGTTTTTTTTCTTCTTCTTTGAGTTATTCAAAAGGACACCATCATCTCATCTCTTCTAAACATTTTTTTATTACATTGCATTTTAATATTCAATAAGACACCCCAAATGAAATGCTAAAACCCCCCGTGGACATTTTATTTTGTATTCTATTCCTTCCCTGCTTAGAATCAGAATATTAGTTTATAAAGTGGTTTTCTCAAATGAAATTAGGGAGTAAATCAGTGTGATTCAGACATTCACAATTGTATATCAGCCTCCTATTGTGGAAGGATTAAATGTGATTTCAAACAATAGAAGGCAATCCCAGGAAAAAATTATTTAGGTGGGTGTGTTGATTTTGATGTCACAATTGGGCATGGGGTAACATCACTCAGCAAAGTTCTGATAACAAGTTTTATAAGAGCCATGATTATCCTAGGATGATCAACTTTAATCACTTGGCTATCCAAATTTTGCTTTACCTTTCTGGTTCCTCCATGTATATTTTCATGTCAGAACTCTTTTTCTTGTTTTAATAAAATAAATTTGCTTTATGATTATCAGTAGATTACAACATGCTTGGTTATTACCATTTTGTGTTCATTGCATGCCTTGAATTCTCTATCAATATTATCTCCCAATTACACTTGTCATGAAAGCACAGCTTTAAGGAGCACAAAGAATTAATATGTATATAAGTAATTCTTTTCTAGTGTGGTTTATGACTTTATCATCTTTATTTATAAAAAATGTATACATTGTACTCGCCAGGTTATCAAACACCTGGGCAGAAAATAAAATCTTTGTTAAATGTCTAGGTAGAGAGAAAATTGCTCCAATTTTCTAATGAATGTTTCTATTTTCATACTATCTACCACTGTATTTGTGGCCTTCAAGAGAGGTCAGATTCTTCTCTCTAGCCTATAGTCATTTCCCACCTCTAAAATATGAGTCAAAATGAATAATTATTGTAGTCAGAATTTTACTGATGATAGCCAACACATAAGCACTTACTGTGTGTTCTGACAGTGTCCTATGAACATATACGATCCTCACATCAACTCTATTAAGTACTGTGACTGCTCCCATTTGCAGATGAGATGACTTGAGCCACATCATAACATTAGTAAATAGCAGAGAACCTGAATCGAATCCAATGAACTAAACCCAAAGAAATCTGACTTGCTGCTCTAAACCCTATGTAATATTCATTTCATCCCACCACCCCATCGTTGCCAAGGAAGAGGGTGTGGCTCCAGTTGGAGAAGTGACCATTTAGCCATGTTTTTAGGTGTGTAATTTTTTTAAAAAGATAAATATCATTGAGCACATGGGTAGAGACATTCATCTTTCTATTTATAGTGGTTACTTTGGGTACAGGTCAGAATTCCTGAATCCCTGACCACATAATATTATATTAATAACACTCCAATACAATAATGTCTTCTATAGTATTGACAATAACCAAATATATTTTAAAATTCAGGCAGTTATGCAGAAAGCATAACCTATAACCATCTCCCAAAAAGAACAAAGTAAAAATATTTAGATTAACAACTCAAAATGAATTGGTACCTACATTTCACAGAAAGGTTCTAAACTTCATTCTGCTTATGTTGAATTCCTACGGACACAGAGCTACAATTTTTATCTTTACGATCTAGGGCTAAAACATTACAGAAAGAAGAATTACCTTTTATCTGATAAATATTACATGAAACTTATTAAGCAACAGTTATCCATCAGGAACTATTTTAGACCCTGAAGGGCTGAGCTAGAGTCACCTGGTTAAAAAAAACAAAAACAAAACTGCACCCCCAACCTCAGGAATCACAGACAGGCTAAATATGCAACATGGGATTTCAAATTTTAAACTTCTTATCAGGAATTTTATATCAATACAAATGCAACAAGCAATGACAATCGGACACCTTCTTACATCACTAATAATTTATATTTGTCTCTTATCCTCACCCCAACAGCTTTGAGACCCTGGAGACATACTTATAATGCACTCTCTCCTCTCAGTTCAGCATCTGAAGAGAACTACCTCTCTGTCCAGTAGAATTTCACACAGCCCTTCTACATGTATACTCACCTCACTCACTGCCTCCAATGTGTCCCTGACCCAGTTCTGACTGCCTCTTCTTCATTCATGTAGGTCATCTCTCTGCCTATTCTCATCCAGCCCAGCTTGAGCCATGACTGTTCCCCGTTGTGGGTGTGGTCTTGCCCAGCACCTGTGCTCCTCTGAACTCCATCCGACCCACTGTGGGCTGCCAGGCTCTGCCCCTGGGCATGCTTCCTGCTGGGCAGACACCTGGCTTACCATTTGCTTGGCTTCTCTTGTGCCCTAGCTGTTCTCCTCACACCCACCTCGCCTTCCTCTCCCACGTCCCACCTCCCTGGGCTGTAAGAGCATGCACATAAATCGGCATTTACTTGTTGACACTCATAAACATTTCACACAAAAATATTCCATTTTGTAAGCCAGGATACAAAATGAAATCAAAGACATGTTTAAAGGGTAATACATTCTTACAGTCTTGACTCGTTAAAGTTGAGGGATTTAATAAGAGATACGTTTTCTCTTTTATCTTTATTTGAGATATTAAAACAAAGTTTTAGAAGAACGAAATAAATGACATGTTATTCAGATCACCACAGGCTATGAAAAGGACACTGTGTAAAACCCAGTTAGTAAATCTCCAGTCAATTAGCACACCAAGATGAGCAGTGAGTAGACCTCACAGCCTTTCCCAAGCAAATACAGTAATTAAAAACAAATTACTGTGTAGCCTGGATGTGGTGTTTTACATGTACCCCCACCTGCCAACCAGCAGCTAAATTCATTCCAAGACTGTCTGGCCAAATAGCTGCTTCCCCATTGGTCAACTGAGGTTTTCTGTGTGAGTACCTTTTGCAAGAATCCAATCAGATTGGGCCTTTTGTTCTCAGAAGGAAGCAGATCTTCCAGGAGAGTGAGTCTCTCTCTGGGTCCATTCAGCCTCAGTCAGAGACTATTCTTTGTGCCTCATTTCAAAGAGGCTGGAGATATTATTTCAACTCCGGAATAGAATGCCTAGTTTCTAACAAGAAAATAATACTATCTCCTATTTTTCCTACAGGTAATTGTAATTAGGAAAAGGAAAACCAGCCATTGGGTTTTGACAGCTTCATCAAAGACCCTTGGGAAAAATTAAAGAAAAATGCCTAATTTATTATCTAAAATATATAAATAAGTCCTTAAAATCAGGTCAAGTGAAATTTATTCTTTTATTTTATGATTGATTTTGCACATGTGTATCTGCACGTAGAAGGCTAGAATTAAGAGAAAAAATCCACTGCTTAAATGTTATAGCTGAGGAAATTAAGACCCAAGGTCATATAAAGGGGAAAGCAAGGCAAAGTGTGACTCACTTTCCACAACACATTACTCTGAGTGAATTTATGTTTATGTTTGTACTCAAAAATGTATAGATTTCAGGTGCATGAATATAGATACCTAAATAACTCCTCACATGCATTTTTATGTATGACCTTCACCTTCTTTAATTAAGAGATTCAAATCACAAAGAACTTTGTTAACGGAAGCACATCTATTTTATGTCACAAGAGAAATGAAGCCCCAGCTATGTAGATGTAGGGGTTTTTTTCCTCTTTATAAATTTGAAATATTTAATCATCCATTCAGTGAGCATTTATTTAACATTATCCATATGCCAAGCATGTAGACAGTGAATTTTATGAAAGAAAAATATTAGTAGACTTCAACTCCTGAGACAAAGGCAATTATCAGCAGCTCATTTCTAGTGCTGTGTTAAGCAGGATTCTGCAGGCCCTAGCCAGTATAGTTCAGTTGGTTCAGCATCATCCCATGTACCAGGAGGTCACAGGTTTAATTCCAGTCAGAACACCTGCCTGGGCTGTGGGCTCAATCCCCAGTAGGGGTTGTACAGGAGGCAGCCGATTAATGTTTCTCTTTCTCATCAATGTTTCTCTCTCTCTCTCCCTCTCCCTTCCTCTCTCTCTAAAACCAATAAGAAAACATTTTTTTAAAAAAAGAAGGATTCTGAAGAGCTATCTAAACACAGAATGAAAGAGTACTTGTGTACTATTTTCACTTATCACAAGGAGCATAAGAATGGTAGTAAATGTGTTACTTAGATGACATTCCTATTGTAAGACTATTATTCTAGCTCTAATATTCTCTATAGATTCTATCTCCTATATTTCTTTTTAAATATTTTCCTGAAGTTGTGCAAAAGGAACGGTTGATTGTGGATAATTGCTTTGTTCCAACACGAAAATAAGAAATGAGAGAATACATGGAGTTAGAGCAGGGGTAGTAAAAATGAAAAGCAATTAAAAACTACTAGTATATTTAATAAGGAGGTATTTTCTGAATCAGGGTTTTCTGGTTCGAGGTACATACCATGCTAAAAATCATTGCTCTGCTGCTTACACTACTGGGACAAAATAATGAGGAACATTTCTGAAAGGTTCTTTATTATAAAACTTTGTTTTTCCTTTATGACTTATAATAGTGATTTATTGAGGAAATTCACTCTTCCCTCAATGATAAATGCAGTCTAATCTGCAAGCTTATAACATTTTCTGAAAAACTTTATCAAATCAATGAGTCTTCATCAAAATGAAATCGCAAGTACACATTAAATGTGTGTTTAAGCTGGAAAAGAAAGAAAATCAAAACGGTTCTATTATTTCCCTGTAGAAAGGCTTATGTAATCAGCACAAGTCTTTCAATGGTGGTTTCTTTAATCATTTGGTTGGTATAAAACCGTAAGTGACATGCCCTCAAAATCATGAGCGGAAGCCAGGAAGTCAATATTAAGTTCACTGTAAGAATATAATGAATTTGCACTATTGTCTGGTCTCATTATATTTTTTGTCACAAAAATGAGTTATCACAGAACTATAATGTCTAGTGTGTTCTCCTTTGTAATACATTCCTATTCGCATGACAAGAATTACGACAAGAGGAGAAAATGGACAAAATTAATCCACCCTCATGACAGAAAATACTGCATCAAATTAACCTGTGACAGGCAAGTATTTTTGTGAAGGCATTTATTGATGGCATCTGTCTTATCAGTCTACCTACATCAGTTCTTTATGTGCCTCATCAAAGATCTATCATGGGTAGAACATCTTCTGAAAATAGTTTAGATTTAAAGAAAAGAAACCGGGTCATTTTATACATGATCTTTGGGGGAAATCCCTAACTTAAATCAATAACTTGGATTTTACAGAACTTTACTTGAACAAACTCCATCCAATGCTATCCATTTTTGAGAACTTTCTGCTTCTGGATTTGGCAGCAGAAATTTATTTTCAATTATATTTTAGGGTAAAAATAGAGATAGAAACATTTAAAATCATTCATTCAGAATGATTTTAACATTTAACATCTAAGTAGTAACCAACATAGAACATTCTTATGATAATAGATTTACTGCACAGCTTTTAAGAAAACCAAATGAGCTGAATGAGAAAATGTAATGTAATCATTTTATGCAAGAGGGAAATAATGTTGAGGATCAATGACAATCATAGAATATAACTCATACTTGCTCACATATGAATAATTCTGACAAAGGTGGGAGGAATTCATGATGTAGAGATTTTCTTTAAAAAAAAAAAAGTGCAGCGATGTGTGAAGAAGCAGAAAAGTCACCAGCACAGATAAAAAGTTATCTTCAAAAAGTTACTTATTGGAAAGCATTTATCCCAGGAATTCCCCAAAGTCTAGGCTCTGGCTCACCACACTGAAATTTAGACGCTCATGTGTGCTCTCTGTGCAAGGAAGTTCTCCAAGATTTATGTGTCAAACCAGAAGACCAGTTGTTTTTGTCTGTATTGCTTAATATGATCACTGTACTGAACAAATACATTTTCAATGAGTCCTATAAGAAGATCATATATGTTTTAATTATTTTCAAAAGTACCCAGAAACCTAACTGGACAAAGCGTTTCTCTTATCATGAAAAAAATCAATTACTATTCTTTTGTGTGGGGAAGTAATATCTCTAAGGAATTATGACAACTTCCACATCATGGCCCTATTAACTCTCATTTGGATATGAATCTAAGTTAGATGATAAATGAGAAAAGACACCTTTGGAACTAATCAGATCCCCAGTGATTATGCAACTGCAGACACAGCAGAACACAAACTCCTTAAGCGGGGTTCTCATTTACTGATGCCTAAAATATCTTTGCTGGTCTCCGTTAGTCAGAAAGTATAATTAAGTGCGGTATTGTACGTTCATACCGGATTATATACCATTTGATTTTCTTCCAAGGTGAACACAGGCAGCATTTACCTCAAGTGCCTTTTCTGTAGAAAGATGTGAAATAGGTATGACAAATTTATACAAACAGCAAAATCCAGATTTTTAAAGTTGTGGTTCAGGCTTGGTTTTAAATTATTCCAGTGTCATTGAAACACACAAATAAGATATCTACTCTTCCAGGTAGGTGGCATTTACCATTTTAATTACCTGTTTCTTGTGGGAAACACACACTAATTACCTGACCTAAATTTAGAGTGAAAGTTTGGGGGCTGGATTCATTATCCTGAGGACTCTTGTCTGTGCTTAAATGAAAAACTGTAATGAACTAGTCAAACCAAATTGAATTTAAGTGCTTTGGAAATTGCTTAATATTTTTAACCAGTAGAATCATCTATCTTCTAAAGAAACGGGCATATTCATTACAAACCGTTTGTAAGACTGACTTATTACAGAGGCATATGCTCTGTTAAAATAATTTAAGATTTCCTTTTGCATTTAAACAAAAGAACATCATGTAAATATGTGATTCACTTGTCCAACTCATTGTGTTGGTACATTTTGATAAGTTTAGCAATATTTCATCACCAACAATAATAAAGCAGGCCACATTAGTTATTTCAAATACAGTGAATGTAATAAAGCCCATTACAGCAATTTTACATTGAGAAAACTAATTGCAGGTTAAAATATTAGGTGGATGCCATTAAAAAACACATAGACACACACACACACACACACACACACACACACACACACACACGCACTCATAAGCCTAACATAATGAAATACTATGTGTCTAAGGGGGAAACAAAATACTGTAACTAAATCCTTGAATTCTAAATCTTTTATAATCATGCAAATGTTGGTCTTCTTCAGCATTCTTACCTCTGCACAATGCATTCCTCAGTTAAGGAAATAATGTAAGATGCCACCATTATTTGTGATACTTCTATACTTTTAGATTTTGATAATCCTTTACATATCTTGAAACATTAGGGGTTATTCTGCCATTGGCAATTACTTTTTAGTAAAGTATAAGTAAATCATTTTCACATCGCTGATGTCTCTAAAATTATTCAGTCTCATATTTTTGGCCAAAGATAATGGGTCATAGTCTATTCATTTTGGGATAACACATGTCAGCTAATAACTCTCTCTTCCCACATATCCACTTGCTGCCTTGCAGGCATCTTTTTAAACTTGTCCTGAATCAAATTTCATAATTTGAGCTATAAGTGCTTGGCCATCTTCTTCTTAGCCTTCCCATACATCTTCGATTATACTGAGACATTCTGGATGAAAAACAAAGTTTTTTTACTAGTTTCCACGTGAAATTCACTCAAGACTAGCTAAACTTACTAGGGTTGAGGTAGGACATGATCTCCTATCATCTCCCAGTTCTATCTGGCTTCTCTTTCTCATCATCTCTAATCTCTCCCTGGTCCTCAGGAACAACAAGCAGAACTTCCCTCTTACCCAGCCCTGCAGCTCTATCCAGACCTCATATCTCAGCTTCCATCCTGAGCAATAATCAAATCATGTTACCAAAATCTCTTCCATTCTCTTCTCTTAAAAGGAATCCCAATGAGACTTATTCTCATTACCGTTCTATCACCCTCGACTCCATAAACACAAATTATTTTCCTTAAATGTTTATTAAATGAACACTTTATTTAACATGTGCGAGCTTACACAAAGCTGCTCAGTTTGAAGTAAAAAAAGGTCCTGATACCAATTCCTTGTTGTATTGGCTGAGAAACATAGGAAAAGCACACAGCTTTCCAGCTCAGAAACTAGAAAAATAAAATGCAGTTGCATTAAGTCAGAAATTAGCTATGAGAGAGAAAGTATGAGAATGATAGAGAAATAACAGTTCAAGTGAAGCAGTAGTTCTATGCACTATTTGACTCTGAAGTTATGCCCATCCATGCTAAACCTCTTGATGTACACTGGTTACACCCATGGATAAAAATGGGTAAATGATTCTACAAGTCTCTTGGCCTTTGACAAGTAAAACATTGTTCAGATGGCCCAGCAAGCCGGTGTAATGATATCTTTGACATTCTCAAAAGACATTGAGAAATTAATAGAGAATGACTGGGAAACACTGAGTAGAAGAGAGATGTTAGAACTGATAACATTTTTCTCTAGATGATGATGATAAGGAAGAGTCTAGTCTTTTTATTAAAATCTTTTTTTTTCAATTTGTTTAAGTATCTGTGGCAGGGAAACAATAAATGATTTAATTTCTGAATTTGATCTCATTCAATTATATACAAAAACATAATATACATTAAACATATATTATTTGCGTGACTAAAGAATTTGTTATAGAATTTATTTAACTATGTTGGCCCTATTTCCATAAAATTTTATTTGTATACAAATGTTCAGGAGTAATCTAAAAAGTTAGAGTTTAAAAAATACATAAAGTCTTTTATCTCATCCTTTCATTTCTAGCCAAGGATATTGAGATATAAAATAGTTGCAATTCACTACTCAAAGTGTGAATAATAATTTAAAATTCTTGATTGCTAGACTAGAACATTCATGATTCTCTTTCATCTCTTCCATCAGTGATTCTCAACACTATCTGCATATTAGAATCAACTGGGGAGCATTTTTTTTAAGTCATGCCCAAGTGTCACCCTAGAGATTGTAATTGAATTGGTCTAGGGTGGGTTCTGTCATCTACATTTGTTTGAAAGCTCACCAAGTGACTCTAACTATAGCCAGTGTTAAGATCCCCTGGCCCTTTGTTGTTATGCAGTGCTGGGCCATTTACCCTAAACTCCGTGGAACTGGAGGTAGGAAGCAGGAAGAAAAGAATACACATTGAGATAAAGTCTACCCTATAGTCCCTTGGAGAGCTTACTCAAAGTCTGAGCTCTAATTTACTGGTTCTCAGATCATGTTCTCACTGAGCTCTATTTAAATGTCACCACTAACATCAAATTCAGAAGACAATATTAAGCCAATAGGATAGCATGTTCTGGATTTAAAGATTTACTCCTAGAATTATTTCTAAGTCTTTGACAGATATTAAAGATTATCTCTGCTAAAATCTAACAAACGATAATATCTGATTAGTACAAAATTGTATATTTATTCCCTTTAAATTTTGTATAGTAATATTTTGTAAGTTTTGCTTATCCTATATAATAAAAGGCTAATATGAAATTGTCCGAAGGGCAGAACAACTGGTCACTATGACTCGCACTGACCACCAGGGGGCAGACGCTCAACACAGGAGCTGCCCCCTGGTGGTCAGTGTGCTCCCACAGGGGGGCACCGCACAACCAGAAGCCAGGCTCACAGCTGGCAAGTGCAGCGGTGGTGGCAGGAGCCTCTCCCGCCTCCATGGCAGCTCTAGGCATGTCTGACTGATGGCTTAGGCCCGAGTGGGACATCAGTCGGACATCCCCCGGGGACTCACAGACTGTGAGAGGGCACAGGCCAGGCTGAGGGACCCCCCAAGTGCATGATTTTCATGCACCTGGCCTCTAGTTATCCAATAAGCATCATGAATTTCAGGTGTATTACCACCTAAACAAAGTGAGGATCACTAACCTACTTAGTAATTCCTTAATCTGTACCCCTTCTTGATTTCTAGTTTCTAAATCTAGTAATCCTGTAGTCCTTTGGACTAAAAACATTTTGATAGTAGTAGGTAATAAAAAATATATTTATTGAATTGAATTTATTTCCAATAATCTATTAGATATTTTCAATTATTATTCATAATTTTCTCAGCTTCGTCTCATTCACTTCATCTTCTCTCTAAAAATTCTAGCTTAGCTAAGAGTTAAAAAATAAACTGGAGTGATTTGATAAAAGGAAAAGCAACTACCAAGCTCTGAAGTTAAGAGTGAAAAATGGCTGGTTTGGTCAGCAAAAGGCAGAAATTAAGTATAGTGCATGAAGGGAAAAAGATGATGGGAGAGCTAAGATAGGAAGCAAAAAGGCAACCATCTAACCATCAGCCTATTGTCAAGATCAAATGATATCCTGTGTCTCTTAGGAGTTTCTTATCTGATTAGATTTCATGTTAAACATTATCCTGATCTTCACATCCACTGAATTTGGCGATAAGGTTCCCAGTCTACACCAGCTGCCACATTACAATTCTTGAAATACCACTTACAATTTCTTGTTCAAAAAATTATATTAACCTTCTTTTGCTAGATGACCTTTTAAAGTTGTGCAATCCTATCCCTATTAACCTTTCATCCCTTTATTCTCATTGGTGAAAGAAAAAAAAAAAAGGCCAAGGTCTCAAGGTAGTAAGTAGCAGTAAATACTTTGCTAGTACTTGAACTTAAATCAGTCTAAACTATGTTCCTTCGACATTCCTAGAGAGTTTTATAGAGGGGTAATATTGTGGTTACAGTGGCATTTGCACTGGACTTGGATCACATTGGATTTGGGAAAGAAGGGAGAGAAAAAAAATTGAGCTGAAAAGGATATTCATTTTGTCTACCTAGCAACCCTGATATTTGGGAATTATGTCCCTGCCCCACTCCCCAAAACAGGCCTACTGTGAAATAGCATATTCTCAGATATGACCCTGCCATCCTGGCTATAGCTGAATGATCTAGGGATGGGCTGACCCTAAGTTGGACCAAATAGAGCCTTTCCTAAGTTCTGAATGGTAAAATATATGTCCTCAAAAGTGCTTGCCATGTAGGATTGTTTTAATTATATATGAAGTAGAGGTATAGTTGTCTCTATATCACATACTACTCACTTCTCGCAACACTAATAAACAAACACACAAAAATGAGTATATGTAGATTAATTTTTAATGCAATAATAAATTATCTCACTTTTTAAAAATTTAATGACTATCATTGAACTTGCTCAGAAAGCAAGTGTCAACAATATCCTGAATTTATGTATATAAGCTATGCAGTTTCCATGTGGTAGCCAATAGTCATATGTGGCTGTTTAAATTTAAATAACAATTCCGTTTCACAGGCACACTAACCACTTTCAAATGCTGAATTGTGACATGTCGCTTGTGGCTACTGTGTCATACAGCACAGTACAGACTATTTTAATCATAAAAAAATGTTCTTTTGAACAGTACTGGTTTACATATCAATTCTTTAGAATAATCTAGCAACTATAAGGCTCAATAAAGTGTTTTTAAACCTTGTGCAATAAACAAGCAGCCTCCTCCAGGTTATGGGGGATATAGGGAAAGAGATATTTAAAGGGAAACTGGGCTATGGGGAGAAAACTATAAAAAGAACAGTAAGATTGACACTAAAAGAAGCTAAACAAGATCTAGACAAGCTTAATGGTAGTTTGATAATATTTCAGTAGTGTTTTCAAATTTCCTATAGATCTTTCTTAGGAAAGATCTTCTGAAAAGACTAGCTGAGAAACCCCTTCAGAAAGGAATAAAAGCATCCAGATAGTGTCATAAGTCAGATCCAACAATGAACAATCATTTCCTCTCCCCAGTGTCTAAACAAAACAAAGCGCAATACAACACCACAAAGCAGCAATCATCCGGGTGTGTGTTGGGGAGGGGGGAGGGAGGGGGGGACGGCGGCGGGGAGGGAAGGAGCGGGGAGCGGGGCTGTGGAACCACACCAGCCAGGCACTTAGAGTAAGTACACCCTTAAGGCACCACCGCGTACCAACCGGGCATTTTCTCTCTGCCCTTAAACCAGTTGTTTTGCTAAGAACAGGAAATTTCTTCAGATTCTGTGAGATCTGGAACATATATCAGAGATAGAAACTGCAAACACTTGAACAACCATTATTTGCTTCTCCTCTTTATTTCCTCCCTGTCTTGTCACTCATGCTTCTCTGCCTGGTGTAACTGGGATCCGAACATTACAACGAGCCAAAGTTTTCCTTTATAGCATCGGGGTTTAAAATAAAACCACTTCTCAGAGAAATAGTAACTACGTACACATTGACAATCACTGCTCTCCCCAGAAGTTACGCCTTTAGTTTTGCTTATCCTCGGCTTTTCAACAGGACAGTCCAACCAAGGGCTTGCAACATCATCATGTATTTGATTAAAGATGCAGCTCCTTTATAGCACATTTCCAGTAAGATAAAATATTCAGCAGCATGATTTCTAGACACTAAATTTTCCACAGTATGACTTATAGCTGGCTCATCAGCCACAAAAGCTGAATAATAATCAAAGTTAACTTCCATATTTCTAAAAGGAAGGCACTGGTGTTTCCGATCTTAATTCCTCAGCTGACATTGCTTAAAGAGGTGCTAATATCCTACTTTTTACAGTGCCATCAATATTGCAAATAAATGCACAGTACAATGAAAATATTTATGTGTGGGACCATCCAGAAAGATATAGTTAAGAAAAAATATGGTAAAGTCTAAGTAACCTTGACAAATTAGGCGTCATTGAAATACTTCCCAGGCCATGCCCAGAAACATAAATAATCCACAGAGTCCAGCACCAAATACAGATGAATAGCATTGGTGATTAATCCATCCCCCCTTTTTTTTTGTCCAGAGTATTATTCTTCCATAATGAAACTCATTGTGAACCAGTTTGTGTGCTCCTCTGTGCCATTACCTGCAAGTCATGAAATATCTAATATATATGCAACTAACCATGCCTAAAGATGGGGTGTTTGTTTGTTTGTTTGCAAGCAGTCCACGAGGCTGTGGCAACACTAAGTCATCTTCAGATCATATATGACAAACTGATGTTTGGAAAGTTAAGGCCACCAGGGAACTCAATACAGACTGACAAATCCATTAGTAAATATGGCAAATGTTCCTTAACTAAGGGTGGAAATTATTCAATTGGTGAAAATTTAAATTCCATTTAAAAGTTAACACAGTTTATTTTTTTAAGTAAGTGAGAAAATAGGTGGATAGAACAGAAGTCAATGAACTTGGACCTTGCTCCTAAAGCCCTCTTATTAAAAACCAGAAGACTCAATTTGAAATAAAAGGAAATTAATAGCTTGACCTGGCTGATATCTAAAAAGGCAGTTGGTTTGTTTTATTTTAAATAATAGGTAACATTCCCATCTCTTTATTTGTAACTGTTAGTATAACTGATTTTTTCTTAGCTTCACTATGCTAACAATATATATATGTGTGTATATATATATACACACATATATATTATATATATATAATATATCATATATCCAAAGTAACTTTAAATATCTTCATTGAAGTGCGGAAAAAAGCATAAAGGGGCAAAAAGGGATATAATGAAAGAAAGGTGATTTGTAAAATTAGAAAAACAGAAGATGGAAGAAAGACAAAATAGGAAAATCATGTGATATAATACATGAACTCAGCCACACAACAGTCTTTGAGGAAAACACAAGAGAGATAATTACCCTTTCCAGACACTCTATGAGATATTTGAATGAAGTAAAAAACACACCTGAGTTTGAAACCCAACTTTGCTAATATTAGTGGTGTTCTTGTTCAGTTATAGAACCTCACTGAGGATCATTTATCTCAATTGTTAAGCAGATATTATAATAATCTCATAAGTATGTTTTGAGGATTAAAAGAGGCAACCTATGCAGCATCTTGGGCATATGATAGGAACTCCATAAGTTTTAGTTTCTATTCTCATTTAACAACTGGAGAAATTCGACTTACCTTCTTATGGTGCCTTGTGAAAATTTCTCTGCAATCCATTCCTACAAGTGGAATCACTAGGTTATTGTGTGTGATTTAAATACTTCATCTGGCTAAGTCCTGCCAGTGTACTCTACATGCTGGTTTGTATCAGACTCTTCACTACAAACAGTATACAAGTATTTCTAGTTCCCATATCCTGCTGAGTTTTACTTGACTTATCTTATTACCTGCACAACTCTAATGAAATGCAGAGTATTCCTCGCTCCAATATGCAAATTAGGAAAGTAGGACACAGAGAACTAAGTGGCCTTCCCAATTTTATAGCTGGTACTGGTAGAGACAGGGTCAAACCCAGACAGTCTGTTTCCAAAGCTCTCTTTTCATTCTTTTCTTTGGTGTAAAACCTTTTCCCAGGTTAGCCTTGGATGGAAAATGTAGCCAGAATCACAGTGTTCTGACCCACAATCTCTATTCTAACTCTATGCTTTCCTAACAGAAAAAAAAAAGGTGCACTAGATGTGCAGGGGATGTTTGCCCAAGAAATCCTAAAAAAAAAATAAAAATAAATACTTTGTGATTCTTTGCTAGGCAAAAAAATTAAACAGAGGATAAATACTCAGTTCAACTCAAGAACATACTTTGTGAGCACACATTTTCCCAAGTGCTTTCTAAGATGCAAGACTGTACAGAAATTCAGTTGAACATGAACTTTTGTCTTGAAGAAATGAAACATACAATCCTAGAAATTAGGCAAGTATGTAACCAAATATTTAGTCATTCTCTTTTATTCCAAATGTGCTCGCAGGACCTTCTCCACTGTTTCTGCAGATGAAACCTTGTTCTTAAAGCTATTAAATCAAAGACAGTTGACACTGTGGGAGCATGGAAGTGAGGAAGTAATGGGAGCAGCCTCCCTCATGATCTCCTCACTTCCCTCTATGCAGGCAGTAAGAGGGTGTATTGTCTGTAGACATTTAAAAACAATAATAAAATTTTTAAAAAGTCAGTTCTTTTTATTATCACCATGCACAAGCCATTCTTAAAATTTTCAGTAATAAAATATTCAACCTCAACTTATTGGAATGAACCTACCTTATTCTAAGAAACTACTATATTTCAAAGGTAAGAATTTGACTTTGGAGAGCCTTGTCTTAGGTTCGTGTTCATCACTTTGATAAATAGCTTAATCATTAGTAATGCAAGTATTTACCCATTATTCTTAGGCAATCCCTCAAATAAGGAAGAAATGTTGAAGCATTCTATTTCATAATGTAGAAGCTAACTTCGTTGGGAGTGTACAACACTACAGAGATATTCTGTGAACTGTTTGTTGTTGTTGTTTTGTTACCACTCTTTGAGAAGGGATATAAGGAGAGAAGTGAAAAAGAAGTTTCCCCAGTAGAGGGTTGATAAGCTGCTGGGTAAATTGCTGGCAAAGGGCAAAGATAACAGACCCCAGAACTAAAATGTCAGATATCTGGTTTTAAAGTCTCCTACACCGTACTTGGGGAAAGTTTTATCAGAACACTGTCCAGGAGAGGATGAGACAGTTGAATAAATACATTCAGAAGCATGGAGTAGAAATTATGTGGTGGCAAAAAGTTACTAGCAAAGAAATCCAGAGAAATTTGGAGTGAAATGTGTCCAGGAACAAAAGGATGGATGTGGAAAATATATAATCCTGAGAATCACAACTATACAACTATATACCTAGAGGGACTGGAACAGAACATAGAAATGATAAGGGATTCCACTGGAGTGTTCATTTCTTTCTAAAATTGGGCCAATGCATGTCACTAGCCAATTGTTTTCTTTATACAAAAGTGTCTAGATCACTGGGCCAGTGTGGCTCAGTGGTTGAGCATCGTCCCATAAACTAAGAGATCACAGTACAATTCCTGCTCAGGGCACATGCCCAAGTTGCAGGCTCAATTCCCAGGGAGGAGAAGGGGGAAGGTCTTGCAGGAGACAGCCAATCAATGATTCTCTCTCATCATTGATCTTTCTATCTCTTTATTCCTTCTCCTTCCTCTCACTCTCTAAAATCAATAAAAAATATATATTTTATTTTAAAAAGTGTATAGATCTACAAATTATCTAGGGAAATCCCAAAATTGAGTTTAAATGAGAAATAACTCATTTCTTAAAAGCTACAGAATAATTGAAAAAAATTAATATTCTTTCTTATTGCAACTGCTGATACTCATGCCTGGAAATTTTTCTGATTTTCCTAAGACACACATGAGGGGATATTAAAGTCACATGATGGAGATATGGATTTCTATTTATATAATAAAGGAAAGGATGTCCCATTAAAGGCAGATCTTTAATATATTCATATTACAACTATGAAACAATGCAGATCATGCTAAGTGCTGTGAGAAAATTATAAGTGATCACAAAAGAATTCATGGAAGAAGGAGACTTGATTTGATCCTTAGAAATAGGTAAGTTATCAACAGGGAGAGATGATGGGGAAAGGCAAAAAAAGGAAGGAAAGGAAAATCTAGATGAGAGAAATTGCATTAGTAGATGCAGTTAGGGATTCAAAAAAATCAAATGTATTTGAAGAATTGTAATTGTACAGAAAGAAGGGGGAAATAAGCTAGAAAGGTGGATACAGTCACACTGTAGAAGGCCTTAGAGGACCAGTTGAGTAATTTTGCAACTGCTCAGTGAGCATGTTGTAGAACCCTTAAGAATTTTAAAGGTCAGTTACTATAAATTTATCCACTTTTTATGCATCTAGATTTTCCAAACACATTATCAATAATGGAAAGTCCATAGAATAATTCTCCACAGTATGCCATAGTACTGGCATTTTCTGTCAAACTTTAATCAACAAAAGAAGGTTGTGATTAACTAAAATAATCTTACCTGCTGGAATGAGTGATGACTGCAGTTCCAGCAAATACACAAGATAATGTGAAAATTCTTTTACTAAGCAAAGGACAAAAACCTACACTTAAATCTAAGGAGGGAAAAGCATTGCCCTATGGCTACTGGGCATATTTGTCACAAACACTAAACATTTATGGACCCCAAATGCCTAGCATTGTTTTTCCAAGTCCCCAACGTCCAATGTTTTTCCTGCAGTGCAACATATGTAAGCTGCTTAAATCAGCTTCTGACATCACTTCAACTTCTAACTGGAGGCTATGTGAGGCTTAGCAGATGGCAAAACCCATCCAGTTCTCTAAGTGTGTGTTCAGCATAAGGTGCTCGTATGTTCTCTTGGACCCAATTGGGCTGAAATCTTCCCTTGGAGAAAAATACATAGTGTTCAGTTTTATGGTGATGAGTCCAAACTCCAGCTACTTGAACTATGTCTTGCTTTTTTTTCTTTGACAAAGAATAAGAGAACAATCACAGTGGCTTACCTGCCTCTTACGCAGGCTTAGAAAAATTGAAAATTGATTAATTGCCTTGTAATTTATGACTAAATGTGTTTTAGATTATTCAAAACCCTCTTGTCATTCCAGAAATTTTAAATTTCCTCATCTAAAACTCAGTTCTTTATTTTTTTTATTTCTCCTATAAAGTCCATCCTCATGGGGGAAAAATTAACTGTAAAGACACAGCTTCAACAATAATAAGAGGGAGCTGATACCTATATCCAGGATAGAAAAGGAAAAAGATAAACAAGACAGAGTGTGAAAGAGCCAAGCACCCAGTATACTGTAGAACAATGATAAATTCCCCAGTCTGAAATTCAGGGTTCTCTCCACATCTAGCCTGACTTATCTTTCCAGATGTATTTCTGCCTTTATATTATGATCATTCAAACTGGACTGTTCCCTATTTTCTCACAGTGAGCTACTGTGATTGTTCTCCTATTTTCTCACATAATTCTGTTGACTCACCTTAGTCCCTTTTGATAGGCCCATCTCCTTTCCAAAAAGGACTTTTCTCCCCATCCCAACCCATCTTTGAAATTCTAGCAAGGTTAGAATATAGAGTTCATGATGGATCTGAGGTGGAGAGTGAAGGGAGTGGTGAGGAGAAAAAATGGTGATTGGAGCCAGAAGGCAAAAAACCTAAATCTTATACAAGGGAATTTAAACTTATGCCCTAGGCCACTGTTTTATAAGGTATCAATAGACCATCTGCATCTGAACCATCTGGAGGCTTTTTGTATAAGGCATATTCTTGGGTCCAGACATCCTAAATTAGCATCTCTGGGTATGAGACCCAGAAGTGGTCTTTCAATAGCCAATTTGGCTTAGGTTTATGAGTTAGGCTCAGGTGACACTTTTATGTATGAAATGTTGCATGCTATAGGTATGTAATAACTGCCAGCTTGTGTATAGGAGGAAGCATCTGGGTAGCAGAATGAGTCTAAGGAGCATGGGGAAGAGACTAGAGACAGAGAGACCATTTAAGAAGGTATTACAGCTGTCACTCTCAACCTCTCTCTTCTGAAATCTTCCTCCTTCCTGGCTTCACAGCATGACTCTTTGATTGTCCTGCCCTATCTGCATGTACCCATCTGAATCTTTCCTGCTTGTCCTTCAGATTCCATCAACTGTCCATTTCTCAAGTAGAGTATCCTTAATATCTTATCCAATCTCTTAGCTTCAAATACCACATATACATTGATGTCCCATAAATTTACTTCTCAGAACAGCAGATCTCTATTTCTAATGACCTAATAAGACTATCTACCTAATATTTCATGGATGTATCCAGAATTCATGCTTCTCTTTATTTAGTATCTGTCTCACATATAGAGGGATAGAAAAATCCACCTGCGACTCCAAGCCAGAAACGTGAGTGTCTCACTTCTGGTTTTCCCTACCCCTAATGTTACAGTTTGCTTTTGGCTGTATCTTCAACAATTATCTCTTCAATCATTGCCATCCTCTATATCTCCATCCTTATATCTTTGGTTCAGACTCAAAATCCTGAGAAGATTCCTATCTCTTCCCCAACCAAAGATAAGCCAAGTATCACATGCATGACAGAGAAACATGGGGGGAATCCCCTAACCAAAAGTAATTGACTGTGAAATGTCCCTATTAAAACCTTTGATTTAAGGTTTTCATCTGTATAATTCATTTGTCAGAATGTAAATACCTTTATATTACAGAATTTAAATTGCACTGTGCTAGAATTAGTGCACTGGCAGAGTGTCCTTGACTTGCCACTAGCAGCACGTGATTTGACCATAATAACCACAATGATAGCAGAGAAACATGAAAAGCAATTGGAAATGACTCTTTCAGGCCAGCTTCTTCCTCTGCCTTGATATATCAAAATAGTGATTTGCAAAGAGAGAGAAAAGAAATGTGTGTGTATAGATGCACACATATACATACTATACAATATATTAAAAATATACATATATGAACAGTTACAGATACATATGTGTATGTATACATAAACAGTTATACCTACATACATGTACATAAACATATTTACATTCATCCTACGTAATAAAAGGCTAATATGCAAATAGACCAAATCGCAGAACGACGGGAACAACTGAACAACTGAACAACTGGTTGCTATAACATGCACTGACCACCAGCGGGCACGTGCGGAACATGGTGGGCGTTGGCCATGGTGGGATGGTGGAGCAGATGAGTGGGGGTGCCAGACCAAGGTGGAGTGCAGATTGCAGTCAATGGGGCAAGCCTCTGGTGGTTACTGAAAATTCTTTGCTCCCGCATGCCATGGTCCCACCCAGCGCTCACACCTGCTGCCGGCGCCGGCCCCACTTGTACCCATTGCTGGCACTGGAGCCGCCACTCACAACCACTGCCAGCACTGGCCCTGCTTGCACCTGCAGCCAGTGCTGGAGCCACCGCTTGCACCTGCTGCTGGTGCCCAGTGCCTGTCCCAATTACTCGGTGCCATCAGCAGGTGCAAGCAGCAGCTGCTGGCCCTGATCACCCCTGAGGGTTTCTCCACCTCCCTCTGCTCCTGAGGGGCAATCGGGGCAGCAGCCACCACTCATACCCACTAACGACGTTGGCCCCACTCACACCCACTGCTGGCACTGGCCCCAATTGCTCCTCGCCATCAGCAGGTGTGAGTGGGACCAGCGCCGTCAGTGCATGGGAGCAGCGGCAGTGAGAGTGGGGCTGCCAGCAAACAGGGAACTGGGGACCACGGCAGGAGGGACCAGGCGGGGGCATAGAGGATGGGTCGACAGATCCTTTCAAGGTGCACAAATTCATGTACTAGGCCCCTAGTATATATATAAACAAGTGTGGTCTCTTCCATGTGCCCATAATTAAAACTGAAGTAAGTAATGATGGTGGATTTTAATGTGATTCAGGTTTCTAAGACCTCAACTGAAGATGCCCCAGTGTTGCTGGATTAACTGAAGACTCTTGGAAGAATGGGAGTTTCCCTCATTGGCATTTCTGGTGACTGCTAGAGAACACCATGCAAGGAGGGCACACAGCCATATAACCGAGGCCCCCAAGACAGAGGAATCCTGAAGATGGCCTCCTAATTCTTCACGTGAAGTAAAAGACATTCTAATGCCATCTGACCCATGTGGAATGTCAGGCTCTGTGTGCCACTGAATGATGACCATGACCATGACTATGGCCATGCTCACTAACAGCCCTAATAACAAATGCTTTTCTTTAGTTTCTGTTAAATTTGTACAGCAGATGTCATTTAGTCTTCCCCCAGAACCATTTGCAGCAGGTGTTATTTCTAGTTCAAAGGCAAGGAAACAGGTTCAGAGAAGTTAAGAGATTTCCTAAAAGCATACAGCTGGTGAGAGTTTGATCTGAATTATGTGAATTCAAAGCCATCTCTTTCTATTAGCTATGCTACTTTTGCTGTTCTATGTCCTGTTAATTGTTTTCCTCCACTAACCTTGTGATTAAAATGCTTACAAGTATCAGCAGTGCTTGTCCCATTTTTCAATACTCATAGGAGGACAGGGTGGGTAGAGGGTAGGTATGTCATTAAAGGCAATATTCCTTGAAATTAATTTCCTGTGTGATTCACAGAAGAATATACTGACATAGGGTTATGCCTTTAATGGTTTTTCATCAGACAATTAAAGATAATTAAAAACCCAGTAGGAATTAGTGTATTAGATCACTTTCTAAGGTGGCAGTAAGCTGAGCTCTAAGATGATATTTGAGTTGTAAATTAGGAAAACCTAGACCTTTTGAATCTAAGTATGGAAAGAAAGTAAAAATCATGCTTTCTGGTAAAGCCAAGGCTTTAAAAGTATTTTCTTCTCCTAAAATAACTGTCCTTAAGCCATAGCTTTGAATTCCATTTGCTTAATTTGCTGAGATTTTAATATATAAAGTACAGTTGAACATGGTCAGTATTTTTATTTGGAATGCTTATTCTTCCTTAAAAACAAAACTGTAGGGGGCGGGGAAGAGACAGAAAAGAATTGGCTGAGTTTACTTTTCACACATTCAACACATGCTGTTATAGAAAGATTTGCCCTGCGAGTATGAATCTGCAAAAGATTCATAAAATATGCCATTCGTATATTTTAGCATTCCTTCAGGCATAGATCCATAAAAGAGGGTGTACTTGGTATCTTCTGTAAACAAAATATGCACACATTTTTGCTTCTTTCGGATTTCCCAAATAAGTCCTTTTCCTTCTCCCTGCTTTGCTTGTTTAACCCCCTTCTTTGTTTTCCTGCATTGAGGACTTAACTTCTTAGTAATTAAAATACAAGTTAGGGGATGATGTCAGTGAGAATGGTGGAGTGAGGACCTTTAACATTAATGTCTCTTATAAAATCAATTTAAACACTAGCAAAAATAAATGTCAAAATCAAAACCTCTCAGAATTCTGGAAATTAACTAGAGCCTTGCAACAATCTAGGGAGCTTGTATTGAAGAAGAACTGCTGAATCTTGGTAATAGCAATTCACTCTGTGACATTTTATCTTGTTCTGTTCCCATTATCTTCTCCCTAGCTCTGTGGTGGCCTCAAAAATCAATTGCCCACAACTACAATGTACATCAGCAGCTTAGCAGCCACTAGAAGAGTCAGAATGAGGCTGGAGTGCTTTCAAAGCCTAATCTCAGAAAACTATGATTATTTGACCTGTGTTGCAGTTCTTTGGGAAACCCTACTCACAAGGTGTGTCTTCATTTCACCTCACTTAGAGCTTACCAGGTACCCAGCAAAATGTTACTGAGATGATAGTAACAGTTGAGGCAAACACCACCACTTTTTTTATCCACCATCTATTGATAGGCACTTAGATTGCTTCTGTATCTTGGCTACTGTAAACAATGCTGCAATGAACATAAGGGTGCTTTTATTCTTTTAAATTCGTGCTTTGCCTTTCCTCTGATATATACCCAGAAGTACAATTGCTAGATCATACAGAAATTCCATTTTTTTTTTTTTAGGAACCTCCACACTTTTTTCCATAGGGTAGCAACATTATTGTTAATAGTCAAAAAGTGAAAGCAACACAAGTCCTCATCAGCTAATGAACAAATAAAATATGGTATATCTATACAATGGAATATTATTCAGTCTTAAAAAGGAATGAAGTACTGATATATATTGCAATGTGAATGAACCTTAAAAATATCATATTAAAATGATAGGAGACAGACCCAAAACACTACATATTGTATGATTTCATTTATATGAAATATTCAGCATAGGCAAAGACATAGAGATGGAAAGTAGATTAATGGTAGTCAGGGACTGGCAGTTGTGGGGAGTTGAAAGTGATTGCTAATGGACCTGGGATTTTATTTTGAGGTGATGAAAATAATCTGGAATTAAATAGTAAAGATGGTTGCACAGCATTTTGAATATGCTAAAAACCACTGAATCATATACTATAAAAGGATAAATTATATGTAAATTATATCTCCAAACAAACAAATAAATAAGTTAGAGTCTTGATTATTTTATCATCTGAAGAAATAATAAAAATGACAACACAACATGTGGTAACAGATACTGGATGGGGAGTTAGTTGTCCTAAGTCCTACTCCTTGTTCTAGCACTAACTTTATAAGTTATCTGTACCAAGTTATAACCACTCATTTTTCTTAAACACAAAATAAAGATATTTGATTATGTGATAATTTCCTATCCTGTACTATGTAGTCTTTAAATTCTATAACTCTATATGTTGAATCTGTGCTATCATAATTAGATTCCACACATGTGAATTCAAGGTAAAGAATGCCATCCTAGTTTCTGATAAAAAAAAAATTTAAATTTAAATATTATCAACAATGCACTGGGCACTATCCTGATGACTGGAATACATCCCTGAATAAAACATGCAAGGATCCTTATCTTCATGAAGACAACACTCTCACTCAGTGTAGTCTTCCTTCCTGCCTGCCCCCATCCAAAATTACTATCTAAGTACAGTAATAAAACTTCAAAGTTTTGATACCAGATAAGCTAGTTATAATATTTGTCTTCTTAAACCAAGATCAAATTTCTGCAGGCCACATTTCTTCTAGAAATGGTCATTCTTCCCACCTAACAAGAAGATTATGACCTGGAAATAAGTGAATATTCAAGTAAATTTAATTGTACTGGACAAAAAGCTGTTCTTAAAGTAATAACTAAAATTTCTATTGGTAGTTCATCTCATGGTAAAATTCCTGAATATGCAATGAACCTGAAGCAGTCATATTTTTGGGCAAAAAAAAAAAATTTAAAGTTAAAGTTATCAAGACTGCATTATAAAATTTACAAAAACCTCCATTAATAAAAAAAAAGGGGGGGGGGGATAGTAGGGCAATATCATGTAAGGAAAAATATCCTATAAGTAAATTACATCTAGAAAATTTTTACTTTACCAAATTAATTTTCATTTGTAATGCTAACAGCAAGACGGCCATTAAAAACACACATGGTGTCTAAATAAGACAAAGGAAAATTGGGCAAAAATAAAAAGGATCCCAAATCAATTATATAGAAAAGATTCCTTTATTAACTTGTGGTCAAGAATATATTTGTATATTTTCAGAAAACAACCCCAAGACGAGGTGGATTCCTGCAACAGAGAGGAATTGACAGGTGTGCTCCAACCACGAAGACAAGAGGAAAAAACAGTCCAGAGATGGAAGACGCTGACAACGCCTTGCCACGCGAGCAGTCAGCAGCTGTGCACCGCTGCAGGTTACCTAGGACCAAACCAGAGAGGGTCGGACCTGCATTGCCACCATGTGCCCACCATCCAGATATCATTGCTGACATGTACACATAAGGAACTGTTTGACATTGAAACGGGGACTCAGAACTGTTGGACATTGAAATTGGGACTCAAACATTTTTTTGTTTTGTTTTGTTTTGTTATTATATGTTTATTTCTAGTCTGCAAAGGCAACACTTTTTAAAGGAAAGAAATGGTGGGAAAAAGATACAGAGGCAAAGAAGCATTGAACAGACTGTCAAACTACATTGGGAAGACAGGGGAGGTTGGGCGAGGAGGGCTGTAAGAGACCAACCGAAGGACTTGTACGCATGCATATAAGCATAACCAATGGGTACAAGACACTGGGGCGGGGGGGAGGGCTGGCAGGTGAAGGCATGTCCTGGGGGGTAAGAGAGGTCGGAGGGAGGACAATGGGGGATAAAAAAGAAAACATATGTACTACTATTTGTAGTACTTAAAACAATAAAAATAAAATAAAATAAAAAGATTATGACCTGAATGAAAAGTCAATGCCAGTGATTAGATTTAGTATATCAGTGACAGAAAGACCTTCTACTTGGACCCAGAACAATAATAATTTTATTGTAACCTTGAAGAAATCAGAATCTCATAAGCTTGGTTAATAATTTCTAGCATATCACCTGTTTCATTATATTCATTAAAACATATTAGGTATGAGAATCCAAGCCTAAACTAATTGTTTCATAAATCTCTTGTTCCATATGTTGCTGTCTTCTGCCTCTATTTTCATTAGAATGAATTTCTCAACATTGTCTCATCACCTATATTTTAAATATTTCATCCATAAGATAGAATCAACCTCCATTTGGCCATCCTCCATAGTTCTCAAAAAGTAGTTCAATGTAAATTCAAGTATAAGATTACCCTGTGGAAAAATGAAGCATGGACCTGAGAGTGTTTAACTTTGTCCTTAAACTGTATGTATAACCAAACATACATATAAGTTTGTTTCTATGTATGTCTACTTGTGTCTTGTATGTCTGCCAGGTTAAGGAATATTCAAGAGTTGATATCCATAAAGGCCAGCAGCATTAATTATGTGGAGCTTTTTTTGGTTTGGTTTTGTTGTAGGAGTTTAAAGACCATACCTAAATCAATGTTTTTCTTATTTCTTATATACAGCCTTTAAAAAAAATCACTGCTGCTTTTAATAAACATTAAATGTATAAAATCATTTTTAGGGAGTTAAATTATTTGATCCTCATCTCAAATTACAACACCAAATATCTGAAATAAAGAGTTTAGGTATCATAAACATTAAACTTGATTCCAAATTTTACACTGTATTTCCTATTTATAGACAAGTGCATAAATACACAGAAGCTTACATTTTATATGCTAGTATCCATTATACTAAATATTTTTCACAGAAAGTCACATTCAAGTTGGGACAACATTGTAATCTGTGATTTTATTTCCACACATATCTAAACACTCTCTGAGAAATATAACACCTGCAGACCTAATACATTAGCTACACTCTAAATTTATTGGCAAAGAGAAAGTGAATAGATATTCAATATGTATCATAAATATCCAATGACTCATGTAACATCCTTGGAACACACCTGTTCCAACAGTGCCCACTGAGTCCTGCCGGCAGAGCACAGGGTGCTGCGGAGTGAACACCGGCCTGTTCCCAAATCAGCAGTAACCTTCTAAACAAACATGCCCGGATTGCTGACATGAGTTTCTTCCAGCACCCTCACAGCCGTAAAAGAAGATGCCACGTCTATCTCCACAGAGAACAAACTGAAGGGAAGCACAAATGCCTGGCGACTCAGCCCACAAATGAACTAGAAAGATGGTGCACTTGTATTGGCCCTTTCCTCTGTGTGACTTGAGGCTAATCACTAACCTCACTGAACCTGGATAAACACAAAGTATGCCACAAGGTGTGTTTTTAATCAGTTATAATATTTTGTACACAATCTAGGAAAATCAGTTTTTAAATGTGTATTTTTTAACTTCATGTAGTTGGTAGCAAAAAGCACAGAATGTGCCTTATTTGTGATGATGTAGCCCTATATTTTTGGTCAAAAGAATACAAAAATAAGTTAATAGGAATTATTTATAGCTTGGAATGTTTAACTTTACAGTTAATAGGCATTATTTACAGTTTGAAGTTATGTCTATGTAGGCAGTAATTTATTTAACAGTTTAAAGAAAGACAAAGTTTAAGTAAATGACAACAGACTGATATTAATGTCAATGATATCACAATACTTTATAAGAATCACTGTTCTATACCAGCAATCAGCAAACTTTTCCTGTAGTGTCAGATAATAAATAGATTAACTTTGTGCACCATACAGCTATTTACAACTGCTCAACTCTGTCATTGTAGCATAAAAACCATAGACAATAAACAAATGAATGTGGCTATATTCCAATAACACTTTATTTATAAAAATAAATAAATAAATAAGCATTAGGGCCCTGGTCCAGCAGCTCAGTTGGTTAGAGCATTGTCCAGATATGCCAAGGTTGCAGGTTCGATCCCAGGTCAGGGCACAAACAAGAAGTAACCAATGAATGCATAAGTAAGTGGAACAACAAATCCATCTCTCTCTCTCTCTCTCTCTCTCTCTCTCTCTCTCTCTCTCTCTCTCTCCCCCCCCCACTTCATCTCTTTCTCTAAAATCAATTTAAAAATTTTTTTAATGTAAAAAAAAACATTGCTCCAAACTTGGCCCAGTGGCTTCAATTTGGCAATTCCTGTCTATACTATTCATCAGCTATTTAAGCTAAATTAATTTTTTCTTTTAGCAAATATTCTTGGCACTATCCTAGATAAGGGAGGAAAAGAAACCAGTTATATTTTATCTTTCTTATATTACATATATTATATTAGATTTTTAAAGACAAGCTTATGGTCAATATCAGTATCTACAAAACATTATGATAAAATGGATCAGAAGGTGAATTGAGAACAATTTGCAAAATGGAATTCAGGAGCCATATCATCTATGAAATGAGGCATATTGATTATTAAGACAACTCAGCAAAGCTGTGCTAATCGGATTTCTCATGCTGGGATATGTTGTTTCACCACAAAGAACCATTGTTTTTCCTACGACTTTTGTGAAATTGTAAAGATAGCTATATTTTGTTCTGTATTCAGAGAGGTGGTACCCACGTGAATAAACAGCTGCTGATCACTTTAGGGGCTTTTGAGCTTAAAATCAAGGTAGATGAATGTTTCAGCTCAATCAAAACACAAAGCAAAATTATCTCTTCATTGTGGATTCTCAACAACACGTCTCTCTTTCAAAAACTGAAAATCCTCAGTGAAACCGAACAATACAGAAACATAATAAACCAGATGCTTTCTGTCATTTTCCTGTTTTATGACTCATATATCCTGAGAGTGTAATTTATGTCCATATATTAAATAAATGTTGTTGCCAGCAGCCAAGCCCTTATTTGCTATGAAAAGAGCTATAAATTAATAGAGAGCTAGGTTCTAGTTCTTATCCTGCTGATTCCCAGTTGTGTGTCCTGGGGTCGTCTAGTGTGGAGCAAATATTATTGCAAAGAATTACGAGCAAGCTGAAGACATATAGTTTGAATGGGCTCCTATGGACATGGCTTTATTTGAAACTCAAAAAATAGCAGTACTTGTCACTGAACATCTAGTGATCCATGAGAATAAGTTGGTGTGTCTTGTCAGACTGAGGAATATAGATGCCTCCTTGGAGATGAAACGTCCCAACGTACTTTTGAAGAAATAAGAAGATGGCCAGGTTAAGAGAGATTTCTAAAGCTAAAGAGGATGGGAATATCACTGGGTGAAGAGCTACAAAGCTCCCAGATGTTCTGTGTAATCAGAGCAACTGAGCTTCCACAGAATTCCCTGGTCCTGGAGCGTAATTCAGTTTCTGTGGGCAATGCTGCAAAAAACAAACAAACAAACAAACAAACAAAAAAAACAAAGGAACACCCAGTGGGGTCAGAATTGGGCTTTACGCCTTTTCCAGCAGAGGGCAGCATAGGCAGGAGCAGAGAAGGCAAATCCCTAACTGAGAAACCTAAGGAAATGTGGGCAATAAGTAGATACAATCTGCAGAAGCAAAGCTCCAGATGGTTCCCATCTGGAAAAATCTTAGAGAGACTGCCATGGCTCTGGGGTGCTGTATATTATGGAACACTGAGAAACGGAGGACCTTGGAGTGATGGCCAGCCCGAAAGCAGATTATAATTCTGATTATTGTCATCGATGTGATTTCATCCTCTTAGTTCTCTGAATTATAAGCAGTGCACTTATTTCTCACACACACATTAACAATAATACATACATGCAAATTGGACATGTGAGTACAAAAGAGTTCAACAATCTGCCATATATCTGGTTAAGCCATAGTCCCAAAAACAACCCTCCCTTTCTTGTCAGTCAGTATTTAAACAATGGGAACAATTTATTCCCAGGAATAATTTAGCCCAGAAGATATTTATGTTTCCTGCTAAAACCATGGCCAACTATAAAATGTTTGTCCATACAGACATATGGACAGCTCCAAGGGCTACCAACTTGATGTCACTGCATAGCAAAAGCAGAATTCTTGCTTCACTCAAATTCTTCCAATACCAAAAGGAAAAAGAGTTCAAATTTTAATGTTGTAAGGGGAATATCAAATTTTTTAAGGACTAAGAAAGCATTTTCAGGATAATAAAAGAAAGAATCAACCAAAGGACTTATATGCATGCATATAAGCACACCAATGGACACAAGACACTGGGGGGTTGGGGGATGGGATGAGGGCATGTGACAGGGGGTAGGGGAGGCTGGGGAAAGGTCAATGGGGAAAAAAAGGAGATATATGTACTAATATATGTAATACTTTAAACAATAAAACATATATATATATCCCTAAAAAAAGAAAAGAAAGATGCAGGGTGAGTAAAATCAGGATGTGACTGGTCGATTCCAAGTCTCAAAACAGTTATAATGCAGGTCAGGCAAGGTGGGACAAGGTAGAATCCAGAATGTGCAAAAAGAGGAGCTGTAATACCATCCTGATCATTTATTGCTAATAACTCTATCCTTCACCTGAGGGATTAGAGGTTTTAAATTAAGAGAACAGTGCTATATTGTTCTTCAAAATGCTATGCTGTATACCCAGATCAGTTAAATAAACCTATAGTTATGGGGAAAACCTATGCTAAGATACCATTGTTTTTCCTACATGCTTGTGCCTAATATTCTTGCATTAGATTCAAGTACCCATTTCAGAATAGAACCAGTGGATCCTTAGGGGTATAGCATATGAAAACAAAATAAAAAACTCTTTCATCAATTATGTGGTAAGTGTTTATAGAACTCATGCTAAGATATATTTATTTATTCAACAAGTAATTATTGAACAACTTCTTCGGTTAGACACTGTGCTAGGTGCTGGCTTGATATAGCCCTGTGTATCTTAACACTAGAAGCTCTGTTTATCTGGGAGAGAAGTTGTACAATTGTTAGTTACTTGGCAAGGACTACACAGCTTATATGAACAGTAACCTACATATAATTTGCATTAAGAATGTGAGTTCTATTGAGGTCAACCAGTTCCCTCCAGGCATAGTTACAAAATTCTCTATGATGCTCAGAATAATCAAAACTAATAAGTCAATCTTACCTTGACCCCCTTCCAGAATTTGGTCTTACACAGACATTTAGGATCAAATAGGCTACATTTGAAGTTATTTTACAAAGATGGCAACTAGTCTTCCTTGACAAGCGGATGGAGTATATGTCCATTAGACTAAGATTTTTCAAATAGAACATCTATCAGCAAGTCTTAGCAGGACCTGGATAACATGTGGGACACATTTTAAACCTCTAGTGAAGCACAGATGCCCTTTGTTTCCGAATGAAAGGGGGAAATCCATAGGTTTAATCATCTATAAAGTTAGGAGCAAGGGGGAAGGCCTATATTGACAGATGAAAATCCTGACTTGTATATTTATCCAAAAGGGAAGCCATCTTAGCACTTCAAAGAGATAAGCTCTAAGGGTGCCTTCAGGCAGACCAATATTTTCCTCAAATTGGATTCCTCTAATCCCTGAACTGTGACCAGCAAAGACTTCAGCCTAGAAAATTGATTTTTCAACTACACTTCCTGAGGACTCACCAGAGTCTCAAAGTAAAAGAAACAATAATTCTTCTTTGTCCACTGCATGATGAAATAAAATCACATGGTACTTTTATACCTACTAGTATAACTGAGAAATAGTTTTGCAATTGGTTACCTCTTCATGGTAAAAATATTACATTCACTATGGGAGAAAGGTTGTTTATGAGCTATGTGGGGTAATACCTTATACAAGTATTTTGTTCACTTTTATTACTTTCAGTTTATTTTTTCAATAAATATTGAACTGCATGGCTAGTACTTCTTCAAATGCTCCTAAGAAAGAAGGAGACTGGAAAGAAAGTATGGCCTCCATCTGATGCTTCAGTAGAAATACAATGACAAATAAAACATTAGTCTAGCCCCCTAGGAATTATAATCCAGAGGTTGTTGTATCCTACAACAGTGACATAAGAAAATCAAAACAAAGAATTGCTTTGGTGAAAGCGTGCTGTGTGTTTCTATTTTAATAGCCTTGAGTTTGTACCATTGCATGTCACCAGGTATAGGCTGATAGACCAGACATACTTCGTAATCCATCCAAAAAAGGACAATTCTGTTGAAGGGCCCAGTGTTCCATTAAATGCCTAGCCAACCACCACCAGGAAAAGTAATCCTTAAGCATATTAAAAGAAGTAATATCTTTACCAAGGAAAAATGAAGTTTGAATTATCTTCCCTTAGCATTTCCAAACGCAAGAGAAAAAGAATTTTATTTTGTTTTACATTCTCCAATCTCCTTTGTGGTCTTCTCTAACACTTCCTGATTTTTCACCCATAAAAAAAAAAAAAAATACAACAAGCAAATAACTTAATGGCATGGTTACATGTCATCTGAAATCACTAATTAAGATTCATTTACATTCAAAAGGTTTCTTACCTATTTTTCCTTAAGAGAAAATTTTTATTAGTTATTTTTAACTTTAGCATTAGATTTGCTTTCTTGTCAAAAAATTAGTAACTCAGCAGCTCAGTCGTTTTAGTATTATTATTGATTTCCAAGCCACAGTGAACTTGAAAAGATTACTTCTCTATCATTTTTCATTTGACAAAGTCCACATAGCACCAAATATGAGATAATTACTTGGGTTTTATCTCTGTAAGAAGTTTGAAAATTTCTTATGGACAGAATTTATTCAGCATGGACATGTTTTAAAACTGGTATAGTATTTGGCAGTAACTGATTTGTCTGCCGTAAATAATATTGTTATAATTATTATATTTTAGCATTGGGTATCTACCTTTTAACATCTACTGAGTCCCTTTTCAATTTCTAGTTATTCTTTAGTGTTCTCTTCAAGTGTTACATGAGAGACAAGGAGTATGAATTTCATTGGCCTTAACTTTTAAAAGAAATTTCACTTAACTGGACTTTAATTTCATCCTATCCTACCTAATAAAAGAGTAATATACAAATTGACAGTACCTCCACTACACCCAGGAGCCACGCCCACCAGCCAATCAGGAGCAAATATGCAAATAAACCCAACCAAGATGGCTGTGGCCACAGAAAGAGCAGGAGGGAGGCTTGGGTTTCCCCAGCAATGGATGAAGCCAAGCTTTCACTTGCACTTGCCTGCCCAGGCCTCCACTCAATGCTACAAAGTTTCAATGATAGAAGATAAATAAATCCCAACAAAAATGGCGGCAGCCATGGAGCTGGAGAGAGCAGAAGGCTAAGGTTGCCCCTGGGAATGGAGGAAGACAAGCTTCTACAGCCTTGGCATGTCTTGGCCTCCACTTAAGGCTACAAAGTTTCAATTTTAGAAGATAAATAAATCCCAACAGAAATGGCTGCTGCCATGGAGCGAGCAGAAGGCTTGGCTCCTCTCCAGGCTACAAATTTTCAATTGTAGAAGATAAATAAATCCCAGGGCCTCTGCTTGGGTCGCTGGGGGGCATGGCCAGCCTGCAAACCACCACAGGCTCCCCACCCAGGCCACCCCATGCCCCAAGGGAATCCCCACTCTGATCTGGGACACCCTTCAGGGCAAACCAGCTGGCCCCCATTCATGCACCAGGCTTCTATCCTATCTAATAAAAGAATAATATGCAAATTGACTGTCACTCCAACACACAGATGGCTGCCCCCATGTGGTCAAAGATGACTGCCCCCATGTAGACACAAGATGGCTGCCACAAGATGGCCAGCAGGGGAGGGCAGTTGGGGGCAATCAAGCCTGCAGAGGAGGGCAGTTAGAGGTGACCAGGCCGGCAGATGAGGGAAGTTGGAAGTGATCGGGCCTGTAGGGAAAGGCAGTTGGGGGGGACCCAGGCCTGCAGGGGAGGGCAGTTGGGTGGGAACCAGGCATGCAGGGGAGGGCAGTTAGGAGCAAACAGGCTGGCAGGGGAGCAGTTAGGCATCAATCAGGCTGTCAGGGGAGTGGGTAGGGGGTGTTCAGGTTGGCAGGCAGAAGCTGTTAGGGGCAATCAGGAAGGCAGAAAGGCAAGCAGTTGGGATCCAGCAGTCTTGGATTGTGAGACATCCCTAGAGGGGTCCCAGATTGGAGAGGGTGCAGGCTGGGCTGAAGGACACCCCCTACCCACCGTGCATGAATCTCATGCACTGGGCCTCTAGTGTAAAATAAAAATAACAGGGTAGGTGGTATATGTGCAAAGCTTTCTCTAACACTAAAAACCTAAGTTTCATAATAAGAATTTCTAAGACTAGAATCAGGATATATGCCTATCTTGGCCAACTGGTTTGGAATATTTAAAGTTGAAATTATGTGAAAGGTCAACATAGCATTTAAGTTTCCACTTAAAATAGCATTTAAATACAGATACCTCCATAAAAACTTTGTAAACACATATGCTTTTCTTTAGAATATAAAATGTTTTTATAAGGGTAGCATTATTCTACAAACTAGACATTATAAAGGTAGAACAGAGATTAATGGTCATAGTTTACAAAGAGATAGATCTAAACTCAATATATCAAGACCTTTTCAACAATCGGAATTTTCCAATAAATGGATTGGCTTCCCACAGGATATTGGGTTACACCCTCCAGAGAGTGAAGATAGAATCCAACTAACCACCTGGAATTAATGTAAAATGTGACTAAAGAATTTTTCAAGTTTCTTCAAATCTTGAGATTTATTTTTTAAAATAACACTCTTTCGAATAATCAGATGTGTTAACAAATACAAAGCCTTTCCATTAGTTTTTTCATTGATTTTTATATTGCTAAGCCATTAGGGTTAAATATGAAGACTTAGAGCTTAAAATGTACTTGTTTTTTTTTTCCTAAAAGGGGTAAGTACCTGGCAGAGTCCATTTAGTAAGTTGGATTTATGATGTTTTGCACTACAGGGGGAAAAAATTCAGTTACAATGAGTAGAAATTACAGCCAATTGTCTGTTAGATTAGATGGACAGATAACAGTACTATGAATTATAAATTGTCATCCATATACAAAGTCATTCTTAGATAATGGCATTAAAGATATGGAGAACCATGGCTTTATCAGTTTAAGTTTTAATTATATGAAGAAGCAGTTATTATATGGACTACAGACTCCTTTGAAAATTCAAAAAAACAATGGACATGGGATTGTAAACACAAGGCACATGACAATAGCTCCTTTCACATCCCTTTCCAACTCTACAACATTTACAGTATACTTATTTTCATTAAAGTCTTAACAGTATGTGGAGAAATTAGTTTATGTTCCACAAATGATGATATAATTATTGGTTATTCATAAAATTCAAGTCATTTCTAAATTGCTCTCAAACCTGTTAAATCATAGGGATAGTTTTGCTTAAATAATATTTGAACTCTATTGTGTTGCAAGTAGAAAGAATTGATGAGAAACTTGATTCACTATGCCTGGACAAGCATCTGAAAATAGCTTCAAAGGTCAGAACCAAAGACAAAAATGTGTGGTCTTGGAAAGAGATTGACTATCAGAAATCATATGCTTCTAAAATAGAAGGATCTACATATGCTCACCCAAGTATATTGGGTTATTTACTTCTGGATTCCAGGAGATAAAGGGTAACCCCTGAAATGAGAAGAGAGCAGAGAGACCAGAGATCAGAGGGATTTCTATCAGCAATCAAACAGGGCCTGACAACCTACACAATTATGTTCTAATAATGCAGGTGCTCTAGTAAGAGTCTTGCCATTTAAATACTATAATTGATAGACCTGAGTCCAGAAAATCCATGCAAAATGTCAACTCAGCTAAAGAGGCTGAAAATCTAAAGTTGATGATCAGTCAAAACAAGCAGAACAGATATCCTGTGACACAAAACCACTAGAGGAGACAAATTAAGATCTGGGTAAAAATACATGCACTGAAGAATTTTTCAAGTGAAGCCAAAAGACTTTTGGGAGTCAAAAGATACTACTTCCCAATTTGAAATTTTAACAGAGATTAAAGGATAAGGCACTATTGAGACCCAAATTAGTGACTTGGAAGTCAATTGTGAGAAACCTCAAATGATCTGGTTTTTTTTCTTTATTGATTAAGGTATTATTACATATAAGTCCTTATCTCCCCACACCCCCCCTCATTCATGCCCTCACCCCCTGGTGTCTGTGTCCATTGGTTAAGCTTATATGAACGCATACAAGTCCTTTGATTAATCTCTCGCTCTTATCCCCACCCTCCCCTACCTTCCCTCTGAGGTTTGACGGTCTGATCAAAGCTTCTCTGTCTCTGGATCTATTTTTGTTCATCAGTTTATGTTGTTCATTATATTCCACAAACAAGTGAGATCATGTGATATTTATCTTTCTCTGACAGGCTTATTTCGCTTAGCATAATGCTCTCCAGTTCCATCCATGCTGTTGCAAATGGTAAGAATTCCTTCTTTATTACCGCAGCGTAGTATTCCATTGTGTAGATGTACCACAGTTTTCTAATCCACTCATCCACTGATGGGCACTTAGGATTGTTTCCAAATCTTAGCTATGGTAAATTGTGTTGCTATGAACATAGGGGTGCATGTATCCTTTCTGATTGGTGTTTCTAGTTTCTTGGGATATATTCCTAGAAGTGGGATCACTGGGTCAAATGGGAGTTGCATTTTTAGTTTTTTGAGGAAACTCCATATTGTTCTCCATAGTGTAGAGAGCAAACTACAGACATGAAAAATCACAAGGGAAAAATAAAGTAAAAGAATTAAAGGATAAATTCAGGAAAACTTGCATGAAAGTATTATTGGTTCCACAGGAGAAACAGGAACAGATGGAGGAAAAGCAAATAAGTAAATATTAGAAGGAAAATTTCCCCACGATGGGAAGAGACCTGAGTTTGCAGATTCAAAGGGCTCACCAAGGGATGGATTAATGTGAAAAGATGCACAACTAAACACATGCTAGTAAGCTTCTTGCACTCTTAAGACATTTTTGTAAAAAAAAAAAAAATTACAGCAGAAGAATAGCTTAGCTAAAATAGAAATTAAAGTCAGACTAGTACCAAACATCTCATCCTCAATCTGCAGAATAATAACATGCACAGACAACTGAAAGGAAAGGACCATTTAATACAAGAATGCTAAACCCAAACTATTTATTGATTACTGGTTGAGGTTAAAGAAAATTATTTTAGAATATACAAGACTTCAGAGAATATATTACTTATGTACTTCATTTGAGAAAAACACTGGAGAAAATGTCATAATCAAGGAAAAAATCAGTATATTTTATTTATTCACAGTATTGTTTCTACATAATCTTGCCAAAAAATAATTAGGTAGGACAAGAAACAGTAAAACCAATCTAACTGTAACAATAAATAGGATGGAAAAGAACTTTCAAATTAATAAGGGGGAGGGTGGGCAGATTGAATAGAAACCTGATCAAAGCAGAAACAATAAAGAAAATAAAACTTGGAAATAAAAATTGAATATATCAGTAATCAATAAAGAGATTCTAACCATTGTTTGAAAGAGGAAAGTCTAGCTGCCGGATGTTTTAAAGTAAGTGATTTTAATAAAAGAATAGGCAAACACATATTATGTAAGAGAAACCAAATGGAAAGGAAATTGGGGACAGGAAGGGAATAGGCAAAGGGCAAAACAGAATTTAACATTAAATACACTAATCAGATAAAAACCAATCCTATATAATAAAGATGTAATATGCAAATGGTCGTTACACTGTGAAGCATAACAACTGACCCCGACCGCATAACGACCAGATCACGGATCAGCAGGAGGGTGGGGCAGCAAACTACAAGGGGGGTGCGGGGGTGGAGGGAGCAACAGGAGGGTGGGGCAGCGGGCGGAGAGCTACTGGAGGGTGTCAGTGAGCCACTAGGGACCTACAAGTGCATGGATTTGTGCGCAGGGCTACTAGTATAATATAAATAGAAAATATAATAGTTACTATATGATAAAGACAAAAGAAAACAATGTTTTAGGCATGTAGCTATCATAAATCTGTATGTAACAACCAACACAGCTGCTAACTCGTAAAGCCAAAACTTCTTTAAGTCCCTGAACACCTAAAAAAATTGCAATTATTGTGAGGATCTTCAATACGTTTCTGTCAAAATCAGATCTAGTGGACATAAATTTGGGTCATAAAAAGTAAGTAATATAACTCATTTTATGTGAGTTAATATATGTACAGAATTAAATATTCCTCGAAAGAAACAGGAGAATTTCAGTAAATGTATATTCATGGAATATTTACAATACTAGGTAATCTTGTTCACAAAGATTATCTTTACAAAATTCTTTTAAAATAAAGACCAAGTTGCATACTCTGGGCATAATCCAACACAACTGATTTTCTAGAAATTAATAAACCTAGAAAAATATAAAGCAGATAATAGACAAAGTACAATAATATGCAAAGAGCTCTTACATATTTACATCAAAATGACAAACCAACAGAAAAAAAATTGGCAAAGCATATAAATTAACATGCACAGAAAAGACATCAAAAACCTAAAAAATAGAAAACATGCTAAAATTCCAAGGTTATCATCAATAGAGGGGAAAACTGAATATATTATGGTGTATGTTATATAAAGTATGGATTATTTGTTATGTACATGAAAAGATATGTAGAAATTCAAAACAAGAAATTAGAGACTAATCACTTGACTTGGAAGGATTCCTACTGCACAATATTAAGAAGACTAGAGAGATAAATCTATCTAAAGACAGAAAGTTGATTATTGACCTCCTAGGGCAGGGGGTAGAAATGGATATAACTATAAATTGCAGGACAGATCATATTGAGGTGATGAAAATCTTGTAAACTGGATTATGTGATGGTTGCATAACTTAGTAAAGTTATAAAAGTCACTGAACTATAGACTTAATATTACCAAATTTTATGGTGTATAAATTATATGGTCTTAAAATTTTGTTTTAAACATTTAAATAGTCACTTGTGATTAGTTGCTACCATATTTTCTTTTTAAAAAGGAAAAAGAAGATGCAAAAAAGTAGACAAACATGTTACTACTTTTTACCTTTTTTGCAAAATAACTAATTAAAATAAAAGAGAACAACAAAGAACTAAAATAAAAACAAAAGATTACACTAAAAATAGAATATTTATGGTGACATCTCTGAACTATTTTAAATTATATGTGTGTGTTATATGCATCAATGTTATAATTACTGTAGTTAACTTTAAAATACTTTAGTATAGACAATATATCATTATGTATGTCCAAATTAATTTATGATTCCACTCTAGTGATAGTCAATTATACTCATACATGATACTCCAGTGAAGGTTATATTGATTTTTATCAGATGTTCATAAAACAAACATGGCTATTTCAGGTACTTCTGTTCTAATTTTATGGCCATTACCTGAACATAAAAAATACCAGAAAAATATTTTTATCAGTGTAATAATAGGTTTGTTAATTGGCATAACTCATATTAGAATCAAGCTCTCATTGCTGAAATTAATGATAGCCAAGAAATATGCATTGGCTAACATACTTTGAGAACACTCCTCCAATCTCTTGCAGGAACAACACATAAGAATACAGTGGTGCTTAGCCTGAATTGGTAGAGATGATATCAAAGCTTGTCAACAAGCAGCCCTATGTCTAGCCATTGTAAATCAATGTGATCATGAGAATATCAAAACCCCACCTCCACAAAACTTCTCTGTAATGTAGAGGTCAAAGCCTTTAAAGAACAGAAAACTGGGACTTCATTCAGCTGGAAGAAAAATTATATAAGCTGTGTGCTGCCTGCTTATGTATGGTTGATTGTTTAATGAAGTTTGTTGTTTTTTTTTTATATGTGGAAGAATTTGGTCTGAAATTCCTTTCATTATCACCTCGTAGTTAGATTGAAGGCCACTGACAATACTTGCCACATAAACTTCATTGCCTATACTATTCCCAGCCCAAAGAACCTAAGAGATGTGTATAGCCAAATTAGCTTATGTCAGTTTACAACAATCAAGAAAGAAAAATGCCTTTTTAAAAAGCATGGATGATTATTTTGTGGAAAAAAAAAAATAATGCCACAAGTACCCAAAAACAAAAGTTTTATATTCACTTTTAGGGAGGTCAGTCACGGGCCTGCCCAGGTTTATTCATAGACATCTAGGTGGACTTCCAACAGTCAAACACTTTAAACTTAGACAGAGACATGTATATTCAAACCTTATCTCAACAGACAGTGTGAAAGTTGGAGAACACAAGTAGGATCTCTCATTTCAGCCCAATTTATTCTAGCATACCTGTGGAAGTAGACTTTTAATAATGTACAGCAAGGTAGGGTCATTTCTGGTCACAGGGATTGACAGTTCTTATTCTGCTAGCATAGGCCCATGTATATGCATGTCTTGGACTGACTTTTTTCTTATCATGGGCTGCTAAAGAACAGCTGAGATTTCACTATGAGAAAGTCACTGCATAAGATCCCTTTTTGTTTGAGAATTTAGAAAGCAGAAATATGAACAAGGGAAATGGCCAAAAATGTATTCTTACTGGAAAATACACAGTATAAGAGGCAATCCTAAAAAATTAAAATAGGGCAGGGACAAAAGAACCTTGAACTCATATTTGGAGATTTTGATTTAATTAAAATGAGAACACCAAGAGAGGCTTTTGAGTAGCTCAATGGGTGACCTTTAACAACAAAAGTTACAAGGAGGAAAAAATAACTATGGCATTTTAGAAATAATAGAAGGGTAGCTGGGATTCTGAAAGCAAATAAGAGAAAAACATAAAATGGCAGTGGCTGAATATGAAATTGCAAGAAAATGGAAGTATATTTAAGACATTTTAAAAGAAATTGCGAGATCTGTTGATAGTGAAGCTATGAAGGACAAAGAATGATTTCCCCATTGATGTAAGGTGATATAAATACACAACCATCCACACATCAACACCAGATAAATCTTCTAAAAGTGCTACTGCCAACATGCTAGCTTTCTGTCTCAAAGAAAAAGCACCTTAGAGAGCCTTAGAATGAAGTTTAAATTCTTTATCTTGAAATTTCAGATTTTCTATAGTGTGGTCCCAAACTTAAGATTTTCTATAGTGTGGTCCCAAACTCTTTCTTAAAATTACCCTTTAAAATAATTCTGATTGCAAGGCTCTTGTGAGTTTCAGTTCTCCACACCATTGAAGAAAAATACAAAGTTAATTAATTAGTTAAACTGATTTAATTAGTTAGACTAAGACTCTCTCTTCATCTGACCATCACCTTTCCAGGCCCTTCACCTTTCGTGCTAGGATGGGCAGATGTGCGAGGGTAGGAGGGAGAGAAATTAATGTGTGCCCTTACAGCCCATGTGGGACACTGTCTATGTGGGATGGATCTTCAGGGCGTATGGGCCTGGGCAGAATCACAGGTACAGGCAAACTCAGCAATGGGCACTGTGTTGTGCTGGCCTCACCAAAGGCCATCTTCCTCCTCAACAATGTTTTTTCCTTCATGCCACTCTCTCCTGTCTCTGGGAGCCCAACTCCTCTTCTAGCTTCTAGCTACCTTTTAACTCATTCCTCTGAACTTGAAACCGTCTGCATGTATGACTGCATTTTTTGTATCACTCTTACCTTTGCCTAGTAATTGAGTATTTACAACCCTGTAGTTCCTTAGCAAACAATTCCAGACACTGGTCAGGCTGCAGGGAAGAAGTGGCCGTTAGGCTGCAAGTAAACGGAGGAACCCACAGAAGTATCTTTAAAATAAATGTGCCAGGTTGCCATGAAGTTACTTCATATGACATATTTGCTACTCAGGATTGATTAATTCTCAAGTAAGAAATCCTTCACTGTCTCCTTAGTATTTTCATTTACTTTTGCTGTCTAAGCCACATTTCTCAGGCTCAGCCTCTTCACCATCTCATTTTCAGTTACCTTTACTACCATTCCACTTCAAACTTTAAGCCCCTGGCTGCACTCTAAAATAATTTATCACTATACTTGTCCTATATGCAAAGTATTAACTATAACCAGCCTGACCACAATGCCTTAATCCCAGTGGTCTGCAAACTGCGGCTCGGGAGCCGCGGTTTGCCGCTCTGTTGATTAATGAGTTTGCCGACCACTGCCTTAGGGAAAAACACTTAAAAAACATTTTAATAATGTACTAATGCCTTTAACCTGAAGTCAAAACTTCTGGATAAGGGTCATGCCTTGCAGTGGTCGGCAAACTCATTAGTCAACAGAGCGGCAAACCGCGGCTCCCGAGCCGCATGTGGCTTGCGAGCCGCAGTTTGCTGACCACTGCCTTATCCCTTTAGTGTGCTTGCTAAGTCTCCCTGTTATACCTGTTTTTCCATTTTTCTGGGACTTCTTGGCCCTTGATCTCATTCCCATTTGTTCCCTATGTCTCCACCCCTCCTTAACTTCTCCCCTATCCTGCCAAGTTACTGTAACACATTATTCAGCCACTCTCCTCCCAAAATTGCTTTTATTGCTTGATTTTGCTCCTATAATACCTGTATGATAAAATTCCAACCCTGCTCCATCCCAAAGTTGGCTCCTCCTACCTAGACTGATGATTTGATCACACCCAGTGAAAAATCACACAACTATTTATATTTGCTAACCATGAAAAATTCATGACCTCACTTTATTTTTAAATAAATTTTTATTTATTTCAGAGAGAAAGAGAGATAGAAATATCAATGATGAGAGAGGAACATTGATTGGCTTCCTCCTGCACACCCATACTGGGGATCGAGCCCACAACCCTAACCAGGAATCAAACTGTGACCTCTAGAGCTCACAACATTAAAGCCAGTTTAATGGTAACGGTTTAAATCTGGTGAACATTTTTTGTTTGTTTTTTAGCCAAAATGACAGACTAGTGTTAGAGCACAGGGCTGTATACCAGTCTTGACTTGAATTCCAGGAGCATCTACATGTGAGGGCAGTAGGATTAGCTATGAGCAATCAGATGAAAAGGGGCTAATGTCATTACTTAGTTGAGGCAGAAATATAAAGTCATGTGTCAAAGCCAAGTTAAAGGTCAAAGGAGTCAGTGATCACTCTTAGGTCAAAGACAAGAACAGAAACAAAGAAAGGTTGGGAGTCATAAGGTGAAACAAAATAATGGTATTTGAGAGTGGATTGTGTGGGTCGTGGGTAGAGAAAACAGACAAATAAGCCATCGACCATTCTAATGCATTCCAGCACATAGTTCCTTCTTTAATCATTGTGATAGAACAAATGAGATGTCTTTCTCCAGGGATACAAGGTTGCCTCTATACCCCCTGTGATGCCTCTGCCTCAGCCTATTCCTATGAGCACATGTTTATGAAGCAGCATAGCTGAAAGCTCTGCCACCTTGAAAGATTCAGGAAAGGGCCAAGCTAGGGTAAAGTGTTATTAGAACAGGGACCCATCTCATTAGACATGATCTCCCTGGAGCACTAAACTAAAAACTATGGAGAGTAGAGACAGTGTTACCAGCAAAATCTTAGGAGTTTATACTGATCTTTGTGTGTGTATCTTTTGAACTAAATAATACAATAATTCATGGGCATAGTTTTAACCTCACAGAGTTCATAGGAAGATTATATTAATTTATGCATATAAGGAACTTAGATAGTACGTGGCACACAATACTCAGGAGAAGTCACAACTGACAACCTACCCGAAGGGGTAGAGGCATCATCACAAGAGGCAGGAACTAGTACCTGTGATTTTATTTCAATTTTGAGATGTTTATCCAATGGAATGGTGGTTCTCATTCCTGTTCCTACCTCCTTCAGGGCTGTTTGTATTTCCTGGGTCATTAGCAACGAAGAAATTCCCAAAACAGAGCTAGGTCCTCTCCTCATTCAGATACCAGGATATTACCTCCCCAGCATGTGGCTCGATCAATGTAACATAAATCATACAAATCACAGCTCAAATGGTATCATAATCACAAAAACAGTGCAAAGTGGAAGAGAACACAAGATGTTGAGGGGTGATCAGAGCCTTGCCCAAGGAGAACAAATAAGGTAGCACAGGCCATGCTGGGCTAACCAAAGACTTGAATGGATTGGGCACAATTTTGTTTTAATTAATAATATGATGTCTTGCCACTCCATTAGCATTAACTCAATAAGGAGGCTGATGTTCACTTTGACTCCGCCTTTACCCACCAATTTAGCAGATGGTTCAAAAAGAGACTTTTTGAGTAACTGAAGGCAGAAACTAACTAAATGGTAGACCAAGAGCTTAAGAAGTAGATTCTAGCTGTTAGTTTTTTTTTCTTTTTTAACGTATCAATAAACTTGATGACAAGTGATTGGCATCCATCTTCCAAAAGTTGAGGGCATGTAACTTTTCCCTCAAATGTCTATTGTATTTCGCTCTAGCTTCTAGCTCTATTATCATTTGGATTTTAGTTTAGATCTATACAGGTGGTTTTCTTTGATTTTACGTTTCTCTTACATGTGCTGTGAACACACACAATAGACTTCAAACAAGAGCATTTGATCTCTCCCTATCCTTAACTTTCCAGGAAGATGTCACAGTTGACCTTTCACAGTAATCAAAGGACACTTCTATCTCTTCCTCTGAAGGGTTGCAGCTCTTCGGTGAGGAGGCAAAAGGGAGATGGCACATTTTTCACATCCTTGACTTAGTTTTGAGAGTGAGAAGAGATGAAAGATGAAAAAAGACTTCAAAACATGGAGAAAACTCCTATCTTTACAAACGACAAAAACAGTGGCATTCAAAACACTACAGAGCAATGTAAGCCAAGTCTCCAAACAAAAGACCTTTCACAAGATCTTCTGTGACCTGAGACAATAAGCCTCCATACAGTTCAACAGTTGATTTTATATCTAAATTAGTTAAGTTTTGCCTTCAAACACACACGTTTCTGGTACTTGAAGCTTTTCAGTACACATTGTGGTCAAATTATTCCCAACCCATAATTTCGTTGATCCCATTTAACTGAAAATCAAAGGTGAAGGTACCCTACGTTAAGCAATCTAACTTTCCTTCAGAGAAACCATTTAAATCAAGAGGGGATGGGGTTACCTACATGGTCTGTTAAGAACTTCCTAGACTAAGTGGGAGATTTGCTACTCTGAGCAAGTAGAAATTGATGATGAGTTTAAGATATGTTGGGTTTATTTCTTTTTTAATTAAGACATTTTTAAAAAAGAATTGACAACTTAAATAAAATCTTTGAAAGAGGCAAAAGAGATGTATGGAGACAGTTTCATAAACGTGTGGAGTTCAGGTAACTCGAGAGAAGTGAGGACCTGGGTATTAGGTATGAGCATTATCTTGGAGGGGACATCAGGGCAAAGTGGGTGGTTGGTGGAGGATACTGGGATGGTGGGATTTAGTGTCTAGAGCATGTGGTGTCTGGTGACAGGACTGGTGAAGAGCATCACCAGAGGGGTAATTGGGAGGGGAAATCCCTGTAGGTAGAGTGCACTGTGATGTATCTGAGTCAGTGGTCAATAGCAGGCACTGGAGAAGATGTCAGCTCCTAGACTGCTGTGTAGTGATGTGATTTCAGTGGCTGAAGGAAAGTGGAAGAAGCAAGTCATGGTTTCAATAAAAATAGTAACCACTACCAACCACTATTGCCAACCACTACCACCAACAGAGATTTGCTGAAAGACTACAGAGAGCCAGGCCTTATATGTAATACATTATGATAATCTTCTCATTCATAAAATACTAGCTTCAATTTACAGGTGAGGAAATTGGTATTTGAATTACACAGTCTTCCCGAATTCTCTTAGCCAGTAAGGAAGACAGTTTGATTTATTTCTTATCAAGTTAAACCTACACTTGCCACAAGACCAGCAGTTTCACTCATAGATAGTTATACAAGAAATGAAAAGTTCACACACACACACACACACAAAGAAAATAAATTAATAAAACAGTTTAAGCTAATGTGAAAGCATTGTATTCATAATTGCTAAAAAATGGAAACAAACTGTCCCTCGGTTGGTAAAAACTGTTGTACAACATTCAATGTAATGCTATTCAGCAATAAAAGGGGATAAACTACCAATATGTGTAACGACAGGAATAAATTCGAATGCATTATGCTAAGCAAAAGAAGACAGACCCAAAGAACACACTGAGTGATTTCATTTATGTGACATTCTGGGAAAGGCAACCACCATCTGCCAGAGAACAGATAGCAATTGCCAGGGGTTAGAGGCAGCCCAAGAAAAATATTTTTGTTGTCTTTGCTTTTGGTGATGAAACGCTGTATCTTGATGTGGTGGTAGACACAAGATTTTATGTATTAGTAAATCTTATAGTAATATGCCAACCCTGAAAAATAGTTTACTGTGAATTAGATAAAAATTTTAAATGAAAAAAAATGTTAAGTGATCAGATATATTTGCTTACCCAACAAACTCTGTGTGCGTGTACCTATGTGTGTATAAAGGCAGGGGAAGGAAGAGGGAGAGGAAGAGAGAGAGGTTGATTTTGCCAAAAGACAGATCTTCCATAAAAGTGTAGAAAGCATGGGCCTTTCCGCATAGAAGGCCTCGTGCAGAGCAAGCATTCAATAAGCATTTGTTAAGTTGAAATGAGCAACTGAAAGAACAGCAGAGTCTACAAGTTACCTCAAACTAACTTCATTTGCAAAATATAAATACCAAAATTAAATAATTTAATGCCATTCATGAATTGCCGCAGTAATGATTCAGATCAAGATCTTTGAACTTTTACCACTTTATACACAGCAAACTTGGAAAGTTATACAAAAGTAACAAAATTAACTCGATTTATTAGCATATTTAAAATTCAGGATGGCCAATGATAATTTCTATTGTCACTTAAAATTATAAAGTAGCAATTTAAATATCATAACAATAAAAGAGTAAGAATTATACATATTAGGCATGATTACAATATAAATCATTACTTTAGAACAAAGTGATACAATTAAAGTATGCCAAATAAATAATATTTCATATGTTACGTGCATTTTATATTTTATTTAACCCAAATATTTGTAGAATGATTCAACTCTACTTTGAAAAATAAACTACCTATAAAGAATATAGATTATAGTCATTATAATGATTTGTTTTAAAAACAGGTTATTTTATTATAGCTTAAGTAAATTGTATGTGAAAAAATATCAACTACATTCAAAAACCAAGAAACTAATAAGAAAACAATCTAAGTGTGATATCAGTGAATATATTTCACTTCTAAATATAGAAAAATATCAAATAAAATTCTCTTGTAAAGTATAAACATTTATGACTCTATTTCAACTAAAAATAACACAAAAGTCTATTAGTACTTATTGGCATGCACTGATTTTAAAAAATAAGATATAGTGAAATGAAGAGCATATACATTTCACTCAGTTTCAAGAGAGTGCATATTGCCCAAGCTTACCCTTTATTTAGTAGGAAGCAAGAATCAGATTAATAATGGAGCCACTCCCCAATTTCAGAAAATGAGGCAGAAAATACAATTTTTTTAGAAAAATCATCTTACTTTGCAATCATTTACCCTGATTTTAATTTTACCTTAACACTTAAAAATAAAGTGTTATTTTTGTATTTAAATTCTTTATTGCTGAAAGCATTACATATGTCTCTTTTTTCCCCCATTGACCTCTCCCCACTCACTTCTGCCCCCAGCACAGGCCCTCATCACCCTATTGTTTGTGTCTATTGGTTATGCTTATATGCATGCATATAAGTCTTTTGGTTGCTCTCTTATCCGCCCCCCCTCCCCTGACTTCCCTCTGAGGTTTGATGGTATGCAATCTCACATATTAACATTGCAATCTAACATATTAACATTGGTAGCAATTTGACATATGAGCCTTCTTGAGTATAGCAATTATAATATATACATATGTATATATAACTTAAAACAAACACTCTAGTGTTTGTTTGTCCAGAATAATTAATTCAGTGTTTGCCCCTGAGCCAGTAAAGCATTTATGGGGATGCTTTACTAATACTCTCCTAAGAGTCCAAAAATATTTGTGGTAAAAATACAACAGACAAAAGTTACATGTACTTATCTCAAAAAAAGTTCTTAAATAATTGGAGGAAAAGTTAATCTTTTTTTTTTTTTTTACACACTCAAGATGATGACATTACTTGCAATAGGTTAATTGCAATAGGTGCTATAAATAAATAAAAGTATCCTTCAATTGTATCTTCCAAAAAGCTCATATTTTATTGGATCTAACAATCTCTTTTTTTTTTCTGTAAAAGCAGATGATGGCCATATATCCAGACTGAAAAGATGCCTACTTTATAGAAAATCACAGATTTTTCTTCTTTGTATATTCTGCACCTAGGACAGTGACTGACCCACATATATACTCAATAAAAGTTTATTGAACTGGGTGAAAATGTGAATGAAGTGTACATAACAAGAACTAAGCAAAATTTTGCTCTTAGGACATTATACTAGAGCCAGTTTTAAATACAATGGGGTGGGATGGGGGTAAGAATCTTTTTATATACAATTCTAGTGGTCCAGTGCATGAAATTTGTGCACATTAAAAGGGAATTAATTAGAGGGAATATTTTAATATTGCTATTTGCCCTTTCTCTATAATAGAAGTGTCAGAGATGAAAAAAATAGTAAATATGTACATGAAAATCTCCCTCCTGTTAGAGTCTGGGGTGCACTGTGGGACCCAGAGTCAAGTTCTCATCCACCCACCCACACCTTGAAATCGCATGAGACCCAGACCCTGCCGACCTCACCCCCATCAAGCCCTGCAGGGCAGGGGGCACAGCCTCAGGTCCCCCATAAAGCCCCACCAGGTGATGGGCATGGCCTCAGATCCCCTGGAGCAGCCTCAGGTCCCCTGGCCCAACACCGGGACAGGGGGCGCGACCTCAGGTCCCCCAGCATGGCCTCAGGTCCCCAGGTCCCGACGCCAGGGCGGGGGACACGGCCTCAGGTCTCACTGCATGAGGGCACGAGAGCGTGAGGGCACGAGAGCGTGAGGGCACGAGAGCGTGAGGGCACGAGAGCACAAGGGCATGATGACCATTTGCATATTAGCTCTTTATTATATAGGATATGTATGAGTAAAAATTTATACAAATTTCCTGATGTTAATTTAATACAAGTTTTAAAGCCTTAAAAATGTGCATATACTTTGATCCCACATTCTTATTTCTAGAAATTAATCTCAAAAAAAGCATTTAGGATATACACAAAGATTTGCATATGTTATTAAAGAGCAAAAAAAATGGAAATCATCTTCCAAATATATAATAAAAAGTAAATGGTTCAATAAATTTTGACATAATCACACATTGAAATATCTTGCAGATCATAAAAATGATAATTTTTAAGAAAAACTTCCTCATTATATATTAGGTGAAAATTTTTGCTTAAACTGGAATATACAATGTAATCCCATTTCCTGTGCAAATGTATGCCTGTACATTTCTAAAATGAAAAGTGATACACACTATGTTGTTTTTTATGGTTACCTCTGAATGTTGGATTTCATATTCTTTTTCCTATCTGAATTTTATAATTTTTCTACAGTGAACCTGTATTGCTATTGAAATAAGAAAATGCAAGTAAAAAAGTGAAAAACAGATGCTTGGAATGAGATAGTGACAAGGCCACTCACAACCACCAGAATGACTAGTTTCCCATTGTCAGACTAACCTGAGTGATAGAAACTTCTTTACCAGTACAACTAGAAGTTTTCATCCTCTCACCTGTTAGATAAAACAGATTAAGAAATCCAGTCATCCAGTTGTCTGCTCCTCATGGCACCCAATCCAGAATGTGTTTCTGCTTTATAAGATCCATCCTGAGTCATCAGCACAAACCCAAGCTTTGTAAGAAACTCCTCCCAACACTCAGGGAGGTGCTTTCACAACTACACTTGAAGGCATCCTCAGACACTGTTATGCCACCCTAAAGAAACCCAACTTCGTAACCGTGGATGTGTTCCTGAGGATCCCTACTCGTTTCTGGGGGTATAATGATGGTAATGGTTATGATGCTGATGGTGAGGGTAGAGGTGGACATGGTGGTGGTGGTGGTGGTAGTTGTTGTGGTGGTCTTGGTGGCCATGGGAGAGGTGGAGGTGGAGATTGTGGTGTATGTAGCAATGACACAGGTAGTAGTGTGTAGCTCAATGTTATAACTCCAATAGTATCTGCACCCCATGAAACCAAAGAGAAATGTTCTTTTATACATGTTATAATCTATACTAATAAAAGCCTAGGTGGTCTTCCCCCCTCTCACGATGCCCTTACAAGATAGCCACCACAAGATGGCCAGGTGTGGGGAATCAGGCTGGCAGGGGAGGGCAGCTGGGGGCGATCGGACCAGCAGGGGAGGGCAGTTGGGGATAAACAGGCCAGCAGGGGAGGGCAGTTGGGGATGAACAGGCCAGCAGGGGAGGACAATTAGGGCCAATCAGGCTAGAAGGGGAGCAGTTAGGCATCAATCAGGCTGGCAGGGGAGTGGTTAGGGGGCAATCAGACTGGCAGGCAGAAACAGTTAGGGGCAATCAGCAGGCAGGCAGGTGAGTGGTTAGGAGCCAGTGATCCCGGATTGCGAGAGGGATGTCCCCTGCGGGACCGGTCCTAAACCGGCAGTCGGACATCCCCTGGGGGGTCCCAGAGTGGAGAGGGTGCAGGCTGGGCTGAGGGACACCCCCACCCCATGCACGAATTTCATGCACCAGGCCTCTAGTCTATATATATAAAGGGCTAATATGCAAAGTATCCCCGTAGGAGTTCGACAGGGAGACCAGGAGTTCCATTGCTTGCCATGATGTGTGCTGACCACAGGGGGTGGCACAGAATGAAGGAAGGCCCTGGCTGGCAGCTGGCAAAGGGAGGCCCTGGCCAGCAGCCAGAAGGCCCCAATCGGCCCTGATCACCAGCCAAGCCTAGGGACCCTACCCGTGCATGAATTTTGTGCACCGGGCCTCTAGTAACATTATAATAAGTCCTATTACTTCCAGCACAGTACAGGCACTATGGTAAAGTAAAAAGAAAGTACATTAGAAAGTACCGGTTTGAGTAATGGTTTTGCCACTAGTTTATTTTGTTACTTTAAGCTAATTACTCAACCGCTCAGGATTCCATTTAACTCATCTATCAAATACGGAATTAACACCTAAAGTGATTACTCCCATTATATATCTTTGTGTGTCTGCTTTTTCCTAGTTTTCATAGAGGCCTAGACAAGATCATATATAGTCTAGGTCCACTGCCTGTTTTTATAAACAAAGTTTTATTAGAACATAGCCACATTTGTTTACATATTGCCTATGGCCCCTTTCACATTGCAATGAGTGGTTGTAACAGAAACTGTATCCCACACAAAGCTTAAAATATTTATTAGTGGTCCTTTACAGAAAAAAATTTGCTGACCCCTGGTCTAGGCACATGTTAAACAGTTTGGCATGTTTAAGACACTTTATTAGCAGAAGGAACATTTCACAAAGTAGAGACTTTAGTGTATTTTGTTCATTATTGTAACCTAGTGCCTATGACAGTGCCTAGTACTAGTAGATACTGAATAAATATTTATTAAATGAATGAGTGCATGAGAATGAATGAATGAGCCATAACCTTTGCAAGCCTAAGATATTTATTCAAGAGCACCCTTCTTGCCATGGCATGGCTTCTATTTGCTGTGGAATTTAAAATATATTTTGATGAAGGGAACTCTATATATAATACCCATTGTGTTGTCATATAGCTTGCCCAACTATACATAGTTCCAACTGCTTAGCTTGAAGTGAATTTTAGCATGAATTTTAAATACAGTAGCAGCATATAAAATCTAATCCCACTTAGAAGACAAGCATGGATTAATAGACTCCTATATTTCTGGAGAAACACTCTTTTTTTTGGTTCAGAACATAAAAGAATCAACTAAAAATGGAGAAAAAAGTTGCCAAAAGTTATCTGAGTACTAGTATCCAGTGTTTTCTGATTTCAAAAAGTAAGGTTTGCAGATCTGTCTTTTGTTTTGTGTCAGCTCACAGAACACAAGTCCCCAGCAATGTACCCAAAGTAAAAGACTTAAGTTTACCTATGTAGCTTTGTTTTTTTGTTTTGATACATTGGAACTTTCAGTAAACTTATTTTAAAATAAAAAATACATTCTCTTTCTTGTTAGGTAAACACAAATGGATATTGTGTTACATATGGGTTTTGTTTTGCTTTACCTATTAATTTGTTCATTTGTTTGGTTTGCATGTCAAGGATGGTGGGGATGATAAATGGCTACTGACTAAAGAGAACAGCCTTTGGAGGCACAGACCTGGTTCAAATTCCCAGTCCTATAAACTTACTAGCTGTACAGCTCTATGTATGTTACTTAACCTTACTACGCCTTAGTTTTCTAATATTTTAATGTGGATAATAAAATTTACTTTATATAACTGTTCAGGGCAATAAATTAGATGACATATTTAAAGGGCCTAACACTTTTTCCTACACACAGTGTATACTCAAAAATGACAGAGATTATTATATCTACTTTGGTTTTATATATTTAACTGAAGTTATTGTCACTTACATAATTACATCATAGCATTTATAGAAGATCTATGAGAACATTGATTACAAAAGAGAAAAACAAAATGTTGCAAAGTATTGTCTCATTTGAGTCCTTTTTACCTCAGAATTTAATTTTAATCTTTTGTAGGGTCAGCAACACCCAAAACGTTTTTCCAATTATGAGTCTATTTTTTCATTGAAAGGAAGTCTGCTGTATTGCCTCACCAATATTCTTCCCTAATAATAAAACCAGAGAGATTTGCTGTTCCTCACTTTCAATGAAGTCATAAAGAGTTAGCATTGCTTCAGGAACTTTCCTAAATAAAGCCACTCATTCTAGCTGGGCAGAGAGTGGGTGGTCTACGCACCGATTGCTGACATCATTAAAGAGTACAGAAAATGTTCTTTTACTTCATTTAAAAGCATACTGTAAAATTCTGAGTGTGTACACAGTGCTATCAGCAGACAGCTCTCCTTATCAGTGTAATAGCCACCAGCATCATCTTGAAATTATGAGCTATTTTATATTGACGTTTCATTCAAAATACCTGAGTACCTACTATGGGCATGAGCTTATATTAAGTGCAGTGGTAGATATAAGGATGAATAATGTAAATCTGGAAGGCTGGCTCTCTTTTACTGTCTGTTTCTACTCCTTGTTCAATACTGGATCCAGCTTGATTGTCACAAATTACACACAGCTTACATTTTGTTTTATATTTGTGCTTTAAATCTATAATAATCTATAATAATAAAGGCATAATATGCTAATTAGACCAGACGAAGCTGAGGCTGTGAGGGAAGCCCAGGTCCCTGGTGCCTGCTGGCAGCCAGAGAGAAGCCCAGATCCCAGGTGTCAGAGGGAAGCCGATGCTGGCAGCCAGAGGAAGGAAGGCCTACTCTTGCATGAATTACATGCATCGGGCCTCTAGTATGTCTAGAAATAGCCTTAGGTGCACCTCTGCAACGATCTCAAAGACATTTGGTGATGTTAGCTTATTGATTCGAGTTTCTTAGAAGACCTGAGACATAGCCTAAAAAACTTTAAGCTCTTCTGTGAATTCAGGAAGTATGCTCAACATTTCTTTCTGTACCAAAATTTTGTTCTTTCTGACCCATTCTATTTGCCAAGTTGTTAAGGAGAATTACTGTAATAGGCAATGAAGAAAAATTTGTTATGGATCAAAAGAAATTGTTAGAGCATTACAAAAGCATAGAATTTTTAGAAAAGCAGATGATACACACTGAGTTTTCCAAGTATTTAAATTTTACCTTGAATTCTGGAGGGATACAAAACTTCTTTCTTCTCCCACACTCCTGAACCCACCAGTAAACTGAACCTGAGAGAAACATTAATAGTGAGCAGATTAAAAATAATGGCATTATTGGACTAAGAATTTACCCTTACCTTTTCTTATTTTAAATTACAGTTTAGTTTCTATTGTACAGCACAGTGGTTAGATAATCATATACTTTACAAAATGTTCCTTCTGATATTTCCAGTTCCCACCTGGTACCATACATAGTTATTATAATACTAGAGGCCCGATGAATGAAGATTCATGCAAGAATGGGCCTTCCTTCCCCTGGCTGCCAGCATCACCTTTGCTCTGGCCCGGAACCACCTTTCCGCCTTCCCATGCTGCCCAGAGGCCTAGAGCAGCTGGAGCAATGCAGAACACCTGCATCATCGCCATGGCAACAATGCAAGCGTCCCACCCCAGGCCACTTGGTGCCTGTGTATGCAAAATAACCCACCATCTCTGTTGGGCTAATTTGCATACTCACTCCTGATTGGCTGGTGGGTGTCATGAAGGTACAGTCAATTTGCATCTTTCTATTTTATTAGTGTAGATTATTACTATATTTCCTATGGTTCATTTTTCTTGTTAGGGTAGAAGCTATTTGAATCATTTAAATTTAGATAGCCCATTCCCTGGGATTTACCCTCATTTCAGGTTCATCTTATTGATTCTCTCTTCTCAGTTTGTTTAAGTGGGCCTGGATCTACTTTCTTCTCAGGATAGTCTTACTCCTTCAGAAAGTGCTGAAGGAGGTTCCTCTGTCAGGGAACAGGGGAAAACATTCCCCTGTTCCCTGACAGAGATTTCCCTTGGAATGTTCATCTTGATTGTTCTCAACATCAGAGTGATAAAATTGAGAGGACTGAGCTTAGGGTATAAGCATTGGAGAAAATTCACAAGTCCTTTGGGGACTGCAGTCTTTTTTTCTCTTAAATTTATTAGATGAAGCCCAACCACTTTATGGTAATCTGCTCTATTCAAAGTCCACTACTTCTAATGTTAATCTCATCTAAAAACATACCTTCACAGCACATGTAGGTACCATTTCTTATCCAGTTTGACACATACAATGTACCATCACATACTTCTATATAATTAGCCCCACTAAACTAAAGACTTAAAATATATACTGAACTCTTTTAAAATGAAGATATATAGAAAAGTTCCTTATCTATACTAATAAAAGGATAATATGCTAATTAGACCAGATGTCTTCCAGACAAAGCCATGGTGGCTGCTGCTGCGAGGGCCAGGCCAAGGCTCAGGCAGCCATGGAGGCTGGCAGTGGCAGCAGCAGTGGCATGATGGGGGCGTCGCCTTACCTTGATCGTCCCAATCACTCACCGCAGAGGGAGGCCAGAGGCAGCAGCAGCGAGGGGGTAATGAGGGTGGTGCCCTCCCCTGATCAGCCAGCTGCCTCCAGTAGAGGGAGGCCAGATTGCAGCTTAGGCCCACAGGGAGTGGGCCTAAGCCATCAGTAGGACATCCCCTAAGGGCTCCCAGACTGTGAGAGGAAGCAGGCCAGGCTGAGGGACCTCCCCCGCGCCCTGAGTGCATGAATTTTCATGCACCGGGCCTCTAGTATTTATATAAGCTAGTCTATACTAATAAAAGGGTACTATGCTAATTAGAACAGACATCTACCGGACATCCTTCTGGACAAAGCCATAGCGGCTGCCTGAGCCTCGGCTTTTGCAGCTAAGGCTTAGGCAGTCACAGATGGTGGCTGCTGCTGCAAGGGCCTGGCCAAGGTTCAGGCAAGCCGCAGATAGTGGCTGCTGCTGTGAGGGCTGGGCTGAGGCTCAGGCAGCCACGGCAGCTGGCAGTAGCAGCAGCAGCATGATAAGGGCATCGCCTTCCCCTGATCTTCGGGTTGCCTCCCACAGAGGGAGGCCAGACTGCAGCTTAGTCCCCCGCCCCGTGGGGAGCTGGCCTAAGCTGTCAATAGGACAGACCCTGAGGGCTCCTGGATTGTGAGAGGGTGCAGGCCAGGCTGAGAGACCGCCCCCCCCCCCCTGCCCCCAGTGCACGAATTTTCATGCACTGGGCCTCTAGTATTTATATAAGCTAGTAAAAATTGGACAGCCTTATTAGGTATCCCATCCAAAAGAAACATAGATTCAATAACAATGAAAGGAAATAATTTAAAAATATTAATACAGGTATCTCTAGAAGAGGCAGCAAATGGAAACTACATTTGAAACACACAGCAATGTTTTTTGGTTTTGGTCTTGTTTTTATTGAAGGGAAAGGGATAAAGAGATAGAAACATCAATGAGAGAGAAACATCGATTGACTGCCTCTTGCATGTCCCCTACCAGGGATCAAGCCAGCAGCCTGGTCATGTGCCCTGACCAGGAATAGAACCAGTGACCTCCTGGTTCATGGGTTGACATTCAACCACTGAGCAACACCGACTGGGCTTAAAAACAATCTCCCAATATTTTTTTCAGTAAGTAACAATATCATAGCTAACCTCAGTCTCTAGTCTCCAGCTTCTAGGCACATGTATTTATAACCCTCAAAAGCTCTCAAAACTCAGCTTTCACTGTTGGTCTCTCTCTCTCTCTCTCTCTCTCTCTCTCTCTCTCTCTCTCTCCCCCCCCTTCTTTTTCTATCCATTATTTTACTTTCCAGAAGTAATCTGTTATGGACTGCATATTTTGTCTGCTCAAAATTCATAAGTTGAAATCCTCAACTCCAATGTGATGGTGGTAGGAGGTGAAACCTTTGGGAAGTAATTAGGCCAGAAGAGCCATGAATGGGATGAATGCTGTTGTAAAGGGTGGAGAGACCAGAGTTCTCCTCTTGCACCATGCGGTGTCACACCAGACAGCCATCCATGACCCAAGAAGCAGTCTCTCACCAGACACCAAATTTGTTGGTGCTTTGATTTTGGATTTGCCAGCCTTCAGAACTGTGAGAAATATATTCTGTTGTTTATAAACCACACAATCTCTGGTATTTTTGTTACAGCAGTTTGAATTGACTAAGACACAGTCTTTGCTCCTTAATTATCTCTCTATCATTTATAATTCATCCTGTTTTGCCTTTACTAGTTTCCTGCTTCACTCAGTACTCTGATCAGCATAACAAAAGTCTGAGAGCCTGGCTAACATATACAAAAGATAAGGAAGTGGTGGGAAATTTTTAACACTCAAATATTAACTATTATAAAAATCTTCATTACATCAACATTTTTTTAAATTCCCAATATTATTGTTATTGTGTCTGGGAGTGGGCAGATTTTTCTACCTTTCAAATTCTGTTAAAGCCCACCTATCCCATCACTAGATCTTAACTTCATTTGTCTTCCACTTTTCATAGTTTATGAACAGCAGAAATATAGAACTTCTTACAACACCTGAACTTATCATGTATTTTCTGACTTCTATGCTTTTACATGGTAGTTCTTTGATGTTAGTAGGCACTTCTCCTTCATTTGCCTTCATGACTATCCAGTAATGATTTTACATCTGGCCCAGACATCATTCTCAGAAATCTTCACCAGCCTTCTTAAGCCAAGTTTCTTCCTCCTCTCTGGAAGAGCACAAATAATGCTCTTCATATTATGTGGAACTATTGCTTCATAAATTTGACTAATCAGAATGGAATTACTGAAAGCTGGAAGACATATATCTCCATATCCACAATTGTATTAATCCAGACTTCTGACTACAAGAGATAGAAATCCAGTTCTAATAGAGTAACTACTGGAAACTGTGTTTCACTCACTGATGGATCCTAGGTTATATGATCTCAGATTAGGGACTTCAAAGCAAAGCAAAACTTTCTTCTCAAACATCCAAGATTAATCCTTGTATGAGTCATACACTCATCTATTAATATATCACTATTCCAAGCACTATGATTAGCTCCATCTAAATTGAATACCTATCACTGTGGGCACAGAGAATATTGGCTTTATGACCACCGGTCCACCAAGAACAAAAGATGAGAGAGGGAAATTGTGCAAAGAGAGAGCATGCTGATATTAAGAGAAAAAGGGAGTATGATCCTGTGACAGGCAGCTGAAAGCCAGAGCAACTACAATTTAGAACATATTTGGCACTTGATAGGTGCTAAATAAATAATGAATTGATAAACACCAGTTGTTCCCCCAAGTTCTAATAATGCTCTCAGGATCTATCAACAGATTTATTAACACATTGCATTTCTAAAAACAATTACCCACAGTAATTCATGCAAATTGTCCATTAAATTATCATACTTCATCAACAAACTTGTTTCTCAAATATTTCCAACTTACAACTTTGGAAATCTAAGAGTAATGTCACTTAAAAAATAATTTAGAAATCCTAAAAACAAGCAATAGGCTTCTTGAGGTTTAAATGCACATAAATACATTGCATTAACATATATATTTATGTATAGAAATATACACACACTTATATTTATGTACACACCTATATATGCACATATAAAAGGAAGTCATTCTCATATCAGAGCAATAAGTCTTAATGTAGCATCACCAAGCTATAAACTCGATGCAATTTGTTTTGCATCTGCCCTACAACTACTTAGCAAAAATGTTCTTGTATTTTATTTCATACGCATATTATACAAGCATTTTGTCAGGCAAAACTTAAGTTTAAAGAACATGTCCTCCTGATTGGGATATTTGCCTAAAGAGAAGGAAACAACTGAGATAAAAAGAATAATTAATAATCGATATAGTAACTAGAAGCTTTTATGGTCCTTTGTTAAGATGTCATATTTAGATCAGTTTTTCATGTTTGAAGGACATTATCTTTAGAAATCAAGTTGAATAAACAATTTTAAAAGTGTAATCTTTATGTTTTTGAAAACTGTAATTAAAGTAAGTCATTTTCTTTAACTTTATTGCTATAAAAGAAGCTATTGGCCTTATAATATCCTCTCACTTTTAATAAAAACCCAGGATTGGCACATAATGAATGCAAATAAAAGTATAATCCCTCGCAGTAACATTTGACACCCTTTCATTCTCCTCTCAGTACTTCTTATTCTTGCACTTACTCCCAGCAGCATCAGAAACCCAGAAATTGTGCAGAGCAGATATTTTGTTCAAACTTGTCAAAAATAAGCAACTGACACAGTTACATGCAAATAAAGTTATTACTGAATCTGCAGGAGCCAAATGAACTATACAAGGTGTTAATTAATTTTGCATTTCTAACATTTCAGTCATCATTTTCTTGAAAGTGGACACCTACATAAAGAAATGTAGCCACATGTAGCTATTAGGTACAAAAATATCCTTAATATACAAATACAAAACTTTTTTGGATAACATTTATATTTTCCATTAGCATCTGGCTCCTTTTTCAATAAAGTTCAGTATTTGTGGCAGCCTTTCTTTCAGAAATGTGAAGGCTGACTTGCTGTGAGCATTTCAAATGCTCAAAATACCAACACTGATTCAAATGATTTATAAGGTCATCACTCTAGAAAAACTATGTATACTGAATTTCAAGTAGCCAAACAGAAAAAATATATAAGGTGAGGGGTTGTTGTGTGTGTGTGGGGGGGGGGGGGAGGGGGGGAGTGTGTGTGTGCAAGTTCACACACACTCCCACACACACACACCTGGAAAAGTATCTTCTAGAATAGATAGAAAAAGCAGTAATAAATGACAGAAGGGAAATCTATATAATAAAAGCTAAGCGACCATTAACAGCGGAACAACCAGAATGACCAGTCGCTATGATGCACACTGACCACCAGCAGGCAGACACTTAACACAGGAGCTGCTCCCACAGGGGGAGGACTGCTCAGCCAGAAGCTGGGCTCACGGCTTGCAAGTGCAGCAGCAGTGGTGAGAGCCTCTTCTGCCTCCGTGGCAGTCCTAAGGAGCAGCGAGCCAAGCCATAAGGAGCAGAGAGCAGGGAGATGGTAAGGAGTAAGCGGTCCCGGACTGAGAGAGGGCGCAGGCCAGGCTGAGGGCCCCCCCCCCCCCAGTGTACGAATTTTGTGCACCGGGCTCTAGTATACAATATAAAAGTGGAATCTCAGTTTCTTAACATTTCTTTAGCTTTCCATAGCATATAGCAACTGTTTTTCACATAGTAGGTGCTCAATAACAATGTTTGAATTAATTTGATAATATAAGTACATTTGGGTCAGTGTATACAGTAAAATACACATAACTTATGTGTCTCTTCAGAAAAGGACAACTTTATACTCAATAATACTGCAAACAAATATTTCTTTAGTGCTTACTATGAGCCAAACAATGGGATAAATGCTTTATATAATCAATCTTATTCCAACTTTAAAGCCCTCTCCTATGATAGTGACTATTTCTGTCCTAATTCACAGATGAGGGAGGGGAACACAAAGTTCTGTGGAACGCTCACTTGCAATGCCTTCCTTCTGGAACCTCTTTCCATAGTCCTCACATGGCTGGCTCCTTCTCCTCTGTCTAGTCTCAGTTTAAATGTCACCTCCTCACACAGCTTTCACTCATCGTCCTTGCCCCACATGGTTACACTCCATCCTATTTTCCCCATAGCACTTTCCTAACATGTTATCATTGAGTATATTTATTTATTCATTCATGATCTATCACCCCATTAGCATGGCCATTCCATGAGGGTGGTTGATGACAAGAGGAAATGGCACTATATATACATGTAATGAATTAATAAGTGTTTCAAATGTCACAGAACTAATTAGAGTGGAGAAGGAATTCCAACACATATGTGATTCCAGATCTGAGCTGTGTTATTCACAACAATGCTGGCTATTATTTGTTCATTCTTTTTTTTTATTGAGTTCCTACCACATTCCAATCAATTTTATGAGCAGTGAGAAAGTAATGGTGAGCAAAGTGGAAAAAGAACTTGCACTTATAACGTAATGGGTATAAAAAAAAAATGAACAAGAAGTTACTGAGTACTAAGTGCTATAATCAGAGGAGTACATGAGAGGCATGGGTCCAAACATTTTGAAAACAGGAAGTGGGTGAGAGATGTCTCCTAGAAGAAATAATCCTAATATATAAAAACCCTGGGTCTGTCACATCCACAACAACCTGAGGCTCTACTTAATGCCCAGGCTACACACGCAGCAGGCTCTAGTGGGTGTTGTGGCAGCGGAGATAGGGATGGGGGAGGCAGGCAGGGCCAGCACTCACACTCACTCACAACCGCACACACACACAGACACACACAGCACCCACCAGCTCATAGCCTTTTCTCCCTTTCTTTCCCTCCCTCCTACTCACTCTCAGAGCCTCTCTCAGAATGAGGAAACAAAACAGACTGGGCCTGAAGACTCCTGGATGGAAGGGAGGGTGGGAAGAGGGTGGAGCAGCCCCCACTGGCCCCACCCCCTCCCAGCCAGGAAAGAGGAAGAGGGAGGCAGGGAGACAGGGAGGCCTGGAGGACTGCTGAGAAAAACAAAGAGAGACAGAGACAGGGTGAGATCAGGCCAGCAGGGAAGGGCAGTTGGGGGAAACCAGGCCAGCAGGAGAGGGAAGTTCAGGTCGAGATCAGGCCGGCAGGGGAGGGCAGTTAGGGGTGACCAGGCAGGAAGAGGCAGTTGGGGCGAGATCAGGCTGGCAGGGGAGAGCAGGTTGGGGGTGAGATTAGGCCGGCAGGGGAAGGCAGTTAGGGGCGATCAGGCAGACAGGCAGAGAGATTAGGGACGATCAGGCAGGCAGAGGGGTCAGGGGAAATCAGGCAGGCAGGCAGATGAGCGGTTAGGAGCCAGAATGCAAGGGGGATGACCAACTACTGGTTTAGGCCCAATCCTTGTGGGTCTCCGATTGGATAAGGTGCAGGCTGGGCTGAGGGAACTCCACCCCCCACCCCATGCATGAATTTCATGCACTGGGCCACTAGTGTCTAATAAATAAGTGAAAGGTAAATAGAAGTCAACCACTTAAAGGCAAAGCTAGTAGTGGCACAGAGAAGAAAATAATGGAAGAATTTTCTAAGCAGACAGAATGACAAGGGCTGAGACTTATCATTGCCAAGGAAAGGAATGACAGAAAATAAAGCCAGTAAGCAAGGCCAAGTCACAAAGGGTGCTGTAAATGAATTAGGTAACTGGGAATTTAGGCTAAGAAAAATGGGACACTGTTGAAAGAGAGTGACATAATTATATGTAATGGCTTTGAGGAATAGAAGAGCTTAGATAACATGGAGGTTGGAATAGTGAAACCTATTGCACTAGCCTTGTTTAGAAATAGTAGTGGACTGAAATTGGGTAATAGTAGAAGAGACAGGAAAAAAATATGCACACTGAAGAAAGGTAATAGGGATATTTAGGATTGAGAATCAACAGGACTTGATTGATTTTTATATAAAAGAAATGAGGAGGAAAGGAAAGAGTAAAGATAGATTCCAGGTTTGACTTGAGCAACCATTTATCAATACTGAGATAGGAAAATCAGCAAGAACACCAAGGAGGAAAGGAAAGAGTAAAGATAGATTCCAGGTTTGACTTGAGCAACCATTTATCAATACTGAGATAGGAAAATCAGCAAGAACACCAAGTACCACCAGGGCCATGGAATGGCAAACTGGAAACACCATTGTGGGAGGAAATGGGTGCAGGAGGAACACATTGAGTTTGAGACCTGTCTTAGACTTCCAAATCGAGAGATGTAGTATGCAGTTTCATAGAGTTCTGAACTAGTGCTGTAGATTTTTGTCCTCAACAGTACCCAGATGCTACTGAAGACATACAGGTGATGTGATGGTCCAAGGAAGGCATGTAGAATGTGATGGCCTAAAGAACAATATTCAAAGGAAGTTGGGGAAATTAGGAGCTTTAAAAAGAAACTAAGGAGAGCCATGCAGAGGACAGGAGAAAACCAGAAAGTGCTACAGATGCCAAAGAGAAAGAGAGAGATGGAGATGGTGAGAGAGAGAATATTCTAGAATAAAGAAAGTCTAACAAACCTGCATGAGTTGTAAAATATATGTGGACTGAGTGTGGACCCAATTCTGACAGAAATAACACAGAGGCAAAAAGTCATTGACATTCTAGGACTGCCTGGCCAGTGAGTTGGAGCCAGAGTGATGAGAGGACATAGAATGGAGATGTTAACTGTGATTCTAGTGCTTAAGATTTTTACTGAACAGCATCTGGGTATTCATGGATGACAATAATGTAGAACCTAGAGAGTATGACCAGAGGCATGAGCCTTGCAGGACAAGAGTATTTTACTTGGGTGGAGGAGTAATGGTGTGCACAGTAATGTTCAGTAAAGATTAGCACACCAGCCCCCCCGCAACCTAGAAACACTCAGTCGGCCTTGAAAAGATGTTTCTGACATGTGGAACTACACAAGGTTCTCTTTTATCATAAGACATAGTTATTCAACCTCAAAAGTTGTGTAATATTCTGAAAAAGTTTTATATATTTTTTATATCAGAAAAAAATATATATGTGCTTGCTGCTTAAAATATTTCATAAAAAGCTTCCACAATCTCATTGCTCCAAATAAGAATAATTATCAATGCATGTACTCACTGTCAATCATCTAGATTTTAAGAGAGAATATAATTACTTCCATAAGTTAGAGCTTAATAGCTCTAACTTATGGAAGTAATTATCAAAACAAATCTCTATCTCTTTTAACTGATTTCTCTTAGAGACCTGAATGTATGTCTTATTGCTTTCCAAAACACCCGATTCATTAATTAGATAATGGCAAAAGAAAGGATAGTTCCTCTGGTCTTGGCAGGTTTCCTTAAACATATTCTGATGCTGAAGATGGGATTCATGATAGCCTTTTAATTCACTGAGTGGGAATACATCTTGGAAATGATAAAGATCTCAGCTTTCTAACCGTTCACAAGATTTATTCATCTTTTCCAGGACTAGCACCAATTCATCTTTCAATCAAAATCTTTAAAAGAGAATTTTATATTTCAACCTCAGATCTTAGATATTATTAATTAAGTGTTTTAAATTATCTGTTTAGGAGTGGCCTTTTCCACATAACTCTTTATAAGCTTGATCTCTGTCAACACAATTTTTAACTAAATTAGCTTCTTTTATGTCTCCATGAGGTAAAGAACTTCAAGGTCACAGATTTTTCTTCAGAATGTCAGGTAAAAGCAGAAAATTTAACTCATATACGTTAAAACAAAGTTTTTAGTTATCATTGATAACATGAGTGAGTTACTCTTGCCACCACCCTTCCATGGCAATAGGAGATAGGCAAATGGATTGAGCAGGCCAGAATCAGAAAGAAAGAAGCTCTAACACCTCAAATCGACTTTCTCCATAGTTCTTAGCAAAAGGAGCCCCACTGCTTAACAGAGGAGCCTTTGTATGAATAAAGAATTTGCTTTCTACACATCTCTAAAAACCCTCATGGTCAAATAATCTTAGGCACAATGGTGACTCCACATTCTAGTCTGAGCCTAATTTAGGGGGTTTTAAAACAATCAGGGACATTCTAGGATTCCAAGAGGCTTAGAGACCAGCCAGACAGTTATTCTGCCATCAATCCTGATTGCCTACCTCTAACTCCATCTGCACCCGCACCTCTTGCTTGGCCCCAACTACTAGACCCGTTTCATGTAGCCATGTGCCCAGTCACAGCTCTCTGATCTCCCAGCTTCTCTTCCATTTAGAGGTCCCAACAGAATACAGCTCAAGCCAAAGAGGCAGAACTAAAAGTTGCCTTGGGGAAACTGGTGACTATCTGCTTTCCTGGTGAGAAGAGATAAATGTGATTGGCTGCTCTTCCTCTGCTTCTGTCAAGGTGAACATTAAATTTGGTGCAGAACAGCCATCTTGTGGTCAAGAGATAGCAAATAGAGAAGGAAAATCAACACAGTCAGATGGCAGAGCAGAAGAGCAAGAGCATCCTGGTCTCTGAGGATAACTGAATGACTGAACCGGTATCAGAAAAATCCACCAACACTGGATATTTTTTATGAGAATAAATGCCTACTAATGTAGGTCTTTTAGGTAGATTTTAGAAAATCTTGGATTTATATTTGGAGCTAAATGCATTAACAGGTTGCACACCTTTTATTGTTTTCTCATGATGATTTTAGCGTTTCACTTGTTAGATTTTTTTTTCTATTTTTTTTTTCAACTATCTAAGCAGATCCAGACCTTTCTCCACCCAACACCCTTTGGAAAGTGGCACTGAGGACAGGTGCCTCCAGTGTTAAGGGCTATTTATGCCCTTTCCTCTCCCAGGGCATAAGTTGTTGAGGGTGGTGAGTGGAGTTACAATTCCCTACATCATTTGATGTGTGTTTACTGGTCAGGTCCCACATTAAACAGTCAGCTAGAACAATTTGGGGAAAGAAAGTACTTGCAGGAACTTTGAAAACATATTCCATTCAATAAACATTCCATTCCATTTGAATTGAGATAAATAAACATGACACACCACTGAAAACATTCCATTCCATTTGCAATCATGTAAAACCTATATTTTAGGGCAAGCTGCACACAAATATTGCTGTAGTTTATTAAAAACAATAATTAACAGAAACATTATAATTTTTTTCCAAGAAAGGAAAATCATTAAGGGGCCAAATGAGAGAGCGCCTTATCTTTGAGGGAATTGGTTTCATTAAGGCAAAGGTAAAAAGCAATGTTCAGAGGTTCCGGAGACCCTGTGGACAGTGCAGAGCACAGGGAGCAGTGAGGGGAAATTGTAATAGGAGAGAGCACCATGGAGCAGATGCCTCCAGCTTAGGTTAGGGCACAAGGCAGCTGATTGATGAGACCCAGGAAGCCATGTGAGGTCTTGGGACATTGAGACCCTGTAGATGGTGTACTCTGGGGCATGAACGGTGGGCCTTCTCCTACTCTGTAAGACTGATGATGAAAGTCCTCTGAAATTTTTAAAAATGGAATCTGATCTTTTCTCAAATGTCCCAGTGCCTTGTAAAGATGCAATCACTCTGGTAAACTGAGCTTTCTTTAGAGACAATGCTTTTAAAGTACAATTTTTTTATATTGCACATTGATGATGCCTTTTTTTAGGGTGAAACAGTTTTATAAATGTTATGTCCTAGTATTGTTTTCCCCACCCAGGTAGTGCCTAGGATAGCATGTCTACTGTGAGAATGGAAAGTGTCTCCAGCCAGATAAGTGTCTTGAGTATTTTCATTATTTAACTTAATCTATTTTATTTAGATTAATGCATTCATTTTAACATATGCTAGGCTTTTAACTATATAAAACCAAAGAAGAAAATAGAAGTGAACATGATCCCACCATGTAGACAATTCAAGTAGTAGACAAAACTATAAAATAAAATTACAATCTTTCCTCCCTCTCCCAAATGTCTCTTATCAATGGAGGCATTGTTAACAGCCTGAGTTTGTGTCCATATCATCCTTATCCCAGAAAAAAAAAAAAAAACAGAACTGTACTCTAGTTAAGTTCTTTAGTTTAAACTAGAGATGGCAGCTACTCATCAGCTTCTTAAAATCTGTGCACCCTCAATGAATAACTCCAAATATGATCATTCCAAGGCCTCATTGGATAATATAACAATCCCAAATTATCCATGTCCTTGAAAATTTGTTTAAAGTTATATTTTTTGGAAGAGGTAAATTGTATTGTCATTCTGGCATATGTTGATTGCTATGTTCACATCAAGCAAGACATGAGATGACCACAGATTTGAACGTATTTATTGCCTTAATCATTTTACTAAGTCATCTTTATTTGGTTACTTTGTAATCCCATGAGGCTAACATTTATCTTGGTAAGTGATTAATATTTTATTTCATCTACCTAATTTTTATTAAAATATGTTTAATATTTTATTGTTTTGGACACTACCCTCCAATAGGCTAATTGAGAGACATTTTCTGACTTATTGTTGAGAGAAGCCTGACTTTCCCTAAGCAAGGGATAAGTATCCTTTTTCCTGATAACAAGAATTGTGTCACTGACTATATCTTCCCAAATTTACTTCTAAGAAACTGAGAGTTGAATTTAAAGGGCATTTACAACCTGATAAATCCTTTTTACTTGCATATGCATGTTTTTTTTTCTCTTGACTTAACTTTGTACTTTTGTCTTATGTTTTCTTTGGATTCACCTTTTTTTGTTTCTTCACTAACATTATTTTATTCATGTTCTTTTCAAAAAATTAATCAATTGCCTTTGTAGTATTTATTGAAATTAATGAATTAATATATTTAAAGCTATAATAATAGTTCCTGACACAGCAATTCCTATATATTAGCTATTATTTTTTTCAATTATAGTTTATATTCATTACAAACAATTTCTCCATAAAATATGTAAATAAATGAAAAATAAAGCTATAAATTACATAGGTAAGGAGACACAGATAAATGATAAAAATATTATGTCCCCACTGAAGTCTATCCTGAGTTTTCTATTTTCTTTCTTCTATCTGCCAATTCTCTACCTTCTCACTGAAATGGAAACCAACTAAAAATCGCCAAACTGAGGAAATAAAAATTCCCTCTACATGAGTTTCCCTGCTCACAGTATATTCATTCTACCTTTAAAAACAAATATCCACCCCAAGAGGGCATAGTTCTGGATAAAGCCAAGAAGACACTTTTGTCAAATTTACAGAGGTAATTAGGTCAGCCAAAGGGTTAACAAAATGAAGTTTAAGGTGGGATGCTGAAGCCAAGCCAGGCAGCTGAGGAAGCCAGAGCACAGCTCCTGCCAGACGTACATGGATCATGAAGATTGGGGGAGGGGGGAGGGGGGGCAGTGGGCAGTGGCTCAGGTCAGGACTGAGTCCAGCTGGCAGGGAGAAAAGAAACCCCAGGCAGTGTGATTGGGTAACTGGAAACAAAGAAGGTGTACTAGATCTAGAAAAATATATCAGGGAAAAAATGTAACTAATTATTAAATGATCATAGCCAAAATTAACTCATTTACAAAGCTTTGAGTTAGAAGCCAATTCCTAATCTTGTGAAGTAGCATAGCCTAGTGAAAAGGTAGAACTGGGTTTGTTTTCCTATTCTTCCACTTACTAGATGAGTGACATTGAATCTGTTTCAACCTCACTGATCTCATTTTCTTATTTATAAGAAGTGTAAATAATTAGAATAATACCTTACAGGTTACATAGAATTGTATTTATAATCCTATACAATAAAAGCCTAATATGCTAAGTGTCCAGTCATCTGGTCACCCATTCAACCAATCAGAGCATAATATGCTAATGATATGCTAAGGCCATTCAACCGCTCTCTATGATGTGCACTGGCCACAAGGGGCAGACGCTCTGACTGATAGGTTAGCTTGCTGCTGAGGTCTGACTGATTTAGACTGAGCAAGATGGGCTGGACATACCCTGGAGCCCTCCTAGGGTCCCTCCCCAGCTGGCCAACTTCCTGCATCCCTCCCTGGCCCCAATCATGCACTGGTGGGGTCCCTCAGCCTGGCCTGCACCCTCTCTCAATCCGGGCTGAGGGACACCACCCCGCCCCCCTGCAAGTGCATGATTTTATGTATTGGGCCTCTAGTATCTCATATATATTTAGGGTGGCCCATAAAATGGATACACACACTTTGAATAATTATAGAGGCAGTGTTTATCAAAATACATTTCATTTTCAAAATTGAGCTAGCAGCTGTTAAAGTGTGTATACATTTTTTGGGATACCCAGTATAGTATATGTATATGTGTGTGTATATGTATAATTATTTTTCTTCCTCTTATGTCCAGGAGTATTAATTGACTTGGACTTGTAGTAGAAAATTAGAAGAGCTTGCTTTAAATTGGAATAAGATAGTAGAAATGAGAACACAGGAGGATATAGTTTAATCTACTGTCTGTATTTTAGAATTATTTTACTGGCCATTCTATAATTGCTTTTGTTAGTAAATGTCTATTTAGCTTACACTAACTATATTAAAATTCAATAAGTATCCCTGACAAGAAAGACTCTATTTTTCTTATGCTGGAAAAAAAAAATAGAGAAGGAAAACTTGTGCTTAATATAAATGAACAGAATAACTATCTTCCAAAATATTTTCTTTTAATAGTGTCCAAATTTTCCCCTCACAAAATTTATATAGACTTATCTCAACTATCAGGTTCTGATTCTGTCAGGTTGACATGAAGGCAAAAGGATTACCAAGACCCAAGGAAAGCAAAACCAAAATCGTGTAGAAAGGGTTGAAAATGAATACAGAATCCAATAGTGTGGAAATGATTGCAAATGAATACAGAACTCAAGACAAGTATTAAAGACAAGTGTAAGAGCTAGAGATCGCAGAAAAATCTAAATTTTGATGGATCTGAAAAAGCATGTTCATTGATCTCCTACACTCATGATTGTTACAATTTGCTTTTATGTCTAGGCATATCTTGTGGTGGGTAGGTGTTGATCTAGCTAAAATAGAGTCAAAATAAAAAGATATAAAATAAATGTCACAGACAAATATGCTTTTATAAATGAAAATTCAATATCTGTAGTTTTGAAGTTTCATTTTCTCCAAAAAATAGCCAGGACTTATGAGAAAAATGTCTGATTCCAGGCCTGGGAAAGAAATATATAAGATGAACATAGAACATATTGTTATACCTGAAATTAGGGAAGCTATAAAAGACTATTGGGGCAAATCAAAAGAACTCAGGAGTAGGCTCCATTGACAGCAGATATGAAAATATGACCATCCATAAGGATAGTAATTGCAATGAATTGACATACATCAAATATATATAAATGCATGAATTCATAATGATTTATTTTTAAAGAAAGAAAAAGTCTCTATTCCTTCTGGATAATGCTAGGAAACAACCTCATCGTTTCAGAAAGTGGCAAATAAAGGGAGGGAAATCAAGTATTATCATAGAAATCTTTCTCTTTGTGAAATCAAACAGTAGATGGAGGGAATTCTTTTGTTTACAAAATCATTTTAGCTAAGATATGAAGAAGGAACAATAAAATACTATTCTATTCCAACCACTACAAATTGATGGATTTAGGCCATGACAACCAATGGCCAGTAACAACACAAAAAAAGATACAACCAGCCATTGTGTTACATCCTAATAGAAGTACACCATTCCACCTATGAAGTAGCCTTGCCAGAAAACCAAACCTGAATCTGGCCTGTAGAGCTAATGTCTAATTTAGCAAAAGTACAAATTAAAAGAAATGTTTTAAATACACCAAAGGAATGCAATCCACAAATCCAAACTGTGGATAGGAAACCCTGTAGGACAAATTACTTTACTTCAGCAAATAAATTAGTAGAAATAAAGGGGTGAAAAAGAAACCACATGTTAAAAGACACAAAATATGACAATTCAATTTATGAAATAATTTATTTCAATTTGATTGAAGCAAACTGTAAAAAAAAAAGAAGATAAAGAAATTAGAACATTGACTATCACTTCATGATTTTAAGAAAAATTTTAGTTGTTGTCATGGTATTATATTATTTTTTTTGCAAAGGAGAGCTTATCCTTTAGAAATGTATACTGAAATGTTTATATAAAATATGCTGTTTGAAATTTTTTTTAAAACACTTCAGAGGGAAGGGGAAAGTGATTAGGAGTGCAGATAGAATGAGATTGGTCATGACTTCAGAATGGTTAAAATTGAATGATGGCTATAGGAGAGTTGATAATATACCAGTTTTGCAAATGTTTGAAATGTCTACAATGAAAACTTAAAATAAAAAAAGAACATGCATAAAATATTATATTGGAGGAACCACAGATCAAATAAAAATTGAAAATTAAACTCTTGAAAATAGTTATTTTTTTTCTGTAATATGTTATCTGTGTAATTATTTCTTATCCAGAAGGTACCTTTTAGAACTTAGACTGACAGAACTGGATACAATATATTTTTAAAAATTAATTTTATATATATAATGTAATAAGTTTTTAGCATTTATTCAAGTTTCCTGCATATTCAATTTTTTAAAACTTTCAGTTCACAATTAGTGGGATATTAGAAGATATAATCAAAAGACTTCACAGTGACACTGATCTAAGAGTATTGGCCCACCTGTAAAAAGAACTAAATTACCAGTAAGTGAAAGAAACACCTAAATTATTTTCTTGCCAGCACATTACTAGGAAAAAAAAAAAAAAAGGAGAGATGTGAGGCTAATCAGGGATAATGGCAAGAACTCTGAGGAGTGGATGTTAAAGGGGGTCTGAGATAAAGCTGAAAGAACTTGAGTAATCTACATGGATGTTACAATGAAGCTGAGAATAGGGATTGTGTGTGTAATAGAGTGAGGTTAATTAAAAGGAGGGAAATGATTTTAAAAGAGCATACTGAGTTCAAAATTCAAAGCAAAACTAAAGAAAGTAGAACTGATGAGTTTATATGTTAGGCGGCTCTTTAGATTCTGCTATGTAGCCATTTTAGGAGGAAAAATTCTGAGGGGTAAAAATCAAATGTTAAGATATTAAAATTTTTGAAAGTCAAGGAAAAGAAAAATGCCAGGCTGTCCCGCTAATAGAAAGGCTTGAAGGCTTCATCATTCAGACAGCACCTGTTCCTGCACTCTTGGGGCCGGGGTGGGTGAAAGGGCCAAAGTGCCACTGAGTGAATGACCTTATGACCTCTCTGCAATCAGGACACATTTCAAAAACTTCTTGGTCCCTCTACAGCAACCTAGAATCCACCAGTGGAGGATAATAAATCTACCAAACATAATCCAATCGCCTTCTGAACCTTCAAATTGCATGTTGCAGTTAATAGAAGTATTGATTCAATTGTTAGAGTTATTATGCAATTTTTCATTGAACAGAAACCTGGATGGTGAGAAGTCTAAAGCTCAGCAAAAATGGATAATGTGCATTTTGTCTTGATTGTGCAATGATATAAGGAAAACCTCACCTTGCTGCACGCACACACACACACACACACACACACACACACACACACACACAGACACTCACTGGCTCAGACTTATTTTCATCATATTAGTTCTAGATTTGAAGGCCACACAGTTTAGTGGCAAATACAACCTGTGCATTCAGATAAACCTCAATTCCTATCTTAACTCTTCAACCATTAGCTGTATTATTACAGTCATAATAGTCTCACCTATTCCATAGGATTAAATAAGATAACAACCAATTCCATTTATTTTGCTGGTTAGTTTAAGGATTAAATTAGATGACAATTACAAAGTACTTAGACTAGATCCTGGCACACAACACTTTGTGGCTCTTCTCAGGCTGCTGTTACGCAGAAAGTGCCTTAGATCAGACTCAGAAACATGGTAAAAGGTCACTGGGAAATCCTGAGGAAGAGCAGCGACTGAAAACAGTATTTTATATCTCAGCAACCTCCAATATCCTTATCTTGATGACATCAAGAATGCTGTGTGTAGAGATCTCACTAGAGATAATATTAGCCACATTTTTGACAAAAGGAGAAATTTGCCTATATGGCATGATTTGGGACTAACTAAAATGTTCTGTCAATCAGCCTTCTTGCCTGAAATTCTCTCATCGAAGACAAATTCTTTTGGGAAAAGATCATGGTGGGATTAGACAGAGATAATAAAAATAATAATGAAACATAAATAGGATTGTTATCTCCCCCAAAACCATTAAAAGAATTAAAGTCAAAAGAAGGCACCCTGTAGGGAAATTGTGACAGCTAGTTAAGTGGACCAAAGGATTCAAGGGTACCTTCAATGAAAGACAACAAATTGTGACAGCTAGTTAAGTGGACCAAAGGATTCAAGGGTACCTTCAATGAAAGACAACACACTCAAGGTTCAGTTATGTGGAGTTTGTGCCCTTCATTTTCTTTAGCTATCTTGTAATCCTGTACAGATACGCATTGACTTGCAGAAAACTGATAATAATCAAAATAATTCTTGGTTATAGGGGTGTAAATAAATTCTGTCCAGTGGAGCTTCAACTAACTTTTCCACTGCCACTGTTGAAGAAGCCAATTTTGCTTCTACTAAGCAAATTTAAATTAGCCTTTCTGATGAGTTTATATTTTAGGTGGCTCTTTAGATTCTACTTTGTACTGATTAGTTTTAACATCTTTTCCAGTTCCTTTACTGAGTTGAATAAAATGTTTGACATGAATTCATTTGTATCTGTATGCGAGTCTTGATTATATCGTCTTTCAACATTTAGCCTTTAACAGCACACAACACAAGTGAAACATCTCTACTGTGGTCTTTACAACTCCTTCATCTTCAGCTAAGTGAAGACTGCGACTCTAGCTAGAGTCATTTGGATTTAAAAGTAAGAGATTTGTCTATAACACAAACCTAGCCCTGGCCAGGGTGCTCAGAGTTTAGAGAATTGGCCCAAGCACCAAAGGATCTTGGGTTCAATTCCCTGTCAAATGCAGGTACCTAGGTGATCCCCAGTAACTAATCAATGTCTCTCTCTCTCTCTCTCTCTCTCTCTCTCTCTCTCTCTCTCTCTCTCTGTCTGTCTCTCTCTCTCTCTCTCTCTCTCTCTGTGTGTGTGTGTGTGTGTGTGTGTGTGTGTGTGTGTGTGTGTGTCTTTCCCTTCCAATCTCTACAAAAAAGCAATGGAAAAAACATCCTCAGGTGAGGACTAAAACAAAACAAAACAAACCTAATGTATTGATATAGATTTATAATAAAGGTTGTCCCAAAAAATATATGCACACTTTGAATATTGAATAATTACAAAATGTATGCACACTTTGAATAATTATATATGTTCCACATTCACTTGTACTAGCAAATAGTACAAGAAAATAGTGAAGGAAAACTAATCACACAACAAATGTTGAAAGAGAAAATAATAAAAAAAAAAAAAAAAAAACTGTGGTGGTAATTGTTGCTGGAGAGGAAGGAGAAGCTGTTTAAAAAAACACACACACAAAAAAAAAACCAAGGCTTCTGTCCTCCATAGTTCAGTGGTACAGAGAGGTGGTTAGCAGCCCTGAAGAAAATAAAATCCCAGGGTTTAGTCAGGCTACCTGTAGACATTTACAAAGCATTATTTAAACAGACAGCTGGCTCTTGTGCTACTTAGCCGCTGTTTATTCCCAGAATCTTCTTCCTCTGGCCAGGCCCCCATATGATCCAAACAGTGCTCACTCATAATCATTCTCTAGGAATCTCCACAGCAGAGAGCTGGAAATGAGAGTCTCGGTTGAATAGGCTTCTTCGGATTTGACAAATGCCCTTTTGTGTCTATCTGAACACCTTTCGCAGACACTAAATTGTGTTAAAGTGTCTTGACAAAGCTTCCGAGAACACAGGTGCTTTTTCTTTTCTTTCTTTTTACATCAGGGTGGAGAGGAGGATGAGGGGTAGGGAGCTGTGATGGGGTGCCACAGGTACCACTGTGAGACTTAGAATGCTTCCTAAATAGAAAAGAAATAAACATCACTGGAAACAGGATTTCTAAAGCCATTGTGCTCATTAAAAGACATACAAAGAACCATAAGGGAAAAATAACAAACCAGCATTCAATTCATTTTCAAATCCCTCTGAGCGATTAAAATAATGAAAAGAAAGCCCAATCACATCTTTAAATACAGAACTATATCCCATATCTCTGGTTGTCCCTAAATTTGGGCTACCCGGGAGCCTGACTCTCTTGCAGCCTTCAAAGGCAAGGCTGTGGGCATGCAGGAAGGTGAGACTGTTGGAAAGAGTCCCTGCCAACAACCAAAGCCCTTTGGTGAAGACCAGTGTAAGAAGGCCACTGTGCAGAATCCTGCCTTATCCTGACATCCCTCAGGATTCCATTAGTATAAATACTAAATGGCATGCTTTTTTAAAACCATAATATCATCTTTGAATTTCAGACAATGTGGTACAATAACACTGAGAGGAAAAATCAAACCTATTTGATACTTCTTTAGAATAAATGTGGAATATCAGCATGACATAATTTTTGACATTTTTTTCTTTTTTTAACTTAAATTTATTAGGGTAACATCCTATATAATAAAAGCCTAATATGCTAAGGGTCCAGTCATCTGGTCGTCCATTCAATCAATCAAAACGTAATATGCTAATGATATGCTAAGGCATCTCAACCACTCACTATGATGTGCACTGACCACTGGGGGACAGTCAACTGGTCAACCAGTTGCTATGATGTGTACTGACCACCAGGGAGCAGACGTTCCTACTGGTAGGTTAGCTTGCTGCTGGGATCCAGCTAATGGGGACTGAGCAAGACAAGCTGGACATGCCCTGGAGCCCTCCTGTGGTCCCTCCCTGGCTAGCCAACCTCCTGCGTCCCTCCCAGCCCTGATCGTGCACCAGTGGAATCCCTGGGCCTGGCCTGCACCCTCTTACAATCTGGGACCCCTCAGGAGATGTCGGAGAGCCAGTTTCAGCCTGATCCCGCAGGCCAGGCTGAGGGACCCCACTGATGCACGAATTCATGCACCGGGCCTCTAGTTGGTTAATAAAACTATATAAGTTTCAGGTGTACAATTTTATATTTCATCTTCTGTATATTCCATTGTGTGCTCACCACCCAAAGTCTGGTCTCCTTCCATCACCATATATTTGATCCCCTTTAGCCTCCTTGATCTCTTACCCTCTGGTAACTACCATACTATTGTCTGTGTCTATGTGTTTGTTTGTTGTAACACAGAATATTAGTGGCTGGCATACTATTTATGCAGTGCTTATTGTACATCAGCTAATATACATACATACATATATACATATATATATAAAATATATATATACATATATATACATATATATGTGTGTGTGTATGTGTATGTATGTATATATATATATATATATATATATATATATATAAAATAAAAGCCTAATATGTAAAGTGTCTAACCATTTGTTTGACTATTCAACCAGTCACTATGATGCACACTGACCACCAGGGGGCAGACACTCCAACTGGTAGGTTAGCGTGCTGGGGTTCAGCTGACTGGGACTGGGTGAGACAGGCCAGAAATGCCCTGGAGCCCTTCCATGTCCCTCCCCAGCCCCAATCATGCACTGATGGGGTCCCTTGGCCTGGCCTGCATCCTCTTGCAATCCAGGACCCCTCGGGGGATGTTGGAGAGCCAATTTTGGCCCAATCCCCACAGGCCAGGCCAAGGGACCCCCCAGTGCATGAATCCATGCACCAGGCTTCTAATATACACTGAGTTGCCAGATTATTATGATCTCTGAACGCATAATAATCTGGACACTCAGTGTGTGTGTGTGTGTGTGTGTGTGTGTGTGTGTGTGTGTGTGTATTAGAGGCCCAGTGCATGAATTCATGCATGGATGGGGTCCAGCCAGCCTAGTCAGGGGGAGGGGAGATAGGCAGTTGGCTGGCCTGCCTGCTGGTTGAACTCTTGGTCAAGGGGACAATTTGCATATTAGCCTTTTATTAATAGGATATACACTGAGTGGCCAGATTATTATGCATTCAGAGATCATAATAATCTGGCCACTCAGTGTAATATATATATATTTTTTGGGGGGTGGGGGGGAGTGGGTTCTATATTATCCCCATTCTGTAGATGAGAAAATGTGGGCACTGAGAATTTACATAACCCATCTAGTGTTAAAAGGCTATCCAATGTCCAGGTCAGAATTCAAACAGGTAATGTGACTCCAAAGCCTGTATTTTTTACCACCACTTCTACCAACTCAAAATGATACTAGTAGGCTAACTAAGAATAAATGCCTTTTTCCTCAGCAGAGTAAGGAGCTGAGAAAAAAACGGAAAAGAAAATAAAAGAAAGAGAAACAATACTTTTTTAAAGAAAACAATTAAAAACAGGATGCAGATCAGTGTGATAAATACTGAGTGATAATGATGCATGAAGCACTTTAGGGATTTAAATTATAGCTAGAGAGGGCACATCTCTATAATAGAATCTTCCAGGTTATATTACAATGCTATCATAGCTTATTTTAATTATCTATTTTTACATAGGATTGAGGATGTGGTCAGAGTCCCATTTACCATTGTATCTGCAGAATTTAGCTTTGAGTCTAGCACCCACCATGTATGCACATAGGGTTGAATGAATGAGACTCAAGTTAACATTTATAAGATGCCAAACATTTTGAGATGTTCACATTTGAGAATAAAGCAAACCACAGAGGGATGAAGCTGCAAAACATTTTAAAGAAGCAGGCCTTTATTTGGATAGTGTAGAGTGAGTGGAAATTTACCTTGAGATGAAAACTGATTGAAAGATGAAAAGATGTCACTTTTACTGGCATGGCATCTTTTCTCACCTAAACTTGCCAATTCTAGAAGCAAATGCTTAGAAAGGCAATATTGTTGGGGTTTTTTAAGAAGCTGACTTGAACAGTCCTAGGGACTAAAAGCTATGAATAAAAGATACAGTACATTTTATCAAACTTTATAAGAAAGAAAGGAGCTATAGTAAAACTAATTAAAAATATATTCCAATAAAAAGTGCAAGATCTGTTTTTCAAGTATTGTCTCCTCACATAACTGCCTATAGACTTTCTATTACCTGGTAAAAATATTGCAATATTCCAGAAGCCTTATAAATTAAGTTTCTACTACTTTAATTCTAATGGGTATACTAGTATAAAGCATTTTGTGGTCCTCTGATTATTGCTTTTAAAAAAATCCATTCTCATAAAGAACGCACAGTGATGCTGCTTTAGCCCTGACATAGTTACTCTTACCAACAGATACTGAGATTATAACAAGACATAATTTATTCCAACCTGAAAAGCATACTCAGAACAAGTCATTACTCTTCTACTTTTCTAATACATCAATTTCTTCATTAGATTTTGCTGGCACAATCTTCCCACCCACATGCATTTTTCAATGATATAAGTTTATATTCAATTGATTGTTTGTGACAATCAATTTCTTAAAAGCTATCTTTTGGTTAGATGCCTAAGTTTACATATACAACATAATATGGGGTGGGGGGGCAAGGCGGGGTTGAATAATTATAATCAGCCAGGAACTGGAGTTAGAAAACAAAGGAACCAAATTGGAAGGGAGAAGGTTAGTATAATTGTTTTGCCTTTATTAGCATAGAGAGAGTTATTATTTTCAGTGCCCAAATTTGGAGTATCTTCATGACCATCCGTTATTAAAAGATTTGGGGACTGTAATATTGAGTTTAACAACAGCACAGTTCTTAACCTTTTATTTTATTTCATTTTATTTTATTTTATTTTGAGTCATGGAGACCACTGGAATTTTATGAAACATGGAGATCCCTTCTGTATAAGTTTCCTAGTGTTCCTGTACAAATTAGCACAAACTGAGTGCTTTAAAAAAAACACGTTTATTTAATTACAGTTTTGTATGTCAGAAGTCCAGTACAGGTCTCATCAAACTCAAATCAAGATGTGGGCAGACTGCATCCATTTCTGGAGATCATCTGTTTCCTACTCATTTTGGCTTGTTGGAAGAGTTTAGTCCTTTGAAGTTGTAAAATCAAGATCCCCATTTTCTTGCCGCCTGTAGCTGAGGGTGTTTCCCTACTACCTTCTTTGATTCATGGTTGCCTTCCTGCAACAATAGGTCTAGTCCTTCTCATGTCACATCTCTCTCACCCAATATTCTTCCTTTCACTTTAGGGACTTTTATGATTAGATTGGGTCTATCTGGATAATCTTGGATAGTCTCCCCAACTAAGGTCCTTACCTTAATCATATCTCCAAAGACCCTTTTGCCATTTAAGGTAACAAATTCACAAGTATAAGGAGTTAAATTGTTTTGCTGCCATTATTCTTTTTACCATACCACCTCAGATTAATTTTTGTTTTATAAGATAAAAATTGAGTTTTAAAAAAACAATTATATCTAAATATAGTTAGCAAAAAATTCAAACAAATGTGTGATATGATTATATATGTGTTTTTTCATTAATGCAAGAAATAATAAGATCAAGTGGTAAGTCTATTAATGAGTGTACTTTTCAAAGTTTTGAGTATAAACAATATTTGTGATTATTGGCAAAAACTGTAAATTATATATATATGTATATATATATATATATATATACATATATATATACACACACACATATATATATATATATATATATATATATATATATATATATCCAAATTCCCAGAACCCCTGGATTTTAACCCTTGAATTTCTAGTACATGTATACTAAAATTTTGATTTGACCATTTTGTTTTGTTTTTCTCTCCAGTATACTTCAGTTTAAACTTCAAGGGCAGAGATTTCTAGATGGACCAATAAAAAGACAGAAATTGTCAGAGTGGATCAAAAAACAAAGCTCAACCACATATTATCTATAAGAAATTCACTTAAATATTAAGACACATATAGATTAAAAATAGATGGAGAAAAATATACCATGCTAACATTAATTAAAGAAAAGCAGATATAGCTATATTAATTTCAGACAGAGCAAACTTCAAAGCAAGGAAAGTTATTAGGGATAAAGAAGGGTATTACATAATGGTTAATTCTATAAGAAGACATTACAGTCCTTAGCTGGTATACACTTAACAACAGAGAACTGCTGATAGAACTGGAAGGAGAAATAAATGAACCTACTATTATAGTTGGAGAGTTCAACACCCCTCTATCAGAAGTAAATCTAACAGACAATAAATCAGTAAGGACATAGTTAAACTCAACAATACCATCAATCAACTGGATAGAATGGACATCTATAGACTACTTACCCAACAGCAGAATACACATTTTTCTCAAGCTCACATAAAACATTGACCAAGACAAACTACCTTCTGGGCCATAAAGTACACCTTAACAAATTTAAAAGAAAATAAATCATACGATGTCTGCTCTTGGACCACAATGGAATTAAACTATAAATCAGTAACAAATAGATAGATGGAAATTTCAAAATACATGGAAATTAAACAGCATATTTTTAAATAACAAATGAGTCAAAGGATCCTAATAATTACACTGGACCCATCCAGACAATCCAGTTTCCTTTTTTCTAATTAAATTTATTGGGATGAGATTGGTTAATAAAATTATACAGGTTTTAAGTGTATAATTCTATGATACATCATCTGTCTATTGCATCATGTGCCCACCTGCCAAAGTCAAATCTTCTTTTGTCATATTATTTAATCCCCTTTTATCCTTTGAAAAGATATTCCCTGTTTATGGATTAGAAGATCCAATATTATAATGATGTCAATTCATTTCAACTTGATCTGTAGGTACAATGCAATACCAACCAAAATTTTGTTATAGAAACCAACAAACAGAACCTAGAGTTTATATGGAAAAGCAAAAGACCTAGAATAGCCAATATAATACTGAAGAAAAAGAATAAACCTAGAGTACTCATATTATCAAGTTTCAAGACTTCCATAAGTCTACAGTAATCAAGACAGTGTGGTATTGGCAAAGGAATAGACAGTTCAATGAAGCAGAATAGTGAGCCTAGAAATAGACTCACACAAATATAGTCAACTGATTTTTTTACAAAGGAGTAAAGAAAATTTAAGAGAAAGGATTTCCTTTAAAAAAAAATGGTGCTGGAACAACTGAACATTCACATGCCAGAAAATGAATCCAGGCACTGACCTCAAACCTCTCACAAAAATTAACTCAAAATGGACCATGAACCTAAACGTGAAAGTCAAAACTATAAAATATAAAATTTCTTGGGGAAAAAACATAGCAGAAAACTCTATATGACCTTGGAGTTGGTGATGAAATGTTAAATAAAAACACAACTATCATAATCTATGAAAAGAAACATTGGTAAATTGGAGTTTATTAAAATTAAAAACTTCTCTGTGAAAGGCACTGTCAAGAGAATGAAAATAGAAGCCACTGACTTGGAGAAATAATTTCCAAAACTCATGTCTGACATGACTTGTAACTCTTAACAATAAGAAAGCAAACAACTCAATTAAAAATGGGCATAAGATCTAAATAAAAACCTCACCAAATAACATATATGGATAACAAGTAAGCTTAAGATAATTTTTCATTAAGAAATGGTAAACTAAAACAAAAAATGAGATATTACTATACTAGTATACCTGTTAGAATGACTAAAATCTGAACAATTCCTAATGCTTATTTGCTGGTGAGGTTGTAGAGCAGTAGGAACTCTCATTTATTGCTGTTAGCAATTTAAAATTTTGCAACTGCTTTGGGAGACAGTTTTGTAATCCTATTAATAAAGAGGTAATATGCAAATCGACCATCACTCCAACACACAAGATAGCCATCCCCATGTGGTCAAAGATGGCTGCCACAAAATGGCCAGCAGGGGAGGGCAGTTGTGGGTGATCAGGCCAGCAGGGGAGGGCAATTGGGAGGCACCAGGCCTGCAAAGGAGGGCAGTTGGGGGCAATCAGGACTGCAGGGGAGGACAGTTGGGGGGGACCCAGCCCTGCAGGGGAGGGCAGTTGGGAACAACCAGGCCAGCAAGGGAGAGCAGTTGGGGGAGACCAGGTCAGCAGGGGAGGGCCATTGGGGGCAACCAGGCCAGCAGGGGAGGGCAGTTAGGGGCAACTGGGCCTGCAAGGGATGGCAGTTGTGGGGGACCAGGCCTGCAGGGGAGAGCCGTTGAGGGCAACCAGGCCAGCAGGGGAGGGCAGTTAGGGGTGACTAGGCCAGCAGGGGAGGGCAGGTGGGGGTGACCAGGCCAGCAGGGGAGGACAGTTAGGGCAACCAGGCTGGCAAGAGGGCAGTTAGGGGTGACCAGGCTGGCAGGGGAGGACAGTTGGGGGCAAACCAGGCCTGCAGGGGAGGACAGTTAGGGGTGACCAGGCTGGCAGGGGAGGACAGTTGGGGGCAAACCAGGCCTGCAGGGGAGGACAGTTAGAGATGACCAGGCTGGCAGGGAAAGGCAGTTAGGGGCAACCAGGCTGGCAAGGGGGGGAATTTAGAGGTTACCAGGCCAGCAGGGGAGGGTAGTTGCAGGCAATCAGGACTACAGGGGAGGACAGTTAGAGATGACCAGGCTGGCAGGGGAGGGCAGTTAGGGGCAATCAGGCAGGCAGGGGAGCAGTTAGGCGTCAATCAGGCTGGCAGGGGAGTGGTTAGGGGGTGATCAGGCTGGCAGGCAGAAGCAGTTAGGGACAATCAGGCAGGCAGGCAGTTGAGCAGTTGGGAGCCAGCAGTCAGACATCCCTCAAGGGGTCCCAGATTAGAGAGGGTGCAGGCTGGGCTGAGGAACACACACTCCCTGCCCATGCACGAATTTCGTGCACTGGGCCTATAGTTTCTTATATAATTAAATATAGTCTTACCATATGCTCCAACAATTGAACTCCTAAATATTTATCCAACTGATTTGAAATCCTATATCTACACAAAAACCTTAATGTGAATGATAATAGCAGCTTTATTGATAACCACACAAAATTGGAAGCAACCACAATGTACTTTAACAAGTGAATTGATAAACTAGTAAATTGAACTAATATTCTGTAATAAAAAAAATAAGTAAGCTATAAATTAATAAAAAAGACATGGGTGAATCTTTAGCACATATAGCTAAGTGAAAGAAGTAGAATAAAAATACTATATACAGTATGATTCAAATTTAAGCACGTTCTGGAAAAAGCAAAACTATGGAGACAGTAAACAGATCAGTATTTGCTAGGATCAGTCTATTGGATGGGGTTGGGGGTTGAATAGATGATACACAGAATTCTTTTAGGGTTGTGGAATTAGCTATATGATACCATAATGTTTTATTCAAGACATTAAACATTTGTCAAAGCACAGAGGACTTTACAGCACAAACAGTGAACCTTAATGTATGCAAATTTTTAAAAAATCATTTAGGTAGTCAAGGATCGCAAGATGGAATCAACCTCACTGAAGAGGGCTGAGAAATAAATGCTGTTCTAACTTTAGAAATAATAAAGGCAAAAAGAACTTTGGTTAGACCCTTGGTTGGCAAACTGCGGCTTGCGAGCCACATGTGGCTCTTTGGCCCCTTGAGTGTGGCTCTTCCACAAAATACCATGGCGTGGGCAAGTCTATTTTGAAGAAATGGTGTTAGAAGAAGTTTAAGTTTAAAAAATTTGGCTCTCAAAAGAAATTTCAGTCTTTGTACTGTTGATATTTCATTCTGTTGACTAATGAGTTTGCCAACCACTGGGTTAGACCTTCTCTAGTACAAGTAAACTGGGACTGAAGAATTCTGTAAATGGATTCAGGATGGTATGGAGCCAGGTGGATGATGGAGTGAGAGGTTACAGGTAAGCAAAGGGAGGAGGCTGGAATGATCCTTATGATAATGAATTAGATGCATCAGTATGAACTAATGGTTAGTTTAACATAAAGATGGGTACATACAGAAAAGTTTAAAGATACACAGGCATCTGTATACATGCACAGTTCTTCTTGTTCTGTTAGATGAAAGGGCCCAGAAGCAATGACACCCAGTAGCAAAGGGTAAAACTAACACCTAAATCTTGATGTATAATAGTTCGTGCACTGGTGGGGTCCCTTGACATGGCCTGCGGGGATTGGCCTGAACCCAGCAGTCCAACACCACCTGCCACTCCTGCCTCCACTCTAGCTCATCCTGACCCTAATGCACCTGCTACCAGCTCAAGCCCAGTCAGTTCCCATCCTCTGGGTGAGCCCTGCTTCTGGCACCCATGGGTCAGCTGAGTGGTGCTCCTGTTGTGGGAGTGCATTGACCACCAGGGGGCAGCTCCTGTATTGAGCATCTGCCCCCTGGTGGTCAGTGCATGTAATAGCGACCAGGCAACAGGTCGTTTGGTCACTTAGGCTTTTATATATATACATTCTTCAATAAAGGGAACTGGGGCTCCTTAGAGATATGGTTGAGTCTAAGATTAGAGCAGAAAATATATAAGATAAGCCTAAAGCATCTTGCATTACCAGAAAGTGCTCAAAGAAACAAAAGCACAATTATAGAGTATGTCAAAGGGACACAGGAACCAACTGAGGGAGCTCCAATGGCCAAACCTGAAACAATTAGAGCAATAAAATGGTATTGAATTATAACCCAAAATATAAAATTATATCTATGAATTCATACTGATGCAATTCAATTATAATTAATAAATAAACTAATTAGTGAATTACTGTGCAGAAGAATTCCAAATAATGTATACAGTTGTCCCTTGGTATCCAGTGATTGGTTCCAGGAGTCACTACAGATACCAAAATCCACAGATATTCAAGTTCTTTGGTTAGTCCTATGTCAGAACCTCCACTACAGTATCAGCTTCTTAACCACAATCCAGCCATCATTCTTGTCTTGGTCGTGTCTTGCCCAATCCCCAGGGATCGGGCCTAAGCCGGCAGGCAGACATCCCTCAAGGGGTCCTGAACTGCAAGAGGGCACAAGGCCAGGCTGAAGGACCCCTCCCCCCGCCCCAGGGCATGAATTTTGTGCACCGGGCCTCTAGTATCAAATGTTTGTCTTAATTTATCATATCTCTATAGCCAGTAGTGTATGACATATAACAAGCACTCAATAAATGTGTGAATAAGAAAGTGGGGAGTAAAGGAAAAATGGGAAGAGGGAAAGGAGGGAAGGAGAAGTGAGAGGAAGGAAGAAAATGCGAAAGACAATTACTTCCCAAAGAAAGAATCCACTAATACTGGTGGGCCATAATGCTTGAATAGGAAAGCTGGTTTGGAATACCAGTAAATTATAGACTGGTTTTATGGTACCACTATTGAAAACTATGCTATTACTAGAGGCCCGGTGCACAAAATTCATGCACTCAGGTGGGGTGCCTCGGCCCAGCCTCTGCCCTATCACAATCTGGGAGCCCTTGGGGGAACAGGCTAAGGATGACTATACATCCTTAGCACTGCCTCGGAGGCGGGAGAGGCTCCTGCCACCACCACTGCGCTCACCAGCTGTGAGCTTAGCTCAGGGCTTCTGGCTGAGTGGCGCTCCCCCTGTGGGAGTGTACTGACCACCAGGGGGCAGCTCCTGCACTGAGCATCTGCCCTCTGGTGGTCAGTGGGCCTCATAGAGACCAGTCGTTCCACTGCTCAGTCAATTTACATATTAGTCTTTTATTATATAGGATTGGGTGTTCCAAGTGAAAAAGACACTTGGGAAATCCTTCACTAACAATGGAACCAAGTACCACTAACTTTCAATTATTCAAAAACAGATTACCTGGTGTGTGCATTTTTTAGACCTTTTGATTGTTCTGCTTCAGGTTATTTAATTGCTCATTAGAGTGAAAAGAGGAAGGAGATGAGTCAACCACAACCTGTCACTTGTTTGTAACTATAGTAAAAATTTATTAGTAAAGAGGCTGAAACCATAGGCTAAAACATGAATTTTATTTTTAGATAATACCAAATTCTCATTATCATAGATAATAGAAAGTAGTCTCTATTCGACACACATTTTCCTAAAACTAATTTTGTAAATTGCCATCACTCAGGGCTTTTATGAATACATTTAATGTATTTAATGTATATTAGGCATCCTAACATAGGCAAACATATAAATTGTTGTGTTGCTAACCAATAACAGAATTGAGCATATGCCTTGCAGTTAAGGGTCATGTAATTGAAACAATGGTCCTCAACATAATTGTTCCAACATTTTAACTTAAATTGAACAGAGAATTTCTTTAGGAAATACAAACATCATACAATGTGTATATAACATAGTATTTTGTATAGAAGTTTGAATCCATAATTGTATTTTTTTCTCTTTCTCTCTTTACAAAACTACTATAATGCTAGTTATTTTTTAACTCACATCCCTTGAAAATTTTACCTGGTCATGTTTGTTAAATTTTTATTCTTAACAGTCTGGTGTTGTAACACTTGAAAGCATTTATGACTCCTGCCTCTCAGGACAGTTCTAAGAAGGACTAAATTCTTTGTTCTACTTCTGAGGCCCAAAGTGCACCAAGCATTTGAACAAACCTTGTTGACTATCTAATTAAATAGAAGCAATTAACTCTGCTTAAATGACCTTTCAAAACTAAATCATGCAATATGGCACATCTAAAAGGCCAAGCTAAATTGCAAAGAGTGTACCATTATTTTTCACATTACCACTTTCATAATTTCCCCCAACTTTTTCTTTGTCAGAAGTTGCTGATCACATTGAGGCCAACTAAGCTCTGTCTAAACTTGATAGTCCCAATTGCTCCTAGTTCTACGTGAGCATTTTCTGCCTCGTTTAATGTCTGCCTGACAAATAAACTAATGAAAACACTTCCTTCCTTGGACCCTGATAAACAAGGAAGTAACAAATTTATTGCCCTCTCCTCTTCTTGTAGTTAAAGGGACACATGTTATAAATTTCTCTATTGGTAATCAGTCTTTACAACTTTGTTTTCTTAGTTGCTACCTGTCCATAAAATATAAATACAGAAATTTGACTTTGAGGGGAAATACCATGTATGTGCTCTATTTAACTAGAAATAAGTTCTTATTTTTTAATAAGGAAGCCTATATCCCTACCTGATTTTTCTCAGCGGTTAGAGTGTCAGCATGTGGACGAAGGGTCATGGGTTCCATTCCGATCGAGGTCAGGTACCTCGGTTGCAGGCTCGATCTCTGGTGGGTGGGGCCACATGCGGGAGACAACCAATCAGTGTGTCTCTCTTACATCAATGTTTCTCCCCCCCCCCCTTAAAAAAAAAATCAATGGAAAAATATCTTCAGGTGAGGATTAACAACAACAACAAAAAAGGGAAACCTATAAGTAATATGCACATTCTCAAAAAAAACACAAAAAAAACACAAATCAATTTACAATGTACACAAAGTTCAATGGTTTTTTTATGCTAAAGTGCCATCACTAATATTAATAACATAACCTGAACAGTAGGTCACTTGTGTAACAGCTTGAAGACTTTTTGAAAAAGTGGTAAGTCCAAAAGATCAGAAATTACTCAATACTCTGTAAGATACTTGTCTGCCCTTTTTTATTTATTATTTTTTGGTGGCAAGGAGGGGGAACTTCAGCACTACTGTTAAAAAACTAAATTCAACTGAGTATATTTTAAAGATCTTATTGGCTTCTTTCAATGATTCATGAATCAAGCAATATCCAGTCTAGCAGAAAGGAGCTCCAAGGAGCTGTATTAAACTGAAAGACTTGTAGGGAGAAGGGCGTGGGCAACAGGAAGTTATATTAGGCAAAAAAGCCGGTGATTGTAGCCAGGTCATTTTCCTTTACGGAATGTAAGGGGAATACAGGCAGATTACCTCGCTAGTGCTGATGAGGTGATTCCTGATTGACTGGTTTGAAATTCCTTTTCTGGGACAGCCAAAACTTTAAGTAAAGTCTCAGTTTGGTGACATGAAGTTTAGCATAAGCAACTACAGTTTGGGCTTGTCATCTTGTATTTAACACTACTATCCAAAGGGTTCACATGTTCATGTTTTTCAGTAAGTGGAATGGCAACACCCAGAGTCTAAAGGTTCAGGAAACCTAACCCTAACCAGTTTGGCTCAGTGGATAGAGCGTCGGCCTGTGGACTGAGGGTCCTAGGTTCGATTCCGGTCAAGGGCATGTACCTTGGTTGCGGCCACATCCCCAGTGGGGAGTGTGCAGGATGCAGCTGATCGATGTTTCTCTCTCATCGATGTTTCTAACTCTCTATCCCTCTCCCTTCATCTCTGTAAAAAATCAATAAAATATATTTTTTAATAAAAATAAAGGTTCAAGAAACCTGGACTCCATTAACATAGCCAAATTCTACACTTTTAACAAAAGAATGGTATAATCATGAAAGTTGTATTCAAAACAGAAAATATCCATTGGGAAGTACCTACCAATTGCTAAATCATAATTTTGATTTTTTATTCTAACTTTATTTTATTTTTAAACTTTTAGTGAGTTTCAATAAACATACAAAAAATTGCACAGATCATAATTATATAATTCGAAATGTATTTTAACACAACTAGATAGCCACCACCCAGGCTATGAAATTGAACATTGGCAACATTCTCTTTCATGTCCCCCTTCCTATCACTATCCTTTTCCAATCCCTAAGTTTTCCTGGCTTCTACCACCATAGATTGGTTTTTTCGGTGTTTGAAATTGATATAAATAGAAAGTACAATATTTACTCTCTCTGCCTGCATTGCCACCATGTGCCCACCATCCAGATATCATTGCTGACATGTACACATAAGGAACTGTTGGACATTGAAATTGGGACTCAAACATTTTTTTTGTTTTGTCTTGTTATTATATGTTTATTTCTAGTCTGTAGAGGCAAAATTTTTTAAAGGAAAGAAATGGGGGGAAAATAAATACAGAGGCAAAGAAGCATTGAACAGACTGTCAAACTACAGTGGGAAGGCAGGGGAGGTTGGGCGAGGGGGGCTGTAAGAGATCAACCAAAGGACTTGTACGCATGCATATAAGCACAACCAATGGATACAAGACACTGTGGGGGAGGGGCGGGGAGGAGGGCAGACAGGTGAAGGCATGTACTGGGGGGTAGAGGAAGCTGGAGGAAGGTCAATGGGGGGAAAGAAAAACAAAGAAGACACATGTACTACTATTTGTAATACTTCAAACAATAAAAAAAGAAAGTAGAAAAAAATAAAATAAAATTGTAAAATAAAAAAAAATATATATATATATATTTACTCTCTCTGCTCTGAATACTTTCATTCAATATTATCGTTGTTGGGGGGATTCATCCATGATATTGCATGTAGCTACATTTCATTTATTTTAATTGCTGTAGAGGCATTGCACTAATTTATATACAACAATCATCTCTCCTACTATTGAGGATGTTTCACTTATCTCCAATTTAGATCTATGACAAATAGGGCTGCTATAAACATTCTTATCTTTATATTTTGATGAATTTTTCCAATGTGTCATACACCTAACAGTGGCATTGCTAGGTCATAGGTCATGCATATATTCAGCTTTAGAGATACTAGTAAACAGGTTTCCAAAATATCTTATAGCAATTTACACTTCTACCAACAGTGCCTGAGTGTTTCATTTATTCCACATCCTCAATGACACTTGGCATTTTCTGCCTTTTTCATTTTACCTCAATAAATTGTTAAGCTCTGATCTAGAACCTCAATGGAAACAGTGAAGCGAAACAGAAGTATTACTACCACTCAAATATTAAGCACTATAAGAAATAAAATGGATATAAAAATGGACATAAAATAATTTTCAATAATAACAACAATAACCTGCAAAGTACCTTTTCTGTGATCCTAAAAGATGCAATTAAGGGATTATCAAAAAAATTGCCTTTTTGACCAACTGTACACATGATTATCTGTGTAACAGAATGCTGTCTATGATTTGTAGGGTATAAATGAAACCAGAGATTCTAAAACACTACGAATAGATTTCCTTCAAATGTCCTTTCAAATCACATTTTTGAGTCCAAAATTTTTCATTAATTCATTTAACTTCACTATTGCTAGAAAGTGTGCCAGATATTAGAGATATAAAATCAAATAAAGTTGTGATCCCTACACTCAAGTCATTAAAGACTAGTCACAAATATGAGTTTAGCAATCAATGGAAAGTAGCATGTGTTGTGATACAGAGGAATACATGGTTCCATTGGAGCACAGAGATGGGAGAGGGAGGAGACAGTCCAAGGAAACGTCCATGAAAACTAATGTGGGTGAAATTCAAGCTGATCTGTGAAGGATCATGAATTAGTGAAGGGGTCTTCTAGACATAGGAGTAGAATATTCAATATCAACAATCTGATACTTGAATTGTCTTTACTACATTCTCCCAGGAGCTGAAAATTGCAAGATAGCCAAGTCCAAAATCTCTCTTTACAATGAACCTTTCACCCATGTGTTGTGCAATTATACTTTAAGGTAATAGGATACAATTCTAAATACTTTTTTCTGTAACTTCATGTCCTCTCCCCACAAAATAAAGAAATTAACATTCCCAATTTATAAATATACTGAAAGGAATAAATACATAGTAAAGATAAAAGAATATTATCCTAAGTAAAGATAATAGCAAAAATCATATGACAAAGATGCTCTAGACAATATATTCTGAGAAAAATGAATCAGTGTGCTCTGTTTTCTCCTTTTAGGACATTTCTGGCACTTACAAGAGGAAGAAACAACCAAGGGGAGGAAATCACAATCTAACATAAGCATAATATCCACTCCAGGAAGAGATAAAGGCAAAATAAGAAAAAATAAAAAATAAAGACAAAATAAGCATTTCATGAAAGCACAAGGATTTGATTGAAAAAGATTACTTCATTCACATGCCTCTGCAATCCTATCTAATAAAAGAGTAATATGCAAATTGACCATCACACCAAGACACAAGATGGCTGCCCCATGTAGACACAAGATGGCCACCACAAGAAGGCCTGCAGGGGAGGGCAGTTGTGGGAAGTTAGGGGTAACCAGGCCAACAGAGGAGGGCAGTTGGGGCTGACCAGGCCAGCAGAGGAAGGCAGTTGGGGGAGACCAGGCCAGCAGGGGAGAGCAGTTGTGGGCAATCACACAAGCAGGGAGGGCAGTTAGGGGTGACTGGGCCATCAGAGGAGGGCAATTGGGGGAGACAAGGCCAGCAGGGGAGGTCAGTTGGGGGGAACCAGGACTGCAGGGGAGAGCAATTGGGGGTACCAGGCCTGCAGGGGAGGGCAGTTGGGGGAGGACCAGGCCTGCAGTGGAGGGCAGTAGGGGGGGAGGGTGCAGGCCTGTAGTGGAGGACAATTGGAGGGGGAGGGATGCAGGCCAGCAGGGAGGGCAGTTAGGGGTAACTGAGCCAGCAGAGGAGGGCAATTCGGGGAGACAAGGCCAGCAGGGGAGGTCAGTTGGGGGGGACCAGACCTGCAGGGGAGGGAAGTTGAGGGGGAGCAGGCCTTCAGGGGAGGGCAGTTGGGGGTGGCCAGGCCTGCAGGGGAGAGCAGATTTGGGGGACCAGGTCTGCAGGGGAGGGCAGTTGTGGGGGACCAGGCCAGCAGTGGAGGGCAGTTGAGAGTCAGCAGTCTTGGATTGTGGAGGGCTGTCAGACATCTCTCAAGAAGTCCCAGATTGGAGAGGGTGCAGGGTGGGCTGAGGGACACCTCCCCCAACCCCCCTGCATGAATTTCATGCACCGGGCCTCTAGTTATTAATATAATGTGATTTTTTTAAATAAAGATGTCAAATTACCTTTCCAATGGTTTCCAAAGTGTAAACTAAAGCTATAGTTCTCACCAAAAGAGCTGTATTAATTTTTTTCATGCATATTAACTTTTTATAGTTTTAGCAAGGTTATAGTTCTTATTCTGAAAGAAAGAAGAGACAGAAGGGATTTTCATATTTCATTCTATTTACTGACATTGAAATTATTTGATGGAGAGATGTTTATTGGAAGACACACAAGCATAGTACAATTCATGTTTAGGGAAATGGATTTCTTGCAATTGCAAAAGTCAATGGCATTTCACAAATGCTCTCAGCACTCCTTATTGACTTTCTGGATAGATATTTCTACTAGTTTCATGAAGCATTGAAGACACAGATAAATACCAACTTATCTCAAACATCCCCAATATCATGATACTTTTATAACTGGTTTCTGTTGTACATTTTGAAATTATCGTATTTTGCATATTTACAACTTTTTCTTAACAATGTACACTTATATAATTTGAGTAACAAGTGGAAAATCACTATCTTTAAGATTTTGAAAACAAGTAGAATTTAATTAAAATTAAATAAATATACATATAAATAATAATTGGAAAATAACTGAATCATGAGGAGTTCAGAATGCAAGGTGGTTTAAAAGGCAAAAGTTTTGACCTTTATTTTATTGATAGTTGTGAAAACAAGAATCTGCTCAACATTGTAGAAATGTCATATTTTCCATAACTTGAGTGAAAAAAATGCACATTTCACTTAAGGAAATGGTGTAGAAACTAGGTCATCCCCTTAAGTTGTGGATACTTTCTTAAAAGAAAGCACTTACTAGAATGAGATATGGTCTTCACAGTCAATAAAGAATACAAAATAATCTCTCTTCCTTGTTTTCATAATTTTACAATATTTTAGAATTAATATGTCTAGTTCATGCTGATTCTATTCAACAATTCAACATCACCTACTAACAGCTATCAAATCTTAATATACCCTAAATTTTTTTTTATTTTAAAATCTGGTTTGTGGAAGGTCATTTCATAGCCATAATAATCATGCACCAAAAATAAAATATAGCAAACAAGAAGGTGTCAAGCACACATTGAAATTTTAGTACATCCTTCACTTTGTTGAAGAAAATTCTACCTATGTGTATTGAGAAAATAAATATATACCTTACAATGTTTCCTCTTATGTATATTTCTTGCTACCCGTTTTGTACCCTTTCATTTCCATAAAGGATTTGGGACAACTTAGAATAAAATCATATAAATAAACTAAAGACTATTAACTCATAATAAAATATTTTTTTAAATAGTAGGAGTAAAACTAAAGAGAAAAATTATGTGAAGTCTTGACTGGGGAAAACCATTACAAGTGATTTCAATCCTTAGCTCTAGAACCTAGCAATGCATATCAAAGGACAACACAAGGAATTACCTATTTCTCATTATCAAGTAGAATATGAACTCAATAGTAAAGTTCTAAGTTCTTGGAGAAATCTCTCACAAGGATTTTTTATAAGAAGCTTTGAACAAGATATTGAAAACCTCAGTAGCAGTTGTTTTTTGTTTAATGGCACAGAAATGTTTCCTATTATATCAGACCATCTATGAGGTGTGAGAACACAATATTTAAATAGAGTCCAATAATAAAATTCAAAAGAGTACCGGAGGGATATAGTAAAGCTATTTACTTTTTGGTCTTCAAACTATATTAAAACAGAGGATGAGAACCTTTCTAATTATAAGTGTTTTTCAACTACTTTCATTGGAAGTAATTTTACATTACAAACATACAATAATAACAATGTTTCATATTAAAAGTAAAATGATTCATTCAGGAGGCATGTCATATTTATTTTATGTCATAATATAACCTCTGGAGAAGCATGATATGTCTCAGACTAGAGAACATGGAACCTGAGAGATACAAGAAACATAATCAGAGAAACAAACATACCCCAGACTAAGAAACATAGATTCATGCTACTTCTGTTGAAGAGTCTCTCTCAGCTAGAGTTTTGACAAGAGATCCACAGAAAGGTGTTTTCTAGAAAGGTAGCTACAGAAGACTAGTGTTTAAGAGTCCATCTCTATTATGACTGTGGTCAGCCTAGGTTTACCACCCAAGCATATCACTTCCAGGCTGGGAAGAGTAGGCTTGTTATTTAATCTCTCCAGCATTATATTCCTAGTTAAAACAAGGCTCATAGTAACAGTAAGATAACCATTGAAAGATCAATGATTTAAGTTGTTTAACATAATATCAGATATCCGGTAAGTACTTTTTCAATGCTAGAAACCTTCGATGCTCTTTGTTGATAGGAATTAATGAATTATAAACATTAGGCATGTACATGAGACAGTGTTTTATATCAAAAGTTAACAAGCTACGCAACAGTATAAAAGAAGGACCTTGTAACTTTGAGATAGCATGGAGGTACCTGGAGAGTATTATGCTAAGCAAAATAAACCAGTCAGAGAAAGACAAGCATCATAGCATCTCACTCATATGTGTAATCTAATGAACAAACTAAACTGATGAGCAAAATAGATCCAGAGACATAGAAGCATGAGGAAAGATGGGGGTGGGAGGGTGGGAAGAGAACAACCAAAGAACTTGTATGCATATACTAGTATGCATAACCCATGAACACAGACAATAGGGTGGTGAGGACTGGGGTGAGGGGGTGGGGAAGGGTAAGAAGAAGTCAATGGGAGAAAAAAAGGGACATATGTCATGCTTTCAACAATAAATATTGTTTTTTAAGTTAACAGGCCTAAAAAAAAAGTTAGCAGGTCTGCCTTCAGTTTTTGCCTTAAAAGAAAGTCATCCAAATGCATTATATTTTATTGGCAGATGGTTTCATAAAATACATTCAATCAAGGAAAAGAAGAGGAGTTTATATCTGGAATCCAATTTTTAATCACACACTTCTCAGCTGGGCCACAAGTTTTATAGAATTAGATTTACTTGTGATCATTAGCTGAAACATTCACTTCATAGTAAAAAAAAAAACTAATTTACAAAGATTTGCATCCTCTGAAATCTTATTACACATTTAGCTTTGGGATACTTCAGTAGTGTTTTCTCTGTGTCCTGTAAAGCTTTGCAAAGCTACTATATAAAACAGAAAACAGAACTCCAGCAGTTTATTTGCTTTAAAGTGAAAACATACACATACATACAATAAACAAACAAGTAGATTATTAACCTTTCTTTTGACATTGACCTTGAGGTCTTGTTTATTTTCCTAGTCATGATGCAAAAGCTGGAATTGGCTCCCACTCATGAAACAAAGAGTGCAAAGTCCAATGTGAACTTCACTAAAAATTCTCTTCAATAGGAAAAATTCTATGATTCTGCCTGACATGCCATAATAAAATTTTAAGTATATTGACTTTCCTTTTGCTTTGCTTTCTCTCTTTTTAATCACAGACTTTGGAGACATGGTTACTCTCGGTCTTAGGCTTGAGTCTAGAAAGAGAAGTGGAAGAAAATGTTCTGATATGAGTGTCACTGAACAAACTTTCTTCAATAAGGTATTAATTCACTTTCAGCTATTCACTTTAACAAATATGTATTGAATAGTTACTATGTAATTTTTCTTTTGCCAAGAGGAGAGAAATTATGAGAGAAAAACTCATTTCTCAGAGAAAAAAAGCTATAAAAGCCATCCTTTATTGAATACTTACTAGGAGCCAATATACATAGAAGATGGGTACAGATATTCCTACTGTTTTAGCAAGTAAAACTGGAGTCCATTACAATCAAGTGTCTTTCACCAAGTTACCAGGCTGAGGTGGGCACAGCCACATATTACTGCAGGGCTGCCCACCCTTGACACTGTGCTCAGCAGGGCTCCTCCGCTGGGGCTGTCAATGAACTTATAAAACAAGGGAACCCAAAACATAAATATACAATAAAGTGGAATGTGACCGGAAGTTTCTAACAACTCAAAATAATATTCAGTAACCAAGGCATGTTTTAGGGAGAAAAATAAAACTAGCTTATGTCCTATCCCTAAGTAGGACCATTCTCTCTTTTTAAAATCTTTATTGTTGAAAGAGTTACATAGGTCCTCCTTTTTCCCCCATTAACCTCTTCTAGCCTTCTCCCATCTCCACCCCCAGAACCTCACCACACCATTGTCCATGTCCATGGGTTATGCATATGTGCATACAAGTTCATTGGTTGATCTTCCCATCTACCCACCCTCCCCTACCTTCCCTCTGAGGTTCAACAGTCAGTTCATGCTTCTATGACTCTGGGTCTGTTTTTGAGCATCAGTTTATTTGGTTCATTAGATTCCAAATGTGAGTGAGATCATGGGATACTTATCTTTCTCTGACTGGCTTATTTCACTCAGCATAATACTCTCCAGGTCCATCCATGCTGTTGCAAATGGTAAGAGTTCTTTCTTTTATATCTGAAACTGTACCCATTTTTTTACATCACTTTTTAAAATTCTTCCCACAATTTCCATCCATTTTTGTTCTCCCATTCTTACCAAAGAGCAAATAATCACTTTTGTTGTCTAGATTAAATTCACCAAGTGTTTTGTGTGTTTTTTTCTGAGCAATAATAATAGTCAGGGATTTCATGGTTAAGGAGGGAAATGGGCCAGAACAAGACTACGGTTTCATTTCTTCATGTGCCTTCAGTTTCAGTTCAGAGAAAGTGATGCCTTTAGGCCCAAAATGACATGAAAAAGTTGATTCTCAGTTTACATTTTTATGCAGAAAGTTTGCAGTATACCTTTACATACATTTGAATTTTTCATCTTGATTTAAAAGCAAGTGATTTCGGATATCTGCCTTCTTGAAGGTTTATATTTTAAAACTTCCTCATGTGGCTCTCTTGGCTGCTTTTGACATCAAATTCACTGAATAAGAACAACAGAGGTTGTTGCCTGAGGAAGCACGGCCCTCCTGCCTCAATCCCTGGCTTGTTGGAGAGAGCAATAATGCCGTTGTACAGCGAGGAGAAGGCCACAGTGTGTCCATTCCTGGGTTCTTTGTCTTCCTGATTCTTGGGTAATCACTGAACAGTATAAATTTTTAAAATCTGTAGGTTTCAGCAAGGACAATTTTTCTTTATCTTCAGCAACGTGAAAGCAACCCTAAGTATGAGACCTAAAATAAGACATTCTTTAAAGGAAAAATGAGACCACACGGAGAAAAGAAGACAGTTAAACAAAACATTCTCTAAAACCACCTATGATTTTAAATGTAAATGCTGACACTTATAGATATCTATCTACTCCGTACGTACCCTACATTTGAAATATATGTTCTGAACAGTATACCTTGAATTGGCATTAAAGCTGCTGCTATTCACTGGTTACTAAGGGAAGCTGCTGGGAAGCATAGACTTTCTTTAGACACCTGTTTATTTTTCAAGTGCAACATTGCCATCTACAGGATGTGAAGTGAAAAAGTTCCACCAATCCTTTAAAAAATGTCTGCAATCAACACTAGAAATCACTGAGGTTGAAAATGTGTGTGTCTAAAATCAGTCCTGTTTGATTATACTACCAGGCACTGCTATTTTGCAAATTTATCTCATAATCTCACAGTTCACACAAAAATAAATAATTTAAAAGAATGCATTAGCTCAACTTTGTCACAGCTTCTTTTATCTTTGGCAACTGCATTAGGGGTTTACTCAAAAGCTGTACCATGATCAATGTTAAGGAGCTGGAAAAAAAAAATAAGCAAATATCAGTGTGAGGTTTTCAGATGGTTACATTAAAGATCAAGCTTTGCACCTGATACCAAATTCTCTTAAAGTTAGACGAGCCATTTACGTAAATATCCTCACAGAATTCAAATAACAAATACAGCAAATAATTTTAATAGGTTTCAAATAGCAAACAAGAAAAAGGTATTTCTCCAAGTACAAGAAGACAACTGATATGGAATTTACTTAATGTGTCTAGTAATCTAATCAGACTGCCTCACATCCAGGTGACATAGCAAAGGGGAAACTCTTAGCCTATTTTGCAAATAAAGAAACAGACACCTAGCATGCTGATGTTGAAAAGCTTACTTCATTGTCAGGGTGCTTATTTTCAAAGAAAAATAATGAAGGAGAGAAAGGATAAAGGGAGAAACAACATTACTCTTTTTCTCCATTTTGACACACAGACTAAAATATGAACTAGAAAAATGTAAAATATACAAACAGTAATAAGAAATTATTTTTGACTGCTTAGTGTGACCTCCGTTCATTTAAAATTGAAATTACAATATTTATTAGGAAAAAAGCTTAAATGTTTCAGGAAAAGCTATTACAATTTTCTAGTACATTTCTAATCTGCTTTCCTGGAGATATTTAATATTAGGATGTATAATTAGCTCACTCTAATTCCTTAATTATGGTCTGTCCAGAGACTAAGAAATGGGCATGATAATATCCATATTACCCTAGTCTTTTTGTGATTTTTTTAAATCAAATTCCAGAATAAAAAATGGGAATAATGTAAAGCCATCTTGATACAAAACAATCATATATAAGTATGTAAAATTAAGTCTACTGTGTGAGCACAATGTTAACTAGAAAGTAACCACCAAGAAATACTGGTACTGTTGTGCCAAAGAAAAGCAACATTAAAATGAAAAAAAAAAAGTTTTAAAAAGCTCGGTATCATGTTTCATTTCAAATGTCTACAGATTTTCATGACATATCCACCATAGCCTCTGGGTCCATGGGCCAAATTTAAATCAAAAGATTAAAGAAAAATAATCCTAGCCACCAAAACAAACTCATTTCATCTCTAGTCCATCTCTACATGCAGTCACCAAGGAAAGAACAAAATGTTTATATGAACTACATGAGTAGCTTTGATCCAAAGGCAATTATATGAGTAAGGGGCCAAACTTTGGCTGAAGCCATTATGGCTACCACCCTTTGAAAAGCAATTTATATAACATCATCCACTGCTGCAATGTACAGAGGACATCTTTCTTCATAGGGCTACTTTCCTCAGGGTCCCCAATAAACCCCAACACTGCCAAATCCAATGGAAAATTCTTACATCTCATCTTATTCAACTACAGAGCATTTGACATGACTTTCTTCTCCTTCCTGAAATACTGTCTCTACTTACCTTCCAGAATACAGCATACTCTTAATTCTTTCTTCCAAGATCTTGACCACTTCTCTTTGTCGCTTTTGCTGCAACTTCTTTCTCATTCTGATGTCTAAATGCAGGTTTGCTCTCTGAGGTTGGTCCTTGAGCCTCTTCTCTTTTCTATCCATACTACATATGTAGATTATGTCATCCATCCCATGCTTTAAACATTATCTTTATGCTGATGGTTCTCAAATGTCTATAACCAGACCCAAATTGTACCTCATCTCCAGACTTTTATGCCCAATGCCTACTTAACATCTCCATTTAAATATCTAATAAAGAATCTCATGCTTGATCTGTTTAGAACAGTTTTTGCTCTTCTGCATCCTTTGCCTGCTTCTTTTTCAGCATTTCCCATCACAGTAAACAACACCTCTCAGGCATGTAATCCATATTTATTGAATTAGTTTATAATTAATTAATTAACTAACTAACACAAAGAGAATACTAGGGAAGAATTGAGATTTATGATTAGGGAACTTATCCTAGTAATTGAAAATGTAATCAGAATGTCCTGAGAGAACAAACACTAGGGTTCATCTAGAGAAGGTGATTAAAAAAAGAGGGCTTGCCACCCACTTCATGCAACACTTACATCACACCCTACACTTATAGATGATGCTTAATTCGTGTAGAGTTTGTTTTGGGAGGAAGTCTTCATTCCCAAAGACCCTTGTACTCTATATTCCACCCTGCTGAACGGTAAACCAGAAAGAAAGGCTCTCCTGATGTTAACCAAGTCCAATGTTGTGACAGATTGGTTTCCTCCCCACTACTGACTCTACTAAGAAATGAATGGAGCAACAAGTCACTGGGAGTTTGATTTAGAACCTAGTGAGGCTCAGAGAGGTGGGCTGTTTGCCATAGTTACTTGTGAGGAATATGTATGAGTTATCACATCTGATCGTTCAAGTGATAAAAAGGAGATGAGGAGCATATTAGTTTATCTCTATTTTTTTTTGTAATGTTTTTAAAAATCAATTCAGTCCTGGCCGGTGGTGTTCAATGGTTAGAGTGTGGGCCTGTGCACTGCACTGAACAGTCACAGGTTCATTTCTCAGTCCAGGGCACCTACCTGAGTTGTGGGTTCACTCCCTGACCTCAGTCCCATGAGGGAGGCAACCAATCGATGTGTCTCTCTCTCTCACACACATCCATGTTTCTCTCTCTCTCTCTCCACCCTCCCCTCTCTTCTACTCTCTCTCAGCAAAGCAATGGAAAAGATATCCTTGGATGAGGATTAAGCAGAAAAGGCCAATCCACAAGTCACTTTGTCCATCTCAATCTTTTGGTCTATACCAATTCTAAAACAAGTCTTGCAGAATGTAATTTCACAAAATTGTGAAAAAAGGGAGTTTTTCAAATACCTGAGAGAATCTGTGAAGTTTATGCCCCTTTTGGAGAAACTCAGAAGCATTAGTTAGTCTCTGAGACTTCCGTAAGAAAGACAGACCATTCTGTTAAATGAGGTTGGTAATGGGGGTGGCTATGCATGTGTCCAGGCAGGGGTTATGTGGAAAATCTCTGTACCTTCCTCTCAATTTTCTTGTAAAACTAAAACTGTTCTTAAAAAAAAATAAAGTCTTTGAAAGAGAGAGAAAGGGAAAAAAAGAAACTGAAAAGAGTGATCATGGCAGAAAGTATTAAGGAAAAATTAAATTTCCTTTGTGTTCAACTTTACCTTTTCATACTTATAATAAAAGGAAAGACTTGAGCCTACTATTCTAACAATTTAAGAACAAACTGAAACACTATAATTTGGCTCACTCATTTACTCATTCATTCAACAAATAGCTATTGGTAGCTTACCAGGTGCAAGGTATTTTCAAATACATTTGACAAATGTGCTTCCATTACATCGACTTCCTTTTTTACTAAAGGGTATAATCTCTTCAGTTATATGAAATAAGGTAATAGATATTTAAAATATGCATTAACATTTATACTCTTTAGTGAAGGGCTTAGTAGAGACTCTTGTAAAGTAAAACAATTATAAAGCAATTAGATAAATGAGGTGCTAAATAGAAATGTATAAGGGAGAAAACCCTTGGAAATGAGAATATTAGAAAAAGTATGGGGTAACTAGAAACCACTTAAAAGTGCTTAAAATTTTGAAAGGTTGTGGTTATGTGCATTTTATTCTATGACTTCTTGAACACTAGTCTGCTTTCTCATAAATGGTATCCTGGAGGTTTCCATTCTTGATATGCTAAGAGGCCCCCGTTAAAAAGGAAGGAGTGAGAGAGAAAGGAAAAATAATGGGATAAAAGTGATTTACCCACACGTAGGGTGATCATGCAAACTGGTTTGCCTGAAACAGTCCACTTTATCCTGTAGCTCTGTGTCACTGTTAATGATGCCCCTTTTACTTTAAAAAGCAGTCCTATTTGAGAGATAAATCATATGGTTTTCTAATTGGTGAGAGGAGTAAAAAACTGGGATTATAAATAACATTAAATTAATGGCATATTTAGTTGGACACGCACGGAGTAAAACGTTTAAAGAGGAGAGAAATCACTGAAATTGAGTCAGTTCCCAGAAGAAAAGCATTATAAAAATACCAAATGGAATGATAAAACACAAGTCAGTAGGCAAGATTCAACTTACAATCCTTCTCCAGATAACATTGAATTTTATCTCCTCTCATCTTTAATTCTTTACCAAACCAATTGGAATATGAGCACCCACACTTTATCATTAGTCCGAAGGGATATCAATAAATCCTGCTGTTGAGTTTCTTTCAAATGGCTCTAGAGCCTGCTTTTCTAAGGTGAAGAGCTAACTGCAGAGGACCATTCATATTTACAGATTTAGCATTCTTGAAATCACTTCTTTTTGGGCCTCCCTGCAACCAGGCTTTCCTGCCTTACCTTTTATTGAGACCCTTACTTCTCTATCCCCTTCTCTTAGATCCTGCTAGTCTACCTGACCATTACATGTTGTCAATGTTAAATGCATAAATGATATTTTGGGAAACACTGAGTAAATTTGAATACAAATTAGGTATTACATTAGTGAATCATTGCCATTTTCTCATGTACAACAATGGTATTATGTTGATGCAGAATAATGTTTGTTTTAGGAGCTGCCTGCTGAAATATTTAGAGGCAAGTGTCATAATATCTGCAGCCTATTTTGAAGTCATTTCCAGAGGTATATGTAGATAGACATAGATATAAACATAGATGTAGGTACAGGATAGAGATAGGTACATAGATGAACGAAATATGGCAAAATGTTAACAATTGTTAAATCCAAGAAGCTAACTTTATTTCCCAGCCTCCCTTGCAGCAAGTATGGCCATATGACCATGACCTCATCAGTGAAATAAGAAAGAAAATGATGTGTGCCACTTTTGGTTCTGGGCCTTACATACCAAGCATGACTCCTCCATGCTCTCTTTCCCCTTCCCATTAGGCTAGAAACTGAATATAGCAACAGCCTAACTTTTATTATTCAGATGATGGTAATACTATGGGCATGACAGAAGAATAAGATGGGAGGATCTTGGACACATGAATAACCTCATGGAGTTTCCCATAACCTGGAGCAAATATATCAGTTTTATTATGTGAAATACTAGAGGCCCGGTGCCTGAAATTCATGCATGGGGGGGTGTGTCCCTCAGCCCAGCCTGCACCTTCTCCAAACTGGGACACCTCGAGGGCAGTTGGACATCCCTCTCACAATCCAGGACTGCTGACTCCCAACTATTCACCTGCCTGCCTTCCTGATTGCCCCTAACTGCTTCTGCCTGCCAGCCTAATCACCCCCTAACCACTCCCCTGCCAGCCTGATTGCCCCTAACTGCCCTCCCCTGAAGCTTGATCACCCCTAACTGCCCTCCCCTGCTGGCCTGGTCCTCCCCAACTGCTCTCCCCTGCAGGCCTTGGTTTCCCCCAAATTCCCTTCCCTGCAGGCCTGGTCGCCCCCCAACTTCCCTACTCTGCCGGCCTGGTCACCCCTAATTGCCCTCCCCTGCAGATTGATTGCCCCCAACTGCCCTCTCTTGCAGACCTGGTCCCTCCCAACTGTACTCCCCTGCTGGCCATCTTGTGGTGGCCATCTTGTGTCCACATGGGGGCAGCCATCTTTGACCACATGGGGGCAGCCATCTTGTGTGTTGGAGTGATGGTCAATTTGCATGTTGCTCTTTTATTAGATAGGATAGAGGCCTGGTGCACCAGTGGGGGCCAGCTGGTTTGCCCTGAAGGGTGTCCCGGATCAGGTTGGGGGTTCCCTTAGGGTGTGGGGCGGCCTGGGTGAGGGGCCTGTGGTGGTTTTCAGGCCGGCCACACCTGCCCCCCCCTCTCCCAAGAAGAGGCCCTGGTATCTGGGATTTATTTATCTTCTACAATTGAAACTTTGTAGCCTTGAGAAGAGCCAAGACTCCTGCTTGCTCTGTGGCCACAGCCATTTTTATTGGGATTTATTTATCTTCTATCATTGAAACTTTGTAGCCTTGAGTGGAGGCCTGGGCTGGCCAGGGTGTGCGGAAAGCTTTGCTTCCTCCATCACCAGGAGCAACCCAAGCCTCCTGTTTGCTCCGTAGCCCCAGCCATCTTGGTTGGGTTAATTTGCATACTCGCTCCTGATTGGCTGGTGGGCATGGCTTGTGAGTGTAGCAGAGTGGTGGTTAATTTGCATATTACTCTTTTATTAGATAGGATAAGTAAACATCATCATAGGTTCTTTTTTAAGTACCACCTTAGCTTCCCCAAACTAAGTGATGAAGGCCTGAGACAGAAATAACTAGGAGATCACAGGAGATGGCATTTAGGGCATTTAGGACATGAGGCCTGAATGAGAGGAAGGAGTTAGCCGTATGAATATGTGGGAATGAAAAAGAAAAAACATTAATAGCATGCCAGAAAGAGCCTAGAAAATTCCTATTCAGGCCCTTAGTAAGACTCAGCTACTACATTAACACCAGAACCGTGGGTACTGGTAAGCCTTTGGCAGAGGGCAGAGGGCTGGGAGTGCAATCATGGAGAGTTGAAGGTAAAAATCATACAGTTAGCCCAAACACAGATCAGACCTAAGACAAGGACCAGAATCTGATGATCTCAGGGTCTTCTATGGGTAATATCTAGCTTCTTATCTATAAGTCAAGAGGTCTAAAGTGAGTGGACAGCTGATGTTAGGACAAACAGAAGTAAGAAGATACATGACAAGTAGCTGGTCAGATATTGAGTGGTCATATAAGCCAGAAATTTTTAGAAATTAGTCATTTGACATAAGCTTTTTTTCTTAAGACACTATATCTGTGTGTATGTGATAATCTCTGCCAGAATGATGTACCTAGACCTTTTCTTGTTCCCCAGAGTGATAACGTATTGCTGTATTTTTGCCTTAACAAGTGTTGATAACTGTGTCTTTGTCTTGTTATTCCAGTAACATTCATTGACCTACACATAGTGATCTGTATGTGCCTGAGATTTCAAGTAGATTCACAAAAACATGTGCATGAAGATAGGAGAAGGGAAAGGGCTTTTTATTATTATTATTTCAGAGAGGAAGAAAAGAGAAAGAGAATAGAAACATCAATGGTAAGAGAGAATTATTGATCGGCTGCCTCCTGCAAGACTCCTACTGGGGTTTAAACCCACAATCCAGCACGTTCCCTGACTGGGAATTGACCCATGACCTCTGGTTCATAGGTCAATGCTCAACCACTGAGCCACATGGGATGGGTAGCAAAGAGCATTTTAAAGAATGTTAGCTTCTAATGATTTTTTAGCATCCTTAAAATACACATGAAAATAATTTTTTAAAGCTTCTAAGATTCTTAGAGAATGACGGATAAAGGCAGGAATGCAAAGGCCTATGAAAAATAAAGAAGACATGATCCAAAGCAGCTGCTGAGGCAGAATAAAGAAAAACAGTAGGCCACATAAGAGATGGCAGAAGTTGAAAACGTTTGTACCTGAGTCTAATTTTAGGTTTCTCCTTGAGGCAAAAGTCTATGGTTACTAACACAGAATCTAAAGGCAGAAATAAGCAGAAACACTAGGCAGGTGTGTAGAACAAAGAATGAGCTTGCCATATAAGCTCATTGTTTTTTATACTACCTTCAATGAAGGTGGAGATAATATTTGATAATCACAGAACCAGTTTTTAAGGAAAGGCCAATGGGCTTACTGCTCCCCATCTGTCATGCAGGACTGTACATATTTTTTTTCATTTTTTTATTGTTTCAAGTATTACATATAGTAGTACATATATCTCCTTTTTTTCCCCCATTGACCTTCCCTCAGCATTCCCTACCCCCTGTCTCATGCCCTCATCCCACCCCCCGAGTGTCTTGTATCCATTGGTTGTGCTTAAATGCATGCATATAAATCCTTTGGTTGATCTCTTTCCCCCCCGCTCCCCAATACTCCCCAGCCATCCCGCTGTAATTTGACAGTCTGTTCAGTGCTTTAATTCCTCTGTATCTATCTTTTAGTTCATCAGGTTATAATGTTCTTTATTTTCCATAAATGAGTGAGATCATGTGGTATTTTTCTTTCATTGCCTGGCTTATTTCACTTAACATAATGCTCTCCAGGTCCATTCATGCTGCTGCAAATGGTAAGAGTTCCTTCATTTTTATAGCAGCAAAGTATTCCATTGTGTAGATGTACCATCATTTTCTAATCCACTCATCTGCTGATGGACATTTAGGCTGTTTCCAAATCTTAGCTATGGTGAATTGTGCTGCTATAAACATAGGGTGCATATATCCTTTCTGATTGGTGTTTCTAGTTTCTTGGGATATATTCCTAAAAGTGGGATTACTGGGTCAAATGGGAGTTCCATTTTTAGTTTTTTGAGGAAACTCCATACTGTTCTCCAGAGTGGCTGCAGCAGTCTTCATTCCCACCAGCAGTGCATGAGGGTTCCTTTTTCTCCGCATCCTCGCCAGCACTTGTCGTTTGTTGATTTGTTGATAATTGCCATTCTGACAGGTGTGAGATGGTACTGCATTGTCGTTTTGATTTGCATCTCTCAGATAATTAGTGACTTTGAGCGTGTTTTCATATGTCTTACCAAGAAGTCTCATCCTTTTCCTCCAAGCAGAATTTACAGTTTCTTTATGCACATTCTAGACTTGACCTCTTGAAGACAAGGCACCTGTCTCAAGAGACCTGTGTCTCTTTTTGTGGCTGGGGGAAGGTCAATGGGGAAAAAAAGGAGATATATGTACTACTATATGTAATACTTGAAACAATAAAAAAATGAAAAAAAATATGTACAGTCCTGCATGACAGTGTTTGGCATGGGGAGATACATCATAAAGCACTGTCCGTTGAAGAATTTTTAGGTGAATGTTACTATCTCTTACCAAAAACAAGGTAGAGGGGACTGGGCAATTTACAACAAGGAAAGCAGCAGTAGAATATCTATCTGCCTAGACAGCAAAGGGAATCTCAGGGAAGGTGAGGTGTTCTATTTGTTGTTGTTGTTGTTGTTGCAGTTGGGTTATGCTTGGAAGTGACCACTGTCAGGCAACACAGCAATATGATTCTTTTCTAATATAAGAGTCCCTAATTATGGTCCAAAAAGGGCTTCCGCCAATCTCTTTTGTCTCCATCCTGGATTCGCACACAAACACAATTTTCACTAGATGTTCAGAGTTGTTCAAAGCCCAAAGAAGAGTACAAGCAACTATCCAAACTGTATTTATCTTTTTACTTTGGACATACCAGGAAATGTATTCCATTATGTTGAAGGTAGTAAAGAGAATTAAAGAGATAGGGGCAAGTGTAAAAAAAATCACTTTAATACATGACTTTACTCAATGTAAAGTTACATTCTTTATGTACTCAAACACAGTTTTCACTATAAAAACATATAAGAAGTCTGTAAGTGTCCATTAGATGCTTGCTATGTGTCCAACAACCTCATACCTGCTTTGGGAAGCTTATCTATAATAATAAAAGCATAATATGCTAATAAGACCAGACAGCCGGATGACTCTCCAGATGTCCTTCCAGAAGACCTTCTGGACGAAGCCAGAGCTGCGAGGACCGAGCCCCTTGCACGAATTTCGTGCATTGGGCCTCTAGTTTTCTAATAAGTTAACACCAAAAATTATTTTAAAATAGGAAATACAAGAATTCACAATATTTGCCAAGTTTGGTGGTTCAAGGATGACTATGGGGGCCAGACATGGAGCTTACTGTGGGCAGGGAGGATTTCTCAGAAGACTTGGGAAGGACTTTTTATCTCCACAATGTTCCTATAGGGCGTATTGTTTTAACTGGGAGGGAGTGTGATCAATGGATCTAGGACTTAAAGGAGAAGATCTAAGTTTCAGGTATAATGCTGCCTCTTCTTATCCATGTAATTTTAGACCATGGATGTGTTTCTGTGCCTCAGTTTCCCCACTGGTCCCATGAAAATTATATTTCTGCCTGGCTTCTCTCCTTGACATGTTTGCAAGATTTCCACAAGGTAAAGTGGGTGAAAGCATTTTCCAAATTGTAAATCACTGTACTGTGGGATGTGAAAAACACCATTGGAAGGGGTCCAGGCAGGTACCAGAATAGAGTGTGGCACAATACATTTTACTTTTCTCCGTCTGTTTTGTTTTCTTTTCTCAGCTCTCAGCAATCCAGTTCAAGGTCCTTATGTTCATTTAATAACATTTCCTGTCCGACTTCTCAAACATACAGTTTTACAGGCAACCAGCACATGAACCACAGACTGGCTGCTAGGATTACTTTCATAAACGGACAGGCAAAAGAATGCCTTCTTCTAGCCCAAGGAGGACAGGCTCTCTTGTTATGGACTCCCCCGTAGGTGGAACATTTCAGCATTCGCATCTTCTTCTTTCTTTCTTTCAAAGCCTCTCCCCTGAGCCCTCTGCAGCTTGTCTGTGGTACACAATTCAGAGTCACCCAACCACTTAGGATACTGGGATCTGGAGGCAGTAGCTATGTACTTGCCATTCAAGAGGAGAAATATTAACGAGAACAGCATTTAATATGCTGTGTGTCACCAGAATCGCGGGCTTAGGATGCCCATTTCGGCTTCACTGGTTAGACTGCAGTGTCAACAAAAGAGCAGTGATGCAGGGAAGCTGGGCCCTCATCTGTGCCAAGCAGCAGTTTTATCATCAGTAAGGAAGCCTTAAGTGAACCCCAAGGATAGCATATGTGTTGCATTTAGAAAAAGGGGTGAAAATTCATCAACGCTGTATAATTTAAAAGCTTTTCATGCTGTCCCCAGGAAGCTAAAAGCTTAGATTCCTTCGTCCCTAGTAAAGAAAGCTTAGATTCCTTTGTCTGTGTTGGAAAGAAAATGGTCCTAGTAAAGAAAGATGGATTAAAAGTACTGGTTACCCATGGAGTAAACCTGAGTGACAGAAGAAGATAGACAGGATAATGGACGTCGCCCCGCACATTAGGGGAGCCACGCATCATGCTGTATTTGCAGAAGAGCACACTTTGGGAATGCTGAGCTACACACCCATTCAAATGAACCTCTTTATGGCCTTTGATTTCACAACCATTTAGCCCCTCCTTGCCAGTTCCCAGTTGTCTACTATTAGGAAAGAATTACAATCCATTTGTATGCCAGAGAGGCATAAACTTGAAGGGAGAGAAAGGACAGACAGGATGGGGCGGATGATAAGAAGAAAGAGATATATGAGTCAAGATTTCATTATGCAAGTGAGATTTGCACTCCTGTGCCAGGAATAAGTAAACATACACCAAGATCCCTGACTCTCCTCATCTACAAACGATTGTAACTTTACTCACCCCTACAGTCTTGTTGCCTGATCCACCCTGTGTTCCCTGAATTTGTTCAAGTCCCTGCCACCAGGCCTTTGTCTCAGCTGTTCCCTCTATCAGCAATTTCCCCCTGTCATGACAGTACCTACTGAAATCTTCTTCTTCCTTTATCCAAGTGAAGGTGAGCCCAAGTGATAGCTTTTCAAAGAGCTTTCTCACATCCTGCACCTTAGGATTCATCTCACCAGCAAATTGCTTTTAACTATAGCTTAGCACAATGTAACACAATCTATGCCCAGGGTTGGTGTGGCTCAGTTGGTTGGAGCATCATCCAGTACACCAAGAGGTGGCAGGTTTGATTCCCATTCAGGACACATACCTGTACCCAGGTTGTGGGTTCAATTCCCTGCTGCAGTGCATGTGGGAGGCAGCTGGTGGATGGATGTTTCTCTCTCTCTGTCTCTCTCTCTGTCTCTCTCTCTCTCTCTGTCTCTCTCTCCTCTCTTCTCTTCTCTCCAAAATAAATAAAAACATATTTTTCAATGTATGCATGTGGTTTAGAATTCTTATTTGTGGAAATGTTAAATTCCCCCCCCCTCCCAAATTAAGGTACCACACCTTAATCATCTCAAGTGTTCAGCGATGGGCATGCTGTTGGTACACAGCATGCACAGATTATGCCGGGATGCAAAGGCAGGCAGCACACAACTTGGAGCTGCAATTCTGACCAATCCGTACATGAAACTACTTCACGCATCTCCAAGGTTCTTCAGCCTTTTCCAAGAAGTGTTACTATTCTGCCAGCTCTCACCCAGTCTCCACCCCCTCAGCTAACCTTGAGACACTAGAACTCAGTCTTATGAGTTTTCTCAATCACCCTTTTTAGAGGCCTAACCTGAAATCCATACAAATATTACAAATATAACTGATACTTATTCTAGCCTTTACCTTGTAATTGTGGGAATGTCCAGGACCTTTAAAATTAGCAAAAGCTTTTGTTTACTTAAATATTTATAAAGTTTATTTAGAGCATTGTTTGTGGTAAGAGACCTACATGTATTCACGTATTACATAACAGCCTTAAGTGGTGATGTTACTCTTCCCGCTGTAATGCAAACTGAGGTACAAAGAGTTTAGATAACTTGCCTAAGGTCTTGCCGCCTTTAAATAGTGGAGCCAGGCTTTGAATCTTGGAGGTACGGCTTTAGAGTCTATGCTTTTAATCACTGCACAATTGGAGGAGTCAAGTTATTTGATATTCTGATACCAATACAGGAAAAACTAGTGTATTTGAAATTGTACATGACATCAAATCTGATATCATTAAAGACTGCAGGTGGTAGATCCAGCTTGCTACAGTTATACCCATACCAAACAATGTATAGAGATTGATTCATTTTCCAATTACTTATAATATTGAGGGGGTAATTAATTCTGAGAGTGATATGTTTATTTATGTGGATACCAACATGTACTTTGAATAAAAATGAAACCTCAATTATACAGATTAAGTACCTAAAAATCCTTTTCTAGTAATCAGAAATCAGCTAAATTAAAGTTCAAGTTCTTCTCAGATATGTTTGGTCTTTGAAAAACAGTTTTCCTGGAAAGATAGTGAATTCTTCTCAAGAATGACTTAATAGCCTGGCCAGTGTAGCTCAGGGGTTGAGCATCCAACCATGAACCAAGAGGTGACAGGATTCAATTTCTGGTCAGGGCACATGCCGGGGTTTGGGGCTCTATCCCCAGTAGGGGGCCTGCAGGAGGCAGCCAATCGATATCTCTTTTATAGATGTGTCTGTCTCTCTATCCCTCTCCCTTCCTCTCTCTCTAAAATCAATAAAAACATGCTTAAAGTAATGATTTAATAGTTCAGTGTGGGATGGGGACATCATTCTGTTGGGGAAAGCAGTCTTCTCTGTGCGGTCCTATAACCCCCATGCACCACAAGACAATGGGCCTTGAGTGGGCCTGAAATATTTCTTCAGCACGAGATGAAGAGTCCTCTCAGCCTGTGCTGGGCTTGTCACCCATGTGGGATATCCTTTCCATGTTTCATAATCAAACAAATAATCACAGCAAAATGAGCCAATGTCAAAATTCAACTGTGGTGACTACTATGATGAGGAGTGTTCAGGGTATACAATAGAAGACAGTGAAAGAATAAAGAGAAAATATTTTAGGAGAAAGGTGGGGAGAACAAGCAATGTTTCCTAATGAAATAGCCATTGAGCTAAGGTCTGAAGAATGAGGAAGTCTGTTCCAGGCAGAAAACTGCAGGCAAATGTCCTTGGGATGGGCAAGAGGATAGCACACATGTTCTGAGAATGAGGCTAGTGCAAACACAGCAGAGAGAGCAAGCAGGCGCACACGATGAGAAGAGCACAGAGAGATGGCAGAGACCAGGTCCTGAAAGAGGTCTTTTAGAACCAAGAATTTTATTCTTTATCCCAGGTGTATTGGAAGACTATAATCAAAGAATCAAATTTATGTTTCAAGATGATTGCTCTGCTACAGCAGGGACAGAGGAGGAATAGATGGGTGATGATGTGGCATACTTGGATATGGGGAGGTCAATCAGGAGACTACTGAAGTACCCAGTAGGTAGTGATTTGGGCTGGAATGGCTACCATGAAGTGGAGAGTAACAGACTAATGCAAGAGGCATTTAAAATGTAAATAACTAGGCACTCATGACAGGTTTGAATTCACTCAATAAGTATTTGTTGAATGAGTAAAGGGTTAAAAAAGAAAGAGAACTTAGGGATGATTTCCAAAATTTCTGCATAGCTGGGGACATGCAAGTATCAGGGAGTTAAACAGTGATGCATCTGTATACCTTTTCAGAGAGAGAAAGTTCAGCAATGCAGTATCCTTAAACTGACACCATTTTTGCTCTCCCCAAGATGCTTTCTATCATAGTTTCGAGTGGGTACTCTTGCAGAGGCCTCCCTGAAGCTGCTGGTCTTGTCAGCAATGGGAATGGCCTAGGCAGTTCTTGACTGGGTTTTTTTTTCCTTATAGGTGAAGCTATAACTATAGCTGCAGTGAAATGTTTGTAGCTTCCATTAGCTGCAGTACCCAGAGGACCCCTTATACACCCACCCCTTGGAAGATGATTCAACACCACCTTCCCAGGCCCTCTATAGCACAGTGGTGTTGCTCAGACTTTTCTGTCTTCAAAAAGTAAAAATGATTTATTAGAAACCATCACCACCATTATCTTTATACACATCCTGTCTCCCATTACAAAGACAATATACATTCATTGACTTGATAAATACAAAGAAGAAAATAAAAACCATCTGTAAATTCCCCACTAGGGAAACAAAGAAAACAACATATTATCTGGAGAAACAATGAGCAGTTGTTGTTAAGAGCTTAGGCTTTACGGTTAGACAATAATTTTGGTATTTATCCTAAAAGCACAGGGAAATCAAATTAACCAGGTTTATATTTCAATGTGAATTGTCTGCTGCAATATGGACAGAGAGTGAATGGGTGGGTGCGGAGGTGATATGCTTGAATGTAGAAAGATCAATTAGTAGTCCAGATTCCAGCTCCAAGTCTAGTTATTAAAAATCTATGGGAAAATCACTAATAAAGCTAAACTATGAGTTCTTCACATGTATAGGTGAATGGTAATAGTACCTGTTTGGGGACTAGTGCATATAAAATCCCTTAGCACAATACAGCAAATAGTGAGTCTTTCATAAATGCCTAGAGATTCCTATTCATATTTAGCATGATACCTTGCATTTTTAGTATAAAATGGGGGTCATTCATAATTTTATAATTTGCTCTTTTTAACATTATCATCATTTTCCTATGTTACTAATTAATATATATAAATATTCTTTGAAATCATTACATGTGAAGGCTGAATAATATTCCTCTCTGCAAACACACCTCAAATTTTATTTCTTTACTGATGGACATTAAATTTTTTCAATTTATAATTGTAAAATGTGGTAATATCATCAAATATAAAAATTTCCTACATCTTAAAATGGATCCTCAGAGTTACAATTACAGGAACTAATGGTATGAAACTTTTTGAGCATCCTAGGGTATATTACCAAATTGTTATCCACAAAGACAGTGGGACGTAACATTTTCACCTGCAAGGTTCACATTTACACCAAAATGGACGTATTTTATTGCCTTACCCTTTCAAGAAGTGGCTTTTTGAAGGAATTTGCCAGACCAACCCTCTGAAGGAAATTGTGACTTGGTTGAATACCAACTAAGTACCATGCTTGATACATCTAATCTAATTACATTCCTACAATAACCTGTGAGACAGTTCACACTTGCCCTATTTTACACCAGGCTAGCTACGAGTTGAATTAGGAAAGCAAGTCAATGTAGCAACCAGCACCACATTCCTCTCTGCCTACTGCCCTCTTGTGCCCCAGTGCCCTGAAATGCATCCCCACACTTCCCAAGAGTGATTTCCCTGTGAGGAATATCACCACAAGCACACATGCCTTTGTAACTCATCCCAAAATAAGCAGGTTCAATGGCTTTGAGGCCATTCAAGGAGTGAAAATAAGGCCAGTACCAAAAGTGAGCCGACAAGAATGTATAAAAGGAGGTTGCAAAGTAAGAAGACATCAGATCATACTGGGCTATATTACAGAATTTGGATTTTACCTGAATTGCAAAAGAGAGCAGTGAGGGGGGTGGGGGATTAAAAACTCTGAAAGAAAATACTGCCGAAGTATATGCGTCCCCTCATCCTCACCTTGTATACCAGTTCTTGATCTTGGGAACAGATAGGGAGACCCCACTGTTTTACTGGTTCATTCTACACCAACATCCTGCTAGTACCTATTTAAAACTAGTCCATCTATGGATTCTTTGAAAGAAAACTTTTTTCTACCAACTTCTTCATATAATGTCCCAAAGTCGCTTAGCTCCTTGGCATTTTTATTAACACCTGCAATAATTTTTAGATAGCATATCCCTGCTAATGAAACTCCTTTCCAAAGTTGGCCCCAGAAATAAACTACATCATTAGGCAACATTTCCAGAATTCCCACTGTGTACAGAGCACTGAATTTATCTCTTTGAGGCAAGTAAATAAGCAATATTACCCACATATTGCTAAAACTCAAGGCCACACATGCAAAGGGAGTACCAACAGAATTTTCCTGCCTGTGCCTATACCTGTCTTAAGGGGAAATCAGACTGAATTGCCATAGAGTGTCTGTTCCTCATCCACAGAAGGACCCTCTGTATCACAGCAAATATCTCACCACGAAATCAAGTCGCTGGGACCATTTGGTGGGTCTGATTGCAATAAACCTACTTCATATATGGCAGGAATTTCATGAGCTCTCCTTTGAGAAGACCCCTCATAGCCTCTACTGGCTTTCCCACTGGCTCAAAGGGAAGCTTGCTATTGCTTTGTGCAGCCACAAAAAAATTGACATAACTTTCCTACTTCAACTCTGCTTCAACATGCTGACAGATACATTAGCTGGACATGCCGAATTGTCATAATTTAGGAAGCGTGAAACGTATGACTAAACAAAGGCAAAGCAGACTAAAACTAGCTCTCTAATCAGCATTTATAGGGGGTGTGGGTCAAAAGATCAGCAAACCTGCTGATGATTCACGTTTCACCATCTTGCCAACATGACACTTTAATTGGCCAGTGTCCAACTTCTCTGCCCAGCAAACCCCTCCTTCCTGAGGACCAGAACTGAATGGCAGCCACAGTCCTACAGACATAGAGCAGCTCTGCATGCTCCTCCTCTTGGTGCAAAAAAAAAAAAAAGTATATATTTAGAGCCCTCCCCGCTACCGAATCCTAAAAGGAAGAATTGGAAATAGAAATGTGTTCACAGCCTGACAAGTGGGAAGCAAAATACTGATTCTAGCTTCTTAAAACAAGTAAAATATGTGGAGTTGAGAAAGAACCATATGTGAGAGGGAATTATATCTCATAATATGAAAGAGGATAAAATAAAAACAAGTTGAGAGGGGGGAAAAACAGCAACTTCCTCACCACCAATTCCAAGGCTGGCAGGTTAGCTGAGCTGGGTGGGGAGCCCCAGGGAGCATAAGCTGAGTGGTCTACTCCCTTCCCCCAATCTGGTGCTTATGAACAAGACAGAATGATCTTGTGATGCAGCCCAGCTATCCAGAGACCTGGGGTTTTCAGGAGCCTATGTTTTAATGCTTGTCTTCACAGTCTCTGTGTGTCAGATCTTATACAATAGTTATGAAGCCTGCCTGTCTCTCAAGGAAATAGGTTTTACAAGCCCTTGAAAGGAAAACACAGCCCTCCTGGAGTCTGAGCTCTCAATAAATGCTACAGCAACCTCGAGGTGGGAGGAGCCCAGGACTTGGAGGTGTAGAGCAGGACCTCTAGTCACTGATTCAGCTGCCCTGACCTTCAGAGACCTAGGCTTAGGAGTAGCAGTACCTGCCTGCCTCCTGCTCTGGGCTCCAGTGAAATACAGAAGCCAAAAAAGCTTCATTAATGTGACATGCCATAAAAAGAAGACATGATGAGACACTATGTACTTGGTGCTATTTTGAGAAGGTCAAAGAAACCAAGTAACCAGAGACCAGTCTTCACATGCTTTCACTAAGGTGGCAGATAAACATTAAACCCAACACAAACAGTACTGGGGCATACTGAATATTTATAAGCACTCAAACATGTTTTCCCACTGTCTGAAGATCCTATGATACAGAAAGGTGAATCTCTAAGGTCTCTTGTTTGATTGGTTAGTTGGTGTTTGTTGCTTTGTTTTTAACCTAAAACAAGGGAACCACAGACTTTCTACAGAGCAGCTTCTGAAACTGCAGGAAGCACAGGGATCAGCCAGCAAGCTTGGTGAGATGGAGTTCAGATTCTGCCCCTGTATAGCAGTTCGATCTCACTTTCTGACCATCTCCAGGGTGCTGCCCATTCTGCAGGTCCACACATGACATTGGATGTGGTATGGCTATAAAAGAGAATTGAGGGAAGCCTAGGAAGATGTCAGACACTTTTAGACTAGGAAGGACCAGAATTTAAAACCCTAAATCTGTTTGTGAGGATAGTGAGGCCAAGGGTTAGCTGACTTGTACAGCATTACCCAAAGGCATCTCTTTCACTGCCCACAAAATCTGTCTGCTTGCCTTCCCCCACATTCTTCTTTCCACCAGTCTGGCTATCACACACTTGGCCCTTTTACCCTTGGATTTCTTTTTCTGTCTCTCTTTCTGATTCCTTTGGAAGTAAGGAAGGGAGGGAAGAAGCTGACTGGGGTCCATGAAATACATTCTAGGTCTGAATCACGGAATCTCTTACCTAAAGGACACAAGGAAAGCATGAGGATGAGTTTCCAGAGTGAACAGAAGCTAACCACCTCCCCGTTCTTAATGTCCCACAAAGGTGTTCACTTAAAGTGATCAGTTATTTGTTTCCCAGGGTGGTCCCTGATACATATGCATAAACCTGTAGGCAGAGCAAGGCCCCATTTCTGTCTGCAAAACATTTAGGGGATATAGTTACTGAAGCATGAGGTACCTCGCTCATCTCACTAGGACTCTCAAAATAAAAATCTCTAGATACAAGGAGGGGTAAAGAGTTTCAAGTAAACATTTTGAAACTGAAGGTAACCCCCAGCACACTATCTACCCAATGGCCATGTCCCAAAAGTGAACAGCAGAAGAGATACAATTTGCATTGAATGAACTTTCAGCTCTGATCCCAATCACACAAATTTATAAAAGCCATGTTTAAAATGCTACATGAACATTTCAGTTCTTTTTTATGCTAATTATTCAACCAAAAGTATGAAATTGGGATCTGTTTCTTAGCTCTATCTTTTCTGTCTCACAGAGATACACCTAAGGATACAAACTAAGTGGGGAAAGAGGACTGAGGAAGCAAAATAAAAAATGCTCGTGAAAAAAAAAATTGAAACTTAGCAAATACTCCTAAATATACACAGAATTTGCCCTTTTAGGAAATTGCTACATTTCCACTTACCATTTGATTATGAATGGAGTATTTGAAGAACGGTATGGCTCTAAATGAGGCTTATCACATACAAGGGAATATTTGTTCCTAAGTGCTTCTAAATATTGAACCACGATGGGTAAATTCACATAGTGAGAACTTTCCACTTCAATCAGCGCAACGGTCAGTGCCTTTCCCAGTATAAGTTTCACTAGAAGATTTACCCACAATGAATATGCTGCTAGAGCTCCGTAGGACTCTCCCTAGGTTATTTGGATTTCATTATTAATATGTAGTTTTAAATACCCTTGTTAATATCAGAACCCTTGCAAAATTAAGATGAAAATACCCTAGCCTTGTGTGTATAGAGACTCCTTTCATCGGGGACTTCTTATATATGATAAATAATGAGACAGATTTAAGAGTTCAGAAGTTTTTGCTGAATCTAAATAGCTTATTTCAGTCCACTGAGGTGTTATTCACTAAATAACCCCCTACAGAGACCAATATGACCCCTAAGAGCTTACAGCATTAATGTCACTTAAGGATTTAGCCCCCCTCCTCCAAAGCTGGGTTTCTTATTTATTAAATCTTATAATACATAAGAAATTGTACCAAAAAAAGAAATTGTACATATCATATTTTGTCAACAAATTAAGGAACAATGTTAGGTCATTTACATAAAGTGAGACCAAAACACATATTACAAAATGCATATGTGGTCATCTTCCTTGTTTCTCTATGCACACTAGGAGGCTGAAAGATGTGAGATGAGTGGGGAGTCTGACAAGTATGAATTCCAAGGATAAAAGACACTCAGGCTGTGTACCCAAATGAACCTTCCTGGCAGCAGTCACTGGCTTAGAGCCCTTCAACCAACAACTTTTGTTACCTCTTCACCCATCATATCTGAACCTTCTCAACATCCCTCTTCCTTCCCCTACTCTCTACTCACTCTACCTCTCGGCAGATCTGACAAAACATATTTAAAACCCCCAATAATCTGGAAAGGTGAGAAGGAGCCTTAGGCTTGGGAGACATAATAAGAAGAAAATTGAAGTGATCTCAGAGTATTTTCAGTATGCAAAGGGATGTAAAAAAATAGAAAAGTAAGGATGGAAAGAATTTTCCAAGAACTACAGGCTACCATGAAGCAAAAATACAAATGGGGCAACACTTCTTTCTAACTTGGGAAACTAGGACAAGCAAAAGACTAAAGTGGCAACAATATCTTCCAAGATGAAGTGACTGCTGCAATAACAAAGCTAAACTAGCCACATACTGTCCTGGGGGAATTCACAGAAAATAAGACACCAGATCTGTGGAAAGATAGGGTAGGCAATGGACATATATACCATATTCAAGGGTCCAGTGTTTGAGGACATGAAGATAAAGTATCTTAAGACATCATTTCTTCCTAAATTGTTCTATAGGTTCACTGCAATTCCAATCAAAGCACCAACAGGGTTCTTCATGGAATATTCCAGACTATTCTAAAATGTATATTTTACTCATCTGTAGAGTAGGATGATAGTAATTTATATATCATAGATATAAATCCCTCCTGGTATGGATACCCTTGTGTAGTGCCCTGTGTGACCAATGGGATATTGAGGGAGTGACAATCTATGATTTTCAGTGCTAAGCATAACAAACATTGCAGCTTCTGTCTTGACCTCTTGGATTACCCTTTCTGAGGGTGATTGAGGGGCCATATTGTAAAGCCACTCAAGTAACCCCATGGAGAGGCCCCACAGATTGGAAGAGAGGCCCTTATCTAATAGCTAGCAAAACCTGCCAGACATGTAGTGAACCACCTTGAAAGTAGAACCTCCATCTCCAATTTTGGCTTCAGATAACTACAGCAAGGTTTTCAGCAAAGGTCTAATAGAGTTGCCAGTACACTGCAGACATTGCATAAATTAGAAATTCCATTAGTGTTATCATTGCACAATACTGGTGATTCAGCAGAAAATTGTGGTACAGAGAGCTCTATTCTGTGCCCACAAGGATAATGTCTGAATTATCTTTGCATTCCCAGGGCCCAGTATGGGCTCACTAAAATATGTGTTTATAGAATGACAACTATGTGCCAAGTGCTGTTCTAGGCACTGAATGAATGAATAAATGCCTAAAATCCTATCCAGCTCTTCCATCACAAAAGAGCACAGCCCAGTGAATAAAATCCTTGCACAGTACAAAAAAAAAAAAAGGAAATTCAGTGACTTAGACAAATGATCTTTTAGAATCCAAATTCCTCCTCCTTCAAAGAGCCTAGCCCACCTAGTCTGGCTGAGAACTCTGTCCACTTTATTTATACTACTGAAATAATCATGGGGAAGAAACAGAAGAAGGTTAGAGTAGCACACAACATAAATATCAAATCTTAACATAGTCTTCATATTCCATCCACATTTTAAATTACCTCTACAGATGTATTGAAGTTCTATTGTTATGTTGAATTGTCAAAAAAAAAAAACATTTTATAGATCTATCTCTTTTTTACTCCCTCTTAAATACATGCTATACTTAAACTATATTAGAACATACCTGCATTTCTTAATCAGTCCATCTGGAGATAAAAGAAAGTTGTTTCTCTGAACAAGTTAGATATATTGAGGGGTGGAACTATTTTACAGTGGATGGCTCTGAAATTATACAAATATTTTTTATCTAATATACAGGAAAAAAATCTTCTATTTTAGGCAGTTCTCACATTGCATAGTTCCAAAATGCACAAAATTTGTTTACCATGATTTAGTTAAATACTATTAATCTCCCATCAACATAGTTCAAATCTTAAACACAGAATATTAACTGTGAGTATAGTTATAGCAGAAAGTACAAACTTCGCTGCTGGCTCTTTAATCCACAGACCACAACATGGAATCCAATGAGCAACAATTAATGACTGACAACATCACTTCTTTCAGAGTCTGTCAGTCATTTGTCATCACATTCATTATTCAGCTCACAAATAGTCAGTAAAGCATGTGGTTTTGTTGCCTTCTTGTTGACAAGTAATAAACCCACATGATATAAAAATGGATAATTAAAAGAAGGAATTGGCTGACAAAGATAAAAGTGCAGCAAAAAAAAAAAAAAAAAGTAAAATGGTATGCTATTAGAAAATGCTGATAAAGATAGAGCAAGAGCTAGGCCTACAAGAAGATGCAGTATAACCCATATTGAAAAAATTCAATAAATATTTAAAAAGAAGGTAAAGTCACTTCAGCCTCTTAGAGTTCAATTGTATTAGGAACAGAATGCTACTTATACTTGAAATGAGGTGCTTACTTCTACTTTTCCTTGAAGACTGTAATAAAAAACAAATCTCAATCAGTTTGACTACCAAAGCATTGAAATTAGTTGTCACATTGAATGAAAACTATAATTACTAGGAGACTGAAGAATCTTTAACTGTCAATAAAAACTGGTTTTATTGCTTCATAAATTGACATGAATTGATTAGTGTTAAGATATCTGGTGAAGCTGTAGCTCAAATAAAGATGCCTTTGTGAAATTTATACCCAGGTTCCAAGGTGATATAGTATAAATAGCTGACCACAAAATGTTGACACTGTCACCAATTCAAGAGATTCTGGTTATGTAGCCAGAGAAACTTAATGAAGGAGAATATATATATATATATATATATATATATATATATATATATATATGCCTAAGCAACTGTTACGGTGGAACGACCCGAATGACCAGAACAACCGGAATGGCCGGTTGCTATGATATGCACTGTGCAGGCAGGTGGACGAGTGGTTAGGCAGGCAGGCGAGCAGTTAGGGGTGAGCAGGCAGGCAGGTGAGCGGTTAGGGGCAAGCAGACAGGCAGGTGAGTGGTTAGGGGTGAGCGGTCCTGGATTGTGAGAGGGGTGTCCAACTGCTGGTGTAGGTCCAGCAGTCGGACATCCCCCAAGGGATCCCAGATTGTGAGAGGAATGTCCAACTGCAGGGATCAGGCCTAAACTGGCAGTCAGACATCCCCTGAGGAGTCCCAGATTGCAAGAAGGCACAGGCCAGGCTGAGGAACCCCTGCCCCCTTGCACAAATTTTGTGCACAGGGCCTCTAGTGTATCAATATAAATGAGTAAAGTTAAGATGAAAAGGATGACAATGTCCCAGAAGAAGTGACATCAGCAAAAGACTTCACATTAAAAGAAATCTCAGAGATATTTTACAGTATTGAAAGTGCAAAGGATAAAATGTTGGAAACTGATCCAAACTGAGAAAGGACTATGACTTGATATTTTCCAAAGGCATTAGAAAAGATGCTCATTTCATATCATAAGTTATATGATAAGAAAGCAAGTACTGTTCAAACTTTGCTTGATAAATAATTACTAAGAAATAAAACAATTCTCAATTAACTAATTAGCAATACTTCTAATGTTCTAACTTGCAATGTATTCAATGAATACTAGTCTTTTTTTTTCATTTTCCTATACATTTATAACCAACAGTAAGAGAATCTCCAATGTTATAACCAAAAAAAATCATGTAACTTTCCCCATTGATTATTAAGATCACCTTTTAAGGTTTTAGCTTGCATAAATACTTGTACTGTCCTGAACTACTGTACAGAGTAAGGACTGCCTGTATTTGGTAAAGAAGTCATGATAAGAGAAAAGAGAATAAATGTGTAAGACATGACTAGTCTATTGTATTTCAGTGGTTAACAGTAGAGTTCAAAACAGATTTTAATAACCTTGGCTAGCTAGTTTTTAAGCCTAGGATTTTAGGATAAAACAGAAAAACTACTGCCTTTTCTCAAGTATCAGAGCAAATTTGCTTTTTGATTGTTATACCTAAGAGTATAAAACCACTAGACTGAAATTTAAGGAGTCCAAGTTCAAAACTGGGCTTTACCACAAACTCCCTGTGGGACTCAAAGCCAATCACTCTATTCATCCTACAAACATCTATTGCCAGACCCCTGCTATGTGTTGAGGATACAAAACTGAATATGATATGAAATCTGGCCTCAGAGAACTCACAGCCTATTAGGAAATGGTTACAGTACAGCTCTCATCTATAAATCAGATCTAATAATGCCTTCATCCCAGGGTTACTCAGAGGATAAAATGAGAGGGAAAGCATGTTGTTATCAGGTATTATCCAAGTACTAGCTGGCCCAGTATAATTGTATCACCTGACAAAACTAGACTAGATTACTCTTATCCAGTGGCCCCCACAGTGCGGTCTCAAAACAGCAGCATCACCTGGTTAAAATGCACATTCTCAGGCCCACTCAGATCTAGGGAGTCAAAAACTCTGGAGGGTGGGGCCCCCAAATTGGTATTTGAATAAGTCCTCTGGGGGATTCTCATGCAGCTAAAGTTTGAGAATCACCACTATTATTTTTGTACAATTAAAACAAAGGTAACAGGAATCCTAGTATGTACCAGATAATCATTTCCCAATTGTCAATGAGGAAGTTAAAGCAGAATATAACCAAGTCTTGGTTGCCAGGAAAATTAGCAAAAGTCCTAATGAGCTATCAATCATCATGTTTGTATTTAGTCTAGAGTCATCTGCTTCTCAAGTCCTTCTACTTAGATAAAAATCAGAGTAGAGTCTCTGCCCATAATTCCACTGATAGTGTGAGCTGTGTTTTGAGTCTGAGTTTTAAGTAAACAAATGCAGAATATAAAACTCTAACACAGGTTATAAAAACTTTTTGCTCAAAATAACAAGCAGAAGACTATATTTATTTCAATGAGAGGGCCGTGGCTGGCCTAATTTGAGAACTCGTTTTGGAGAACTCTTTCATAATCCATGGCACATGCAAGTCAATATCCTCGGTGTTAATAAATGTTTATTCTTTGATGACAAAAATAATTTTCTACTCTTCCAAGACTCATTTGGGATCATGAGTGATAGGAACATCCAAATACGGTGATATTTGCCATATTTTGAAAAATTTCACAGGTTCCATAAAACAATATCTTCTTAGACTATTAAACTTAACAGCCATCCTCATTTACACATTTGTTCATTGATTATCACCTAGAGGATAAAGCACTATAGTACAGACGTTTATGACAAAGCCATCCAGAACCTACCCAGAGACTAGCATAAAATGAGCACTCAAGAAATATTTGTTGAGTGAATGAGTCCCCAAGGTTAGAAAGCAATAATAATAATGGCTACATTTTTTAGTATCTACCATATATCATAACCAATCTTCCCAATAGCTGTGTGAAATTAGCATTAATATTTTCATCAAACAGATGCGGGATATGAGGCTTAGATAAGTTTTCAAAAAGAGTCAATATCATTCACTTAGTGAGTGGCAAATTAAAAATGTTAACAGAGGTCACTCTGACTCACAATTCCTTCCAATGAGACTACGCTGAAGTGCTGGGCCACTGTGGCCTTTCTTAGCCATAAAAAACAGTACACTATATGCACCAGTGTAAATTTTTGAGCAAGCCAAAATAGAGAAATCCACATTGATCTTGGAGAATTCCTGCTATTGGCTTACACAACTATACGAAAATGTGGCCACTTCCTTTGCTTTCGGAGCTATTTCTCTTTGCAGTTTCAATTGAGTTATTCATTTCTCTGTAAACAGAACTCACCCTTATTATTGATTAGTTTATTTAGAATGGCAGGATTCCTGGAGCATGTGAAGGCTTTTTGCCACACGTAATTACCTGGTCTAAGACCATCTATTGGTTCCTTTATTTGACTTTTAAGAGAACCACAGGTGCTCATTAGGTGCCCTTTCAAGCTGCCAGAGTAAGATTCCACAGTCCCAGATTGCTGTCAGTCTCAGCAGCAGCAGCCCTGAAGTGCTCCTCTATGAGGAACTTTTCACACTTGACATGTCCCTGCTCTTTGCAAATTATTTTAAATGACTTCTTAATTAGAAGTGGTATGCTGCCCATTGCTAATGAAGCAGGCCGAAGCTGTGATCAGGAAATAGTGACGGTTCTGATTCCCTTTCTTTCTCTCTGAGGACTCCTCTGTTTCTAAGTGAAGTAATTGTGTCTACTCTTTAGCCAATGTTGTGTCTTTTTACAACAAAATGTGAATGCTTTATCTCTGGGTTGCATATTTTTGCAGGCATCATAAAACTCAGATATAGTTAACCTTATTTTAATGTCTTTCCCCTTCCACCAAAGACTTCTGAAAGATTTTTTTTTTCAGAAAGAATTTTCTATGTAGTCTATGTCATTAACCCAGATAGTAATTCCTGTATGTTTTGCAAAGGTATCAAGCAGTCTGTCAGAGAAAGTGTTCTCTCATTAGGAAGACCTACCAGCAAGAGCTCAGAAAGCATCATAAATTCAAAGAAATCCTTAATCCCAGTTAGGAAAATAGATAACACTGCCTACTCTTGCTAACAATGTGTTTTACAAAAAGAAGAAGAAAAACATGTTTTGCTTTTTTATTCCCACTGATTATTCAAAATTGGGTTAATAAATGTCTTAAATAAATGAAAAGAGAAAGATCATTCTTCAATTTTATTTTATTTTAAAAACATTTTGTTCATTAACCACGGGTGTTTGACAGGGAAAATCGTAGCATTATGATATGTATTACTACTTGGAAATTTATGAGTGAACTCCTGAAAGCTCCCCGGCACCTCCTCCTTAAAACCCGGACCAGGGCTGATTCAGACTTGAGATTCATCATCAGAATAAGTTTGGAACTGAGGTCAGACACATCTAGATTCAAGCAAGCTGAATTCCTCCCTCCTCTTTCCAGAATTCCCAGGCCCTTAGCCTAGTTGAGGTCAGCGTACCAAAGCTAGTCTGCACATCCCTTTGAGGTCACCTTCCTATTTGCCTCCTCTTTACATATAAAACAACCCACTGCATCAGAGTGCTATGTTCATGACAAATAAATAAGTAATAGATACTTGAACAATGAATTACAAATTTAAGGATAAATTGGACTAAACATAGATTACTAAATCAAAGTAATCTGTTGCTTTTAACAATAGTAATATTTATTCAGCATTACTACATTCCAGGCATGCTGCTCATTGCTTTCTATGCATTTTTTGTGTGTTCTTGTGTAATGCCACTATGGAAAATGTATTATACTACCCCTATTTTAGAGATAAAAAAAGATTTTCATGGGAAGAATTAGATCCCAAGAAGTGACAGCCAACCTTCCCCTTGAAGGAAATCACAAGAGCACTTGCCCTTAAGGAGAACTAGATGATACAACATAGCCCCTGGAGCTGTACTCTCACTGGGAGCTAAACTTCATCCAAAAGCACACCCAGCAGAAATGTAACCAATTACTAAGCTCAAAATCTGCTGAGCTCCGGAACTTGTGGGAAAGCATCTTATCGACTGATAGCTTGTGAGTGCTTACCTGCTCCCGCCATAGCCATATAGTCTTTAAGTCAGTGACTCCCAAAGGACAGTGCCAGATATTCTGTATCAGACCCACCTGGCTACTTGCCAAATATGCAGATTCCTAAACCTCTCCAGACCTCATAAATCAAAATCTCTGTAGTGGGTGCCAAGAGTAGGTAATTTTTAATAAGTTCCCAAGAATAGATCCATGAGCACACTAAAGTCTCAGAACTATTGTTCCAGGGCCTCAAAGCCATGGTTCTCTACACACTCCATTCCTTTTAGTGCAGGTGGAAAGGCATGCATCACATTTCCAATCCCGCTTTCCTCATCTACACTTCGAGGGAAAGAATTGGCTTACTGCATTGATATTCAAGCCCCTGATTTTGTAAGTGAGGAAACAAAAGCTGAGATAAATTGATTTCTCATAATCAGATTTGAAGGCAAGTTTCCTAGTTCTCAATCTTGGCTTTTTGTCAAACTTAATTAGAATCATTAGATGTAAATAGCACACCACTGTTAGATTGCACTTTACAAAGTGTCTAGAGAGATGTGCAATAGAGCAGCTGATCATATAGGATACGTCCTCAGAAATAAAGAGGAAAAAAATCATTGAACTAAATTTCAAAAGATGTGCAATAATTCTATAAGAGTTTTTACTCTCTACTCTCTACCCATAAATTTACTAAGACAATGAAAGGCAGAAATATGTCACCTTTTATTGCAAAGTCCTATATTTATGATTTTATGGTTCAGTATATAACACAAGTTATTTCAGGGTTTCTTTTGCTTTAATAACAGTGCATAAAAAGAGAATCCAAGATGGCGGCGTAGGTAAACACCTAAACTGCTGCCTCCCACAACAATTTCAAAAATACAACTAAAAGAAAAAACGTCTATCACCCAGAACCACGGGAAAGCTGGCTGAGTGGAAGTTCTACAACTAGAAGAAAAGAGAAAAGAGCATTGAGACGTGCACGAGCGCTGAAAAGCTGAGATACGGAGGCGCATGATCCGGGCTGGCGGCGGGCATTGCTTTTTTCAACCCGAAGGGAGACAAGCCCCCGACTACTCTGAAATACAGTTTCTGGGGAGACGCGGGGGACCCAGACTCCTAGGGGGAGAAGCTGGACTGTCTGCCAGTGAGGGTGGCTTGCTTGCAGAGCTGTGCGCAGGAATAATTGTTTACTGCACTGGGGCACGGGACTGCCGACAGGGACTCAGAGCCGGCTAACTAGCAGCCATTGCTGTTTGCCACGCCCTAGCCTAGTGACACCCTGAGGCCCCGCCCTGCACAACCTACAAACCCACCCAAGCTCTAAGCAGAGGCTTTTGCATAAGAAAGCCCTGCCCTATCGCAGCTTAACCAAGCAAACTTGCAGCCTGGGTCAGACAGCTCCAAAACCTCCAAACCACAAGCAAAGAGGAGAAAACTGTAGCTCTCACTGTAGCTCCTGCTGGGTGGCCTCAGACAGTAGCTGACCTGCACCCCATTGGAGATCCAGAAGCCAGTGTACCTAGTGGTCAGTGTGAGACACCAGATTTCAACTCCTCACATCCATAAGTGACACATTCAAGAGGCAGACTCAGTGAGCACCAAAGCCCCACTGAAACAAGTCCTGCCCCCTAAGCGTGTCTTCAGCTCAGCAGTTCTTCCATTATAGACACAGCGAGTGCTCACAGCTAATTGGCCTGGAGGTCAATTCTTCCCAGTGTACCAACGGCAATTAAGGCTTAACTACACCAAGACTTTGCACTCAGCCCACAAAGGGGTGTACCAAGAGCATCCACCTCATGTAATTGAGGAGGCTGAGCTACTGCCCCCTATAGATCACCTACCACACAAAGCTACTCCATCAACACAGGGAAGCAGCCAAAATGTGGAGACAAAGAAACATGTCACGAATGAAAGAAACAGAGGAAAGCAAACTACTGGATGACATAGAGTTCAGAACCACATTTATAAGGTTACTCAAGAATCTTCTTAAAACCGCTGAGAAACTTGATGAGACCTTTAAGGAGCTTAATGAGAATGCAAAAAAAAATGGAAAAGGATCAGTCAGAAATGAAGCATACACTGTCTGAAATAAAGAATATACAGAAACTCAACTGTAGATCAACGTACCCCAAGAATCAAACCAAAGATCTGAAATATGTGGAAACAAAAAACATCCAACCAGAAAAACAAAAAGAAAAAAGAATCCAAAAATATGAAGATAGTGTAAGGAGCCTCTGGGACAACTTTAAGCAAACCAACATCCGAATTTTTGGGGTGCCAGAAGAAGGGAGAGAGCAAAATATCGAAAACCTATTAGAAGAAATAATGACAGAAAACTTTCCCTACCTGGTGAAAGAAATAGACTTACAAGTTCAGGAAGTGCACAGAACCCCATACAAGAGAAATCCAAAGAGGACCACACCAAGACACATCATAATTAAAATGCCAAGGGCAAAAGACAAAGAGAGAATATTAAAAGCAGCAAGAGAACAACAGTTAATTACCTACAAGGCAGTACCCATACGACTGTCAGCTGATTTCTCAACAGAAACTATGCAGGCCAGAAGGGAGTGGCAAGAAATATTCAAAGTGATGAACAGCAAGAACCTACAACCAAGATTACTCTACCCAGCAAAGCTATCATTCAGAGTTGAAGGTCAGATAAAGAGCTTCACAGACAAGAAAAAGCTAAAGGAGTTCATCACCACCAAACCAGGATTACATGAAATGCTGAAGGGTATTCTTTAAGAAGAGGAAGAAGAAGAAAAAAGTAAAGATAAAAATTATGAACAACAAAATGACATCAAATACATACCTACCAACAAGTGAATCTAAAAATCAAGTGAATAAAAAATCTGAAGAACAGAATGGACTGGTGAATATAATAGAATCAGGGACATAGAAAGGGAGTGGAGTGACGATTCTCAGGGGAAGCAGGTGTGAGGGGTGCGGGAAGAGATTGGACAAAAATCTTACTCCTATGGATGAAGACAGTGGCAGGGGGTAAGGGCATGGGGTGGGGTGGGAAATCAGGTGGAGGGGAGCTATGGGGGGAAAAAAAGAGGAACACCTGTAATAATCTGAACAATAAAGATTTAAAAAAAAAATAACAGTGCATAAAAACTCTTGTTTATATTTGTTATAGTTTTTGATTTTTATTCTTAAGGAAGAGCCCACTACAAGTAATCCTTAAAGTGTGCCATTATTCAGGTTATGCTTTTTACTCAGACTCACTATGAAACATTAGCTTTTACCTTTCTAAATTCATTAAAATCTTTCACAATATAGAAAAAAAATCTTTAAAATAACTGATTATTAAGAAGGAAACTTCCATTCTCCCTTTCTTCAGCCCCCAATCTTCATTCAGTCTTTATGGATTTACTCTGAATATTTCATATAAATATATGAAATGCAATATATGAAAAAAAGAAAGAAACTTCCAAATAATATCTTATTTTACAAACTAGAGGTCCGGTGCACAAAATTCATGCATGGGAGAGGTGTCCCGCATCCCAGCCTGCACCCTCTCGCAATCTGGGACCCCTCAGGTAGGGTCCCTAGGCCTGGCCGGTGATGAGCGTCTATCGGGGCTTTCCTTCGCCCTGCTGCTGGCAGCTGGTCCCACCCATACCGCTGCTGCCACTGCTTGCCATCTGTGTGGTGCTGGCACCCCTCGCCACTATGGTTCACCTCCCTCTGTGGGCGACAGGCATGGGGTGTAATCGCTTGGATGGCCTGGACCTCCCTCTTCGGGGTGATTGATCATGGGGCTCTGCCATCAATCGCTCCAAAGAGGGAGGCCCTGCACACCTGGCTGGGGATCCATGATTGATTGCAGAGCAGAGGGTGGCCTGGGCCTCCCTCTGCGGGTCAATCATGGGGTGATGGCAGAGCCCCCAACCAATCCCATCACAGTGGCCTTGGCTAGCCTGGCGCCAGTGTGTGTCATAGCTTGGTCATCCAGAAGGTCTTCCAGATGATCATTCTGCTATTCCGTGGATATGTATATTACGCTTTTATTATTATAGATTATCATCAAATTACTTTTACTGGAGTAACAAAGTTGTCCATTCTCTGGAAGATTCAGAACAAAGCCAGCAAATTGAATACTCACCCCCCCCCCAAAAAAAAAGTCTAAAAATATCCAGATGTAGTTTATTACACATACAAAAAATAAACAATGTAACTCTACCAGTAAAATACTACTCTCTTTCCTAGTCTATGACTTGAGTCTATGACCAGTTTTACTGGGTAGCTTGAAGAAGACAGCAAAGTTTTCAACCACCCTGAGACTTTCTTCTATGTTTATAAAATGGATTTTAATACTTCCAGCATGGAAGTCTTACCAGAGTGCCAATTTCAAAACTCAGCTGTGACCTGGAAAGCTTCCTTTATGAGCCAAGCTCAGGTCCTCAAGTACCTCCTCTCAAAAAAGCAGAGCAGAACACAGACTGCTCTCTTCAAAGATTAATGAGTAAAATCACCAGCAAATCAATGGTCGTTTCAGGGCACTAAGATCTTGACTGGGGAAGTAGGGGCATGACCAGTTAGATCCTGAGAGTTTGAGGACTCTGAAGACCCTCATGAAGGCTGAATTCCAGCCAGCGGACAACTCCAAAGTGAGGGTAGGACCTAGTGTATACTGTACCATGGAAGTTTTTGGCCTACGGAGATGAAACAATGATTTTTGTCCTCTAATCTCTGAAATGAAATGAGCGTGGAGAAAATGATGGATAGAAAGCTAGTAATTTTGTCCAAGACTACAACTAAAATTTAATAAACAGTTCTTACTTCTTCAGCCAAACTTAGAGAGTGTTGAGACATCATGCCAAAGAGGAACAAGATGATCCAAAGTGAAGGCAAAGTCCATGTAAGCATTCAGCTAACAAAAATGTTGGAGATAAAAAAGTTAGATTAGTGTCAGTACTGGTCACTGAGAAGCCAAAGTACTAGCAAATTCACTCTCAGAGTGTTTGAAATAGAATTTGGTCAGTTTGATATGGTTGTTTGACCTCTTGAGAGGTCAAAAAAAATATATGGACATAAAGAAAATGGCAAATTTCCTCTTTCTTTACCATATCATAAAGGGAATGTGTTGGCCATATGACCACACAGAGTGTGAGCTTCCAGTGAAAAGTCTCCAAATATTTGTCTGTGTCTACATCTGTCTATATCTATAGTTACATCTATATCTCCTGATCATGGGAAATCTTTCAAAGAGCAGATATGATGACAATGAAGGGTTCTTTAGCTGAGCAGAAAATGGAGCAGTGATGAAGAGGGCAGAGAAAAAGTACTACCACAAGAAACAGCAGGATAGCAAAAGCTCTGGGCATGGTAAAAGATGCTGACAGAAAGAAAGAGTAGAAAAGTAAAACTTACATGGGTACTCCAGTCTCCTAGGGTGAAAATTGTCAAAAATTCTCCTATGTTAAAAAAAATAGAACCAAAAGTCTAGCTACAAGAAACATTCAAATACTAGAATAGAGCCTGTTTTCATTTCCATATACATATTCACAATATGGCTCCAACTTTGCTACCTGCCCTCCATCCCAGAAACACATTTATATACACAAACCACCCTGTCTCAAAGACAAACAGTAAACTCAAAATCAAGCATAACTCTCCCTTTTTTGCTTTTGGGACAATCAACATATCTCATAATGACTTCTCTTAGGATGGATTTCCTTATCTGTACAAATGGGAGACATTACTTTGCCTTCATCTGGATTGTGTTTTAGATAAAATGCCATCTCAGAAAGGAAAGCACTTGATAAGGCATAAAACATAGTATACACAGGAAATGTTGCTATTGGTATTGATGAACCTTTACACAAGACTTTCAGGCAAGATCAAACAAGTGATGCTTCAGAGCATAAAAGCATCTGGTACTGGAGAGCTGATTGCAGTGGCTGGAACACTTGTCCCCTGTCCCACTTTGGTTGTTGTTTTTGCTCACTATGTCTGCACAATCTGTTCTCTATTAAACCACTCCTTTAGGGTTGGTAGACAGCTTTGCACTTAGCTGCTGCTTTGTCACAATAAATGCAATTTTTCTCTTAACCAGTGTGCTCACAAAGCACCAGAATTAAATTGTAAATTGGCCTATGGGATAAACACATAATTATGTTAATACTAAAAAATAATTCCAACTTTGCTTTCCAAAATGCTTTTTTAAAAAAATGCATGGCAGTGTGAGACTATAGATCAGTGATTTTCAACCAGCATGCCACACGAATTTTTAAAACATACAATACCTGATTACTTAGTCTTGGGCACTGACCTCTTTTCCATTAGATTGTCAAATTAGAAAATGACAACAGCCAACACAACAAAGCTGTCTGTTGTGAATGACTCAGAATTATACCTATTTTTTTTGTCAGTTCAGCAAAAATATATTTTTGGTGTGCCACAGAATTTTAGTAATTAGTTTATGAGATGAAAAAGGTTGAAAGTAGCTGCTATAGATTATTAGACTATGATGTACCATATTTTTAATTAAAATTAAATTCCAATGATCTGTCAGGCAATCTAAGTGGAATGCTCAGTATAATAAATTTCACAACTTAATCACTTTCTCTACCCATTAGAAAATGGCACTAAGTTCCTTCATACTACATTTCTATAGCTATGCAGAAATGCTTTTTAAAAGTGGGGGAGGGGAGGTGGCTAAGAGATCAACCAAAGGACTTACATGCATGCATATAAGCATAACTCATGGACACAGACAGTAGGGGGGTGAGAGCATGTGCTGGGGAGTGGGAACAGCTGGGGAGAGGTCAATGGTGGAGAAAGGAGACATATGTAATACTTTAAACAATAAAGAATTTTCAAAAAATAAAAAACCGTTTTAGCATTAGCTGATTTTCTCAGTGGTTAGAGCATCAGTCGCCGGCAGACTACAGGTCTTGGGTTCAATTAGGTCAAGGGCTTGTACCTCGGTTGCACGTTCAACCCCTGGTTGGTGCACATGCAGGAGGCAACCAATTGATGTGTCTCTCTCACATCAATGTTTCTCTCTATCTCACCCCTCCCTTCAACTCTCCCTAAAAATCAATGGGAAAAAAATATCTTCGGGTGAGAATTAACAACAACAACAAAAACCTTTTTTAAAAATCTTCAAAGAAATATAAATATATACAAATATTTATGTGTTTTCAAATTAACTCGTGGAAGAGAAACACAAAGCATCTTTCAATTCTTTGGAAATGTTTTATGTATTAATGAACATAACTCATACACCAGTGGTCCAATTTGGTCAGGGTTGTTGTTGTTTTTAACCAGAAGCAGTAAGGATGTAGACCTAATCTGATGTGGTAGAAAATGCGCAGGTCTTAAGGTCAAGAAAACTGGTTTCTAGACTTGCTGTGTCACCAATTTGTGTATAATCTCGGCTAATTTACATAGTCTCTCTGGAATTTAGAATCATCACGGAAATAAAACAGGTCAACTCCAACATATGAAAAGTCCCTATGATGGTCCCTAATTTGTTTCCAATAACTGTTCTTCCCTTTTTCCATAATAAAACCTCCTAGTTTTATCTAGTCTCATGGTTATTCCATCTTCCTTTGCAACTAGGCATGACCATATGAGTAAGTTTAAGTCAATGGCATAGGAGTAATAGTGATTATGTTCTTAAAGGGAAACACCATGTCCTCTCTCCCATCCTACATTCCCCTGCCTCCTTTCCATGAGCTGAAGACAGACATGGTCATAAGTCCTCTTGAATCACAAGGACAAGGACAAGATACCCGAGTCATCATTTGAGAGAAAGAGCATGAGTACCCAAAACCATGGAGCTGCCATACAGATCTTGGCATGTAAATCTGGACTATGACAAAAAAAAACAGTAAAATTAACTTTAATTACTACTATTTGAAGTATATGGGAAGAGCTAAACAACCATTAGTGTTTTTCTGACTTTGGAAGGCAGTGTGATATAGTGAAACATCGTGAGATTTTGAAAAACTCTAGAGCTGGGTTTAATTCTTACTCAACTGTATGACTTGGGGCAAATTCCTAAAAATCTCTGAATCTCTGTTTTCTCATCTCTGGATAACACAAGGAAATTGAGCCTATCAGAATGCCTAGTAATTGGTAACTAATTAACTGGTATAACAGGTTGATCATTCTGAAAGAAACTGAGGCTATTCCATTTTATTGTTTTGGAATAACTTTTAGTTATTTTTATATTTTCTTTTATTGATTTCAGAGACGAAGGAAGAGAGAAAGAGAGAGAGAAAAACATCAATGATGAGAGAGAATCTTTGATCAGCTCCTTCCTGCATTTCCCACACTGGAGATCAAGCCCGAAACCATGCTTGTGCCCTGACTGGAAATCCAACTGTGACCCCCTGATTCATAGGTCAATAGTCAACCACTGACTGAGACATGCAGGCCGGGCTGTTTTGGATAACTTTTAGCTCTCAAGATACAAAACTATTACCACATAATAAATGGGACATTTAATCAGCCTAATATTGAGACCTGTGTGCATATTTTAATTACAAACTCCATTATTCATATCCATTGTAAGGCTCTAATCTTACAGTCAGAAAAAAAGTGACATAGTCTGGTGCATATTGTGAAATCAAAGTCCCTGAGTCCTAATTTCCTTGTCAGCTCATAACATTTTGAATGGCCATTGAGCTTGCACATCCCCTGCAATTATGGAAAGAGCCTAGGTATTTTTGCAAAAATAGATGTTTAAATAATATAATATAATCTGATAAACAACATCATGACAGATAAATACACTTTTCCTTTATAGATAATTTTTCCTAATTTGCAATCTTGACACCATAACAGTCAATGAACAGTTGAAGCCACCTCACCATTTTTCCTATGCCATTCTCTACTGTCACAAACTCAAGCAAGTCAGTGGTAAGAAAGGTTTAGCATTAAACCTTTCCCTTTAAGGGAAAGTGCCTTTCATGCCCCTTCCCCGCCCCTAGGAAAATTCTGAAACCAATTTTCTGAACACCATGGATATTATTTTTCACCTTGCCCCTAAAATTCCAGACATTGGCTTAGAATAGAATTAAATTACAGAACTGGTTGTTTGTACCTGAAAGAAAATTTCTACATTTGTTCTGAAATGCTCTCCTTCCCTGGTGGGAATAGAGGTTTATCATCACTCCAAGCCTTCATCAAGAGGAGTAATGGCACAAAAAACATTTCCCCAGAAAGTCTCCCAACTACACATCTTGTCTGTATTATGACTTATATGGCTGCAAATCTGTAAGCTTTTTTCATTAAAAAATAAATACCTGTCTTAAACCTGGTGAGAATTGACATAACATTTTGAATTACATTTTAAACAGAAAAGAAATGGATAAGTGTTAAAATCATTAAGTATATTTTACCTAAGAAATAAAAAGAAAATGACTCATCTCAGTCCATTGTTATGTAATGTATCATTTTGGGGGTAGTTTTTTTTCTTCAACTAGCATGCAGAAGTTCTGTCTACCTGCCTGTCATCTTTCTGTCAAAAGATTTCTCACATCATATTCTTTTTTACCTCTCAAAACACTTCACTTTAAAATTTGATCACAGGATTTTCTAAGTATTCTTTAGGTTATGTCACATAACCCAAAATATAAAAAGCTCCTATTTTTTAAAAAGTCAGCTTTCATAAAAAGAAAAAGATTTAACTGTCTATCCAGAGTATCTTTTCTGAATTGAATCTATAATGATTCTTCTTAAAGTTTCTCAGATATGTCTAAAGCTTGATAGACATTTTGCCTCATTAAAGTCAATGTGGCATTACTATAAAAACAGAGAGAATAAAATGGCATGTGAGGGTTTCTTTTTTAGTCCTAAATCCTTTTCCTGAGGCTCTCTTGCTTTGTATCAGGAAAATTTGTGCTGGAAGAACTAGCTTATACTAGAGTGAAAAGTTCATTCCCTTTGACATACCTGTGCTATTGCAGAAGAAAATCATACTTTGCCAGTACATTTCACCATTCTGCCTGCATGCTCTCTTTACTCACCCCCTTACTGGTTTTCTTACTATTTAAATCAAGAATTAAATGCATTTCACCTATGACCAAAAATCCTCTGCAAAGAGACCTTTTCTGTCTTCATTCAGGTCCTGTGGCCACAATACCTCTCATAAGTCCATAGTACTCCACAAACAGATGGGGGAGAGCAAGATGATCAGCTACCTGCGTGGAACTCTGTGGAACTTCATACATTGCAGGTGGCGGCAGTCAACACAGAGAAAGCTTCCCAGACCCCATGCCAACACTTTGGGAGAGGAAAAAGTTAAATCAGCCGTTATTCTTATTGTTTTTAGTCTCATGCCCTGTAATAGTTAGAAATTAGATCTGCATCTTATCCTACAAAATTTGATAGTCAAAGAATTCTTTGTCTACTATCTGTGAGGGCTCCTTTTCATATTTTCCACCATGGGCACATTTTCTTCTTCAAATCACGCAGATTTTACCATTTCCCTGAACACTGTTTCTGGAGCTCAATGTTCAGTAGAAATGGAATGGGCAATAAAGTTTACATTTAAAAGCACTTATCTCAGATTGTTTTCTCAAATGTAAATACTAGTAACTAAAATGTGTGTGTGCGTGTGTGTGTGTGTGTGTGTGTGTTAGCAAGTTTCTCTGAGAAAGTTGGGGTTAAATCATTATGCTACATTTCTGCATTTCGTATTTCATTGGGCAGATTATATACCCAGCTCACATGAAATCATCAAGCACTTGAAAATTCATTTTTTAAAATGGCATTAACCTCTTGAGCCTAAAGAGGCAAAAACAGCAATGTGCAAGGCTTGACTGTCTGAGGAGATTACTAATGAGTTAGCACCTCTGGGTTTCATTCTCAGAAACTGGCCCCCAGCACCTCGGTAGTCAGAGCCCAGAACTGTAACTAAGGTGTATAGATGGTCCCACTCAGTGCAGAGTTAATGAGTCTGTACCAATTCTGGGCTCTGGGCTTTCCTTCCTTTATTCACAACCAGCGATTTATTTGAATTACTCCAATTTATATGACCTGAACATGAGGAAACCAAAAGAACTATAGGATGATGGAAGAATTCTGTTTTGAATGCCTGCCACATATGATTCATTTGTGCTATACCATAACATTCATGTTAACCCAACTTTATAAATAAGAAAAATGAACTTCAGCTAAGCTATTGTAACCAGCCAAGATCGCATCATTCGTACTAGTAAATGGCAGAGTGAAGATAGAATGCAGCTCTGTTATCCTGAAACCCATGCTTCTTTGATGAAGCCAGGTCTCTTCCCAGAAAGCTGCCTTCATATTTGACTGTATCCAGCTCAAGACATAGAAATAACAGTCTTGACTGGCTCTGAGCACAAATAAGTGATGAGCGTTTTCAATGCACTTCACCAAAACCTTGAAGTAAATTTAGCTTTTCCATGAGAATTACAGGATTCACGTTATGAATTTGACAAGTGGGTTAAGGTACAGAGCATCATCCACTATAAAATGAGCTAGGAGTAAGAAAAAACAAGCTGGGGGGGAAATGCCAATGCACACTATGATGTTCTGGCCACGAGAGAGTCACAAAGACCAGTTGAGGACCTTAAGGATCCAGTGCTTCTTTCTGTTAACATTCAGAGCAATATCTATATTGAAGAGTTCATACTTGTCAGACCAGAACATTTCAAGGCAGCATGACAACAATAGATAGATAAGAAACGTATTAGTTAAATTTCCTAATTCATATTTCTTAACACCTTATCAAAAAATGGTGTTTCTCTCTTTTTCCCTAGCTTGTAAGACACTCTAGAAGTATCTTAACTTACCATGTTTATTTAGTGTTTGCCAAATGAAAAGGAGTTTGTTTGCCTGAAGGAACTGATCACTGTTGGTTATCTTGCCAAAACCTGTAGGATCTAAGTTTGCATTGCATGTTCAGAATGAATATATCACTCTTCGAGTGCAGTATGTGACAGACAGCTGAAGGAGGCCTGTGACCCAAGGGAAGCTCACATTGCAAGGAATATTGGACTCCTGGTTTACTGGCTACACCCATTCTTCAAAACTGATCCCTCTTCATAGTGATCTCCCAGTTTTCCAATGAACACTCTATTTATGTCTCAGTTTCTATGAAAAACTGATAAATTGTCCCTAAAACCCAACTTTCAGCAACTTAGCTCATCACCAGGAGACCAGCAGACAAACATTAAACTACTTGATTCTGACTTGATTCTGCTTCCTTAATGGCAATTCTATGCACATTAAAATGCATACAAACAAGCAGAAATTAAATATGTGGACTTACCTTAATAATAACTTGAGCTACTTCAGTGTCAGGCCAGAGATATTTAGATAGGATAAAAATGATTGATAGCTACATTAAAGGATGACAACTGGGATCAGTGTATTATTTATTTCACTTGGTCAGCCAGCTGGTTAACAATGAGATTTTATTGTTTTCTCTTGTTTCTTTATTTCTTAGAGGCCTACTCTTCTTCAAATTTTGATATAAGGTATAAAAATGTCATAAATGTTAGCCTAAGGAAAACATTAGAAAAATAAATGGGCTACAATGATAAAAAATTATTTTATATTTTAAAGCCAAATTTAATCAACTTTGGAGGAAGCTCTAATTTGGGTGTATAATACTCATTTATTTTTCTATATTATCTTTCATTCCACAAACAAATATATCTTTTTTATGCTAGGTATTGGAGAAGAAAAAAAGATAATCTAACATAATTTCCACTCTCAGAAAATTTGCAATCTAATAGAAGAAATAGAAGAGGGATGAGTTATTAATTTCCACAAACTGGCTATCTGATATCTAATTCCCAATGACATGAAGTAAAAAGCATGAAGGTCAGTGATACAGTCTGGGCTGTATATAAGGCATTTATTCTGTATTTGGCTGAGCTTGTTCACACATTTAGGCATCAGCTGCCTATTGGCTGATCCAGGGTGGCTTTGGCTGGTAGAATTTGGCTTCACATGTCCCTCATTCTCCAAGGGGCTAGCATGGGCATATTCTCAAGGAACGGAAGAAGCATAAGAGCACAACCAAAAATACTCAAAGTACTTTTTTCAGACTGTGTCATGACTGCTAACATCCCTTTGGCCAATGTAAGTCACACAGCCAAACTCAGAATCAAACAGCAGGAAATGAGCTCTGCCTCCTGGTGGAAGGACCCTTCAAGTCACATGGTAAAGGATGCCAATATAGAGAGAGGTAAAGAATCAAAGCCATTCTCACAATCCACCACAGAAGAATGAACAAACAAGAAGAGATCCTCTTGTTTTATAACAAGGGGTAAGTGCTATAATGGAGGTATAAAAAATGCTATGGGAACTCACTAGATGTTCTAAATACCTCCTTTCAGAAAATCAACAAAGTTTTCATCAAAGAAGTAATAACTAAATTGGTATTTAAAAGCTGTGTGTCTGAAAAGGCAGAAAGGGGGTCATTTCTGAAAAAAACACAGATGTAATGACACAAGGATGTTATTAAGCATATTATGTTGAGAACATATGTAGACTGTGTCTGGAACTAAGAGAGAGAGGGAGAGAGAGAGAGAGGAGGGGGGGAGAGAGAGAGAGAGAGAGAGAGAGAGAGAGAGAGAGAGAGAGAGAGAGAAATTGTATTTGTGCTTTTGTGCTTGAGGTTGAACCAGATAGAGAAGTATTTGTATGCCAACCTACTACTATTCCATTTTACCCAGTTTACTTGATTGTAAATCTCTGCAGTACAAGAGATATGTCTTTAGTCATCTCTGCATTATCTGTTTTAACTTGTGCATAGAAAGTACTCAGTAAATGTTAGCTAGGTTGACTTCCACTCCACTCATTAGAAAAAAGGTCACAAATTGACCATCTGGTGGAAATGAAGTGGTGATGTATAAAGACATCTTTACAGGCAAGTACAAGTCTATAAGTCATCTCTTCACATCACTATTACAACTTTCAAATCTTACCTACTGAAGTCCTTGAGCATATTTTTGGTCTTTAGTGAATTTAAACTTTATTAAGAGGAAAGAGAATGTGATTTTTGTACTTTTATTTATCCCTAGGAATTCAGTTGTGAGAGCAGAGCTATATCCAAATTGACGACATTTCCATGATGTTGATTTTGGCTATTTGGGTTTATTTCATAAATTCTGATATTGGGCAATATGAGAGAAGGCAATTTAATAAAAGATATAAAATAAGAAGTACATGTTAGTCTAAAGTACTAACCTTTTTCAAAGGCCATCTAAGGACCAAAACTAAACTTCCCATCAGTGGTCCCAAGAAGGTACCAAAAATGAAATAGTAACTAGTGCTGGGCTTCTCTACTATACTGACTATCTCTTCTGCTTAGAGGAACAAATACACTGTCATTTTACCATATAATAGAGATTAAGATCATAGGTTAGGAGAATAAAGGCTGGAGTATATTAAGTGACCTTTATTCCCCTTATCTCAAAAATTCCAGGAGGTTACTTCCACTGATAAAACACTTGGGTCTCACTCCATATTGCTCCTTACTCATTTTTCCCAATGATCAGAGAATTACTTTATCTGAATAGTAGTGCTATGAATCTTATAATGCGGAGCTATTCAATTAAAAAATTACCAATTTAGACTCCAAAGGGAAGGCCAATTAGACAGTAATAATTCTATATAGGTCATTTCTGCCAACCTAATCTCTTCTTAGAGTGGGTATCCAAAGCTCCAGAATCAGCAAGTCCATTTGTCCATGTTCTCCAATCAGCATTATCAGCAATTAAGCTACTATTTTTTTTATTCCTCACCCAAGAATATGTTTTTATTGATTTCAGAGAGGAAGGGAGAGAGATAGAGAAACATTGATTGCCATCCCTAGGCATCCCACCATGGATTGAACCATGACCTAGGCATGTGCCCTGACTGGGAATCGAACCCGCATTTGGTGCACAGAATGATGCCCCAACCAATCAAGCCACCCAGGCAGGGCATCAATAAAGCTACGAATTTGATTGTCAGATGACTTCTCTTATTTTCCATTGGTTACAAAGATAAAAAGGGAAGGAAGGGGTGTTATGTTTTTGTTCTTCTAACTGCAAAAACAGATACTCTGTCTTATCCATCTCAGTGTTCCCCACAGTGCTAAAATGCTGTCAAGTACATAGTGAATGCTCAAAAAATTGTTCCATGAATGAGAACAGGAATTATTTAACATCAAAATCTAGTCTGTTCTTTTATCTTGGATCTCTTGGGTTTCTTTTGAGGAAAGTAGAGTTGTTCTTAGTGTCACTAGTCAACATTTTTCTTCTTTACACATTTGTTCAGTTTCTCAAGTGCTAATTGTCCATGCAACTCTTTTATCTCCCCATTGGTTGCTTTGTAGCATGGTGACCACAAAGAGTTTGTCAAGTACTTAGTCATCCTTTGTAATGACAAAGTCTGTCTGCATTTAAATAACATCTGTGCTCCTTTTGGGGCGTTCACAGAAATAACCAGGATCCATTTCAATAAAACACTAAATCTGCATCACTCAAACTGTTGTCTCTGGTGGTTCATGGAAGCTTCCTGAATCCTACTCTCTTCTCAAAAACAAAACAAAACACAACATTGCATGCCTGTGATTTCTCCAACTCTCCATAGAATATCAGGTAGTTCTGAATTACTGAATGATAACCTCAAAATAACCAAATAGTTCTCAAATCATTGACAGTTTTTCCTTACTATATGTACAGAAAAAAAATATGGAGTATGTTGGAGAGATACAGGCAATATAGTACTGTTTGAAGCTAATATGATACAAAATAAAGAGTTAGGAAATTTAGGTGGTGGTTAAATTTTATACAGTAGTAAAGAGGAAACTATTGAAGGAATTTGAGCCAAAAAAGAGGATGATAGGAGGAAGGGTAGGTAGTCAGACAAGCATGATACCTATGTAATACTTCTCAAATATAGACTCAAGCTTGGCTGTTGCTGAGAAATTCTGAATGGGAAGGGTGTGAGTTCAGTGTACCCCGTTCACTGTCATTAACCATTGTAATGCTTGGGAAGTCGAGTCCAAAAGCACCAAAACTCTTGTGCTTATCAGGCTACAAGTGATTAGTTATAGACTCATAGGATGTTTGAGCTAGAAGGAACTTTAGAAAAATTCTGGTCCAAGTTCTTCATTATTTCCAATAGAAACAAAGACCTTGAGACATAAGGTGATTTTCCCAATGTCACACACCAATTTGCTGAACAAAATTATGGTCACCTATCCACAGGTCCAAGGGAATGGATAACCTACTATGATTCAATTCATAAGCTAAAGAGTTTGTTTGCTTTGAATTCTCAATATACCCTTCAAAGATGTCTGTGTGTGTGGGGGGGGGGGGGGTGCTCATTAGTTATGTGACCTTGGAAAAGTGAACTAATCTCCCTAAACCCTGAGCTTTATAAGAGACTTATAATCTCTGTTTTGTAGGTGGGGGGAAAAAAACAGGTTCAAAACAGGTTCAGGGAGGTAAGTTCACTTTTCTAAGGTCACACAGCTTATAAGTGGCACAGCCAGGATGGGAATCCAAGTCTTTCCAAATTTTACATCACCAGGCAGCCCTACCCCCCCCCCCCCCCACACACACACACACACACACAGTGCAGTAAGTTACCTTAGCAATATGCAGTTTCATCTCCAGGCAGGATTCCAACATAAATCTATATCTTCTCCCTGGAGCCTGAAGAGACAAACAATTCTCAAAATTTAAACCCAAATGTAAAAGCTACTTTTCCTACTCAAGGGACTCAGAATTCAGAATTCATTTCAATTGTCTCATTTGATCTTCCTAAAAGGTTCTTTCCTTCAGGTCATTAGAAAGAGTGCTGTCTGCAGGGCCGGGGCACCCAAAGGCTGCAAAAGCAGCCTGATCAAGTGGAGCATCTTTGTAAGCACTGTGCTTCAATTTATTTCACAGGGACTATAAAAGAGAGGCTTTTATTACCATGCTCTGTGAGAAAACAATGGAGAAACACAGGTGCAATCTGCAGAGGCAAGTTGAAATGTCCCCAGTGTGGACCTGACTGAGCCCAGGACCGCCGCAGCAAACAGCACCTCAGCCTGTGTTAGGATGTCAGCCATTCACAAATGTGCTCTTCTGTCTGTAGGGGAATAATGCCATAGGCCTGCCAGTGGCACAGGGGATGCCTGGGTTCTTCTGAGAGGTGAGACAGTAGGCTGCTCAACAGCAGAAGTCTAAATAAATTGGGTTCAAATCTCAATTCTTTTTCTTGGTGGCCTAGTGGCCAACTGCATACCTTACTCTCAAATTCTGTCTGTAAAACTGAAGTAATGCCACCTACTTCACAGGGCTGTTGAAAGAATTCTATGTAATGTGCATAAAGCACCGTAGCACAGAGCCCTGAACTTAAAGGAGCAGCTCAGTAGTAGATCCTTGCTGGCCAGCTTGTGTCTTTTTCATTTTCCCTAATAAAGAACATTATGGAATTTCTGAATAATTCCTCTTAAAACTAGAACTAAAAGGCCTGCTCCTCTGTATTATAGAAAGCAAATAGTATATGCCCTCTGTAAGGTGGGCAGGGCATCAAGGGCAACATGCCTGTTTGTCAGATAAGAGGGTGCTAGGCTCCAAAAGGTAAACAACTTGCCTAAACTCAGTCAAGTTAGTGACAAGCCAGGATTTGACCCCAGATATTTGTCTCCTAATTTAGTGCTCTTTTCTCTGAAGTGTCCTAATGTGACAAGTATTAGGAGAGAGCCCAAATCAATACTGCATCTTACTGTAAAATAAATCAAGGATTGGCCAACTTGGCCTGCAAATCTGAAGAGACCACACATCCTCTGTAAAGTATCCTAATGGCACAGGCATTATTATCAAAGCAAGTAGCTATGCCATTGTCTTATTTTATAAATAACTAGATGCCCAATGCATGAAATTCATGCACAGGGGGTGGGTTCCTCAGCCCGACCTGCACCCTCTCCAATCTGGGAGCCCTCAGGGGAGCCCTCTCCAATCTGGAAGCCCTGATAGCTTAGGTCCACTCCCCATGGTTCTCTGCTCTCTGCAGGGCCTGGCCGCTTCGCGCTCACTGCCCAGAGGCTCTCCACAGCCCAGAGGCCCTCCGCAGCCAGGGCAGGACACTTGCCTCGTCGCCACAGTGACGAAGCAAGTATTCCACCAGGCCACTCATGCTGCCCACTCTAAGCAGCCATCCACCCAGGACTGGGGGAATCCACAGGGCTGAGGGGACTGGGCACCACCATCTTGTGGCTATGGGCACCACCATCTTTGTGACGGAGTGACAGTTAATTTGCATATTACCCTTTTATTAGATAGGATTGTGAACCTCTAGAATGAAATGTCTTACTATAAATTTTTTTGTTTAATGAAGAGGACCGGAGACTTTGTGGCAGACCCAATCAGTGGTTTTGTTACTTGTCATTACTGTTGTTGATGTTGCTCAATGACCCTCTTGATTGTGGAGTGTGTCTTGTACTGCCTCCTCTGTGATGGGAGACTGCACAGTGACATGAAAGACTCCTGAGCTAGGAGACAAGATGTTCAGGTTTCAGTGCTAGTTATGCCTCTAACCAGCTTGCGGGCCTTCATCAAGTCACTTCATCTACCTCCATCATCTCTCACATGAGAAACTTGCAGATGATCCCTACCTGTAGCAATTTTCAAATCTAACATTCTTCGATTCACAGCTGCCTTTCAGAGACCATATGAAATGTTCCCTAAAGGGTAATAACTCTGATAAAACAAGGGAGTTACTAACACGCAAAGGCTATTTTCTTCTCGCATTGAAAAGCACTGTATTTTATCGTAATATGTTATATTAACATCAGTCCCAAGTGGTAGGAAAAACCCTGGATTTAGTTAGAGTCAGACAACCTGGGTAGGACCGGTATTTACACTTCTTACCTGTATGACTCTGGCAAAGTCAGTTGACTCCTCTGAGTTTCTCTTTGCTCAACCTTAAGATGGGGCTAATGCTCTCCTGGCTTTTTGTGAGTCATTGTTGTATCAGACTTGTGAATGTTCTTTGAAAATTGCTGTGTCCTATTTACATTTGTAGTGTATGTGAATTCCACACATCCAAGTATAATAAATGCCCCACTTCTTTCATGTTTCTAAAACAAATTTAATCCCTCATTTTCAGCCTGTGAGATGGAAAGGAAATGTGATGTTCCCAATCATTACTGGAGCGCCATCCCTTATTTCCATTCTCCTTCCAGAACCCTGAAAAGATATCAAGAGTCACAAATAGATTGGAATGTCCATATAAGGACTATCTGCACACCAGTTACTTCTGCAATGATTCATCCCCAAGGCCTGCATGGCCTCCAGTTTAGGTAGGAAATGCTCATGAGGCAACTCCTGGCTGGCCCCTTCCACCATCTTCATTCAGATACAAACAAGAACCCATCATATGTGTTCATACAGAGTGGCCATTGTTTACAGAAGTTCAACTAAGAACCCCCTGGAAATATACCTTCCCTCAACATGATCTCCCCACTCTTGCTTCATTCTTATTTCAGTTCCTTACCCCTTAATATTACCCAGCCATATTGTCCCCTTAACAAGCCTGGGTTGCATCAGCAACAGCCCTGAGAGAACAGCCAATTCTGTCATTCCATCCAAAGGCTCCTGGTGCCAAAGAAAACAATTGGCAGGGGATGTCTTCGCAAGGTACAAAGGAGAAAAGACATATCTCTAACATAAAAACTGGAAATTTATTATATACTAGAGGCCCGGTGCATGAAATTTGTGCATGGGGTGGGGGGGGGAAGGTGTCCCTTAGCCCTGCAGACCTGGTCACCCCTAACTGCCCTTCCCTGCAGGCCTGGTCTCCCCCAACTGCTCTCCCCTATAGGCCTGGGTCCCCCCCCCCAACTGCCCTTCTCTGCAGGCCCAGTTGCCCCCAACTTCCCTACTCTGCCAGCCTGGTCACCCCTAACTACCCTCCCCTCCTGGCCTGATTGCCCACAACTGCCCTCCCCTACAGACCTGGTCCCTCCCAACTGCCCTCCCCAGCTGGACATCTTGTGGTGGCCATCTTGTGTCTACATGGGGGCAGTCATCTTTGACCACATGGGGGCAGCCATCTTGTGTGTTAGAGTGATGGTCAATTTGCATATTTTTCTTTTATTAGATAGGATTAGATAGGATAGAGGCCTGATGCACCAGTGGGGGCCAGCTGGTTTGCCCTGAAGGGTGTCCCAGATCAAGGTAGGGGTGGGGTGGCCTGGGTGAGGGGCCTGTGGTAGTTTGCAGGCTGGCCATGCCCCCCAGTGACCCAAGTGGAGGCCCTGGGATCTGGGATTTATTTATCTTCTATAATTGAAACTTTGTTTAGCCTTGAGCAGAGCTAAGCCTCCTGCTTGCTCCATGGCTGCAGCCATTTTTGTTGGGATTTATTTATCTCCTATAACTGAAAATTTGTAGCCTTAAGCAGAGGCCAAGGCAGTCCAGGGCAGGCAGAAAGCTTGGCTTCCTCTATTGCCGGGGAAACCCAAGCCTCCTGCTCTCTCCATGGCTGCAGCCATCTTGGATGGTTTAATTTGCATACTTGCCCCTGATTGGGTGCTGGGCGTGGCTTGTGGGTATGGCAGAGGTACAGTCAATTTGCATATTACTCTTTTATTAGATAGGATATAAATATGATTATATATAGTACATAATATCCTATATATTAAAGGGCTAATATGCAAATCAACCAAACAGTGGAATGACTGGTCACTATGATGCACACTGACCACCAGGGGGCAGACGCTCAAAGCAGGAGCTGCCCCCTAGTAGTCAGTGTGCTCCCACAGGGGGAGCACTGCTCAGCCAGAAGCCGGGCTCAAGGCTGGTGAGCACAGCGGCAGTTGTGGGAACCTCTCCCACCTCCGCAGCAGCTCTAAGGATATCCAACTGCCAGCTTAGGCCCAGGGGGAGTGGGTCTAAGCCATCAGTCAGATATCCCCTGAGGGCTCCCAGGCTGTGAAAGGGTGCAAGCCAGGCTGAGAGACCACCCCCAACCCCGAGTGCATGAATTTTGTGCATTGGGCCTCTAGTATGATATAATATGATATAAGAATAAATGATCCCTGTGCCTATTTTCTTATTTGTTTACATTTATTGTATATAAACAGCATTTGGAAAGTTTAAATTATAAGAAAACACTCTTAACATCAATAGTTTTACAAATGCAAGAAAACTTACTTAAAGTTTGGGCCATGTCATTAGAGATTTATATATCCCAAATGCCTAGTATTTTGCTTTTAAGTTGATATATTCACATTCCAGGCATTGTAAAATGAGCATTTTTTTTCCTCAAGATGATTCGGCAGAAATGTTTCCAGGCCACATTCAGAGCCCAACTTCCCCATCTTCACAGAGGCCTGTTGTTTGGACTTGCCCCTCTTATGGCCATATCAAAGACCATAATGAAGAATAAAATCTTCGCACTTAAGGTTAAAGCTCAATTACTCATGTGGATTATCCTGGCAAATTTTAATCCACCCACCCTCTCTCCTGGCATCCTCTTCCCTCTTTCCTTCTCTCTTTTAGGTGTGCTTAGAGGAGACACACTCTTTGTGTCTCCTAGAGCCAACCCTCATCAGAAGGCAAGCATTTCTGTAATGGGTGAGCACAGACTCATGCCACAACAGGCCCACAAAGATACCCACTTCACTTTGGTAAACAGGCATTGTGTGGCCAGGCCAACATATATAGGTAGCCAACTTGTCAAAGGAAAGCCCAAGCACTGGCCATCAGGACTGCTGTATAAAAAGCAATGGACACTTACTCCCTTTACCTTTGTTTTTAAGGAAAATAGAATTTTTAAAGAGCTATAAAGGTGAACCAAGGCACAATTTGAAGACTTTAGGAGAGTCTTATGTTGCTTTCTCAGCCTCCATCACAGACTTAAGAGTTCTGCAGAGTCACTGTCGCTATTTAGGTTGTGCATAGATTAAGCCTCTTGGGGTTGAGATGTATCACTTACAACAAAGAGTGAAGAGTCATAAGCTCACAGAGCCACACTGTCATGCCAGGTGGGTCCTTCCATCAACTTACAGGCAAATTTGCTCCATCAACTAGCTCTACCTGGAACATGCGACTGAAAATCATCTCATCAAATTTACAGACTGATACAATTCATGCTGCAAATAGTCAAAATTATAATCATTAAATACATCTTGCAAAGAGGACCTACAATATATTTGTTTATTGGCAACACCCAAAATCACAACTGACAAACCCAAAGTAAGACACTGCATTTAGATTTTGTTTAAAATGCTTTCTAAAAATGTATGTGTCTGTGTGGGAGAAAAGGCAATCAGCTTAACAACTGTGTACTAAGTGTCTACTGTTTGAAAAACATGGTGGTAACTTTGGAAACTTTTTAGATTTTCACACGTGTATTTTGTATGCTCACTCGCCTATTCAGAAAACTTCAGTGGATCCTCATTAAACTGAGGAACAAAGCTGATGCATTAAGTCCTTCCATGATTTGGCACCAACCACTATTCCAGTTTTATTTCTTACAACTCTTGCTACACTGCAAGTACATCACACACACACACACACACACACACACACACACACACACACACACACACCTCTTGAGCTATGCTAAACTACTTTCAATTCTCCAAAGTAGTCACATCACTTTATTCTTGGAACAGCAATTTTCAACCTTTATCAAGCTTGGAAATATATTTGGAGTCAAATATATTTAGGAGTTATTCAAAGATATTGCAATTCAGTAGACCTGAGGTGGGACCAGGAATCTGTATGTGTATGCACACCAGTTGGTTCTGATGGAGGAAGCTTGAGAGTCACATTATGAGAAACACTAGTTTGGACCATTTGCATATATATGATCTTGGCTCTCTCTGAAATGCCATTCTCTCTCTATTTGGCCATAAAATTCCTATGTACTCCCCAAGGCCCCAGTCAAATGTAATCTCCTTCCCCTTCTAGTCAGAGTAAATTGCTTCTTCCTCTGTGCTACCAGTATATTCAGTACATACCACTTTTATTAGATTTGTCACATTTCATTTTATTTATTAGGGTAAGGGTCTATCTTCTTAAGTAGATTGCAAGTTACTTGTAGACTGCAACTATGCACTGTAGGTGCTCAATGAATGTTTGATTAATAAATTATCTATAAGGATAAGTTCACCCTACCTCAAATTGCCTTCACTTTCATTTCTAACTAAATAAGCCCTAAAAAGTCTCAATTTCATCAATGTTTCTTCTTTCATAAACCCTTCTCTAATAAGCCCAGGAATATATATCCTTTCCTCGGTATCACAACAGGCTTTGCTTTGTCCTTTATTCAAAGCATGAATCTCATTGTTTTGTATTACATGCACCTGTACACATTCATATTTTTCCTATATGACTTTGCTTTTAGTCTTGTCCATTTTTGTACCCCTCAGAGCACAGAGCAGAGCACACAAAAGACATCCTCAAAAATATTTGAGAATAATTGGATTATACATAGTCAATTTGCCTAATAAAAGTGTAAACTCCTTGCACAACTGAAAAACTCCATTTCCTATGCCTAGTTCCATAGAGTAAAAACCATAGTATAAAAATCATAAAGACATCAAGAACAATGCTTTTACTCTTTGGATTTCAAAGTTATGCAACAGATGGGCAAGTGACAGCTTAAACTTTGTAAATGTACCAGTTTGCAGCTCTGAAAAAGTTTTTACTTGTACAGGTCTTATTTGACTGTTTCTACCTCTTACATTTGTTGCTTTTGTCATTATAATTATTAATAACATTATTATTTCTGATTCTGTGGGTATATAAACTCATAGAGAAATGATGTAGAAGTTGCTACTGTGCATTGTATAAGCTCTGATGTGCTTATCTTAAAGGGATATCCAACATTTCCTCTCTTCCAATATTCAAAACATTAACAAGAGAAAAGAGCTATTTGTTCATGCATCCATCCAACTGTTTGTTCCATGAATACTAAAGTATGCTTAAACGCAAAGACCATACCTTCCTTTTCTTTGTAGGCTGAGATCAGCCCGGTTCCTGCCTAGTGTGTTTTTCTTCAGAACTTATTGATTGGTGAATAAATGAATGAGCGTAAGGACAAAGGTTTTATCCTTTCCCTAATCAAAAGGTTATACTAGCAGAGTTCTTTCAAGCTATTACAATAAAATTGAGTTATTACTGATTTGTGAACAAGGTAAGCCATTTTTTAAACTCCTAAATAGCCATTCCTACCACATGTTTAACTTACAGGAAGAATGTAAGATTTTTGTCAGCCAATGAACCCCTCTTCTACACAAAGGATACATTTAATGTTGTAAGAATTTTTAGTTTATTTTAAAAGAACCATTTACTTTACCTCCATATATGACTTAAATTGGGAAAACCACTCATACTTCACGTGCTTTCAACAACTGTGAGATATTCAAATAAAATGTCAGTAGGTAAATAGATAAAATGTATCTAAAATTAGCAGTTATCTTTGGCAGCCAGCATTCAGTTGACAATGGAGTATAGTCAAATTTTAGTAGGAAGAAGTCATAAAACTCAAAGAATAACCAAGAAGTCACTTACTATCAAAATACTGTTGGTGGTACTCTACTGAATGTAAGCCAGGGAGCTGCCCATCAGCTGGCAACTGCTGGAAACAGCAGCAAAGGCAGCCACACAATCACACAGTGTTCAGTGACTGAAGATTGCTTGCAGTAAAGGCTTCATGCAGCTTTCTAAATGGCTAAGCTCCAAAAGGGCAAAACTGTGTTAACTACAGGCACCAAAGCCACTGCAGCTAACAGAGGTCTGTGTCACCTCGGGGAGCCTGGGTATACTGTCTGAAAAGACTTCCTGTCCCACCAGAGCCCGTTAGCCATTCTCACGTGCAGGAAGGGAAACTCCACCCGTGGCAGGTCTATATTGATGTCTTCTGACAAAGCACACTCCAGGAATGTGCGAAACCTGGACTAGTGATCTCTTTTCTCCTGGGCTTTTATCCTAACGCTGCAACTGCAGGAAATTACGCATGCAGGTGAACATTTACAAGAACTGTCCTGAGCCTTTTTGTATTTTATGAAAGGAGTCTGCATCATCATCCCATTCTTGAAAGCATAGGAAAATAGGTAACAGCTAAATCAGAAATTGTCAAACCCAAGCAATTGTCAAGAATTAAATGGTGGTGCTGAATCCAAGTCATAATTGAAATGCACAAAACCCTCTGAAGCAATGTTACAAACTTCATGACATTGCAGAGTTTCCCTGAGTTCCCTATATGGCAACAGTACTGAAGAGATTGCACTAGTAAAAATGTCAGCTATAGAGTCTGTCTTGTACCATATTACCTGGAAATACCATTGGGGTTTTCATATGCTTCTGAATAACTGTTCACAGACATGCATCCTGACCTTGAGCATTGCTGTTGCATTAATAACAAACCATTCAAGGAAACATGAATAACAAAACATGAGGTTAGAATAAGCATGAAATGTATTGGAGTATCAAGGAAGAAAGATATGAGGAAAACTGCTGGTATGTTTAAAACGGAAGATGAGCTATTTATTCACATTAAACCAGAAAATCTATTCCAAAGACAACTATAATGGTTTTGCTTATCAGAGCATCATTCCAGTATTACCTATTCTTTCCTAAGAACTCTAGGATTCAAAGAAGACATTTCATCGTTGTCAAGTTCTAGAAAACAGAGTGTATTTTTAAAAATAAGAAATGCATCCAAATACTAAAAATGCAAAGTTGCTACTAAATAAATACTGGAATTAAATAGAAAACCAAACTCTGCAGAGCTAACTAATGAAGAAATATGAGGTGATTGGGTCCCAAGGAAGGAATATGAACAAAGCAAGCTCAAAAGACTAAGTTAAGTAGGTTCTTGGAATAGCTGGTACTAGCTAGGTGATGAGAACTAAGCTACTGATTGAAGAAACATGGGCTATAAACAGATTTTTTTATATCCCAGTTCAACACTCCTAACTTCAGCATGTTCTTAACCTGTATGAGCCTCATTCTGCTCATCTGTATGTCGGGTGGTTGAGAAAATGTTTTTATTTTTCGGCAGAGTTAGAATGTTTGAACAAATTTTATTGAACTTGGAACCAGGATTTCAAAGCAATCATTGAAAGGTAATTTATAGTTGATTAGCTAGAGAGAACTCTAGAGAGAGTTCTCTCTCAGAGATACATGTTTACATTTCAAGAAAGGCTGAAAGTGGGGACCAGGAAGACATCCTGGCTGTAAAGATGGAAACAATAGTTATCTTTTGCTTAGAGATAACAGATGTAGTTACATTTCAAGGGCTTAGAGTAAGAATCTGGAATCTTCTAGAGGAGCAAAACTTTTTCTGCCTCATTTCAGGAGAGAGAAACAGCATGTAGGTAAACACCCAGATTCATGTTTTCGAGATTCCTCGCCTACAATATGGATTCTGTGTGTAGGTTTGTCCATCCATCTCTGATCATGTTGCTCTTGGGCTAAGTATTGGGGTATAGGAGAACCACATTTTTGTTATTTGTCATAAAGTAAATAATAATCTGCTCTGCTCCAGAAACCTCATATGTGCATTCGGGACTCATATTAATAAAGATAAATATTAAAACCATCACTGTTCTCACTGTTGAAGGGGTGTTTCAGGCAAGCCAGGGGAACAGGCTAGAATAATCTATGTGGTATTAAACCAACTGAATGGTTAACTTAAAAGGATGCAGATGATTCTATCTATATATATAAAACCCTAATATGCAAAGTGTCCCCTCAGGAGTTTGACCGACTGGAAGTTTGATCGCTCACTATGTTGTGCGCTGACCACCAGGAGACGGCGTGGAATGAAGGAAGGCCCCTGCTGGCAGCCAGCAGCCACTAGGGACCATTTCTGTGCACGAATTTCACGCACTGGGCCTCTAGTATAGAAATATTTGTAGATACGTTTAGATACATTCATGGTCAGTCTACACACAACTGCTTTTTTGGCTTTGTCATCTGAGAGGTCCTAAAAGAAATAAAATTCCAGTAGTAATAAGTACATATAACACCCAGATCCTGGTTTCCTATGCCATTCTTCATTAAATAGGAGCAATGGCTGATTTTATGATGAGGGTGGGAGTTATAGTAGATAAGCCCATTGCCTCTCATAGTACTATAAATCAAGGAAGTGTTCTCACACACACATACACACACGCACACACACGATGATGGGATTATATCAAAGGGGTACAGAAACCAACTGAATAACCTCACAATGTTCAAAGCCTTGAACAATTTGGACATCAAAATAAATAAAGTATTATTGAATTATACCCAACATATAAAATAAATATTCATGAGTCCAGATTAATTATAAAGAAATTACGGTGGAGAGACAAATTTCCCATGCAGAAACATTCTAAATAAATAATGTAGATACTCCACCTTAAAGGAGGGGGATCATAAGTCATCTGTCCTTAAGTGCAAGATGTGCATAGTGACTTTTTTCTGAAGAGTCCAGTATGGAAAGAGGCAAAAAAAAGAGGTCAGCATCAATAGTGATAAATCTGTTTGGTAGTGTGTATGTACACTTGATACAATGTGATGAAATTGCACTCTACCTCAGAGAGTTCCTTCCTAGAAACCCATAACCCCCTAATCATGAAGAAAACATCAGGCAAATTCCAATTGAGGGGCATCCTACAATATACCTAATCAGTATTATTCAAAAGCTAAAGCTCTTAAACATTTTGGGGAAAAAATAGGAGAAAAGACTTCATGAGTTTGTGGTTAGGCAAAACATTTTTAGCTGGCACATGAAAAGCACAAACAATAAAAGAAAACATTCATAAACTGAACTCTAGGAAAATGCAAAGTTATACTTCTTCAAAAGATGCTGTTAAAAATAAAAAAGAAAGCCATCATTTTGGAGAAATCATACACAATGAATATATCTGACAAAAGCCTTGTAGCCAGAATATACAAAGATCTCTTACAATTCAATAATCACAAGACAAACTGCCCATTTAAATAAATGTCACAATCAAACACACTCTACAAATCATTACTCATTAAAAAATTCCAATCAAGGCCAAAATGAAATACTAATGGTATTTCATACACACTGGCTCAATTAATAAGACTAATAATATCTAGTTTTGGCAGGGATGTGGAGCAACTAGAACTCTCAGACATCACTAATGGAAACATAAAATACACTATTCCATTTTGAAAATCAGTCTGGTTACATCTTATTTAATTAATCATAAATTTTCCATACAAAACAGAAAATGCACTCTTGGGTATTTACTCAAGAAAAAAAATACATTTATCTACACAAATAAATATATGAAATGTTCAAAGCAGCTTTATTCATAATATAGTCATATGCCACATAATGACATTTGGTCTATGATGGTCCACATATGCAACGGTAGTCCCATCTATATATATAAAAGCCTAAGCGACCATCCAACTATTCAACCATCCAACCAGTAGCTATGACATGCAATGACCACCAGGGGACAGATGCTCAACACAGGAGCTGCCGAGCTGCAGTGACTCAGAAATGGTGGTTCTCAGGTGATGCACCCAGAACCAGAGAGGAGGGAGCCCAATTCCAGGGTGCTTCACCTGAGAACCACCTTCTGGCAATCTGGGACCCCTCGAGGGATGTCAGAGAGTGGATTTCAGCCTGAACCCCAGAGGCCAGGCCAAAGGACCCAACCAGTGTACGAATCCATGCACCAGGCCTCTGGTAAGATTATAATGGATCTGAAAATTTTCTATCTTCTAGTAATGTTATAGCCGTCATAATGTCATAGCATGACACATCACTCAGATATTTGCAGTGATGCTACCATATATCCTAGGTGTGTAGTAGGATATACCATCTAGGTTTGTATAAGTGCACTCTATGATAGTTCCACAATAATGAAATCACCTAACAAGGTGATTTCTCAGAAAGTATCTCCGTCATTAAGTGGTGCATGGCTGTAGTAAAAGAAACTGGAGATAACCAATGTTGAAAAGGTAAACAAATTATAATCATTAAGCAGAATATTACTCATCAATAAAAAGTAATAAAATACTATAGAAAATAATATTGTATTGTACATTTTGAAAGTTGCTAAGAGGGTAGATCTTAAAAGTTCTTATCACAAGAAAAATATTGGGCACTATGTATGACAACATGTTAACTAGACTTATTGCAATGACCATTTTACAGTATACACAAACTCAAGTCCTGGTGCACGAAATTCATGCACGGGTGGGGGTGGTCCCTCAGCCCAGCCTGCACCCTCTCCAATATCAGACCCCTTGAGGGTCCAGGACTCTGGCTCCCAACTGCTTGCCTGTCTGCCTGCCTGATTGCCCATAACCACTTCTGCCTGCCAGCCTGATCACCCCCTAACCACTCCCATGACAGCCTGATTGATGCCTAACTGCTCCCCTGCCAGCCTGATTGCCCCTTACTGCCCTCCCCTGCAGACCTGGTCACCCCTAACTACCCTCCCCTGCAGGCCTGGTCACACCGCAACTGCCCTTCCCTGCAGGCCTGGTCCTCCCCAACTGCCCTACCCTGCAGGCCTTGGTCCCCACCAACTACCATTCCCTGCAGGCCCAGTCACCCCCAACTTTCCTACTTTGCCGGCCTGGTCCCTCCCAACTGCCCTCCCCTGCTGGCCTCATCACCCAAAACTGCCATCCCTTATAGGCTTGGTCCCTCCCAAGTGTACTCCCCTGCTGGCCATCTTGTGGCGGCCATCTTGTGTCCACATGGGGGCAGTAATCTTTGACCACATGGGGGCAGCCATCTTGTGTGTTGGAGTGATGGTCAATCTGCATATTACTCTTTTATTAGATAGGATAGAGGCCTGGTGCACAGGTGGGAGCCAGCTGGTTTGCTCTGAAGGTGTCCTGGATCAGGGTTGGGGTTCCCTTGGGGCATGGGGCAGCCTGGGTGAGGGGCCTGTGGTGGTTTGCAGGCTGGCCATGTTCCCCAGTGACCCAAATGGAGGCCCTGGTATCTGAGATTTATTTATCTTCTATAATTGCAACTTTGTAGCCTCAAGTAGAGCCAAGCCTCCTGCTTGCTCCATGGCTGCAGCCATTTTTGTTGGTATTTATTTATCTTCTATAATTAAAACTTTGTAGCCTTGAGTGGAGGCCTGGGCCTGCCAGGGTGTTCGGAAAGATTGGCTTCCTCCATTGCCGGAGAAACCCAAGCTTCCTGCTTGCTCCATGGCTGCAGCTATCTTGGTTGGGTTAATTTGCATACTCGCTCCTGATTAGCTGGTTGGCATGGCTTGTGGGTGTAGCAGAGCGATCGTTAATTTGCATATTACTCTTTTATTAGACAGGATATCAAATCATTATGTTGTACACCTGATATATATTCTCTTTGGTTATACATTTGTTCAAATCTTCCCCCACTTATTGATTGGGTTGTTTGTTTTTTTACCATTGACTTTTGAGAGTTTTTATATATTTGGAATATAAACTCCTTGTGAGACATGCGGTTTGTATATATTCTTCCAGTCTATAGTATGAAGTTCTATTTCTAAGTTTATTGAAGAATCTTTATACACTCTGATTTCCATAGGGTCTGAACCAGTTTACTTTCTTAGCAATAGTGTACAAGGTTCCCTTTTCTTCATAACCTCAACAATAGTTATCTCTTGTCTTTTTTATGACAGCCAGTCTAACAAATTGAGAATGAAATCTCATTGAGGTTTTAATTTGCTTTCCTTTATTGAAAGTTTTTATTACTGCTTCCATCTTCTTACTTGTTATTGGTCTGTTCAGATTTTCTAATTCTTCATCATTCAGTTTTGGTAGGTTGCATGTTTCTAAGATCTTATTTTTTCTGGGTTATCTAGTTTGTTGGCATGTAATTTGTTCAAAGTAGTCTTCATGTTTCTTTTTATTTCTGTGGTATCAGTTCAACACCATTTTTTAAAGATTTTTTATTGATTTTTTTATTAGAGAAAGAGGAAGGGAAAGAGAGTAAAACATGATGTGAGAGAGAAACATTGATTGGCTGCCTCCTGCATGCCCCACAAGGAGGCTCAACCCACAACTGAGACCTGTGCCCTGACCAGGAATGGAACTGGCAACCTTTCGGTGCATGGGACAATGCCCAACCAACTGAGCCACACCTGCCAGAAATGTTTTTGCTTTCGAATTACTTTCTATCATTGTCAAAGTCAATGAGTTACATGTGTGGATCTAATTCTGGACTCTTCTATTCTTCTATATGCCCACTTTTTGCCAGTGCCACACTGTCTTGGTTACTGTAGTTTTATATGTATTAAATATGTCTGGCCATTCTAAATTATTTTTCATGTTATTTTTAACATTAGTATTCTCTTTTAACTTACTTTGTTTTTAACTATATCTCTTAGTATAATTGGGGAGGGGTTCTCTATTGATTAAGTAACATATACATAACTTTTTATAGATTATATAGAATCAATATTCTACAACTTTGAGCGACCTGTAGAAATCTTACCACCATATATGTATCTTACCCTCTCCCATTTATGTTGCAGTTATATATTACAGTACATACATTAAAAAACTATCAGAAATATTTTTGCTTTAAATCATCAAATATATTTTAAAGTACTCAATAAGTGAATAGTTCATTATATTTACCCAAATATTTACCATTTCTAGTACTCTTCTTTCACTCCAGAAGTTACAAGTTTTCTTTTTGTATCATTTCCCTATTGTCTCAAGAAATCCCTTTAGTCAGTCATTCTTTAGTCAAGAAATTCCATAAGTCAGTTTGGATCTTGAGCACTGATATATCCCATAGTTCAGTTCTTAAAGTCTACGTATGTTTTTGAGGATTCGAACCTCAACCGTGTAGCTCATGGATGAGCTTAAAAGTTCATTTATAACTTTAATGGGTTGCATTCTCAAGTCCTCAGCTACCAGGATCTCCTCGGTACTTCTTGGCTCCCTGTTGTTCCCATTTCAGTCATCTGGCCAGAACACTGAGGTTTTAGTTACCCCACACTGCCCACATCTCAGATCAAATGATAGAACAGCAGAAAGGGAGGAGGAACCACTGGGAGTTAGTGCATCCCTCTTTTTTATTATCATAGCTCCTCTGATTAGAGAGCATGTTTGCCTACCTATTAAAGACTGAATGTCTATATTCCCTACCCCCAGCTTCAGATGCTGAAATTCTAACCCCCAATGTGATGCTATTAGGAGGTGGGGCCTTTGGGAGGTAATTAGATTTAGGTGAGATCATGAGGGTAGAATCTCACATGATGGAATTAATGTCCTTATAAGAAGATATAGAAACTAGGACTCTCTTTCTCAGATACAAAAGGATACAAGAAGGCAGCCATCTGCAAACTAGGTGCCCTCACCACACACCAAATCTGCCGACATCTGGATCTTAGACTTCTCACCCTCCAGAGCTATGAGAAATGAATGTTTGTTGTTTAAGCTACCCAGACTATGGTAATTTGTTGTAGTAGCTCAAACTAAGACAGTACCTTTAGTAATTTGGCTCCTGCAGATTCCTATTGGCTTCGCTATTGCCATTTCCATGGGATTGCTTGAGAATTAGGAAGCAAAAAAAAAGGGGGAGAAAATCTTAATTAATTTTTTAAGGTGAAAGAGGTTTCTGCACTCTTTATTAGCTTTAGAAAATCACTTTACTACTTCTTAAGCCAGAATTGGAGGGCTTCTCCTAGAACTCTCTCTGCCCATTCTAATGCCCACTTCTAGGTTTTCAGCTGCAACGATTTCCACTCAGGAGAAGCTAAAGTAAACTAAATGGGAAACTCACTGCCAGTTTAGTGGTATTTTGAATTTTTATATTCTTCCTGATCCTCATTTTTCTCAAGGCTATTTACTTTGTTCAGCCTTTAAATAACTGTTCCGTGAATCCTGCCCCTGTTTTATAGCTGCATTCATTGGGAGATACAGAATGAGCTGTGCTTCCTCTATTTTGCGTGGAACCAGAATACCCTGAACAATTACTCCTAAATCAAAGGTTTATACATTCCTCAAACTTGAGAAACAGACTTGTTCTATATGCCTGAATAAAGCTGGACTTCCAATATCTGCCATTCATTTCCAGAAAATTAAGCTCCTTGAGAACTGCTTTTGTGCCACATTACAATTATTAATATTACCTCAGCTTCTATCAAAGGTCATTGCCAGAAGCAAACATCTGATATTTGTAACTGAAATCAGTATAAAAATGTTAAGGCCATCACACATTACATTACTCAATGACCCTTTACAAAGTTCCATATGAGGTTTTCTCTTTTTTTAATTAATTCAGTGCTAGAAAAACAATTGTTCTTATTAGGAAACTAAAATGCTTAGAACTTTCCAACAACAACAGCTTTATAACTGATTATATACCTCATTTTATTCCTGCTATCAGAAAGCACAGAAAAAATAAGAAGTCTACTTATAGTTGCCATAATTATATTACTCTATTTTCCCTGTCCTAATGTTCTAATCTCCCTTCTACTTTTTATTTCTTTGCATGTGCCCTGACTGGGAATTAAACCATGACCTCCTGGTTCATAGGTTGATGCTCAATCACTGAGCCATTGTTTCTTTTCTAGGACTTTTAATGTTTATCCAATGGAAACTAGTTTTTTCTTCTGATTTTTTTTCCAAGCAGCAAGTTATCTAGGGTCTTGCCTGATTAGGTCATGTTCTAAAGCATTTTCCTCCTGCATTTACATTAACATCTGCAAATGCTAATGGAGTTTCTCTCTGAAATGGGGAATCATTAAGCAGAGAACTATAGCAAAATGGGCAATGAAAGATAGAATTTGTTCATGTCCATAACAATAGCAGTGGTGCTGATGTGCATGGCAATTTTTATTGCATTTATGCAGCACACTGCAGCATCTGGAGACACTTTGCTTGATTTGGGGATGCAATCAGTTCAAACCCTTAAACATACTCTTCAGGGCTTATTCTCCTATTGATTAGAATTAAAACAAGTTGTGCACATGAAAGCCTGGGGCACTGATAGGAAGATAGGGATACCGAAGTATTTTACTCAGTGGTGAAAATAAAAAGCAATTACAGTGAAACTCATTTCTCCTGAGAAGGTAAGAGCAAAGCCTCCACTTGTAGCACAATTTCACAAAATTGAAAAATATGACTTTTCTAGAAAATTAGATTAATGTCGGCTCCAGACTGAAACTGATGGAGTTCTATTTATTGCCTCTACTGTGATCTTCACTCCAGATAATGTCCAGCTCTCCAGGTCTACAGCCTGATGCAGTGTCTCTGCCACCTTGCCAGTGCTCTATGCCTCTTCATAGCCTCCCTCAGGAAATAAACCAGCCCTGCTGTCCTGCCTCCAAATCGATCCTTCTCCTGCCCTCCAATCAACTTGCTCTGCCTTCCATCTTCCCTTCCCAGACAGCCACTAGAAAGAAGCCGCCCTGAAACTCATTTATGTTCTCCCTTGCCTTCTCATCTCTCTATTTCCTTCTCAAAGCATATTCTCATTCTCATTGGCTGCCATGGTTCTCCTTATTCTGAGGTCTGGATGCACAGACTACACACAGCAATGTCTTGACAGGCTTCCTACAGCCATCTCTCCTTCAGAGGCTCTGGGCCCTTTCAATATTGCCAAGTTGGACAGCTATTTCCATCATTAGGTGTCACACTGGGGATCAATGCCAGAATCAAGCAAAAAAACAACACATGTCAATAAGTCTACTGATAAAACAAGAGTCTAGGGTACAGAACGATTAGCTATTATGAAGTCAGTTCTTACAGTAGTCAACCCAAATACGAAAGTACTACACCCTCTTCTGTTGTGATTGGAAATAGCCATCAATTACCAGTACCTTATACTCAGTTCAGGAGTTATCGCATATCTATCTTATCCAGCTTCCTTTCAGTGCCCAAATAATAAAGCAGTTGAAGAAATTGGCCTAAATTCCACAGTGCTGAAGTAGAAGGGACTTTAAAGCTCTTCTGGTCCAAAACTCATATTTTTCTAATAATTGTAGAAGCTGAGACTCTGAGAGGTGAATAGACCAAGGTCAAAGCAAGAATTTAAATCCAGGTTGTCCAATTCACAGCCACCATTTTTCTGTAAGACCATTCTGCTTCTTTTCTTCACCAGGAAAACTTTTTTCCCTAAACATCCTTATCACTGACTTCTCTGTTGCTATTAATATCACCAGGCCAATATGACAATGAAATATTTGTCTTTGTTTCTCCTTTAAAACCATTTTTAATTCCATACATTTCTAGCTTCCTTTGCATTCCTCAATTCTTCTGCCAGTGTAGGCCATTTTTACCACCTACCATGACTTCATTTTAACCTCCAAATTTCTGGCACCCTAATATTCCTAAATTACACTCTGTATTTCATTTCCTTGTCAAAATCCTCCTGTAACCCTTCCTTTCCTATAAACTACGTGCAAGCTTACTTTTCTCTCCAGTGTATCTATCCCCAGTCTCTCTTGGTGATCTTATCTCCTACTCTTCACTCTCATATCTTCAGGGTGAAAGTTGATTTCTTACACAACTAAAATAACAAACCATGTATCAAATATTTAATAGTTAATTACCATGAAACAAGGAACTTAGCATCTTGAAGAGTTTCCTCTGGAAAAAGACTAGAATTCTGAGGTAGAATTGCCCAGCAGCAAAATCAATGTTTGGGGATTTTTTCCTAATGTAACATTGAGTGCCTAAAATATTTCCAAGTACACTATCAAGTACTGGGAATAAAAGGTTATTAAAATATTGTACCTGACCTCAAGGAACTCATCCTATCTAATAAAATAATAATATGCAAATTGACTGTCACTCCAACACACAAGATGGCTGCCTACATGTAGCCAGCAGGGGAGGGCAGTTGTGGGCAGTCAGGCCTGCAAGGGAGGGAAGTTAGGGGTGATCGGGCCAGCAGGGGAAGACAGTTAGTGGTGAGTGGGCCAGCAGAGGAGGGAAGTTGGGGGCACTCAGGCCTACAGGGGAGGGCAGTTGCGGGGGACCAGGCCAGCAGTGGAGAGCAGTTAGGGATGACCAGGCCAGCAGGGGAGGACAGTTAGGGGCGACAAGGCAGTGGAGAGCACTTGGGTGGGACCAGGCCTGCAGGGGAGGGCAATTGGGGGGGACCAGGCCTGCAGCAGAGGGCAGTTGGGGGGAACCAGGCCTACTCAGAAGGGCAGGTGAGGGTGACCAGGCCTGCAGGGGAGAACAGTTAGGGTTGACCAGGCTAGCAGGGGAGGGTAGTTAGGGACAATCAGGCTGGCAGGGGAGCAGTTAGGTGTCGATCGGGCTGGCAGGAGAGTGGTTAGGAGGTGATCAGGCTGGCAGGCAGAAGCAGTTAAGGGCAATCAGGCAGGCAGGCAGGCGAGCAGTTGGGAGCAAGCAGTTCTGGATTGTGAGAGGGATATTCCAGATTGGAGAGGGTGCAGGCTGGGCGAGGAACACACACCCCTTCTCCCCCACCCCCCTGCACGAATTTCATGCACCAGGCCTCTAGTGATTCTATAAAGAACATGAAACCGTGAACAGCTCATTCTAACTCAATGAGATGAGTGCCATGTCAGAGGCAGTAATAAAGGATTGCAGGAGCTCTTTGCCATAGGCTACCCCATTTGCCCTTTTGAACTTTCATTCTCTGTTATCCTCTCACTCTGTTGCCATTTTTCTTTCTCTCCTTTATTGTATCACTCTCAAGAAGTTCCCCCATGGTTTCCATGGAAATCTTCCACATTCTAGACCATTTTCTGACAGACTTTGTCCCACAACCACTCCTTGGCCCCCTCCCAAAACACATTTCGGCATGTCCTATTTTCTCACTTTTCTCCAAGATTCTGACTGGGTAATCTGGCAATGATTCTAGCTCAAGTATTAAAACTTTATGATGGCTTGATGAGCCACTCTTTTTGGTAACATTGCATTTTATGGGAGCATAGATGAGGGAATTTCAGTCAGGAAGATATTTGAGGAAGGTTCTGAATCTTTATTATTGAGACTGGAACTAAGGTAGAACCCAAGGGGCCATGGAAGAGTTGGCCCAGGTGGTGGCCTAAGTGCCTAGAAGATAGATGTATCTAAGAAATGAGTACATATGGTAAGTGAGGAGCCATACTAATCAGAATGTTTCTATAATAATATTAGGAATCAAGAGCTCATTCCTTTTAGTGCAGTCAGAGATATGGAGACTAGGCTAGAGGTCAGAAGGCAAAGCTGGCAAACACTAAGCAAAGCAGAATGAGGAGTCAAGTTGTAGACTCTGAACATGATAGCCTGATGATCCCTAACACACCCAGAGTGCTAGATGTTCAACAATGCTTTGGATAGACTTTGGCTTTAGTTATGGGATCAGGATGAACAAAGGGAAGGAGGTGTCTTCATTAGTAATCATAACAATGCCTGTCATTTGTTTATCTTTTAAAGTATAAACATTATTTTCTATATGTGAAGTCCTCATAGTCCATTAGATACACAGAGAAAAAACATTTTTTGTATAGAGATGCCCTATAAATGTCTGTTGGGTGGTTGATTTGTTAATTGAGTGATTGTTTCATTGATTAAGCAATGATCCATAAGAAAAGTGACAGTTCTTCCTTCCTAATAAGGCAGGGTAGGGGGAAGATGTGATCATTTGATCACTGAGGAACTAAAGCTTAAAGAGATAAGTTGACTAGTCTCCTAACAACTAACTTGTACATTGGTCCAGAGTTTGAGCATGAATTTTCTAAGAACATTTTAAGAACTATTTTTATTTTATTGGTTTATTTATAGACCAGCCTTTCTGGCATCCTTGATGATACCATTTGAACAATGTATTCAACATCAAGCTAGCTGTACACCTACTAACAGAGAAAAGGTTCCTAAAAATCTACCTTGGCTTCAGGTTCTATCTAACAAGGACTTCACCAGGATCAAGAGCAAGAGGTAATGATGTCTCCTGCTGCTATTCCCTTCTGAACCTCCATGTTCTGTCTATGATAAATACATACGTATATACATATGTATGAACTATAAAGGGTTATCCAATCATATTAAAATAATTAGATAGTAAAAACACTTTAACTTTCTCTCCAGAAATGTGAAGCAGAAATTCTAAATTTTTCCTTCTTCCCTAGTAGTTTATTCCAAAGTAGTTTACTCATTCTTTTTTATATATATAAAGCTTTTATAATCTAGATGCATATTAATGGTAATTTTATTTCCTCTTTTATGTTGTTGTTTTTCTTGTCAATCAATGGGACAGTTGGGTGAAAAACAATTCTGAGAATTGATGAAAGAAAAGCAGAAGTCCTTTCACCCACACTAGACTTTAAAGTGAGATAAGTATTTTGTATAACATGGATTTTGAATAGGATTCCAAAAAGGATCGAGGGAGAAGGTTCTCATTTATAGTTGGGAGCAATGGAATTTCTAAATCAGTGTAAACAGGCACCAATTGATAAAATGATCTGATTGATAAGAACAAGGAAAGCCCATGGAAAAGATTTTTTAAATGACTGTTGGGGGTGAATCTGTAGGTGGTCCTAAAATCCAGAATGAGGGGGTTGAATCTGAGAAAGAAAGAAAGAGAGAGAGAAAGAGAGAAAGAAAGAAAATAATCATGTTTAAATGAATCTTAAACACCTATTTTATGAGAAAACTAGAGGCCCAGTGCATGAAATTCATGCATGGGGGGTGGGGGGCATCCCTCAGCCCAGCCTGCACCCTCTCCAATCTGGGACCCCTTGAGGGATGTCCGACCACCCAGTGGGATCGGGCCTAAATGGGTGGTCGGACATCCCTCTCACAATCCAGGACTGCTGGCTCCCAACTGCCCTCCCCTGCAGGCCTGGTCCTCCCCAACTGTCCTCCCCTGCAGGCCCGGTCACCCCTAACTGCCCTCCCTGCTTGCCTGATTGCCCACAACTGCCCTCCCCTGCAGGCTTGGTGCCCCCGCAACTACCCTCCTCTGCCAGCCTGGTCACCCCAACTGCCCTCCTCTGCTGGCCTGGTCACTCCTAACTTCCCACAACTGCCCTCCCCTGCAAGGCCATCTTGTGGTGGCCATCTTGTGGTGGCCATTTTTTGTCCACATGGGGGTAGCCATCTTGTGTCTTGGTGTGATGGTCAATTTGCATATTACTCTTTTATTAGATAGGATACTTGAAAACAAAATGTTCAAATCCTCAGTTAATGGCACTTATTTAAAATAGTGATTCCAAAATATTCTAAGTCAGTAGAGCTAGTGAAATATGGAATAAAATGTCATTTAACTATCATCACCTTCAAGATGTATTTGCTGAAGCTTCACACATGCATAGGACCAATATCTAATAAGTCATCAGATATCTGAGTTTGTAATTTTTTGAAAATATTGATATAGGAAAATATTTTAAAATAACAAGTAAATCTAGGATATATGTATTATTGTGTGGCATATATAAAAAATTACTGAGATATCAAAAATATGAAACAAAGTTTTGATTAGTGTTCTAGTGATAAATAATATGTTGTCAAACTGCTCATCTACTGAATTTTTCCCCATGTGAAATTAATTGGCTTAAATCATCTTTCAACTTGGAAATAAATGAGAAAAGGAGGAATAAAAAGGAAGGAAGGAAGGAAGGAAGGAAGGAAGGAAGGAAGGAAGGAAGGAAGGAAGGAAGGGAGGAAGGGAGGAAGGAAGGGAGGGAAGAGAAAGATGAAGGGAAAGAGGGGACGTATAATGGGGAGACAGACTGACAAGAAAGAAGTAAAGAGTGTTTAAAGAATGGGAGAGTAATAAGAGAAGTACAAATTGGTAGTTACAGAACAGTCATGGGGATGGAAAGTACACATAGGAAATATAGTTAATAATATCGCAATGACTATTTATGGTGCCAGGTGGGTACTAGAAACATCAGGAGGAACACTTTGTAAAAGTATTTATCTAGCCACTATGCTGTACATCTAAAATCATTAAAAAATCATATTGAAATTAAACTATAATTGAAAAAATGAAAATAAGATTATAATTAAAAAAGAGAGAATGACAGGGCAACACATATTGTCTACTAGGAACTTACACATCACAAACTCATTTCATCAACACAGCAACCCTGCTTTGTGACTATTATCAACATCATTTTCAAGATGAGAAAAGCAATGCTCTGGAGCAGTGGTTCTCAACCTTTCTAATGCTGAGACCCTTTAATACAGTTCCTCATGTTGTGGTGACCCCCAACCATAAAATTATTTTCGTTGCTACTTCATAACTATAATTCTGCTACTGTTATGAATCTACTGTAAACATCTTTGTTTTCCGATGGTTTTAGGCGACCCTCTTAGCGGTTCTCAACCTGTGGGTCATGACCCTGCTAGCGGTTCTTAACCTGTGGGTCGTGACCCACAGGTTGAGAACCACTGCTGTAGAGCCTAAGACCATCAGAAACATGACAAACTGTATTAAAAGGTTGCAGCATTAGAAAGGTTGAGAACCACTGCTCTAGAGGTATTAGTTACTTGTTCACAATTAACTATAATGGAGCCAAATTTTCTACCTAGAACAGTGGTCCCACACCACAGTGCCCTTAAGTCTAGGCTCTACCTTGGGCTCGGAAGTGTTTCTGTCACAGTGCTGTGGGGATATGGATGTGCTTACTCTCTCTTTACGAGAACCCACTGCAAGGAGAACACATGACTGACCACCTCTGCCTGCCATACCTTTGAACCCACTGCAGATTCACACCATACCTCTCCCAGCTGCTCCCAGCCCATGAATGAGCACAGTGGTACATAACCCAGGCAATTTCTGTCAATATGGGATTCCTTTAACGAGCACCCTTGGCACAAGGAGCCCCCATTGGTGAGATTGAAACTTTCTCAGAACTGTGCTGGGGTCATAGATTCATACCTGATGTTTCCTTCTTGCTGTCTTTTCACAGATGATGGACCTACATGCAGTCTGACATTTCTTCCTGATTCCCCACCTTTATGCTTCATGGGAGTTTTACCCAATAGACATCTTGCAAGTCTAATCCCATCTCACTGTTTACTCCTTAGAGGACCTGAACTCACATAAATGCACATTCATATGCATAACAATGCATGGGTAAATTCAGACTTTTACAGATGCAGCCTGGATAAGATAGGCTTTAGATTTATGTCCAATTCTCAGCACATTCATTATAAGCTCCAGAAAAAAAACATGGTAGACCAGAAAACTCTCTGCCAACACCACTATTAATGATTAAACAAAACCACCAGAAGATGACATGCTCTCCAATGAGAAGCCATGACTCCAGCTAGAATTGAAGGCACATAGAAATCTCCTTGATGCGAGTCAGAAACTGAAAGTGATAGAGACCATGGCACTCACTCATGTCAGTCCAGATCAGAGATTTAGAATGAGAATGAGCAGAGTAAGAGGTGACCCACAAAAAACTATCCTCTTTTCTTTGTTTTTATTTTATTAATTGATTTTAGAGAGAGGAAAAGAGAGAGAATGGAGGGGGGGGAGAGAGAGAGAGAAACATTGCATCCCTACTGGGGACTGAACCAGCAACCTGGGTATGTGTCCTGAGCAGGAATCAAAGCAGCGAATCAAACCAGCAACCTTTTGGTGCATGGGATGATGCCCAACTAACTGAACCACACAAAATTTAAGCCAAAACCTTACATGTCAACAAGTATATTTTTGTAATAGTAACAATAGATTCTTTTTTAATTTTTATTGAATTTATTGGGGTGATATCTAGAATAATAAAAGTGTAATATGCTAATTAGACTGGATAGCCGAATGGCCTTCCAGACGAAGCCATGGTGGCGGGGGCCTAAGCAGAGGCAGTTAGGGGTGATCAGGCAGGCAGGCAGAGAGGTTAGGGGCAATCAGGCAAGCAGGCAGGTGAGCAGTTAGGAGCCAACGGTCCTGGATTGCGAGCGGGTGCAGGCCAGGCTGAAGGACCCCCTCCCCCAAGTGCACGAGTTTTGTGCACCGGGCCTCTAGTTGATTAATAAAATTACATAGCTTTCAGGTGTACAATTCTATAATACATCATCTGTATATTGTATTTGTGTTCACCACCCAAAGTCAAGTCTCCATCTATCACCATTTATGCCTCCTATACCCTCTTCTACCTCCCCCAACCCCTGCTTCCCCCTGTTAATCACCATACTGTTGTCTGTGTCTATGAATTTTTTTGTGGGTTTTTTGCTTAATTCCTTCACCTTTTCACCCAGTCCCCCAACCACCCTCCACTCTGACAGCTGTCAGTCTATTATCTATCTATAAATCTGTTTCTATTTTGTTTGTTTATTTTTTTCATTAGACTCCTTGCCTTTCTCTGACTGGCCTTTTTCACTTAGCATTATGCTCCCCAGGTCATTCATGCTGCTGCAAAGGGTAAGATTTCCTTCTTTTGTACGGCCAAGTAATATTCCACTGTGTAAATGTACCACATCTTTTTATCCCCTTATCTACTGCAGAGTACTTAGGCTGCTTCCAAATCTTGGCTATTGTAAAAAATGCTGCAATGAACATGGGGGTGCATATATTCTTTCGAATCAGTGTTTGAGGTTCCTTTGTATATATTCCCCTGCATGGAATAGCAGGGTCATTGATGAAAGCCATTCTGACAGATGTGAGGTGATATCACATTGTTATTTTAATTTGCATCTCTATGATCATTAGTGACATTGAGCATCTTTCATATGTCTACTGGCCATCTGTATGTCCTTGTTAGAGAAGTGTCTATTCAAGACCCTTGCCCATTTTTAATTAGATTGTTTGTCTTCCTGGTGTTGAGTTGTATACGTTCTTTATATATTCTGGAAATTAACCCCTTATCAGATGTACCATTAGCAAATATGTTCTTGCAGTTAGTAGGTTGTCTATTTTGTTGATGGTTTCCTTTGATATGCAAAACCTTTTTAGTTTGATGTATTCCCATTTGTGTGGTTTATTTGTTTCCCTTGACCAAGGCAATGTATCAGGAAAAAAATAAATTTTTAAAGATAAAAATACAAGAAATAAATTTTGTGTGGTCAATATTATTTCACTCTGTTGAAGTGAAATGAATTTCCAAGGACTGACATAGATGTAACTCTTACAATCAAGTTGGCATTTTCCATTTATTGCTTTCAACTTTAAATGGAAAAGCTTTATTCTTATTAATAATAGCACTGAGCTACAGAAACTTTAATGTATGGATGTTGGTTACAACAGTTGTGACCCACTGTAATAAAACCTAACATATAAAAAACTTACTTATAAAGATTTGGGACTAATTATTAATGTTAACAAAAAAATTTCTTGCCTTCAGAAATGATTTACTGCAGAGTATTTTCAATTGTATTATGTAACCTGTTTAATATTAAGTAGTAAATGTTTAAATGGTGACCTCTGAGCTACTGTCTCCTGGAAATGTTTAATCAGGTAGGTTGAGAAGTGTCAAGATGCAGCACAAATGAATGTTTCCTTTTTAGTAAAGTCACTAGGCAGAAAAGCTTTTCCCTACCAAAAGGTTAATAGTTAATTTTTTAAAATATATTTCTGAGTTTTCCAATGCATAGCACACAAAGTAAATGGATTCATAGGAAAAGAAAATGATATACTATTATGTAGTTATTTAAAAATCAGGTGGCTGAAGAATATTAAATGACATAGAAAATATTTTACTACTAGTGAATGAAAAAAAAGATCACATAAGAAAATGTTAAGCATAAGTCCTATCTTTAAAATAGCACAATGTCACCCCAATAAAAGGTAATAAAATATTTTAAATATTTTAAAAAATAAAAGGGGAAATATTATAGCTAATAAATTATTAGAAAACTAAAATAAATAAAATAGCACATATATATAAATTTTGAAATAAAAAAGTGTATATATAAACTTCTAAACTTTCAGAGGATATTTACTAAGATACTAGAATAATAGTTTTTTTCATTTTTAAATAATTCTGTATTTTCCAACTTTTTCATAATTAACTAGAGGCCCAGTGCATGAATTCATGCATGGGTGGGGTCTGGCCAGCCCACCCTGATGGAGGCCCATCAAGCCAGTCCAGCAGGGGGAAGAGGCCATGGGCAATTGGCCGGCTGACCCTGCCCCCCAATCGGGTTGTTGGGGGCCAAATGTGTGTGGGGCCAGCTGGGGGGGGGGGCCATGGACAGTTGGCCGGCCAGCCCTGCCCCCATTTGGGGTGTTGGAGGCCAATCAGGGGCCGGATCAGGCTGGTTGGCTGCCACCGTGCACATCATAGCCACTGGTCGTTCTGGTCATTCTGGTTGTTCTGCCATTTCAGTCACTGGGCTTTTATATATGTAGATTATATTCATCAGCACAGACATTATACTGTGGCAAAAAACAATCCCATGGTCCCACAAAAAAGCTTATTTCTTGCTTATTTATTTATATAGGCAGGGATGCGCTGCTCATGGAGACAGTTAGAGACTCAGGCTCATGGAGGCTTCATCTCCACACATCCTTCCATGATCATTGAGACCAGAAGAAGACTGTTGTGAAATGTGCACAGCTCTCAAAACTTTTATCTGTAAGTGATACATGTCACTACCATTCTATTTCATTGAAAGATCAAGTAAATGACCAAAACTAACTTCAAGAGTGTACCATAGCCCAGGAGAACTGGCTAAAAATCCTAGAAAAATACTAAATCACAAGGATAAGTTATTTTTTAAATATATTTCTGAGTTTTTTTTTAATTTTCTAAAATATCATATACTTTAAAAATACTCCTATCCTATCTAATAAAAGATAAACATGCAAATTGACTATACCTCCACTACACCCATAAGCCACACCCACCAGCCAATCAGGAATTAGTATGCAAATTAAACCAACCAAGATGGCAGTTAATTTGCATATCCAGGCACGGAGTGAAGACTGAAGACAGCGTAGAAGGAAGCCAAGCGCTGCAGAAAGAAGCGAAGCTGCAGAGAAGCAAGCAGGGCAGCAGAGAAGGGAGGGAAGCAGGAGGGGTGGCGGAGATGGAAGGGAAGCAGGCCGGGCAGCGGAGACGGCCGCAGGAAGCCCTATTCTTGTAGGAATCTTCCTGCAACAGGCCTCTAGTCAAATATAATTTATAAAAAGAGAAAAACTCATTATCATAACATGGAGGGGGTGAAATAATTAGCTTCCAAATACAGGACAACATCACCAGAGGAGAAATGTTAATTCTAACACAAACAAGATTTGACATTATGTCAATGATCCTAGAGTTCCAAGTAAAGACTGCCTAGTACAAAAACATAAGCAAGGTCTAGGATTTTGTAACATGACCTAAAGAAGTTCCCTCGGTCCAGAAAAAGTTACTGATTAAAGGATATCACTCAGTGAGAAGGAATCAGAGAGTAATATAAGAACATACTCTTCAGCTATTATGGCCCATTGTTCATAGTAAATTCTAGCTTTTAGTCATTACAGAGCCTGAGTGTGGCCATATGGTCATTCTTGGTTAATTCATTTGTTTATAATTCATTTATCAAATATTTATTATGTACTTAACTATAGGCTACACACCATTGCAGGTCTTAGAGCAGAGCAATGTACAAAACAGATGTCCTCCCTGCTCTCATGGAGCTTACATTCTAATGTACGGGAGGAGGTAAACAAAAAATAGATGGAGTGTGTCCTGATAGTAATTAGTGCACACTTGTATGCAGAGTAAGAGGATAGAGAGGGGTTGGGGGTATTCCTTGAGATAGAGTGGTCAGATAAGACATCTATGATGAAGTAACAGAGAAGCAGAAACCTGAAGGACTTGAGAGAAGCAGCCATACAGGTGTCTGGGAAAAGAGTGTTCCAGGCAGATTAGCAATTGCAAAGACCCAGAGGGTGGAACAGAATGTGTGTGTTCAAGGAGCAGCCAGAGGGCTGGTGGAGCTGGAGCACAGTGAGCAAGGAGAGAGTTGTAAGAAACAGGATCAGAGAGGTAGCCAGGGGTGAGATGACAGTGACTTTTGGATCAAGGTAGGAAAAAATTTGAATTTTATTCTTTGTGCAAAAGAAAGCCAGTGGCAAGTTTTGATCAGAGAAGTAACATAATCTCACTTTCATTTTAAACAAATTACTATGGTTACTGTGGAAAACAGTCTAAGGCAGAAGCAGGCCAACCTGGAAGGAAGCTATTGCAGTCGTCTAGATGAGATAGCTGAAGTACAATGAGAATGGTGGAGGTGATGAAAGATTGAGGATATCATTTCAAAGAGAGCCAACAGTGTTTGCTGATGGATTGCATTTGGTAAGCATGAGAGAGGGGTCAGAAAATATTTTGATGTTCTTTTATGGTGAAGCATAAACACTAAGAACTCCCTTCTATGTATCATTACATAAGAATATCTAGAATGGATATACCCCTACATCACATAGAATTAAAAAAAAAAAACTTATTTCTGTCTGACTGGGTTACATGCTAAAATTTCAAAAATGACTTCTAATTAAATGTTTAAAAAAACCACCTAATATGCATATAAGATTTCATATCTACTAAGTTTAAGTACCATACCTTTGTTAAGTTATTATTACATTGACTCTAAAAAGTAATTATTTCAGATTCACCTGTGGATTTAAGGAGTAGGTCTTGAGAAATAGTGTAAATGAGGCCAGGACAGAATTGAGTATCTGAGAGCAGTAGAGCCCTCTTTCAAAAAAAAGTCTTGAGTGCCACAGTTTCCTCCCAACACTTTTCATTAATACAAAGAATAGGGTCAACCTTTTGCCTCAACAATTCATTATATCCTAGACAGAGTTCTTGCATGGTATAATTTGAGCTATCTGTCCAATATCAGTATGACTTATTACTGAGGGAAATATTAACATAAATATTAAATTTTTAAAAACTTTAAATATTCTGAAGGTAAAAGTAAAAAAGTGAATATCTGTAAATTTTATGAAACAATTTTCAACATGAATCTTGGGAAGACTTAACATCAAAAGTGTAATATGTAGGAACCATGGAAACTTTTGACAGCAAAGAAGACCTGGAGGAAAAAGCAATTATAGTCATGGAACCATAAAAGAGAATGTAGATAGTATATTAAGTTGATAAATCATCACCAAAAAATTCCAGTGAGAGAAGAGAGGATAAGATTTGCTAGGCATTACATCACTGTGAAATGGCAACTGACATACAGTTACCGATTTTCTTCACCTTCTTTTCTTCATCATTCCACTCCAACTGAAGACTCTGGGAGCTCTCCCTCTCCAGGTATCCACTTGTTGAAACTAAAATCGTACTTCCTATAGGAAGGTTTTCTAGACTTATTTATGAGGATGGTATTTTTATATTAAGTAGGAAAAATGAAACTTTCTGAATAAACAGAAAGACATTTTAAACAACATTTAGTGAGCATTTAATAAGGGAAAAGCAATTCCCAAGGTTATAAACAAAAAATTCTCATGCCAATGCTTTAATGGAAAACATTTCTAAAATAACCAAGAACTGATCTGGACAAATCCTGTCTTACTCAATTTCTCTGGCATAATTGTATGTCCCTCTGGGGCTTGGGATAATATGCTTTTGTTTCCTTGGTATAAAAATAAGCCTCTCAAAGGTCAAGAAAAAGCACTATTTTTCAACATAAAATGACTAAAGCAGAAAAAGAAGGCAAATATTGGATATTATATCCAACATGATATCTTTGCCTTAATTATTTGCATGTTTTAAGAAAAGTGTTAAGTATTTAATCATTAATTAATAGACAATGACCTACAGTCTGTCATTCACTTTGTTAGGAAGAGTAAGTATCTAGACTAGTGGCTCTCACTTGTGATTTGAAGAAGAGGGAAGGAATATTGGGCTGATTATTAGAATCTTCATGGGAGTGTAATCTGAATCACCCCCACCAGGTGAATCAAATGCCAAGACTCCCTCTCCTTATCCTGTCACCACCAGCTGAAAACTATTAGCCTATATGTGAATTGTAAATAAAATAATTCTATCCTCTTCTATGCACACCACACCAGAAGGGAGAACTATCCTTATTGTCTGTCAAATACAACTACTTAAGACGTAACCCAATGGTAACATCAATATAGCTAGGCTGGTCACATCAAGTATTTACCCACTATTGCCTATTAACTCTTCAAAAGACCATGAGAAACCTGTTGAGCAAGGAATACTAAGTTTGTTAGTAACACCACCTTGACAAACTCTGAGTAGTGTTTCAGGAAGATAAGGTACAAAAAGAATCTTGGGGTCTGGGCTCAAATGTTTCAAGGCAGGTTTCTCAGGCATAAAACAGATAAGGATTAGGCAAGATCTGTAACATAATAGCTTCTGATTGATGGACACAGTAAAGCAAATGACTTTAAAAAAAAGTCTTGGTATGTGAACTGTTGCTTGAGAAGCAAGCTGCTTGCTCAGGTGTGCAGTCTATTTCTGAGAAAGGAAGGCTGTTTACCCAAATAAACAAATTATTTGCCTGAATAAAATTAATTTTCAGAACTTTTCTGAAGTAAACAGTGGGCTTATTTATTGGTTTAGTCTTATTTCCTTAAGTAAGAATTTTCTACAACAAATAGTTACATTTGCAGACACAAGTTCCCTTGGTTATTAGTCCTAAGAGTTCAGGTATGTGGCTACAGGTGGTCTACTTCTCACTACAAAGCAAATGATTAGAAGTTCAATTCATAATTAATGGGAGGGGTGGTGTCAGAAGTTCATTAGAATTAAAAGCCAATAAAAAGTTAGTTGGAGCTGTGAGCAGAAAAAACAAGTCACAAAATTAATACTTGGGAAGATAAGAACTAGTAGGAAAACAGAATGAGAAGTCATGATCAGTATTCACAGAGACCAGGAAAATGGAGAGGTATCTGTTTGTTTATTTGCAGTGGCTAAATAATGCAAAAGGTATGGACCTGATTATTTATGGTGCCAGTCAGAATGGAAACACCAACACAGCCTTGTTCCTAAATTCATTCCCTATCTGGAGAAGGATCAGGCCCAGAGGGTAGAACCTCTAGTAGGGGAAACCTGATAAAATTCAAATAAGAACTATAGTTTAGTTAATACTATATATCAATACCAATGCTAAGTTTCTGATTATGATCATTGTACTGTGATCATATAAAATATTAAGCTCAGGGAAAGTTCAGTGAAGGATATATGAGAAGGTTTTGTTTCACAACTTTTCTATAAGTCTAAAAATATATCCCCAAAAAACTTAAATTTTAATTATAGGTTTTTATACTTATTATTTGGTAATGGATAAGAGTCTAATTATAGGTTACTTGTCCTACTTCTTTGGATGCCTGTTACCTGAGAAGGTGTGAAGGTGTGATTTGGAGTGGTCACCCTCTGTTTGAATTGTCTTGACTCTAGAGAGCCATATAGCAAATCAACACTACTACACAGGAAAAGTCAATTTCTATGTCAAGATAGGCAGAAGGTTCTTAATAAAGCCTATGTGAGAGGACATCGAAGTGATGGGAAGGGAGAGAGACAGAGAAAGCTTTCCCGGATAGGTGGTGCCATGTGCATTAACGAGCCCAGGCTTAGAATGCAGGGAGATGGCCCCAGAACTATTCCTGGCAGAGCATCATGAATTCAGATCTACAGGTGCCAGTCCAAGAATCCCAATGTAGGCCTGCTGACAGATGATGGGAAATGAGGGGATTTGACAAGTAGATAACAAATGCTCATCTAAAGGTATTTAGATATTTATTTCTTTAACTGTGAAAGTACCTGGAGTTTGTCCATGAGCCACTAGTTTTCAATCCAGGTAGGTTCTAGAGTTTCTGGGAGAAAAGTAAAATGGATTTTGAGGTACCTGTCGAGCCCAGCATCAGATGGAAAAGTAAAGCAACATTTAACACCGAAGCCCAGTAGAGGACTAAAGAACTGTCATCTGATGTTCTTTGGAAATAAACAGTCCCGGAATATTTGCAAATGTGACTTTTCCATTTAATTAAAAGTCTGCACACAGAAAGAACTGAGGGCAACAACTACCAGGCTTCTGGTAGTTGTTTAAACCTTAACAGCCACTGTATGTGTTCTATGTGGAAGCACATCCTGATAGTCCCTTCATTTCACACATTTCCAGGAATCGTTTTTGGATACACAGAAAAGGGGGCCTCTTATACTTAAAAAGAAAATTAATTTTAAAACACTAAAATTTCATTTGAGAAAATTAATTTTAAGACACTAAAATTTCATTTGAGTACCTAGTTTAAAAATAGAAAGTAACAGTAAATGAGGTCAAATATATTTTTTACAAAAGAGTCAAATAGGTACATTGAAAATAAGGGAATTCTTATAAACCATGTAAAATATACATCTGAAAAGAGATTTAGATAAACATTTGTAATGAAAGAGAGTCACAGCATTCTATCAACAAAACAAATACACTTTGATATTGAGTATCTGCAAAAGATTGCTGGTTTGTTACAGAGAATAAAGCATTAAAGATTCTTCTATTATTTGGATTTTAAACAAATGTGTGACTGGGGACCTCCTTTCTCTACATTCAGTCTCTGTAATCTCTCACAGTAATCTGACTCCTGCAGCAACAGCAAAGAGAGGAAGCCCCAAACACTCATCATTTTTCATAATAAAAGCATATTGCAGAGAGAAACAAAATTACTCTTTTATATGAAATACTGCAAAGGGTTTTATAAACTCAAATACCAAAGGGTATAAGGGCTTAGAAATGGAACAAACCATTATGTCAATGTGATTTCAGCAGCTTATTTCAATTTTCAAAGTCTAACAACATCCCACTCAAAAAAAAAAAAAAAAAGAGAAAGAAGTTTCTAAATAGTGCAAACACATTGAAAATAATGACACATGCTTTTGCAAACATATTCCATTCTCTCCTACTCGTAAGGATTTGTATATTGTACTTTAATCATCCTAAAGTAAGATACTGAAAACAAGAGTCTGTATCTTTGAAAAACCATTTCCTGACCACCTCACTCTGTTCTAACTTTCCTTTGTTCGTTCACCATGAAATATCATTTGAACAAAATTAAACATTTCCATAGAAAAATAGTCAGGCTGCACAGCCGATTATAAGGGATGCTTGTGTGTTGTAAGAACTGGCATAATGACATCGTGCTTCATAATGACTAACTCCCAGGTACGAAAATCACACGGATCTTTTAAAACCAGGCAGAATTCTGACCACCTTGGCTGCATCTATTTTCCGCCTTTCCGGCTTGATAGTTATTCCTTTCAGAAGGATAATGAGTGTCACGCTGGATTATTCAACTCAGCTACATCTGTTCTCCCTTGTTTTCTAGATATTACATTCATTGTATTTCACAGCAGGAGCCTCCAATCAAGATCCTGAATATTGCTTCATGATAAATGCCACAGATGAAAAAATGGTCCAGTGCCAGTCATTATCACAGCTCTGGCCCATCTCCTTGAACCTTGCCTCTCATTGTTCACATTTTCTGTAGACAAAGGTACCACAGAAACTGCTTTTTCAAACTTAGAAACTTTCTGTTCGATATTTGTATAAACATGCCAATTATGAATTGGCTGATAGGTCTTTCCTGTGTATTTCACTATTTGGAGTCATTCTCCTATTTTACCTGCAGCTCTCACAGCGCTCACCATCCCATAGCACTTTACTCTGTAGAAGGCATGGGACAGGATGCTGCATTGCCCTGCCCCACAGCTATCTGACAAAGCAGGGTCTGGGAGACTCACACCACTAGTCAAAACAGATTTTTGTTTTGCGCTAGTCGGTTTGGCTCAGTGGATAGGACAACGGCCTGAGGACTAAAGGGTCCCAGGTTTGATTCTGGTCAAGGGCACATGCCCAGGTTGCGGGCTCAGTCCCCAGTGGGGGGCATGCAGGAAGCAACTGATCAATGATTCTCTTTCATCATTGATGTTTCTATCTCTCTCTTCCTCTCTGAAATCAATAAAAATATATTGTTTAAAAAAGACTTTTACTTAGCCTGATATGGTATATTCTAGAATCAGACCTAATGAGCATCGAAGGATCTTAGAGTTCATCTCATTGAACTCTTTGTATTATGCATAAAAATAATGAGGCTCAGACAGGTTAAATAGGCTATATGTAGCCACACAGCTGCTTGGCCATGGAGCAAAGACTTGAAACCAGAACTCTTAGCTCTCTAGCATGCTCTTTGGGATGCCACACCTGCCTCTGTTACTTAAAGTCAATAAAGTTTCTATTGAATCTAATCACCAGAATTTTTTCCTGGCATTTTAGACTTTTAAAATCTTATTTAGAAAAACATTTCTCAAAATACGTATCCAATGTCTATCCTTGCATATTAAGTACATTAGCAAGAACTGAACTTTTCTTTGATGATAGATCTGCCTAAAAGATGTCATTTTGCACCTAAGTGATCATAGTAGAGTGAGATAGATAGAACTGTAAAAGTTGCAGGTGACTAGATGAAATCTATACTGACCTGAAACAAAATATAATTTCTAACATATACTGATTATTTTCTTGTGGTTTTCTTCTTTCCCCTAAAGTTAAGGGAGAAAGTCATTTGGGTTAGTTAGTGGTTTCACATAATTCAATCTTTTCTGCATTTATCTTGGAATTTAAATAATTGTACAGGTCCTAATATACTATTATGAAAGTTAGCCCAATTGTCCAACTCCAAGGAATTTTTCCATGTATCTCAACAGAATCCATATTCAATTTAATTCAGTGAATATTTTTAGTTCTTGTATATTTTAGGAGAAGGGAGAAAGAGAAACCAAATAATACAAGGTACAGCTCTTCTATATGTTTTCTTTTTCTCTCTACTGATACAGGAACTCTTAAGTTGTAGCTTTTGGTTTTTAGTTATTACCCTTAAATTTTTAAATAGTCTCATCTTCCTGACTACAACCCTACCATATTTTAAATATCAATCTCTTTGTTTGGGCAAGAGGAGGTAATTTCTTCTTATATGGTTCTTTCAATAATGGCTCTAGGTAGTGAATGCACTTCCTAGTCTTTATAGGTCTGCAAGTATCTTTATTTCTCCCTCTCTCTTGAATAATAGGGTAGTTAGCAACTAAATCCCAGAATAACATATTTGTTTCCCTTGGACATGTGAAAACATTTCTCCATTGGCTTCTGTCATCTATTGTTTTAGTTTATTCATCCAATTTTCGTCTTTTTATGTAATCTGCTTTTCCCACCAGCTTTTAGATTTTAATTTATGTATATCTCCTGCAGTTTTATTATGATGCACCTAGATATTATTTTTATTTATTAGTTCTTGAAATGCCCTTTTATCAGAGAATATAGGAATTTTTTATAATCCTGGAAATTCTGTCTTTTTCACATTTTTTTTCCTGCAAATCTCTCTACTCTCTTATTTTTAAAAAGCCTATTAAATATGTATTGAATCTTCTTAGTCATGTTTCCATATCCCTTAACTACTCTTTTATTTTTTTTTTATTCTTCCTATAACACTATTCCATGTTCTGGGAGCATTCCTCAGTACCAACTTCTAATTAGCTGATTATCTTTTCAATTGTATCCAATCTTCAATACCAAATGTTGATTTTTTTATTGTAATTAACTTCTTTATTTTCAAAATTTCAGAGGGGTTCTTTCCTGAATTTGCATGGTCTTCTTCCCTTTCTGCCCAAATGTGTGTCATAATTGCTTTTTTTTTTTCTTTACTATTGAAAGTATAACAAATGTCCCATTTTTCTCTTTAATCCTTTGGGGCTCCTAAATAAACCTAAATTATTTTTCAATAATACTGTCATTTGTTTTACAACTGAAATGAATTCTTCTAATTGTTGATTGGCCTGGTTATCTTAACAATAGTTTCCTTTGATTGATTTATAGTTTTGACTTGGAGATTTATCATGAACATTAAGTATTTTTTCTTACTGTCTGTGGGCTTGCATAAATCTGACTAGATCTTTTGCTATCACTTCTACTAATTCTTCCAGGGGTCCTTAAACACATCCCATAGGACTCTTGACCTATGAAGATGAGAGGGATATCACTGATGGGGCCACTGAACTAGTAAGTGGCTTATCTTAAATACTGGTTACTAGTCTATGTCAGGAATATTAGCTACCTAGGCTCACAAATTTATAGACATTCATGGATTTTTTTATCCCAACAGAACTGAACACCTAATTCTCCCTGCCTCTGGCCCTGAAGTCTTTTCTGCTCACCAGTCTTTTTGTGTGTGTGTGTGTTTCCATTTTTATTGAATTTATTGGGGTGACATTAGTTAATAAAGTTATATAGGTTTCAGGTTTACAATTCTACAAGATATCAACTGCATATTGTATTGTGTGTTCATCACCCCAAGTCAAGTCTCCATCCATCACTATTTATCCCTCCTTTACCCTTTTCTACCTCCACCCACCCTCCTTTTCCTCTAGTAATCACCATATTATTGTCTGTGTCTATGAGGTTTTCTTTCTTTGCTTAAATCCCTTCACCTTTTTTACCCAGCCCCCCAACACTGCTCCCCTCTGACAGCTATCATTTTGTTCTCTGTATCTATGAGTCTGTTTCTGTTTTGTTAGGGGATTTTTGTTCATTAGATTCCACATATAAGTGAGATCATATAATACTTGTATTTCTCTGACTGCTTACTTCACTTAGTATAATACTTTCCAGGTCTGCTGAAACCGGTTTGGCTAAGTGGATAGAGCGTCAGCCTGTGGACTGAAAGGTCCCAGGTTCGATTCCGGTCAAGGGCATGTACCTGGGTTATGGGCACAGCCCCAGTGGGGGGTGTGCAGGAGGCAGCTGATCAATGTTTCTAACTCTCTATCTCTCTGTAAAAAATCAATAAAAAAATATATTAAAAAAAATACTTGCCAGGTCCATTCATGCTATTGCAAAAGGTAAGATTTCCTTCTCTTTTTTTAAATATTTATTATTGAGGGCATTATAATATTTCCTTCTTTTTTGTGGCTCTTTATTTCTGTTCTAATTTGGGGCCAAAGTGCTATTGATTACAACATGGTTATTGTAATAATAGTTAGTTTCACTTACCAATATTTCCACTTTTCCTTCCAAACACTTACTAGATTTTATTTCTTACCTGTACATGGTCCTGTTATTTGATTTGGTGAATGAGGGTGAGTGGATATGGCATATGTCTCCCCTAGATGGATGCTGTAAGGAGCTAGTGCATGACTCACTATGCCTCATTCACAGTGCAATAGCAACTAGCAATGCCCAAGCACTGGTTCTGTCATTCACCTAAATGTCAAGGTGAAGACATCATGGAGCAAAGCTTGGAATCAAATCACAATGGAAACTTAGCACAAGCAAGAACTAAATTTATCTGTTTTGAACCACTAAGATTTTGGTGTTATTTTCTACTGCAGTCATACCTGAACCATCCTGACAGATTTAGTTTACTTTAGTCTTTTTTTTATTGTTTTAAGTATTACAAATAGTAGTACATATGTCTCCTTTTTTTCCCCCCCATTGACCTCCCCCTGGCCTCCCCTACCCCCCAGTACATGCCTTCACCTGCCCGCCCTTCCCCGCCCCAGTGTCTTGTATCCATTGGTTATGCTTTATATGCATGTGTACAAGTCCTTCGGTTGGTCTCTTACAGCCCCCCTCGCCCAACCTCCCCTGTCTTCCCAATGTAGTTTGACAGTCTGTTCAATGCTTCTTTACCTCTGTATTTTTTTCCCACCATTTCTTTCCTTTAAAAAATTTTGCCTCTGCAGACTAGAAATAAACATATAATAACAAAACAACAAAAAAACGTTTGAGTCCCAATTTCAATGTCCAACAGTTCTGAGTCCCCGTTTCAATGTCAAACAGTTCCTTATGTGTACATGTCAGCAATGATATCTGGATGGTGGGCACATGGTGGCAACGCAGGTCCGACCCTCTCTGGTTTGGTCCTAGGCAACCTGCAGTGGTGCACAGCTACTGACTGCTCATGTGGCAAGGTGTTGTCAGCGTCTTCCATCTCTGGACTGTTTTTTCCTCTTGTCTTCGTGGTTGGAGCAGACCTGTCAATTCCTCTCTGTTGCAGGAATCCACATGGTCTTGGACTTGTTTTCTGAAAATATACAAACATATTCTCGACCACAAGTTAAGAAAGGAATCTTTTCTATATAATTGATTTGGGATCTTTTTTATTTTTGCCCAAATGATTTTCTTTTGTCTTATTTAGACACTATGTGTGTTTTTCATGGCCTTCTTGCTGTTAACATTACAAATGAAAATTAATTTTGTAAAGTAAAAATTTTCTAGATGTAATTTACTTATAGGATGTTTTTCCTTACATGATATTACCCTACTATCCCCCCTTTTTTTTGATTAATGGAGGTTTTTGTAAATTTTATAATGCAGTCTTGATAACTTTAAATTTAATTTTTTTTTTTTTTTGCCCAAACATATGACTGCTTTAGGTTCATTGCATGTTCAGGAATTTTACCATGAGATGAACTACCAATAGAAATTTTAGTTATTACTTTAAGAACAGCTTTTTGTCCAGTACAATTAAATTTACTTGAATACTCACTTATTTCAATTAGCCTATTTAAATTAATCTGAAAACTTGATTAGTATTTTACTGTCAAATTTAATACTCTACCAACAATCTTAGTTTACCCTGTAAATATTAGTGGAAAGGATTATTTGCAATCTTGAGTAGGCCCTGAGCATTCCTGATGCTTGGCTGAATTTAGATATAGGGCAGCTGCTGTGGGCCAAGTCTCTTGTCTGTTACCTGGGTCCCGATCTGAGCTGGGCCAGGTCTCTGTCTGTCACTTCTATCTCGATCTGAGCTGGGCCAAGTCTCTTTCTGTTGCCTGGGTCCCGATCTGAGCTGGATGTGGGAAGCGCAAAGCAGCCATGGGGGCAGGAGACCTCCTTCAGAAGGGGCGAGGGTTCAAGCCCCTGCAATGTTGGGGGGCTGAGGGTCTTTATTTTTAAATTTTTATCTATTATTGCTTATGTGTTTGGAGCAGAGAGAAAATTTCAAGCAGGAATTTACAATGCACTCTTGTTACAAGCCTAATCTACCTCCAAGGAACTTTAAATATTGTGATATAAACAAAACATGCATGAAACACTAAGAGAGCAATACAAATATGTATTTATATGTCAAAGAATGTACCTTCACTAATAAGTGCCACAAATTACTAAATTGAACATACTCAAATTCCTCTTCAATTCTTTCAAAATATTACATATTTTTTAAATATGTCAAAACCTTTCCATTTCTTTTCTTCTCTAGAATGTACCTAAGAGGTTCATTCTATTTAAAGTCTTAATGGCCGGCCAGTTGCAAATTCCTACCAGAATTCCTTTCACAATAGTTGTTTTGATCTTTAGGAATGTTACAAGTCCTGAAGGAATGTATCTTCAAGATATTGTTTGAAAATCAACTGATTATAGTGGGGAAATGTTTCCTTTTTTTAAGTGTAGTACTTATCAAATAATTTTTATATTTAAAGGGTTTGAATAGGAAAGGTAGGAAGGGGTCACTGGGTTGCAGTTGAAGGCGGAGTAAGAGGAAAGGTAACATTCCTCATTTGACCCTGAAGACACTCTTTCTGTTCTTTTCTTCATGACATATTTCTTTAGTTCCAGTGGGTAGAGACAAATAGGTTTTACTAGGTTTCTATCCTCTGCTCTCCTCTGCTCTCCTCTGCTCTCCTCTCCTCTCCTCTGCTCTCCTCTGCTCCCCTCTCACCCCCCTCCCCGCCTCCCCTCCCCTCCCCTCCTCTCCCTTCTCTCCTCTCCTCTCCTCTGCTCTCCTCTGCTCTCCTCTCCTCTCCTCTGCTCTCCTCTGCTCCCCTCTCACCCCCCTCCCCGCCTCCCCTCCCCTCCCCTCCTCTCCCTTCTCTCCTCTCCTCTCCTCTCCTCTCCTCTCCTCTCCTCTCCTCTCCTCTCCTCTCCTCTCCTCTCCTCTCCTCTCCTCTCCTCTCCTCTCCTCTCCTCAATAATGTTAGAGTAATAGCCAGAAGCCGGGGACCTAATCAAAGTACTAGTTGCACTGTGATTCTACTTACAAATAAATTGACAATGGAGAGAAATGGTAATGATAAAGGAATTATACCACCCAGCAATTTTGAAATAAAAGGTTCTAATTTTCCACCTCTAGCAAGAAATTTGGTTTTCCTCTCTCTACCAACTCTCTTTACCCCTTTTCTAATTTAATATTCATCTCAATCTCTTTTTTAAGAAAGAATTTTGTTTAAAAAAAAAAGAAAATCTAGCATGTTTATAGCATACATATTAAAGATAGATGGAATCGTGAGAGAACTTGCTGTGTTTAGAGAATAATCAGCACCTCAGTACAGCCGAAGTATTAGAGGAATAGGACAAGAGAGTTAGGCAGAGGTTAGAGCTTGAGTGAATTTGTAAACCATGCTAAGATATCTGGATACTTTTGACCATAGGACTTTGCCTAATATTACATCATATCATATGCATAACCCCACTTCATTAAAATTCTTCATAAATACTATTTTAATGACTATATATTCCATCAAAGTGTTATGTTCTGATTTAAGGATAAATTAGATGTTGATTATTTATGTGTTTCTTTCACTATTACAAAAATCACAACAATAAACATTTATAAATCTCTTTCAAAGAAGAAAGAGATTCTGGGGTTAGACTAGAAAGATACTCAGCTCAAAGAAGCCAGAAATAATCATGGCCCTATTCCAGGTTTTCATCTTTTCTTAGACTAGAAAAAATTTGACATCTAAACTTTTAGACGGTACACAAAAGTGTGTTCTGTATATGAACATAGCTACATGGTTTGTACACAAAAATGAGATGGAAAGAAGCATTGCCAATTTTAAAAGCATATCCTAAATAATACCTTACATTTTTGCCTTAATTAAGGTCACATTAAGTTTCATGAATTTAATGTTCCCTAGGGGGGGGTAATAGATTTTTTTCTACTTGATCTCTCACTCTCACATTCCCATGAGTCTCCATGTTTATGCTGGTTCCTCTGAGAACGAGAGAGTATGTCTCATCTCATCCTTAGAAATATCATATTCTTGATAGGAATTATCCAGATGATTTCTGAGACAGAGTGGCTCTTCTGAAATGTACACAGAAAAGCCTTTTCTTAAGTAACTTCACCATGGACTTGTAGAGCAGGATAATACCCCAAAAATCCTGTAGCCCAGTGTTTCTCAAACTAAGATGCACCTTCTGTTAGTGGTTCAAACTGAAAACTGCATAAATTATGGAAACTGCCCGATCATGGAAACAATTCCTGGTGCAGTTTTTGCTGGTTGTCCATAAGAACATTGCTTTTACAAAGATATTCATTTATTCATTTTTAGGGTTACATTTATTGCAAATGGTAGTGCTTTTCTGTTTGTTACATATTTTAAATTTCCTTTTCAAATATACTTTTTACAAGTTAGTTGAGATAATTAAAAATAGTTAGTAGTGCCCAGCCGGTATGGCTCAGTGGTTGAGGGTCAAACTACCAACCTGTAGGTTATGGTTTGATTCACAGTCAGGGCACATGCACTGGTTATGGGCTCAATGCCCAGTACAGAGGCAGGAGGCTGCCAATCAATGATTGTCTCTCATAATTGATGCTTCTATCTCTCTCTCCCTCTCCCTTTTTCTTTCTGCAATCAATAAACACATATTTTTTTTCAATGAGTAGGTGAGATACAAAAGTGGACAGTTGGTATGCAAACAGGTAAAGGCCTTGAAGTGGGGGCACATAAATAACCAAAGTTTGTGAAACAACTATTCTAGGATGACCTTCTCATTTGATATAGAAGAACCAGGGAGATGGAGTTATTTGCCCCAAGTCATCCAATCTGAAAGTGGCATTCAGACCTCCTGTTCTTGGCCCTGTTCTTTGTTTGCAGCTACTTTCCTGCCTTTGTAATGCTCTCTTTCAACAAAAATATCCATTCCTGTGTTTAGAGTAGGATGAAGTCATATCTTGTGATTGAGAAATGTGGAAAAGTTAAGAAAACATATTAAAAGTCTTCTTTTCTGAGAAGTAAGCTGTCGAGCACATCACAGGTAGGGAAATTAAGTTGCTGTCCTTCACTCTGCCAAAGACAATTATTATGCCATTTCTTGTGGGTGCACTGAGCCAGAACTGCAGAGAAAATGGGTTATTACAGGGAAATTTGGCTCTGACATTTTTATGATAAATTTGCAGTCAATTAGATGAAAAATACTCCATTAAGTAAAGTGAGTGTACCAATTACTGTGAAGATGGCCCACTGCTAATAATATAATTGAAATTTAGAGAGAGGAAGGCTCAGCCCCACCCCCAGAAATTTACTGCATCAGGACAGTAATACAATCATGTAAATATTTGTCCTCTTAGCTATTTTCAGTTGTTCTCAGAATTTTCCTAATAAAATGCCATTTTCATGTATCTATTAAAACCTTGCCCTGTAATTAGCTCAAAGATGTTTCCCTTTTTTTCCCAATAACTCTAAAAATAACAAAATAGCTACACATCTCTACATTCTAATGCAAGACATGTAGACATGGGGCATCAGTAACCCAAAGATGATATGTTTGAGATAATATAAAAATCAAGCCTATAGCTAGGTCAGTAATGACTGCTTTTTAGCTCATCTTGGAAGGGGATATTTTAGACTCGCCGGCAGGGGAGAAGGAAACTCATCCCCTCGGTGTGCTGCTCTCTACAGCTGTGAAGTAGCTGTCAGTGGCTGGCTGCCAAGGTGCTTCACTCTCAATTGAACAAAATGGGAACAAGAGTGTTTTAAGAAGCAGCGCTGCAAAGGGATGGCCTAATATTGAATTCTTTTTCATCTTCAATGATTTTGTGGCCCATATAAATTTAAAATGTAAAATGAAATATTTATCAACAATCAAAACCAGACATGTCTGACCCCGTTATCTGAATTCAATGCCTCTTTCATCTCAGAGAACAGAAGGCTGCTTCAGAGGAGCACCCACCCTGCCTCTGTGCAGGCTCTGTGCAGAGAAGACACTATGAAATTTTAACCCCGTCAGTTCAAAGGTGCTCCTCTGGGGAGTGCACTGCCAAATTCAAGTGAGAATTAAATACAAGGTGCCTACCAACTTTATTCCAGGATTTAAAATTATATCTAAGCCCTATGATGTGCCATAATTTCTAATAAATGGTTTTGCCTTTTTTTATTATTTATTTTATCTTTCCAAAGCCTTGCAAAGTCAATGCTAGTATTTGCCATTTTGTAAATGAGAAAAATCAGCCTCAAATAGGATTGATGGGTTCTCAGTCCAAAGGGTGGACATTGCATTTGGACTGAGGTCTGTCTTGTCTGTCTCTTAAATACTGTTATCTTCCACTACCAAGAGGCCTCTCCTCTCTTTGTTCTCAGCATTTCTTCTCTCCCAGATTCCCCACATTAATGCCTACAAGGGCCTCTCTTCATCACTCTCTGCACTGCGGGCAGATTCCACATGCATCCTATTGGTCCGCCAAGAAGAATTTTTGGTCTTAATATCTCAATGCCTTTTTCTCTTGTTCCCCTCCCCATGCTGTCATTAGCCATTTCCAGATTCCAGTGCTTTACATAGTAGTTAGATACCACCTGCTGCCTGGATCGCCCAGCCATATCTAAGTCATTTCTACAAGGCCCGAAGGGACTCTCAGTGACACCCGGTCCCAGGTAGTTTTCAGACACACCCTACTGCTCTCACTCTTTAACGCTAGGTGTGGACTTATATACTCAACTAATATGGCTAGTTCTTTTTTATTTTCTTTTTTTCCTGATTAAATTGACCCATAATTCCAATCAACTAGTGAAATAAATTTTACATAAAATCTAAAAGTGAACTGCAAAGTTCAGCTACCCATAAAACCACCCAGCAAGTGCTCAGTATTCCTTGTGACTGTCAGATTCTGTATGATTTCACTTCTTTCCACAGCTTCCCTGAAATCTAAAGAAAAGAGACCTAGACACAATAATAGATAAATTTTCTGATTTCTCCTCACTCTTAGGTTGATGGGGTCTCCAGACTTTCAAAGCATTACCTCCCAACCCCTTCCAGTTGAATATCACTGAAAAGAGATATAGTGCACACGCACACACACATGCAAAGTCTGGGGTGGGGATAGGCATGGTAGGAGAATTGATTCAGGCTGCCATGGCTGCTGTTTTCCTATCTGCAAGTAAGAGGTGGTGAAAATTTTTAATACATGTCTTTCATAAGACCTGTGTGGACTAGTGTTTAAGTCAAACTACTTACTTCCATTTTTAAAAAGTCTTAAAGACTTGAATTGTTTTTAACAGCTTCAATCAGTGTTCCAACAAATATCATATTTAACAGAACCCCAATAAGCATTAAGAAATGTGCCCTGTCTTTGCCAAAAATATATTCTTTGCTGGGCATATTTCCTGGCTTAATCCTCATGATGCCATGGAGACAGTTGTACTGTTCCCATTGCAAAGTAAGGAAACCAGCACACAGCATGTCACAATCCCAGTCTATCTCTAGAAACCATAATCTATTATAACTCAAACTCCTGCTTCCCATTCCATTTATTCCTTTTGTGACATTGCCCCTTAGCCCGCATGTTGTTTTGCTGAGATGGTGGTGAGAAGATCTTTTTCTCTTAGTCACCTCATTAATGAGCTTGGATTACTTGCCCTACATGAGTCACAGGCAGTTACCACATAGAATTTCAATTTTTCCAACCAGGCAGAGCTACGTGTTTTTAAAACCCAAAGCAAATGCCACCTTGGGCATTGCCAGTGGGCTCCTCTTTGTTAGCAACATAAAAAGAAGTCTGTCTCATGCCAGGAATAGCAGACTCTTTCCGCCTTTTTCAGCACAGCACACACAACAGCAGAGATTCTGCCACACCACTTGTGGAAATCATTTATGATGGCACTTGGACCTTCAGGCAGTTCTGCCCAGGCTCCGTTCACCACCTCCGGCATCCTGCCAGCCTGTCACACTCACGTCAGAGGCATTAAGAGTTCATTTTTATTGTCCTCCTGGTATCCTATCACTATGGCAGTAAGGGATTTATTTCAGAAGCAAACAATTACTTGTTAGGATATGTTGAAGGTAGAAAATTGGTGTGTACCTAAAGGAGCAATAAGGGAGCAAGAAGATCTGCTGTCTTGCTGCTCCATTGATTTCTGGGGGTAGAAAAGAAACTATAAGAATTAAAATGCCCTCCATCGGAGAATTGGTCAAATGGGCTTTGATTAAGTACAAAATCTTTTCAGAAGGGCTGCCAAAATCATAGGCCTAGTTTCAAGTCAAGGAAGCAGATAAATTGACACTGATGACCAAATATTCAAATGCAAGAGTCTATATTTTTATTTGCTATACATTCAGAAGGAAAAGGAAAAATTATTCTCCTTACTGGTCACATTTTTGACAGTTTGCTGGATATTTCTACTTGGGCTTAACCATTCACCATTCAATAAGCAATTTATTAATTGCCTTCTATGTGCCATGCACTCTGCTTGGTACTACGGAGTTCTCAGTCTTCTGAAGGAAAAAGGCAAGTAAACAGGTAATTGTAATATAAAGTGATAAGTATGCTGGTGGATGTTTAATTAGCATTTTACTGGTTCCCACAGCAGGCACATCAAGCCCTGGCAGGGAAGTTTAGCAATAAACCATAAGCCTCCTAACAAAGGTCTTATGTGGTGACCCTTCACAAGCACTTAAACCAGCATTTTCCATCTCTAGAAGAGAATAATTCTCAAGCTTTGAATACAGAATGCAAAGTAGGTTCAGAAATAACCCAGTCACCCAGGTGGGTAATAGTAACATTAGCAGCTCATTTCAAAGATCAGAGTCAAGTTATGCTCTTATCTACAGGTGGCCCATGCTTGTGTTTTTCCCTTTCTTTGCATTCTTTCTTTCAAAAAGCATGATGCATATAATGACTTGATTTTCACACAAAGGTCAATTGTCTCAAATAACAGGGAGAGAGAGCAAATTTAATTCTTTTTTTTTAAAGATGTTACTTTTTTTATTGTTTAAAGTATTACATATAGTAGTACATATATCTCCTTTTTTCCCCCATTGACTTTTCCCCAGCCTTCCCTACCCCCTGTCCCATGCCCTCATACCATCCCCCCACCTCCAGTGTCTTGTGCCCATTGGTGTGCTTATATGCATGCATACAAGTCCTTTGGTTGATCTCTTTCTCCTCCTCCCCAACACTCCCCAGCCATCCCGCTGTAATTTGACAGTCTGTTCGGTGCTTTATTGCCTCTGTATCTATCTTATTGTTCATCAGGTTATAATGTTCTTTATTTTCCATAAATGAGTGAGATCATGTGGTATTTTTCTTTCATTGCCTGGCTTATTTCACTTAACATAATGCTCTCCAAGTCCATCCATGCTGCTGCAAATGATAAAAGTTCCTTCATTTTTATAGCAGCAAAGTATTCCATTGTGTAGATATACCACAGTTCTCTAATCCACTCATCTGCTGATGGGCATTTAGGCTGTTTCCAAATCTTAGCTATGGTGAATTGTGCTGCTATGAACATAGGAGTACATATATCCTTTCTGATTGCTGTTTCTAGTTTCTTGGGATATATTCCTAAAAGTGTTATTACTGGGTCAAATGGGAGCTCCATTTTTAGTTTTTTGAGGAAACGCCATACTGTTCTCCACAGTGGCTGCACCAGTCTGCATTCCCACCAGCAGTGCATGAGGGTTCCTTTTTCTCCGCATCCTCACCAGCACTTGTCGTTTGTTGATTTGGTGATGATTGCCATTCTGACAGATGTGAGATGGTACCTCATTGTCGTTTTGATTTGCATCTCTCAGATAATTAGTGACTTTCAGCATGTTTTCATATGTCTCTTGGCCTTCCTTCTGTCTTCTTTCGAAATGATTCTATGTAGGTCCATTGTGCATTTTTTATTGGATCATTTATCTTCTTTTTATTAAGTTGCATAAGTTCACTGTAGATGTTGGAGATTAAACCTTTATCAGTGATAACATTTGCAAATATGTTTTCCCATATAGAGGGCTTTCTTGTTGTTTTGTTGATGGTTTCTTTTGCTATGCAAAAGCTTTTTATTTTGATGTAGTCCCATTTGTTTATTTTCTCTTTAGTTTCCATTGCCCTAGGAGCGGCATCACTGAAAAAATTGCTTTGGCATATGTCTGAGATTTCTCTGCCTGTGGATTCCTTGAGTATTTTTATGGTTTCCCATATTATATTTAAGTCCTTGATCCATTTTGAGTTTATTTTTGTGTCTGGTGTAAGTTGATGCTCCACTTTCATTTTTTTTTCATGTATCTGTCCAATTTTCCCAACACCATTTATTGAAGAGACTGTCTTGACTCCATTGTACGTTCTTGCCTCCCTTGCAAATATTAATTGGGCATAGTGGTTTGGGTCAATATCTGGGTTCTCTATTCTATTCCACTGGTCTATATATCTGTTCTTGTGCCAGTGCCAGGCAGTTTTGAGAACAGTGGCTTTGTAATACAGCTTGAAATCTGGTATTGAGATCCCTCCTACTTTGTTCTTCTTTCTCAGGATTGCTGTGGTTATTTGGGTGTTTTTTTAATTCCAGATGAATTTCTGGAGATTTCTTTCTAGGTCTGTGAAATATGCCGTTGGTATTTTAATGGGGAGTGCATTGAATCTATAGATTGCTTTGGGTAGTATGGACATTTTAATTATGTTGATTCTCCCAATCCATGAACATGGTATGTTCTTCCATCTGTTTATGTCTTCCTCTATCTCTTTTTTCAGTGTCCTGTAGTTTTCCGCATATAGGTCTTTTACCTCCTTAGTTAAGTTTATTCCTAGATATCTTAATTTTTTTTGGTGCAATGGTAAATGGGATTGTGTTTTTAGTCTCTCTTTCTGTAAGTTCACTATTGTTGTGTAGAAATGCCATAGATTTTTTGGCATTCATTTTGTATCCTGCTACATTGCAGGATACAAAATTAAATGAATGTTTAATTCATTTATTAAGTCTATTAGTTTTTTGATGGAGTCTCTCAGGTTTTATATGTACAATATCATGTCATCTACAAATAATGACAGCTTTACTTCTTCTCCAATTTGGATGCCTTTTATTTCTTCTTCGTGTTTAATTGCAATGGCTAATACTTCCAGTACTATGCTGAACAAGAGTGGTGAGAGTGGGCATCCCTGTCTTGTTCCTGTTCTTAGGGGAAATGGTTTTACTTTTTGCCCATTGCGTATGATGTTGGCTGTGGGTTTATCATATATGGCTTTTAATAATGTTGAGGTATGATCCTTCTATTCCCACCTTGCTGAGAGTTTTTATCAAGAAAGGGTGTTGGATTTTGTCAAATGCTTTATCTTCATCAATTGATATCACTGTGATTTTTATCTCTTAATTTGTTTATGTGATGTATCACGTTTATTGATTTGCAGATATTGTACCAACCATCCTTGCATTCCTGGGATAAATCATACTTGGTCATGGTGTATGATCTTTCTGATATAGTGCTGGATCCAATTTGCTAGAATTTTGTTGAGGATCTTGGCATCTATGTTCATGAGAGATATTGGCCTGTAATTCTCTTTCATTGTGTTGTCTTTATCTGGTTTTGGTATTAGGGTGATGCAGGCTTCATAGAAGGAGCATGGAAGTGTTCCTTCCTCTTGAATTTTTTGGAATAGTCTAAGGAGGATAGGTTTTAGTTCTTCCTTGAATGTTTGGTAAAACTTCCCTGTGAGGCTGTCTGACCCTGGGCTTTTGTTTGCTGGAAGCTTTTTGATGACTGCTTCAATTTCTTCCATAGTTATTGGCTTATTGAGATGTTTAGATTCTTCCTGATTGAGTTTTGGGAGGTTATATTTTTCTAGGAATATGTCCATTTCCTCCAGGTTGTCTAGTGTTGGAATAGAGTTGTTCATAGTATTTTTAAAAAATCCTTTGCATTTTGGCGGGTCTGTCGTTATTTCTCCTCTTTCATTTCTGATTTTGTTTCTTTAGGTCCTCTCTCTTTGCTTCTTGGTGAGCCTGGCTAGAGGTTCATCAATCTTGTTTATCCTTTCAAAGAACCAGCTCTTGGTTTTGTTGATCTTTTTGTATTGTCTTTTTGGTCTCTATGTTGTTTATCTCTGCTCTGATCTTTATTATTTCCTTCCTTCTGCTTACATTAGGCTTTTCTTGGTGCTCTCTTTCTAACTCTTTGTGTTTTAGAATTAGGTAATTTATTACCATTGTTTCTTATTTTTTGCAGTATGCTTATAGAGCTATGAACTTCCCTCTCAAGACTGCTTTCACTGTGTCCCATAGATTTTGGATTGTTGTGTTTTCATTGTTGTTTGTTGCCATAATGCTTTTTATTTCTTCTTTGATCTCTCTTGTAACCCAGTCATTGTTTAATAGCATGCTGTTTAGTCCAAATGTGTTTGATTTTTTTGGATTGTTCTTATTGTAGTTGATTTCATTTGATGCCACTGTGATCAGAGAAGATGCTCCATATGATTTCTATCTTCTTGAATTTGAAGAGACTTCGCCTATGATCCAATATATGCTCTATCTTTGAAAATGACCCATGTGCACTTGAGAAGAATGTATATTCTGTGGCTTTGGAGTGAAATGTTCTGAAGATGTTAATTAATTCCATCTGCTCTAGTGAGTCATTTAGGATTGATGTTTCTTTGCTAATTTTTTGTTTAAGGATTTGTCCAATGGTAATAGTGGGGTATTAAAGTCTCCTACTATGATTGTAATGTTGTCATTCTCACCCTTGATATCTTCCAGGAGTTCTTTTATGTATTTGGGTGTTCCTGTATTGGGTGCGTATATGATTACCAGAGTTATTTCTTTTTGTTGGATTGCTCCCTTTACTATTATGAAGTGGCCTTCCTTATCTCTTTTTATGTCCTTCATTTTGAGATCTAATTTGTCAGAAATAAGTATTGCTACCCCAGCTTTTTTTTTTTCCTTTTCCATTCACCTGAAAAACCTTTTTCCATCCCTTCACCCTCAGTCGGTGTGCGTCTTTTTTTCTGAGGTGGGTTTCTTATAGGCAGCAGATATATGGGTCATGTTTTCTTATCCACTCAGCTACCCTATGTCTTTTGATTGGGGCACTTAATGCATTTACATTTGAAGTTATTATTGATAGGTACTTCTTTGCCGCCATTTTTATTCTTTACCCCTGTGTTCCTTCTTCACTTCCTATTTCTTTTTTTTTTCTTTTTTCTTTTTTTTTTACAGCAGACCCTTTAGCATTTCTTGCATTGCTGGTTTGGTGGTAATAAACTCCCTTAGTCCTTTTTTGTCTATGAAGCTCCTGATTTCACATTCAATTTTGATTGATAGCCTTGCTGGGTACAGTATTCTTGGATTCAGACCCTTCCTTTGCATGACTTTGTATATTTCATTCCATTCCCTTCTGGCCTGATGAGTTTCTGTTGAGAATTCAGTTGCTAGTCTGATGGGGGTTCCTTTTTAGGTAACTTTCTGTCTCTCTCTGGCCACTATTAAGATTCCTACTTTGTTGTTGGTGTTTGCCAACTTAATTATAATGTGCCTTGGTATCAGTCTTTTGTGGTTCATTTTGCTTGGGACTCTGTGAGCTTCTTGGATTTGTGTGGGTTTTTTCTTCCCTGTATCAGGGAAGTTTTCTGTCATTATTTCTTCAAACCGGTTTTCTATTCCTTGCTCAGTGTCCTCTCCTTCTGGAACCCCAATTATGCGGATGTTGTTTTGTTTCATTTTGTCCCAAAGTTCCCTTAGGCTCTCCTCCTGCTTTTTAATTATTTTTCCTAGAAACTGCTCTACTTGGGTATTTTTTCCTACCTGTCTTCTAGGTCACTGATGTGGTCCTCTGCTTCTTCTAGTCTACTCTTGATGCTTTCTATTGAGTTCTTTACAGCAGCGATGTCATTTTTCATTTCTCCTTGGTTCTTCTTCATTTCTTCTTGATTCTTACTCATATTATCAAATTTGTTTTCTATCCTTTTCAGCCACCTTATTACCATTTCTCTGAATTCTTTCTGTGGCAGGTTGCTTGCCTCCATTTTGTTTACTTCCTTTTCTGGTGATGCCTGCTTTTCTTTCATATGTGGGCTGTTTCTTTGTCTCCCCATCTTTACCAGGGGTCTGGTTATGTAGTTCTCTCTCTCCTGCATTGATTTAAAGGCACAAAGTACAACACAACAAGGTACAATGCACTGGGCACTGAACACAAATGTATTTATAATATTGATAACCCCAAATAAAGGTGACCACCGGAGAAAGGCAAATTAGAGAATAGGAGCGAAAGAAGAAGAGAAAAAAAAAGAGTGCAAAAATGAAATTGGGAAAAGGAAAAAAATGTAAGAGAGAAAAGAGAGAGAATAAGAAAGAAGGGGGGTGGAACTATATATATGGGGAGAGAACTCCAATAGAACAGCCACTAATCCCAACAAATACCAGCAACAAGTACCTGGAGATGAATGCAAACTACAAACAACAACTAATATCAAACAAGGTGAGGGAAAAAACAAACAAACACAAAACAAAACAAAAACAAAAAGAGAAAGCAAAACAATCTCACATACAAGCGTAAAAAAATCAATATAATCAACAATCAAGCAAACAACAACAAAAGGACAGAGAGAAAAAAATTTTGGATAGTGAAGAAAGAGAAGGGGGAAGTGTGTATGGAGTTGGAGCAGGGGATTGGAAATTAGATATATAACTAGGGTAAAATTTTAACAGTGGATAAACAGAAGGAATAGGGAAAATTTAAAGCAGGAATGGGGTAAGAGAAACTGGACAACAAAAGGGGGAAAGTGAGGAAGAGAGTGTTAGCATAAAGGTAAAGTTGAGATAGAGTAAAATGATGCTAAAGGAAAGATGAAAATAGAATGTAGAACACTAATCCCAAAGTAAAATCAAGAGAAAATAAAATGACACTTTAAAAAAAAAAAGGGAAAGTAGTAGTAATAATACTGATTGAAAATAAAAATGTAATAATTAAAAAGGTAAAATAAAGTGAGAAAAAATAAAAAAAATTTTTAGTTTCTTAAGTAAAAGATGAAAAAAATAAAAATAAAAATGTGCAGTAGTGAATATCATTCACTTCCTCTACTCTTCTGTTTGGCACACCTGTTTCCTAGTCTGGAGAGTTTTGAAGTTCCCTGCATTTCACTGCTCCTCAGTGTTGTAAGCCAGTCCTGATTTTTAAGCAGGCAGTTCGTCTCTATTTCATATTTTCCTTTATTTGTGTTTACACAAGAGTCAATTTGTGATTCAACCCCTGGGTGACAGTGTTTCCGGTTTGACCTCCGGGTCTATAGGTCCTCTCTAGCTAGTGTTTAGATTTCTTTTCCCTGTGGCACTTAATACTAGTTTGGTGGAGTGGGTTGCCCCAGAACTGGTTCTCTTATGGTTATTCCCCACTCTGATCCCTAGGTTTCAGAAAAACAACTTTCCCCTGCAGTCTCTTAGAGCGACCCCAATTGGGTGATCCTATGTATTAGGCTTAGTAATCAGAAGCAAGGATTTAAAGAGGAAAAGAAGAAAAAAAAGAGCCAGAGTAAGTGTGCAAACTCCAGGGCTGCACACAAGTCTGTGTAGTCTTTTTTCCCCTTGGGTCTAAGCAGGCTGCACACTTTTAAAATTTTTAGGCTGTCCTTTTGCACCCAGATCAAAATGGGTTGCTTTTTAGAATCCCCTTCTGTTAGCAGCTCTGTGGACCCCCTTCCACATTCATGGATCATGCCAGCCCCAACAGCCACGGATTTTCCTAGGCGCAGACTTCCCCAGGTCTCCAGCTTCCGCGGTGCGTGCATTTCTCTGTCCTGCCGGGACCAGAGACCTCCTTATCCCAGGCAAAATCTGTCCTTTCTGTGGTGGAGTGTAGAGCTCCTCTGAATCTGTGTGCTTATGCCACTCAGGGACCCTTGTTCTTGGGTTTGCAGCTGTTTGGTGGGTGCTATAGTTGTAGATTTTCAGGCTTCCAATAACATCCACTTTCCCCTTCAAGATGGCGTGGTCTCCGCATCCAATCCAGTCACTCCGGGAGGGAACCCAGCAGCAGTGGGGGCTGCCTGGTCAGGGGAGCCCCATTCAGCAGTCCCCCACTGTCTCCTGGAGTATAGCTGTCCCTCAACTCACCAACAAATACTCCCTGTGCAACCACACACTCTCCCTTTGTTTTCTCACTCACACAGTATCTTGCAGTCTGCCTTCCCATTGGCAGCCATCTTCTTTCTCCGCAAATTTAATTCTGAGACCATAATTTCTATGCCTGTCATTGGAAATGTATCCATTTGACTTATTTTTGTTTGATTCAAATGAACACATTTTTTAAAAGTTAAAATGGTCTGATTTGCTTATTTAAGAAATTCTCTTTACTGGCAAGCCCATATTTGCATTGTGTCATAGAGTTGCCCTGGGCTACTTACTGTGTTGGAATAGAAGCAGGCTAGATATAATGAGAATGAGTAAATTCAAAGAACTGTCTTGCATATTTCTTTAGGACTGAAACATGTCACTGCTAATTCTGAGGATCAAATGAAGTAGACATGGCAATATTTAGGAAATACTTTCACTACAATCATGTTGAAGGTCTCTATGGTGCAGGTGTTTAATAAATCCTCTGAACTAACACAGGCATAAGGTAAGATGCTGAAAGATGAATCAGCTTCTCTACAGTTCAGACCCTCTAGCTACAGAAATATTCTAATGCCAACATTTAAGCTATTAGAAATAGTGAAATAAATCCTTTCTCTAAAAGGAATCTTGGTGACAACTATTTACAATTTATTGACACTAACTGACATTAGGCCCTCCTGGTTATTTCTTTTTCATTATCCTGTGTCTCATAGTACCCTGGAAGAAGATATTTACAACTCAAAAACCTTGTTGGTACCTTACTTTGAGAAAGTCCAGTTATATGGTTTTATCTTTAAAGATAGAGATTAAAAGTATTGACTCTGGAGACAGACTCCCTGAGTCTGAATCATAGCTCTGCCTCTCTTATTAGCTTCATTACATGGCAGCACTTTCCTGACTTCACTAACTGTGATATTGGTTGTATAAAATGGGGATAATTATACCTGCCTCCAGGGATGTTAGGAGATAGCACTGTGATGAAAGGCCCATCCTACTGAATTTAAATCTTGGTGCACCACTTACTAGCTGTTTGACCTTGAACAAGTTACATGGCTTCTCATACCTCAGTGCTGCCATTTATAAAATGAACCTTTTGGGATTGCTGCATTATTAAGAAAACTTCTACAGAATAAATGTCCCTCCCCCCAAATCTGACTATTGAAAACCTAACCCCAATGCATGTATTAGGAGATGTGGCCTTTGAGGGGATGATTAGGTCAAAAGGGTAGAGCTTTAATGAATGGAATTAGTGCCCTTATAAAAGAGACAGCACAGTGCTTCCTTGCCTTTTTCATCATGAGAAGACACAGCAAAAACCAGGAAGCAGGCTTTCACCAGAGACAGAATCCACTGGCACCTTGATCTTAGCCTCCTACCCTCCAGAACTATGAAAAATAAAAATATATTATTTATAAGCCACCCAGTCTGGGTATTTTGTTATTACAGCCCAACAGACTAAGATAATAATGCCTATAATTAGGGTTGTCAGGTTTAGAAAATAAATTTATAAGATACCCAATGAAATTTGAACTACAGAAAAAAATAGTTCCATACTTATGCTAAATATTATTTATATTTCACCTGAAATTCAAATTTAACAGGGCATTCTGTATTTTATCTGTCAACCTAACATATAATGAACTTATAAAAATGTGAGTTTCTACTGAGGAATCAATATATGATATACTATTTAAATTAGTGAGTATGGTGCTTAGCACACTCTCCCTATCTTTTAGTTTTGGCTTTTAGGAGACCCATAGTTTGTTTCAAATATAAATTTCAATTAAAATTTTTCTCAATAACACTGCCTATCCACTCACATTATAATAATCAATGTTTATTCCTCCAATTACTTATTTATCAAAAAATGCTAAATATTCATTAGATTGTTACTATGTGTCAGCCACAGCAACAGGCTCTGAAAGCATGAAAAAGGCTAACAGAGAAAAAGTAGGGGTTTTCCCATGAGAAGCAGGTTACCAATTCCCTCCCACAACATTCATTGTTAGAATGAAATAAGAAAGTATAGGTAATTGCTTTGCACTCTGCCAGATATCTGCTACATGTTCAGAAATGGAACTGTCATTCTTATTACTATTTACATTATTTTTGTCCATCATAGCAGATAAAACTCAACCAGCTTGTATAATTTACATATGCCTGTTCTCCATTTACCTGTTTTATTTCAAATGACCTACTCTCCCATGCATCCTTACATCTTACTGCACAAGGAATATCTTCTTTGTGTCAGGGTTAATTTTGCAACAAATGATAGTTAAATGTTGTTCAGTAATAAGCATTACAGTAAGATACCAATATGCTTTTTAAACACTAATCAAAATTCTTTCTACACTATCCAAAATTATTCCAGGTGCCTAAAGACACACTCAAATTACAATATCTCACATGGCATTTAATTGGCAGGGGCCATCAGAACACTCTTAACTTCACTGGAATGCAAGAAATCAATTACCTGATCATCAGCTTCTGAAGCTTTTTACAAGTTTCCCAAGTTTTTCTTACTGTAAAATTGCTTAAGACTGCAGAACCCAAGAACATTATTGCTTATAACCTGTGGACTTGATCTGTGCATAAGTTGCCAAATGAATGGGACAAATGAACTATTGCATAATGATATAATCATAAAGTGTAGATATAAATCTTGTAGAAACCTAACCTTCAAAGACCCATTCATAGTTACATAGCTAGCACAGCAGAGTCACACAAGTAGCAGTCAGCGAGCTGTTCATTGTCCTATCACTAATAATGACAGAGTCCAGCTTCTACACTCCAAGAACAGGTGCCATTAAGTTTCATGGCTTTAGAGTCTGCTGCAATGGAATGTGATGGAAATAAGAATCACCTGTGTGGTCGCATTCTCACTCCTAGTAACCATCACCACACGACCACAATCCTGGAGAACAGAACCATTAAAATCATGATTTGAATAAACTGTCTTTTTGAATGCATCTGTATCTCAGTACTGTTGGAGCTGGAAATGTCAGTGAGAGAAAACAAGCCTTTGCATTTTAAGGTAGATGCTGAGATATATATATATTCGACAAAGCCTGGTAACAATGAGCCTGTCTGGTTAATGAAAGGCAACACCTACTACAGTTTTGGGGAATGCTTGAACTAAATGGCTAACAGAGGGTTTATTCCAAATGTAGGAGATTTATCATGACATGTTGAATATTCTATTTAATACCAAAAAAAATATTTGACCTTGCCATGGGCAAAGTGCATTGCTCAAGAGCTATGGTGATACGAACTGAGGTTTGCTCCCTCTGGATGTGCTAGAGGGGAGAAACCAGTTTAGAAGCAGGGAAGTGGGAACATGTAAGATGAGGGGGCAGGATGGTGTCAGGTTCCTAAGAAGTCCAGGTACCAACAGGGGGACTTGCTATGAAGAACAGCTAAGGGGCTAAGAAAAGTGATGCCTAAAATTGTGGCACTGTAACTCCCTTATGCTGTCCTTCCATCTTCAGTGAAGCATTGTTAAACACCTGGGGAAGGGTGGCCCTCTCGGAGTACAGTATGGGTGGAGAGACCTGCAGCAACAGAGGGTGGGCTGGAGTGATCAAGGGAGAAGTTCAGAGCAGGCATCTGGAAAGAAAAGTAACAACATCCAGGAATAGATTTGTGGAACACGTCAGTGCTCCCCAATGATTTTCAGTAATTTTTCAAAGCAAGACCAGATGTCTTGTGATGACACAGAATAAAGGTTATGTGACATTAGTTGGCCCTTAAGGGAAACGCAGCCTGACCCTTCACCTTCCTCCACCCTACCTCACAAAAGCGGAAGATCTTAAGAATGTCTGAGTTATCACTGATTTATGTCTCAAAATCAATTCACCAAGAAAACATTTATGTTGAAATAAGCCCTGGATACTCTCCTCATGAATTCCACTTTCTCTTTATTCTACTCACAAACTCAGTCATTCCTGCTGTTTCCAAATTACCACTTTTGTTCAGTTACATGTTTATAGATGACTTCACTCTGCTAGTCCTTTATTTATTCTGATCTGATTGTTGGAATTGTTTCCTATCAATGTGCTCGGTGTTTTGTTTGGGCCTTTTTTCTCCGCACTGGGCAGGCAGTGGGAAAGGCAGGAAGGAGCAGGTGCTTGGGGAAGTTTCAAATGTATTCAAACTGAAACTACAATGATGGAAAATATGCATTCCCAGCATTTTGCATTTTCAATGATTCCATTCAACAGGAGAGCATTCTTCTTTGCCTTGCACAGCACTCTATTTCACTTCCTTCTACTTCTCTCACAGAAGTGCTGCAGTCTCCATTTCATGGCCTCCAGGACCCTATATAATATAAGGTGTTGCCTTCCTGTCAGCTTCTGTGTAATCATCTCTAGATGAATTGTCTAGGCTACAAATGTTTCACTTACTATCTTTTTATCATCACAAAATGCAATCCCACTTGTATCCATCCACACCCTCACTCATTATAATAATAATGTCCTGTTTCTTGTCGATAGTATCTCCACCCTCTAGCACCCCAGACTTAAAAAAAAAATTACAGGAATTATTTTTCCCCTCCTTGAAATTAAACATTCCTGATGTTAAGTAATGCCTTGTAAAGTTAAACAAGACTGAAGAGCCAGAAGGGAGAAGAATGTATGTGATCAAAGCTTCAGGAGACCGCCATGACTGTAAGAGTCGTTCCTCACCCCACCCCCAGGTGGACTTAACCAAACCCAAGAATGAGTAACAATTATTGCAAACAATATCTTAGATTTTGTTTAAGGACTTCAAAGGCAATGATTCCTTCATGTACAGCCTATCCTGTTGGACATAACTTCTCAGTAAATGCCACATTTTCAAGATGTATTGTACTTGGTTAAGTCTGCACGGTGATAGATAAACTCATGCAGCTGACCTCTTCATAGCAGCAAGGATCCACTATGAGTTATGGGAGTCATTGTGATGTTAAGTGGTTAGCTTCCTATTTCATCCTTAACTTCTCCCATTTATAAGGTAGTTACTTCACTTGCTTTTTCTACATCACAGCAACATTATAACATATCAAACTAGAGTTCAACTTTCACTAAATTTCTTGTTGTCTCTCAAGCACTCCGTGTTCTCTTTTCTTTCCACCCCTTCACATTCTAGTCCATCAGTGCTTACTACATCCATATACCCACTTATTCTTTAAGACTCGTTGTAAATATCACCAATTTACTTAGTACCCATTGTGAAGGGTTCCAGAAATATAAAAACTGAAATAAAAACTGCCATCAATGAGCCTGTAATACAGTTAGGGGAAAAAGGTATGTAAACGATATTATAAAATCTGTAACTTGAATATAACTAGAGCACCACGGTGTCCGTTTTCCATGTTCTGTTGTATCAAAGAATGTGCAGTCTAGCTAAACTGGACAATTGGAAGTAATTCCAATTATTGTGGTCTTTGAGAAATTATCTAATCCCAAATAGATGTGAAATTAAGCAGTTCCTTGAGGAATACCTTCCAACATGCTTTCTCACTTATGTTCATTGCTTATTGTCTGCCTCTTCCCACAAGCATATAAAGTTCTGTGGAGGGAGTGATTTTTGTTTTGTTCACTGAGGTATCTCAAGCATGGGAATGATGCCTACCTCATAAGAGTCAGACAGTAAATATTGGTTGAATGAATAAATTACCTTACCTATTATGCTTAATATAGTCTGAGCAAGTAGAAGCTACTCTTCAGAACTCACCACAAAAAAATTCCCCAGATCCAGCCTACAGATACCGCTCTCCATTGAATCTCAGTTATAATGAATCTTTTTTATCTTCTCCTCATAGGCAACATATGAGTCCTGGGAAAATGAGGCAGGAAAGACTTCTACAACTATTCCAGAGTTGTTGCTTCACAACACTTGTTTTACCTATGAAATAAAGCATATCAAATCATTATCATTATCTGTGACTTTCTTTTCTAGCCAACTTCCCCATTAGAATGTAAGAGCCTCAAGATGCTTTGTTCAATTTTGCGATACCCAGCATATATCTTTGTTTAGAAAAATAGGAGATGGTCAAAAGGTATTTGTTGAAAGATTTAGTGATGAGAAACCAAGATGGTGGCTAAACTGCTGCCTCGCATAACAATTTCAAAACCACAGTTAAAAGACAGAAAAGACATCACCCAGAACCACAGGAAAGCTGGATGAGTGGAAATTCTACACCTAGAAGGAAAGAGAGGGGCACACAGAAACTCAGAGGAGCTGCAAAAGGCTGAGGTATGGAGACTCGCACGCGGAGAGGACTGGCGTCTGAGAGCCTGGCTAGCTTTCTCTAGCAGGAGAGAGACAGAAGCTCCCGACTGCACTGAACCCCAGTTCCAGGCGAGATCCTGGGGTCCCAGACTCATAAGGGGGGAGTCTGGACTGTTGGGAAAACAGAGGAGCACACAGAAACTCAGGGGAGCTGCAAAAGGCAGAGGTCTGGAGGCGTGCGCGCAAGTGCGTGCAAAGAGGACTGACTGCTGAGTGTGCTGCTGGCTTTCTCTAGTGGGATGAAGAAGGAAGCCCCCGACTGCGCTGAACTCCAGTTCCAGGCAAGAATCTGGGAATCCAGATTCATTGGGGGAGAAAATGGACTGTCGGGCAGTGGGCGAAACTCAAGGGCAGCTTTCTCTCAGAGGTGCTTGCAGCGATAACCGAGGGACACTGAGATCAAGGGGCCTCATAAGGCAGGGCTGACAGGAAGCCAAGGCTGTCTGCTCAGCCCTGAGACTCCTCCCCACCCAAACTGATCACAGAGGCTTTTGCAATTTGGTAAGTCTTGTCTCATAAGACTGTCTCCAGCACAGAAGTTCTCCCAGTGTAGACACAGCTGATCCTCACAGCCAACTGACCTGGAGGTCAATTCCTCCCAGTGATACCAACAACAATCAAGACTTAACTACAACAAGGCTGTACACACAGTCCACAAAGGGATGCACCAAGAATGTCCACCTCAGGTAACTGGGGAGGCTAAGTCACTGGGCCATACAGGACACCTCGCACACAAAGCTACTCTACCAACTCAGGGAAGCAGCGAAAATGCAGAAACAATGAAACAGATCACAAACGAAAGAAATGGAGGAAAGCAAACTACTGGATATAGAGTTCGAAACCATGGTTATAAGGTTTTTCAAGAATATCCTAGAAAAGACCGATAAATTTAGTGAGACCCTTGAGGATATGAAAAAAAGACCAACTAGAAATTAAACATACACTGACTGAAATAAAAAATATTATACAGAGACCTAACAGCAGACTAGAGGAAGGCAAGAATCTAGTCAAAGATTTGAAATACAAAGAAGCAAAAAACACTCAACCAGAAAAGCAAGAAGAAAAAAGAATCCAAAAATTTGAAGATAGTGTAAGGAGCCTCTGGGACAACTTCAAGCGTACCAACATCAGAATTATGGGGGTGCCAGAAGAAGAGAGAGAGCAAGATATTGAAAACCTATTTGAAGAAATAATGACAGAAAACTTCCCCCACCTGGTGAAAGAAATAGACTTACAAGTCCAGGAAGCGCACAGAACCCCAAACAAAAGGAATCCAAAGAGGACCAGACCAAGACACATCATAATTAAAATGCCAGGAGCAAAAGACAAAGAGAGAATATTAAAAGCGGCAAGAGAAAAACAGTTAATTACCTACAAGGGAGCACCCATACAACAGTCAGCTGATTTCTCAATAGAAACTATGCAGACCAGATGGGATTGGCAAGAAATATTCAAAGTGATGAATAGTAGGAACCTACGGCCAAGATTACTCTACCCAGCAAAGTTATCATTCAGAATTAAAGGGCAGATAAAGAGCTTCACAGATAAAAAAAAAAAAAAGCTAAAGGAGTTCATCACCACCAAACCAGAAATATATGAAATGCTGAAAGGTATTCTTTAAGAAGAGGAAGAAGAAGAAAAAGGTAAAGATAAAAATTATGAACAACAAATACATATCTATCAACAAGTGAATCTAAAAATCAAGTGAATAAAAGAATCTGATAAACAGAATAAACTGGTGAATATAATAGAATCAGGGGCATAGAAAGGGAGAGGACTGACAATTCTCAGGGGGAATTGAGACTGGACAAAGGTCGTACACCTATGGATGAGGACAGTGGGGGGGAGGTAAGTGCAGAGGGTGGGGTGGGAACCAGGTAGAGGGGAGCTATGGGGAGAAAAAAGAGGACCAATTGTAATAATCTGAACAATAAAGATGTATTAACTTAAATAAAGAAATAATTAATTAATTAATTAATTAATTTTTTTAAAAAAGATTTAGTGAATACCCAGGCTGGTGTGCTCAGTTGGTTGAGTGTAATCCCATGCACCAAAAGGTTGTTGTTTCAATTCCCAGTCAGAGCACATTCCTGGGTTGCTGGATCAATCCCAGTAGGGGGCGTGCAGGAGGTAGCCAATCTCTCATCGATGTTTCTCTTGCTCCCTCTCCTTTCTTCTCACTCTCAAAATCAATAAAAGTATTTTAACAATATATTTAGTGAATGAATAAGTTATGTTCTTTAGAGTCCAAATTTTCAGGACCCAGAGCCTCTCACATTCTTCAGGGACACTTTAGATCTAAACATGTGATGGTCTCTGAACAACTTGAAGATGGGTATGATGTATTTAAAATGGGAATTGCTACACTGTGTATAGTATTGTCAGGCTTGATATCCTTGAATGTTGGGCATTTTTCTGTGTGGGGATAAAGAGAAAGCTGCTGAGGCTCCTGCTAAGAAAATGTTTGCTTTTGCTTTTTCCTTCTTTCTTTTATTTATTTTTTTTTTTGCAGTTTATGTCTTTAATTCCTTCATTTAATTCATTGCTTCAGTATTTTTTCTAAATAGCTCTCGAAGCTCATTCACCCCAATTTCAGAGAATTGGTTTTTTTATTTTATTTTATTTTATTTTTTTAATTTCTTCATTGATTAAGGTATTACATATGTGTCCTTATTCCCGCATTACCCTCCACCTCCCATTCATGACCCCACCCCCTTGTTGTCTGTGTCCATTGATTAGGCTTATATACATGCATATAAGTCCTTTGGTTGATCTCTTCCCCTTACCCCCACCCTTCCCTACCTTCCCTGAGGTTTGACATTCTGATCCATGTTTCTCTGTCTCTGGGTCTATTTTTGTTCATCAGTTTATGTTGTTCATTATATTCCACAAATGAGTGAGATCATGTGGTATTTTTCTTTCATTGACTGGTTTATTTCACTTAGCATAATGCGCTCCATCTCCACCCATGTTGTTGAAAATGGTAAGAATTCCTTTTTTACCACAGCATAGTATTCCATTGTGTAGAATGAACAACAGTTTTTTAATCCACTCATCTGCTGATGGGCACTTAGGCTGTTTCAATATCTTAGCTATGGTGAATTGTGCTGCTATGAACATAGGGGTGCATATATCCTTTCTGATTGGTGTTTCTAGTTTCTTGGGATATATTCCTAGAAGTGGGATTGAGTCAAATGGGAGTTCCATTTTTAGTTTTTGGAGGAAACTCCATACTGTTCGCCACAGTGGCTGCACACTGGGTTCCTTTTTTTGTGGCAGCAGTACACAAGGGTTCCTTTTTCTCCACATCCTCACCAGCACTTGTCATTTGTTGATTTGTTGAAAATAGTCATTCTGACAGGTGTGAGATGGTACCGCATTGTTGTTTTGATTTGCATCTCTCTCATGATTAGTGACTATGAGCAGATTTTCATATGTCTCTTGGCCTTCCTTCTCTCTTCTTTAGAAAAGTGTCTATTTAGATCAGTTGCCCATTTTTTTTATTGGGTTTTTTATCTTCTTTTTGTTAAGCTGCATGAGTTCCCTATAAATGTTGGAGATTAAACCCTTATCATTGATATCATTAGCAAATATGTTCTCCCATGCAGTGGGGTTTCTTGTTTTGTTGATGGTCTCCTTTGCTGTGAAAAAGCTTTTTATTTTGATGTAGTGCATTCGTTTATTTTCTCTTTAGTTTCCATTGCCCTAAGAGCAGTATCGGTGAAGAAATTGCTTCGGCATATGTCAGAGATTTTTCTGCCTGTGGATTACTCTAGTATTTTTATGGTTTCTTGTTGTATGTTTAAGTCCTTGATCCATTTTGAGTTTATTTTTGTGTATAGTGTAAGTTGGTGGCCTAGTTTTATTTTTTCGCATGTATCTGTCCAATTTTCCCAACACCATTTATTGAAGAGACTGTCTTGACTCCATTGCATGTTCATGCCTCCTTTGTCAAATATTAATTGAACATAGTGATTTGGGTCGATTCTGGGTTCTCTATTCTATTCCATTGATCTATATGTCTGTTCTTGTGCCAGTACCAGGCAGTTTTGAGAACAGTGGCATTGTAATATAGCTTGAAATCTGGTACTGAGATCCCACGTACGTTGTTCTTCTTTCTCAGGATTGCTGTGGCTATTTGGGGTCTTTTTTTATTCCAGATGAATTTTTGAAGAGTTCTTTCTAGGTCTGTGAAATATGCTGTTGGTATTTTAATGGGGAGTGCATTGAATCTATAGATTGCTTTGGGTAGTATGGACATTTTAATGATGTTGATTCTCCCAATCCATATACATGGTATGTTCTCCCATCTGTTTACGTCTTCCTCTACCTCTTTTTTCAGTATCCTGTAGTATTCTGCGTATAGGTCTTTTACCTCCTTAGTTAATTCCTAAGTATCTTAATTTTTTTGGTGTGATGGAAAATGGGATTGTGTTTTTAGTCTCTCTTTCTGTAAGTTCACTATTGGTGTATAGAAATGCCATAGATTTCTTGGTGTTAATTTTGTATCCTGTTACATTGCCGAATTCATTTATTAAGTCTATTAGTTTTTTTATGGAGTCTTTCGGGTTTTTTATGTACAATATCGTGTCATCTGCAAATAATGACAGCTTTACTTCTTCTTTGCCAATTTGGATGCCTTTTATTTCTTCTTCGTGTCTAATTGCAATGGCTAATACTTCAAGTACTATGTTGAACAGGAGTGGTGAGAGTGGGCATCCCTGTCTTAGGGGAAATGGTTTTATTTTTTGCCCATTGCGTATGATGTTGGCTGTGGGTTTATCACATATGGCTTTTAATTATGTTGAGGTATGATCCTTCTATTCCCACCTTGCTGAGAGTTTTTATCAAGAAAGGGTGTTGGATTTTGTCAAATGCTTTTTCTGCAACAATTGATATGACTATGGCATTTTTATCTCTCAATTTGTTTATGTGATGTATCACATTTATTGATTTGCGGATATTGTACCATCCTTGCATTCCTGGGATAAATTGGTCATGGTGTATGATCTTTCTGCTGTACTGCTGGATCTGATTTGCTAGAATTTTGTTGAGGATCTTGGCATCTATGTTCATGAGAGATATTGGCCTGTAATTCTTTTTCATTGTGTTGTCTTTATCTGGTTTTGGTATTAGGGTGATGCAGGCTTCATAGAATGAGCTTGGAAGTGTTCCTTCCTCTTGAATTTTTTGGGATAGTCTAAGGAGGATAGGTTTTAGTTCTTCCTTAAACGTTTGGTAAAACTCCCCTGTGAAGCCATCCAGCCCAGAGCTTTTGTTTGCTGGAACCTTTTTGAGCACTGCTTCAATTTCTTCCATAGTTATTGGCCTATTGAGATGTTTAGATTCTTCCTGACTGAGTTTTTGGGAGGTTATATTTTTCTAGGAATATGTCCATTTCCTCCAGGTTGCCCAGTTTGTTGGAATAGAGTTGTTCACAGTATTTTTTAACAATCCTTTGTATTTCGGCAGGGTCTATTGTTATTTCTCCTCTTTCGTTTCTGATTTTGTTTCTCTGGGTCCTCTCTCTTTGCTTCTTGGTGAGCCTGGCTAGGGGTTCATCAATCTTGTTTATCCTTTCAAAGAACAAGCTCTTGGTTTGGTTGAACTTTTGTATTGTCTTTTGGTCTCTATGTCATTTATCTCCACTCTGATCTTTATTATTTCCTTCCTTCTGCTTACACTGAGCTTTTCTTGTTGCTCTCTTTCTAACTCTTTGAGTTTTAGGATTAGGTAATTTATTACCATTGTTTCTTTTTGTTGCTGTTGTTGTTTTTTTTGTTTTTTTAAATATATTTTATTGATTTTTTACAGAGAGGAGGGGAGAGGATAGAGAGTTAGAAACATCTATGAGAGAGAAACATTGATCAGCTGTCTCCTGCACACCCCCTACTGGGGATGTGCCTGCAACCAAGGTACATGCCCTTGACTGGAATCGAACCTGGGACCCCTCAGTCCACAGGCTGACGCTCTATCCACTGAGCCAAACCAGTTAGGGCTGTTTCTTGTTTTTTGCAGTAGGCTTGTAGAGCTATGAACTTCCCCCTCAAGACTGCTTTTGCTGTGTCCCATAGATTTTGGATTGTTGTGTTTTCATTGTCATTTGTTGCCATGATGTTTTTTATTTCTTCCTTTGTCTCCAGTAACCCAGTCATTGTTTAATAACATGCCATTTAGTCTCCATATGTTTGATTTTTTTGGATTGTTTTTATTGTAGTTGATTTCCAGTTTTATGCCACTGTGATCTGAGAAGATGCTTGATATGATTTTTATCTTCTTGAATTTGAAGAGACTTTGCCTATGATCCAACATATGGTCTATCTTTGAAAATGACCCGTGTGCACATGAGAAGAATGTATGTTCTGTGGCTTTGGGGTGAAATGTTCTAAAGATGTCAATTAATTCCATCTGGTCTAGTGAGTCATTTAGGATTGATGTTTCTTTGCTGATTTTTTGTTTAGAGGATTTGTCCAATGGTGATAGTGGGGTATTAAAGTCTCCTACTATGATCGTATTGCTGTCATTCTTTCCTTTGATATTCTCCAGGAGTTTTTTTATGTATTTGGGTGTTCCTGTACTTGGTGCATATATGTTTGCCAGAGTTATTTCTTCTTGTTGGATTGCTGCCTTTAGTATCACAAAGTGGCCTTCCTTATCTCTTGTTATGTCCTTCACTTTGAGATCTAATTTGTCAGATATAAGTATTGCTACCCCAGTTTTTTTTTCATTTCCATTCGCCTGGAAAACCTTTTTCCATCCCTTCACCCTCAGTCTGTGTGTGTCTTTTTTTCTGAGGTGCATTTCTTGTAGACAGCAGATATATGGGTCATGTTTTCTTATCCACTCAGCTACCCTATGTCTTTTGATTGGGGCATTTAATCCATTTACATTTAAAGTTATTATTGATAGGTACTTCTTTGCTGCCATTTTTATTCTTTACCCCTGTGTTCCTTCTTCACTTCCTATTTCTTTCTTTTTTTTTCTGTTTTCTTTTTTTTTTACAGCAGACCCTTTAGCATTTCTTGCCTTGCTGGTTTGGTGGTAATAAACTACCTTAGTCATTCTTTATCTGTGAAGCTCCTGATTTCACATTCAATTTTGATTGATAGCCTTGCTGGGTACAGTATTCTTGGATTCAGACCCTTCCTTTGCATGACTTTGTATATTTCATTCCATTCCCTTCTGGCCTGATGAGTTTCTGTTGAGAATTCAGTTGCTAGTCTGATGGGGGTTCCTTTTTAGGTAACTTTCTGTCTCTCTCTGGCCACTTTTAAGATTCTTACTTTGTCGTTGGTGTTTGCCAATTTAATTATAATGTGCCTTGGTGTCGGTCTTTTGTGGTTCATTTTGCTTGGGACTCTGTGAGTTTCTTGGATTTGTGTGGGTTTTTTCTTTCCTATATCGGGGAAGTTTTCTGTCATTATTTCTTCAAACCGGTTTTCTATTCCTTGCTCAGTGTCCTCTCCTTCTGGAACCCCAATTATGCGGATGTTGTTTTGTTTCATTTTGTCCCAAAGTTCCCTTAGGCTCTCCTCCTGCTTTTTAATTATTTTTCCTAGAAACTGCTTTACTTGGGTATTTTTTCCTACCTTGTCTTCTAGGTCACTGATGTGACCTGCTTCTTCTAGTCTACTCTTGATGCTTTCTATTGAGTTCTTTACAGCAGTGATGTCATTTTTCATTTCTTCTTGGTTCTTATTCATTTCCTCTTGGTTCTTACTCAGTTGTCAAATTTGTTTTCCATTCTTTTCAGCCACCTTATGACCATTTCTTGAATTCTTTCTCTGACAGGTTGCTTGCCTCCATTTCGTTTACTTCCTTTTCTGGTGATGCCTGCTTTTCTTTCATATGTGGGTTGTTTCTTTGTCTCCCCATGGTCTCTCTTCTCTGGGTGTCTGGTTATGTAGTTCTCTCTCCTTACCCCAGGCAAAATCTGACCTTTCTATGGTAGAGTGTAGAGCTCCTCTGAAGCCGTGTGTTTGTGCCAATTGGGGACCGGTGCTCTGGGGTGCACAGCTGTTCGGTGGGTTCCACAGTTGTAGATTTTCAGGCTTCCGAAACATCCACTTTCCCCTTCAAGATGGTGCAGTCTCCGCGTCCGAGCCAGTGGCTCTGGGATAGAACCCAGCATCAGTGGATGCTACCCGGTCAGGGGATCCCCGTCCAGTAGTCCCCCACCTTCTCCTGGAGTATAGCTGTCCCTTAGCTCACCAACAGACACTCCCCATGTGACCCTCAGCTCTTCTTTCTATCTGCTCTGGGACAAGGCTCGGGATATGTCTGTCTATTCCGCCGCCATTTTTTCCCCATTTACCCATATTGTATAATAAGAGGTGTGGGAATGTATGTGTGTGCATATAAAGTTGTAAATGCAGTGTTAAATACAAATAAATAAAACACATCTAATAAAAAAAATAAAAATAAAAATAAAATAAAACACATCTAACACTACATGAGGTCTCATGGAATTATTGGTTTATAGCAAAATAAAATTTTATTTGAAATTAAGAGGCAGTGTTCAATAAAATCAGAATTCATCATTACTCTTTCAGGTTAGAAATCCTACAAGAAAATAAAACATTTTGTCCTCAGTGTGCTCAGCTGTCTCATGGGTTTAATACAAGTCTTGCTTTCCTTAAGCAAATAGAAAGGAATGGACAGAAATCTTTCATTTTTAAAAAAAGATATAAATTTCTATAACAGAAAGAAATGCATGTAGCAATTAAGACCCAACAAGTGGGGATTACCTAAGCCACACAAAACAAAAAAGTCTCTAGATGACCAGAAGCAAGTTTTAAAACTCCCATCCACTAGTTACCAGATACCATGTAATTTATCTTAAGTTTCATTTGAAGGAGTAAACCAGGACTTAGCAATGTGAAGTAGATATCAGTAAGGTACATCATACAGAGCAGATATAAAAATTATTATGAATTTTGATTAATCTGTTTTGTGTCCAGCCAGAAGAACTTAGAAAAGTATAAGAAGCCCAGCTGCTGTGGCTCAGTGGTTGAGCATTGAGCTATGAATCAAGAGGTCATGGTTCAATTCCCAATGAGGGCACATGCCCAGGTTTCCGGCTAGGTCCCTAGTAGGGGGCATGAAGGAGGCAGCTAATCAATAAGTCTGTCTCATCATTGATGTTTCTATCCCTCTCTCCCTCTCCTTTCCTGTCTCTGAAATCAATAAAAAAATTTTAAAGCCCTAACTGGTTTGGCTCAGTGGATAGAGCATCAGCCTGCGGACCCAAGGGTCCCAGGTTCAATTCCAATCAAGGGCATGTACCTTGGTTGCGGGCACATCCCCAGTAGGGGGTGTGCAGGAAGCAGCTGATTGATGTTTCTCTCTCATCAGTGTTTCTAACTCTCTCTCCCTCTCCCTTCCTCTCTGTAAAAAAAATCAATGAATTTTGATTAAAGTCCTCTTTAAAACCTTTGCTTTAAAGCATAATGAAATTATCTTTCCTCTCCCACTGATTTAATCTGATGAATTCCTTTCTGGTAGGTTGCATTTTTTTTTTTCAAAAAATTTTACTCCTCTTTTTATCCTCACCTCTTATAACATGACTCTGCAATTCTCTCACTAGAGACAGTTTATCTTTCTGTCCCACTGATGTTAGATTTGACTACTAGTAATTGATTTGCTTTATCCAAAGGAATGTGGACAGAATGATAGTGTGCCTTATCTGCCACTAGGCTTTAAGAGGCATCCAATGTTTCTACTTGTTCTTTCTTCATTCTCCTTTTCTTGCTTGTTGGGCCAAAGGAAATAAGAACTATAGCTAACCTTACCCTAATAAGAAGTTTGGAGCCATGACCAACAAGTCCCAAATTTGATAAGTCAAAGCCAAGCTCATCTACAGAAGTGGGAAGAGGAATACTGGTAAAATGTGAACTGTGAATTTTATCTCAGATCTTGACTCCAAAAATCTTCAATAAACTTCCAAAAATTACATTTTTTTTTGTGCCTGGACTTTTTGTCAAAGATGGGAAAGAAACTGGGACTGTGAACAGACTATAGTGGGCTTGAAAGAGATGCAGTCCATGTGGATGAAAGAAATAGTGAAAACCCAGGTAATAAATGAAAACAAATTGACCTACAATTTTTGATAAATATACTTTAAGATAAAAAGTATAATTTGGTAACTCAATTTAATGTCTCAATGAATTCTGACTGTAATTTATAATCTGACATTGCTGAATGACTATTGAAAATTCTTATTTCTTTCTGAAAAATGCATTCATTGATTTTCATAATTGTACTGCTGGGGGAAAATATTAGACAATAAGATTTGGTGACAATAAGGCAGAATTACGATATAGTATTTTAGCATGCTCTTTTCTTTTTTCTTCTAAAATATACTCAGCAAATGAAAGGGCTCAGTATTTCAAGGACTAAAATCTCTTACAGTATTTTAGGGTGGATATGAGTAGTGGCAGAGGAAAGACAGAAACAACTGAGGAAGGAAGGAAGGAAGGAAGGAAGGAAGGAAGGAAGGAAGGAAGGAAGGAAGGAAGGAAGGAAGGAAGGAAGGAGTCAAATATCTATCAACTCTGATTATTTGTCCCTCTGTTACTATTGACTAACATTTTGGGATATGGGAAGAATAACTAAAGGAAAGAAGAAAAGGATGGTGAAAAGAATAAAACAGAAGAAGTTAAGGCATGAGGGATGCTCCAGGCAAATTTAAACAAGATTGGCATATCATAGAAACAAGTATTTGCTGTTATTGTTTGAAACTAGTCAAAATTAAGAAAAACTGAACCTCCCAAAATAGTAGAGTGAGGACACTCTTTATCTCCTTAACTTAGGTAACTAAGCACCCACCAACTTTCCCTCTGTAGACACACTGAACAGAGATAAACCCAGACAGCTCCAGAGGCTCATGTCCTCCACATCCACCTCCTATTCTCTCAGTTGGCTTTGAGAGCTTAGCAAGAAGCTAGCTCAGCAGAGTAGTTCAATGAAAAAGCAGGTTGACTTCCAAAACTGAATTCAAGAGACTTCTCTTTCTCTAGTCACAGTTAAATGTCAATAAAAACTCAGTAGAGCTGTAACTGATAAATAAGAAAAGTTGGGTTTAGAAAGGTTATGTAAATTACACAGCACATAAAAGGCAAAGTCAGAACTCTATGTGGGCATACATTAACCACTATTCTATACTGCATCAATACAACAAGAAACAGGGTAAACAAGGGCACAAAGCTTCCCATGATTAATTAGCCAATGAGTGGGGCAAACAATGTATCACTAAAGATAATCTAACATTTAATAAGTCCCTGTTACATTCCAGAGTTTGTATGATTCAGACCTAAGTAGCTAAATATTCATACCTTATGCTATGGTTTTTACTAGTTTAATGGTTGATTACCACCTAAGTTAATGCAGAGCCTCAATTCCTTACTTCATAAAATAAATCCCATGGGTGTCAATTTCCAAGGACCTAAAATTTAGGTCATTGCTCATTAGCACATTGGAGATTTGATCAAAAATATATATTCTCTTAAAGGCTTCTATGGTTCAAATGGGGGGGGGGGGGGGGGAAATATTTCATTCAAAGCACAGTTTCTCTGCTTAGATTCACCTTTAACTATCTATATAATAGTTCATCCTAGAACAGTAATCACAGAGGAGTGTATACTCTACAATCAAAAGAGCAAACCTATGTCATTTTCTTCTGTTATTTTTAATGCAATCTACCAATTATTTTCATCTTTACATTGTTCTTAGGAGCAAAGCAACGAGTGAAAACATGCAGTGTGAGATCTAAGATGGCTGCCAACAGAATGGCAGGTGCAAGATAGTGTGTGAGGGAGAAAACGAAAGGAGAGTGTGTGGACATGCAGGGACTGTCTGTTTTTTTGAGTGAGGGACAGCTATATTCCAAGGGACTCTTAGGGACTGCCAGACCACCACCACCCCACCCCCCCCCACCCCCGACTGGGCAGCCTCCACTGTGTTTAAAATATCTCCCACAGTGGTTGGCTCTGCCACAGAGGCCACACCATCTTCAAGGGGAGACCAGCTGTGATCAGGAGACTGATTGCGATTGGAACCCCAGCCTTACCTTCAAACAGGGAGACCTCAGATACCTCCCGGGACCTGACAACCACAACACCCAGGAATCAATAACCTCAGCTGTGAACCCAGGAACACCGGAACTCCAGCCTCCCCAATCACGGGCACCTGAGAGGTCTGCTCAGGGGGAGAAAAAGTGGCACAGAAAACACAGACGGGCCCTGTGCCTTCTCACAGAGCAGATAGGAAGAAAGCTCAATCAAACAGCACTCACCCGGAAATGGTGAATTAAATACAGCTGGTGAGGCAATTCGCAGACAGAAAGTTCAGAAAGGTGAGGTGTGGGAGCTAGGCTGGAGGGAGAAATGCATGCAGCGGGAACAAGAGTCTCAGAGGAAGAATATGCCCCACAAAATCCGTGGCTGTCGGGGTCAGTATAGCCCTCGAATGTGGGAGGGGGTCCACAGGACTCCTGGCAAAAGGGAACTCTAGAGATTAACCCACAGCTGGACTGGGCCCAGAAAGGAAGCCTGAAGTCCTGTACTGGCTGCGCAGAGGCAGGGGGAAAAGAAGGGCACAGAGATTCCCATAGAGACACGCACAGTGCCAGAGGAAAAGTCACGCACAGAGCCAGGGGAAAAGTCATGCACAGTGCCAGGGTAGAGAGGTTTTTTAGCCCCAGATATTAAGACAGAAACACTGCCATCCAGGAATTGTATCAGAAATTGACTCTTCTGGGTAAATACAAGTAAAGGCACACTGAGAACCAAAGAGAGCAGACAGATCCTGCCTGCTTGAAAACAGGGTTGTGGCTTATGACACAGAGGAGTGGTGAATCCCAGGGAACTTCAATACTGTGCTGACTAGCTGACAGGAAACAGACATGCCAAGCAGAACAGTAGAGGAAGTGAATGACCTTCACTACTTCACTTTTTTTTATTTTTTATCTTTTACTTAAGAAACTATTTTTTCTCTCACTTGATTTTACCTCAATTATTATATTTTTATTTGTAACTATTATTATTAATACTATTATTTTATCCTCTTTTTAAATTTTTATTGTATGTTATTTTTTCTTTATTTTATTTTATTTTGGGATTAGTATTCTACATTCTATTTTTATTTTTCCTTTAGCATTATTTTACTCTATCTCAATTTTTCCTTTATGTCAACACTTTCTTCCTCAGTTTTCCCCATTTTTGTCCCGTTTCTCTTACCCTGTCCCTTCTTTAATTTTACTCTGTCCTTTCTTTTTACTCCCTGTTAAAAATTGATCTTACTCATATATCTAATTTCCTCTCCCCTGCTCCATGCCCATACATACTTCTATCTTCTCTTTCTTCACTATCCAAATTTTTTCTTGCCTATTTATTTCTGTCTTGTTGTTTGTTGGATTGTTGGTTAGTTTTGTTTCTTTGTTTTTTGCTGTTGTTGTTTTTTCTTCCTTTCTTTTCTTTTTTATTTTTTTGCTTCTGTTTTTCGCTGCCTCACTTGTGCTCTTCTTCTACTAAAACCTTAACTAATTCCAATCACAAAATCAGGCCTATCTACTCTCTATTTTCCCTTTCCAATAGTGAGTGAATACATAGATAGATAGATAGATAGATAAATAGATAGATAAAAGAAGGGGAAATTATATATATATATATAATTTAAATTATATATATATATATATATATATATATATATATATATATACACACACACACACACACACACACACTAGAGGCCTGATGCACGAAATTCGTGCACGGGGGTATGACCCTCAGCCCAGCCTGCACCCTCTCCAATCTGGGACCCCTTGAGGGATGTCTGACTGCCCATTTAAGCCTTATTCTACCAGGACTGCTGGCTCCCAACTGCTCGCCTGCCTGCCTTCCTGATTGCCCCTAACCACTTCTGCCTGCCAGCCTGATCACCCCCTAACCACTCTCCTGCAAGCCTGAATGATGCCTAACTGCTCCCCTGCCATCCTGTTTGCCCCTAACTGCCCTCCCCTGCAGGCCTGGGATTCCCCCAACTGCCCTTCCCTACAGGCCCGGTCGCCCCCAACTTCCCTACTCTGCCGGCCTGGTCACCCTTAACTGCCCTCCCCTGCAGGCTTGATTGCCTCCAACTGCCCTCCCTTGCAGGCCTGGTCCCTCCCAACTGCCCTCCCCTGCTGGCCATCTTGTGGTGGCCATCTTGTGTCCACATGGGGACAGCCATCTTTGACCACATGGAGGAAGCCATCTTGTGTGTTGGAGTGATGGTCAATTTGCATATTACTCTTTTATTAGATAGGATAGAGGCCTGGTGCATGGGTGGGGGCCAGCTGGTTTGCCCTGAAGTGTGTCCTGGTTCAGGGTGGGGGTTTCCTTGGGGCGTGGGGTGGCCTGGGCGAGGGGCCTGTAGTGGTTTTCAGGCCGGCCATGCCCCCTGGCCACACAAGCAGAGGACCTGGTATCCAGGATTTGTTTATCTTCTATAATTGAAACTTTGTAGCCTTGAGCACAGGCCAGGGCAGGCCAGGATTGTGGGAAGCGTGGTTTCCTCCATTCGCCAGGGGCAACTCAAGCCTCCTGCTCTCTCCAGCTCCATGGCTGCTGCCATTTTTGTTGGGATTTATTTATCTTCTATAATTGAAACTTTGTAGCCTTGAGTGGAGGCCTGGGCGGGCCAGGAAGTTTGGCTTCCTCCATCACCTGGGAAACCCAAGCTTCCTGCTCACTCCGTGGCCACAGCCATCTTGGTTGGGTTAATTTGCATACTTGCTCCTGATTGGCTGGTGGGCTTGGCTTGTGGGTGTAGCAGAGTGATGGTTAATTTGAATATTACTCTTTTATTAGATAGGATATATATTTCTTTTATATATATATTAATAAATATTTTTTCCTTTTTTGTAATTTATATTTTACTTTTCTTCTTATACACTCATTCTCTTTCCATCTCCTCTATAATGAATTGTGGCTATTTCCCCATTCATTCAATTCCTTGACCTTACCTTCTGGAAATAAGCTCTGCCTCCTCAGATTCATCTGAGTGTTTGCTGTTTGGAGGTTTGTTGTGTGCATTTTTTTGGATTAGTTGTTGCTTGTAGTTTACATTCATCTCTAGGTATTCATTGTTTACATTTTTTGGATGAGTTGTTGTTTTATTGGAGTTTTCTCCCCATATTCATATATTTTTCCACTTCTTTTTTCTTCTCTTTCTTTTCTCTCTTACATTTTTTTTTTCTCAAAATCATTTTTGGACTCTTTTCTATCCCTAATAATTTTTTCTCTGCTGGTCACCTTTATTTGGGGGTATTAGTATTGTGAATACATTTGTGTTTGGTGCCTTGTGCATTGTGTCTTATTGTGTTGTATTTGTGCCTTTAACTCAATGCAGGAGAGAGCTACATAAACTAGAAACCCTGAGAGGAGCAATCATGCAAGACAAAGAACCAGCCCACATATGAAAGAAATGGAGGAATCACCAGAAAAGGAAGTAAATGAAATGGAGGCAAGTAATATGACAAAGAATTCAGAGCAATGGTCATAAGGTCACTGAAAAGGATGGAAGACAAATTCAACAATATAAAAAAAAAAAAAAAAAAAACCAATTCAACAATATGTGTAAGAACCAAGAGGAAATGAAGAACCAATAAGAAATGAAAAATGACATTGCTGCAATAAAGAACTCAATAGAAAGCATCAACAGTAGACTAGAAAAAAGGAAGGATGGCATCAGTGAGCTAGAAGACAAGGTAGGAAAATACCCAAGCAGAACACCATATAGAAAGAAAAAAACTTAAAAAGCAGGAGAGCCTAAGAGAACTTTGGGAAAACACGAAATGAAACAACATTTGCATAATAGGGGTGCCAGAAGGAAAGGAAACTGAACACGGAATAGAGAACCTGTTTCAAGAAATAATGACAGAAAATTTCCCTGATATGGGGACGAAAAAACTCACATGATGCGAGAAGCTCACAGAGTCTCAAATAAGATGAACCCCAATAGATCAACACCAAGACAAATTATAATTAAATTGGCAAACACCACCAACAAAGTAAGAATCTTAAAGGCTGCCAGAGAGAGAGAGAAAGTTACCTACAAAAGATCTCCCATCAGACTATCACCTGATTTCTCAACAGAAATACATGAGGCCAGAAGGGAATGGAATGAAATATACAAAGTCATGCAAAGCAAGGGTCTGAATTCAAAACTACTGTACCCAGCAAGGCTATCAATCAAAATTGAGGGTGAAATCAGGAGCTTCACAGACAAAATAGGACTAAGGGAGTTCATCACCACCAAACCAGCAATGCAAGAAATGCTAAAGGGTCTGCTGTAAAAAGAAGAAATAGGAAGGGAAGAGGAACATAAGCATTAAAAAATAAAAATGGTGACAAACAAGTACCTATCAATAATAACTTTAAATGGAAATGGATTAAATGCCTCAATCAAATGACATTGGGTAGCTGAGTGGATAAGAAAACATGACCCATATATCTGCTGTCTACAAGAAACCCACCTCAGAACAAAGGACTCAACAGAGACTGATGGTTAAGGGATGAAAAAAGGTTTTTCATGCGAATGGAAATGAAAAAAAGCTGGGGTAGCAATACTTATATCTGACAAATTAGACCTCAAAGTGAAGGACATAACAAGAGATAAGGAAGGCCACTTCATAGTATTAAAGAGAACAATTCAACAAGAAGATATAACTCTGATAAACATAAATGCACCCAATACAGGAGGACCTAAATACATTAAAAAAAAACTTCTGGAGGATATCAAGGGAGAGATTGACAGCAATACAGTCATATTAGGGGACTTTAATATCCCACTATCACCACTGGACAAATCCTCTAAACAAAACATCAGCAAAGAAACATCAATCTTGAAGCATCCATCTTATATAAAACCTGCTGTTTGAATTTTAACCCTGCTATTTTGGCTTCTGTAGACACTTGCTTGCTTAAATAATAAGGAAAATAAGACTACTCCCATTCCAGAGAGGCCATGGACTATGCCCTAGACAGAGTTGTCAGTGCTGACACCAGGCCAGGCCTTGAGATATGGTCTCATGGCCCCTTCCCAGAACATAGGCTTTCTTTCCCAGAAGGCACAGAAGTCTCATTCCAAATTTGGGAGACAGAAGAGCTAGGAAAAGTATAAATAGAAAAGGTTTCCTTCATGTGGGGGTTGGGGGGACCAGAATTTGAAAGGCACATTTTTCTCTGGCCCTGCACGTAATAAAATGTAACCCCCTTTCTCTAAGCTTGACTTGGTTTTTTTTCCAATCTTCTGTAACAATCCTAAATGGCTCACTAGATCACATGTAATTAATTCACATCTTCAGGACATTCCACCCCAAAGCCACAGAATACACATTCTTCTCAAGGACTCAAGGGTCATTTTCAAAGATAGACCACATATTGGGCCACAGGCAAAGTCTCTTCAAATTCAAGAAGATAGAAATCATATCAAGCATCTTCTCAGATCACAATGGCATAACAATAGAAATCAACTACAATAAAAGCAATCCAAAAAAATCAAATATCTGGAGGCTAAATGGCATGCTATTAAACAATGATTGGGTTATCAAAGAAGAAATAAAAAGCATCGTGGCAACAAATGACAATGAAAACACAACAATCCAAAATCTATGGGACACAGCGAAAGCAGTCTTAAGAGAGAAGTTCATAGCTCTACAGGCCTCTCTCAAAAAACAAGAAACAATGGAAATAAATTATCTAACCCTACAACTCAAAGAGTTATGAAGAGAGCAACAAGAAAAGGCCAGCATAAGCAGAAGGAAGGAAATAATAAAGATCAGAGTGGAGATAAATGACATAGAGACCAAAAAAAATACGAAAGATGAACAAACCAAGAGCTGGTTCTTTGCAAGGATTAACAAGATTGATGAACCTCTAGCCAGGCTCACCAAGAAGCAAAGAGAGAGGACCCAAATAAACAAAATCAGAAATGAAAGAGGTGAAGTAACAATTGATCCCACAGAAATGCAAATGATTATGAAAAAATACTATGAACAACTCAATTCCAACAAAATGGACAACCTAGATGAAATGGACATATTCTTAGAAAAATACAAACTCCCAAAACTCAATCAAAAAGAAACAAAAAACTTGAATAGGCCAATAACTACTAAAGAAATTGAAGCAGTGATCAAAAATCTTCCAGCAAACAAAAGCCCTGGTCTGGAAGGCATTACAGGACAGTTCTACCAAGCACTCAAAGAAGAACTAAAACCTATTCTCCTCAGATTATTCCAAAAAATTCAAGAGAAGTGAACACTTCCAAGCTCTTTCTATGAAGCCTGCATCACTCTAATCCCAAAACCAGATAAAGACACCACAAAAAAAAGGAGAATTACAGGCCAATATCCTTGATGAACATAGATGCTAAAATCCTCAACAAAATTCTAGCAAATAGAATTTAGCATTATATTAGAAAAATTATACACCATAACCAAGTGGGATTTATTATGGGATGCAAGGATGGTACAATATCTGCAAATCAATAAATGTGATACATCACATAAACAAACTGAGAGACAAAAATCACATAATCATGTCAATTGATGTAGAAAAGTCATTTGACAAAACCCAACACCCTTTCTTGATAAAAACTCTTAGCAAAGTGGGAATAGAAGGATCATACCTCAACATAATAAAAAGCCTTATATGACAAATCTACAGCCAACATCATACTCAATGGGCAAAAAGTAAAACCATTTCCCCTAAGAACAGGAACAAGACAGGGATGCCCACTCTCACCACTCCTGTTCAACATAGTACTGGAAGTATTAGCCATTGCAATTAGACAAGAAGAAATAAAAGGCATCCAAATTGGCAAAGAAAAAGTAAAACTGTCCTTATTCGCAGATGACATGATACTATACATAGAAAACCCCAAAGACTCCATCAAAAACCTACTAGACCTAATAAATGAATTTGGCAATGTAGCAGAATACAAAATCAACACAGAGAAATCTACTGCCTTTTTATACACCAATAATGAACACACAGAAAGAGAAACAAACAAACAAACAAAAATCCTATTTACCATTGCACCAAAAAATTAAGATACCTAGGAATAAAGTTAACTAAGGATGTAAAAGACCTGTGCTCAGGAAACTACAGGACATTGAAAAAGAGATAGAGGAAGACATAAACAAATGGAAGCATGTTCATGGATTGGTAGAATAAACATCATTCAAATATCCATACTACCCAAAGCAATCTACAGATTCAATGCAATCCCCATTAAAATACCAACCACATATTTCAAAGATCTAGAACAAACTCTCCAAAAATTCATCTGGAATGAAAAAAGATCCCAAATAGCCACAATAATCCTGATAAAGAAGAACAAAGTTGGAGGGATCACAATAACAGATATCAAGCTATAATACAAAGCCACTGTTCTCAAAACTGTCTGGTACTGGCACAAGAACAGACATATAGACCAATGGAACAGAACAGAGAACCCAAAAATCAACCCAAGGCATTATGTTCAATTAATATTGGAAAAAGAGGCAAGAGCATACAATGGAGTCAAGACAGTCTCTTCAACAAATGGTGCTGGGAAATTTGGTCAGATACATGCAAAAAAATGAAACTAGATCACCAACTTACACCATACACAAAAACAAACTCCAAACGGCTAAAGGACTTAAATGTAAGATGGGAAACCATAAAAATCTTACAAGACTCCATAGTCAGCAAAATAGCAGGCATATATCGTAGCAATTATCTTCATAACATAGCTTCTAGGGCAGTGGAGACTAAGGAGAAAATAAACAAATGAGACTACATCAAAATAAAAAGCATCTGCACAGCAAAAAAAAAAATCAACAACAATAAAGCCCACCACATGGGAGAACATATTTGCCAATGATATTTCCAATAAGGGTTTAATCTCCAAAATTTATAGAGAACTCATACAAGTTAACAAAAGGAAAATAAATGATCCAATCAAAAAAATGAGCAAAAGAACTAAATAGACACTTTTCAAAAGAGGACATACAGAAGGCCCAGAGACATATGAAAACATGCTCAGTCACTAATCATCCAATAGATGCAAATCAAAACGACAATGAGATACCATCTCACACCTGTCGGAATGGCTAGCATCAACAAATAAACAAACAACAAGTGCTGGTGAGGATGCGGAGAAAAAGGAACCCTCCTGCACTGCTGGTGGGAATGCAGACTGGTACAGCCACTGTGGAAGACAGTATGGAGTTTCCTCAAAAAGTTAAAAATGGAACTCCCATTTAACCCAGCGATCCCACTTCTGGAAACCAGAAACACTAATCAGAAAGGATATATGCACCCCTATGTTTATAGCAGCATAATTTACAATAGCTAAGATTTGGAAACAACCTAAGTGTCCATTAGCAGATGAGTGGATTAAAAAACTGTGGTACTTCTACACAATGGAATACTATGCTGCTATAAAAAAGCAGGAACTTTTACCATTGGCAACAGCATGGCTGGAACTGAGAGCATTATGCTAAGCGAAATAAGCCAGTCAGAGAAACATAAATATCACATGATATCACTCTCATATGTGGGATATAATGATCAACATAAATTGATGAACAAGAATAGATCCAGAGACAAATGGTAGGGGACAGGGGGGAAGATTTGTGTGGGTTTCACCAGAATGCCATAATCTCCCAGGCTACTTGGGCAGATCATTAATTAAACCCACCAGCAATTGGTTACACAAAAAGTGATCAATGGGCCTGCCCTTGCTAAACCAACAATCACCTGTGAGATTGATATAATTCCAGATATAATTCCATCTGATGACAATATTTCTAGCAGCCTCCACTACATAAGAGGGCTCTGTACACTTTTCTCTAGTGTCTAATCCCATCCCCTTCATTATGGACCAATTGAAGTCCCACCTCATACCTGAGAGGAGTCCATGATTGCCTCCCTTCAGCAGACTCACTCTACCCTGGATCTCTGGGAGATTTGTTTTCTGCATCTCTTACCTTGGTTCTGAGCATGAGGTACCTGTCTTCTCATATGGCTACATTTTCATGTGCATATGTTTTATTTCCAGTCAGACATGGGGAACAGCATGAGGCAGTGAAAGTATACAATAGTACAAAGAACATGGGCTTTGAAGACATATAGAGCTGAGTTCAAATCCCAAACTCACAACTGTGTACAGTTTTAACCTAGATGAGCACCAGTTTTCTCTTCTATAAATAGGCCAAGAAGGGTTGTTATAAGGAAAAAATAAGAAATAAATGTAAAGCACCTTGTGTGGTATCACTCCATAGCACAAGCAGGTGTGCAAGCATGTGCACACATAATAGTTCTACATTAAAAGTAGAACATACTGTGGCTGAGCACACGATGTTTTTGCAATAAGGTCCTTTTTATCTTTCATCTCACCTAGGTCATGGATTTGCACATTGTAGGTACTCACAGTGTCATAGCATCCTTCTCAGGCAGACATTGTTAACAGTATGGGTTATTAGACTCTAAGCAGCATACTTAAAGGACTCCATTAGAATATGATACCATATCTCTTGTGTACTTCATGGGCTTTGGGGGAATATTCTGGGCTAACCTGGCAAACAAAGCATTCTCTAGGTCTGTAATAGGCAGGCTCATAGTTAATACTTTTACTTCATAATTTCACAGATCTCACATGTCCCCCTCTAAAGGTGTGTATTACATACCTATTTCATTTCTTTTCTAAGCTGCTTCTCCAGAACAGGGAAATTTAAAAAATGTTTCCAAAAATCAACCAAAAATAAAAGATGGCTCCAGCCCTAACCGGTTTGGCTCAGTGGATAGAGCATCGGCCTGCAGACTGAAAAGTCCCAGGTTCAATTCCAGTCAAGGGCATGTACCTTGGTTGTGGGCACACCCCCAGTAGGAGGTGTGCAGGAGGCAGCTGATCGATGTTTCTCTCTCATCGATGTTTCTAAAGCTCTATCCCTCTCCCTTCTTCTCTGTAAAAAAATCAATAAAATATATTAAAATTATGTTTTTGAAAAAGATGCCTCCAGATGAGAATTTTTCCAAGAGAAAGGCAGGCAGAAACATCCCTTGGATCTGGGCAGTTTTAAAATCATTGTCAGTGTAAGAGTTAAAACAACTTTGATTTCAAGTGACAGAAAACCAAATAAAATAGGTCAGGGGGGCAGGGGGCTTTTTATAATAATAATTCTTAGTATTCTCATAAGACCCAAAGTCAATGGAGCAGCTCAAATCAGTTATTTAAATGCCATCATTTCTCCTAGCTCATCACTGCTACTCCCCACATATCTGTTCCATTTCTTCTCTTTCCTGTTGTTCACTCACTCACTTACTCTCACTTTCTTATTCTCTTAGTTGCCTTCTCTGTCTCTCTTGTCCACATGGCAGTAAACTTGGCCACCAGGAGCTCTGAAGTAGCATATCTTACTGTGTTGGTTATCAGACAGTCATCGAAGATGCTTCTCAGTTTTAGTCCACAGTCTTAGAACAAGATGCTAACTGGGCCAGTTTTGATCAGGTTCCCACATCTGGAACTATGGACTGTGACCAGGGGGTAAAGTCACATTGTCCACAATGGTGACTCCATGATAACCACAGAAGTGGGGATAAATCAGAAAAAAGGTAAGAGGGGATCTAGACAGGAGAAAAATCATTTTGGGCAGTAGATTTGGCCTTAGGTAGTTCTCATACCTCCCATAAGAGGTAGTTCCTTATCAGTTACTTGTTACAATAAAAGAAAATTCCAAACCGTCTTCACCAGTAACTAAGGGAGTGTCAGTCACTCTAGCTGAATACAGTTTTAACCTAGATGAGCACCAGTTTTCTCTTCTATAAATAGGCCAAGAAGGGTTGTTACAAGGAAAAAATAAGAAATAAATGTAAAGCACCTTGTGTGGTATCACTCCATAGCATAAGCAGGTGTGCAAGCATGTGCACACATAATAGTTCTACATTAAAAGTAGAACTGTTCATGCAGATATATTTAATCCTAAGGCACAGTGAAGAAGTTCTGACTCTATTTAAAAAAAACCACAAAGATTAAATAATTGATTAAAGCCTAGTGATGGTTATATAAATTTATGGTATTTCAACAAAATACTCTGAAGCCACTTGAGAGCATATTTTTAAAGGGGAATGATATGCAATAATGCTCAAAATAACAATCTTAGTAAAAGGGCAAGGCATGGAGCTTACATATGCAATATGTTGAACATATAACAATTCGGCAAAAGTTATATCTGGATGTCAGAATTATGATGAGTTTCTTTTCTACTTCATCTTCTTTCCATATTTTCTAGACTTTTTAACCAAAAAAAGTATGATTTTATAATCGTAAAATTAAAGGGTTAAAAGGCTTAGTAAAGGACTCATTAAAGGGGTTAATTGTGGGTCATTAAAAGATGGGTTGCTCCAAATGCACCCACGGAGCTATATGGTTTGAGTCCTGTGTTGTTTTAGAGTTCTCCTGGTTATTAGTGACAGCCTGTGGTGAACCCAGAGAAGAACTGCCAGAAAAGGTACTAACTAGTTGGGGGTGAAGAGAATGCAGGAGAAGGAATCTGAAAACAAGTCAAGCCCCCCAGTCCAACTCTCACACGCAGGCACACTGTGAAGCCGGCCTGCCAGGTAGACATCCTTAGCCCAACATCTCCTTTGTGGATCTATCCCAGAAGGCTTTCTGTGCTCATTATTTCCCTAATGAAACAAACAATCAAAAATAGTTAATATTCACCTGCCTTCCTTTTTTGGTAGACACCATTAGAGCCTCATCCTGTCCAAGTCTGTTCACAGAACCAGATCAAGGTCACCGCCGTCAGACCAACAGCAATAATGATGAAGTGCTGAGCCAGACTCCAACCAGGTCTAATGGGTATTTATACCTGGACTTATGGTTCCCTAACCTTAAGTAACCTGAGGATCAGACACTTCTCTGTGGGCTGGTCTGACACTTAGATTGGCAGTATAAGCTTAACTTTCAACAACAAAATATCAAAGCTATGAGCTTATAAATTCTGTGAGTCAGTGCAGTTCAAGGGAACACTCGAAATGTATCCTCCAAGTCTATTTTGATAATCGTAGAGTCTTACACCCTGACAGAGGAGTGAACATTTAAATGATGAGGACTCTCTTCATGTTAATCAGGATGGACATTCTGGAGACCTTTGTCTTCCACAATCTTTCAAACTGGAGAACATTTCAGTATCAGGTCAATTACACTTTTCCCTGAGCAGCTGAAACAGCTTTAAAAAAATATTGTTGTCACTGTGTCAGATCAAGTGGAGAGGAGCAGAAATACGACTTGGGAGTCTCAAAAGGTATTAGGCAGCAAGTTAGGTAGAAATTAAATTCCATTTGCTGGGATTCCATGTAACATCCTGAGAGAGCAAAAATGGTCAACTCTCTTTATTAGTGCTGGATTTATGGCTCAAAATGAAGATTAAATTAAGAAAACATCAAATTTGATGTTCTAAATAGCTCTTTAAATTCATGAGACTCAGTCCAGTGCTTGGGCATCTGTTATGGCCTCCCTGGCTCCAGAGTCTCTTTGGAACTAACCTGTTGAGCTTGTTCCCATTGAATCATTTTTTTTTTTTTTTTGGCGGGGGGAGATTTTTTTATTAAATTTATTGGGGTGAACTGGTTAACAAAATTATATAGGTTTAGGGTGCACAATTCCACAGCATGTCTTCTGTACACTGTATTGTGTGTTTGCCACCCCAAGTCAAGTCTCCTGCCATCACCATTTATCTCTCCTATATCTTCTGCCATTGAACCAGTTTTTATAAGATTACTTTCACCATGCCAACCCTTTGCTCTGAACACCATAATTGCTTTTGAACAGTCTGACCAGCTCTCAGGGACTCCCAAAATACAGCCTAACCTTGTCTGACCCAACAGCTGTTCCAACACACCTCCACCTGTGATGGCATCTCATTATTCTACAGACACGTTCTGCCTTATGTCAGCATCTGGCCTTTCTTTAAGAAGTGCTGGTCCCCTCTACTCCAAACATTAAATTTTATCCTCGGTGCCTGATCAAGTTTCATCTCATCCTTACACCTTCGCTGACTTTTTCAGTCCACAGGAGACTTGCCCATCCCTGAATTCCTGCCTCTCTGATGGGCATGACAATTAATAGTCACTGAGAATGCACCACAGGATAGGCGCTGGACATGTTATTTTGAAAACATCTTTTTTCATCTTCAGAATAACCCTGTAAGATAATCACTATTACCTTATTTCATCATCAATGAGGAAATCTTAATGTAATTCAGTCCCTCTAAAAGCATGAACTCGATGGAACCAGTACAATGTCACCCCCCCTCCACCCTCAGTGCTGCCTAGTGATTAGTGCCTAGTAAATATTTTGTTTCACTCACAAAACATTACCAAATTTATAAGTCAAAGAGCTAAAGTTCATACCTGAATCTGTCTCCATACACCATGGCTTTATATGCACATACAGTATAGACAGGCAGTGATATAGTATGTGGGTGAGAATTCACTGAATACCAGTTGATCATTTGCTATCACTCAGGGCAAAGTACTCCAAGACTGCACCTTCCCTGAACAGTGCTGTATCAAGGGGAGGCAGCACGAGAAGCTTCAGCACACTTTGCCCACGACAGTGTCCATACACATGATGTAAATAAGAGCATTGTGCTGGCTGTACAAGTACCACTTCAGGGAGAGTCTCCCAGCCGCCTTCACCTCTTCCAACCTCCCTACCACCCTCAAGCCCCTCCTACAAGAAGTGTTGTTCCTGCAGTAAAATGAGCATAGCCAAATTGCTATAGGAGCCTCTTACAGATACATATATACTTACTCAACCTCCAAAACTCCCAAGTGGACACAACAGTAAATATACTCTGCTCAGCTTTAAAATCTTCATCAAGCAACAGGTGTGACTGAATTTGTCTGATATGCTAAAACTGCAGAGGATACATATTAGGTGAGACTTACTTGTTTTCACTGGCAACAACCAATAGTGACAATTTGTATGCTAGCTCTTCACTATTTGAGGGTGTGGATGTCCATGTGTCTTGATAAAAGGCATTGATACACATTCATGTGGCTTCTGAATCATGACATCTTAACAATCTCCAAGTAAAATTAAATTTAGAAAAAAATGAATGTCCTATATAATTTCTCTAATGAAAGGGAAAATCAAAATCATATGCCTTGTGTTTTCAACTCAGCATGGAGAAGAATGACTAAGCCTAGGGCCCTATGTTTGAATTTAACATGTCCGTGATAACTGTGGGGCCAACAATGGTACTTAGCCTAATAAATAAAGATTTACTTATTAAAAATAATGATTCTTGTTCAAGAAGGTTTAATAGATCAGCATTCATGAATTGGTTCATTATGCACCCTCCATTTAGCTGTATTGAATGAGGCACAATGAAAGATGAAACCACGTGTCAAGCTCAGGGACGGCTTCTCAGCATTTGGGATTTCGGAGGGCTGCGACTTAATTCATTAGTTGAAAGGACTCTAAGAGAACTAAGGATTATGAGAGGTGTTCAGATGAGGAGGGAGACAATACTCCCTGCCAGCCTAATTCACTGGAACAGTCGTTGCTCCTCTGAGCTTCAGTTTAAATTGTTTACATATTGACTTCAATCATTTTAAACACTGAAAGGCTCCCCTCATTCTGTTATGTATTTTACTTTACCTCCGGTTCTATTATTTATCTCTCTCCCCTACTAGACTATGTGCTGACTAAGAGCTGAGATGAGGTTTGCTCACTTTTGTATCTTCTAGCTCCCAGCACTGTGCTATCCCGGTGGATGTACCTCTTGGTTAGGAAACTGAATTTCAGGAAATAAGGAAACATGACAAGAATTTCATTGGGTTAAATAGTTAGGGCCTTTATGGAGGCCTAGGCTATGCTGAGCACTACTAGATCTTTTAATATATTAATCTTAATCTTCACAACAATTTTGAAAGTTGGGGTGGGAGGAAGGGGAGGCTTCACAGATGAAGAAAAAGGCTTGAAGAAATTGAAAAGTGGACCAAAGTCACATAACTGTCAGTGGTAGAACTAGGACTCAGATCCCACTCCAGGCTGCTGCCTTGAAGATATAAAAAGAAATGGTAGAGCCTCATAGAAATCAGTACAGAGCCTTCTTCTTCACATCCCCCAATTGAGCATGAGCTCTCCAGTGCCATATGCAGCCCCTTTACAGAGTAAAGAGCCTGCCACACCGCCTGCTGTATTCCAGCACTCCTGTTCCCCAGGACAGCAGCTATGGTAACTTCAGCTGCCAAAGTTTTTTTAAAGGAAATAAAATTAGAGTGGAAACATGGGAATTCTCATGCCACGTGGCCCCTGCAATGCCCCATCTGTCAAGACTCGGGAATTGTTGGTTGTGCAGACTTCAGAAACTGTCATTTATTTCAGGGCTTTGCATTATTTCTTTGAGGAAAACCCATCGTTGGGCTCAAGGTATTACTGATTTCATCTTCTCCTTGCTCTAAACTTTCCGCAGCCAAAAGGCTTACTATCAACCCTCCTGCAAAAGCATAATTAAAAATGTCATTCTTCGTCCAGCCTAAAACTATTTGCTTTCTTTTCTAAACTATTTGCTTTCTTTTCTAAAAAAAAAGAAAGCAAATAGTTTTCCATCTTTATTTAAAGATGGAAAACTATTTGCTTTCTTTTTTTGCCATCTTATAATAGTCCCAAAGAGATCTCAAGGTCTAAAAAGGAAAGTGCTTTTATTGAGATTTTTACAGAGACATCAGTGGGGAATTTAAGTTAGGGTCAACCTAATACTAATAATCACATAATTCCATTCTCTCAGCCCCAGAACAGATTTTATGAGCTTTTCTAACTTAATAATAAAAACCACCAAAATCTCTTAGAAATCCATGTCTCCAGAGGAGCAATGTAATTGTTGCCAAAGCTATAACCCTACTCACTATAGATTAAAATAATAAAAATTAAGCAGGGGGAGAGGTTACTTCAAACCATTTTCCTCAACTTTTGCAGGATCCTAGTGATTATATCAATGTTTTATCCAAATAAAGAATGGTCCAATGCACACATGCCTGAGAATTAAATTAAACTTTGTCTTAACTACAGCCATGCACCACCTAACGATGATTGAGTCAACAACGGGCCACAGATACAATGGTGGTCCCATAAAATCATAATGAAGCTGAGTTTCCTATAAGAAACAGTGGGATATGTAGTTAAGGAGGAATATTTTTTTCTCTGACAGGAACAAGATGTGTAAAGGCTTGGCAATAGATTGATTCCCTCTCAATCACAACATCTCAGTTTTGAGTGCAGAATATTACAGCTCAGTAAATTATCCACTGACCTGTTTCAGCCCAGAAGAGCCTAGCTCCCCAGCACTACCTATTCTGAGGGTGCTACAGCCCCCCAGATCTAGCCTGATGCTCTTCAGAGTACATTGCTGTAAAATCTTTGTTGGGGACTTGCAATCCTGTATAGGACATACGACCACAGGAACTACCTTAACAAGTAGTAAGTGCCACCACTACTACAATAAAAGCTTTCTGTGGTAGTGTGGAGTCAGCCTGTCCCCATGCTTTGGAAATATTTTCTGTTTGTAATGATAAAGAATAGATACGTTTTATTTCTTCCATCGTTTCAATGCCAGAGAAATCCCTCTGTGCCAGAAAGGGTCAATGGATCCAAAAACAAATTTCCAAAGTGGAAATACTGAGTCCTATCAGAAATGAAAGAGGTCAAGTAACAACCCACCCCACAGACATACAAAGGATTGTAAAAAAAACAAAATACTATGAACAACTCTATTCCAAAAAAAATGGACAACCTAGATGAGATTAAATATTCCTAGAAAAGTATAACCTTCCAAAACTCAATCAAGAAGAATCAAAAATATGAATAGGCTAATAACTATGGAAGAAATTGAAGCAGTAATCAAAAAACTTCCAGCAAACAAAAGCCCTGGGCTGGACGGCTTCACAGGGGAGTTTCACCAAGCATTCAACAAAAAATTAAAAACGACCCTCTTCAGACTATTCCAAAATATTCATGAGGAAGGCACACTTCCAAGCTCTTTCTATGAAGCCAGCATTACCCTAATGAACTAAGGTGTTCAAATGAGGAGGGAGAAAATACTCCCAGCCAGCCTAATTCACTAGAACAGTCATTGCTCCTCTGAGCTTCAGTTTAAATTGTTTACATATTGACTTCAGTCATTTTAAACACTGAAAGGCTCTCCTCATTCTGTTATGTATTTTACTTTACCTCCAGTTCTATTATTTATCTCTCTCCCCTACTAGACTATGTGCTAAGAGTTGAGATAAAGACACTACAAAGAAAGAGAATTATAGGCCAATATCCCTGATGAACATAGATGCTAAAATCCTCAACAAAATTCTAGCAAATCAGATCCAGCGTTACATTAAAAAGATCATACACCATAATCAAGTGGGATTTATTCCAGGGATGCAAGGCTGGTACAATATCTGCAAATCAATAAATGTTATACATCACATAAATAAATTGAGAGACAAAAATCATATAATCGTATCAATTGATACAGAAAATGTATTTGACAAAATCCAACACTTTTTCTTGATAAAAACCCTCAGCAAAGTGTGAATAGAGGGATCGTACCTCAACATAATAAAAGCCTTATATGACAAACCTAAAGCCAACATCATACTCAATGGACAAAAACTAAAACCATTTCCCCTAAGAACAAGAACAAGACAGAATGCCCATTTTCACCATTCCTGTTCGACATAGTGCTGGAAGTGCTAGCCATAGCAATAAGACAAGAAGAAGAAATAGAAGGTATACAAATTAGAAAAGAAGTAAAACTGGCATTTTTTGCATATGACATATTGTACATAGAAAACTCTAAAGATTCCATCAAAACTACTAGATTTAATAAACGAAGTCAGCAAAGTAGCAGGATACAAAATTAACACCGAGAAATCTATGGCCTTTTTATAGACCAATAATGAACTCACAGAAAGAGAAACTAAAAAAAAAAATCCCATTTACCATTGCATCAAAAAAATTAAGATACCTAGAAATAAACTTAACTAAGGAGGTAAAAGACCTGTACTTGGAAAACTAGAGGACATTGAAAAAAGAGATAGAGGAAGATACAAACAAATGGAAGAATATACAGTGTTCATGGACTGGTAGAATCAACATCATTAAAATGCCCATACTACCCAAAGCAATCTACAGATTCAATGCACTCCCCCACTAAAATACCAACCACACATTTCAAAAACCTAGAGCAAACTCTCCAAAAATTTATCTAGGATAAAAAAAAAACTGAATAGCCACAGTAATCCTGATAAAGAAGAACAAAGTTGGAGGGATCACAATACCAGATATCAAGCTATATTACCAAGCCATAGTTCTCAAAACTGTCTGGTACTGGCACAAGAACAGACATATAGGCCAATGGAACAGAACAGAGAACCCAGAAATCAACCCAAGCCATTATGCTCAATTAATATTTGACAAAGGAGGCAAGAGCATACAATGGAGTCAAGACAGTCTCTTCAATAAATGATGTTGGGAAAACTGGACAGATACATGCAAAAAAAGGAAACTAGACCACCAATTTATGCCATACACAAAAATAACCTCAAAATGGATAACAAGACTTAAACGTAAGATGGGGAACCATAGGAAAAGATGGCGGCTGGCAGGACAGAGGTGAGGGAGAGGAAGTGTGTGAGTGAGGGGATGAAAGGAGAGTGTGTGGATGTGTATGGTATGTGTGTGAGTGAGTAAGGGATAGTTAAATCCCGCAGGAGCATCAGGCTCTCTTGGACAAGGAGACACTACCACTGCTGTGGGCACTCCCTGGACTGCAGGACTCAGGCACAGAGCCCACGCCATCTTGAAAGGGACAGTGGCCTTTTCTAGAAACTCATCAGCACCACCACCCAGACAGGACTTTGACACTGCCCACGACCCAGCAGCCACTCCAGCCAAAACCCTGCTACCCCAGCCACAGACCCGCGGACCCTGGGACCTCCACCTCCAAAGGTGCACCATTCCGCAGCAGTAAGTGCATCTTCCCCCTCCCCAGCAGCAGAACTCCAGACACCACATTCACACATTTCCAGCCGCGCAGGCATCCAGGGCACACCACTCCTTAGGCAGCGCCTGGGAGCCACTGGGAGCCCCTGCTGGGTGTGATTCTGTACAGATAAGGGTGCACTGCCCTGCAGTAGAAATTCTGAATTCCCTCTTCCTGAATAACTGCCCACAGACACCCCAGCTACTTAACTACAGTGCGAGGGCCCCCAAAGTGCACCAGAGCTCTGCGCTGGCAAACACACCACCACAGATGTGCGCATTTCCAAAGGGCAGTCACCCTAAGCCCATCTATCCACAGGGCGCTTGTGGGAGCTGCTGAGTCCTTGCTGGGTGTGATCGTGAACAAACAGGGACACACCCTCCCTCACCCCTAGCAGTAGAAATTCTGAATTCACTCATCCTCATACCTGCCCAGAGACACCCTAGCAGCGTAACTTCAGTGACAGGGCCCTTCAAAGTGCATCAGAGCTCTGTGCCAGCAAACGCACCACCAAAGACATGCACATTTCCAAAGGGCAGGCACCCTGAGCCTATCTATCCATAGGGTCCTTTGGGGAGCTGCTGTGAGTCCTTGCTGGGTGTGATCTTGGACATACAGAGATGCACTCCCCTTGGCAGTAGAAATTCTGACTATCATTCATCCTGGATACCTGTTCACAGACACCTCAATTATGCGGCTTCAGTGCCAGGGCTCTTCAGAGTGCTTCAGTGCCCCTTGCTGGCAAATGCACCGTGGGTGCCCCTGTGAGCTGCCACTGGGAGTGTGCACCTATCCACCACAGGTGCAGCATCAAAAGCTGAGTCTGCCCACCCCACAACTACAGAACTCTGGACACCACAGTCATGCCTTTCCAGAACACAGGCCTCCTGAGACCCATCACCCCAACAGACAGTTCCTGGGTGACACTGTGAGTCCCTGCTGGGCATGCGTGATTTGAATCAAAGGAACAAGAAAGCAAAAATTGGGATATCCCCCATCCACAGCTGCTGACTTCTAGACATCACAGTTGTACCTTTCCAGCTCACAGGCCTACATCAAGAGAACCCAAATAGCTCAAGTAGGGAGCTATACTAGATTACCAAGCCCAGGAGACCTGAGAGATCACACCAGTAGCAGCACCCCCAAAAGAACCTGGGCATCAAACCAATCAGACCTACAAATAAACGTTACAGCAAAACATGGGAAGACAAAAAAAAAAAAGAAATCCCCAAAGGAAAGAAAAAGAGGAATCATCAGAAAGGGAGTTAAATTAAATTGAGGCTAGCAGCATATCAGAGAAAGAATTCAGAGCAATGGTTATAAGGATGTTTAAATGGCTGGATGACAAATACACACAACTCAATGAGAATTATAAGGAGCTGAATGAGAATGTCACCAACATGAAAAGGAACCAAGAGGAGATAAAGAACAACATAGCTGCAATAAAGAACACAATGGAAGGCTTAAACAGTAGCCTAGAAGAGGCTGAGAACCGCATCAGTGAATTAGAAGACAAGGTAGGAAAAAACACACAAACACAGCAGCAACTGGAAAGAAGCCTTAAAAAGCAAGAGGAGAGCCTAAGGGAGCTTTGGGACAACACAAATCGAAACAACATTCACATAATAGGGGTCCCAAAAGGAGAGGAAGATAAGCAAGGAATAGAAAACCTGTCTGAAGAAATAATGACAGAAAACTTCCCTGATATCGGCAAGAAAAAAACTATGCAAGTCCAAGAAGTACATAGAGTCCCAAACAAGATGAACCCCAAAAGACCATCATGTATCTTTAATTAAGATACATCATAATTAAATTGGCAAACACCGACGACAAAGTAAGAATCTTAAAGGCTGCCAGAGAGAGACAGAAAGTTACCTACAAGGGATCTACTATTAGAATATCAACTGATTTATCAACAGAAACACACCAGGCCAAAAGAGTATGGAATGAAATATACAAAGTGATGCAAAGCAAGGGACTGAATCCAAGAATACTATACCCAGCAAGGCTATCATTCAAAATTGAAGGTGGAATCAGGAGTTTCACAGACAAAAAAAGGGCTAAGAGAATTTATTACTGCCAAGCCAGCAATGCAAGAAATGCTAATGGGACTGCTGTAAAAAGAATAAACAGACAGACAGAGACTTGGCCCAGCTCAGATCGGGAACCAGGTAACAGACAAGAGACTTGGCCCACAGCAGCTGCCCTATATCTAAATTCAGCCTAGCATCTGGAATGCTCAGGGCCCACTCAAGAATGCAAATAATCCTTCCCACTAATATTTACAGGGTAAACTAAGATTGTTGGTAGAGTATTAAATTTGACAGTAAAATAGTAATCAAGTTTTCAGATTAATTTAAATAGGCTAATTGAAATAAGTGAATATTCAAGTAAATTTAATTGTACTGGACAAAAAGCTGTTCTTAAAGTAATAACTAAAATTTCTATTGGTAGTTCATCTCATAGTAAAATTCCTGAACATGCAATGAACCTAAAGCAGTCATATTTGTGGGCAAAAAAAAAATTAAATTTAAAGTTATCAAGACTGCATTATAAAATTTACAAAACCTCCATTAATAAAAAAAAAAGGGGGGGGAGGATAGTAGGGCAATATCATGTAAGGAAAAATATCCTGTAAGTAAATTACATCTAGAAAATTTTTACTTTACAAATTAATTTTCATTTGTAATGCTAACAGCAAGATGACCATTAAAAACACACATGGTGTCTAAATAAAACAAAAGAAAATCATTTGGGCAAAAATAAAAAGGATCCCAAATCAATTAAATAGAAAAAATTCCTTTATTAACTTGTGGTCGAGAATATATTTGTATATTTTCAGAAAACAACCCCAAGACCAGGTGGATTCCTGCAACAGAGAGGAATTGACAGGTATGCTCCAACCACAAAGACAAGAGGAGAAACAGTCCAGAGATGGAAGATGCTGACGATGTCTTGCCATGCTAGCAGTCAGCAGCCGTGCACCACTGCAGATTACCTAGGACCAAACCAGAGAGGGTCGGACCTACATTGCCACCATGTGCCCACCATCTAGATATCATTGCTGACATGTACACATAAGGAACTGTTAGACATTGAAACGGGGACTCAGAACTGTTGGACATTGAAATTGGGACTCAAACATTTTTTTTGTTTTGTTTTGTTTTGTTATTATATGTTTATTTCTAGTCTGCAGAGGCAAAACTTTTTAAAGGAAAGAAATGGTGGGAAAAAGATACAGAGGCAAAGAAGCATTGAACAGACTGTCAAACTACATTGGGAAGACAGGGGAGGTTGGGCAAGGGGGGCTGTAAAAGACCAACCGAAGGACTTGTACACATGCATGTAAGCACAACCAATGGATACAAGACACTGGAGCGGGGGGGAGGGCGGGTGGGTGAAGGCATGTACTGGGGGGTAGGGGAGGTCGGGGGGAGGTCAATGGGGGAAAAAAAAAGGAGACATATGTACTACTATTTGTAATACTTAAAATAATAAAAATTTTAAAAAAAGAATAAATAGAGGGGTGTGGAAAAATGGCGACAGAATAGACAGATGTGTCCCGAGCCTTGTCCCTGAGCAAATAGAAAGAACAGCTGAGGGTCACACAGGGAGTGTCTGTTGGAGAGTTAAGGGACAGGTATACTCCAAGAGAAGGTGGGGGACTGCTGGACGGGGGTCCCCTGACCAGGCAACCCTCACTGCTGCTGGGTTCCCTTCTGGAGCCACCGGCTCAGATGCGGAGACCGTGCCATCTTGAAGAGGAAAGTGGGTGTTATCGGAAGCCTGAAAATCTACAACTGTGGCACCCACCGAACAGCTGTGAACCCCAGAGCACCGTTCCCCAAATGGCGCAAACATTCGAATTCAGAGGAGGTCTACACTCCACCACAGAAAGGTCAGATTTTGCCTGAAATAAGGTGAGGTCTCTGGTCCCAGCAGGACAGAGAAACGCATGCACTGTGAGAGCTGGAGAACAGGGGAGAGTCTGCACCTAGAAAAATCTGTGGCTGTTGGAGCTGGGGGGAATCCATGAATGTGGAAGGGGGTCCTCAGAGCTGCTAACAGAGGGGATCTCTAAAAAGCAACCCATTTTGATCTGACACAGAAGGACAGCCTAAAAATTTGGGGAGTGTGCCAGCTGCTTAGACCCAAGGGGGGAAAAGGGATTGCACAGGCTTGCGCACAGACCCAAGTTCGCACACTTGTGCTTTCTCCTCTTTGAATCATTGCTTCTGATTACTGAGCCCAATACATAGGATCACCCAGTTGGGGAAACCCTAGGAGACTGCAGGGGAAAGTTGTTTTTCTGGAACCTCGGGATCAGAGTGGTGAATAACCATCAGAGAACCAGCTGTGGGGCAGCCTACTCACTGCCACCCAGGTGCTGAATCACAAATTGGCTCTTGTGTATTCACAAATAAAGGAATACAAGAAAGTAAGACATACTGCCTGCTTAAAAATCAGGATTGGCTTGCAACACTGAGAAGCAGTGGAATGCAGGGAACTGCAATACTGTCCTAACTGGGAAACAGGTGTGCCAAACAGAACAATAGAGGAAGTGAATGACTTTCACTACTGCACATATTATTTTTGTTATTTTTTATTTTTTTATTTTTCATCTTTTACTTAAGAAACTACTTTTTTTTCTTTTTTCCTCACTTGATTTTACCTTTTTAATTATTACATTTTTATTTTTAATAAGTATTATTAATACTACTATTTTACTTTTTTTTAAAGTGTCATTTTATTTTCTCTTTATTTGACTTTGAGATTAGTGTTCTACATTATATTTTCACCTTTCCTTTAGCATCATTCTACGCTATCTCAACTCTACCTCTATGCCATCACTCTCTTCCTAAGTTTTGCTCTTTTGTTGTCCTGTTTCTCTTACCCTTTTCCTGCTTTAGATTTTCCCTATTCTTTCTTTTAACCCCTGTTAAAATTTCACCCTACTTATATAACTAATTTCCAATCCCCTGCTCTGAGTTCATACACACCTCTCTCTTCTCTGTCTTCACTATCCAAAAAATTGTTTTTCTCTCTTTCCTTTTGTTGTTGTTTCCTTCAATGTTGATTATATCAATTTTTTATGCTTTTGTGAGATTGTTTTGCTTATTCATTTTTTCATTTTGTTTTTTTGTTTGCTTTGTTTTTGTTTGTTTTTTGCTTCTGTTTTTCTTCGCCTTGCTTCATATTAATTGTTGTTTGTAGTTTGTATTCATCTCTAGGTACTAGTTGCTGGCATTTGATAGGATTAGTGACTGTTCTATTGGAGTTTTCTCCCCATAAATATAGTTTGTTCACCTTTTCTTTCTTATTCTCTTTCCTTTCTCTCTTACTTTTATTTCCTTTTCCCAATTTCATTTAGGCACTCCTTTCTTTTTTTTTCTATTCTTCTTTCTCTCTTATCCCTTAATTTGCATTTCTCTGGTGGTCACCTTTACTTGGGGTTATTAATATCGTGAATACATTTCTGTTCATTGCCTTGTGTGTTGTACCTGGTTGTGTTGTATTTTGTGCCTTTAAATCAATGCAGGAGAGAGAGAACTACATAATCAGAAACTCAGAGAAGAGAGACCATGGGAAGACAAAGAAACAGCCCACATATGAAAGAAAAGCAGGCATCACTAGAAAAGGAAGTAAATGAAATGGAGGCAAGCAACCTGCAAGAGAAAGAATTCAGAGAAATTGTCATAAGGTGGCTGAAAAGAATAGAAGACAAATTCGACAATATGAGTAAGAACCAAGAGGAAATGAAGAACCAAGAAGAAATGAAAAATGACATCACTGCTGTAAAGAGCTCAATAGAAAGCATCAAGAGTAAACGAGAAGAAGCAGAGGACCACATCAGTGAGCTAGAAGACAAGGAAAGAAAAAATACCCAAGTAGAGCAGCTTCTAGAAAAAACAATTAAAAAGCAGGAGGAGAGCCTAAGGGAACGTTGCAACAACATGAAACAAAACAACATCCGCATAATTGGGGTTCCAGAAGGAGAGGACACTGAGCAAGGAATAGAAAACCTGTTTGAAGAAATAATGACAGAAAACTTCCCTGATACAGGGAAGAAAAAACCCACACAAATCCAAGAAGCTCACAGAATCCAAGCAAAATGAACCATGAAAGACCAACACCAAGGCACATTATAATTAAATTGGCAAACACCAACAACAAAGAAAGAATTTAAAAACAGCCAGAGAGAGACAGAAAGTTACCTACAAAGGAACCCCCATCAGACTAGCAACTGATTTCTCAACAGAAACTCATCAGGCCAGAAGGGAATGGAATGAAATATACAAAGTCATGCAAAGGAAGGGTCTGAATCCAAGAATACTGTACCCAGCAAGGCTATCAATCAAAATAAAGGTTGTCTGTGAAATCAGGAGCTTCACAGACAAAAAAAGAACTAAGGGAGTTTATTACCACCAAACCAGCAATGCAAGAAATGCTAAAGGGTCTGCTGAAAGAAAAAAAAAGAAATAGGAGGCAAAGAAGGAACAAAGGAGTAAAGAATAAAAATGGTGACAAATAAGTACCTATCAATAATAACTTAAATGTAAATGGATTAAATGCCCCAATGAAAAGACATAGGGTAATGCATTGGATAAGAAAACATGACCCATATATCTGCTGTCTACAAGAAACGTACCTCAGAAAAAAAGACACACACAGACTGAGGGTGAAAGGATGGAAAAAAGGTTTTTCAGGTGAATGGAAATGAAAAAAAAGCTGGGGTAGCAATACTTATATCTGACAAATTAGATCTCAAAGTGAAGGACATAACAAGAGATAAGGAAGTCCACTACGTAATACTAAAGGGAGCAATCCAATAAGAAGAAATAACACTGGTAAACATATATGCACCTAATACAGGAACACCAAAATACATATAAAAATCCTGGAGGATTTCAAAGGAGAGATTGACAGAAATACAATCATAGTAGGAGACTTTAATACCCCACTATCACCATTGGACAAATCCTCTAAACAAAAGATCAGCAAAGAAACATCAATCCTAAAAGACTCACTAGACCAGATGGAATTAATTGACATCTTCAGAACATTTCACCCCAAAGCCACAGAGTATACATTCTTCTCAAGTGCACATGGGTCATTTTCAAAGATACACTATATGTTGGATCATAGGCAAAGTCTCTTCAAATTCAAGAAGATAAAAATCATATCAAGCATCTTCTCAGATCACAGTGGCATAAAAGTGGAAATCAACTACAGTAAAAACAATCCAAAAAAATCAAACACATGGAGACTAAACAGCATGCTATTAAACAATGACTGGGTTACCAGAGAGATCAAGGAAGAAATAAAAAACATCATGGCAACAAATGACAATGAAAAAACAACAATCCAAAATCTATGGGACACAGCGAAAGCAGTCTTGAGGGGGAAGTTCACAGATCTACAAGCCTACTGCAAAAAACAAGAAACAGTGGTAATTAATTACCTAATCCTAAAACTCAAAGGGTTAGAAAGAGAGCAACAAGAAAAGGCCAGTGTAAGCAGAAAAAATAATAAAGATCAGAGCAGAGATAAACGACATAGAGACCAAAATAACAATACAAGAGATCAACAAAACCAAGAGTTGGTTCTTTGAAAGGATAAACAAGATTGATGAACGCCTAGCCAGGCTCACCAAGAAGCAAAGAGAGAGGACCCAAATAAACAAAATAGAAATGAAAGAGGTGAAGTAACAGACCCCACCGAAATACAAAGGATTTTTTAAAAATACTATGAACAACTCTATTCCAACAAACTGGACAATCTGGAGGAAATTGACATATTCCTAGAAAAATATAACCTCCCAAAACTCAATCAGGAAGAATCTAAACATCTCAATAGGCCAATTACTAGGAAGAAATTGAAGCAGTCATCAAAAGGCTTCCAGCAAACAAAAGCCTGGGGCCAGATGGCTTCACAGGGGAGTTTTACCAAACATTCAAGTAAGAACTAAAACCTATCCTCCTCAGACTATTCCAAAAAATTCAAGAGGAAGGAATACTTCCAAGCTCCTTCTATGAAGCCAGCATCACACTAATACCAAAACCAGATAAAGACAACACAATGAAAGAGAATTACAGACCAATATCCCTCATGAACATAGATGCCAAAATCCTCAACAAAATTTTAGCAAATCGGATCAGAAAGATCATACACCATGACCAAGTAGGATTTATCGAGGGATGCAAGGATGGTACAATATCCACAAATCAATAAACGTGATACATCACATAAACAAATTGAGAGATAAAAATGACATAGTCATATCAATTGATGCAGAAAAAGCATTTGACAAAATCTAACACCCTTCCTTGATAAAAACTCTCAACAAGGTGGGAATGGAAGGATCATACCTCAACATAATAAAAGCTATATATGATAACATCATATTCAACAGGCAAAAACTGAAACCATTTCCCCTAAGAACAGGAACAAGACAGGGATGCCCACTCTCACCATTCCTGTTTGACATAGTACTGGAAGTATTAGCCACTGAAATTAGACAAGAAGAAGAAATAAAAAGCATCCAAATAGGAAAAGAAAAAGTAAAACTCTCGTTATTCGTAGATGACATAATACTGTACATAGAAAACCCTAAAGACTCCATCAAAAAATTACTAGACTTAATAAATGAATTCGGCAATGTAGCAGGATACAAAATTAACACCAAAAAATCTATGGCATTTCTATACACCTATAGTGAACTTACAGAAAGAGAGACAAAAAACGCAATCCCATTTTCCATCACACCAAAAAAATTAAGATACCTAGGAATAAACTTAACCAAGGAGGTAAAAAACCTATATGTGGAAAACTACAGGACACTGAAAAAAGAGATAGAGGAAGATGTAATCAGATGGAAGAACATACCATGTTCATGGATTGGGAGAATCAACATCATTAAAATGTCCATACTACCCAAAGCAATCTATAGATTCAATGCACTCCCCATTAAAATACCAACAGCATATTTCACAGACCTAGAAAGAACTCTTCAAAAATTCATCTGGAATTTAAAAAAGACCCCGAATAGCCACAGCAATGCTGAGAAAGAAGAATAAAGTAGGAGGGATCTCAATACCAGATTTCAAGCTGTATTACAAAGCCACTGTTCTCAAAACAGCCTGGTACTGGCATAAGAACAGACATATCGACCAATGGAATAGAATAGAAAACCCAGAAATGGACCCAAAACACTATGCTCAATTAATATTTGACAAAGGAGGCATGAACATACAGTGGAGTCAAGACAGTCTCTTCAATAAATGGTGTTGGGAAAATTGGACAGATACATGAAAAAAAAAATGAAACTGGACCACCAACTTACACCATTCACAAAAATAAACTCAAAATGGATACAGGACTTAAACATAAGACGGGAAACCATAAAAGTACTAGAGGAACCCACAGTCAGAGAAATCTCAGACATAAGCCGAAAGAACTTCTTCACTGACACTACCCCTAGGGCAATGGAAGCTAAAGAAAAAATAAACAAATGGGACTACGTCAAAATAAAAAGCTTCTGCACAGCAAAAGAAACCACCAAAAAAACAACAAGAAAGCCCCACTGCATGGGAAAACATATTTGCCAACGTTATCTCTGTTAAGGGTTTAATCTCCAACATTTACAGGGAACGCATACAACTTAACAAAAGGAAGACAAACAACCCAGTCAAAAAATGGGCAACGGACCTAAATAGATACTTTTAACAAGAAGACAGAAGCAAGGCCAAGAGACATATGAAAACATGGTCAAAGTCACTAATCATCCGAGAGATGCAAATCAAAACAACAATGCAGTACCATCTCACACCTGTCAGTATGGCTATCATCAACAAATTAACAAATGACAAGTGCTGGTGAGGATGCAGAGAAAAAGGAACCCTTTTGCACTACTGGTGGGAATGCAGACTGGTGCAGCCACTGTGGAGAATGGTATGGAGTTTCCTCAAAAAACTAAAAATGGAACCCCCATTTGACCCAGCGATTCCACTTCTAGGAATATATCCCAAGAAACTAGAAACACCAATTAGAATGGATATATGCACCCCAATGTTCATAGCAGCACAATTTACAATAGCTGAGGTTTGGAAACAGCCTAAGTGCCCATCAGCAGATGAGTGGATTAAAAAACTGTGGTTCATCTACACAATGGAATACTACGCTGTTTTTAAAAAGAAGGAATTTTTACCATTTGCAGGAGCATGGATGAAACTGGAGAGTATTATGTTAAGGGAAATAAGCCAGTCAGTGAAAGAGAAATACCACATGATCTCACTCATTTATGTAAAATAAAGAACATTATAACCTGATGAACAAAAAGATAGATACAGAGGCAGAGAAGCATCGAACAGACTGTCAAATTACAGCAGGAAGGCTGGGAAGGGGGCCGGAAGGTAAGAGATCAACTGAAGGACTTGTAAGCATGCATATAAGCATAACCAATGGACGCAAGACACTGGGGGTTGTGTGCATGTATGGGAGTGGGGTAGGGGTGCGGCATGGGGAGATATGGACACATGTAATACCTTAAAAAATAAAAAAATGGAAAAAAGAAATAAAGGAATGAGATTGATAATAATAATTAATTAATTAGTTAATTAATTAATTAATGATGGGAAACCATAAAAATCTTAGAAGAATCCACAGGCAGCAAAATATCAGACATATGTTCATAGCAATATCTTCACCGACAATAGCTCCTGGGACAATGGAAATTAAGGAGAAAATAAACAAATGGGACTACATCAAAATAAAAAGCTTCTGCACAGAAAAAGAAGCCATCAACAAAACAACAAGAAAGCCCACTGCATGGGAGAACATATTTGCCAATGTTACATCCAATAAGGGATTAATCTCCAAAATTTATAGGGAACTCATACAACTTAACAAAAGGAAGATAAAGACCCCAATCAAAAAATGGGCAAAGGACCTAAATAGATACTTTTCGAAAGTAGACATACAGAAGGCCAAAAGACATGTAAGTCAAGACGACAATGAGGTACTATCTCACACCTGTCAGAATGGCTATCATCAACAACAAATCAACAAACGACAAGTATTGGCGAGGATGTGGAGAAAAAGGAACTCTTTTGCACTGCTGGTGGGAATGCAGACTGGTGCAGCCACTGTGGAAATAGTATGGAGTTTCCTCAAAAAATTAAAAATGGAACTCCCATTTGACCCAGTAATCCCACTCCTAGGAATACATCCCAAAAAATCAGAAACACCAATCAGAGAGGATATATGCACCCTTATGTTCATAGCAGCACAATTTACCATAGCTAAGATTTGGAAACAGCCTAAGCTCCCATCAGCAGATGAGTGGATTAACTGTGGTTCATCTACACAATGAATACTATGCTGCTGTAAAAAAGAAAGAACTCTTACCATTTGCAGTACCATGGATGGACCTGGAAAGCATTATGCTAAGTGAAATAAGCTAATCGGAGAAAGATAAATATCACATGATCTCACTCACTTGTGGAATATAATGAACAACATAAACTGATGAACAAAAATAGAACCAGAGTCATGGAAGCATCGAACAGACAGTCCATCCTTGAGGGAAGGCAGGAGAGGGTGAGAAGGAGGGAGGTAAAAGATCAACCAGAGGACTTGTATGCATGCATATAAGCTTAATCAATCAACACAGACAGTGGGGGGGTGAGGGCATGTGCTGGGGGATGGGAGCATCCAGGGAGAGGTCAATGGGGTGAAAAGGAGACATATGTAATACTTTAAACCATAAAGAATTTAAATTTAAAAGAAAATATTGATTCCTCAGTTCTATACCCTCTCCACATTAAACACCCTCTTTTTTTGTGTGAATTCCACTGTTGACTTCTGCTCCAACATCCAATAGTCAAAACTACATTGCCATGACAATCCACTGTGTTCCTTTATCTCTCCATTTTGATTTCTTATTCCTACTGACACTCAGACCACCTCTCACTCCCTCGTGTCAGTCACTGTTATGGTGATCTATGCCTTACCCAGCCAGCTTCTCATCAATATTTCCAGCCAATGCAGCCCACATCCCTCAGGAAGCAGCATTTTCTATTTCTGACCCTGTCAGAAGGAAGCAAGGGGAAGCTTGAGGGACCGTGTTTATAAAGTCTACAGTAGTGTCCAGTAATGTCCTAGGACCTAGGTCTTTACATTTAATCACCAATGACTGACTCAGAGCAACTTTCAGTCCTGCAAACTCCATGGTAAATGCCCTATACAGGCATACCACTTTTGTCTTTTATGCCATATTTTTACTCTATCTTTTCTATGTTTAAATATGTTTAGAAACACAAATACTTACCATTGTGTTACAATCGCCTATAGTATTCAGTATAGTAACATGCTTTACAGGATTGTAGCCTAGGAGTATAGTAGGCTATACCATCGAGGTTTGTGTAAGTGCACTCTATGATGTTAGCACAATGACAAAATTGCCTAAGGACACGTTTCTCAGAATACATTCCTAGGTCAGAATCCAAGATGGCGGCATAGGTAAACACCTAAGCTGCTGCCTCTCACAACAATTTCAAAAATTCAACCAAAAGACAAAACGTCTATCACCGAGAACCACGGGAAAGCTGGCTGAGTGGAAGTTCTACAACTAGAAGGAAAGAGAAAAGAGCATTGAGACATGCATGAGCACTGAAAAGCTGAGGTACGGAGGCGCGTGATCCGGGCTGGCGGCGGGCGTTGCTTTTTTCAACCCAAAAGGAGACAAGCCCCCGACTACTCTGAAATCCAGTTTCTGGGGAGACGCGGGGGACCCAAACTCCTATGGGGAGAAGCTGGACTGTCTGCCAGTGAGGGTGGCTTGCTTGCAGAGCTGCGCGCAGGAATAATTGTTTACTGCACTGGGGCATGGGACTCCAGGACGCCGTCGGGGACACAGAGCCGGCTAACTAGCAGCCATTGCTGTTTGCCACGCCCTAACCTAGTGACACCCTGAGACCCCACCCTGCACAACCTACAAACCCACCCAAGCTCCAAGCAGCGGATTTAGCATAAGAAAGCCCTGCCCTATCGCAGCTTAACCTAGCAAACTTGCAGCCCGGATCAGACAGCTCCAAAACCTCCAAACCCCAAGCAAAGAGGAGAAAACTGCAGCTCTCACTGTAGCTCCTGCTGGATGGCCTCAGACAGTAGCTGACCTGCACCCCATTGGAGATCCAGAAGCCAGTGTACCTAGTGGTCAGAGTGAGACACCAGATTTCAACTCCTCACATCCATAAGTGACACATTCAAGAGGCAGACTCAGTGAGCACCAAAGCCCCAGTGAAACAAGTCCTGCCCCATAAGTGTGTCTTCAACGCAGCAGTTCTTCCATTATAGACACAGTGAGTGCTCACAGCTAATTGGCCTGGAGGTCAATTTCTCCCAGTATACCAACAGCAATTAAGGCTTAACTGCACCAAGTCTTTGCACTCAGCCCACAAAGGGGTGTACCAAGAGCGTCCACATCAGGTGATTGGGGAGGCTGAGCTACTGCCCCCTATAGGTCACCTGCCACACAAAGCTACTCCATCAACACAGGGAAGCAGCCAAAATGTGGAGACAAAGAAACATGTCACGAATGAAAGAAACGGAGGAATACAAACTACTGGATGACATAGAGTTCAGAACCACATTTATAAGGTTACTCAAGAATCTTCTTAAAACTGCTGAGAAACTTGATGAGACCTTCAAGGAGCTTAGTGAGAATGCCAAAAAAAATGGAAAAGGATCAGTCAGAAATGAAGCATACACTGTCTGAAATAAAGAATATACAGAAACTCAACTGTAGATCAACGTACCCCAAGAATCAAACCAAAGATCTGAAATATGTGGAAACAAAAAACAACCAACCAGAAAAACAAAAAGAAAAAAGAATCCAAAAATATGAAGATAGTGTAAGGAGCCTCTGGGACAACTTCAAGCGAACCAACATCCGAATTTTTGGGGTGCCAGAAGAAGGGAGAGAGCAAAATATTGAAAACCTATTAGAAGAAATAATGACAGAAAACTTTCCCTACCTGGTGAAAGAAATAGACGTACAAGTCAAGGAAGCGCACAGAACCCCATACAAGAGTAATCCAAGGAGGACCACACCAAGACACATCATAATTAAAATGCCAAGGGCAAAAGACAAAGAGAGAATCTTGAAAGCAGCAAGAGAAAAACGGTTAGTTACCTACAAGGGAGTACCCATACGACTGTCAGCTGATTTCTTGGCAGAAACTATGCAGGCCAGAAGGGAGTGGCAAGAAATATTCAAAGTGATGAACAGCAAGAACCTACAACCAAGATTACTCTACCCAGCAAAGCTATCATTCAGAGTTGAAGGTCAGATAAAGAGCTTCACAGACAAGAAAAAGCTAAAGGAGTTCATCACCACCAAACCAGGATTACATGAAATGCTGAAGGGTATTCTTTAAGAAGAGGAAGAAGAAGAAAAAGGTAAAGATAAAAATTATGAACAACAAAATGACATCAAATACATACCTACCAACAAGTGAATCTAAAAATCAAGTGAATAAAAAATCTGAAGAACAGAATGGACTGGTGAATATAATAGAATCAGGGACATAGAAAGGGAGTGGACTGACGATTCTCAGGGGAAGCAGGTGTGAGGGGTGCGGGAAGAGATTGGACAAAAATTTTACTCCTATGGATGAAGACAGTGGCGGGGGTAAGGGCATGGGGTGAGGTGGGGAATCAGGTGGAGGGGAGCTATGGGGGAAAAAATAGAGGAACACCTGTAATAATCTGAACAATAAAGATTTATTAAAAAAAAAAGAATACATTCCTATCATTAAGCACCACATGATTGTATAGTATCCCTGCCTCCATTTCAGATTAGTTTTTTTACACAGTTATCTGTGGTCAACCATGGTCTAAAATGTTAGAAGGAAACTTCCAGAAATAAACAATTCAGACGTTTTAAATTATGTGTTGTTCTGAATAGCATGGTGAAATCTCATGCCATCCTTCTCTGTCCTACCAGGGATGTAAATCATCCCTTTGTCCTGCTGCCTAAGCTCTCTACACACTCCCTGCCCTTGACTAGTAGTCACTTAGTAGCCACCTCGGGTATCAGATCAAATGTCTCAGTATTACAGTGCTCATGTTCAACTGAACCCTCATTTTACTTAATAATGGCCCCAAAGTACAAGAGTAGTGATGCTGGCAATGCCAGTATGTCAAAGAGAAGTGTTAAGTGCTTTCTTTAAGTGAAAAGGTGAAACTTCACAACTTGAAGGAAAAAAATTGTATGCTGAGGTTGCTAAGATCTACAGTAAGAATGTATCTTCTATCTGTGAAATTGTGAAGAAGGAAAAAGAAATCCATACTTATTTTGCTGTCACACCTCCAATTGCAAGTGCACTGATAAGTGCTTAGTTAAGATGACAAAGACATTAAATTTGTGGGTGGAAAACATGAACAGAAAACATGTTGCTACTGACAGCAAGGCACTGTGCCAGCAAACACTGAGTCTATCCAAAGACCTCAGCAAAGGATTTCCTGAAATGAGTGACATCAAGCCATCTACTACAAGTAAAGGATGGTTACTGGTTACAATAAGATATTTTGAGAGAGAGAGACCATATTCACATCACTTTTACTACAGTATGTTGTTATTATTGTTTACTATTAAGTATTATTATTTATCTCTTATGGTGCCTAGTTTATAAATTAAACTTTACAATATGTATGTATAGGAAAAACATAGTATTACATAGGGTTTGGTTTCAGACATCTACTGGTAGTTTTGAGATGTATCCCCTACAGATAAGTAAGACAACTGTACTTTTTCTCCCACCTCCTTAATGTAGGCATAAAAGAATTCATAGAGTACAGTCTCTTCCTAATTCCTGATAACAGGAAAGAAAAAATATTGCAAGTGTTTGGGATACAATTACCTATTCTGGATTCGTTCTTTAATGTTGTCACCATATTTAACAATTGTATCTAAGACTCTCCCAGTTGTTTTCATTTTCTTTCCCAGATTTACAAACCTCAAGGAACAGATTCAGGATCTAACAGACCTGGATTTGAGTTGATAAGTCCATACCTCTCTGAACTGCAACAAACTATATGAAGTCACTAAAATTCCTGGAATATAAGTTTCTTTATCCATATAATGAGGACAATTAAACCCACCTACAAATGATATTGATCAGGTAAAATGATAATATATAAGTAAAATACCTCACATAGGATCTGTCATATTCTAGTCTCAATACATACATTTTTCCCTTCCAATAGTACAGTGCAGTGATCCAGTCCTGCATTTCTGCTTCCACTGAACATGTCAGGTTCTTTTTTAAGTAACACAAAGCAAAGGCATATTGATTCTCTCTTTCTGTTTTCTCTTTGAAATCTTCATTTGATGAAAAAAAGATCCAGTGATGCATGCCTGCCATGTTCTCTTTCATGTAATAATTTAGATGGGTGATTTTCTCAGCAATAATCACATCAAAATATTAATGAATAACTGCCATGGTTTTGTTTGTTCACAGGTTTAAATAAAATGTCATATGAATATAAAGTCATTTTTCAGATATTCTTGTGAATGATGCAGCAATAAGAATAAGCTTTCAAATAATACAAAGGAAAAAGTAATACAAATTATTTACTTTTCATTTCTTTCTTCTTGTAGCCAGAAAAAAAGGCATTAATCAAAGTATTGAACATAAAAAAGAGCAATTCTATGAATCAATTAAGTATCTACAGTTGCATAATTACATAGTTATGCACTGAAGAGAATCTTGCCTTCAAATTTATTTATAAAAAAGAGATTACATGGTAAACTGGGCATGGAGGGGTTGAGATTTGGTCCTGCTTCTTCCAATAAGTCACTTATTATTTGGGGAAATCATTCATCTTACTGAGTATCAAGATAGAGTTTGTGTCTGCCTACTACAGCCCATGCGTCAAACCCTGCACACTGCCTATTTCTGTGAATAAAGCTTTATTGGAACACAGCCACCCCTATTCATGACATATCATCCATGGCTTCTATTGCATTACAACAGCAGAGTTGACCAGTTGCAACACAGACTATATGGCTTACAAAGGCTAAAATACTATCTGGTCATTACAGAAATTTTCAGTTTTGATGAACTTCAATTTTATAATTTTTTATAATTTGTGCCTTTTAAGAAAATACTATTAAGAAATAATCTACCCAAGGTCATAAAGCTTTATTTTATGTTTTCTTCTAGAATTCTTAGAATTTTAGTCCTTATGTTTATTTCTATAATTCATTTTAAGTTAATTTTGTGCATAGTATGTGTTAAGAACTCAGTTTAATTTTCTGAAATATGAATATCCAGCAATATTTATTGAAAATAATTTTCTGGGTAGAGAGAACCAAGATTGTGGCATAGGTACACCAGTATTCACCACTCCCACAACCATATCAAAATTACAACTAAAATACAGAACAATCATCATTCAGAACTGCCTGAAATTTGGCTGAATGGAAGTCCTACAACTAGAGAAGTAAAGAAGAAAGCTTATTGAGACAGACTCTAAGAAAGGTGGAAGCACACTGAATGGGCTGGTCTGACACCCACATGTGGCAGGGTGTTGGGTTTTTTTAATTGGGAGAGGTATATAGGCTGCAGAGGCCTCCCATGAGGAGCAAGGGTCCCAGCCCCACACCAGACCCCTCAGCACAGGGTTCCAGTGCTGGTAAGAGAAATACCCATGATTTCAGGCTATAAAAACCAGCTGGTACTGGGGATGAGTGACACAGATGCTGCTAGAGTCCCATGCAGTTCCTCATAAAGGGCCAGTGCACAGATTTACTTAGACTCGCTACCTCGTAGCTCCAGCTCTGGGGCAGTGGCTTGGGGGGTATCCAGGGATATACCAGGAGAAACTGGACTGTCTGGCACTGAGGAAATAATTAGAGGTGGCTTTCTCCTAGACAAAAGTGCTGGCAGAGATCATTGTTCCTATGCTGAGACTTCTCTAATCACAGAGCTGCCTGGCAGGTGCCATATCTGAGTTTCCATCAGCCTGGCTCACACAGTTTGCTCTGCTCTGGTGATTCCTTGAGATTCCACCTCACCCAAGTTGCAGCCCCACCTAGCTGTTCGCAGTGGCTTTTCCATATGAATAGCCTGTCTGGCTCAGGCTTCAGACTTTGCTAAAGTCTCTCAAATAAGCAGCAGCTGGTGTCAGCATCCCCCATTCCTCTCAATAAGAGGCCACAGGCCTGGCACTAGCAACAGCCTGAATTGCTTCACAGCTTGGCCTTTCCTGGCCACTTCCCAGCCCCACAAGTAGCAGCCATCTGCAGATTACTCTGTAGCTCCCAACAGGTCGCCCCAGGCACAGCACAGGCAATGGCTGACTTTGCATCTCCCGAGGAGCCCCAGAGCCAATGCACGAAGTGGACATGCCAGATTACAACTCTACATATCCACCAGTGAGCACCAAAGCCCCAATTAAGCAAATCCTGTTCTATAGGAATATCTCCTACACAGAAGCTCTTCCACTGTAGTCACAGCTGGTCCTCACAACCAATTGGCCTGGGGATCAATTCCTCCCAGTGATGCCAACAGCAATCAAAGCTCAACTACAAGACAGTGCACACAGTCTAAACAGGGGAACATCTAGAGTGCCCAGCTCAGGTCACTGGGGAGGCTGAGCCACTGGGTGCTACAGGACACCTACTACACAAAGCCACTCTACCAATTCCACAAGACATAGCAAACACAAGAAGGAGCCACAATGCAGAGACAAAGAAACATGTCACAAATGAAAGAACAGAAGAACTCTCCAGAAAGAGAACTAAATGAAATGGAAGCAAACAAACTACTAGATGCAGAATTCAAAACAATGCTTATCAGGATACTCAAGGATCATAATGACAGCTTCAAGGGACTTAGTGAGAATTCCAAGGATCTTAGTGAGAATTATAAAGAAATTAGTGAGAATATCAAAGACATGAAAAGGGCCAGTCATAAATGAAGAATAACTTACAGGGAATCAACAGTAGAGTAGAAGATGCCAAGAAGCAAATCAGCAATTTGAAATATGAGGAAGCAAAAAACACCCAATCAGAAGAACAACATGAATACAAAAATATGATTGTGTAAGATAAGCTTGTCAAACTCATGGCCGTGGGCCATATGTGGCCCACAACAAATATTTTTGTGGCCCAGCCAATATAACACTGTGAGCAGTTATTTACAGTTATGAAAGGAAATAAGTCTCTTGTCATATCCAGAATTACCAACATTCACCTTGGGTCAGTTTTGAAAGTAATCACTATGAACAAGATTTCCCCCAAAGTAAGAAAGATAGCAGCAGAGAAGAGATGCTTTGTGTCAGAAATAAAGCATTAATGTTATCATTGCACTTGTTCTTTTTTTTTTTTTTTTTGTACTATTCTTTTCAAAATAAACCTATGTTTCTATGAAAATTGAAGCTTTTTGCCCTAACCAGTTTGGCTCAGTGGATAGAGCATCAGCCTGCGGACTGAAGGGTCCCAGGTTCAATTCCGGTCAAGGGCATGTACCTTGGTTGCGGGCTCATCCCCAGTAGGGGGTGTGCAAGAGGCAGCTGATCAATGTTTCTCTCTCATTGATGTTTCTAACTCTCTATCCCTCTCTCTTCCACCAATAAAAATAAATTTTTTTTTAAAAAAAGAAAGAAAATTGAAGCTTTTTTTTTGTGGCCCACATCAACTTAAACCTTGTTTATTTGGCCCATATTAGCCTTTAGTTTGACATGCTTGGTGTAAGGAGCCGCTGGGACAACAAGAGTACCAATACTCGAGTCATGGGAGTGCCAGAAGGAGAAGAGAGAGAGCAAGATATTGAAAACTTATTTGAAGAAATAAAGAAAGAAAACTTTCCCTGCCTGGTAAAAGAAATAGACTTGCAAGTCCAGGAAGCACAGAAAGTCCCAAACAAGAGGAACCCAAAGAGGCCCACACCAAGACACATCATAATTAAAGACAAAGAGAAAATCTTAAAAGCAGCAAGAGAAAGGCAGTTAGTTACCTACAGGGGAGCACCCATATGACTGTCTGCTGTTTCTCAACAGAAACTTTGAAGGCCAGAGGGTGTGGCAAGAAATATTCAAAGTGATGAATATCAAGGACCTACAATCAAGATTATTCTATCCAGCAAAGCTATAATTTAGAATTGAAGATCAGATAAAGAGTTTCACAGGCAAGAAAAAGCTAAAAGAGTTCATCACCATCAAACCAGTATTACATGAAATGTTGAAGGGTATTTTTTAAAAAGAAGGAGAAGAAGAGAAGAAAAGAAGAAGAAGGAGAAGGAAAGGAGAAGGAGACAGAGAAGGAGAAATGTGGACAATAAAATGGCAATAAATACATAGCTATCAACAATTGAATCTAAAAATCAAGATTAACAAGAAATCAAATGAACAAAGTAAACTAATGAATAAAATAGAACAGAGGCAGGGACACATGGAACAGACTGACAAATCTTATAGGGAAGCAGGGAGGAAAAGTGGAAAGAGATTAACCAAACAACATATGCATATATGCATTACCTGTGCACACAAACAATAGGGTGGTAAAGGCCTGGTTTGGGGCAAGAACCAGGTAGATGGGGAAAATGGGGTACATCTGTAATACTCTCAATAAAGATTTTTTAAAAAAGAAAATAATTTTCTTTCTCTTTGAATTGCTTTGGCATCTGTTAGCAATTAATTGACCATATATTTGTGGTCTATTTATCAAGTATCTGTTTTGTTCTATTAAACTGTATATTTCACCATATGCCAATACTACACAACAATGATTATTGTAGAATTATTAAAATCATATAGGGTAAGTTCTACAACTTTATTCTTTTTCAGAATTGTTTTGGCTACTTATGAGTCTTTTTGGATTGTCATATAAATTTTAGAATCAGCTTGTCAAATTATAAAAATAGACTTGCTGGCATACTAGTGAGAAATGTACTATCTATTTTGGGGAGTCTATTCTGAGAAGAAATAATATCTTAACAATACTGAGTCATGAAAATGTTATAAATCTTCACTTATTTATATATTTTAATTGTTTTTTAATCCTCACCTGAGGATATGTTTTTTATTAATTACGAGAGAGAGAGAGGAAGGGAAAGAAGGAGAGAAAAACATCAATGTGAAAGGGAAACATTGATCAGCTGCCTCCCATACGTAAGTGCCCTGAAGGGGGATCAAATTTCCAACCTATGTATGTGCCCTGACTGGGAATCAAACTTGCAACCTTTTGGTGTATGGGACAATGCTCTATCAAACTGATTCACCTGGCCAAGGCTATATCCTTTAATTATTTTAACAATATTTTATGGTCTTCAATGTACAGTCTTTTACATATTTTGTTAAAATTTTCCCTCATTATATCATGTTTTGTGATGCTATAGCAAATAATTATTTGTTTATTTCCTATTGGCAAAAAATATAGGGACAGTATGCAGAAATAGTATTTTGCATACGACCTTGTGTCCTGTAACCTTGCTTTTTGTAAACATTTGGGATTTTCTATGTATGCAAAATGTCATCCTTTAATAAAGACAATTTTACTTGTTCCTTTCCAATCTGAATGTGCTTTATTTTTTTGTCTTCCCTTACTGCACTGATAAGAACCTCAAGAACAAGGCTGAAAGAAAAGATGAGACCAAGCATTCCTGCTTTGTTCCTGATCATAGGCAGAAAGCATTTGGTCTTTCACCATTACATATGATGTCAGTCCTTTATCAGTTTGAGAAAATGATCTTCAATTCTTTGTTTTCTGTAAGTGTATATCAAGAATGGTTGTTTAATTTGTCAAATGTCTTTTTTCTATATCTATTGGCTTGATCATATATAAATCACCTAACGTAAACTCTGAAGCAAGCAAATCTGACCACTCAAACTGTAACTTTTCCCACCACTAAAGATCAATGTCAGTGATTTCCTGTAGGAATAACTTGATACAACATTCAATCTACAAGAATTTCAAACACAGAAGACTGGCAATGCTCAAGGAAGACAATTTCTGGGCAGACTGTCAGCTCATGTTTAATAATTTAGTGTTCGGGAATCAACTATTCAAAACATTCCTTAGCATGAACACTAACATTGTAGGCCAAGCATATCAAACTCAAAGGCTAACACAGGCCAACTAAACAAGTCACGCGGTCCGCAGGATGCGATTTTGACATGCTTGTTTAATGGAGGATACAAAACCCTACAGTTTGGCCACCATTTCATTATAAGAACAGGAAAACTGCCACATTTCTCACACTGGAAGTAATGGCATAAACTTTATTCCTTAGGTCTTATTTGACATAGTATTAATGTTATTAAACTCATTGTTTCCCACATAACTTATGCCTCTATAGTACATGGATCATTAATTACATTGGGTTTGGGTAACAAGTTAATCATTACCACTCTATTGTTATCTTTTTTCTTTTCCTGCAGTGACAAGGTTACCTTCAACAACTGTAAAGATAGAACATTCTATTTTAACCTCAACTGTTAAGGCTGCTAGTTATTCAGGACATATCAACCCTGATGTCATTAGGGTCCAAGGGAACAAAATGAATGTTAAGGATGGAAAAATATATTACAACCTCCTCATTCAGCTGACAAGAAACTGAGGCTCAGAGAGAATTCTGTGACTTTCTCAAGGTCACACAGCCAGATAGTAACAGAGCCAGAGATACAATTCAGGTCCCCAAATTCAGCAGACAGAGCTGTTTTCTGAAAATAGTGTAAGGCTTCTGGATTTAGTGTAACCTCCTGTCACTTTAAAGACTAAATTTTATTCTACTTAAAATATGCCTAGATAGTGAAATACTTTGAAATATCTCAAAAGGTTTTACAAAATAAGTTTTAAAAATGCATGTAGTTCCATACAAATAAATATAAGGCTCTAAGAATCCTAGAAAGTTTTTCTTTGTATGGAAATATAAGGAGCTTACTATTTTATAGATAACCCTAGACACCTTTTAGAATATATTTCTTCTTGACTCATGAGTCCTTTATCGATTAAAATTCAAACTTCTATTAATATAAGTTAGCTTTTTGTTTCAGTTTTAATTTTCTCTGTTATTATTATTGTTTGTCTGCCTTTATTTTTTCTTTCTTTTTGGTCTAATAGCTGATGAGATGGCATCCAATTAGGTATACCCAGGTGATTTAGATTGTGTGCTTTATTTCCCTGGATACTAATATATAGCATGAAAATCCATCATTGGATTCTTACATATAAAAAAGATATAAGCCTTAGCCGGTTTGACTCAGTGGATAGAGCTTCAGCTGAGGACTAAAGGGTCCCAGGTTCAGTTCTGGCCAAGGGCATATGTCCGAGTGTGGGCTCGATCTGCCCCCCCCCCCAATAGGGGGCATGCAGGAGCCAGACAATCAATGATACTCTCTCATCATTGATGTTTCTATCTCTCTCTTCCTCTCTGAAATCAATAAAAAAAAATACATTTTTAAAGATATAAAAAAATAAAACTATAACAAAGTCAAAAGACAGAATTCTCTTCAATCACAAGAAAGGTATTGGGCATGATTTCTAGTCTTCTAGAAATTCTGGGTTCTCTGAAGCAGTATTAAGACTTTGACATTTCATTGGCATAATCCTAACATGGCTAAAGCAAGGAGAAAAAAGAGAAGATTAAACAAAGAAAGACACAATTTAAAAAGGGATACAACGTGTTACCGCACTGGCCACATGTCAGAGCAAAATGTGAAGACACACACATATTCCCTCAGCACATAAGACTTCTCTGAAAAGGTGCTAGGAAGACCTGAACAGGAATAAGTTCCACTTATTGAACACTTACTAATAAAAGAAGTTAATAGCTATATTGTCTCAAAGGAAATATAGTTCAAGAAGTTTTGAAGTTCACTTATATATTTCCAACATATTTCCCAATGGATAATAATGTTCAGAGAGTTAATAATGATGACATAATGGAAAGCAAACAGACCAATAAAATTCATAAAGAAATCCTTTTTTAATTTTATAAGAGGAAGATTATATGATGGATTTGATATTCAAATAAGGTATCAAGAAAATTACGGTTTTTCTTTAAACTTCAACTCAGAAAACTTGGGACATGAAATATGTAAGGAAAAATATCACTAAGGAATTTTTAATTGGAACCTTTCTTTTTTTTATCTAAAGACTTCTCTTGATTGTAGCAATAAATATTCATAAGCATTGGAAAGCCTAATATTTACTGGGTTGATTTTGTTTTTTAACAAGTGGATACTTTTGGAGGAGTATTTGCCTGGGTTTTCCTCTCTTGAAATATTACCAAACATACACATCTTCAAAGAAATGGGCCTCTCAAGCATGTTTCTAATGTGTAATCTCTCCTCATCACATATCACAGATGACCAGATAACGAAAACACAACTAACACTTGAGGAATTAGTCTGGAGACATATCTGAGCCAATCTCGTTTTCTTCCCTAGGGAATTAGAGCTGGAACACTGAGAAATGCGTCCACTGGACTTACCAGTAGACTTTCCAAATTCACCTGTATTTGGAGCCAGATAGTCTTGTTGGGGAGGTCTAACAAATTAAGTAAAAGAATGCCTGGTCCACCCTGTTCCACTGAGAGAGAAGAATGACTAAGAGGAGAGTGACTAAGCCAGCCTGCAAAATATAAGAGATGGTAACAGTGCTGCATCAGATCACATAACTTTCAAAGCTCTGGGACACGTCCTTTATAAGTAGAGTAACCACACAATTTGTCCTCTAAGCCAGGTGTGTTAATTTCTTAAGGCTGCCAAATTACCACAATCTTGGTGGCTTAATAAAATAGAAATTTATTTCTCATAGTTCTGGAGATCAGAAGTCTAAAATCAGTATCATAGCAGCAGCAGTGACACACTCCCTCTGGAGACTCTAAGGGAGAACCTGTTCCTTGCTTCTCCCAGCTTCTGGTGGCTGCTAGCATTCTTTGGCTTGCAGCCACACCACTCATATCTCTGTGTGCCAAGTCTCTATCTGCCTCCTTCTTATAAGGAGACTTGTGATTGCTTTTAAGGCCCACTGCGATCATACAGAATAGCCTCTCCGTACAAAGATTCTTAATAATCACATGTGCAAAGAAACTTTCCCTTAAGGAGTAAAATTTCCAGGTTCCATGCATAAGACCTACCTAATATTTGGAGGCAACATTATTCTACCTACCACACCAGGATACCTTTGAGAGTGAAAGGAGGGACCAACGTGTAATTCTTTAAGGATAAAAGACAAAATCCAGGTCTGTCCCAAGCAAACTGGATGTATGTTCTCCAAATGCCCATACATGGCCTAGAGATAACCTTGTAGGTGCTAATCCCATTATCTCACCTCTGTACCAATTATAAATGTTCTCCTTGAAACTGCCATAGTAAGTAAATACCAAGTTCACTTCCCAACCCTAAGTTCTATAAGAGATTGCCCTATCTTTCTAACATATCTTCATTTATTTTTATACACCTAGTTAGAGAAATTTTTGTGCTTTACAATCAAATAATCCCTGGTTAAGACACGGGACAAAATTCTGATGAGTAGAGTTTTACTGGCTCTCCTATTTTTAAGTGTCCTCCTTGAATAAACTGACATACTAAGCCATTCCTACATAAATGTTAAATGACAGTTTTGAACCTCTGTTTAATAAATAAATTATCCAGGTGTCAGCAAACAAGTGAGGGGGGAAATGTGTAATGACAAAAAGACTTCCATGGAATGATACCATACAGAGGCCAGCCATTTTGCCACCTAAACTAAGGCCACCTTCATTGGGCTACATGCAAAGTCAGTAACTTTCCCTGCAGTGACTATAATAACATGGGGAAGAGGAAGACAGTGCTTTGTGTCATGTTGTTTATTTTTGCAATCATTCAATTATCACGTACCAGAGTCCATCACCCATAAACACATTCTGGCATCTTTCAAAGCACAAATGAGCAAATACCACTCTCTGGGAAAACTACATTGGCAGCACAGAAGATATAAGGAATCTCAGCATACACAAAAACAAAAGAAAGCTTTTATCTACATTCCCAGAGCTTTTAAAACTAAAGCTACATAGTCTTTTCATTGCCACCATAATTGTATACAGTACACCACACATATTACTCGAGTGGTCACTAAAATGCTTGCCTGTAATTCAAGGAGCCATTCAATATAGCTTTCTCGTTAAGATTACTCTGCTGCTATTAGCTTGCTTCATTTTTAGGGTCATAGCATAGCAAAGAAATACCCTTTCCCACTTCCTACTATCAGACTTTGCATTTGTTTGATATAAAACACCATTAATGGCTCATTTTTCAGGTTTTCTCCCATTTCTTCCTTTGCAATAGCACAGTCTGGGTAATTAAAAATAGCTTTAAGGTACTAAATTGATGCTACAGTTTCAGCTGAATCACCCAAAAGTTTTCATTCATAGAAAGCCACATTATTCTAATAAAGTCAAGAAATCTTTAAGGAAAAATAGAGTAGGGGCTGGGTTAAAATAATAATAATAATAAATAATTGCTTCTTTTCTTGAGAATATAATTTGAAACACATTTCTTGAGCCTACTCAACACCAACACTATTCTAAAAAGAGATAAAGTCTCTACCCATGAGGCATTTGCAAAAACCTAGAGGAAACAGGAAAATCTCAAAAAATGAATAAATAAAATATATTAGGTTGTCAAATCTCCAAAATAGGAGACCATGTATTTCTTGATTACCAATGACTCCTGAGTCTTTCAAATACATTAAAGACTCAATAAGTAAATATCAAATTAATGTAAGTTAGGTAATACGCCATGCACAGTGTTATACAACAATTACTTTTAGAATGACTTAGAAATGTTTGTGAAAGCTCAGAGGTGGCAAAAATTACATTGGGTTAGGGAAGTTCAGACAGGTAATATTAAGAAGGGAGAGTTCAAAACCCAATCCTAAAGGGCAGATGAAATTTATATAGTGACACAGAAAAGCCAGGGATAAAGTTGCAGTCAACAGATGAAGGAGAAGCTAGCTGTGCTAAAACCACATATCCTATATAATAATAGAGGAATATGCAAATTGTCCAGGATGCCATAACATCACGACCACTCAGCAGGAGGCATGCACAGCAGGAGCGGGTGGGCAGGGACTGCCATCTCCAGGAGGGCCTTTGCATGCCCAGCCCGGGGCGGCCCCCAGTAGAGGTGGCCCCAGGCGAAGGCGCGCATAGGCCTGCCCAGCACTAACGTGACGCTGCCTGTGTGCTTCCCTAGCCAGGGACGTGATGCTGCCTGCATGTGTCCCCTGCCTGGGATGTGACACTTCCTGCGTGTAGCCCCACCCAGCACTGACGTGACACTGCCTGCCTATGTCCCTGGCCTGGGACATGATGCTGCCTGTGTGCATCCCCACCCAGTGCTGAGGTGAAGCTGCCTACCAGCATCCCTGGCCTGGGACATGACGCTGCCTGCCTGTGTCCCCAGCCCGGGACGTGATGCTGCCTGAGTGCATCCCCACCCAGTGCTGACATGACACTGCCTGCCTGTGTCCCCAGCCTGGGACATGACACTGCCTGCATGCATCTACTTTATCAGTCATTGTTTGCATCAATGTTGTTTTTTTATCATGTTTTTGTTATTTCTATATCATGTTTTTGTTTTCATATCATGTTTTTGTTGTTTTCATATCATGTCTTTGTTGTTATATCATTTTGTTATTGTTTATTTATTAATAAATTTATATATTATTTTCCTATACATTTTACTAATTTCCTTTCATCTCTGACACTTCTATTACTGAGAAAGGGCAAATAGCAATATTAAAATATTTCCTCTAGTTAATTCCCTTTTAATGTGCATGAATTTCTTGCACCAGGCCACTAGTAGAGTATAAGATTAATAGATGCTAAGACTGGAAACACCATCTGGAAAGAGATTATGTACAGTCTTCCCAAGTACACTTAGGAGTTAGGACTTTCTTTAGTTGTATAGCAGTAAAACTATCAGCCAGGCTAGGAGTCAGGAGACCTGGGTTTAAGTCCTTATTCATTCACTAACTAGATGTAGAAATTGAACCAGTTTATCCAACCTAGTTTCTTTATCTGCATTAAGAAAAAAAAAATGGATTAGAAAATTGGCTCAGGGCATTGTTTCTCAACCTTGTTGAATATAAAAAAAAAAAAACTTTTTACAGTAAAAAATAACAAATTATTTGAATGGTTATAATTGTAGTTTCCAAGCAATACTGATTGAGAAATATGTCTATTTTGAACTTAATAATGTTTTTTAACATATGTCTACTCTATTGTCCAAAATAGCATCCTTGGGAGGAATCCAAGATGGTGGCGTAGATAAACACCTAAACTGCTGCCTCGCACAACAATTTAAACTGCAACTAAAAGACAAAACGTCTATCACCCAGAACCACGGGAAAGCTGGCTGAGTGGAAGTTCTACAACTAGAAGGAAAGAGAAAAGAACATTGAGACGTGCACAAGCGCTGAAAAGCTGAGGTACGGAGGTGCAGGATCTGGGTTGGCAGCAGGCATTGCTTTTTCCAAAACAAAGGGGAGACAAGCCCCCGATTACTTTGAAATACAGTTTCTGGGGAGACGCGGGGGACCCAAACTCCTACGGGGAGCAGCTGGATTGTCTGCTACCGGGTCGGAAAGTGAGGGGGGCTTGCTTGCAGAGCTGCGCACAGGAATAATTGTTTATCTGCACTGGGGCACGGGACGGGACGCAGTAGGAGACACAGAGCCGGCTAACTAGCAGCCATTGCTGTTTGCCACGCCCTAGCCTAGTGACACCCTGAGACCCCGCTCCACACAACCTACAAACCCACCCAAGCTCCAAGCAGCGGCTATCGCAGCTTAACCTAACAAACTTGCAGCCCGGATCAGACAGCTCCAAAACCTCCAAACCCCAAGCAAAGAGGAGAAAACTGTAGCTCTCGCTATAGCTCCTGCTGGGTGGACTCAGACAATAGCTGACCTGCACCCCATTGGAGATCCAGAAGCCAGTATACCTAGTGGTCAGTGTGAGAAACCAGATTTCAACTCCTCACATCCATAAGTGACACATTCAAGAGGCAGACTCAGCGAGCAACAAAGTCCGACTGAAACAAGTCCTGCACCATAAGCATGTCTCCAACACAGCAGTTCTTATAGACACAGCAAGTCCTCACAGCCGATTGGCCTGGAGGTCAATTCCTCCCAGAGTACCAACAGCAATTAAGGCTTAACTACACCAAGACTTTGCACTCAGCCCACAAAGGGGTGTACCAAGAGCGTCCACATCAGGTGATTGGGGAGGCTGAGTTACTGCCCCCTATAGGTCACCTACCACACAAAGCCACTCCATCAACACAGGGAAGCAGCCAAAATGCAGAAACAAAGAAACATGTCACGAATGAAAGAAACGGAGGAAAGCAAACTACTGGATGACATAGAGTTCAGAACCACATTTATAAGGTTACTCAAGAATCTTCTAAAAACCGCCGAGAAACTTGATGACACTTCTAAGGAGCTTAGTGAGACCTTCAAGGACCTTAATGAGAATGCCAAAAAAAATGGAAAAGGACCAGTCAGAAATGAAGCATACACTGTCTAAAATAAAGAATATACAGAAACTCAACTGTAGATCAACATACCCCAAGAATCAAACCAAAGATCTGAAATATGAGGAAACAAAGAACACCCAACCAAAAAAATAAAAAGAAAAAAGAATCCAAAACTATGAAGATAGTGTAAGGAGCCTCTGGGACAACTTCAAGTGTACCAACATCCGAATTTTTGGGGTGCCAGAAGAAGAGGGAGAGCAAAATACTGAAAACCTATTAGAAGAAATAATGACAGAAAACTTTCCCTACCTGGTGAAAGAAATAGACTTACAAGTCCAGGAAGCGCACAGAACTCCAAACAAAAGGAATCCAAAGAGGACCACACCAAGACACATCATAATTAAAATGCCAAGGGCAAAAGACAAAGAGAGAATCTTGAAAGCAGCAAGAGAAAAACGGTTAGTTACCTACAAGGGAGTACCCATACGACTGTCAGCTGATTTCTCAGCAGAAACTATGCAGGCCAGAAGGGAGTGGCAAGAAATATTCAAAGTGATGAACAACAAGAACCTACAACCAAGATTACTCTACCCAGCAAAGCTATCATTCAGAGTTGAAGGTCAGATAAAGAGCTTCACAGACAAGAAAAAGCTAAAGGAGTTCATCGCCACCAAACCAGGATTACATAAAATGCTGAAGGGTATTCTTTAAGAAGAGAAAGAAGAAGAAAAAGGTAAAGATAAAAATTATGAACAACAAAATGACATCAAACACATACCTACCAACAAGTGAATCTAAAAATCAAGTGAATAAAAATCTGAAGAACAGAATGGACTGGTGAATATAATAGAATCAGGGACATAGAAAGGGAGTGGACTGACAACTCTCAGGGGAAGCAGGTGTGAGGGGTGCGGGAAGAGATTGGACAAAAATTTTACTCCTATGGATGAAGACAGTGGTGGGGGGTAAGGGCATGGGGTGGGGTGGGGAATCAGGTGGAGGGGAGCTATGGGGAAAAAAAAGAGGAACATCTGTAATAATCTGAACAATAAAGATTTCTTTTTTAAAAACAAAGGAAAAAAATTAAAATAAAATAAAATAAACAAAATAGCATCCTTGTATTCATTTAAAAGGGCTTATCACATTATGTTTTTAATTTTCATTTCCCTGATTAGTAATGAGATTGTGCATCCTTTTGTGTGTTTACAGGTCTTTTGAGCCTTCTTCTATGAAATACTTATTCATGTCTTTAGCCAGTATTTCTATTGTATTGTTTCTTTATGATTGACTTGAAGGATACTTTGTATATTCTGCATACAAAGTCCTTTTCAATTTTCCCCTTTGCAAATGTTTTCTCCAAGTTTGTGGATTGCTACTTTTTTAATAGTGGTCTTATAATGAAGATAAGTTTTTCATTTTAATGGAGATAAATTTAACATTCATTTCCTTTATGGTATGTACTTTTTGTCTCCTTAATTGATTTTTTCCTATCCCAAAGTCTTAAAGGCATTCTGTGTTTACTACTAAAGACTTTAAAGTTTAACTTTCCTATTTAAGTTCACCTGGTATATGTTTATTATAGTATGAAATAGATTTACAAGTTGATTTTCCACATAGATATTGATCCTACATAATTTTTTAATATTCCATCTTTCCCCCCACTAACTAGCAAAGTCATACATGTCTGCTTTACAGACTTTTCCATTTGCATGGATGTGTTTCAGAATTCTTTATTCTTGTCTATAGAACTGCTTGTATCTCTGCCAATACCACACTGTTTCGATAGCTAGAGCTTTGTAACAAATCTTGGTTATCAGCTAGAGCAAATCCCTCAGTGTTACCAAGTTCTATTAAATGTTATTCAAAATGCACAAAAGTTCAGATACACATAACATTCACTTCACTAATAAGCATAATATATCACCTTCTCTCAGTGTAAACATTTTGCTGGGAGGGGGGATAATGAACCAAATTACTAAATGTAAACCTAGAATCACTTTTGAATAACTAAATATTGATTTTATTGTACCTCTGAACTCATATTCTGAGAATGCTTTCACCACCCACATGATGGGAAGGGGAAAGCAAAGGCCAGATTAGCTGTGTACATGTCAGCCACCTATAGGAGACACATTCCAAATAATAAGACTAACCCAGGAGGAAGTGTAGCACCTTTGGAGACAAGAAAAGTCTTTCTTTACCTTGTCATTGAGGTGATGAGTTCTATAAGTGGTGAGAAAATGTTGAAATGACCATCATCCAAAAATGATTCTATTTTTTTTATTTTATTTTTTAGAAAACAACCCAAGGAATACCACCCAGACTAAGTTGCTAAAGATGCAACATGTGTGAGTTCCTTTTGACCATGTCATTTACGTAGAAATGTGTGAAGGATGTTATTTAAAAAAAAAATCTTGAAGGTTTTTCTGGTTTGCTCTGATATGCATGTCAGACTCTTTCAGTCCTTTGGCTATGACTTCCTCTTCAAATAATATGCCTCTCCACTCATTCAAGTGCCACATTTTTTTTAAAGATTACACAGTGAAGGGAATTATAGTTGAACACATAATTCTACTTGAATAATCAAGCTCATTGGGAAGTCATTGCTAATGTCTGCAGCTGGGCTGGGAAGGCAGTACTGGGCTTACAGCTCCAGGAGTGTAAATGTCAGCAGGAGAACACTTGGATCCCGGGGAACTTCTTCCCTTCACAGCAGCTCTCTGGATTAAATGGAATGTTATGCTATAAACTAAATTACTTCAAGTCTATTTGTGAAACTCATTTGGATATGTGTTTCTTATGCAAACAACGGCTGGAGATAAATCTGCCAAAACTGGCATGGTGATTTGTATTTTTAGCTATGTAAAACTTTTAGACCCAGAAATGGAATCCAAGAATAATATGTTATTTTAGTCCCCAAAATTTCCTGGATATATTATTGAATTCATTATAATGTTTGCTATTTACTATTGGTCCCTTGGTAGTGCAAAAATTATTCTCATTTCTCTGAACTTTCCCCCCGTGACCAACTTACTTTCAGAGCATTTCAGCTGCTACCAAGTAGAAATCAGTAACAAGGGAATTTAAGTAAGTTGCCAAACTCTTCAATATTGAAGACAGCAAATAGGCACAATAAGCCCTTTCCTCAAGGGGTGAAAACTTAAACACAATTAGAAACAAGGGAAATCCCTCCCTAATGTTTTCAAACCGTTTGAGTTTGGGAGCTATAAATTAGGCAGCGTACCACCAGGGCTTTGCTATAGAGATATAAGGATAAAAGTTGGGAAAATATTCAAATAATATTGCCATTTAAAGGATGAAGGAAGTATACAAAATTGTGGCAGGGAGAAGGGGATTCTTAAGAACTCCAAAGGTGCCCAGCCTGTGTGGCTCAGTAATTGAGCATTAATCTGTGAACTAAGAGGTCTCCAGTTTGATTCCTGGTCAGGGCACATGCCCGGGTTGCGGGCTCAATCCCCACCCAGTGGGGGTGTGCGGGAGGCAGCCATCATCGATGTTTCTATCTATTCCTCTTCCTTCCTCTCTCTCTAAAACCAATAAAAAAACATTTTCTAAAAGAATTCCAAAGGCCTGTGGTGTAGGATAAATCTTTCCGCCTCCTCAGATAATTTTTTAAACCTCACTCTATAGCCTCCAGTGTATTTATCTGAAAGACTCCGTCATCCATGCCCCAACCCTCCACCTCTGAAGCAACCTTTATCAGTAATGATCCCAGACAGCCCTGGCTTATTATTCAGGGAGAGCAGAAAATCCCATACCAGTATAAACAAAATTGAAAATGGGAGCTGTATATATTTGAGGAAATTGCTCTCTGTTCAGGACCTAACTGATAGGAGAAAAAGAGAGCATTTGCTATTAGGTGTCAAGTGTTCTCCTGGCTACAGGTAATCCTTTCACCATCGCATCTGATTTGATAGATGGGAGAACTGAGAGAAATAAGTGCATTAGCCGCTCCTTATACCCTTCTTCCAATGACAGATGAGGGGTTTGCTAGTTCAGCACCTGTTTCGACCCCCTTCTAGCCTGCCAAAGCAGGTAAGCTGGGAGACTGTGTTTCCACATCTCTCTTGCAGCCAGAATTCTTCATGTTATTCAGCTGCCACCAACCAGGTATTCCTGTGCAAAACCTTAATTCAGAACGGAGTGACTTGGAGAGAAAAGAGCTCACTTCGAATTTACATGGCCGGGGATAGTTTACACAAAGCAAGCAAAGCAAGGCACTGGGCACCTATTGTCCTGGCACTGAGGCTAGCAGGGTTGATGAGCGCTGGTACCAGTAACGATGTTGGTAGCTGCCTGAGTTTCAGCTTCATCCCCGGGCAGAGGCAGCAGCAGCATAGATAGGCTGGTCCTCCGCTGGGGTTCTGCCAGTACTCAGCCAGAGTGTGCTTCTGCAGGGTTCCCAGTGAAACTCTGAGCTCTTTATTAATTTCCTTGACTAAACACTTTTCTGCTTAAAGAAGCCACAGTGGATTCTGCTGGGTGTCTATAAAAACTCTGACTGCTAACGTATCTTACAAATCTATGAGATATTCTAGAGGTAAACAGAAAACAATCATTGAATGAAATAATCCACCAGCACTCTGAAAATTAACAGGGGATTAAGACTTACGCCTTGTATGTTTTTTTTAAATGGTTTATATAACCATGCAAAAATATCTATAAATTGGACAAAAAAAAGAGACTTTACCTCAGATAGCAAGTAAATTCAGCAATCATAAAATTATAAGCAAATCATATTCCCAAATTAATTTGCAATGGAGTGGTTGGGACCTTGATTGTACAAATATTAGCATTCTGAGTGGTGATTGAGCTCCTAAGTCATCCCAAAGCACATTCTGTAAGTTTCACTGGAGCAGAAATACCACAAAGTTGCCATAAAAAAAATAAACAAATTTACTATCACATTTTGAAACTAGTGATTAGACAAAACAGGAAGAAATTAAGAAAAATTTTATTCAGTGTGACTGCTGGTTCTTGAGGGGACAAATGAGTTTCATTAGATGAAGAAAACAGAAATTGTTATTGAGCTCCTCAGCAGACTATTAGAAGTCATGATACTGATTAATTTTTACATCTAACTTTTCTCCAGAAATGATGATATCCCCTTTCTAAGAAGTACATGTACATTAATATTATACACAACATTTTAGCTATAAATAGTGACATTTTAGGACTCACAGATATAATAGAGAAGGGAGGGCCAAAGAGGTAAGAAATGAAATTTTTCTTAAGCGACTGTTAATGTAAAAATTAATGAAGATATTTGTATAAATGTGCCCTAAAGGGATACCTCGGCAAGCTTGGGTTGCTCAAAGCCTGCACATTCCAAAGAAAGGACTGGCCCTTAACTGGTTCCTGGGAAATAACCTCTAAGCCCTTGGAATATCCTGCCCAAGAGGATTGCCTTTGTACACCTGAGACCCTGGACCACACCAGGCAGTTTGTGCCAATAATGAGATTTAAAGTGAATGCCTGTTTTGTTCTCCTGGGCCCCTAGGCCATGCTATGTTACTTTGACCTTCAGGCATGAGGAGAGAGAGGTAGAAACTGCATAGGTGCTCCATGCTTACATAACTGATACCCAATAAAAAGCCTAAAATCAAGGCTCAGGTGAGCTTACCTGATAGGCAATACATCATACATGTTGTCACACGTTATTGCTAGGAGAATTAAGAGCTGTCCATGTGACTCCACTGGGAGAGAACAAGTGGAAACCTGAGCCTGGCTTCTCCAAAACTCTGCTCTCTGTATCCTCTCCATTTTCTGATTTTAACCTGTATTCTTTTCCTACAACAAACCGTAACCATGAGTAAACAGTTTTTCTAAGTTCTGTGAGTCCTAGTGAATTATCAAAACTGAGGATGGTTTGGAGACCCCTCCCCCACAACATAGTAATTTAAAAGGATATTGCATGGAGTGGAGTTAGTAGAAGACAGATCATGAAGGAGAGTAGCATAGGCCCATTTTATCCATAGATGTAGAAAGAAAATTATTTGCTCACATGGCCCCAAAGTATAACCCACAGATTATTTATTTATTACAAAGTGGCTATGTATATCTACGATGGAGAGCTCTGGTGGTCACTGCCTTAACTGAGTGGTCAAGCTCAGCGTCACCAATAGTGAGAAGGCCTGATGTGATGCAGTGAGAGGTTGATATATAGAATTTGGACACATGGACACATGCAAACCATATTCACACACACACATAAATACACATATACACCTGTCATGAGGTGTATACATGTATACAACTTTTTCAATTCAATAATTCATAACATAAAGATTGAATTTAGTATAGAAAAGTGTAGACGTTTTGAGAGAACTATGCATCTATAATATTCTTACACATAAATATAATTGAATTTCTGAAATGGAATGACAATATGTATAAAATTATAAATTTCTTCTCCATTGTATAGACCCATATAATTATAATAAATTAGAGCTAAATGAGAGTTTGGAAGTTAGTATCACTGCAGAATTAATAACCAAAGAGCCATCTCTTTGGGTAGAATATTATGCTGGTAACTATTGTGAAAATCGGGATGAGACAGATTTTTCTAATATGTTTTTATTGACTTTAGAGAGAGAGGAAGGGAGAGGGATAGAAAGATAGAAACAGCAGTGAGATGAGAGAGATACAGCTACTGGCTGCCTTCTGTATACCCCCTACTGGGGATTGAGCCCACACCCGGGCATGTGCCCTGATTGGGAATCAAACCAGTGACTTCTCAGTTTGTCGATGCTCAACCACTGAGCAACACCAGCCAGGCAAGGCAGATTAAAAAAAAAAAAATCTAACCCATATTCTTGAGAAACTTGGATTCTTGTTGGACAAATCTGACACACTGCTTTGGTAAAGGCTGTGATTTTCATTTCCACAAACATCATTGAAGCCCTCCTATTGGAATATTATCAGAATCCTGGAAAAATTCAAACAAAAGTGTGTGTGAAATCTCCTTGAAAGACTAAGCTATTGATTTTTCAAACCCAGCGCTCCAGTGTCCAATGAAATTAAGCAGAAGAACACTATGAGGGGTTGAAATGGAATTATCTTTGGAGGGTTTCCAAACTAAAAATGTGTCAGCTGGGAGAGGGGAAAGAACTCTGGGCTAGTAGTCTTCAGATCTTGGCCAGGTCTCAGCTCTGCAACTGGTGTGCCACATGGAGAAAATTATCTAGCACCTCTGAGTCTCAGTTTTATTTTATTTTAGTTGATTTCAGAGAAAGAAAGGGAGAGAGAGATAGAAACATCAAAGTTGAGAGAGAATCATTAATCACTGCCTCCCTCATGTTTCCTACTGGGGATTGAGCCCACAACCCAGGCATGTGCCCTGACCAGGAATCGAACCCTGGCCTCCTGATTCATGGGTCGATGCTCAACCACTGAGCCATACTGGCCAGGCTGAACCTCAGTTTTCATTCTACAGTGATGTTCACAATGATAACACAGAGTGCGTTTGTAAAAATAAAATGGCTAAAATATGTGGAAGCTTTGTTATCAATTCAGAACTATGCAAATATTAGGCTAGGAAAGTTGACAAAGGATTTAAGGGTTGATTCCAGCCATCTAGTACCCCATCTCTACCTTTTCTTTTTCTTCCAGTTTCTACTTCCTTTCACTAAGAAGAGAAAGTTTTAAGGGCTCATGCTAATATTCAAGAAAGCAGTACTTGATCAAGCAAAGTTCTAGAGACTGCAATAAGAGAGGTAGACCTGACACTTCCACATCAAACACAAGTTTGTAAAAACAAAGTACAAACTTATACTAAATTCAACTGCCTGAACAAGGAACTGCTTTTTTTCTGGCTAATTGCAAGGACCATCTTACATTAGGTACTTTCAAAAAAGTCTTTCCCAAGTCGACTTATTATTTTATAAGGTGTTTGAATATTAAGTATAGCTATTTGGATAAATGCTCTTCACCCCAAGAATGGTAACTGCATCAAAGCTATCAAAAAGCTTTCAAAGCTCTAAAAATTAAAGCCACTGGCCCAATACAAGAAAATTTTAGAAGTGTGCCTTCATTCTGATGGGAGAATCAGGTCTGTAGTGATGGGAAGAGAATTGGACAGGAAGTCAGTTCACTGGGGTTAGGCCAAGACTTGGCCATGAACTCACTTGACTTCAGACAAATCACTTGACTTTTCAGAGCCCCCATTTTCTTGGTAAATTAGATGCATGTAAAGTCTTTTCAGCTGTAACATTCTATGTATATCATTATTTTACACTCCTATTCTAACCTCAATTTCATTTCTAATTCTGCCATTTCTAAAACTGAAAATTGTGAGTTGGTCCTACAATATAATTATTTCCAATCTATTTGATTGAAATAGATTTTACTTCAGAATGGAATGCTTTTATTCCTAACCTTTGACATGGAGTGCAGTAAAATTTCTCATCAGACTGCCAATGAGCCAAGCACATACTGAGTTTACCCCAAAAAATGCATTTATCATTGAATACTAATTTCACCATTCAACAGAAAATACCATTAATTGAAACAAGTAAAAGCATTTTTCCCAACTGCAGGGTAACCTCTGAAATGACTCTTCTATTGACTTTATTGTGGATTAATTTATCTTCTCTAAAACCAGTATGTCTCTGAATGCACCTGTCTTAATTTCCATCAGTGAGGCCTTCCCTCTGCTTCAGCTTAAAAATAATGCATTCATAGGTCTGCCCCATCTCTCTTACCTGTGGACAACCAAAACAAAAACAGGGGACTTGATTTCTATATCTAACCTCTCTGAGGTTCTATTTATTCTTCTCTAAAAGGAGGGTTATTCATATCTGCAGCGTACATAAAGTCAAATATATGTCAACCATATTTTTGCCTTTTTATATTTTAGCAAACAGTTCACTCAACACTAAAAAAAAAAAACTTACTTGTTTCTTGATAGTTACCCCTTTTTTTAGCAATTTCTGCCCATATTCTAAGTAGAAAAATGCTCATCCAATGCACAGTACTATTTGCTAAATTTAATTTAACCAAAAGTTTTCAAATCCTTACTAATCAGCCTAAATCCAAGCATGGAACTAAACTCTGGACTGTAAAAATGAAGATGATACTAAGATATTGTTCTTATTTTCATAATGTTTACATTTAGTGAGGACAGTATACCCATAACTAAAATTATATATGTGCAAATATGTATTTTATTTATTTATTATGACAAATGATACAAAGGCATGTAAAAAATATACTGTAGCAACACCAAGGAAGGGTTAGTAACTAGTTCTTACTAGGGAGCTCCAGGGAAATTTCTCAGGAAAGGTGACATTTGAAGATTAAATTCACCCAGATAGAGATTCCTCTACTGATGGTAGGTTAATTGACATGAGCAAAACAGCAAGTGTGTAGAGAATGGGGAAGATGAGCATGATCAGAGTGAACAATTTATAGGCAAAGCAACAAGAGATGGTCTGATGTTGAATGTCATGCCAAGGATCTTGAACAACAACCTGTAGAGAATGTATAATGAGCAACATTTTTTTAGCCAGAGTTATTGAATGATCAAGTTTCTGTTTATTTTGGAGTGCTAGCTCTGATGACAATATTGTGGACAAGCTATTGATGGATTAAACTGGAGATGAGGTTTAGAGGGGGAAGACTAGGTAGATATCCTCTTGGGGAAAGATAGGAATAGATAAGCCAGATTCTAGAAACATCTAAGAGGTGAACCTCACAGCACTTGCTGGTCAGATGCGTGGAAGGAATTAAAAAGAGGGAAGACTCAGAACTAATTCAAAGATAAACTAGCTTGGGGAACATTGGAGAAGAAGAATTGCTAATGGGAGACGATGTATGGAGGTTTACATCAGACATATGGGTTATAAGGTGTCTTCAACACATCAAAGGGTAATGTTCAGTTGTAATATAATTGAGCTCAAATGAGAGGTGGATCCTTGAGAAATATTGATAAAAGGTTTAAGACTCACTGGTGCCTAAGTAGCAATAAAGGTCATGAGGGTAGGTATGATAACCTAGGGGAAGTTTATATGGGAAGAAAAGACTAGGAATAGTGATAGGGCCCTGAGGAATATCTACATGAAAGGCACAGAGAAGGAAGAGGAGCCTACAAAGAAGATTGATAAGAAGTGGTTAAAGATGTTGGAATAGATCTAAGAGTCATTGCATGAAATGGGAGAGAACTGAGCATATCAAAACAAAAAAGAGGGTGAAGAGCTGTTCCAGGAAGCAATGAGTAAAACACATTTGTGAGGGATTATTCTATTTACCAAGAAATTTTCAGAAACACATACCAAAGGGAGAAAGTGCTGGACCCATTCAGCAGATCATAAGGCCTGAACTAACTTTTAGGAAGCAGGACTATCCGTAATTAGTAAAATAAATACAATTGAGGGAAATCAGCCTGGTCAGAGAGGGGTTGGGAGAGATTTCCCTAAGGAGGTGATGATGAAGTTGAGATCTGAAGGAGAAATAAAAGTTAGCTAGGTGAGAAGAAAATAAGACAATATTACAAAAAGAGGGATTATCAGGTGCAAATTCTCTATGGCAGGAGGGACTAGGACCCAAAAGAAAGTTAGCAAGACTTGATCTCTGAGACTGAGGAGAAGAAAGAATACATGAAGTTGAAGAGGCATCAGGGAAGCAGACCATGAAGCACCCAGCAGATCATGGTCATGAGAAGCCACTAAATCGTTTTAGGTAGCAGGGTGATGTAATTATGTTTTGCATTTGGAAATGATACAGTCAAGTGGTTTAGTTGGGAAATGTAGGATATTTTATAAATATAAGGAGTGTGATTTTTAAAGACAACTAATCTCTAAATCAGTGGTTCTCAACCTTTTAATACAGTTCCTCATGTTGTGGTGACCCCCAACCATAAAATTATTTTCGTTGCTACTTCATAACTGTAATTTTGCTACTGTTAATGAATCGTGATGTAAATATCTGTGTTTTCCGATGGTCTTAGGCTCTACAGGTTGACCCACAGGTTGAGAACCGCTAGCAGGGTCGCCTAAGACCATTGGAAAACACAGATATTTACATCACGATTCATAACAGTAGCAAAATTACAGTTATGAAGTAGCAACGAAAATAATTTTATGGTTGGGGGTCACCACAACATGAGGAACTGTATTAAAGGGTCGAGGCATTAGAAAGGTTGAGAACCACTGCTCTAAGTGATTATTTGTTGGATGTAGGTTTGAAGCTAAAAGTATTAAGGATTCACACAATGAAAAACAATAAAAAGGATCTTTATCTGCACTTCTATTCATCCCAGGGACAAAGAGCAATACCTGTTTGAAATGTGGAGGCAAATCATTGGTATTAGGAACTACACATTTTCTAAAGGACTAGGAAATTATGCCCTTGCTTCCTTTAGAATAAACAAAACTCCTTAGAAAATAAACAGAAACTGGAAAACTTCTTCATAGCCTGGCTCTGCCTCCTTCTCCAACCTCATCTGTTCCTCCTTCCCCTCTTCACCTATCACTGCAGCCATGTGAAACCACCTGTGGTCCCCCATTCGCATCATTCTCTCTCATTTTAGGAGCTTTGTCTCTGTTCTTTTTCTCTACCTGGTGACGCTTATGCATCCATCCTCTGGATCACAGTTTTAAAAACATTTCTTCCAGGAAGGTTTTTCTGAATTCTCAACACTGAAATAAACTAATACCCTATACTTACGTCCATGTGCACAGTGTGTATCGCTTGTTTCCAACCTGTCAGCAGCCAGAACTACCTTGTAGATGTTGTTCAACTGGAAGCTATGGGAAAGGCAGAGGAAATCTGAGAGGCTCTGGGCAAGTAGAGGTCCATATAAGGAAAGAGAAAATGGTCAGAAGCCCAGGAGATCAGGAACAAGTCAGGGAGTGAAATCTATTAGTCTGTTCAGAGGAATTATAAGAGATTATTTTGTGAACATAATGCTCATCTGTTGTTTTTTAAACGTTTAGAAGTAAGGGAAACCATCACCAAGCCTCTTCCAAACTCCAGTTGAGATGATTCACTAGAAATCTTTCCCATTCCTTCAAAAAATTGATTTGCAAAATAGAAGTACAGTTAGTTATGTAACTGAAGTTGGTACGGAGACTTCAAGGAGGGTGAAATACTTGATGGACAGAAGAAAGGGTTTTTTTGTTTCTAGGTGTTTCAGTGAGGGTTGTCTGAAGAAAACAAAGACAATGGAGGGTATGAAATATCCTTCTGCTGTTATAGACATCGTGAAGTTTGGGGAATAGCACTGTGATCTATTCCAACATTTTGATATTGAACTGGACTGTGTTTTTTCTGTCATTGCTCTCTGTAATGTTATTGTTTTTGCATTATTTGTATGCCACATCACAAACGGGGTACCAACAATCATATGATCATTTCCAGCAAACTCTTATACTTATTTGAAGAGATAGAGGAGTCAGACTCTATAGCAATTCACAGTCATGTGACCACACAATTTATCAAGTGAGACAGAAACTGTCAGTGATATTAAAAAATCAGTCCCAGAACTTGGAGGATTTCACTAAAGTTACAAAGAGGTTTAAACTGCCAAACTTCCCAGTGACTGATATGTGAAGATCAATGGTTGGCCCAAATGGTATCATTTTCACCCTGCTCTGGAAATTAAGCAGCTCTGAGCAGATAAAGCCCATAATTTAACATGTAGGGCAAATTGTTCAAGCACTTAACCAGTGAGGTACTAATCTGCCTTTCCTCTGTGAACTGGAACTGCCTCCTGACAGCCGAATCGATTGAGGAGATTTACCCTTAGGGATAGCTTCTAAAAAGTGGTGTAATCAGGAGATACGGGAATTGATGGGGAGTGCATTATCACAGCCTTCCTCCAACATGTCACCAGCTGCCAAAGGCTTCCCACAGCCCTGAGCCTAGAGTTGCATTCCACTCAAGCAAATCTCATTACACTCAAGGTATTTGGAGGTCAAGAAACCTTTCCCCATATTGATTTAATCTTGTTACCTGAAACACTTGAGGTCGAGCAGATTTGCCGCATTGGTTCCAGAGGCAGCTATAGAATTATATTTAGGAAAAAAAAATACAACCTTGCTTTTTTCATGGTTTACTGAATGCTTTAGGCTACTTGCTTGATGTATTTCATGGCTAATAAATTTGAATGTGCTTTATGGGTTCTTAAAATGAACTGTCTGCTCTGAACTCAAGAAAGTTCCAGAAATCCAATATTTTAATCTTGTAAATTTTCCATTAAAAACAAATCACCATTTGTTACTTAAAATGATATAAAGATAATTATGATGTCATTGCTACAGACTATGTCTTGAGACCCCCATCTTTATCTCTATAATAGAGAATGCAGTGTGGTGTGGTAGGAAAGGCAAACAGAAGATGGTATGAGTCACCACTATACATAGCTAACTAGCTTTGTGTAGTGGGGCAAGTGTTTAACTTCCTGAACTGTTTCATTACCTGCATCCTTTACCACCTGCCTCCAAGGGTTGTTCTGAGAATTGAATGAGATAACAACATAAAGTACCTAGCACAGGCCATAACACAAAAGGCTATAAACATTATTTTTCTTTATTCTTTTCTTAGTCTAATGTTTGGCCTGAGTGTTAAATAAATTTAAGTTTCCTGTCTAACAGAGCACACTTGGAGGAATACCAGGAACAAACACCTATCCTAGAGCTAAAATTGCCATTATTCTCTCTGCACATTCCTTAAACAACCTATCCATTATATAAACTCCTCCAACTCTTAGTCTCTAACTTTGTCTCCTTATATCCCAGCTCATCTCTACTGGTATTGGCCACCATTACCTCAAACCTTCTCACAAGCCAAATGGGTTTTTTAAATAAATTCATTTGTGAGAGAAGCACTTTGATGTGGGCATTATGATGTCTAGAGTTAAATTATGGCTATTCTATAAACTTAATAGTGTATAAAGACATTGAGTTTTCACAGAAAGTTCTATATCTGGTCAAATGTAATAACCTAAGAGAGGAATAACTAGAATATTCATTGCATCTTCTTGAGGGTCTATCACCAAACTAATGCCAATAAAATGTCAAACTAATGCCAATAAAATGTCAAACTAATGCCAATAAAATGTCATCAAACCAGAACTAAAAATTAGAAAACAATAGGTAATTTGGATACCTGCATCATAAAAGAAGCTTGAGTTTAAAAGAGGAAGGAATTTTTCAGGAAGACAAACTTACAGTCAGAAGCCACTGAAGTGTGAATCAGGCAGAAGGTTAAGGAAATAGCAAGATCTCTATTAAGTTGTACCAACCCTTTAGGGTTAAGACATCATTATCTTGGATTGGATTACCAGGAAATTGGCCTCTTTGAAGTCAAGTAAGCTGAAAACAACTTCATAGAATGCTAAAAATTCAGGCATAAAAAAAAAACTAATCATCCAAAGCTTGGATGCCTGGTATAACATCCTAAGAAAATGATTCTGCCATTCTGGAACATTTCCAATGACTTAGAAGTGGATCACACATATTCCACTTCAGATGGCTCTGAAAATTAGAAAATTTTTCTGTGTCTTGAGCCAAAACTGTCTCCCTGGAAGTTCTATTATTGATTAAAATGCTAACTCAAGTCTTCGCAGAAAGTCTAATTATACGTTCACATGACAACCCTTCAAATATCAAAAGATGGTTATCACATCACCCAGGTTTTCCCTTTTACAGAATGCTAATTCTCATTTCTTTCAACAGATTGTTTACATGACATGTTTAACCACATCGGTTACTCTCTTTTATATCTCTTGACTACTCGATCTGTCTAATCTTAAAATGACCCACTAGGGCAGAGAGGGAAGAAGGTTATAACTACTCTCTTTCTAGATATCCATGTGTATTCCTACAACCTCAGATCACATTCCCTTTTCTTTGAAAGCCTCGTCTTACTGCCAACTGAAATCTCCTGTCTCTTAGAATATTTAGAAACTAATAAAGGACCATTTATTCAAACTATTAAATTTTAGCATTTTTTATTCAATCTATGCTCCAAATAATAAAGACTTTTTTGTTGTTATAGATTCTGTTATCCACAAGCTAGGTAACTAGACCTTCTATATCTTTTTCAAATTCCTTGGCAAAAATATGAAAAATTGACAAAGTTAAGAACAGAAATTTTCCTCCAGTTGAAGAGAAATCCATGACTTCAATTAAATACTGGAATTCAATCTGTATGTGTCCATCTTGTCCACAAATTAGGGGACTTTGAAAAGTTTCTTGATAAAGTGAAGATATATAGTATCATTTTTACCACATTGCCGTAACAAGTTCAGAAATATCATTAAAGAAATAAGTAAAACTAGGCTAGTATAACCTATGTCCCAATGATCATTTTCAACTTCCAGTAGATCACAAATCTTTGTTTAAAAAGCCACCATTGCTAGTATTGTAGTTATGCGTAAAAATAACATTTTTTTCTTTTTCTAAATAAATACTGGTATATTCAACATAAAAGTACATGATATCTGAGATTGTGTTAAAATTATCAGCAAAAAGGGGGAAGGGTTTCGATAAATTAATAATACATATTGCTAAATATTAACAGAAATGAGTATTGTGTTTATAGAGATCACTTTTCATTTAAAATCTTTTAGAATAATTGCCTGACACTGTCTCCCACATCTTGTCTAATTTCCAAATTTCTCTACAATAACAAAAAGAGATTCAGTTAATCTGTTTGAATTTACTAAGTACCCCAAGGTGTCATTCATTTGCTTCATAAGATTTGGATTCATTTGAACTGCTAATGCTCTCTCATCTCCTTATTTGTATTGAGTTTGCATTTCCCATGCAAATGTTTGCCCCATGGTAGAACAATACTATTTGTTTCTTTTTGTGACTGGTTTATTTCACTTAAGGTGGTGTCCTCAGAACTCACCTATGTTGCAGTATGTCGGAATTTCCTTCCTTTTGGGAGCTGAGTGATGCTCCATTGTGAACATGTACCACATTTTGCTTAGCCATTTGTCCATCTATGGACTCTTGGGTTCTTTTCCTGTTTTGGCTTTTGTGAAGGATGCTGCTATGAACAGGAATATACAGATATATCTTTGACACCCTGATTTCAATTCTCTGAGTGTATATTTTGGGTGGAGTTGCTGTGTGATAATTCTATCCTTTATTTTTTGAGCAACTGCCATGCTATTTTCTATAGCGTCTGTACCATTTTATAGCCATTTTGCAACCCCATCAACACTACACAGGGTTCCATTTTCTCCACCTCCTCACCAACACTTGATTTTTCTGTTTTGCATGTGTGTGTGTGTGTGTGTGTGTGTGTGTGTGTGTGTGTGTGTGTTTAAATAGTAGCTATCCTAATGGGCACAAGGGGATATATCTCATTATAGTTTTGATTGCATTTCCCTAATGATTATGTTGAACGTCTTTTCATGTATGTGCTTATTGATCATTTGTATATCTTCTATGGAGAAATGTCTATTCAAGTCCTATGCCCATTTCTGAATCAGCTGTTTAAAAATTGTTGAGTTTTAGAAATTATTTATATATTCTGGCTATTAATCTCTTATCAGATATATTATTTGCAAATGTCTTCACAAATTCTGTGGGTTGCCTTTTTACTCTGTTTATGTTGTCTTTGGGTTTTTTTGGTTTTTTTATTTTTTTTATTGTTTTAAGTATTACAAATAGTAGTACATATGTCTCCTTTTTTTATCCCCAATTAACCTCCCCCCGACCTCCCCTACCCCCCCAATACATGCCTTCACCTGCCCGCCCTCCCCCCCGCCCCAGTGTCTTGTATCCATTGGTTGTGCTTATATGCATGAGTACAAGTCCTTCGGTTGGTTATGCTGTCTTTTGATGCACAAAACTTTTAAATTTGAAAAAGTCCAATTTGTCTATTTTTTTTTATTTTGTTGCCTGTGCCTTTGGTGCCATATCCAAGAAATGATAAAGCAATGGGTTTTTCTTTTATAAAGATATTATCCCAAGGTCATCTCATAATTGAGCAGATGATAAAAATATATAGCATTGCTTTTCAAATTCATGAAACACTTTATTTTATCAGGTGTAAAATATGACTTTGATTTTTTCCTGAGAACTTTAAAACTATCTTTTAATACAACCTTTCCTGAGGAGACATTACACTATGTCTGGATCTCTTTGAGAAAAGTATTTTACTCTAATTCCAAATTTTGGGTAATATTATTATGCAATATCATTTTAAATTATTTGTGGTAGCTTGGGTAAAGTTTCCCCTTACATAAGCAAATAACTCAAATATTTAATAGTAGTGATATTTAACATGTGTTGAGTATTAGCTTTTATTTCTTTTTCACGTTTTTCACCTTTCAACAAATAGTCTAGAAAAAGGTTTTGTTTTGACAATTTTAAAAACAAAGGGGAAATAAGAAGTTAAAGCCCAATTAGAGACTTCATATAATTTCATATGTAATTTTGTAATGTGGAGGGCTTCTAAAATTAGGTAGGTCTGAAGAGCAAGGTCCTAAACTGGCTAGTACTTGAATGAGAGGGATCTGTCAAATTCCAGAGATCTTGTACAAAGGCCAACTTCATGAGGTGGGCAGAGGTACAAATGGCCTATCTTACAAGAGATTGTTATCAACTTAGAAGACCTCATGAGCTTGCATGCACTCAGCTTCTTAACAGGTTGAAAATTCTAGCAGATTTTTAAACAACTGAAATCCCTCAATCATAACTGTGTCTTGACACAAGGTCATCTTTTGACTCTCTATCAAAAGCATAATATCTCTTTCTTCTATCTGGGTAGGAAGCTTGAAGAACACTTCTCCAACAATATGCTTTCTGATCCCCTTTTTAATTTTCCTCAGCAATAGTCTATCCTATCATGGGTTTCTACATGGGTCAGTGTATCCTTGATATATAACTACTTCTTTAAATTTAATCACAAAATGTTTCTTTTAAAAGGATACTATCACTGTCCAGCCATGGCTCAGTTGAGTGTTGACCTATGACTCAGAAGGTAACAGTTCCATTCCAGGTCAGGGCACATGCCAGGTTGCAGACTCAATCCCCAGTGGAGGGTGTGCAGGAGGTAGCCAATCAATGATTCTCTCTCATTATTGATGGTTTTATCTCTCTCTCCCTCTCGCTTCCTCTCTGAAATCAATAAAAATATATTTTAAAATATATACAAAGTTTAAAAAAATAATAAAAGATAATATCACCATCTTTCCATTTTGAATTACATTCCAATGAATCTCAATGATAATTATGAAATTATTTAAACATCTCGCTATATATTAAAATACCACTATGTCTTTTTTATTGTTCATGGTCTGCAGAGGTATACAAGTGTTGGAGTTCATAATTTTGGCTTTTATTAGCATTCCTGATTTTCTATGCAAATCACTAAGCATCTCCTACATACCTGTTACTTTCTTAATTTTCCAAAATCATAGTATACATTAGTGTATCTGATAATTTGTCTTATTTTCCTTCATATTTAGATTAAGTCCCAACCAAATAATTTTGAGATCTATCTTCCCCCTTGCCAAAAACTCACCATTATGAGGTCTTAGTTATGGCTGAAAAAAATCTAAATTCTATCTCAGCAACACCCTTACATAGCCATTCATTCAACATGAACATTCCTCTTTCATGCATTTGTTCAACAGAGAAAACATTCTGTACAATGTGCTATGGTAATAACTGGAACTACAACAGTGGACAAATAGACAATGTCCCCATCCCCTAGCAGTGGTTCTCAACCTTTTTAATGCCACGACCCTTTAATACAGTTCCTCATGTTGTGGTGACCCCCAACCATAAAATTATTTTCGTTGCTACTTCATAACTGTAATTTTGCTACTGTTATGAATCGTAATGTAAATATCTGTGTTTTCCAATGGTCTTAGGTGACCCTGCTAGTGGTTCTCAACCTGTGGGTCGTGACCATCAGTAAACACAGATATTTACATTATGATTCATTAACAGTAGCAAAATTACAGTTATGAAGTAGCAACGGAAATAATTTTATGGTTGGGGGTCACCACATGAGGAACTGTATTAAAGGGTCGCGACATTAAAATGGTTGAGAACCACTGCTCTAATGAGTGTGTTAAAATAAGTAAACAAGTAATTTTAATACTTGTCTATAGTTTCATCCCCAGACAAGAAGCAATAAGGATGCCCTCTGTATATCCAAGGTCTTCCAATTCTTATAAAACTTCTACAACATTATTACCTACTAGAGGTCCGGTGCACAGATTCGTGCACCAGTGGGGTCCCTAGGCCTGGCCTGCACCCTCTCACAATCCAGGACCCCTCAGAGGATGTCTAATCTCTGGTTTTGGCCCGATCCCCATAGGCCCGATCCAGACAGAAGGGAGCCCAATCCTGTGCATTGAGCATCTGTCCCCTGGTGTCAGTGCGTGTCATTGCAACTGGTCGACCGGTCATTCAGTCATTCGGTCACTTAGGCATATATATATTTAAGTCTTCTCTGATAGACATACTCAACCTCACATGATTCAACAGAATAAGATCATGATTGGTGGCATTTGATATATTCATGAGAACTCTGTGTCACATTTCATCTACCTGTTCCAGGAAAACAGAGCACTGTCCAATTTCTCTTGTCAGGTTTATATACAATTACCTTCATAGAACTGGTAGTATGGCCTGAATGAGAAAACACCAACCACCATTAAGCATCTCTCCTTTACTGACATTATCTGCATAGGCTAGAGCCTAGTAATTTTACTGATTGCTCTGTGGAGCATGGCATGCTACCATTTCTTCATAAGTTCCAAATTTCCCTTTTCTGGAAAGGTCCCATACACATAGTATCACTCAAGCCAAAGCATATGTTCCTTACTTTCTCCTGTGTCAGAATCTGCCACTGACCAGTAGTTTTCATCTCTCACTTCTTCATTAAAACTTTCTTTCCTTCTCCCTTTTTTCTTTGATTATTTCTTCCAATCAAACTAGCAATGACTCATTACATCTAACCAGACAGAGTTTAGAGAGCCTTGTACCTCCATGCTTTCTCCTTTTAAAACGTGTAAACTCTTCAAGGGAAGGGAAAAAATCCTTACTCATCTTGATGCAGTCCCTTATCCAGACTCCCTTAACACTGGCACAGGGCCTGGAGGTTTGCAGGCAACCAGTAAACACCTACTGAGGTCACCTGAGGTGAGAAGAACAGAGAGAACTGATAGCTCACATAATTGGCAGGGCCTCAGGCAGGAAGACAAATACCTTGCAGGCTTAAACACACACTTCTGCCCTAATGCATACCTTGTAGATTGTCACAGGAAATAAAGGCTTTTAGAGTTTCCCTTAGGAAATATCCCTTAAATTCTTATAACTCATACTGCCTTTCAGGAAGCCAATTACATAGCCCCTTTCCTCTCACCATCTGCCCTCTTCTGTTCAAATGTTGGTACCAACTAATTCTCATTAGTTCAAAGATCGCTATACCTCACTTTAGCACAGTAATCACAAAAAGGTAAATCTACCAACCACTTCTCAATTACTCTTCTGCCTCTTTTCTGTTTTCAACTAGGCTTCTCACCCAGTATGGAAGAATAGCTTCTCACAGCTTTAAAAAATTTTAACCATAATCTACTATATATTATTCTTTAAGAATATAAGCAGGAGATGGCAAGTGGGTAGACAGCAAACTGTTTAACTTGATTGTGCACTCAGCAGAGCCCAGAAAATGGAGGTGGGGACTGATAAAGGAAAAGTACTGACTAATAACCTTTTATTGCAAAGCTACTTGAAAAATTATACCAATAATATTTTTTAAAAAGAAAGAAAAATGAAAATACCTTGTCAAAAATTCATTACTATATGCTTTCAAATAGCTGAATCATGCAAATTAGCAAGTTGGGTAAAAGTGAGATGAAAATTAAGTATTTAGAGTCTGGCCAGTGTGACTCAGTGGTTGAGCATTGACCTATGAACCAGGAGGTCATGTTCAATTCTAAACTAGTCAGGGCACATGCCCGGGTTGTGGGCTCGATCCCCAGTGTGGGGCGTGCAGGAGGCAGCTGATCATTGATTCTTTCTCATCATTGATGTTTCTCTCTCTCTCTCCCTCTCCCTTCCTCTCTGAAATCAATAAAAATATATTTTTAATTCCTTATTTAGATTCCCCCTTGCCCTTTAAACATAACAGTAGAAGTACTCCCCTCTGCTCTATTTGGGGAAGAAGTCAGACATTTTCCAAATCAAGGCATTAACTGATACAGTTCAAATTCCTAGTATTCTACTTAAAATGATAGTAGAACCTCCATTTGCCTGTGTAATAACCAGGGTAGAATCAATGAGAATACTAGAAAGTTAGCAATTTGCAAAGCTTATAAGAAAAAAAAAAAAGGAAATTCATGAAACCAAAGAAAACTCTTCAGAATCTCTAGTAATAGTCTCATAGCAAAATAAATACTCTTACATTTCAGGGCTCATATTATATATCTTTTTTCCATATTTTATCATATTTGCAAAATATCAAGACTACTCCATTCATCATAGGTACAAAGTTTGACCTGAGTTTTAGCAACATAAGCAAAATGCTATAATAAAGAGAGTATTCAAAAGAATCCCTCCACTTCAAATGAATTATTCCTTGTAATAACCCATTATTATTAATATGCAAAGGAATGCTCTAGTTAGAGATTAACTTTAGAGATTAATTAAAGAATGTATATGCATATATGCATTGCCAATGGACACAGACAATAGGATGGTAAAGGACTGGGGCAGAGTGGGAACTAGGGGAAGAGGGCAATGGGGAAAAAGGGTTGATACCCTAGGGGTGACACTCATAATACTCTCAACAATAAAGATTTAAATTTTTTTAATAAAATACTAAAGGGGTAAGGAATTTTAGGTACCAAGGAGAGCCCTAGATGGAAACACACTAATCAATAAGGCTAAATCCTGTGTGGGTTACATGAGTGAGCAAAAAGGAAAAGGAGACACAATCCCCCTTCCCATCATTAGTAGCTTCCTACGGCTCCCATGATAAATACGACAGGCTGGGTAGTCTAAACAACAGAAAATTATTTTCACACCATCTGGAGTCTAGAAGTCCAATATCAAGCTATCAGCGGAATTGGTTTCTTCTGAGGTCATTCTCCTATGGCTGCTAGATGGCTGTAATCACATGGTTCTTTCTTACCTCTATGTACAAATTTCCTCTTCTTATAAGAACACTACTCAAATTGGATTAAGGGCATAAGTATTCTCTTCATAGCAAACATCATTAATTTATTTACCAGAAGGTTCAGCTATCGACATGTTTACAAGAAGTTTAGACCTGGTCACCTGCCTTGTTCATTTCCTCAGGAGCATCCTTCCAGAAAGCAGGAGAGAATTAGATCTGGGCCAGTTGCTCTAACTTCTTCCTTCCCAAGGATTTAGGATAATGAAAACTCATGTTTTATTTCTCTACACAATCTTTTGTATGTTACATATTTCTCATTCATGTCAAAAATAATGAATCTTATGGAACATTTTATTGTAGATAATCAATTAGTTATCTTTATGCAAATAAGTGCATATTCAATCAGAAATATAGCTTGCTAAATGGCCTCTATAAAGTGTGATTACTGGTCGTTGAATATACAGGGTGCCCCCAAAAAATGTATATGCACTCTGAATAACTATTAATTATAATGCGTTAACTTTGAAAAGAAAAAAACATCATTTGAACTATCAGCTGTTAAAGTGGCATTTACATTTTTTGGGACCACCCTGCATATATGCACAGAAACTTCACTATAATTGTATTTAGGATTCAACCCGATCTTGCAGTGGACACCTATTAAGTTTTACATCCAACACTTCCATTTCTGGTAACTTCTTTCCCCTTGCCCAGCCATTTACATGATAACACAGTAGCACCCAGACCCCCATCCCACCGCAAAAGAATCTCCTCACTACATCCCAGCTCCCAGTCAAATAAATTAATTAATCAAGCTGAAAATGGACACCTAATCCTAGCTGATACAGAACCCTTCCCCTGAGGAAGTCATCTCAGCTTTAGTCTTTGATGTTGTCTTGAACTCAACAGTGGTCAACAGCCATTTTTCTGTCTTGTATAAGAAAACCAGTTATAACATATCAGCAGATAGAACACCAGAAATAGCTTATGGGCAACTCTTAAGTCTTTTACCTAAGTAGTACAATAGAAAGCTAGAGTGCTGACCAAAAGAATACACAGGTTTCTCATTAAACTTTGTTTTAATGCGTCTCAAAATTCTGTGATAGATTTTGGCACACTAAATAGGTTATGTCAGGTAAGCAAAAATTAACTTTATGTGTAAGCTAATTTATAAAGGCTAAATTTGTTATATTAAAGTCCATGTGCTGCATAGGAGGAAGAGGAGGAGGAGGAGGAGGAGGGGGAGGAGGAGGAGGAGGAAAAGGGGGGGAGGAGGAGAAAACCAGTTCTGTAGCAACAGAGAATAAATAACCAAATGCACCAGGAGGACCACAGGTAAGAAATAGAGAGCCCATGTCAATCTCTACTTCTAGGCCTTCCTGGGTATCCACCCTTGGATTCTGTGTGACAACTGTGCCTATGTCTTGAAAATAAGTTTCTTATCTTAAAAACTTTTTTTTCTATTGTGTTCAATCATAAAAATCCTAACTATAGATCTATGTTCAAATTCTGGCACTGCCACTTAATGATTAGTTGATGTTAAATTATTTACCCTCTCCAAGTTGAAGTCTCTTTATTCATAAAATAGGGAAGATACCATTTACCTTATAAGTTTGTTTTATAGATTAAATATTAAATTTTTGGACGATAGTATGCACTCTGTAAATGGCAGATGTTAATGGAGACTGAAGCTTCCAGCTGCCACCCTTTGAACTGACCACAGTGTTCATGCTGAGGCCACTCTTCTTCCTGTTGTTCCCAGCCAACGACTGAGCTTCATGGGCCTACTACCGCCAGCCCATTAACATCTAAAGCAGGACTCTTCCAACGGGCAGTTTTTGCTCAAGGATGTTCCATCTGCCTGGTCAAAACAGTATCAGAAATACACAGTAGTCAGAGACACCTTTTACCAAATCTTTACTTTCCCCTCTCCTTTCAGAAGTCCCAAACTAGCATTATCACCTAAAGACTCTACTTACTAATTCCTATTTTCCCTCTTTTTTCTTCACTGGTATTAAAAAAAGAAAATCTCAATATTATATAATCCCTTGTTGATATATGCTTCTCAAATGACCTGAATTGACACAATGACAATATACTGTAATATTTAATCTAGAGATAAATTACTACTAGTGTTGTAAATGCACAGACACCCTACACTACAGCAACCATTCCTAACTGTACTTGGCTCTCAATCTCTGGCTGAGCCCAGGCATTATCTCATGCTTCTCTTTAAGATATACATTAACAGTCAATTGACCTGAGTTGGTATATTTATAGAATATATATCATATTAACTTCCAGTTTCTACTAAGAAACTGATGAAACACTTGGCCAGGAATGACTCAGGAAAACATCTCCCTGTCTTGTTTCTTTCCAGATCCTTTCTTACATGGTTTCCTTATTACATGGTTGTGTCCTTCACTAAAACCCTCCTTTGTCCCAGGCTGTTATTAACCCAAAACCTGCTCTAAATCAGGATCGTATTCTCATTAAAGCTTACAGAGTTTAGTTTTTATGTGGCATCTGAAATGCAGACCTCAGTGCAGCTTTTAAAATCCCACTGAAAAACATGTGAAATTAAAAAAATAAAAATACCTAACAGAAAGTCTAAGAATGTCAGTCAATTGTTTGCTAATCTGAAAAGAACTTGCACAAACTATAAAACCTATAGAAAAAAATTCAAAATCAAAACTAATGAGAAAATGCACAATTTGATACTGATCCAAAGCTTATTACTCTTGATAAAGAGAGGGAGATGCTTTTTTCCTCCAACACCCTCTACCTGCCCCCAGGGCTCAAGGTCCTATTGTCCAAATCAACTGGGGTCAATGCCATGGGTACTGTTTTTGAGGAAGCCACTATACTAGTTTCTCACTTAGTTAATATCTCCTTTCCTGCATCCAAATAGAGACCTCAGTTCAGAAATCAACATGCATTAATTATCATTTAGATAGATGACCTCCTAGAAAGGGAAACCCCAGTGCAGAAATAGGGCCAGAATTAGGATGTATTAGTGGTGCCCAGCAGGGCTTTGCAGCTTTTCATTGTCAGAAGTCAGGTATTGAGGGTAGGAGACCCTACTTCAACCAGAATAACTGCCTAAGTTAAATGTCTATGGAACAATATACATGAGACTGAGAGTGAATACAGTAATCATTTAAAAGACAGGCGTACAAAATCAATTACTTTCCTTTATACCAGTGGAACTCCTTGTCTCCATGCTGTTTGGTGGTGCCTGCACACATTGACTCTGGCTTTGGCTATGACTTTCTTTGGCCAACGTGTCACTAACAAACTTTGCACAATCAGAATCTTGAAAAAATGCTTGCAGATTCCTACTTCTCATGCCTCCTCCTCTTTGAGTTATCACATCTCTGCCTTTGCCATAAAATACATGCCCAGGCTATGCTGATAAAAGATGAAATTAATGGAGCTGCGTCAAGTCAGCCTCCTCATACCAGCAGAGGCCTTTTCAGATCAGCTGTCACCATCTGACCCCTGCACAAATGAGAGCTACCTGTCTTGGCCACCTCAGCAACCCACAGCTGACCACAGACCCACAGTCAATTCAGACAAATGCTCCAGCTGGCTCACTAAGTTTCAAGCAGAACAAGTGCTTATTATTTTAAGCCACTACATTTTGTGGTTGTCTGTTAACCAGAATTAACACAATAGACAATCCATGAAATATAATATTTAAATTTTTTTAAAAATCTGTTTAAAAGCTACTGAGCATAACCCTAAAATGACATATGCCAATCTAACATGTAGACACCTGGAAAGCCTCATTGAGACATGCAAAAGAAGACAGGAATAAATGAAGAGACAGTCTGATGATCCTGAATGGGAAGATTACTATGGCATTTGGAAGATCTGGAACACACCACTACACATTAGCAATAAGATATTATTAGCATTATTCATATTTTGAAATTTTTAACTAATTTTATCATTTCTCTATAATTATCTGATTTTTCCAAATCTTCCATAATTAGCATGAATCACTTCTATAATCAAGGTGAATTCATAAAAATAATGATTTTCGTTAAAAAAATGGATTCTTCATCAACTACATTTTATCCCTCTGTATGACACATCTGTGTTAACCTGGAATTTAGTTTGATTTTCTCTTTGTAAACTTCCTATAACTGATTTCACTTACCCAGGAATGGGTTTCACCTCCTGAGTCTGTAGTGAAGCCACTAGTGAGGGATGCGACAGATTTTACAGATTTTCTAGTTTGAATAAGGAGAACTCACATGTTGAGAAAATCCTGAAAAATCCTCCTGTATCAATCATTGCTGCACAACAAATCACCTCCAACATGTAATGGCTTAAAACCACCACTTATTTGCTCTCATTCTTTGGGTCAACAATTTGGGCAGGTCTCAGTTGGGATGGCTCACCTCTGCTCCACCTAGTGTTGGCTGAGCTCACTAACGTGTTTGTGATCAGGTGGCTGGCGGGGAAGGACTGGCTGTCACTGGAGGCCTCAATATTGGTGGGGCTTTGGCCTGGTACTTCCGTTCTCCACTGAACCAGCAGACTAACTGGGCCTCCTCAATGGAGGGTTGGTTCCAACATAGTAACAGCAGAAGCTGCAGGGCCTCTTGAAGCCTAACCTCAGAAGTCATACAATGTCACCTATGCCATAGTCCATAGGTCAAAGCAAGTCAAAAGGCCAGCCTAGATTCAAGGGAGGAAGGGATATACTCCATCTCGTGATGGGAAGAGCAGCAAAGTCATATTGCAAAGGGGTGTGAGGAATTTCTGCAGCCATCTTTGCAAACAACTTACCACACCTCCCTTACTGTATCATAATTCATTCATCTTTTTGTTTTTTAAAAAGTTTGTAAATGCTTCCTGAGTGCTCAATACTGTTCTAGCCACAGGAGAACAGCAATTAGACAAGTTAGAAATAATCCTTGCCCTTGTGGAGGTCACAGCTAGCAGGAAAGACAAGCACTGAACAGTGATATGGCTGTGAGTACTACAAGGTTTCCCATGGGAAACCAGTGTAGGCTGACATAACCTAGAAGGGCAAGTAGTAGGATAGAGCTGGGGTTGGAGAAAGGAAGTTAGGGAAGACTGTCATTTCCTGGGTATAACCATCAGAGCTTTCCACTTCCTGTGTCTATTTGGTTCCTGATGTCTCATTTCATTGTCTATGTGGCACATGCATTTCTTTCTCCCTTGCCAAATAATTGTATGGTTAAAACTTGGGGGGAAATACTCCTTTCCAAAAAAAAAGTCTAAGACAGTCCTGGGTAAAAAAAGGAGAAATAACTTTTGTGAAACCATAATACTTTTTTTTATCATGTCAACTGTTCTCTTAATTTAAAGAATGTATTATTAATTAAGAAAGCTGAGTTTTTCAAACACATAATTCTCCTTTTGATCTACAGGCCTTCAGGATGTAAGTTCCTAGATGCCTGAAGCTGGTTTTAATGGAAGTGTTCCCTAGCAAAGCCATTTTCTGTGGCACAAAATGTCAGAAGATCCAAATCAATAAGCTGAGATGCTAGCGTTTGAAAACCTGGTGTGCTGGAGGTAGATGACTTATTAATCTATATATAGCACACAGAGAAGAAGACTTAGGAGTTTTGATGGCTGTTCAAAGAGTGTTTGCAATGAAGACTCCTATGGGAGAAGACATGAAACAGAAAAGCATGTTGGAGATTTGTCATACAGCTCTGGAAAGCTCTCCACCAAAGCATTATTCTCTTCCCAGCACGTTTGTTGGAAATGTGCTTCTTGTGTTGAATTAAACTGTCCTGTGATAGGTCAGCGAGGCTGACACACCTGGCGGGTGGTATATGCTGTCAAAGGAACTAGCAAGTAGCAGCAGGCTCTCTCAACAAGAAGTGTGGCCAGAGTTCGGTAAAGGGTCATTTAACCAATGAGTCAACAGATATTTTGGAATCCCTATTATATTCCAGACTCTATGTCAGGTTCTAGGGATATAAAGTTTCTTAAGCGGATATTGTCCCTGCCCTTACAGAGATTAGAGTCTGTTGAGGAAGATGGATGGTGATCAAGGCAATTTCAATGCTCTGTGAAAAGAACTGTGGTAGGGAAATACAGAAAATTGTCCAAACACAGTAACGGAGCACCTACTCAAACTTGAAGACTTCCTGAGACATCTAAGTTGAGGACAGAGGATGTGCAGTGGTTAACCACAGGAAGGAGAGGACTTCTGGTTAAAGATCGGAAAAATTCCTAAAATATTTTTTTCAAGAAGTCATGAACACAGAAGACTACAGGGGCAAAGAGAATGAGAAAGATGATACCAACAAGAAATTTCATAATTTGGAAAGCAGATTGACAAATGGAGAATGACGTAGCTGAATAGAGAATACTGCCTCTCAGCCAGCAGAGGGAACTATCAGAAAGCAACACCATTTATGCTGCTGACCCCCACAAAGACTTTGAATTGGTGGCACTCTGTACCTGTGGAAGCAGGGGTGAAGATGGTGTTAAAATAAAAGCACTGAGTGAAACTCTGCTAAGAAGAACTTCAATCCCCTCCTTCACTTTGCCCAGCCTGGCTTCAGCCCATCACTTACCCTGGCAAGTCGCTAAAGGTTTTTCCTTTGGAGAAAGTAAAATAAGTGTCTGGGCAAAAGACACATGGCACAGCCCGAGACACCTTACCGAAAAGATCTCACACTGAATGTTGAAAGCCCCAGCTCTCTTGAACCACTTAGCATCCTAAACACAGACTTATACACTCCAGGACTGAAAGATTCGTTTCTAAGGAATCTCAACAATTGAAGAGAAAAGGCAAACGTAGTTTATCATTGGGGGTTCCCTAATCAAATGGCACAAGGGCACCTTGCACAGAAAATCACAATCAACAAGCATTCCCCACCTTCCCTACACACCTAGAACTTCCAAATAGGTTTTTACGCTCTACTCTTCAATGCAACGAGTCCAGGATGACTGGACATTGTAGGAAAGAATCTAAAATAAAAGGCAGATGCCTTAGCTGGTTTGGCTCAGTGGATTGAGCATCAGCTGGTGGACTGAAGGGTCCTGGGTTCAATTCTGGTTAAGGGTACATGCCTAGGTTGCAGGTTCAATCCTCAGTAGGAGTTGTGTAGGAGGCAGCTGATCGATGATTCTCTCTCATCATTGATCTTTCTCTCTCTCCCCCTTCCTCTCTGAAATCAATAAAAAATATTTTTAAAAAAAAACAAAATAAATAAAAGGCAGATTTCTATGCTAAATAAAATAAATCCATCAAAAAAGCAAACCAGAAGAAATAGAGGCTGCAAACAGGGAAGGAATCAACTTCACCAAAAATTGATTAATATCCTCAGCCAAATAAGAGAGAATAAGAAATTGAAGAGACTATCATAGAAGAGAATGCCATCTTTCATTTGCTGAAGATACAAACTTTGGAATCCTTCTTGACTCCTTCTCCTTCTGACAAACTCCTATATCCAATCTATCAGCAAATCCTAAAGCTCTGCCTTTAAAACCTCTTCAGAATTAGACTGCTTCTTATCTCACTCACTACCACTGCCTGGTGAAGTGAGACCCATTTCTCACCTGGATTACTGCAAGAAACTGGAAATGGTTCTCCTGCTTCTACCTATCCTAATACACAGCAGCCAGAGTGATCCCTTTACAACATAAATTAGATCATAACACTCCCCCATTTGAAACCCACGTCAGCTTCTGCTTTCCATCAGAGTAAAAGCCAGTGCTTTCAGGAGTTCAAGGAGCTCCCCTTAATCTGGATCCACTCACACCATCCCTCCTCCACTCCTAGGACTATTTGTTACCTTGGAGTCCCCTATGCTGTCTTCCTTAGGTGCCCTCCAACACGGCAGGAATATAGTTGTAGCTCTTCCTCTTGCCCAGAACACTGTTCCCACAATGATCCTTGGATAACTCTTTTATCATCTTTAGGTCTTTGCTCAAATGTCACTTTCTGATAAGGACTACACTGCCCCTCTCACCCATTTCTAATCCACTGTACTGTTCTGTACTTTTTCTTTTTTTCCAGAATATATACTACATTATAATATGCTACATTTATGGTTCATGATCCATCACTCTCAACTAGAATGTAAGTTCTTCGAGAGTAGTGCTCTTTATTTTCCTAAATGATGTAGTCTGAGCATCTGAACATCACATGGCCAATAGTAGGCTGCCATAACAAAGTACCACAAACTGGTGTCTTAGAAAGCAGGACTAGTTAGCAAGGCACATTCAAGAACATAAAATGAGTTCAGTCTAACAAAGCATGAAGTACAGTGCTGGCACTATTAATGGTGAGAGTGAGATGATGAAGTGAGGGAGAAAACAAAACATTCCGAGCTTTGTGAGACATGAATAAAGAGCTTGACTATATCTTAGAGCAATGGGGAAGCTTAAAAGTGGTTTGAAATGGGATCAGATTTGCCTCTTTAACAACCATGGAAACTGTGAGCAAGAGAGTACATTCTGGGTATAAATTGGTTTCAGTAAACCCAAGGACAATTCTCCTTTAGGTCCCGTGACTATAAGCCACTGCAAAAAAAAAAAAGAAAGAAAGGATTCTTTCACTGGATTTTAACCTCTTCACATGAAAAACATGAGGAGCAGAAGATTAAATCAACTCACAAGATGATGTCCATCATATGCCTACCTTAAAAGAGAAATAAACATTTAGTCAAGTCAATTTGTTTAAATCTTTACATCAAACTAGTGTTCTGAAATACAGCATTGGTAAGTACAAGTCAAGAAGTTTTGTTTTCCTGACCCATTATTTTCAGATCAATTCAACAAATGTATATGGAGCATTTGCTGGATGCAGGAAATGGGCTAAGGAAGATAAACACACCCCCATCTTAAGAAGTCTTCAATCTAGCAGGAAGATGCACTGTGCCCCATTTTCACTAGTGTCCAAATCAATGAACCGATAGTCTGGACACTTCTCCCTCAAGAAGGCTATATGATCTGAGTAAAGAAAATGAGAGAACTGTTGGCATAAAATTAAGGAAAGGAAAACAAGATGAAATATCTTCTAGCATAGAAATGTTATGGGAACAAGACAAATCCAATACATATAATTTTTTTAATGGCAAAGAAAAAATGTGCACAGTTGGAAAATAAAAAAAACTTTGGGAAATATTATTTTGAAGTAAGCCCTTGTAATATTAATCTAAAATAAATAAGAAGCTCTGAGTTAAATATGTCCCATGCCTTTAGTGAACTATTTACAATTTTCTTAAAATACTGAGAACAGGAAAGAGACCACCAAAGTCTATGAAAAATGCTAAGACATTTTCAGAAGCCACAAAACCTTCTAACGCACCCAGCTTTGTTTTCTCACTAAAAAGTACCAGGCAGGGGATGAGAAGAATTATAAAAATCTTTTTAAAACCCTCTCAGTATAATGGCATCATTACTAATGTGCTCCAGGCTTTTATGAAGGAAAAAAATCACATTAGACAAATCTGAGAGATGTTTTTGATGGAATGCCAGAAGTAATTAATGGAACACAGTAGGTGTTGATTTTATGTCAATATAAGTTAAGCCTTTTATTTGGTAGTCAAGAAATGAAAAATAAATATCAAACTGGCCTGACCCACTCTCCTGATTTAATAGCTTAATTTCCAGAAATGCCAGTGAAAAATAGCACAAATGTTTGCCTAGGCCAATTCCTCTTTATTATGTAGTTCTTCCAGTTTCCCTTTTTCACAAGGAATGTAGTGCCTCACAGAGCTTAATTAAGTTTATATTTTACAGCACAAACCACATTTCCTCACAAGAGAAAGCTTGTTAGAGGCAGGCAAGAAGGATGTATCCTAGAACCCAGTCCATAAAGAAGCACACCAAGGCTGCCACAGTAATCCGTGGGGTCCTGCACCTGGTGGTGAAGGCAATGAGAGGACACTGTTGCTCACACATATTGAGATAGCAGACACTGTATACTAAGCCAGGGCAGAGATGGAAACATATCCCACATCCATGTTGAGAAAGGAACAATGTCTCTGGGAGATTTCTACTTAGCCCTAATGATGCTTTTCTTTCACCACATAGGTCTAGCGTTTTTATTCTTTCTTTTCCTTAACATTGAGAAGGGTTTTGTCCGGCCAGGGTGGCTCAGTGATTGAGCATTGTCCTATGAACCAGGAGGTCATGGTTCAATTCCTGATCAGGGTATATGCCCGGGTTGATGGCTCAATCCCCAGTGTGGGCAATGCAAGAGGCAGCCAATCAATGAATCTCTCTCATCATTGATGTTTCTATCCCTCTTTCCCTCTCCCTTCCTCTCTGAAATCAATAAAAATACATTAAAAGAAATGGAGACGTGTGTCAGAGGACCTCCCAAGCCTCTATGAAAGTGTTTAAAGGCACCACCCATCATGAAATTCCCTTAGGTCTATCCTGAGTCTTAGAATAAAAGGTGCTTAAATGTGTTTAGGCAATGCCCTCAGTGGGTCCCTGAATCTGTCTCTTGCTTCAACAGTTTTTCAATGGAGAAGAACCAGGGTCCCCCCTTCTTCCAGCCTTTGACCACCTCCAACTACTTTTCTAGTCACCACCTTCAGAACCACCTCAGCCATCCTCAGCCTCTGAGACCAGCCAAGACTATTTTTTGAGCTTAACGCATTGCCGAACAACCCTGAGCTCCCAAATTCGTCAGAATTATTCCACTGTGGTGGAGGCTGCAGTCAACCACCTGGCCAGCCTGCATCTGCGGGCCCCCTACACCTACCTCTCTCTGGGCTTCTATTTCAACCACGAAGTGGCTCTGGAGGGAGAGGGCCACTTCTAAGACTTGGCGGCAGAGAAATGGAGAAGTTTCAGGGAGCCAGGTGTCTCTTGGGGATGCAAAACCAGCAGGGTGGCTGCACCCTCTCCCAGGATGAGCAGCAACCTTTCTAAAACAAGTGAGGTCAAACTCAGGATGTCATGGAAGCCACCAGGGCCTTGGAGAGGAACCTGAAGCAGGCCCTTGTGGATCTGCGTACCCTGGCTTCTGCCTGCACTAACCCTCATCTCTGTGGCTTCCTGGAGAACCACTTCCTGGATGGGCAGGTGAAACTCATCAAGAAGATGGGCGACACCTGACTCACCTTCTGAGGCTGGCTGGCCCCCTGGGCTGGGCTGGGCAAATTTCTCTTTGAAAGGCTCATCTTCAAGCACATCTAGGAGCCTTTGGCGCCCAGAGGCCTTTGAGGGGCCCCTCTGAATTCCCCATGTCCCAGTTATTTTCTTTTAACTGGGAGTTGCTTTTTAATATACTCCTCCTGAAAGACTTCGAGTTCCTTCTTATAAAACCTGTAAACAGAGATGATAATGATTGTATATCTACTTCTCCACCTGGCCCAAGCCTCCATCCCTAGCTTATTTCCACTGCATTTCCTCACCCTCTTTCTAAAACCATGAGTGGCCCATTCTCCATATACCTAGTTCCCCTTCACTAATTGATGCCTTCGCCCACACGGGACCTTCTGCTTCAAATGCCTTTCCCCACTTGCCTCCCCCAGAAAACCCCAAGGTGGTCCTTTAAGATCATCCCCATGTTATTCCCCTGGCCCTTTCAAGCAGAGTCATCACCTCACTGTGTCGGGTGTACCTCCGTGTGAGCATTTCTACAGGCAATTGTCATTGCTTGGATTTCCACATTTCACAAGACTGCGAGCTCCCTGAGAGTAACCGTCTTGCCTCAGTGCGCCTTGCCACCCCAATGCCGGGCTCACTGCCTGCCTCACAGTAGATGTTCAATGGACATATTCATTAAATGAATAAGTGATAGATGAGCAAATGCACTTGGGAAATTTGTGACAAGATCTTTCGGTTTCCTTCTACATCTCCTCTTTACCCCCATTTCCAGGCATCCTCCCTCTGGGGCACACAGCACTGCCCTCAGGTGCACCCCGAAGCCCCCAAAAAGGTGTGCTCTCCTCCTGGCTAACGCCTTTGCTGAGATATCTGAAGGATCCACCCTTAGAGGATTCGCCAGGATGTGGCCTTTGACAGCTACTCACCAAATAAGCTTGTTTCCTTGTCCCAAAACTGGTAGCAGTAAGCAAGATGAGCCCCTCCAATTGTTGTAAGGACTGAATGGAATATTATAGGTAAGCCTCTAGAACAGGATTTGGGTCCCTTTAGGAAACTCAATGACACCACTATTCTTTATTTCTCCCTTTTCATAGAGAACAAAAAGGATTTTACCATTTTTAAATGACTATTTAAGGAAGGCACTAGCAGGCAGGAATAGAGGCAGTAAGGGCAAAAGGTTTGGAGAGGGAAGCTGCCTGGTCCTACAGGTGTTTCACAAACTCACCTACTTCATCTCCATAAACAACCCTACCCTGTGGTCTTCCCATCGCACTTCCTCAAACACACCCTGCCCTCCTCCACCTGTAATGCTCAGAATATCCTACCCATTCTCCAGGGCCGGGGTCACAGGTCACCTCCTCTCCAGAGCCTGTTCTAATATCTCAAGAAAAAATTAGGTCACCTCTTTCTCTGTGATTCCACCAAACCTCATGCCCCCCTTGACACTCACCCACATTACCTCATGCTCATGGCTCCATCTCTGGGTCAGCTTCCTCACGCCAGAAAAGGGAAAGCCTTTTGGAAAGTATCGATGTCTTCCTTCTCCATGCTTTTTGAGAGATGTGGCTCTAGAAGATGACCCAGCACTTATTTCCAAAGCTCCAGAGTAAGTAAAGAAGAAACTAAATTAAACTGACACAGAGAACTTAAAATCTGGAGGTCCTTATTTGTGTTTGGAACAAGGCAGAAGCCCTTATTAAATCATTTCAGGACACACAGTGGCGAGAGATGCCTTTATCACTGGATGGTGTGGTGGGGATTCCTGGCTCTGTTCTTTGCAATGGAATTTAATTTCTACTTTAAATAAATCTCACTCTCAGTGGGGATTTTGACAGTCCCAGGGCCATTAATGAGAAAGAAAACCCTGAAAACCTAATTATCGGCCTGAAAGACATCCAGGACAGCTATGGGAGGAAAAGGTGTTAGATCTGACTGGTGTGTCATTCTGGGCTTGTGCTGTATCTAGGTGTTTGTAACTAATGCAATTATTTTCCTCTGGGGCTGTCTCTAAGAGACATTTCAAAGAATGACATTTACTAGTAAAGTGACCACAGAGTAGATTAAAGAAAAGGAAGTAACAAATTTTATACAGATGGCATCAAAAAGAGAGTCAGGTGTGCTGACAAAGAAGGCTGCTCCTTCAAGCAACGTTGCTGCCTGCTCGACAGGCAGTCCTTAAATTGAAAAGTACAGGTAGCCAGTAAGTACTTTCAAGAAAGCGAATGGGAGGACCACTGAGACAAAAATGGTTCAGATTCTATTGCCTTTTATTTGTCACTCAAAAAATAAAGGCTTTACTTGGCAAAAGCAAGCTTTTCACACAATGATGGTGACTTGGCTGGGTATGTGTTGGCTGCTATTCTATGTTTTATTGTTTTGGGGGTTTTGTTGTTGTTTTATTCATTCTGTCCTTTGAGTGGCCTGAATTCAGTATCCCTACACGTGCACATAACCTTTAAGAGCATACCCTAGCGTCTGATTATCAAATTGCCTCGGAAATATTCAGAGAATTTCAGAAATTCATTACACACACACACACACACACACACACAAAAGGTAACAGTCCATCTTTCTGGAGGATAATTTGGTTGTACACATCAAAGGTCTTAAAATTGTGCCTGCCTTTGGGCCAGAAATTCACCTTCTGGGGATTTATCTTGGGAACAATATTAAAGATGTGCATATAAGGATGATCATCAGAATGATAACCTCAAACTCTTTAAATAATTGACCATTGTAAATAGCTAGCAAAAAAATTATGATCCACTCACATAATTAATACTATGGCATCTAAAAATATATTATAGAAATATATTTATTGACACAGAGGTGTCCATAGTAAGTGGGACTGCAGGTTACAAAACAATATGAGTAGCATGATCTCATGTTTGTGGGAAGAATACTGTAGTTTTTAAATTGTCTTAATCATGTCACTCGGTTGGTCAGTTAAAAGAAAAAATAAGTTCAAGTGGTAAAACATAAAAAGTATAATATATATTTTTAAAAAAACATTTTATTTAACCTAAAATCTAACTGTACACTCCTCTATCAGTCATTGGATAAAAGGCTAAGATTAATTTTGGGGATAGGTGGGTTATAAGTTCACCTTTTAGAGTTCTATATCTTCTGTCATTATATACTACATTGTGAAATATTTCCAGTTTCAAATTCTTTAACTGGTGAGAAAATATAAAGACTCCTGTGAAGCATTTAAGTCCAAAATCCTTTCATATTTTTAATTTTAATTTTTTAATTTTTAATTATGATGATGACTCTGTTGTCTTGCCCACACCTAATTTGATAACAACTAATTCTTTATCAGTAGACAAAAGTGGTTAGAAGCTCAATGCATTCCGAGAGTAGGCTACTAGCCACATCAGGCAAAAAAAATTTTTACTGAGCAAATGGAAATCATTGTTTAATCCAGCATGTAAGCTGAGTAGAGGTCATCTCCCAGTTGCCTGCATGACTGGCTCAGCAGACCCTCCAGTCTCAGCTTGTGTCACCTCCCCTGGAAACCTCCCATGATCATCCTGACCATTCCTCTTATTCTTCATCACATCATCCTATTTTCTCTTTATGAAAATTATTATCATCTATAACTCCATTATTTATTTTTGATCACTCGTCTATTGTTGTCTTCACCAATAGAATTTAAACTTGTCCATTCAATTGTCCATTAGCACTGATCAGTGTTTGATGTGTAGTTGACATTTGACAGTTATTGAGTGTTTGTATATATGTATGACTGCTTTTCTAGTGGTTTTAGGGTGGGGACATTATATCTCATCAGAGGAAAACATAGTTCCATGACCCAAAATAAAAATTTATGCTGATATTCAGATGACTCTATACGTCTGCATTTAGGATGCAGCCTTAATCTGTTCCTTTTCTCAAGTCAAAAATCTTGTATTTACCTATTTATTATGTCTATCTTCATTGTAAACAAATATCAAAATGTAATCTTAAAAGAAAAGAACAAATTCTTTATGATTTTCTGGAGGTCTTCTGCAAATCTCCAATGACAGTTTTACATGGAAAAGATTTATTTAGGATTCACTTGGGGAAGACAAGAGTCTGACCCACCACTGAGTTCCCCAACCCCCAGTCAGAAACTGAGCACAAAGGGCTCCAAGAGGCCTCACTACCTGGGAAGAGGAAATAGTGTTCCAAAAGCAAGCGATTCACTTCTAACCAAGATAGAGCACCAAAACTGTGAAAGATCATCTGTACCAGCCAACTAAAGAGATGTTTTATTCGGGCTATTACAATAAGGAGAAGGTTCATTAATGAGGACTGCCTCAAGAAAAGGAAAGGAGTCTGGAGTTTCATAGAAGCAGATAAACAGGAGAGTCATCCGCCTGTCTTTGTTACCAGTGGGGAATTCCCCCCTGGGTACATCCCCCCCTGTTGCTGGTGGAGGTGGAATTCTTGCCATGTCATAAGAAAAGGAATTTTCTGAGATGCCCACAGGTGAATGAGTGATATATTTATTTGTGTGGAATTAATCCCCTGGGTTTCCAAGGTCCTGTCTCCCTTTGTCCCACCATGGAAAAAGTCCAGCCATGTCTCCAGCAGTGCTAGCATTAAGGCCACTGCCTAGAGTGAGTGTGGGTCACGGAGCAAGGGAGCAATAGGAGTGCAAGAAGACAAGAGAGAGGCAAGAGAAAGAGAATTCTTTGTCTTGGGGAGTTTACCCTTCCAAGATTCCCTGTGCTTACAGAGGCTCCACCTGCTAGGCAAGTATCTCTGTTCCAGATTGGACTGACAGGCAAGTACCTTCCCTAAGTCACCTCAACTTCACAGCACATGCATCCATCATCCTCTTTGTTGGACCCCTCCCCCCAGTGATCTGCAGGGAATGGACTGGTGGTTCCCTGGGGAATGTGCAGTTGCAGCTTCCTAGTGAAGCTACCCAGATGACCATGCTTATAATGTCTGGCCTCCCCTTTGCTTTCTTCCTATTATTAATCTTAGCTAGCTAATTATGATGATGACATCTTATGGGAGTCAGAAGGAAGGATGAGGTGGGTTTTACCCCTCAGAACAGACAAAAGCAAGAGGGTTCTTTGTGGTGACAAGGACTGCTCCTCAACTGAACTTTAGTCAGATTCCTCTGAGCCCTCTTCTCAACTAGATCTTGTCCTTAGCCTGTTGACCCATTTTAACTAGAATCCTGCCAAGCCAATTTTGTAATAATCTCCCCCATCCTTGATGGCTAACCATGTTCCTCATAGTAGTTTTCCATCCATTGACTTTCTCACCCTGGCTGTTGGCTGTAAATCCCTAGCTGTCCTGTTATATTTGAAAATGAGTTCAATTTCCCTCCTTGGTTGAAATAGGCTTGACCCCTATTGCAATAGTCTTGAATAAAGCCTTCTTTGACGGTATAACTCCATCCAGTGGCATTTTTTTCTTTGACAAAGGTTAGCCATTTCTGAAATACAAACGTGATAGGATTATTTAATTGTCACTGCTTTCTGGAAGCACATGGCTTCAATAAAGCTTAACATTGTCAGAGGATATAACAAAATTGATCTCCCACAGTGGTTTGCATCAAATAATTAAGTCTATCAAAAGTCTGATTAAATGTAACTTCTTTCTGCCCATGAAGAAAACATTATTTATCAAAATGTGTTCTTTTAGTTTTTTGAATTCTCACCTAAGGACGTGCTTTTGATTTTAGAGAGAGAGAGGAAGAAAGAGGGAGAAAGAGAGAGAGAAATATTGATCAGTTGTCTCCCACACACACCCTCACCAACCTGGGTATTTGCTCTGACAGGGAATTGAACCCATGACATTTCAGTGGATGGGAAGATTCTCCAACCAACTGACTCACCACAGCTCAAATGTATTCTCTGAGCACCTACTCTGGATCAGACTTCCTGAAAGGGAATAAATATCAAGATGATCAAGATACACTATTAGAAGAAATTGGCTCCTTTTGTCTTGTTAAAAAGCCCACTTACCAAAAATATCCTTAAGATTTTACTCCCTTGTACAATCATGACTTCTTTATAGAATTTCAATGTCATAATTTTCTTTGTTCTCCAGAACAAATATTATGCCTTCCTTTCTTTTCACGTGTGTATTTGACCTCTTTTCAAATGCATATTTGACATGCTTTCAAATGTATATTATCAGCACCCCTTTTAAATATACCCCTTTCAAGTAGATTTTTGGAAGTCTGGCCAATTTATGAACACACCTTCTTTTTCCTGTTAAGTGTCCCTTTGTCTTCTTTTTCCTACCTGAGTGTTAAGAAGCCCTTTCTCCCCAGCTAACCCAGAGGCAAAACTTGAATGTAAATTGAGTATAAAAGAAAGCCTGCCACTTTGATGTGTTAAAAGAAAACACACTGGGATGAAGTAGATTTCGGCCCCTGGCTGGTGAATCCCCTCTTCCTTTCTGCTTGCAGGTCTTGGACTCTGAGTTTGTGGTCTCCCCACTACCAACAGATCCCTGCTGAGGTGAAGTTTTGTGTATAATCTGGTGACATCTAAGTCTGAGGTGACAGCAAATCCACGTCCAAAAAGCAATTTAGGAATTTTAAATCTTAAGTTTCTCCCGAGGATCCAAGAGTATGTCCTCTGTCAACAAGGTTTGAAGAAGTCACTGTGTTTTCATATAAAAGTTTTTGTACAAGAACCCATTGGAACACTCCAACTGATCTTCCTGCCTCTTCCTCCCCTTCTCCCTGCTACCTCCCCCTCCCTCTCTGTCTTTCTGCCTCTCTCTCTCTCTCTCTTTCTCTCTCTCTCTCTCTCTCTCTCTCTCTCTCTCTCTCTCTCTCTCTCTCTGTGTGTGTGTCTTAGTATATATCTCTCTCATCACTCAGAGATGCTTTTTTTAAATTATCCTAAATCTGCCAGTCCATTACACATCAAACTGGCCCATCCTGACTGTTCTGCACAGCCTTCTGTCTTCTTCCATGGGACTGTGCAAGGAATGTTTGTCTGCAGGTGAAAATATAGAGAACAGTGAAGAGAACCTTTGATAGTTCATTTCAAATGAAAGCTTCACTTCTTTGCCTTTTCTGACAATTACTCCTTGAACTCTTTCTTGCTCATAAGATGCACAGAAAATGGCAAGACAGCATTCGCCTTGGCCGCACTTTGTGCAGGGAGTGGTTGGTGTGGTGGGAAAGAAAATGTCTTAGTGAGGAAACTTTCCTTTGTTGGTAGGGCATAATAGCACCTGCCTGTTAAACAGCACTCCCCTTTCTGAAATTTCTATCCCACCTATAGATTACATTTCTGGATGCAAGTTTTGCTATTGAAGTAGCTGCCAGGATTTTATGGGCCAGTGTGATTGCAATTTACAATATTTCATAAATCACAGCAAGATTGAAAATGCTTGTGACAGATGAGGCTTTAAATTGACATCCTGCCTTTTTATGGGTGTTAAGAAGGTTGATCTCCTGACATAGGCCACAGATGCGTCCCCACCTTACACAGCCAAGAAGTCCCCATTGTGCACAGCTCTGCAGGGGTGGCAAGACAGGGAGGGAGGAAGAGGTATTGGGGAGGAAACTAGGGTGTCCCACACTGTGCTTTGTAAGAGGGGAAAATCCAAAAACTAAAAATGTGATCCTCAGCATTTGCAACTGCTTGAAAGACAAGATTCTTGGTCCATCCTCTGCCAGCAGCACCAATCTGGGAGCTTCATGAAACCCAATGAATCCCCTCAACACCACAAAATTTTAAGGAAGAGAAAATTCGATCAATTCTCCTTGGAAGAGCTAAGAAACTTATAATTTCCTTAATGGAGATCACCAGGCCAAGCAATGATTCCATTGGGAACTTCATGAGAAAATGATGTGTCTACTCTCTATCCTCCATGGACCAGCTTTTCTGTTTTGGCCAGACATTAGAATTACCTGAGATGGGGTAAAACTACCCCACTCCAGAACAATGCAATCGAATCGCTGGGGTGCATCTGAGGCCTAAAAGTTCTCCAGGTGATTCAAATATACAGCCAGTTTTGAGAATCACTGGTTCAAAAACAAAAAAAGGAGGACAATAAAAACAGACAGGGTGTTAGGAGCATTCTGGCAGCCAGAAACCACATGTGGGTATGTGTTCAATGAGAACTGTCCCTACTCAGCTCCAGGCAGGCATTGCCATAAAGTAACAGGGGCCTGTTATTGTCAGATTTTCTGATTTGATACGAATACCAGAAACCTGGATATTTTTAACATGAAATCCCCTGATTTTAAAATGTTGAAAAATAATACTATGCAGCCCTGGCCACTGTGGCTTAATTGGTTGGCATTATCCCTTGCACTGGTAGGTTGCCAGTTCAATTCCTGGTCAGGGCACATACTGGGGTTGTGGTCTCAATCCTTGGTAGGGGGAGTGCAGGAGTCAGCTGATGTTTTGCTCTCACATCAATCTTTCTCTCTCCCTCTTCCTTCCTCTTTCTCTAAAAATCAATAAAAAATATATACATATAAAAAAATCTATACTAATAAAGGGGTAATATGCTAATTATACCAGGAAACTGGACATCTTCCTACCGTCCGACTTCCTTCCAGACAAAACCATGGTGGTGGAGGCCAAGGCAGAGGCAGGTAGGGGCAATCAGGCCAGCAGGGGAGCTGTTAGGCAGTGATCAAGCTGGTAGGCAGGCAAGTGGTTAGGAGCCAGCAGTCCTGGATTGCAAGAAGGATGTCCGACTGCCGGCACTCAGACACTCCCTAAGGGGTCCCAGATTGGAGAGGGTGCAGGCCGGGCTGAGGGACACCCCCACCCCATGCAAGAATTTCATGCACTGGGTCTCTAGTAGTAATAATAATAATAATATACAATCTAAACAAAATATGCCTAGGAACTGCAAGTTTAACCTCTGCTCTAGGTACACTGACTTACATGTCATAAGTAAATATACTTCACCACCAACAACATAAGTAGGCAGATGATTCTCACAGGGCCAAAGGCAAGCTTAATGAGGAGTCTAATGAAACCCACAAGTTGTGGTTATACTGGCCCAAGAGATACAAATGTCAGTAATGAACCTGGGAGTCGTGATTGTCAGATGAGCCTCCTGTTTTCCTATCTGGAGTTCAGTTTCCTCAGGGGAAGAGGAGGAGGCAACAGCTCTGCTGCTCCAGGTGGGGACTGGCTTCCACACAGCCCTTCCTGCCTCGCAGTCATTGGCTGATGCCACTCAGAAACTCAGTCACATTGACCCCAGACCTTCACTTTAGCCATGTCTCTCAGAACCACTAAAACAACTCTTTTTTTGCTTTCACAGTGTTTGTTGACACAAAAGTCTGGGAAGCAGGGGAGGAAAAAAGGTCAGGAATGAGTAGTAACTGCTTTCCGGCATGAAGCAGTGACTAACTCTAATTAGTCCTCTCAGACCAGTGTGTGAGCAGACTTATTTTCTCCATGAATTGATGCAGAGTGACCTACTTTTATACATATTATTTATTATTTGTGCTGATGTTTTATCGATTTTGAGACTGTTTTGTTACATTGGAATGGGAAAATCTAATACAATAAAACTCCTCTTGTGGAAATTAATATAGCCACATGGTAAAATATAAATGTATCCTTTTCTTTATGAAAAGATAACATCTGTGGACTACATTTAGATTGTGGGAATTAGCTGAAGGCTGCTTCAGTGGATTAATAAAAACAAAAAGAAACATAAATACATTAATATTTAGACATAAAACCTAAGATAAAATAATGGAGTGTACTTCTAGATTTTAAAATTTGTTTGCTTATAATGTTCCAGAAATCTTTATTTCAGAAAGGAGCACAATGCTAGTTTTACAAGACTATATATATTTTCTATTTATATTCCTCTTGTCCTATTTTTCATGTGCATTACATCATCTGATTTTATTATGCCTTATATTTTATTTATTCATTTATGAGGCCCTGGGATTTTATTTCTTATAATCTTAGTGGAATTTTTACTAAAAAACAGATAATTAAAAATAGAACCACACAGCTCACATGCACATTTTGTTTTATATGCAATTATAAATGTATTTATTTTCAAGGCAATTTTTATGCTCCATTTTCACAAAGCATCATCTCCTCCCTGCGCAGCACGTACTCCAAGGAAATCTGTTCGCATAACTTTGGTAATTGCAAGCCTCAGAGACCCCACCTACTCAGGAATGCCATAGAGTGATTTGCATTCTGGTGATGGAATTCACAGTACTTTTGGTACAAGTGGGTTTCCCAGAAAATATTATAATTGCCACGGGGTGTTGGGAGAGGGTGGTTTGGAAAGAGGTAGGAGTCTCTGTGACACAGGACATTGGCTGGAGGAGCCCTCTTGCTACATCAAACACTTTCCCACTTATCTGCCAGAGAATGTGCACACAGATCATCAATGGCATGTAGCTACTTGCTGATGCACCCCCCACACACGTAAGGCAGTGGGAGTCACCATTGCCGAGGTGCCCTGCCCTCCCCTTTGCTACCCTCTATAAATAGACAGCAAGGCTTGCCCAGGTGTGGGAAATCACCAATACACCATGGCCTCCCCAATGAGTCCATTTTGAATAGAGAAATTGAGAGTCTTAGCCCTGCAATCTTCCTCCACCTCCTTAGATCTCCCTGTACTGAGAGAGGGAGAGTAAGAAGATACAGGAATTCCACACACACAAAATAAAAGACAAATGTTTGAATCCATACAACTTCCACCCAAAACTAAGAAATTGGTTGAGTTCAGGCCCCTGTGGTCTTTTCTCAGCTCCTACTTCCTTCCTCACTCCCTTACTAAACAAATCAAACTGGTTATACTTGTCCTTCCAAGGTCAGCTCAAGGGTCACTCCATCTGGGAAGCTATCCCAGAAGAGCCTCCCTTTCTAAATTAGCTGACTCTCCTCATGCTGCCACAATGCTGCCTGTGCCTCACTTTCTTATTCTTACTGTACTATCCTATATAATAAAAGCCTAATATGCTAAGTGTCCAGTCATCCAGTTGGCCATTCAACCAATCAAAGCATAATATGCTAATGATATGTGAAGGCCTCTCAACCTCTCGCTATGACGTGCACTGACCACCAGGGGGCAGATGCTCCGACCAGTAGGTTAGCTTGCCACTGGAGCCCTCGCATGGTCCCTACCCAGCTGGCCAACCTTCTGCATCTCTCCCCACCCCGACTGTGCACCTATGGGGTCCCTCAGCCTGGCCTGAGCCCTCTCTCAATCCAGGACCCCTCAGGGGATGTTAGAGAGCCGGTTTTGGCCAGATGGCAGAATGACTGGTCACTATGATATGCACTGACCACCGGGGATAGACGCTCAACACATGAGCTGCCTCCTGGTGGTCAGTGTGCTCCCATAGGGGGAGCACTGCTCAGCCAGAATCCAGGATCATGGATGGTGAGTGCAGCAGTGGTGGTGGGAGCCTTTCCCACCTCTGCAGCAGCACTAAGGATGTCTGACTGCTGGCTTAGGCCCACTCCCTATGAGAAGTGGGCCTAAGCCATCAGTCAGACATCCCCCGAGGGCTCCCAGACTGCAAGAGGGCACAGGCCAGGCTGAGGGAGCCCCCCCCCCCCGAATGCACAAATTTCGTGCACTGGGCCTCAGTGTACTATGACACTGGTGTGAGGGCTTGACATCCTCAGTCCACTGTGATTTTCTTCAGGTAAGCACCTGGGGCTCAGCATTCCTATAGCCCCAGGGCTTAGCCCAGAGTCTGACACACCTAAAAGATGCTCAGCAAACAATGATGTATTGTGCACAAAGGTAGTGTATCACTTACTAATATGCACCTTAGCTCAATTAAGGTTGTACTCACTTATTGATCACCTACCCACCTATGGAAGTCAGGGCTGAATATTAAACACACGTGATTTAATGTAAAGTTCATAGCAATTCTTCAAGAAGTGTACCTTTACTCACATTTTACAGGCAATTAAACTGACACACAAGTTAAGTTTATCTAACCAACATCACAGAACCAGTCAATCACAGAGCGTGGATTTAATTCCAGGTATGTTTAACTTAAAAACCTGTTTTTTCTTTTCTATCTCAATGCTACACAAATAAAAATATTTCTATGTATATTGTCATTAGGAAAATAAACTTAAAAACAAATCTATAAACATGGCCTTTTCACCATTACCAGTCCCTCTCTCTCTCTCTCTCTCTCTCTCTCTCTCTCTCTCTCTCTCCCCACACACACACACACACCCTACATAATTAACAATTTCATATGTTTGAAAGACAGTTATCTTGAAAACAATGTCATCACCACTTGAACTAGAAATACTAAGTATACTACCAACTGTTTAGTGTTCACGTTGTTTTGATTTATTTTTATCAGAAACATAATATGAGTTGCCCTATATTTATTCACATTTACAGCAAAGTTACACTATCTACAAATAACTGCACAACCTCTACGTTGTGTCACAACCTGCCCTACAACTCAAGCCCCCAAAGAGTGAAAATTCCTAATCTAAAGAACATGTCAGTAGTTATAAGCTTATCCAACAGAATCTCCAATACTTGAATCTACCTCTAGAAAATTATCTCATCATAAAATAAAAGAAATATTTTAAAACTTAATATGGAAAAATTAGAATGGAACCAGTTCTCTAGAAACCTATACCTGGGAGGTGTCTAGCCCAAGGTGTCATTGTTTTTGTATAAACTATACCCGTAAGCTCTATCACAACCAACGGTGAGCCTGAGTTATTAAAGTAAAAAACAATTGCTTCCTGTTTGCAAGCTAAGTAAATGAGGATGTAAAAATTCATTTAAAAGGCCAGTCGGAGCTACCATAAGTATTCCTAGGAGCCTTGGCTTGCTTATTTATTTATTTATTTATTTATTTATTTATTTATTTTTAATCCTTACCTGAGGATATTTTTTCCATTGATTTTTAGAGTGGAAGAGAGAGGGAAAGACAGAGAGAAACATCGATGTGAGAGAAACACATCAATTGGTTGCCTCCTACATGAGCCCTTAGGGCTTGAGCCCGGGAGGAGCCTGCAACCAAGGTATGTGTCCTTGACTGGAATCAAACCCCAGGACCCTTGGGTCTTCAGGCCAATGCTCTATCCACTGAGCCAAACCAACTAGGGTGAGCCTTGTCATATTTAGAATGCTATCACCACCACCATCATCTGATGGGACCAGAGTTAGAGTTTTTATTGTTCAGAAAAGATGTCCTTCTCACTCATAGAAGACACATTGCTGCTCTTCCAGACCTGAAATGGACCAAGCAGACAATGTAATAAGCAACATCTGTAGATGACAAGAACCGGGCCAGATGGTCCTTCTTCGTGTATGGAGGAAAGCACGTCCTAAGAAGAAGAGATGCAGGAAATCTGTGTAGCCTAAAACCAAGGTAATCATGCCAAGATGCATCCTTACAGAAGGGCAAAAAACATGCATTCTGTAGCAAGAGTTAAGGAAAAGGGAAAAGAGCAGGAAACACTCATTTTCTCAGGCATCTGTTCCCCCACTAGACTTTCAGTGCCTTCAGGTGGGAACTATGTCTTCCTGCTTTACATCCCCCGCAGAGTGGGTTACTGACCACTAACAAACCTTAAGTAAATGAGAAAATGAATGCTTCATTCTATCCTTGGATATCCACTTCCTTTTAGTGCTTTTCTTTTCTGTTTACTACCCTGTGTCTCCTTATAAAGTAAGTCATCTTTATGAGTGGGACAAAGGACCATAGAGACAACAGTCTGAAGTGCTACCTATCCCTCATCTTTGTCACCAATTCCCAGAGCAATTTGAGGAATATAATTATCAATGCCAAAAAACCACTGTAATGTTTACTCATCATACATTCACTAATATTGGTAACACGTTTATTTCTTCTCAAGCATCTTTCTGTATGTAATAGATTATAAAGAGAATTTATATGGCATGAGAGAGGGTACTTCTTCCCCTATTAAAGCAAACATAAATATTTAATGAATGATGGTTCACTGTAATAATTTGCATAACAAATGCACTTCACAAGAAACTATATAACAGGCATTAGTATTCTAAACTTATGAATATTTGGGGTCATTAAGTATAACACAGACTATAAATAGAAGGAGGAAGAAAAAATAAATACCTTTGGTAAAGCTTATCTGAAAAGAGATGACTTAGATTTGTATTTGGGTTTTTCTGCTTTTTAGTTTTGTAGCATATTGTTTTTACATATATATTTATAAAAATATAAATATAATCTCCCTGAAGTTTTAAAGCAGTTTGTAAAATAAATTGATAGCCAACAGAGCATATTTAAACAGGTAATTTAGTATTCTGGTCCTAATGGGTTAAGGGCCTCAAGTGGAATACTGTAATCATATGCGTTAATTCCATCCCTGCCATGAGATCTGGCAATGCTAAGCTCACATATTCTTGCAAATTACTGGAAATACCACATTCCCATGAGACAAAATGACTGCTATGAAATTAAGTAGTGTAAGCCAAAGACTCCAACAGCTACATTAAACAAACACACTTCCAGCAAATTTATCTGCCCCAACTCATGCAAATGGAATACAATCTTGTTTAAACAGTAACTTGCAGCTCTTCACAGTCAATATGAGAACATAATCCAAGTCTTTGGCTTTGCTTTACTACCTTTTCAGGGCCTCTTTCTTATCTTATAAGAAGATAGGGAATCAGGGGCACACGATCAAGGACATTCTTTCCCAGACTAGACACTGATGCAATGAACAAAGAGTCATTGGTCAGATTCAGGTAAATCTGATATGATTAAAAATAGTTATCTGTGTTGGCTGGTTAGCCAGAGACGGGTAAGATTCCTCAAGGAAGAAACAACCTAAGACAGGCACAGTCGCAGAGGGGCCGTCAGGAGAGAACTTGGGGGGGGCAACAGAAGTGGGGCACAGACCCTCACCTCCCCAACATAGCAGGGGCTTGAACCCTCACCCCTTCTGAAGGAGGTCTCCTGCCCCCATGGCTGCTTCGCGCTTCCCACACCCAGCTCAGATCGGGACCCAGGCAACAGAAAGAGACCTGGCCCAGCTCACATCGAGACACAGGTAACAGACAGAAACTTGGCCCAGCTCAGATCAGGACCCAAGTAACAGACAAGAGACTTGGCCGACAGCAGCTGCCCTATATCTAAATTCAGCCTAGCATCTGGAATGCTCAGGGCCCACTCAAGAATGCAAATAATCCTTCCCACTAATATTTACAGGGTAAACTAAGATTGTTGGTAGAGTATTAAATTTGACAGTAAAAGGGTAATCAAGTTTTCAGATTAATTTAAATAGGCTAATTGAAATAAGTGAATATTCAAGTAAAGTTAATTGTACTGGACAAAAACCTGTTCTTAAAGTAATAACTAAAATTTCTATTGGTAGTTCATCTCATAGTAAAATTCCTGAATATGCAATGAACCTAAAGCAGTCATATGTATGGGCAAAAAAAAAAAAAATTAAATTTAAAGTTATCAAGACTGCATTATAAAATTTACAAAACCTCCATTAATAAAAAAAAAAGGGGGGGTGGATAGTAGGGCAATATCATGTAAGGAAAAATATCCTATAAGTAAATTACATCTAGAAAATTTTTACTTTACCAAATTAAGTTTCATTTGCAATGCTAACAACAAGACGGCCATTAAAAACACACATGGTGTCTAAATAAGACAAAGGAAAATCGTTTGAACAAAAATAAAAAGGATCCCAAATCAATTAGATAGAAAAGATTCCTTTATTAACTTGTGGTCGAGAATATATTTGTGTATTTTCAGAAAACAACCCCAAGACCAGATGGATTCCTGCAACAGAGAGGAATTGACAGGTGTGCTCCAACCACAAAGACAAGAGGAAAAAACAGTCCAGAGATGGAAGACGCTGACAACGCCTTGCCACGTGAGCAGTCAGCAGCTGTGCACCACTGCAGGTTACCTAGGACTAAACCAGAGAGGGTCGGACCTGCATTGCCACCATGTGTCCACCATCCAGATATCATTGCTGACATGTACACATAAGGAACTGTTAGACATTGAAACGGGGACTCAGAACTGTTGGACATTGAAATTGGGACTCAAACATTTTTTTTGTTTTGTCTTGTTTTGTTATTATATGTTTATTTCTAGTATGCAAAGGCAAAACTTTTTGAAGGAAAGAAATGGTGGGAAAAAGATACAGAGGCAAAGAAGCACTGAACAGACTGTCAAACTACATTGGGAAGACAGGGGAGGTTGGGCGAGGGGGGCTGTAAGAGACCAACCGAAGGACTTGTACGCATGCATATAAGCACAACCAATGGATATAAGACACTGGGGCGGGGGGGAGGGTGGGCAGGTGAAGGCATGTACTGGGGGGTAGGGGAGGTCGGGGGGAGACCAATGGAGGGGGAGGAGACATATGTACTACTATTTGTAATACTTAAAACAATAAAAAAATGGTAAAAAAAAAAAGTTATCTGTGGACTTCCTGTAAAGATGGCAGAGTATGTAAACACTGTGCTCGCCTCTTCCCATCAAAATTACAACTAAATGATAGCACAACCACCCTTGGGAACCACCTGAAGACTAGCTGAACAGAACTCCTAAAACTAAAGTTATAAAGAAGAAGCCACATTGAGATTGTTTGAAGGGGCAGGAAGAAAAGCAGGCTGATCCCACACCTTGTGTGGAGGTTAAGAATTTAAAGGGATGTCTCATGCAGCAGAGGTGCCCCCAGACGCGTGAAGGGTCCCAATCCCACAGTGGACTCTTCAGCCTGGACCACCAGTGCCAGGAAGAGGAGTCCCCACAAGATCTGGCTATAAATCATCAGGAATTCCATCTGGGTAAGACAGCTGCTGGAGTCCCAGGCATCCTTTTAAAGGACCCACACACAGACATCTGGGAGAACTGAACTGTCTGATTTCAGGATGAGGGCTAGAGGACCAGTGTGCTCTCCACCTCTTTGTTCCTTTGCTGACCCTTCCCCCAACCCAATCTTCAGGTGTAGTGAGGTACAAAATTTATGAGTTTCCATCAAACTTGCCCCATTCTGGTGATTCCCTGAGAACCCATCCCATCCAACTCACACACAAGCCCAAAACTCTTTCAGCAGCTGTTACTCACAAGCAGCTGGCCTGGGCCCATGCTGTGGACATCCTTAAGATCTCTGAAAGGTATACAAACCCTGAACAAAACAAACAAGTGGACCTTAGCCCGGGACTAGTGGCAGCCGGCCTTGGTTCCAGTATAGCCTCTCCCAGGTGCCTTCAAACCTAGCATGACCACAGAGCACTTTGCACCTCCAACCAGGTGGCCCCAGACAGCATAGCACAGGCAGGGGCTGACCAGGGTCTGCACCAGAGTCCCTCCCAAGAGGTCCCAAAACCAACATACCCAATGACTGGCTTTAGACTACATCAGAGAACCACCCAATTAGCTCCACAAATCACAAACCAAAAGGATGGACTCAGTTGGCATCAGGGGGCTGCTACAGAAAAACTCACTCCTGGAGTCAGCCCTCACACAATAGCTTGTCCACTGTAGTCATAGCCATTCCTCACAGCCAGTCAGCCTGAGGGTTGATTTCAACCACTGATGTGTCAATAGCAATCAAGGCTCAACTACAACAGGAAGGAACATATAACCCACAAAAAGGACACCCCTGAAGCACCCAGCTCAGGCGACCAAGGAGACTGTACTGCTGGGCCCCATAGGACACCTACTACCTAGGCCACCTACTCCCTGCCAAGACTGGGAAATGTAGCAAATCTAACTAATAGATAGAAATAAACACCGGAAGGCAGCCAAAATGAGGAGGCAAGGAAACATATCCCAAATGAAAGAATAGGACAAAACTTCAGCAAAATATCTAAACAAAATAAAGGCAAGCAATCTACCAGATGCAGAGTTCAAGACACTGGTTATAAGGATGCTCAAGGAACTTAGTGAGAAATTCAACAACGAAATAGTAAGCATAAAAAAGGACTTAGAAACCATAAAAGAGAACCAGTCAGAAATGAAGAATACAATAACTGAAATGAAGAATACATCAGATGGAATCAATAGTAGATTAGATGAAGCACAGGATCAAAGCAGTGATTTGGAAGACAAGATAGCAGAAAATTCCCAATCAGAACAACAAAAATAAAAAAGAATTTTAAAAATGAGAATAGTTTAAGGGACCTAAGGCACAACATCAAATATAACAATTCACATCATAGGGACATGAATGTTTACCAAAAGGAAAAGAATGAGAGCACGGGATTAAAAACCTATTTTTAAAAATGACAGAAAACTTCCTTAATCTGATGAAGGAAATAGACATACAAGTCCAGGAGGCATAGAGAGTCCCAAACAAGATGAACCCAAAGAGGTGCAGGTGTACCAAGATAGGTCATAATTCAAATGCCAAAGGTTAAAGGCAAAGAGAGAATTTTAAATGCACCAAGAGAAAGATAGTTAGTTACCTAGAAGGGAGCTCCCATAAGACTGTCAGCTGATTTCTCAACAGAAACCTTGTAGTCCATAAAGGATTGGCACAAAATATTCAAAGTAATGAAAAGCAAGGACCTGCTACCAATATTATTCTACCCTAGCAAGGCTGTCATTTAGAATTGAAGAAGGATAAAGTTTCCTAGACAAGAAAAAGTTAAAGGAGTACATCACTACCTAATCAGTATTACAAAAAATGTTAAAAGGACTTCTTTAGGAAGAAGAAGATTTAAAAAATATGAATAATGAAATGGCAATAACTACATGCTTTAAATGAATTAACTGCTCCAATCAAAAGACATAGGGTGGCTGAATGGATAAGAAAACAAGAGTCAAGTGTCCATCAATAGATGATTAGATAAAGAAGATGTGGTACATATACTGGTATATAATGAAATATTACTTGGCCATAAAAATGAATGAAGTCTTACTATTTATAGTGACAATGTGAATGGACCTAGAGAGTATTGTCTTAAGTGAAATAAGTCAGAGAAAGACAAATACCATATGGTTTCACTTATATGTAGAATCTAAAAAACAAAACAAACAAACTAGAAACAAACTCATAAATGCACAGAACAAACTGTGATGGTTGCCAGGTGGGAGGGGGTAGGGAGTTGGATGAAAAAGGTGAAGGGATTAAGAAGTACAAATTATCAGTTATGAAATAGTTATAGGGATATAAAGTACAGCATAGGGAATATAGATACAGTCATCAATATTTTAATTACTATGTATGATGTCAGGGGGTACTAGACTTATCTGGGGGATCACTTCATAAGTTATATAAATGTGTAACCACTATACTGTACACCAGAAACTAATATAATATCAAATGTCAACTGCAATTGAAAAATAAAATAACCAATTTTTAAAAGAACAAAATAATTAGCTATGGTTTTTAATCACAACTTAGAACCCAAAAAGGTTTCTTTAAGAAAATTTATTGTGTGGTTGCTAAATCTTTAATTGAAGTAATTATTCTAATAAATAGAATCCTTCAGTTAAATAAAAGAAGTGTGATTTTAGCTTTGACCACTAATCTCTTCTCAGACAGAAAGATAAATCCTTTCTAAACAGGAATAGCTAGGTCAGCATCTCTATTTCGCTTAGTTGTTTTTTGTTCATCACTGAAAAATTGGGGGCTCCCTCCTGAATTGACTCCCTGTCTGGGTTTTGTTGCCCTGGTTACAAATCCTTACCAGCTCTGTCCTTCCTCCTCGCCATCCTGCATCCGTTGTTTGTTACAGTTGGAGCCTTCGTGCATTCTGCTCTGATGGTTCCCATCAGGGCACACTTACTCTGTTTCTGTTCCCAGTATTTACTTCCCATGTGGTGCCCACTTTCACCCAAAGACTGAGCATCACTTCGCTCAAGACACCCAGGCAGATGGAAACTCCAGAATTTTATATAAGAGGGGCCTAAAGGGGGCGGTCTGCTCTGAACTTGAAGTTGCAATTGCAGCAGAACAACAGCTGTCAAAGAAGAGGAGCTGTGGATATCACAGGGGTTACCTTACAATCCCACACCCTCCCAGCTGAAAGCCTCAATGAATCTCATCCACCAAGTGCACATTAGGCACCTGCCCCTTGGCAGTCTGTGACCATCAGTCATATCTTTCCTATTCCCCCACTGCCAGTGATGGGAAAGGCTCTTTATTAACCAGGGAACCTGGAACTCAGATTGAAGTAATCCCTGGAGTAGCTAAGGGAAAGAATTAAGCTTAAACATAATCTTTACTCAGCCAACTTTTGGAATATCTCTGAATTCACTTGTAGGCACTGTGTGTAGACACAAACCTTCAGGGAGCACCTCAGCTGAGTCATCTGTAGAAGGGGAATAACAAAGACAGCTTCTGCATTGAGCTTTTGTGAGGATCAAATGAGATAACACATGGGAACTTCCAAGAACAGGCCCTAACAGAGTAAAGCCTCAAAAACTTCTTTCTGCCACATTGAAACGGGGACTCAGAACTGTTGGACATTGAAATTGGGACTCAAACATTTTTTTGTTTTGTCTTGTTTTGTTATTATATGTTTATTTCCAGTCTGCAGAGGCAAAATTTTTTAAAGGAAAGAAATGGTGGGAAAAAGATACAGAGGCAAAAAGCATTGAACAGACTGTCAAACTACATCGGGAAGACAAGGGAGGTTGGGCGAGGGGGGCTGTAAGAGACCAACGAAAGGACTTGTACGCATGCATATAAGCACAACCAATGGATACAAGATACTGGGGGTGCGGGGGGGGGGGGAGGGCGGGCAGGTGAAGGCATGTACTGGGGGGTAGGGGAGGCCGGGCGGAGGTCAATGGCGGGGGGGAAGGAGACATATGTACTACTATTTGTAATACTTAAAACAATAAAAATAAAAAAGAAAAAGAAAAAAAATAAAATAAAAAAATGAAATCCAGTCATTTCATTTCTCCCACATTTATAAAATGTATCCCCCTAATAAGAGTTTTATTGAGGTCCAATGAACAAGCATATTAGAAATCTTTCTTGGAGGAGCAGGCTGCACTGTGGTAAGAGTTTTAACCTTCCTCTGTCATCTGCTGTTTTGAGAGCAATAACTTGTTTTTACCACGTGAAACCAATAGTAATTACGGGAAGAATGTGTTCCTAATGAGATCACCATCATAACCCAAAGCTTCTAAGTTTTCTGGAAGAAATTACATCTCAAATCTCAGTTAGCCATGCTGTAAACATAGCAGTGGGGAAAAAGACATTGAGACAATGCTGGAAAAAAATACCTCAGAAAACACTGTTTATTTTGAAATGGTTTTAGAGCAGAAGAAAGGATGTAATTCCCTTATTTTACCTGCTTTCTGGTGGTAAGTAAAGCAGGAATGACATTAATTTTTCGCATTTTTTTCTGATCGCTATCCACTGTCATCATTTTTAATAAAGAAACACCTTTGCATACTGCTAATACATCCAGAGGTTTCAAATTTCTTCAGTACTAAGAGCAGCTGCCTGGGATCCAGCAGACAGGCATTAAAGTTGACATTTGCAAACATCATTGTTTCACTCCCAGTTCACAGGCATTTTGACAGAAAAAAATACAAACCTTCACTCATTTGAGGGCAAACATTCTGGAACTAAATGATTTACATGGTAACAGGCAAAGGTTAAATTCACATATTTCATAGCCTTTTTACCACTTTAGTCAAACCTCTGAAGTTTATGGAAATCCTTGGTCTTTCAATATCCCCTGTGAATATATATGTGAAGTAAGCATTTTTATGATAACCTTTGAGGTCATATGGTTGGGTTGCTGTAAATGAGACTATATATACACATATATATATATATATACTAGAGGCCGATGCACAAAATTCATGCAAGGGGGCAAGAGGCTCAGCCCTTGCAGCCCCGGCTTTATCCAGGAGGACATCTGGAGGGTCATTCGGCTGTCCAGTCTAATTAGCATATTATGCTTTTATTTTATATATATATATATACACACACACACACATATAAAATATTAGAAATCACTTTAAGTGTAAAATTTTGAAAAAATGAGCTACCATGTAAATAATGCCTTGAATGTTTTTTTAAATATAAATGATTGTATTTATTTAATACTAGGAACCTGGTGCACGAAATTCATGCACTGGGGAGGGGTTCCTCAGCCCAGCCTGCCCCCTCTCACATACTGGGAGCCCTCAGGAAATATCCTACAGATGGCTTAGGCCCGCTCCCCATTTGGAGCAGACCTAAGCCACAGTCTGGCCTCCCTTTGTGGGATGCGACCGGGCTGATCAGGGAAAGGCTCCAGCCCCATCACCCCACTGCTGCAGCCACTGCCAGTCACCACAGCTGCCAAGGTATTTTCATCAACACAGACTCCAGTCCCTTCACCATGAAAAAATGACAACTTTCTTTAAGCATTTTCAAGGTGTGTCTTTCATAAGATATGACATTTCTTTCTTTATTTTTCTTTTTATCCTCACCTGAGGATATGTTTCCATTGATTTTTTTGCCCCTTCCCTCCAATCACAGGCTCAGCCCTTTCCCAAGCCTAAAGCCTCCACCCCAGGCTTTAGACTTGGGAAGGGGGACCCCTGGCACCTCCAATCGCAGGCTCAGCCCCTTCCCAAGCCTAAAGCCTCCACCCCAGGCTTTAGACTTGGGAAGGGGGACCCCTGGCACCTCCAATCGCAGGCTCAGCCCCTTCCCAAGCCTAAAGTCTCCACCCCATGCTTTAGGCTTGGGAAGGGGTTCCCCCCCACCCATCCAATCAAAGGCTCAGCCCCTTCCCAAGCCTAAAGCCTCTGCCCAATGGCCAGCTGGGAGTGACCTGGGTACCAAGGAGGTTCCTGGGACCCAAGTATGTATGCAAATTAACTGCCATCTTTGTTGGGTTAATTTGCATACTCACTCTGATTGGCTGTGGGTGTAGCGGAGGTATGGTCAATTTACATGTTTCTCTATTATTAGGTAAGATAAATTATATCTCTTGCCATTGAAGACCAAGGTATGGCATTTCTGTTGACAAAAAGAAAAAAAATTACCACTCAAATCCCTAATAGCCAAGGGGAGACTGTACTCAAATAGCACCTTGGGGAGGGCGATAGAATTTGTAAAAATGAAAAACTCATCTCTAAGAAAAGTATAAAGGTGACTTTGAGGAGAAGTAAAACAGAGAGATTAGATCTAAGCTAATTTTCTATTACACTGTCAGGTCAGAATACTTACCTTTGCTAAGGGAAGCTTGTTCATTGTTAAAGTTTACAGTTCTGCTTTCATAGATATGAAAATGTTCCTGTTAGATCCAAGTTTCAACATTAATATTGCAACATCTCGCCAAAAATGATTTTGCTAATTCACCCAAGCAAATAGATTTGTGTCTCCATTTTTAAACATGACACTTTTGGGAAAGTGACCTTAAATGAAATTCCTTGCTTCAAATGAGGCATTCTTGAGAAATGAATCCTGAGCTACATGGAATGTGAGAACAATTTGTCTGTTGATACATATACCCAAAGACCTCACTTACAACTTCTGAGACTGGTCTGTGCCTCCAGGAATTCCTCTCTTTGCTTTTCTCAGGCACAAGTCTAAGCACTTTAAGGGAGCTGCAAAACAATACGTTATCTCCTATTTCTCTGTCTGATAGATCAAGAGCTGTAAGGGAAGTTCTTACCCCGTGGTGCTTCAGTTGGAATACATTTACAAAATTAACTTTGAAAAAAATTGGAGTTGATTAGGTACATTACATATTCTGTCAACAAATCCAACTTACTCTAATCAGTCATAATTAACACTGATGTTTGATGAGAGGTACAAGTGAGAGCATCAAGCTGATGTGCTGAGCTGCCCCTCTAGGGATCTGGGTAAAGTCTGCTCACGACTTTGACTTGGAAAAGAAGTGGGTTTGCTTGTTTTGGCCAAATTGGCAAAGGAAATGTATGCCCAGTCTCTACTGGATATAAGAATGTTTTGTGCAGCATTAGCAAATTTGGCAAGTACATTTTCATTTTCCCCAGGAACCCTGGAATCCTGGCACTTCAGCAAAGTTAAATGCCAACCTAACCCATGCTTTCCATCAGGGTTCTTCGGCCTAAGAACATCAGAGAATATCTCCAAGCAAGCATAGCAATAATTAAGTTAGCACACCTCTAAGACCTAGAATATTCTCCAGTGGATGGTAGAAACGAGACGAATCTGGTCACTGTATTATACCAGATGCATCTCAATAACCCCACATTGGCAAGGAGAAAGCTTCTAGAATGCTTTGCTCCTCACCAGCATGCAACAAGATCATCTAAACTCACTGGTTTCCCCATGATTTATTCCCCTCAAAGAATAAATGCTGCTTTTTGTTTTAACTCGGATATGCCATGCCTTTACTAAACAGATTTCTTTTAACCACTGAATTCCTGTAGGTCTGCCAGACATAAAGGAAACCCGACCTGGCCTCCTAACTAGCCATTTGTGGATTCATCAGGACTTAGTATTTCCTTCTACCCCTCCTGCCTCCCCCAGAACAGTTCTTCTTTCTCTCGCTGGATTTTCTATCTTTCTTTTGAAATGACTTCTTTTTCACCAGCCTGCAAACATGCAAGTCTTTTCACTCTAAATTCACCTTCCTCTATGTTGACACTCCTTAACCCTGAGCATCTAAGTCCCACCCTCGTTGCTCTGCTAGAATTTCTTTTCCCTCAACCTTTTCTCCTGATCGAAAGACCTCTCTTCTTTCTTGAAGTCTCCTCTGGAACATTTGACTAAGCTGAGTATCCAAGTTTTAATCTCCTCCCCTCGGTACTAGCAACACTAATTCTCTGAACTTTCTGATCATCCTCTTGGGCTTATCTTCCTCTTAAAGGTAGATTTAACCCAATATGTCCTGATTTCTCTGTATCCCCCTTCTCAGTTCTCTCCTTTGACAATCCCTTTCAATTCTAAGAGTGGCAATTGAAATAAAATAATCTGATGAACAAAAACAGAACCGGAGACAGGGAAGCATCAATCGGACTGTCAAACCTCAGAGGGAAGGTAGGGGAGGGGAGGGGTAAGGGGAAGTGATCAACCAAAGGACTTGTATGCATGCATATAAGCCTAAACAGTGGTCATGGACAACAGGGGGGTGGGAGCATGAGTGGGGAGGGGTTTGGGATAGGAATGGGGGGATGAAGACAAATATGTGATACTTTAATCAATAGAGAAATTAATAAATAAGTAAATAAATAAAATTTTAAAAAAGAAATAAAATGCTTAGTTGCATACTCCTGGGGTCCATGGTAGCATGCAAGCAGAAATATTGATGTTTCTTGATTGTAATTAAAACATATTATCCCATTAAAACAAATATAAACATCAAGTTGTACACGTAAGATTTTTTCATTTACCTTAATATTTGTCAAGCTCAGTTGTAAAGCAAAGTTCAAAAATAAATATATGTTGAAGAACAAAATGCAAAATTAAAATGAATTTTTAGATGAAGTATAAATTTTCCCCCAGAATTGCTTTTTATGACCTAATTCTCCCATCCCCAAACAATTCTAGGTCAGGCCCTCATAATACTCCTGCTTCACATTTTCAGTATCTTCCTGGGCAATTCCATATGGCTCTCCCACAAGACCCTCACACTCCACATTGAACATTGAATTCTCACCTCTTCCCAAACCTGGTTGCATTCCTATGCATCCTGCTTCCATCCGCAGCACGACACCTAATAGTGACCAGCTGTCAAAACCTCACAGGACTGGAATTCCCCCTCTTTGGCTGCCGTGCCCAAGCAGTTGCCTAGCCTGCAAATTCATGACCACCCTTTCTTTCATTTTCTTATCTCGATTTCTACTTCTATCATCCTTCTAGCTCCTGCTTCTCTTTGCCTCAAGCATTGCAACAGTATCTAAATGATTTTCCTCCTTTTTGCTATCTGTATGTATAATACATGCCTCTTCCATATGAATCACCTCCACTCTCAAAATCTTCCTACGATTCCCAGTACCTATTGAATAAAGATGAAAGTCCGCAGCCCAGCATGCAAAGCCTTCCCCCAGCCTGGTCATATCTTATCTTACTTTTTCCTGCTTTTATCCTCCAAAGTAATTATATTCTCAAAAAATTTTTTTCATTTGGGGCTTATGTCAACATTAGCATTTTTTCCTATGCATGGGGAAAAAAAACACAAAGTGAAGTGTTAAGCACGTAACTGCAGGAACATTTCATTAAGCAAAGTTTAGTTCTTAAATCCATAATTCCCTTCTTTATCCAAGAGGGGTACACGCCATTAAAGTGATCTGTTAAGTCGGGTCTATCCCCGCTGCAGAAACAGGGGTTTATTTCATTATAACTGTTACCCTCTTTCCATGTACAGTCTGCTGCCACGTCCCTTGGGCCTATTGGATTCCCAAGTATATGTATTTCTTTGCTTCTGTGTGATCCTAGCAGGGATAAATGAACCCAAGATATTAAAATGTAATTTGCTCAGATCTTTGCCTTAAGGGTGAGCACTAAGATGCTGCCATCAGCCAGAAAATGTGTGATCTAATTCAGAAGCAGTGAGCCATGCTGCCTCTGCTCAGTCACTTCAGAAAGCTGCACTGGGTCCCCACTTTTCTATGGTTTCTTAAAAGGTTTTCTTTCAAGCAATAAACAATGTTGATTTTTTTCCCCTCCATCTTTTTTCCTCTATTATCCCAAGAAAGATTCACTTAGTAAAGGCAGGGAGTAGGAACTACCCTCTTCAGTTGTCACACTGTTGAAATGCCGTAGTACACAAGTGCTTTGCCTTTGAATCTCTCGAATTCTGCTCTATCAGACTTTCCTATCCGGACTCACCCTTTACCCAGACATTTTGGAGAAAATGTGTCCCTGGCATTTGCAGACTGAGTCCCAGGATGAGCACTGAATGGGCTTACACAGAGATTTTGAAATTGAGAGTCCTCATAGGCTCTGAAAGAGATTTCTTACCTAAGTATCATTAGGCTCAAACCTTCACTGCGATCACTATAAATCAACACCCAAGAAAGACTTTTCGTTTTTCTATACACAATTTTACCACTTCTAGTTCCCATCTCACCCCAGCTAAAGACAGGTTGTTACTACCAGTCCATTGATTTCTTCAGTTTTTTTTCCTTTGGTTTCTCAGCAAAAGAAAAACAAATGTGAGGCTATAAACAGTCTATCATGTACAAAGTGGACTTTTTTTTAACTCTAAGGTTTAGTTTAGGTAGAAGACATTGGAACTAATTTTGTTTAGAAGAATTCAGCATAGTGAGCAGTTGGATTAAAGCCAATTTAAGATTAAGGACCAGAAGCTTTAAACTAATGTGTTGCTGAATTTCATGGAAAGGATCTGAGAAGAGTCTCAAGGTCCCTTTGGGGATTGAAAACTTACTACTTTCCTGCCATCCTCCAAGAAAAAGGGAAAGGACCGGTTTGAACTTCATAAATGAAATTTAAATCAAGAAGATGCTATGTTGTTGTTGTTGTTACTAGAGGCCCAGTGCATGAAATTTGTGCATGGGGGGGGGTGTCCCTCAGCCCAGCCTGCACCCTCTCCAATCTGGGACCCCTCGATGGTGAGTCGGACATCCTTCTCACAATCCAGGACTGCTAGCTCCCAACTGCTTGCCTGACTGCCTTCCTGATTGCCCCTAACTGCTTCTGCTTGCCAGCCTGATCACCACCTAACCACTCCCCTGCCAGCCTGATTGATGCCTAACTGCTCCCCTGCCAGCCTGTTTGCCCCTAACTGCCTTCTCCTGCAGACCTGCTCACCCCTAACTGCCTTCCCCTGCAGGCTTGGTCACCCCCAACTTCCCTCATCTGCCAGCCTGGTCACCCCTAACTTCCCTCCCCTGCAGGCCTGGTCCCTCCCAACTGCCTTCCCCTGCTGGACATCTTGTGGCAGCCATCTTGTGTCCACATGGGGGCAGTCATCTTTGACCACATGAAGGCAGCCATCTTGTGTGTTGGAGTGATGGTCAACTTGCATATTATTCTTTTATTAGATAGGACTAGAGGCCTGGTGCACATGTGGGGGCCGGCTGGTTTGCCCTGAAGGGTGTCCTGGATCAGGGTGGGGGTCCCCTTGGGGCATAGGGCCTGTGGTGGTTTGCAGGCCGGCCACACCCCCCAGCGATCCAAGCAGAGGCCCTGGTATCTGGTATTTATTTATCTTCTATAATTGAAACTTTGTAGCCTTGTGTGGCGGCCTGGGCTCACCAGGGCAGGCAGAAAGCCTGGCTTCCTTCATTGCCAGGGAAACCCAAGCCTCCTGCTCTCTCTGTGGCTGCAGCCATCTTGGTTGGGTTAATTTGCATACTCGCTCCTGATTGGATGGTGGGCGTGGCTTGTGGGTGTGGCAGAGGTGTGGTCAATTTGCATATTACTCTTTTATTAGATAGGATTATTATTATTGTTAAGATTAATAGACACATACCCAAAGAGGAAAAGAAAGTAAACAAAAATAAATATACCCACATTAACTTCAGAGTAATATGATGGCAAAATTCAAGGCTGGAAGTTGAAACTTGGGATAAAACAAGTTTGTATTTCCTTTACAAAAGTCTAGCAACATCCTGAAATATAAATTTTTCCAAGTTCAGTGCAGAGAAGAAGCCACTAAACTCCTCAGGTCTTAAATAAAAGCAACTAAGCCGCACATTCATGGGCTGCTGCAGACATCACCAGCAAGATCTCTTTAGTGGAGAGTAATTGACTGGTAGCTTCCTAACAATGCATGAAAAAGGGACTTGAGCTTTTAAAATAAGATGTTGCCTTGCCATTAAAATGGTAAATCTGAGAGCTAGCAAACAGCATGGTTGGTAAATGCAATAGACTACGGACTAGTAAGTGTACTAGCCAGTAGCAGAGGTATTGGAGAGCCCAGTGGCTGCACCTGCAAACATTAGGAGGGCACCCTTTAAAATACTGTTCACCCCTAGATATCAGGTTTTACCCAACAGGGTCTCAATCACTTACTGCACAAAGCAATATTGCTTGAAAGGACACCATGGTGCCCCTGTACATGTTTTAACCCCTCAATCTAATTTTGGAAGAAAAATGATAGGGATGAGGGCAGGATGGTACCAAAAGGTCTTTAATCAGAGCTCAAAATGTGCATGTATTTTCTTTCTAAATCCAGAATATTGTAATGTTCGCCTTCCTTTAAAATAGCACAGATTCCATGCAGATTATCAAAACAACTTTGCAAGTTTAAGAGGCATATCAATTTCCAGGAATGGGTTTTATTTTTCAGAAGCATTTTCCTCTGTGAAAACCTTTGTTAGATTCTCAACTCGAAGTGTGTTCTGACCAGGTAATTTAACAGAATGCTGCACTTTCGTGAGCCTATTTTCATCATGCAGTCAATTGTTCATCATGAATATGAATATAACCCATAAGATTCTGTAAAATGTGGTACACTTTTAGGACTACCTTAAAATAAAAGTTGTATAAATTGTGACTGAAAATTACACAGCCCCATTACCTGTGTTCCAAATTGTACTGATTAAGTCTTTCATATAGCCAACCCATTCAACAGAGATAATTAGATAGCACAGGAAGCTCTAGCGTTATAAAAATCAAAGAACTTAAGTCTTAGTGTAAGCTGTATATGCCAATCAAGTGTGTGTCTCTGATGTTTATAGGGCATGAGTGCCACCTACTGGCAAGCATTAAAAATTGCAACACCTGACCAAGAGCCACAGACATCATCTTTGCAACCTAACCATGACAGAATCTTCACTGGGGAGAAAAACCCATGACAGGGTTTTTTCCCCTGTAGCCAAAATTGCACCGGTTTTGCTCATTAGATGTACAGTTTGCCTCACTACATGTTAATATCTTTTCAAGAAGGTCACACAAAAGGAGTTTGGGCTTTTGTCATATTTTACTTTGTGCATGCATTATATACACAAAAATACATGTTTGTGCACTTGGTTTTTTAGTCGATCTTCCCCTACCAGAATGTAATTTCAACCAAAGCAGCACCATTATTTTACTCACTCATGTATTCTACTAGGTCTAGAACAGTGCCAGGCACTTAATGAATATTCCATGTTCACTGCATAAATGAGCAAAATTATGTTTTAAGGCAATATAGTGTATAGTGTAACCTACATTTTAATGACAGAGAGACAGAAATTGAAACTGTGGCTCCCTTTTCTATCTTCTGTTAGACTTTTGCCATGTTTCTTAATTTCTTGGAGTCTCAGTTTGCTCACCTATTAATAAGGGATAATAACACTAAGATAGTTCGAATAATTAAATGGACAAGTATTTATAAAGTACTTGGCACAGAATAAGTACATAAAAATTAATATTATGACCATTATTATTAAATTCTATAACTCAACTGAGGGGCTTGTCAGAAACTTAATAAAGGCATTAGGAGTTATATTTTCATTACACATTCAAAGAGCTCTTCCTTCTTCATATTCTTGTAGTCAACTCCCAGCCTATATCAGACCTACAAAATTCTCCACTTCCCGCAAGAGCTGGTTCCAAGCTGGTCTCCCTTATGCTCTAGCACTCAGATAGTCATGGACGCTTGGAGTGGTTAGGCATTGCAGTGTGATATCTAAGAAGACACTGTTCTGGAAATCTCTGAACATACTCTGAAGCACTTGAATAGTTTAGCACTCTCTGATGGGTTTTGCAGGATTTTAATTAATATTACAGCCAATATTACACATTGTTAACTGTCCAGAAACCATTTTATACTTGCAGCAAAGTATCTACTCATGAGTGCTTCTGTTAGAATGTCTGGCAAGCAACAGAACCCCCATGAAAATGGGCTTACTAGTACACATTAAGGAATGTGTAATGTAACATGAGGTCCAGAAGTAACGTTGTTGCTGATTCCCAGCAGGACTGTGTCATGAAGATCTTATGTCTTTTCATGTCATGCTCTGCTGTCCACAATGTTGTTTTATCCTGAGGACAATTCCTCTTGTGGCCTGAGAGTGCTTCCAGTAGACGTTGGGCCTCATGGTATGTTATTCACATTCTCTTGACTCATTGGTCAAATACTGGCTGACTCTAAAATTAATCTGATTGGGCCCCAGCTGGTTTGGCTCAGTGGATAGAGGATCAGTCTACGGACTGAAGGGTCCCGGGTTTGATTCCAGTCAAGGACACATGCCCCGGTTGCGGGCTCCACCTCCAATAGAGGGTGTGCAAGAGGCAGCCGATCAATAATTCTCTCATCATTGATGTTCCTATTTCTCTCTCCCTCTCCCTTTCTCTCTGAAATCAATAACAATATGTTAAAAATAAAATTAATCTGATTGGTTTAGTTTTAGATCCATCATAATCCTTGCCTAGAGCCAAAAGGATTCAGCTTCCCCTGAGCATCATGAACTGCATGAAGGTGGGAAGTAGACCTACACCAAATCCAGGTTTGTTAGAAAAGAAGGAGAGAATAGAGACAATAATAGATAATATCACATGGCAGGCAGCTAGAAGTCCCCGCTCCAATAAGCACACAGAGATACAGAGGTCTGGTCTGTGAAATCAAATATCAGTATGCTGAATTACACCTGATTTATCTTTTTAATTCTTGAAATTTTTGTTAAGGTGATATTTTCTGGCATTCCACATACAAAAATCTAATATGCTTCCACAGAAATGTCACATATTTAGTTCTATTGTGACATAAACATTCTGTGTATGTTCAGTGAACATGATAGAGTTCAGGCAACAGGAACACACAGGTGAAAACTCTATGAGTACAAGTGCCTATTGCTTCTCCGGCTCTCAGTTTCCTCATCTCTTGTATGAAAGATGAAGTAGAAGAGTTCAAAGGTATTTTCCAACTTCTACACTCTGTGTGTTGGAATCCATATCCACTTAACAATCCATTCAATTGTTAAGTGAATGTGCTTAACACATTCACTTAACATGATTTTATTTATCATTTAAGTATTGAGTTATTATGTGGGTTCTACTGGGTATGGAACTGACTAGACAAACACAAGCATGAGGCAAGTTCCTGCCTTCCAGAATCTTCACTGGGGAGAAAAGGCAGGTGAAATAAAAATTTAGAAAACAGGGCAGCAAACAATAGCCACACGTTCACAGTGTGGAATAGAGGAGTGTCCTAGGCAGGGAGAGTGAAGGAAGGGGAAGGTTCAATTCGAGCCATACGCAGAAGAATAGGGATGATTTAAAAGAGAGTATTTAATGGGGCAGGGGAGTAAGCCAACACAGCACGTCAGGAATTGATTTACTATGTTTATGAAACTATGAGTAGACAAAGTAGTTATGAGGATGGACTACGCTGATGATGCTGCTGGATGGTGTGACAGCTGCAGGTTACCAGGACCTGCCAAGTGCCAGCACTTGGTTATAATATTTCATGTAATCTCTCCAACAACTCTAGGAAAGAAGTGTCATAACCCACACTGTAGCCTCAAGTTATCTTGCCCACAGTAAAAAAAAAAAAAAAGGGGGGGGTGGTTAGTAAATCTGTGACTAGAAATTTCCATGACTTCAAAGACACAACACCTTTACCTCACATCTTTGCCTTTTTGTTTTTTCTTTTAATGTATTTTATTGATTTCAGAGAAGAAGGGAGAGATAGAAACATCCATGATGAGAGAGAATCATTGATCGGCTGCCTTCTACATGCCCCACACTGGGGATCGAGCCCACAACCCGGGCATGTGCCATCTTTGGTGAGAAAAGGATGCATAGTTTCAAATTTTCCATTATCTGCTTAGTAAATAGAATGATGACAATGAAGAAATGGCATTGCTCATGAGCCCCTGGAATGTCAGTATCTGGACACATCTGAGAAGTGATACCACAGCGGGGCTGGGAGGCTTTTATCTTGGAACTGGGTGGAGGGCTCTAAGGAAGGTCACCCAATCCCCGGGCTGCTTGCTATTCTGTGCGACGGTTCTGCTTAGAGAGAGAAGACAAGGCACCTCTCTGACCATACAGCTGCCTCTGCCACCTGCAAACAGTACTGCACGGGGTGTTCCACTCAGCTCAGCACACACTTGGAGTTGTGGTACTGGATTCTGGGCCCAGGCATACACTGGACAGTGTCACCCAGCAGTGTGACTATATGAAGCACAGGACGCGTGTTCCATCATCTAGTTGGCATTGTTCAAATGGAAATGAAGGTCCGCCACTCAGCTCCAGTCCCCAGACACACTCCCAAGGGGGCCGTGTACCATGACTGCTGGACTTCCTTCACCAGCCGCCGCTCCTCCCCCACAATCGTAAAAAAAAAAAAAAAAAAAATGCATTTTGATCTGTGACCTGCACTTAAAAACTGACATCTAGTGGTTAGGGTGGTAATTAAACATCATTTAAAAGTTATTTCTGCCTTGTTAACAAAGTGACTCTGTGATCAAATGATGGGATCATTTAGAGGAATTCAGGCATATTGATTGCATAATCAATATTGTGTGTAATTAATAACCACCCCCTGAAAGCTCTGTGTGAGGCATTGTAAGGATTCACATCAGACAAAAAGTCAAGGCCTGAATGGTGCTTTCTCCTCGATGCCTTTTATTAACTTCACAGAAAGGGGAAAGCTTTCAAAGGAGATGGAGCCAAGATTCGGTGCCAGAACGTAGTGACCCTGCTGTACAGCTTTCATTCCCGCCGGCCACACATTGGTGTCAGTTGGGAATCCTCTTGCTCATCTGTGGGAGCATGCTGTCTGCTGGCTTCTTACTGATAGCTTCATCTCCTGGCCCTGGGATGGCAAGTGCAGGTGGGTCTACCTTGCAATGAGATATTATCCACAGTTTAGTGGGCATGTGCTGCTTCTACGTGTGCCTCAATCACACACACACACACACACACAATTCTATTGGCTGTGGTAAAGTGACATGGCCAGGTCTCTGCATTCTTCAATTTTATTGTTCTACTTACAGCCATACAAGGTCCCCAAGAAAAATGCACACAAACATGCAAAGACATTATTTATTACTAGAGGCCCGGTGCATGAAAATTCATGCACTGGAAGGGGGTGGGGGACCCTCAGCCTGGCCTGTCCCCTCTCACAGTCTGGGAGCCCTCAGGGATGGGAGGCAACCCGGCAATTAGGGAAGGCGACGCCCCCATCACACCTCTGCTGCTGCCACTGCCGGCAGAACAAGCCTCGGCCGGCCCTGGTTACCTGAGCCTCAGGCAGCCCTGGGTGGCGGGGGGGACTATGGGCAGGTCCACCTGCACCATGTACCTGCCGCCCACCCTGGCTGGGCTGAAAGGACTGGGGGACTCCGACAGGGCTGAGGGGACTGGGCGCCACCATCTTGTGGCTATGGGTGCCACCATCTTTGTGACAGTGTGATGGCCAATTTGCATATTCCCTCTTTATTAGATAGGATTAACGAGGATTTCTTGCCCAAACTCCTTTTTGTTCTTTTACCCCATGAGCTGGGCTAGATGTTCTATGAACCAAAAGAAATCTTGGGCCCTGTCCGGCAGGCAAACAAGAACCCTGTTCTTTGGTTCCTTCACCTGGGCCCACTCTGGTGCTATCAGGCTTTCAGAGAATCTGAGGGTGCCTGATCAGGAGTCCTGAGAAGAGAAGACAGCAGAGCTCAGGAAAGAATAGATGCAGCCTGAATGGTGTGGCTCAGTTGGTTACAGCATCATACTGTGCACCAAAGGGTTGAGGGTTCAATTCCCAGTCAAGGCAAATAAATACCCAGGTTGCAAGCTCCGGCCCAGCCCTGGTCGGGGTGTGCACTGGAGGCAACCAATTGATATTTCTCTGTCACACCGATGTCTCTCTCTCTCTCTCTCTCTCTCTCTCTCTCTCAAATCAATAAAAATAAATCGTTGGGTAGGATTAAAAAAAGAAGAGATACACTAATTCTAAGAGAAGAGTCCGCCTGTTCCATTAGTATATCAAAGGAAATGTGACCTTGCTTAGCATTTAAACACAGGCTAGTTGGGCACCTGCATCAATTTATTATCCTTTTTCTCCACCTATAATGCAGCATTTGGTGAGATGGTGACATAATAATAGTTTGTATTGGTTGAGCTCAGCACTCTGCTAAGTGCTTTACGTGCACTGTTTATTTAACCATCAAAACAGCTCTAATAATGTAACTGCCAACACTATCCCCATCCACAGCTAAGGACACTGGTGAATAGATAGGTTTCGTAATCTATCCCACACCCCACAGCTGGGAAGTGGTGGGGCCCACAGAGGGACTGTCAGGCCCATCTGCCCCCTGGGCTCCTGCCTAGCCATGGGTCTCCTTAAGCATTCCATTTCTCCTGGACACATTCAGAGTACTTCCCCCCTAGACTCTAAGGCCTAGAGGTAGAATGGAGAGAGTTAAGGAGGTCTAAAGAGAAAGAAAGGTACTGACAACAAAAATACAAGACTATCTCGGCTGGTGTGGCCCAGTGGTTGAGCATTGACTTATAAAACCAGGAGGTCACAGTTTGATTTCTGGTCAGGGCACATGCCCAGGCTGTGGGCTTGATCCCCAATTGGGATGTGCAAGAGGCAGCCAATCAGTGATTCTCTCTTATCATTGATGTTTCTATCTCTCCCTCTCCCTTCCTCTCTGAAATCAATAAAAATATATACATTTTTTTAAAACGAATACAAGACCAGATCATAACCAGACAAGCTGCCCACCAGAAATTTTCGGTAGTGAGGACAGCCAAGAGACCTTTCAAATAAAGATGGCTGCTATTTGATTGTAAACTGTTTCCTGCGCCATGCTTGTTCTGATGTAACCCCCTGCACTCATCTCTAGGAATGCCATGAAAAAGTTCCAACAGCCTGGGTAGTTTAAACAACAGAAATGTATTTCCTCACAATTCAAGGATAGATGTCTGCTGAACTGGCTTCTTCTGAGGACTGAGGCCTCTCTCCTTGGCTTGAAGATGGTCATTTGGTCCTTGTGTCTGCAGATGATCTTTTTTTCTGCATGTGTCTTTGTCCTGATTTCTTCTTATAAGGATACCAGAGGCCTGTTGCACGAAATTTGTGCACTCGAGGGGAGTCCCTCAGCCCAGATTGTGAGAGGGTGCAGGCCAGGCCAAGGGACCCCACCAGTGCATGATCAGGGCCAGGGAGGGACATGAGAGGTTGGCCAGCCTGGGATGGACCTTGGGAGGGCTCCAGGGTGTGTCTGGCCCATATTGCTCAGTCCCAATCAGCCAGACCCCAGCAGCAAGCTAACCTACCAGTAGGAGCATCTGCCCCCTGGTGGTCAATGCATGTCAAAGCAAACAGTTGAGTGGCCCTAGCATATTATGCTTTGATTGGTTGAATGGATGACCGGACGACCAGACACTTAGCATATTATGCTTTTATTATATAGGATCAGTCATATTACATTAGGCACCACCCTAATAATCTCATTTAAACTTAAATACCTCTTTAAAAACCCAGTCTTGAAATACTGTAATCTTCTGAAGTGATGGAGCTTAGGGCTTCAACATATGAATTGGGGTGGGAGCACAGTTAAGTCCATAACTCTTTCTCTTTCTTTCTCTCTCTCTCTTTCTCTCTCTCTCTCTCTCTCTCTCTCTCTCTCCCTCTCTCTCTCTCTCTCTCTCTCTCTCTCTCTTCCCCCTCCCCCCTCCCTCCCTCCCTCCCTCCAGACTTTCAGTAAAAGTTTTCTAGGCACACTGTCTTGGATAAGAGAAAAATGGTAGAAAATTAAAGGCAAAATTGTCTTCCATGTAAGAATTAATGGGAAAATAAAAGGGGAGAAACAGGCCAGGAGGTGAGCTACAGGGCAGCAGATGAGAATTAAGCATAAGCAGGAAGCAATGAGAAGGTGTGCTAGGAAGTATAGTCCCCAACCCCACCTCTTAAAGATACTGAGATTCCCACCTACATGTGTGTTGGGCCTTGAGTGTATTTTGCTTTGTTTGCTTGTGAGCATTAAAGAAATGATAACTCCAGAAAGCTGTGGCATAGTGATGAATGTTCAAGCAATTTTTCAGTGAATTACCATCAAATCTCAGCCTACTTAAATCAGAAGTCACACAACCCCGTGTGGTGGAAATGCAACCCAAATATTTATCTCTTGATTCCCAGCCCAGATGACCATCCCTCACACTGAAACAGACTAGAGTGCCACATGCCAGAGGTGAGAACAGGAGGTGTCTCCTTAGGTTCAAGGCAGCAGAGCCATTCAAAATCCAAGGTGCCGAGGGCCGGGAGAGGAATCCAAGTGACTCACAAAAGCTCACTGGCTTAGTCCTATGTGATGAAATTTCAAGACAGGAAAAACATTATTAAATCTCATAGTAATTTGCAACCAATATTTTCAATTAAACATGATTGGGTTCTCCCAACTTTAAATAAGGCTACTGTAAATAAGGAATGCTAATAAATGAGTCTTTTTCACACTTGCACAATTATCCAAAGCCATTTTGAAAGGGCATTTCTCTGACAGTGCAGAGGGAGAAACTGGCCCTCTGGCCTGTTTCTGGGTGGCACAGCATGCAGGCAGATCTGACTGACAGTGGCCTTGTGCCAGCGTGTGCCATCTGCCAGCTGGGCAGTACAGCTGGGAGCACAGCCACACTGAGTTCTGTATCAGAGGTCTCAGTTGGTCACCGACAAGGCAGCCATGCCAAAGACATATTTGGCAACTTGATTACACTGACATTTGAGTGTGTGTGTGTGTGTGTGTGTGTGTGTGTGTGTGCGCGAGCCCGCAAGTCTGTGTATATTTGATGATACAAACCCCGAACAATCTGTTGGCAATGTTTTTCAAACTGACAGTAAACAACACAAATGCTCAAATAGATAAGTTTCTCATCTCTTTGGGATCATGTGGAGAAAATAAGGAAAAGGAAAGAAAGCCAGAAAAAGAAGAAAGGTAAATGAGATATTTTACAATCTTTAAGGTTTGAGGACTGGCACTGCAATTTTATACACACACACACACACACACACACACACACACACACACACGGGCTGTTGGGAGTGAAGAAATGAGATTTAAACTTCAGTTCACCCAATGCAAATTCAAGGTGTTCTATCCTATTGTTCATTCCCCAAAGTTACAAGAATTAGGAAGACATAAAATAGGAATCTAAAAAAAGCATTTAGAATTAGTGCCTGAAAACCTTAAAGAAACATAATAGGAGAAATACTTATGATCCTTTAAGAAAATATTGAAAACCCCAAAATAGAAATTTTTTAAAACTCAGATGCAGAATAGCAGAATAGGAGTTATGTGGCTAATTGTTATAGTTCCGTGAACAACAACAAAAAAAAGCAAAGATGATAATCCCAACACTGCTATCATCTATATTAATTAACATTTTTCTAACAGTGAGGAATAAACACTGACTCTGTCTAGATTCAGAGAGGCATTGAGGAACAGAGAGAATTTATTACAAGGACACTGGCAGGATTCTGTGATACTCCGGGGGCTTCATTGACCATTTCCCATAGAACATTGATGTTAACCTTGATAACATAATAAAATCACATGGGTACATGTGAAAAATAAGCCATGCACTGGCTCTACTCAAATTATATCAGAATCTCTGTGGGTGGGGCTCATGAATAAGTATATTTAAAAAGCTCTTCTGCTTATCTTAATGTGTGGCTAAGGATCAGAACTAGTCTTCTGAAATGTTGGAATTAATATCACTCCATCTTTATGTTTTCCAACCCATTGTCTTTAGCTCAAAATTCTAAAAATCCCAGGAGAGACAATGCAAGCGGCCCTGTTTACATTCAGAGAATACCACTGAGAAAATTAGCCACTGCCAAGCAAGCAAGGTCATATTAGACCAGACATGGCAGATGGCACCAAGGATCCCGGGCCTCTGGATCAGAGCAGGTTGAATTACTGAGAGCTGGGCAGCCACCCAGAAAGCGCCCATTACACCACCCATGAGTGTGATGGGAAGTTTCATGCTTAAGCAATTCTCCCTCCTTTACTGAGAACACACACCGATAAAATGGACCTACAGAGTCCCAATCGCAGTAGGACAGCCCAGCATGACACAAAAGTGAGTACCGAGGTGTTTTGTGCACCCCAGCCAGTGAACCAACCCCTGTAATTATTCACTCAAACACCAACATCGCCTGGTAAACTTCTGCATTAGTGAATGGATAAGAGTAGTTCATAGCAACTGTAACAGACCAAGTCTCCATGTGCTTCTGCTTACCTCATAAATGTATGTGAAGAGTAGTTTAAATAATAATAATAATAAGGTTCTCTTAAGTAGATAAACATTTCTGAGACACATCTGTTTATGACAAACTTAATCAGCCCCCTTTTTTTCACAAGACTTTGTGCAAAGATGACCTTCAGTCTAAATTTAGTCCTAATACATAATACAAACGTGGAATTGAAAAAGTTCAAAAGAATTTTTAATACATTTTTATTGACTTCAGAGAGAAATGGAGAGGGAGAGAGAGAGAGAAACATCAATGATGAGAAAGAATCATTGATCAGCTGCCTCCTGCACGCCCCCTACTGGGGATTGAGCATGCAACCCAGGCATATGCCCTTGAGCAGAATCAAACCCAGGACCCTTAAATCCACAGGCTGACTTTCTATCCACTGAGCCAAACCAGTGAGGGAGGCCCAGTGGGAACTATCCCAGCTGAGACACAGATATTAAAGAGAAAGACCTAGCATGTGTGGAATTATTTACAAATCAAACCAGTATATACACTTGCAAACATAAGCATACGGGAAGCACCTATGAAAGCTTCAGGACCAAGGGAAATTCAAAATCAGCTTCGAGAGGAAGCCACTCGATGGGTGACCACGCTTACACTCAGAGATCATCATGCATCTCAAGAGAACCTGTGATTTAGAATCAGAAAGAGTGATACCTGAGGCACCACAGCACCTTATAGTGAGTTTGCATCATGAGCCCCACCCTGACCCTGGAGGCTCCAGAGTAGCTCATGAAATGGCTGGCCAATTCCCTTAACATCCCCTTAACTTAAAACACAAGAGTCTAGGGGAGAAACCAAGATGGTGGCATAGGTAAACACCTAAACTGCTGCCTCGCACAACAATTTCAAAACTACAACCAAAAGACAAAATGGACACCATTCAGAACCACAGGAAAGCTGGCTGAGTGGAAATTCTACAACTAGAAGGAAAGAGAAAAGCTCACAGAGAACTGGAGGAACGGCAAAGGGCTGAGGTACGGCAAAGGGTCTTTATGCGCACAGTGAGGAAGGGCAGCTGAGAGCCTGGCTGACTTTCTCTGGCAGGAGGGGGAAGGAAGCCCCCAACTGCACTGAACCCCAGTTCCGACTGCACTGAACCCCAGTTCTGACTGCACTGAACCCCAATTCCAGGTGAGCCCCTGGGGACCCACGCTCTTGCGGGGGGGATCTGGACTCTCGGGCGGAGGCTCAGGAGACGGGGAAGCCAGAGGTCTGGAGGCGCGCCTGCACGCACAAGGGCAGGGCTGACAGGAAGCCAAGACTGTCTGCTCTGCCCTGAGAATCCACCCCATCCAAGCTGAGCACAGAGGCTTTTGCAGTTTGGCAAGTCTAATCCTATAAGGCTGTCTCCAGCACCAAACTTCTCCCAGCATAGACACAGCTGATCCTCACAGCCAACTGGCCTGGAGGTGAATTCCTCCCAGTGATACCAACAACAATCAAGACTTAACTACAACAAGGCTGTACACACAGTCCACAAAGGGGTGCACCAAGAGTGTCCACCTCAGGTAACTGGGAGGCCGACCCACTGGGCCATACAGGAAACCTAGCACACAAAGCTACCCTACCAACTCAGGGAAGCAGTGAAAATACGGCGACAAAGAAACAGATCACAACGAAAGAAATGGAGGAAAACAAACGACTGGATATAGAATTCAAAACCACGGTTATAAGGCTTTTCAAGAATATCCTAGAAAACGCCGATAAATATAAGGAGACCCTCGAAGATATGAAAAAGGACCAACTAGAAATTAAACATACACTGACTTAAATAAAAAATATTATAGAGACCCAACATCAGACTAGAGGAACCCAAGAATCAAGTCAACGAATTGAAATACAAAGAAGCGAAAAACACTCAACCAAAAAAGCAAAAAGAAAAAAGAATCCAAAAAGTTGAAGATAGTGAAGAAGCCTCTGGGACAACTTCAAGCGTACCAACATCCGAATTATGGGGGTGCCAGAAGAAGAGAGAGAGCAAGATACTGAAAACCTATTTGAAGAAATAATAACTGAAAACTTCCCCCACCTGGTGAAAGAAAAAGACTTACAAGTCCAGGAAGCACACAGAACCCCAAACAAAAGGAATCCAAAGAGGACCACACCAAGACACATCATAATTAAAATGCCAAGAGCAAAAGACAAAGAGAGAATATTAAAAGAACCTACAACCAAGATTACTCTACCCAGCAAAGTTATCATTCAGAATTGAAGGGCAGTTAAAGAGCTTCACAGATAAGAAAAAGCTAAAGGAGTTCATCACCACCAAACCAGTATTATATGAAATGCTGATAGGTATTCTTTAAGAAGAGGGAGAAGAAAAAAGTAAAGATAAAAATTATGAACAACAAATACATATCTATCAACAAGTGAACCTAAAAATCAAGTGAATTAAAAACCTGAGGAACAGAATAAACTGGTGAATATAATAGAATCAGGGGCATAGAAAGGGAGTGGACTGATAATTCTCAGGGGGAAAAGGGCATGGGGGCATGCAGGAAGAGACTGGACAAAAATCGGACACCTATGGATGAGGACAGTGCGGGGGAGGTAAGGGCAGAAGGTGGGGTGGGAACTGGGTGGAGGGGAGCTATTGGGGGAGGGGGAAGGAGAAACAATTGTAATAATCTGAATAAAGATTTATTAAATATAAATAAATAAACAAACACAAAAGTCCAGGTGTTATGAAGAAAAACTATATTATTTACACATTCACAGTTTTGAGAAGAGGAGATAGGATCACGGAGACCTAAAATGCCTGATAAAGTGTATAGTGACTGTCACATGACACAGTTGTCATAGTTTGGATCCCTTCAGAAGCATAACTTGAGACAAGGAATTCAAGGGCAAGTACTTCCTTTGACAGGTGAGTGAGAGAAAACAGCTATAGGGGGTGGGGATCTGAAACAAGGAAAGAAGGTAGACACTAAAGGCTGTGTCCTTAAGCATGTTACCCACATGAGCAATTGAAGCTTAACCCCACAACAGAGGAAAATCCAGGAGCCTGTGAAGAACACACACCTCAGAATTACACTACTCAACGTGAGGGAGCCAAGGCACTTACCGACTCCCATCGGTCATTGGTTGAGAGTTGCAGTAAAGGAGCAGGAGGGTGTGAATACCTGGCAATTCAGGCCTCCTGGGCATGCAGGCAGATTGGCTCCAGCTGCCACTAAAAGCCCTCAGCAAGTGAGATGAGTTCCTGCAATTGAATGCAGCTGACCCACAACGACATGGTAAGACCTAAAAGACACAACAGGGAAGTGGCAAATGAGGCCCAGTGGGAAGAGCACTGTATGTGGCCCAAGGATGCCCATGTTTGAGACCAAGATAAATAATACCTCCTCCTGGAGAAATAGATGCAAACAGACACACTTTGCAAAACATAAAGCATAATATGCACACTAATTACAATTAACTGACAAGTCTCAGAACTGAAGTGCTATACCTAGAATTGGAAAAGGACATCATCTTTGGAACCTCTGTCTTGGGTTCCAAGTCCCAGCTCTACCATTTACTGACTGCAGGGTCTTGATCCAATAACTTAACCTATCCTTATATATCAAATGGTACCAATTAATGATACCTAACCCAGTGGTCAGCAAACTCATTAGTCAACAGAGTGGCAAACCGACCACTCTGCTGACCACTGAATAGAGTCAAGGTGGAGATTAAAAGCATTTATGCATGTGAATTGTCTAAGATGAAGTCTAGCAAATAGCAGAAATCCAAATGTTAGCTAACGTCATCTTCCCTGCCATCATCATTAAATGGAGATCTGTACTAGTCAGTTTGAGCTGCTATAACAAAACATCACAAACTGGTGGCTTAACAGAAGAAATTTATTTTCTCACAGTTCCCAAGGCTGGAAAAACAAGATCAAGGTGTGTGCCAATTTGGTTTCTGGTTGGAGCCTTCTTCCTGGCTTGCAAATGTCTGCTTTCTCCTTACGTCCTTGTATGGCAGGGAGGGAAGATAGAGAGACATCCCTTTCTTTTCTTCCAGAGCCATTAGTCCCATCAGCAGGCCCTGCCATCATGACTTATTCTAACCCTAATTACCAACAACAGGCCCTGCCTCCAAATACCATCACATTGGGGTTGGGACTTCAACATATAAATTTGGGGGCAACCCAAACATTCAGTTCATAACAAAATGTTTGATGTCATACATTATTGTGAATAATGCAGTAAATACAATGACGGTTACTCTCCACTGATGCATATTAAAAGGCAGCACATATAATAATGATAAATGAATATACAAACAGACAGGTGAATAGATAGAGGATTGTAAGGTTATAAGTAAAGATTGTAGAGCAGTTAAAAAGGGTGTGTGTGTGTGTGTGTGTGTGTGTGTGTGTGTGTGTGTGTGTTACTCTGTTGATAGGTCACCCAAAACAAATGTTCAACATTTTCTACCTGTACTTGGCATTGTCTGGGTTGAGTGCTGGTGGGAGACTAAATTATAATAGCAAATATGCAACCAGGAGAGTACAGTGTCTCTGAAAGTAAAGCCAATTCCTATTATGGAAAACCATTTTTTAAATGTCTGCTTCTCCGCTTTAGTAAATAGAACACAGAGTACATAATTGAATATCTGATAGTTGAAAATCTTGCAGTGTCTGTGGGCTCTCATGCTGAACATCAGTTCTCATCACACAGGCCTGTAGGTGTACTTGTGGGAGAGCAACAGATTAGACAGAATCTTTAATGGCCTTGAGATACTCCCAAATGCCTTCTGATTTTTTTCTTTGCCCTTTAAAAAAATAATAAATATTTGATATGAGTTTGGTAAGGTTTTTGTTTGTGAAATTTCTCCGCCTGGTTGAGTTTAGGGGAACTTTATTTACTGATCTCTAAATGATATGAGCACGCTCTCTCCCTCTTTTTCTCTCTCTCTACACAGTGGAGGAGGGTGATGTGCACTCCCTCCTCCCCGCTCCATCCATTTGAAGACTACTTCCTATATAATCTACACTTAGAGAGATTAGTGTGCCCAGCCTCTTGCTCAGCTATGGAACCTACAGGCATTCCTCCAATTCTAGGTGAATCTTCTGCGTGTGTTCTGAGTCCTTCATCAAATAGTTGTTTGTAACAAGCCGTCCACTCCACCCCAGCTTGCTCTGCTCCGGCTTCTTTTCCTTTTCCCAGCTCTGCCTTTACGTAAGGGCTTTTCTAAAGCAGTGAAATATCTCATAATGCAGTTTCTTATGGTCCATCCTCTGAGATTTCCTACTAGCTGTGTTGAATCCTGGAAATTGTAGTCTGCATGTCGACCTCTTAATGGATGTCAGAGGGGAGGAGTCATTGGGGAGCACAAGAGATCTGGGGGACATAGAACAGATATTGTTGGTTTAGAAGGTGATTTTATGAAAACAAAAGACAGTTACCTGATGTATTGACTGGGGAGGACTCAGAATCCCAGAGTTAAGGGAGATCATTGGCCTTCATCAAAGTCTTCTCCTTTCTCCATAATATTTTGGTTCAATGAATGGAGTGTGTGAAGCCAAAGAATACTATTCAAAATCTAATCTCAACCATGTTGTAGTAAAAACACAGTCCACCTGTACTCAATTATTTTTGCCTCTCTTCAGTTTATAGCTTTGGTGCCAGCTTTTTGTGGGTATTTTAATAGGAAATTTGAAGAAACCTTAGCAGGTTTGCTTATCAGCTACCACAGCAATGCAGAAATACCAAAATAAGCACGCTGAAATTCCAGTTACAGTGAAAGTTATCCATAGAAGTCATATAACCATCAAGCAAGGAGACAGAGGATATAATAAAATAGTTCCTATGCATTAAGGCCCATGCATGTGCTCATGAGAAAGCCCTCCAAACTACAAGTGTCTAATCCAACAGCCATTCTGCTCTTCCTCATCCAACAACACTATATTTACTTGGGTACTCTACAACCCCAAAGAAAAGATTCATTATTCAGCCTTCCCTGCTGCTAAGTGACCATGAGACTAAAATCTGGCCACTAAGTCTAGAACTATTATATGGGATTTCAGGAAGATTCCCCAGAAGGAGGAAGTACACACATCTTCTTCCAGACCTTCATCCTGCAGCCAGAATACAGATGTGGAGCTCTGGCAGAATCTTCAGCTGTGAGGATGATAGTTCCATGCTAGAGATAACAGAGCAGAGAGCTGGGAAGAGCAGTCATCAGTAACTTTCTTGAGTCCAATTTTATATTTCTGAGTAACAAACCACCAAAATTTTAGTGGCATAGAACAACAGCCACTTTGTACCGTAATTTTCTCTCATGCTTCTAAGGCTTGACTGGGCTCAATGAAGCAGTTCTGGCTCAGGATTTCTCATGTGGCACCGGAGTCTTCTCGTTGACTTCCTCACTCCTACGTGAAGGCTCATGCTTACTCCTGGCTGGCATCTCAACTGCAGCATAAGCCAGAACCTGTACGTGGCTTCCCAATGTGGCCTGGGCTTCCTCACAGCATGGCTGCAGAAACAAACAGAACTTGTGACCTAGCTTCACAAGGTATATGGTGCCACCTCTGCTGCCCCCTACTGGTTGAGGTCATCACAGGCTCTGCCCAGGTTCGAGGAAAGGGGTCTCAGAGTGACCTTTGGGAGAGGAGGACAAGGAATAGCAAGATCATAATTTAAGGAGAGCAGAAGATATTGTGACAGCCATCTTTGAACAATAAAATCCGCCATAGCCCCATACAAGCCCAGAATTACCTTCTTAAGGATTTATGTTATGTGAGAGACAAACATCTATCTCCTTTAAGCCAATCAGCTTTACTTTTATTATGGATTTTTCTATTAAGTGCATCCCAACCTGATCCTAACTAATGTAACTTCCTGGGCCATCACTCATAGTTGAACTACATTTGCTTTACACATCATTTTAACCAGCCTGTTTCATCTGGACTTTCCTTCCAAGGAAGATTAATGACAACACAATAGAAAAGGGGGAAATACTGTTAGACTCAAACCAGGCACACCCACAGCAACAGAAATTGAAAAGTCATAAAAAGTCAACTCTAGTACATTCAAGAGGCACAGCTGTATGTGCACATTTAGTAAAAACACAGCATCATTATATGAATTTTTTAAAAACCTAGCAATTCCCACTAGATTCATAACTCAAGAATTGATGAGGACTCTAAAATATTAAAAGGATATAGATTTATTTATGATAGTCCCATTAAAATAATTTTATACATGTTATTACTAGAGATAATCTCTGAAAAAAAATTTTTCAAAGTTTTTTGAGACATAATTACATATTATTATACTTTTTCCTTGAGAGAATCCCCAAGAGATGATTTCATTCCCAATTTCATCTTTGCATTAAATAAGTGAAAAAAATAAAGAAAACACTAAAGCATTCTTAATTCAGTCAGAAATGTTCAACTGATGCTCAATCCATGCATTAATTTTGAACCTAGAGGAGTTAATGCACAGCTGTCTCACCTTACTCCAAGGAACGCACCTGCATACCGTATCTGTGAGGAAACCTGAATCTCAGAGAAATCCGGAAATAGGGCTGTCAATAGGAAAGCCCACAGCCCACAGCATCATCCCCAGGCTCCACCTTCTCATTTATAAACTAGAGTTAATGTTGTTTCCCACAGTTCATTGTTTTGTTTTGGTTTGGATCCCAATATTTTCTTGCTTCTCCAAGCCCTAAAATGCATTAGGATTAACTAAATTCAGCTAGAAACTCAAAAGAACAAAATGTGCTTCAGCTAACATCTTACTCCTTCTTCCATCAACTCCATAAGAAAAGAAAAATTATTGAGATATATATCTACTTCCTCACTAGCCGTGTTAAAACACACACACACACACACACACACACACACACACACACACACAATCTCTAGGCACATTGAAGTCCTTCTCTCCTTGATTCTCTTGGATCTTGCTGAAATTCTCAATAAACACATCAGTCTCCCATTTCCACTAGCCTTCAGGATTTCCTACACTTTATTACATTCAGCAATAGCCTGGCATTTGCCAAGAAAATGAATCCCTCTTCATTTTTACCCCACACACACTGCTCCACACTCAACCACTAGGAACTGGTCGCAAAGACCCACAGTGCTCCATGCCCAGCATCCACCACTCTGGCCCTCTTTTCTTTCTGCCCACTCCAAATGTTTCCTTCCCTATGAAGTTTTTTCTCATCCTCTAAATTAAAGTTAAGCTCTCTCTCCCCATTCAACCAATAAATATTTGTCTAGTGAATGCTGGGCACTGTATTAGAGGCAAGATATACAACAGGGGTAAACAATATCTTGCTCTTCTACTGGGAGAGATAAACAGTAATCAAATAGTCAAAGCGTAAAGTACAGTTGATTGTGATATATGCCATAATTGAGTGCCCTGTGGTGTTAGAATAGAGGGGATTTTACCTGTCATGTGTGATAAGTCAGAAACTGCAAAGGTAAAAAGATATGCTGTCAGTTTCACATGCATATGACAGAAGACACTAACCAAGACTCCTGGATCAGAAGCACAGGTGGTGTGTTACTCATATCAAAGCAGCAGCCAGGGCACTATCTTTTGTTTTTAATATATTTTTATTGATTTCAGAGAGGAAGGGAGAGGGGAGAGACAGAAACATTAATGATGAGAATCATTGATCAGCTGCCTCCTGCACACCCCACAATGGGGTTCTAGCCCACAACCTGGACATGTGCCCTGACTGGGAATTGAACTTCCTGGTTCATAGGTCCACACTCAACCACTGAGCCATGCCAGCCAGCCAAGGGAAGTATCTTGTATGGCTGTCCCACACCCCAGTCTCCACAGGGCATGAGGACTAGGGGCAGATGTTACCTGCCCCTGCAATTGGGTGTACCGCACGGAAGCAGGAAGTTTGGCTTGTAAGAGACTGGCTGTTACAAGGCTGCCCATTAGCCATTCAGGTCTCTGGAGGGATCCATGGAAGAGGTTCATGTGAATTAGTCTCCTCCAGAGCAGAAGGGGAAGCCTCATGATTCTGGAAGGTCGCCAGGGAGGGAATGGAGAGGACTTTACTGCCCAGGATGTCTCCAGAGAGGTGTGTCTCTGAATCTCTCTGGGAAACACTATCTCTAGCGTCCAAGGCTGTTTGTTATTCAAGCACGTCCTTTGCTCGGAAGGCTTGGGCCCATGAGGAATGAAAGAAATCCACAGAGATCTGTCTCCCTACATGATGAAGATCTGAGACATTTTCCCTGAAGAAATGAAGTTTGTGCTGATATCTGGAGAATGGGTAGGAGACTATGGAGGGATGAGTGGTATTCAGGCAGGTAAAAATGCAGGCTCAATGCCCAGCACGGTGTTTTTAAGGAAGTGGCTGCATGGCGGTAGCACAAAGCTAGATGGAATCTGAGAGGATGATAAGGACCAAACCACGCAGGGCCTTGTCCATCCCTAGTAAGGATTTGGTCCCTTATTCCAAGAGCAGTAGGAAGCCAAAGATGGATATTAAGCCCAGAAATGCTCTGGATTGCAGCAATGACACTCTCTGAGTCACAGAGGAGGATAGGGTGGCTTAAGACCTGTTGCTCTGGCTCCCACAGAGCCTCCCATTACAGCAGATTCCTTGTCTCCTCCTCCTTCCACTGCTCCTCCTGTCTCCACCACGCAATGCACCCCAGCACCTTAGAAGCTGGCACGCATCCTTTACTGCTCACTGACCATGTGCAAAGCACCAATTTAAATCAAAAATTATTTTCTGTGTTGAATCAGTACTAAGAGAAGCCTCGCCCTTCCTGCACCTTCTATTTTAATGAGCTACAATAAATGAATGTGTTCGTTTCAGTTAAGGTGTTCTAATCCTTCAACTTCTCTACTGAGGACACATCCATGTGTCCAACCAGAGGAAAGATCGATACAAAGATAACTTAGACTTGTCCCATATTCAACTGCTAGGGAAAATAGCACCTGAATTAAATTACATGAGGGTGGCTTTGAATGAGGGCGGTGAGCTGGCTTTGTGGCCCTGTATACAAGGAAGGAAAAAAAAAAAAGATGCAGTTCTGAATCTGAAACTGGGGTAAAAATAAAGGATCTAAATGCTTGGTTAGCGTGATGAGAAAGGGCCAAAAATTTCAGATGGAGGCTGTAAGCATATGACTGGGTGGGGGCAGAGGATGTGGTGGCTGCAAATAACGACTTCAGAAAGAGCTGATTGGTTTTATATATGAGATGCCGTTAAAATGTTACCTTTTACATTTCCCCTTCACCACAAATTTAATAACTTTATTTTCACTGCAGCACCATCAATTTTAGTTTGGATGTGCAATGATTCACTTCCCTAGAGCGTTTGCATAATGTGTATCCCGCAGGTTTCATTTCTGTAAATCACTGCTTTGTGGGGGACCAGGGGGTGGATTCCAGGCACACTCCAGCCTTTGAGTAAGTTTTGAGACGAAAAAGGAGATTGCATTTCCTGATTGCTGAGTTATCGCTGCTGTTCAGTGAGAAATTATTTTCCTTATAACACTTCCATTTGTATATTCAATAAAGTTAATATCTGTGAAATCAGTTGATTCTCACTGCGCTAAATTATAACGGAATAGACAGAAGATTGACTTCCTGGTATTGACAAGAGAGAGCTCTCAATGTCTTTTGACTTATTATTTTTGGCAGTTGGAAAGAATTCCAATAACACACAAAATTACTTTACAGGGTATGTTTAGAGAGCAAAGAAAATTAATGGAGGGAGGGATTCTTAGCGTATTTTTGCCTTTTGACAAAGATTTCTATTTCCTGTCAAACATTTCCTCTGAAATGAACTAGAGGAACACAATGGAAATTGATTTAGCCACGCCTTCCAAAATACCTGAGGTTTAATTGCCTCTGCAATATTTATGCTTACATAAATAATTCAATGGCAAATTACTCCGGCTTTTATAATTACCTCCCGTAGAGGCACAGGGCTCAGTCCCAGGGACTTAATTGTGGTTTGATGAAGGTATTTAGTTCACTATAACCAATAAACCATACAGAAAGTGTTAAAGACACAAAGGAAAGAAATCCATAGCTTTCAACCCTAAACTCTTACGAAGAAATATAGTGTGTGTGATTGGTCCCAAATACCGTGGGCTTCAGAAATCAGAGCTCTATTAATAATGAACTTTCTGAAAAAATACATTGTTTTCAACTTCAACCATGAGCATATCAAATCCTTAAATTTGAAGCTAAGTGACATCTTTCCCCTGATTGGTGGATCGCCCACGTGACCCGGTACTCGCCATCTGCAGTCCCTCTACATGGAGCCACCCATCTCCTTTCAGTTTGCTCACTCTCCTTTAATCCTTCCCAGAGCCAAAGCTGTGGTCCCGGACACCATTTTCAGGTAGAGGAGAGGCAGGTGAGCTCCGTGCTGGCATCTTACTGGATTCCTCTTCACCAGCCAAGTGACAACTTTCTGTTCTTCTGGGGATAGATTTAAAAAGATAAAAATCATATATCCTGTCACTCACTAGTTGGCATAAGAACTAAATTTGGCACTGAATTGTATAACTTACTAAATGATTCAGTGACATTATCTGGCTTTTTCTATTCCTAACTGAACTGTGAAGGAATTACTATAATTCGTTGTATAGACAAGGGAACTGAGGCTCAAAGAGCTTGAGTAGTTTTCTCCATATGAACAAGATCATACTAGTAATTTGAGGAGGCAGACTCACAAGTCTCATCCTAGCACGTGTGACTCTGAGAGGGGGACTTTTGTTCTCTACTCTGCCTAGTCGGATAACATAGTAGATGCTCAATAAATGTTTGTGCACTGGAAGAATCATATGCCCCAGGCTCCTTGCTCTGCATCACGTTGCCTTCCTAGTAAATATATATCTCCACACCCCATCCTCCTTCCCACATCCGCACATCTCCCTTTGTTATAAAGCCTTCCCCCATGATTCTGTTTGTATTAAATTATCACATAAATGAGCATTTGGTCATGCACTGTCTTATATTAGCTTCTAATTGTACTTTGTTGGTCTTGTCTCCCAGTTCCCCTGTCTTCCTTATTTCAGCCAAGACAGGTGTGTCTGTGTTAATCTGCAGATGGGATCCATTTGTACTGAAGATGAAATAACTAAAACAGCAACATTTTGGCAAGGCAACAGCTAAATCCTTTTAACGCTTGCTCCGACTGTGAAAAGGAGGAGGAAAAAGTAGATAGTGGATAGTGAGAGAGAAGAAGGAGACATAAAGCCACAAAGAAGGATTCTTCTAAGTAACAGTCCACCCTTACACTGCTAAAAGCTACCATGGCCTAGGAGACCTGGTCAGCCACAGAGGGACTCAGGAGAATTCCTTTTATAGCAAGTGTTTTGTGCAGTGAATTTACAGTAAGGAGCGCCGCACCTTCCAGGACAGAAATAAGTATGAAGACATGAGCCACACTGTCTGGCTGATGGATTCCTCAGTATCCCAGTGAGGAGAAATTCATGAGGGGTACCAGCACCTAGCCAGGAGCTGCACCTGTAAATTATTTCTAAACCCTATATATACATATGTACACCGGTGGGTGTAGTGCTTCAGTAAACAACTTTTGGGAGCTTTTTGATCATGTATTTTCACTTATTCTTGGGTTTTATATTCATTACAAAGTTAAGAACTTTTTCAGGTTGCAGTCCCCATACGGGTGCCCAGACTGTGCTGACAGATGAGTAGGCTGCCTGACAAGGCCACTTCCTTATTAACCTGAGAACAGTCCAGCCCCGAATGAGAACATGTAAGAAATCTTTGGCTTCAGTGCCTTCCTTTTTCTCTAATCTGTGTATCCAATCCACACACACCTTCCATATCCTGATCTCCAGGAGCACAGAGACTTTGCAGGACCCCAACACTCTGTTCCCCATGTCATCGGCTGATGCATAACACCTTCTGTGGGTGACATTTTGGGGTAATTCTGCCTACATGGACTAACAGTGTCTTCCTACTTCACTACATCCTGTCTGTACCTTCTGGGTGTCCCCTTGGTCTAACTGAAACCTAGGATTTATGTCCAATATTTCTCCTCTCTCCCCTACAGGTGAAGGCAAAAAGCAAATGTTCAATAAGTAGTTACTGAATGAAAGCTCACCCAAGTCTCAGTTTAGGAATGCATATATATTTTCATATTAAAACAATTAAATATGTAACAATTCAAATCGATAAAAATATGTAACAGTTCAAATATGACAAATCAAATGTGGTTTCTTAACCTGTGATCTATAAATGGATTTCATTGGGTCTCCCTTCAAACTGTATGAAAATATTCACAGTGGGTACCAATGTGCATTTTTCTGGGAGGAGCATCCTTAACTGTCATCAGCTTCTCAGTGAGATCTACTACCAAAAGCATAGAGCTCTGCCACCAGATTGCAAAAAAAAAAAAAAGGCAAAGAGATCTGACCTTTCTCACAGATAGGTCATGTTTCTGCAGAGTTAACCATCTGCTTTGTTATCTAAGACCCTGTCTGGGATAAAGAAAGAACAAAAGGGTGTCACAGCAAACCTCCATTTCTTCTAAATCAGTATTTACAGGATTTGTGGATGTCAGAGAACTCACGCTAATAGTCACACCTTGATGGTCATGGTCAGAGCAATTGCAACTACAGGGCGGAGACAGGATCTGCCTAGAGACAGCATCTGCCTAGAAACAGACATAAGCTCCCTTCTCAAAAGCAAGGGTAAAGGGTCTCTTTTGCAGAAATATTTGAGAGTTTCATCAATCCTCCTAAGAGCCTCTCTAAGTCCTTTGATATACAAATCATTCTTTTTCAAAGGGCCTCTCCTGCCACCATCAGGGTTGCTTTTTCACTCTTCCACAGTTAACTGGTCCAGCTCTGCCAGGTCCTCATTTCTCAGTGTAACTCCCCCAACATCACTTCCAGGAAAGCTCACAACTTTGGTGAGACTCACAGCTCCACATTTCAATGTACCTAGCATTCACCTCAGAACACTGGGTCTTGCTACTAGGATTAAGCAAGGCGAGCTGTCTAAGAGCAGACATTGTATAATGGGCCTGTTAATTAGGGAATATTTTTATGTTGCTATTTTTTAACAACTTTGTAACTGCTGTGACTCAGAAAATATTCTCACATAATTAGGACCCCCTATACATCAAAATGTGAACTGCACCGATCTTTAAGCAGTGGGATTATGGGTAATAAAAATGATAACTGACATTAATTGAGAGTTCACTATGCATGCTAAGCACTTTGCAAGCACGACCTCACTTAATATTCACAGAAACCCCCCTGAGAGAGCTACTATTATTTTCCCTCTTTTCAAATGAGGTACCTGAGCTTAGAGAGGTTAGAATACCCACCCAAGGTCACACTGGTAAGTGGCAGGGCTGCGATTTAACTCAACTTGTCTGCCTTCACAGTCCAGACTCTCAATCTCCCACTGATTTGTATTTTCTTCTTTCATATAAAGAAAATTTATTGCCAGTGACATAAAGAAAAAAATGATTATTTCTTAAAACCACTGAGTACAACTATCACCTTGTGCAGCTTTCAAAGTCATATTCCCCAATCTGTTTATGGTCCATTTGATAAATACCACCTTTCAAAGCCTATTTCTCTGGAGTTTTATTAGAACTGGCATTTAAATTTCTTTTAAAAAATGAACATTTTAGGCAAAGGGTTTTAACCACTAGCCAATCTCTGGCTAGCAGCCTGCGGCATTTGTTGATTTCAAACTTCCTCTTTTGGCAAGAATAGCTACTCTTTTTTTCCTAAGCTCCTCAACACCCAGGGGCCACATGAAAGGGCTGGACAGAAGAGGAAGGGCCAGAAACTGCCTTCCATCCCGTAGGGGCCAGGGAAGATGTAGAATTTGTAGGTAATCATTTGATCAGTGGATTTACAAAAAAGAACGTAAAGGGATTAGGCAAAGAGCATAAATGCATAACCCATAGACACAGACAGCAGTGTGGTGGTGGCCAAAGGGAAGGGGGACAGCTGGGTGGAGGTGGGCAGGGCAGAAAATGAGGACATCTGTAATAATGTCAATAATAAAAATAAAGTTAAAAATACATATATATTATCTGTATAGATTCCCATTCATTTTACATGTTATTAATATGAATGCTTTATTCATAGTATTTATATTGCCATGTGACTGTATTGTTAGAGTTCTCCAGAGAAATAGAACCAATAGGGCATGTAGAGATATTTATTAGAGGATATTTAGTATAGAAATTGGCTCACACAGTTATGAATATTGAGAATCCCACGATCTGGGTCTATAAGCTAGAGAACCAGGAAAACCAATGGTATAATTCCATCTGTCAGTAGGTGAGGGTAGCAGGGGAGTCCATGGTGTAACTCCCAGTCTGGGGCTGGGTGCTGTCTAGAGTTAAAGACCCGAGAACCAGTGTGAATCCACAACCAGCACGGCTAGGGTTCAGGATCTGGAAAAGGAACAAGCACAAATGAAGACACTAGACAATAAATATGAATTTAGAAGGCATGGGGGCCAGGCAGAAAACCCTTTTCTAGTGGAAAGGCTTCACTGGGGCCCAGGCCCTGTTAGCTTTTATTTAATGTTAGAATACACAGCTTGCCCTTAGTTAGGCAAGCAATCCAGTAGCAGACAGACTATCTTAAAGTTCAGTATATATTAGTAAAGATTTACTTTGAGACTATTAGGTCAGGAAATTGCTTGAGCCACCATTGTCTCCATAGACCAATCGGTGCATAGCTTTAGCCCTTGCTAAAGCTCAAGGTCCATCAACCTTCCAAGTTCTCTGTTGCACTTTCATGATAGTGTAGACAATGGATAGCTTCCAGCAAACCAGGAGTTCCATGTCCAAGAGCAGAAGATGGATGCCCCAGCTCAAGAAGAAAGAGAATTTACCCTTCCTCCAACTTTTTGTTCTATTCAGTCCCTCTAGAGATTGGATGATGCCCACCTGCCTTGGCCAGGGCAATCTTCTTTATGCAATCTACTTAATAAAATGCTAATCTCCTTCAGAGACTCTCACAGACATACCCAGAAATAGTGTTTACCAGCCATCTGGGCATCCTTTAGCCCAGTCAAGTTGGCACATAACATTAACCATCACAGTGCCCATGGATACTGACCATGAACAGCTCACACCTTGAGTAGTAAACTAGAGGAGCAGAAAGCTGGTGGGAGTAGGAGGACATACTTCAGACTTTGGGAATGATAAAGAAACAATGGAACAAACATGGCCTTAGTAGGCAGACTGGGAAGGGCGGTACTCTCAGATGTCCCCACCATGTTTCCCTCCAACTCACAATAGTGTCACAGCAGTTCTGTGGCAGCATTGACAGTTGCCCATACAAAGGAAACTAGTTCTGGGTACCATCAACAGTGGAGTAGCTTACACATCAGACACCACATGTTAAGAATCAAATAGCAGTTTATTTTTGTGTATGGTGTAAGTTGGTGGTCTAGTTTCATTTTTTTTTTTTTTTTTGCATGTATCTGTTCAATTTTCACAACACCATTTATTGAAGAGACTGTCTTGACTCCATTGTATGCTCTTGCCTCCTTTGTCAAATATTAGTTGAGCATAATGGCTTGAGTCGATCTCTGGGTTCTCTGATCTGTTCCATTGGTCTATATGTCTAGTCTTGTGCCAGTATCAGGCAGTTTTGAGAAGAGTGACTTTGTAATATAGTTTGATATCTGGTATTGTGAAGCCTCCAACTTTGTTCTTCTTTCTCAGGATTGCTGCAGCAATTTGGGGCCTTTTTTTTTTCTAATAAATCTTTATTCAGATTATTACAATTGTTTCTCCTTTCCCCCCTCCCATAGCTCCCCTCTACCCAGTTCCCACATCACCTTCTGCCCTTACCTACCCCCCACTGTCCTCATCCATAGGTGTACAATTTTTGTCCAGCCTCTTCCTGCACCCCCCCCACTCCCCTTTCCCCCTGAGAATTATCAGTCCACTCCCTTTCTATCCCCCTGATTCTATTATATTCACCAGATTATTCTGTTTCTCAGATTTTTAATTCACTTGATTTTTAGATTCACTTGTTGATATGTATTTATTGTTCATAATTTTTATCTTTACTTTTTTCTTCTTCCTCTTCTTAAAGAATACCTTTCAGCATTTCATATAATACTGGTTTGGTGGTGATGAACTCCTTTAGCTTTTTCTTATCTGTGACGCTCTTTAACTGACCTTCAATTCTGAATGATAGCTTTGCTGGGTAGAGTAATCTTGGTTGTAGGTTCTTGCTATTTATCACTTTGAAAATTTCTTGCCACTCCCATCTGGCCTGCATAGTTTCTGTTATGGGTGCTCCCTTGTAGGTAATTAACTGTTTTTGTCTTGCTGCTTTTAATATTCTTTCTTTGCCTTTTGCTCTTGGCATTTTAATTATGATGTGTCTTGGTGTGGTCTTCTTTGGATTCCTTTTGTTTGAGGTTCTGTGTGCTTCCTGGACTTGTAAATCTATTTCTTTCACCAGGTGGGGGAAGTTTTCAGTCATTATTTCTTGGAATAGGTTTTCAGTATCTTGCTCTCTCTCTTCTTCTGGCACCCCCATAATTCTGATGTTGGTACACTTGAAGTTGTCCCAGAGGCTTCTTACACTATCTTCAACTTTTTGGATTCTTTTTTCTTTTTGCTTTTTCGGTTGAGTGTTTTCTGCTTCTTTGTATTTCAATTCTTTGACTTGATTCTTGTGTTCCTCTAGTCTGTTGTTGGGTCTCTGTATAATATTTTTTATTTCAGTCAGTGTATGTTTAATTTCTAGTTGGTCCTTTTTCATACCTTTGAGGATCTCGTTATATTTATCAGCCTTTTCTAGGATATTCTTGAAAAGCCTTATAACCGTGGTTTTGAATTCTATATCCAGTCGTTTGTTTTCCTCCATTTCGTTTGTGATCTGTTTCTTTGTTGCCGTATTTTCACTGCTTCCCTGAGTTGGTGGGGTAGCTTTGTGTGCTAGGTTTCTTGTATGGCCCAGTGGGTCGGCTTCCCAGTTACCTGAGGTGGACACTCTTGGTGCACCCCTTTGTGGACTGTGTGTACAGCCTTGTTGTAGTTAAGTCTTGATTGTTGTTGGTATCACTGGGAGGAATTCACCTCCAGGCCAGTTGGCTGTGAGGATCAGCTGTGTCTATGCTGGGAGAAGTTCGGTGCTGGAGACAGCCTTATAGGATTAGACTTGCCAAATTGCAAAAGCCTCTGTGCTCAGCTTGGATGGGGTGGATTCTCAGGGCGGAGCAGACAGTCTTGGCTTCCTGTCAGCCCTACCCTTGCGCACGCCTCCAGATCTCTGCCTTCCCCAACTCCCGAGCCTCTGCCCGAGAGTCCAGATTCCCCCCGCAAGAGCGTGGGTCCCCAGGGGCTCTCCTGAAACTGGGGTTCAGTGCAGTCAGAACTGGGGTTCAGTGCATTCAGGAGCTTACGACTCCCTTCTGCTAGGGAAAGCCTGTGGCAACCTCTGCAGTCTTTGTGCACACTGGCGCACATGCCTCCAGACCCCTGCCTGCCAGGGCTTCCCTGGGTCTCCCCCAGGTCTCTGAGTCTCCGAGTGCCTTTCTCTCTACCTGACAGTCCAGACTCCCCCTGTATGAGCCTGGGTCCACAGGGTTTTGCCCGGAACCAGGGTTCAGTGCATTTGGGGGCTTCCTTCCCCCTCCCGCCAGAGAAAGTCAGCCAGGCTCTCAGCTGCCCTTCCTCACTGCACGCACAAAGACCTTTGCCATACCTCAACCCTTTGCCATTCCTCCAATTCTCTGTGAGCTTTTCTCTTTTCTTCTAGTTGTAGAATTTCCACTCAGCCAGCTTTCCTGTGGTTCTGGATCGTGTCTGTTCTGTCTTTTAGTTGTAGTTTTGAAATTGTTGTGCGAGGCAGCGGTTTAGGTGCTTACCTATGCCGCCATCTTGGTTTCTCCAATTTGGGGTCTTTTTTTATTCCATATGAATTTTTGCACTGTTTTGTCTCACTTGTTATTTCTCTTTTAGATGGGTTATGTTAATTAAAATGTTAAGTTGTTCAAGTGAATAGCTATGGAAGAATAAACTAGTTGTGGTTGTTTACTGACACTATAATAATGGTCTAGGACAGTGGTCAGCAAACTCATTAGTCAACAGAGCCAAATATCAACAGTACAACAATTGAAATTTCTTTTGAGAGCCAAATTTTTAAACTTAAACTTCTTCTAATGCCACTTCTTCAAAATAGACTTGCCCAGGTCATGGTATTTTGTGGAAGAGCCACACTCAAGGGGCCAAAAAGCTGCATGTGGCTCGCGAGCCGCAGTTTGCCGACCATGGGTCTAGGACAAGCAACAACATTAAGTACCTCATTGCCATGCAATCATAAGCATTTATTTAGGACATCCACTTGCTCTGGGTTGACTGATCCAAGAGGACCCAACTGGTACCACCCTTCCACATGTCCATCACCCTCCTCCTGGGACCAGCCCCCCAAGCCGGTTTTCCCCTTGTGGGCAGAAACCCACAAGGCTTTTAAAGGCTCAGGCTCAGAACTGGAACAGTGACACTTTTTGCCTCATCTTATTGGCCAAAACAAGTCACAAGGTCAACTGAGATTCAAGGGACAGGAAGTTCTACTACAAAGTCTCATGGCAAAAGGCAAGGTTGCTGGGAGGGACAAGGAGCTAGGGTCTATGATGCAATCTATCACACAAATACATATATTTAAACATTAAACATGTTTGCAGTTCTATGTTATACACGCTTAATATTTACTAGTGATTCTGACAAAGGCCCTAGGAATTAGATATTACTATCGGTGTCTTTTATTAATTTTTAAAATACATTTTTATCAATTTCAGAGAGGAAGGCAGAGGGAGAGAAAGATAGAAACATCAATGATGAGAGAGGAACATTGATCAGCGGCCTCCTGCACACCACACACTGGGGAATGAGCCTGTTAACCTAGGCATGTAACCTGACCAAGAATCAAACCATGACCTCCTGGTTCATAGGTCAATGCTCAACCAGTAAGCCATGCTGGCTGAGCTACCATTAGGGTCTTTTAAAAATGAGGAATCTGAGTCAGGGTATCTAATTCCCTCAATGTCAAACAGTTTGGAGGCCGAAACAGGACTTAGACCCAAGTCTATTGCCAAAGGCTTTTCCTCTAGGCCATATTTCATTATTGAATTTGGCTGGTGTGATGGAAATGGCTATCTGCCTACTAAAATTCAGTCCCTATGGTTTCATTATTTCTTTCTTCACTGTTTTATGTTGTTGGAATAAAGTTTGTAATATATATTTTGTAAATATATTTACAAAAACAGGCAGCAGGCCATATTTGGCCCATAAGCCATAGTTTGTGGGCTCCTACTCTTAGGCATACTAATGATTGGTATGGAGATTAATACATTTAGGCCCATGCCTCATTCTATATACTATAACAAAAATGTATGAAATCACAAAAATATATAAAACTATAAGACATGAAAAATGATAATTATATGTTGAAACCACAATCTCCATTGTGATGGCATTTGAAGGTGGGCCTTTGAGAGGTGATTAGGTCATGAGAGTGGAAACCTCATGAATGGGATCAGTGCCCTTATAACAGCTCTACCATGTGAGGACACAGTGAGAAGAGGACCATCCACAAATTCAGAAATGGTTCTCAGCATACCCAGAGTCTGCTAGCCCCTTAACCTTGGACTTCTCAGCCTCCAGAACTGTGAGAAATGTTATTGTTTAAGCCATCCAGTCTATTATAGTTCTGTTATAGGAGCCCAAATAAACTAAGACACCCGACCCCATTGCATAGAAGTCCAAAAGACTTATTTCCATATATATATGTGTGTGTGTGTGTGTGTATGTGTATATATGTATATTGTGTATATATATGTGTGTGTGTGTATATATATATACACACACACACATATGTATATATAACCCTAATATGCAAATAGACCAAATGGCAGAACAACTGAACAACTGAACAACCAGTCGCTATGACGTGTGCTAACCACCAGGGGGCACATGCAGAACATGGCGGGCATTGGCCATGGTGGGATGGTGGAGCAGGTGAGCAGGGGCGCCAGACCAAGGCAGGGCACCAGCCCCACTCGCACCCGCTGTTGGTGCCTAGCTCTGGCACTGATCGCTCGGCGCCATCAACGGGTGTGAACAGCAGCTGCCAGCCTGATCACCCCTCAGGGCTTCTCCACCTCCCCCTGTTCCTGAGGGGTGATCAGAGCTGGCAGCCACCTCTCATACCCACTGCCAGCTCCCAGCACCTGTCCCAATAGCTCAGCGCTATCAGCGGGTGCGAACGGCGGCTGCCAGCTGCCAACTGCCAACTCCTATCACCCATGAGGGCTTCTCCACCTCCCCCTGCTTCTGAGGGGAGATTGGGGCAGCAGCCACTGCTCGCACCCGCTGATGGCGCCAGCCCCGCTCACACCTGCTGATGGTGCAGAGCGATTGGGGCCAGCGCCATCTGCAATTGGGAGTGGTGATGACGGGAGTGGGGTTACAGGCAGACAGGGGACCAGGGGCCGTGGCAGGAGGGGCCAGGTAGAGGCATGGAGGATGGGCCAAGACCTGCCCCTGTGCTCACAACAACCTCGCAGCCCACAGTTCCTTTCAAGGTGCACAAATTCGTGCACTGGGCCCCTAGTAAAATATAAACAAAAGTGTGCCTTGTCCAAGCCAAAACTTTTTAGAAGAGTGTCTGCCTCCTCCCCACGGCCAGGTGGATAAAGAAGACAGACAGTCTGATAAACTTTCGGAGATGATGGATGTATTCTACATCTGTGCTATCTCATATGGTATCCACTAGCCACATGTGAACTCCTGATATATGGTTAGTACAACTGAGGAATTGAATTTTTAATTTAACCCATTCTAACACCGTTAGCCAAATAAGTCTAATTAACTTAAATTTGTTATGGAATTCACTAAATAAAGCACTTGAGAGCTGAGATTGAAAACAGATGGGAAGGAATTGAAAAATGTAAGTGTTTCCTAAATTGGTAGTACTGTTTATCATAGGTCAAATAGTTGCCAGTGCTTTGGGAAGCAAAGTAAGGAATACAAAATAGATACTCTTGATATAGTTACAGTATGATCTTTCCAGTTGCTTTCTGACTGGGTAACAAGTTAAATCCCCCATTTTTATACTGTAGGGTAGCAAAACTTGCCACCCCAAAATATGCCAATTTGGCATATTAATTATTTTGAATTAAAGTTACTGGAGAGAAAAAATTGTGCAAGAAAGACACTCTGGCCTTCCTCTTCTGTCTCCCTGGAAACAGAAAATAAATCTCCCAGGTGAAAGGTACCCTCCCTGCACAAGGAGGGAGAGACACATCCTTATCACCAGAGAGAGGGAATTTAGGGCTGAGAAGGCTGTATAAAGAAAACTTGTTTCTTCTTTACTAATTTACTACCCCAGCCTAAACATTTTTGTCTTGTCAATTCTTTACAAATTTATTGTGTCTTTATCTAAAAAGTATAAAAGCTGCTTGCTTTGATTATTTCTTTAGGTCCTATATCTATGAGACCTCAGTACATATGAATTACATTTTGTTATCTCCTATTAATGTGTCTCATGTCAATTTAATTATTAGATCAGCCTGGAATGGTATAGGGAAAATGCTCCTCTCTCCAACACTACATAATTAATTTGCTTCTCTCACTGGTAAATAAATCATCATTTTGAGATAAACCTGACATACAGTACACAAGCAGAAAGCCGCCTTTTGAAAAATCCACTGTTTCCCTGGAGCAATTGTATCTTGTATTGGTATTTATTGTACTAACCCAGTACTTCTAATGGTTGTGAAACTTGGCTGGTCTGTACACTTTTGAAATGTGTTAAAATGAAAAGAATATTTAGACATTAAAACGTCAGAAAACTGTGATTGCTTTTTAGCTTCTGTTTATTTTACAAAAAGCTCTAACTACCACTGGGCGAGGTCACAGTGATGCATGTAAATGATAGTGAGTCCTCACTGTCAAAGGGGATGTCAATTTCATTAAAGGCAAGTCTATGACTCAGAGGATGAACCAGGCTCCATTATCCCCTCTGGGGTCTCTCTAGCACCTCCTTTTCGGAGGACCTCTTTGCTCTTGGCTGTGGAGCCTGTGATTAGGAGTCAGAGCCAAGTTCACGTTATGGCTGCTTTTACTAGCTAAGTGACCATGAGCAGGCCACCTTTCTGAACCTCAGTTTCCTCTTCCATGTGCGGGCAGAAGGGACCAATGCCGTAAAGTGTGCAGCACATAGCGTGTTCCAGAGATCAATACAGCAACGTAGCTGTTACCATCTGTGGAGACTTCTCCATCCTCCTGCCACCCAACACCATCCCTTATATGTACTGCTTCATGTGCCATAAGGCAACTTACTCATTTTTAAAACCATAAAACTCATTCCACCGAAACAAGTCTCATAACATAACTGAGACACATAGGTGCATTGTAGGAAGCAGGTGAAAAGAAAGCTATTGCAACAGGCAATGTGCACAGCTCACTTTGGTTATGGATTGGAGATGAAAGAATGATACTCCAAACTGGTCCTAGTCAGACAGCTCTCTCTTTATCACCTTGGACAGAGATTTTGCTACTTTCCTTACTTATGCTAATAAACTGCATTCCCCTTTATCTTGTAAAACAAAATTATTATGACCACAGAACGGACCACTAATGCTGGGCCCTCCACCTTTCTCTCATTTGTTACCTTAAATGTATGAGATTTGCTTGCTTGCCTTATGCTTAATCTATAGATATTGGACGTGGCTGAGATTTGAATGACCTAAAGCTTTTTCCAGGTAGTCGAGATCCAAAGCCTTGATTCAGATCAGCACTTCAAAATACTGTGCGCCTGGTGCTTATCAGGAATCTACCAAGATTCTGAATGTGACTACAGAGGATACATGTCCAAAAATGTGCCTTTGTACAGACTCTTCTCAGTTTCCCTGCAAATCACTCTCCTTGCTTACAGTTTAGTTATGAGAAAGATTTCAAACAGTAGGAAATTATGTAAGATGTTACCATGCAGACAGGGGCTTACTGTACGAAAGCATTCTATAAAACATTTCTCCTACCAGCTGTGTCTCAATAATAGATCATGTTTGTCCATGACAAACTGATTCTAAGATCCTTCCATTGATCTCTGGCATCACCGCTATAAACCAGGGATCCTGAGGAGAATATACACTGAGTGGCCAGATTATTATGATCTCTGAACATGTAATAATTTGGCCACTCTGTGTGTGTGTGTGTGTGTGTGTGTGTGTGTGTGTGTGTGTGTGTGTGTGTATTAGAGGCCCAGTGCATGAATTCGTGCATGGGTGGGGTCCGGCCAGCCCGGCCAGGGGGAGGGGACATGGGTCTTTGGCTGACCTGCCTGCTGGTTGAACTCCTGGTCGAAGGGACAATTTGCATATTAGCCATTTACTATATAGGATATACACTGAGTGGCCAGATTATTATGTGTTCAGAGATCATAATAATCTGGCCACTCAGTGCAATTTTGAGGGCGTGGTACACAAAAATGCAAAGGCATATGTGCAAACACGGTTAACCGTCTAACAAATATTTGTGCTCCTTGTCCAGAGTGCAGAGTTGTTGATGGAAAGAGTTGCCCAGTATACCCCCACCCCTACCTTCACCCCTTTCATCTAGATGTGGCCATGAGATTTATTCCTGCTAAAGGAATGTGAACAGAAAGAATATATGTCACTTCCTGGCTGAGATGGTTAAAAAGATGGTGTGCCTGCTCCACACTCTCTACCTATATCTCAGAGCTCCAGGTGACACTGGGAGCCACATGTTGAATATAGTAGAGCCACCAAATGTAAGAATTCTGAATTCCTGAATCACTTCTCAGAGTCGTGAGAAGGCTGCCTCAGTGGGAACACCCACATCGAACTGTTTGGTGAGTTAGAAATGAGCTGTATCCACAGCAGAAGTTGATGTTTTCTTAATTTATAGCATGAGTATTTTAAATGAAAATGTACTCAATACAATCCTGTGTATTTTTTCCTATAATAGCATCTGGTCATTGTAATGTACACAGCTAGAAGAAACAATAATGTTACTGCATTAAAATGTAGCTAGTTGACACATGTCTGGTGAGAGTCCAATCACTGTAGAAAACTGGTCCAATCATGTAGAAAATTGTTTGGCAAAATCTACTAAAGCTGGACTGTTGCATATTCTATGACCCAACCACATATAATCCCATCAGAAATGTGGACATATGTTCATCGAAAACATGCATTAGAATGTGGTATATACATACAATGAAATATTATTCAGCTTTAAAATGGAAGGAACTTCTGACTTGCTATATAGATGGGTGAGCCTTGAAGACACTGTACTAAGTGAATAAGGCAGTCCTCAAAAGACAAATACTGTGTGATTCCACTCATGTGAGTCATCTAACTCAGGGAAACAGAAAGTAGGGCAGTGGTTGCCAAGTGGCTGGAGAAAGAGGGAAATGAGGAGTTGCTGTTTAATGGGCAGAGAACCTCAGGTTTTCAAGATGAGCTCTGGAGATTGGCTGCACACCACCGACCTGTAGATTCAAAACTGGTTACGATGGTCAATTTTCTGTTATGTGTCGTTTCCACAACTAAATATAAAACATGTACTAGACTGTCCAAAGTAGCACAATCATAGTAGCCAGAAACTGGACACTAACTACCAAATATCTTCCAACAGTAAAATGAATAAACTGCGGGCTGTTCACCCACTGGGATATTATACAGCAATAAGAAAGTCATGACCTAGGCCACAAAATAATAGGAATAAATTTTACAAATGTAATGCTAAGCAGAAGAAGACATGTCGAAATATACGTGGTATATGATTCCATTTATATAAAGCACAAAAACAGGCAAAATTCAGTGTTGTTAGAAGTCAGGGTAAGAGTGTGAATACTAACTGAAAAGAAGTCAGGTTGGGGGGGTATTTCTGTGTTATTATTATATTTCAATTTAAAATGCATGCTATGAATCAATTGTTAAAATAATACAGTTCTAAAAGTTTCTACATTCTCCCTCTCAAAATAAAAATGACAGACCAGAGGGAAAAATAAGGCCAAAAGTGCACCCTCTTACCCGAGGGCAGTACAGCCTCTGAAGCAGCTGAGGCCAACAAATTTAGAATTTGTACGTGAATGATCAACTTGAATCAGGACTCCTTAGAATTCCTTATTATTCCTTAAATTTCCACTGGATACAGATTACCTACTTGCTCATCAAATTATCATTCATCTATAAGTACCAACAAGAAATGTGTTTAACGATTAAAATTCTATGGTAATTTCACACTCAATGCCTTGTGTTCATAATTTCAATATTAGATCTGATTGAATATGATTAAATATGGTCTGTGCTTTCCAAAACGGATTGCACGGTGGATCTAAATGAACTCATTAGTAGCTAATGCTGTAGAGATCTTTCTAAATGCTAATGTTTAGCTGCCTTTGGCTCATTAATTAATTTAAAGATTGTATAATGATCAAAGTGTTTTATTCAAGTACATCTACCACTTTTTATTATTGGATAATGCTTATTTGCACGTGAGCATAAAAAATTAAATTATGCCCAGCCAGCATGGCTCAGTGGTTGAGCGTTGACCTATGAACCAGGAGATCACAGGTCGATTCCCAGTCAGGTCACATGCCCAGGGTTGCAGGCTCCACCCCAGTGTGGGGCACTGCAGGAGGCAGCCGATCAATGATTCTCTATCATCGTTGATGTTTCTATCTCTCTATCCCTCTCCCTTCCTCTCTGAAATCAAATAAAAATATATTTTTAAAAAATTAAATTATGTCATCCAAAGATACAGAGCATAATACCAAATGATTGTACAGATTATGTATTTATTTGGAAAAAGCAAAAGAAAGGTCAGAGGGTGGTGTTCACTTGAACACATGAAGAGTTGGGACCTCAACAAATATTTGTCACCAAAATAGGAGTGATAAAGACCACAGTAGGGAAGGACAAGGAGTCAAATGTGGGGACCATATAAGTCAAATACTAAAATAAACCCAGTGCACAGGAAAAAAAGAGGGTCTGTTTTAATGTGAATATAGCCCCATTCTAAAAATCTACTCAGGGGAAAACCCAAGATGACAGGGATACCCTAAGTTTCAAGTCATTCTTTTGGAATAAGATCATTGGAATCTCCTTTCAAAATCTTTAAGATCACTCAAGGTTGTTTAAAAATTAGAACCAGAAACACAATGAGAAGCTTTTAGAGGCCCAATGATTTTCTTTCACACTCAGGATGAGGCTTATTAAGTGACAGTCACCTACAGAAAGGTGACTTGAGGTAGGTGTACCAGTAGTCATTCCAGGTCACTGTCGTCACACACTCAAGGAGGGTCCCGTCCAACAGAGACTAATTAACGACATAGTCTCATACTTAAAAGCAAAGGTAAGAATAAAGCGCCTGAGGGACTATGAGGACAAGGAGAAATGAAACTGGGAAGTGTTTGGGTAGAACCCACACAGGAAGCCCACCTACTTCACTACAATGGTCATCATCAGGAAACCGTCTTGCAAATAAGGGTAGTGTAGTGAGTACAGAATTGTAACTAAGGAAATATTTTTAGACTATGATCTACTGATTTCTCTGCTGGCAATGCAGCTCCCATGGGGAGACATAGGAGAGGAAGGTAATCAGAGAGGGAGCCAGCATAAGCAGGGTTTTAAGTGATGTCTTCTCACAAATCTTTGACGTTTTGGAGGGCTTGGAGGTTGACAGGGGATCTCGCATTGATCTTTCCCATTATGCTTGCAAATTACTGTGATATGCAGGAGGAATCACTGGGAACAAAATTAAGATCTCTAAAAGGAAAAAGTCAAGATTACAAAAGCTGCGGGAGTGGCCATTCAGCCTGACACCATTGACCCAGACGTGAAAATCACCGCCGGAAGCTCCAGGAGGCTTGACCTTCTCAACATTCAGTTGCATCCCAGCCCTCCCAGATGGGCTTCCAGAGTCCTGTACAAGAATGATTACCTATCACCATGGTCTAAATGCTTGTGTCCCCCTATCCCCAATATTTATATGTTGGAAACCTAGCTCCCAAAGTGATGGGATTAGGAGATGAGACCGCTTCCCTCATGAATGGGACTAGTGCCCTTATTATAAAAGGGCCACACAGCTTCCCAGTCCCTTCTGCCATGGGAGGGTCCAACAACAAGTCTGCAACCTGGAAGAAGGCCCTCACCTGACCATGCTGGCACCCTGATCTCAGATTTCCGGCCTCCAAAACTGTGAGAAACACATTCCTATTGTTTATTACTATCCAATCTGTAGTGTTTTGCTGTAGCAACCTGAGTGGATTGACACCTACTTAGTCTTGCCTGGGGCAATGGCCACTCAGGTAACACTGTAAGAAAAGTATTCATGTCTTAAGCAATCTAGACATCTAACTCTTTAGAAACCAGCCATGTACATATAATCCAAAACAGTTTTCATGTGTTCACTAATTAGACATTAACACATGAGGACAATATGAGGTATATATTAGTTGGGATAAAGATGAAACTGCTATAACAAAGGATCCCAAATAAATGCCTTAAATAAGTTACTAGTAAAAGCTTCTCTCAAGTATACCATGTCCAGCCCGGTCAGTGTGAGTCAATGGTTGAGTGTCAACCTATGAACCCGGAAGCCATGGTTTGATTCCTAGGCAGGGCACATGCCCAGGTTGCAGGCTCGATCCCTGGTAGGGGGCATATAGGAGGCATCCAATCAATGATTCTCTCTCATCACTGATGTTTCTATCTCTCTCTCCATCTCCCTTCCTCTCCGAAAACCATACAAATATATTTTTTAAAAGAAGAAAAAGAACCACCATGGTGCAGTATGAGCTGGAGAAGCTTATGCAAGCTCAGGGACACAGCTTTTTGCTAATTACTGTCCTCCCATCCCCAAGGGTACTGCCTCATCCACACTGGTATAGCTAGGTTGCCCCAACATCCACTCCACAGCCTATGGTAAGAGGTAGAAAGCCAATATCCAGGGAAACATGCTTATCTTTAAATTGCAAGTTATCTCCAACCTACACATACAACTTCAGCTCACTCTCTAGTTGCCAAAAATCAGTCACATGTTCATACATAGCTGAGAAGAAAGTTAGGAAATAAGTAGCAATTTCCCAAAGCCCACCCTCTGTTAACCCAAATGCCTGTGCGTATACCATTTTCTTCCCTCACGCAAAACACACTCACCCCTCCCTTAAAAAAGACCGGTCAAGGTTCCATCCAGCTACTGCACCCACCTTAACATCCAGGATATCTGGACAATATGCAGTCTCCCCTCCAGATCTGGATGTGTCTCCTAGTGGGCAAGTAACCAGCTTGTTCCCTCCCATCCCCATCCCCATCCCCCCCTCAGCATCCTCAATGAACAATGGTGAATAAGACAACATATGCACAACAGGAGTTTCTTCTCAGAAAAGAGAAGAATCAGAATACACAGCAACCACAGGCCCTTAGAATGACGGAGTCTTGCTGGGCAGTAATTATAGTCTTGCCCTGGAATTGGAGTCTTTCCCTGGCAAGACTTTGGTTCTGGTTTCTGGGAGGAATTCCCTTCTTCCTCGTCCCCCGAGCCTGTGGCATTGCCTGGTGGTTCTGCCTTTACCATTGTCTCTCAAGACCACATCTGAATTTGGAGATATTTCTTTCCTGAGCCCTCCTTCAAGGAAGTCCAGTCTTTTCAGACACTGCAGTTTTGGGAACCATGAGGATGACATGAGTATTGAACAATCCCAGGCCCGTGGTTTGTTTAGCATTAAAATTTGTTCAAATACATGGTTGGTTACTCAGCTGTTTGGTCCTGGTCTGATTTAATGTGTCCATAACCTTCCAGAAGTCTTTGCTGGGCATTATTTCTTAAACTTACCTTACTTCCTGGCTGCAGACTTGAGCCATCACTCTGGCCCCACAGAAATGGCAGTTCCTTTTATGGCCACTGACACACATACTTCATCTGATCTTTGCTGCTAGGTCTAACTCCCTTTGTTTGGGTGAGAATCTTTTAATGGCAGGGCTTTGAAAACTGTTTTAGTAGCACTTTCTCTTCTGCCTTGATGGGATGCAGAGCAGCTGATTTTTCCAACCACATGGGGTTCTATTATGTTCCAGTTCTTGCAAATTGGACCGTTCTTACCTGGGCTCATTTCTTTTTTATAATAACCTGTGGAAAGCATCAAAGATTAGCCAACATACAAATATCCGGGCTCTTTCCAACTGCTTTCTTTTTCTTTTTTTAATATATTTTATTGATTTTTTACAGAGAGGAAGGGAGCGGGCTAGAGAGTTAGAAACATCGATGAGAGAGAAACATCAATCAGTCGCCTCCTGCACATCCCCTACTGGGGGTGTGCCCACAGCCAAGGTACATGCCCCTGACTGGAATCGAACCCGGGACCCTTCAGTCCGAAGGCCGACACTCTATCTACTGAGCCAAACTGGTCAGGGCCCAACTGCTTTCTTTAGGGCTAATGATTCTACAGACATGGGGTCTGTCTTCCAACTAGCTGTAGGAGACCATTTGACTAAATGTTGCCTTGACATTACAAAGTTCATCAGCTATCCAATATCTGCAACTTCCATTTTTCTCATTGGCCGTTTCCTACATCTAGGGCATTGCCACATATTTAAAGTTTTTATAATGATAAATACTAATATCTGTATTAGAATAAGAATGGCATTGTAAAAATAAGGCACCAAAAATAAGTGACTTCAAATACATGAATTTCTATTTCTCACTGAATATCCTGGTAGGTCTATGCTAGTAGAGTAGCTCTTCAGTTGTAAGAAATTACTACAAACTGGGTAACTTCAAATAACTGAAATGTCTACTTTCACAGCCGGAAGTCCAACATCAGTCCCTTTGGACTGAAATCAAGGTGTCTGCAGGCTGCATCCCCTCTAGGGAACAACCCTTTCTTGTTCTGGTGACTGTCAGTAATCCTTGGCTTGTGGCCACATCACTCCATTCTCTCCCTCTATAGTCACCTTCCCCACTTCTATGTCAAATCTCTTCTGCCTCCCTCTCACAAGGACCTGTGCGATAGCATTTTGTACCCACCTGGATTATCCATGGTAATCTCTCCTCTCAATACCCTTAACATCTGTGAAATTCTGTTTTTGTCATATAAGGTAGTATCCACTGGCTCCAAGAATTAGGACATGGATATCTTTTGGGATGTCATGTTCAACCTACCACATAACTCACTTTTCAAGTAGGATTTTAAAGATCTTTAGGAGTTAGCTGTGTTCTCTCTCTCTCTCTCTCTCTCTCTCTCTCTCTCTCTCTCTCTCTCTCTCTCTCTCTCTCTCTCTCTCTTTCTCTCCCCATAATCCTGAACACCTGGTTTGGGCTAAGACACTTGTATGGACAGGACATATAACTGAGGTTAGGTGCACAGTATATAAAAACGGAATCATTTTTTAGATTGAAAATCCACTGCTATAAATTGTGTTCCTCCCACACCCCCCAACACAAATTCATATGTTGAATAGGTATTTGGAAGGGGGACCTTTGGGTGATGACTAGGTCATGAGGGTGGAGTCCTTATAAATGGAATTAGTGACCCCGGGGCTCCCTTGCTGCTTCCACCGTGGGAGGACACAGCAAGGAGACGGTTGCCTATGAACCAGGAAACGGTCCTCACCGTACACTGTTTCTGTCAGCGTCTTGATCTTGGACTTCACAGACTCCAGAACTGTGAGAAATAAATGTTTGTTTGTTCTAAGCTATCCTGTTTATGGTGTTGTTGCTTTTTGTGTGGTGTGTGTGTGTGTGTGTGTGTGTGTGTGTGTGTGTGTGTGTGTGTTTATGGCGGCCCAAACAATCAAGACAGCCACCTAGCTCATATGAAGGGAAAATCCATGACCTTACACTGTTGATTCATCCTTCTAATTAGTCAGGACTGGCATTCAAGCACCGGGGATGACCATCCTGATCACAGCGATTCGGCCCGTTAGCTGCTCCACCACAGTCCCTGGGTATGTGCTCTGCACCTCCCAGGGGACAGGATGGTTTAATATTCACCTCCACATGAGCATGCCCTGAAAAATCTATTTTTCAGCCATGCTTTTTACAATAATGAGGTCTGCCGCTGCCTCTGGCCTCAGATTGGAAGCTGTCTCATCATTTCTCCCAGGCTCTGTAAATTTGCATCTTGTCTACCTAATGAGTTTACATACTTGTTTTTACTGCACAATCTGAATTTAGATCCATCTCTCTGGCTTCCTGATAGAAAACATGTTTGTCATCAATACATTTTGTTTCCACTAAATACGGGACCCACGTGGCAATTATCCGGGGCCATAATCAGCGGCAGAGGCAGCAGCATGTTACAGTCAGAATAGGAAAGTTGCAGACTTTCATTAATATGCACATAAACACGAAACCAGTGCCTCCAAGGAAGGGCTCTGCCTCTGACAGCTGCCCCAGCAAGACTGCAGGCACGAACAGACAAATGAAGTGCATTAAGTGATTATCTTTTCTTAAAAAGCCAAAGAACTTTATATGTTGCAATATTGATGACTGAAAATAACACAATTTAAGAAGAAATGAAACCTACTTTTAAATCCATGTATTTATTGCTGTTTACTTTCTCCTCTCTGGAAAATGTGAAATAATAATACCAAAGAATGTGGGGGAGAAGGGAAGACCCTTCTCTGCCGGCACAAGTTGAAATTATTCAAGATCTTGATTTGCAATAGGACATCCTTTCACAGACAAGGTGAAGCAACCCACACATAATCTTTAGATGACAGGGAGAAGGAACACTGCTTTGACTTGCTTGCCTGTGTGCCATTACTTTGAACACTCCAATTTGGAAATATGCTTTGTCCAAACAATTAAGTCTGGTGTGGAGGCATTTAAAGGATCTTGGAAAAAGTCTCAAGGGACATGAGCTTCCCAAAATAAATGCTGGAGTAAAAGTAATGGAATAATTATAACATCATGTGATTCTTCCTAGGATTTGGGTGCTCATAGGATATGTTTTAATTGCATATTTACTCAGGCCTATTTCCTTGGCTTAGCAGGCACACAGCTGTGGCTGGGTAATGTTTTGAGATATTAGGGGGCTTTTTACACCCCTCTATTTTTTTTCTGCATTCAACCCTTAAATAGGTAGTCAGTTGTATATTCATTGCCTCAGGAGAGGATTCTTCCTTTTCCCAAAAGGCTTAAGCCCCTTAGAGAATTTAGAGACTTTGCCAAGAAAGTAAAGGATGGAAAAGAACAACACACTTCAACAGTTTGCGTTAGAGAAATAGTGAAGGAGGAGGATTAGGACTGCCGCCTCCAGATCTACAGGCGACTCCGCTGAGCTTGGGGAAATGAGGGAGGGAGACGTGGTCTGGGGATGGGAGAGAGGCCTTTGCCCTGCTCCCTGTGCGCTCCCTGTGCTGGCAGGGAGTCAGCAGAATGTCAAGATCAGGCAGACCAATGAGCTTTGCAGGGTTCCTGTATCTGAGAGCATGTGAGCAACAGGGAGAAGTGGGCCTGGAGGGACCTTACAGGCAGGGACAATCCTTCCCAAGAACAACGTGAGCACCGAGAACCAAGGACCTCAGGGCTCTCAACCCACCCCACCCACCCCGCCTCATATTTGAATTCTAGAACTGTAGCATAACCCTGAGGTGGGGATGGGTTCCTGCGGAGAAGTCTGGAAAGTTCTGAGGTTAACTTTTTCCTCTAGTTTGATTGAATTAGAGCTCAAAGCCACATATGAAGTTGAGTATCTATATATTATTTCTATAAAAAGCCAGCGACCTGAACAACGGGTAGCTATGATGACCACTGTGGCCAGCGAACCAGCCGATCAGGGGGTGGGGCCAGCCGGCCAACCTCCACACCCCTGATTGCCCTCCAATAGGGGGCGGGGCTGGCCAGCCAACCTCCCTCTGGCTATCCAGCTCCTGATGGGTCCCCACCACCTTGATCAGTCCACAGATCCTCTTCCCCCCCACCAGCCCCACCCCTGATCGCCCCCCCCCCACCCCAATAGGGGGCAAGGCTGGCTGGCCACCCGCCTGTGGCCCCCCCCCCAGCTGGCTCTGCCCCCTATCAGCCCACCCACTCCTATCAGGGGCAGGGCTGGCTGGCCAACCTCCCACAGCCCCTCCCTCAGCTGCTGATCCCCCTCACCCCATTAGGGGGTAGGGGTAGGCCCTGCCCCAAATCAGCCCACCCACCCCAATCAGGGGAGGGGTCCACCCACCCCAATCAGGGGAGGGGTCCACCCACCCCAATCAGGGGAGGGGTCCTCCAGCCAATGGTCTGCAGCCCCTCCCCCCAGCCTGTCCAGCCCTGATTGGGCCTCAATTGGGGCAGGCTGGCTGGCCAACCTCCTGCCTGTCTCCTCCTCCCCAGGACAGGCCCAACCCCATCTGCCCCAATTGGGGCCCAGCCACAGGACCCCACCCATGCACAAATTTGTGCACTGGGCCTCTAGTTAAAAAATAAAGTAGTGACCGGCTGGTGTGGCTTAGTGGTTGAGCATTGACCCATGAACCAGGAGGTCACAGTTTGATTCCTGGTCAAGGGCACATGCCTGGGTTGTGGTCTCCATTCCCAGTGGGGGGTGTGCAGGAGGTAGCCATCAATGGTTCTCTCTCATCATTGATGTTTCTCTCTGTCCTTCTCCCTTCCTCTTTCAGAAGTCAATAAAAAAAATTTTTTTTTAAATAAAGTTGTATTTGTTTCTTTTTTTTAATTTTATTTTATTTTTATTGTTTTAAGTATTACAAATAGTAGTACCTATGTCTCCTTTTTTTTCCCCCCTATTTGTTTCTTAATTGAGGGATTTCATACTTATTACATAATGGGAGCTCAACAATTACTGGATTTGTTAATTCCTTAATACAACAAAAGCACATGGGAAGGACACCTGGAGGGGAGTGTCTTTCCTGGGAATGTCCCAATGTGGCCAGGTGGGGGTGTGGCCAGGTGATAGAGGAGAAGCCCTGAGATAAAAGACAGAAATTCCTGCACTGTGCCCAAAGCCTAATCTACATGGACAGCAGGTGACACCGGACATATGGCCTCAGGTCAGATCCCTACAAGGCAATGAAGGGTCCTTTGAAGGAATTTGGAGAATATTCTGCGGCCAGTGAAGGCTCTGTTTTGCATCAAACGTATGCTAGTCCAAATTTCAGGGTCCTTCAGAATGTAGGTCTCACGGCCGCCTTGCCTGGAATGTGTATACAATCAATGGCTTGACTCTGACCCCGTGGGCCCCCAGCGCAGCCCGGGCTCTCCAGCCCCCTCCCCATCTCCCAGTCCTGCTCTAGCAGAGGGCACCGCCCTTTACTTGCTCTGGTCTCTAACCTCACTACTTGCGGGGCGCACTGGCACCCTGAGAAAGGAAAGCCAGGACCTCCACATCTATGGCGGAACTGCCCCCACCCTGGGCTCGAGAGGGACCTTTCCAAACTACCCAAGGGAACATCCTGAAATCCTGAGGGCTCGACCTGCCCTGCTTCCCAAACACAGTGGATGGCCATCATCCTGCGGGGAAGACCAAGGGGGTCCGGGCGGGACTGGAATCGCGTCTCCCCAGTTTTGCAGACGCTTCCATCCTCCTCCGTCTCTGTCCAGAGCCGGCATCCGTGGGAACAACTGCGCACCTCCCTCCCTGGAAAGAAGGACGCGAAAACCGTGATGTTCAACCCTTTCATTTCACGGCACACAAACGAATTCCTGCGATTCTGAGCACACCAAAAAGACATTATATTGGTACAAACTTCGTATTTTTTTTTAAATCTTTATTGTTAAAAGTATTACATATATCTCCTTTTTTCCCCTATGGACCTCTCCCAGCCCACCCCACCCCCCAAGCCTTCATCACCCTATCGTCTGTGTCCATTTATGCATATATGCATACAAGTTCTTTGGTTGATCTCTTCCCACCCACCCTCCCCCCACCTTCCCTCTGAGGTTCAGAAAGTCTCCTTCACACTGGACGGCACACAAGTTGAAAATCACTGCACAACATGTTCTGCGCTGGTGGGCACTGAGCACCTCATATGGGCATATTTAATCCTTACAACAGCCCTAAAGGTAGCATTATCTCAGCTCTATAAGTAGGAGAAAAGGCAGCATTAAAGAATTTCCGAACTTGCCGAAGGTTGCCCAGAGAGAACGAGGTTGACCTACACGTCAAAACCAGCTGTTATGTGAAACCACCATGCAGAGACCTCTGGGCATGGTGTGCATGGTCTCCGACTGGGTGGAGCAGGACTCAGAAAAGTAGTAGGGCCATTATGCCGCTCTTCCTCAGAGGAAGACATGCTTGCAAGTGAGTCACCTGCTTGCACTGTGGGAGCGGAGTCCTCCCTGGGGGACACTGTGGGACATGCTGTCAGGTGTCAGCACTAACTAAACACCAAGTGTCATCCAGCCACTGGGACAAACCCCTCAGTCCCCCCAGGGCCTCCAGGGGCAGGGCAAGAGCTCCTCCTCTTTGGCAACCATCCTAGCAAAAGTGGTTTTTAAGTAGATCTTTCTTATAACCATTCAACTGAGACTGAATTCTCCACCTTTGTGGTCAATGAACTGTCCCTACATACAAATTAACCATCACTGTACAGGTGTTTGGGGCTGAGCCCAGGGGAGGGAATGCTGGCAGTTGGATATGGGGAGAAGGACTAAACACTAAGATGCCTCACAAGGTGCCAGTTCACATAAGGTCATGGTTACGTGGCCCAGCAGGTGAACAACCTTATAGTAGAGTGTTGTTGATGCAAAAATTACTGTTTGGACATCAGTTAGTTGTTTTCCAAGTGATTCTGTCTATACCCTGTGATCGCCATATGGGTGATGCACATTACTTATTTCCACTATACAGACTAAAAGGGGAAAACCCAAGAATTGTAAAGATCACAAGAGTTGCCTGAGGTTATGCAAGTTGTTACTTTCAGAGCCAGATCTCTACTGCACCACCATGCTCACCGTGAGTAATGAATTGGAGAAAGTGTTAACTAGGTCCAAATATTAATACGTGTATCTTTTTTTACTGATTCAATGTATGAAGTAACGAAACATTAGTGTATATATCTTAGGTCTAGTCCCTGCTCTCCAGAATACATGTTTTACCCTGTACCACTGCTTCAATGTTTATTAACAGCTGTTAAATATTTACTTGCAGCTGTTAAACTCTGGATAATCTTCACTTAACCTCTCATGACCTCAGTCTTTCCATATATTAAAACACACACACACACACACACACACACACACACACACACACACACAGCAGTTAGGTTTAAAGGTTACCTTGCTGTTCCCTCCAAATTCTAAAGTTCTTATGTCAAGATCATTAGAATATCACCTGTCATCTTAACCTTCTTATCAAAACATTTCAAATGTTCAAACATTAACTCTTCTTCGATCTTTAAACTGACAATCTTGACATTTCATTTAGGTTCATAATCTCAAATATTTATGCAAAATGTATTTTTAATTTCCTCCTTAATGTATTGTCATTATTTTGTAATTTACTGTTCTCATTGTCTTAGTAAATGCACAGAGAAGCTATTAATGGAGGCTGGTTTGAAGTCCCATAAGCAATTATGTTCACCTATCTTGATGAAAAACCATGATTCATTTTTCCCCATTATCAAAGTTTTCAAGAAGTTAGCTAACTGCCTTTACATAAGAGATAACTGAAGGTAATAAAAGAACACTTTTTTATAATAACATGGTTTGGGTATATAGGGTCACATAATTCTCTGAATTTGCATAGCAGTAACCCCTAGATCATATAACCTAGTAAATACATAACTGATCCCAATTAATTAAACATCAGGTGCAAGAACAAAACTATTAGGTAGTTTCATACATTTCTATTTTCTAAGAAAAGTAACTATCACACTCCCAGAACCTTTCTTTCCCCGGCAAATAATAAAATTTAGCATCTGCAGTGTGCCATCCCCTTGCAGGATTTTGGTCATCCCCCAGTAGCCTGTTAAACCTGCACTGTGGTTCTCACCTCACACATGAGGGAGAAGTTAGATGAGATGCACAGAGCTCTGCTGACTCACGCAGACACTCCTTCCTCGTCTCCATTCAAAGACCAGGGCAAGGGAAACGAGTAAGGGTTGGCCCAGCCTAGACACCCAGTTGGGGCAGGTGTGATTGTACAGATTTCTTAACCCTTGTGAGGAGAGCAAACACTGGACCTTACTAATCCTGAGTTACCATGATTCATTCCTTTATTTGTTCTTTCCTTCATTCAACTTAAAAAGAGGTTTGAGTACCAACTGTTAGTGGAGGCAGCTGGGAGTTAACAGAAGAGAGCTAAATTGGCTGAGCCTGATTGTCTCAGACACGACACCACACACACACACACACACACACACACACACACACACACACACACACTGTGTAGGGAAGAAGGACCGGCCTTCCCATCTCCCCAGGGAACCACCGTCCATCCCACAGAAGGGGGTGAGGGCAGTGATAGAGGAAATTCCTTTACTGGACACATGCAGTAGAAACCAAGATAGCATCAAAAAGGGAAGGTGTCTAAGCTAGGAAAAGACAACTTGGATAAGGGACACAAAACCCCAAAGATCTAGGGAGGAATTGGCTAGGGAGAGGGAGCAACACAAGCCAATGGAAGATTAGGAAAGAGATTGGTTAGCTTAAAGAAAAGCCTCTCTCCCCCAAGTCCCGGAGATTAGAATCAGAGTTTAACAAAGGCTCCTCTGAGAAGCATGTCTTTGCCTATTCCTTTGCCTGTTCATGCGTGTTCTCCCCCTGTAGCCTCCACTCAGCTCCAACCGTGGGCCTGGGAGCAGAGGCTAAGCTAGCTGCACACGAAAGGAGGCTGAGCTGGACACCACGCTTTGGCATGGACTGAACTACGGCAGCTTCAGATCTCTGCCGATGCCAGGCCATGGCACAGCATCTATTGACCCTGCCCTTCCTCTGGGCTTGGGGAAGACCAGGCTGGACTTCTCCCACGCAGGATGGAGCTGAGCCACCGGGTCCTGGATGGGACACAGACACCAGGTGCCGGTATAGTCCTTTGCGTTTGCTTCATCTCCAGTAAGTCTTACCACTACCCTTCATCCTCATGCGTCGGTCCCGAAATGCTTTCCTTGCAGCTCTGTGGATGGGCCCCATTTCCACCAGCAACACAACCATGTGCCAGGGACTCTCCTAAATATAAGTGATACAAAGTAAATGAGTCCAACTCACTCAGTCAGTTATTCAGGCAATCATTCATTCAAGACACATAGTACATTCTAGAAGTATAAAATGAAAAGGAAGGGCCTTGCAAGGGAGGAGCTCATGGTTATATAACGGCTGCTGTAATAGCAGTCGGTTCAATATTGTAACTGACGTGTCATCCAAACACTTCATGTAGAAGTACCTGCCTCGGAGAGCACCTTCCATCGACTTACTTTCTTAGGACAGAGTGAGGACAACGCGAGGATTTTGAAATGGTTCCGTTCAGATTTGCTGAGATATTTTTATTTTCTCTTAGTTAAATTTGACTATTCAAGAAATAGTCCTCACTCTAAAGAACCCTAATTTCATTTTGAAACACAGAGTTGAAAATGAAGCAACACCAGTTTCAGGCTATTTGCCTAAAATGCTGCCATTACCTGTCATGAAGCAATTTTAGTGAATTTCTTTTAAGGGATAGCAAAGAATTTGTAAAAATGTTATCATCGGGTTACAATATTGGACTTTTAGAGGGGAAATTTTTAAGCAGATTGAGATGGAATCCTCCCTGGATCTGACTACAACTGTTGCCTAAAATGTCTCAAAACAAATTGATCGCCAAAGTATAATTTACATTTAAGCTTTCATTATATTCTGCAATTGGAAAATTTGTACTAAGTTTCATTTGTCATAGGATTGCTAAGGTATATTTATACATAAAGCAAATCTTATTTTTACTCTTCCTCAATACAGTTGAACATGGAAGAAGTTTACTTTGTGACCTTGAGCAGAATAAGTGACTTTCAGGGAAATTAACTGCAAAGCACCAGGCATGAATGACATTCAACCAAGTGTTAAAGAAATAGAATTTTTTGAAAAATAAAGTCTGACTCTGAGCCACTCTCCAGTCTACCCCATTACACAGCGTCAAAAAGAAAAGGTACTCGTACTTTATGAAGTTCCCACCACCTTCCCCCTATTTGCCAAAGCATGGGAGGGAGGTGCTCTTTTGGTGCAAGAGATTGGAACGCTTTTCTAATGGCCTTTTTAGGACTAGAGTCTTTTGCTACTTCTGGAACTGGTATCTAGAATTATATATATATTAATGATTTCAGAGAGAAAGCAAAAGGAAAAGAAACATCAATGATGAGAATCATTGACTAGCTGCCTCTTATTGGGGATCCAGCCTGCAACCCTGATGTGCCTTGACCGGGAATTGAACTGTGACCTCTTGGTTCATAGGTTGACACTCAACCACTGAGCCACACTGGCTGGGTGATACATGAACATCTGTTTGGCAGCACAGGTCCCACATGCCCAGACACAACTTACTTCTGTTCCTCTCAGAATATTTGAACTACACAGTAGTGCTGTCTGGAAGCAGGAAATGGTCTTCTCTGCCCTTGGAATACACAGATTTTTCATTCTTGTAGTCTCTGTGTTCCCAGCACCCCTGCCACCACCCATTAAGTCTGGAGAAAAATCTCTCTTCCTTCATGTTTCTTTGTAACACTCGTATGTGACTGAAAGTCCACTAAGTTCTCCTGGGAACCCGAGCTTCTGAGTAACAGAACTCAGGAAAACGGGAGAGAGTCAGTTTCCTGCACTGCCCTGTGGCTTTTCTCGGGCAATGCCCAGAACCAGACCTGCTGGAATGAAAGGAAGGGGTGGACAGCTCAGCCTCTCTATGTGCCATCCAGCAACAAGAGCTCCTCAGCAGTAGCAGGAGTGATTGCTAACCCTCTATTCTTGAACATTTCATCTTCTTTGAAGTAGACTTTTGAAAAAAGAGATATAGTGGCAGAATGACAAACCTATGAACACTGTTGTTTGCCACATGGCAAAGAGGCATGAAGGCTGCAGACAGAATGGAAGCTGCTTATCAGCTGACCTTGACATAGATAACCCTCGATTATTCAAGTAGGTCCCGGGTTAGTAAAGGGTCCTCAAAAGGTGGGAGACAACTTCCGGTTTCCTGTACAACAAGTAAGGGTCTTGGAATCAACTGCTCTGTCTTAACAAGTAAAACGCTGAATAGACTAAAAGTCAACCAATTCTCTTGGATCCAGAAGGGAGATGAGGACACATGGCAAACCTCTGCCTCCGAGATGGAGAGACAGATGGGGTGAACACAGGCAATCACGGTTTATTGAAGCGGAAACTCGGGAGGAGAAATAGTCATGGGTCCAGTGCCGGCATAGGAAAACCTGAACTGTAACTGTGAATTGCTGGAGGCTTAGTGAGGACACGTCTGAGAGTTTAAAAGTCCAGAGAGACCCAGTCACAGGAAGGGGGTGGGGGGCGAGGGTACACTTTTGTGAGTTTTATCTACAGGGGCTAGACCAGGTGCTCACATTAAACAGTCCAGCTGGTTTGGCTCAGTGGTTGAGCATTGACCTGTGAACCAAAAGGTCATGGTTCAATTCCTGGTCAGGGCACACGGCTCGGTTGTAGGCTCGATCCCCACTGTGGGATGTACAGGAGGCAGCCGATCAATGATTCCCTCTCATCATTGATATTTCTCTCTCTCCCTCTCTCTGAAATCAATACACATAAATACTTTTTAAAATCTGAGAACAATGCCCTCGTGCCTCTGGCAGAAGGAGGGGAAAGGAACCACTCTGAAATGAGCCACACACTCTTCTTCCTAACAAGCTGCCCTCAGGAGAAACTAACCGCAGCCTAACCCGCTGGGGTCTGCGCAGAGCCTAACTGACCCGGGGAGGGGAAATAGCCAACTGCCCTGGCTTTGGCCATCCTGTCCCACCTAAGGAGGGAGGAAAAAGCTCACAGTCCAGAGGTATAGTCTCCTGACTCAGACCTAACCTAGGCCTACACCTCCCACCCCTGCTGCCACGTTACTGAAGGCCTGTTTGTAGCAGGTCCCTTCCTGGATACATCATGTCCGGCTACATATATTATTTCATTTATCTGGCATCCTGGAGAGGATGAAACTATCAGAATGAAAAACAGATCTGGGATTGAGGAGTTGACTACGAAGTGGCTGTACAGGGGAATTTTTAGGGTAAGAGAACTGTTTCTTTATGATATTTTGGTGGTTGGTAAACAAATGGAAATTCTCATGAACGCTGTCCTTTGCTCCTCGTCCCTTGGCTGATTTTAATTTGCTATCATAAAAGCATAACTGTGAGTAAAATGGCTTTGCTGAGTTCTATTAGTCCCCCCAGCGAATGTTGAAACCGGAAGGCAGTCTTGGGGACCCCCAAATTTGTAGTCGATGTCAGAAGTGAGGCTGGTATCAGGGATAACCATACTTTGCAGTGATATAAATAAATGATTATATAAATAAACATGAGAAAAGGGACAGATTTTCCTTACAGAATTCCAAATATAGAAGGGATGGGGGAAATGGGGAATCACCATTAAAACACTACAATAGTAACTGACACAGGCAAGATTCACTGAAGATTGTAAAAATTGGAGAGCATAACTTAAAGGAGAAAACAGGATACTTGCAGGGCCTCATTATCCCCTAACATCTACGAATTATTGTAGTGCTTTTTAACACAGGTCCAGATTATTTTAGGCTCCAGGAAGTAGAGCTTAATTTCTCTCCCCTACAGCAAGGAATCAGTAACTTGCTTCTAATGAATAGAGTATGTGAAAAGAAAACCAGTAGCTTAACACTGGAAAAACCTTGCAGACACCGTGTTTGCCAAATGATGGAAGTTAACATCACCAATAATAATCATGTTGATGTGGCGTACTTCTTGTAATGATGTGATTACATTTAAACTTTGTTATATTCTTCCCCAAAATCCAAAATACCAGCCTGATCATAAGAAAACATCAGATAAACCCAGCTTGAGAGGCATTCTAGAATATACTTGACCAGGCTCCTCAAAAAATGGCAAGGTCATGAAAAACAGGGAGACCGACGGTGTGGCTAATTGGAGGAGACCAAGGAGACATGATGGCTCAATGCCATGTCGCGGCTGGATTGGGAGGGTGGCGTGGGGGAGGGGGTGAAATCTGAATAAATTTTGGTTTTGGGTATTGTATCTATGTTAATTTCTTAGTTTTGATAAGTATGCCTACTATACTACTCCCAGCGGATGCTGGGTAAAGGATATAGGGACTTACTATACTATCTTTGCAACTCTTCTGTAAACCTAAATTATTCAAAGGACTTTTGTATTGAAAGACTGACCATTCCATGTTGGTAAGGCTACAGAACAACTGAAACTCTCACAAACTGCTGGTTGAAATGTAAAACAATAAATTACACAGCCACTTTTTAGAAGTTTGGCAGTTTCTTAGAAAAATAAACACAAAATATTTCCCAGCTGTTCTATTCCTAGGTATTTACTCAAGAGAAATGAAAGCATGCCTAATACACCAATAAGTCTGTACACAAGTCTTTATAGGAACATTATTAGCAATAGCCAAATAGTGGAAGAACCCAAATGTTCATCAACAGGTTACTGGTTAAATAATTTATGGTATAGCCATACAACATACTACTACTTTGCAATAAAAAATAATAAATACTCATTTATAAAACACGAGTGAAAGAAACTAGACTGACTCCTCAGCAAAAATATGTACATACTGATTTCATTTTTATAAAATTCTAGAAAATGTAAGCAACGTATCGTGACAGAAAGCAAATCGGTGGTTGCTCAAGAATGGCAGGAGCAGGAGAGGGAATAAGGTTTCTTTAAAGACAACAGAAAGATGTTTTAATAAGTGAAATAAAATCAGTCACACAAAAACGAGCATAATCCCCTTTATGTTAAAATAAAACTTAGTGGTTTTGTTTACAAATGCACGGCAGTGTGAATGTTATGTAACTAACAGAGGCTATGTCCAGGTAGGTAAGAGGTAGGAGTGGAGGGTGAGTATGCTACCGGAACAAACAACTCCACAATCTTGGTGACAGAGGCAACACTTCTCTTTCTTCCTCATGTTGCACACCCCACGTGGGGGAGTGGGATGCCTGCAATGGCTGAAAGGCCTATAATTAGCAGTACTTAAGAGTCATGCCCAAAACTAGATAAGACTTGTACTTGTGACTTTTCTCATTCACACACACACACACACACACACCTTTACTTTGAAAATATCTAAACTTACAATGTATTACTACCACCGGGGGAAATTACCTAGAATGAAATTTCTATGCCTGAAGATAGAGGTGACCAAATACCACAAAAGTGGAGTGCTATTTTGACCTTGATTAATGTTTCAAAATTGAGGTCTAAGTGAGATAATTGAAATAAAAGCCAAAAGTGAAATGTGAAACGCTAAGCCTTTAGAACCTTGTTTCTTAATATTGATGCCATTTCTGTTTTTCTATAAATAATAGATTACAAAATGGATGCTTGGCACAGAGTTGCTTTTAAAAGTGCATTTCCCAATTCCTGACAATATAAAAAAAAATAATAAAATGTAGTAGACTAAGGGCAAGACACACCAAAAAAACAGATAAAGTAACACAGGAAACTGATGACACATACATCATCATCATCATCATTTAACGAGGCTGCATGCAAAAACAATTAACAGATTTGAAGATGCCCCATCGTAACAAAATACAATTGTAAATAATAGCTTGTTCAATAAACTACTTCCCCATTCACTCCCATAATAGTGCTTTATACATGTAATTATAGCCCACTAGAGGCCCAATGCAGGAAATTCGTGCAAGGGGCTCAGCAGTCGCAGTCCCGGATGCCTCAGCCCTCACAGCCCCGGTTTTGTCTGGAAGGTCGGGCGGATGGTCATTGGGCCCTCTGGTCTAATTAACACGTTAGCTCTTTATTATATAGGATTATTTTCAACAAATTACCCTGTGAAGCAATTGTTTTCTCTGGCATGTTTAGAACAGTAAAAATAGTAATAATAATCATGCCAAGTATGAAAGCCTCATTATGCTAGTTACTGAGCTAAATAATCTGTATGACTGTGAATCCATCCATAAAACCTCAAAAGTAACATATCTCCTATAGATATTTTTCTTTTTAATTTTTTTTCTTTATTGATTAAGGTATTACATATGTGGCCTTATCCCCCCATTGCCCCCCACACCCCAACTCATGCCCTCACCCCCTGGTGTCTGTGTCCATTGGTTAGGTTTATATGCATGCATACAAGTCCTTTGGTTGATCTCTCCCACTTACCCCCACCCTCCCCTACCTTCCCTCTGAGGTTTGATGGTCTTATCAATGCTTCTCTGTCTCTGGATCTGTTTTTGTTCATCAGTTTATGTTGTTCATTATATTCCACAAATGAGTGAGATCATGTGATATTTATCTTTCTCTGACTGGCTTATTTCACTTAGCATAATGCTCTCCAGGTCCATCCATGCTGTTGCAAATGGTAGGAGTTCCTTCTTTTTTACCACAGCGTAGTATTCCATTGTGTAGATGTACCACAGTTTTCTAATCCACTCATCTGCTGACGGGCACCTAGGCTGTTTCCAAATCTTAGCTATGGTGAATTGTGCTGCTATGAACATAGGGATGCATATATCCTTTCTGATTGGTGTTTCTAGTTTCTTGGGATATATTCCTAGAAGTGGGATCACTGGGTCAAATGCGAGTTCCATTTTTAGTTTTTTGAGGAAACTCCATATTGTTCTCCACAATGGCTGCACCAGTCTGCATTCCCATCAGCAGTGCACGAGGGATCCTCGCCAGCACTTGTCATTTGTTGATTTGTTGATAGCCATTCTGACAGATGTAAGATGGTACCTCATTGTTTTGATTTGCACCTGTCAGATAATTAGTGACTTTGAGCATGTTTTCATGTCTCTTGGCCTTCCTTGTTTCCTCTTTTGAAAAGTATCTATTTAGATCCATTGCCCATTTTTTTATTGGGTTTTTTATCTCCCTTTTGTTAAGTTGTATGAGTTCCCTGTAAATTTTGGACATCAAATCCTTATCTGTTATAACATTGGGAAATACGTTCTCCCATGCAGCAGGCTTTCTTATTGTTTTGTTGATGGTTTCTTTTGCTGTACAGAAGCTTTATTTTGAAGTAGTCCCATTTGTTTATTTTCTCTTTAGTTTCCATTGCCCTAGGAGCTGTATCAGTGAAGATACTGCTTCGGCATATGTCTGAGATTTAACTGCCTGTGTATTCCTCTATATTTTTATGGTTTCCTGTCTTACGTTTAAGTCCTTTATCCATTTTGAGTTTACTTTTGTGTATGCTGTAAGTTGGTGGTCTAGTTTCATTTTTTTTGCATGTATCTGTCCAATTTTTCCAACACCATTTATTGAAGAGACTGTCTTGACTCCATTGTGTGTTCATGCCTCCTTTGTCAAATATTAATTGAGCATAGTGGTTTGGGTCAATGTCTGGGTTCTCTATTCTATTCCACTGGTTTATATGCCTGTTCTTGTGCCAGTGCCGGGCAGTTTTGAGAACAGTGGCTTTGTAATACAGCTTGGTATCTGGTATTTCACAGACCTAGAACGAATTCTCCAAAAATTAATCTAGAATAAAAAAGAAATAGATATTTCTTACAGGTAAGAAACTGACATTCAGATGTAAAGTAACTGCTCACATCTATAGGAAAGAGGTGTTGCTTTTATAATCATGTTCTCATTTTTAAAATTCACTCTCCAGGAATGCCTTCACACTCTCACCACCACCTCAAATGAATCCAACAACTACTCTTTTCCAGGCACAGTTCTAGGCTCTGGGGATCCAGAAAGAACTACAGTAGATAGGTTTTGCCCTTCAGGAACTCAGCCTAATATAAGAGCAGATAGGAAGCAATTCTATAAGCAGAGCTATGTCTAGGTGCTGACACCTCACTCACAGTGAAGGCAGAGGAAGGAAGTGGGCAAGGAGTTGGTGGGTGGCCTGCCTCCCCAGAAGCACTTGACTTGATTGAACCTAACAATTAAGAATTAAGCAAATGAGGGAGGGAAGAAGATACACTAAGAGGAGGTGATTACTAGGTGTACCAGTTAATAATAGCGGATTTTGTCATCAAAGAAAACACACAATTTCAAGAGAAACACAGAAAGTACTTTATTCAAAGTAATGTCCATCGCTAGCTACACAATTCCCCATCTTTCAGGTAGTTTGTGGATACCGTCACAATAGAACTTTTCTTGTTTTGAGGCAAACCATTCCGAAACACAATTTTCCACTTCTTCGTACGTTTTGAAGTGCTGCTCAGAAAGTGCGGGTGCCATCTATCGGAACAAGTGGTAATCTGAAGGAACAAGGTCTGGTGAATACAGCGGGTGGATTAATACTTTCCAGGCAAGATATTTTAAGGTATCTTTAACTGGTTTTGAAGTGTGTGATGGTGCGTCATCATGAAGCAAAATTACTTTGCTGTGTCTTCTGGAACATTGTGGTCGTTTCACTATCAAAGCATGGTTCAAATTGATTATTTGTTGTCGGTAGCAATCAATATTTTAAGGGTTTCATCTGGTTTTAGAAGCTCATAAAACACCACATCTTCCTGATCCCACCAAATGAAGAGCATTGTTTTCTTTCCGAAGCCATTTGGCCTTGCAGTCGATGTTGATTTGTTGATCTGGATCAACCTATGATTTTGTGCATTTGGGATTCTTAAAATAAATCCACTTTTCATCACCAGTCACAATTCGATGCAAAAAAGACTTTCGTGCCATTGAAACAACATTTTACTGATGACTTTTGTTTTCCATTTGTCTTTTGTTCAGCTGATGTGGGTTTTCCATTTGCCTTTCGTTCAGTTGATGTGGCACACATTTTCCTTCCTTCAAAATCTTTCCCATTGCTTGTAAACAATTGAAAATTGTTTGCTGAGCAACTTTTAATCTTTCTGCAAGTTGTTTTTGATATTGACACTCATCTTCATCCAATAATGCTTGTAATTGTTGGTCTTCAAACTTTTTTGGTTGACCTGGATGTCTTCATCTTTCATATAGAAATCATCACTTTCAAAGCATTTAAACCAGTGTTCACAAGTTTCTTGAGATGGAGCATGTTCACCATAAGCTTCCCAAAGTATTCAGCAGCACCTTTCTTCAAAATAAAGTAATGAATTAAACCTTCCTGCAAATGCTTTGTCACAAAATTCGACATTTTTAAGTGTAAAAGTATCTATGATGTTAACAACTTCAGCAAATTTGACATATGAAGTTTTGAAGTTTGTCAATATAACAAAATAGCATACATATCAAATGGCATATATGTCAACATATGTGTAACTCCATCTATTGAAAAAATCTGCATTATTAACTGGTACACCTAGTACATGAAGAGGGGAAGACACCTTTCAGGAGATGCAGGTATCTCAGTCTGGAGATGAGAATGTGACTGAATGCAGGAAACAAAGCTTCCTCATCCACTTCAATTCAGTTACTAATCAGGACGACACCCAGTTCCTGCCAGCCTCTATTTCACAGCTCCCACCCCTAGGCATTGCTACGAATTCTCATTGACACCCATAACCATAACCCATTTCACAGACCCTCTCACTGCAGCCAAGTTGTTTTGTTTTTTTAAAATATATTTTATTGATTTTTTTTACAGAGAGGAAGGGAGAGGGATAGTTAGAAACATTGATGAGAAACATCAATCAGCTGCCTCCTGCACGCCCCCTACCGGGGACGTGCCGGCAACCAAGGTACATGCCCTTGACTGGAATCGAACCTGGGACCTTTCAGTTTGCAGACTGACGCTCTATCCACTGAGCCAAACCGGTTTCGTCTGCAGCCAAGTTTCTAATCTCCCAGGAGCCTACACACCAGGCATACTTACACTGGTAAACACACTTCCTGGGACATACCAGATCGCCAACAAATAAGTATTTGCTGTAGGAAGTAACAAAAAAGGCCCCAAGACTTGAGAGGGTGAAAGTTATAAAAAAATAATATTTAAGAAGTCCTAAAAAAAAGTCTGCTATTCATTTGCACATGGACCAGAAATTTAGCTCCCACCAATATTAGTATAGGCCATTAAGAATTCTGGTACTTCTATGAAGCACACAATTAAACTTAACCTATGTAATGTACTCTGTGGCAAATATTGTCTTCCATGTTTACCAAAACTTAATGATATCTTCAACATTTAGTAACTAGTAACATAGGCTTAAAAAATTAGTTGTTTTCCCTAACTCTTGCCAAATGGTTGTCATGGCTTGGTCTAAATTATTCTCTTGTTCCCAAGAAATTTCCCTTCTACAAATTCCTAATGACCCCTTTTGAAATAAACATTAATTTAATACCAGAATATGGGTGAGTTGCAAGTCTTTGAATGTGCCTATTAACCAGGGCTGTGCATCATAATCAGCTGGTGAATTTGTCTTACAAATACACGAATATCTGTTTAATACACCATATATATATCCTTTATCATTAAAGGCTAACATGCAAATTGTCCCCCCGGGAGTTTGCTATGACATGCGCTGACCACCAGAGGGCGGCGAGAATGAAGGAAGGCCCCCGCCAGCAGCCAGGGGAAGGAAGGCCCGATCGGCCCTGATCGCCAGCCAGGCCTAGGGACCCTACCCATGCATGAATTTCATGCACCAGGCCTCTAGTCAGCCTGCGCCCTCTTGCAGTTTGGGACCCCTTGGGGAATGTCTGCCCTCTCACAGTCTGGGGCTCTCACAGTCCAGGGCTGCTCACTCCTTAATGGCCATCTGCAGCAGAGGTGGGAGAGGCTCCCGCTGCCACCACCACTGCACTCACCAGCCATGAGCCAGGCTTCTGGCCGAGTGGCACTCCCCCTTTAGGAGCACACTGACCACTAGGGGGCAGCTCCTGCATTGAGCGTCTGCCCCCTGGTGGTCAGTGTGTGTCATAGCGACTGGTCGTTCTGCCAGTAGGTCAATTTGCACATTAGATTTTTATTATATAGGAAGGCTAAGTGTCCATCTGACTGCTTGCTATGACATGCACTGACCACCAGGGGGCACTCAATGCAGGAGCTGCCATGATGCACACTGGCCATTTAAAAATAAATGGCAGCCCTAACCAGTTTGGCTCAATGGATAGAGCATCAGCCTGTAGACTGAAAGGTCCCAGGTTCGATTCTGGTCAAGGGCATGTACCTTGGTTGCGGGCACATCCCAAGTGGGAGGTGTGCAGGAAGCAGCTGATTGATGTTTCTCTCTTGATGTTTCTAACTCTCTATCCCTTCCTTTCTGTAAAAAAATCAATATATATTTAAAAATAAAAAATAAAAATGGCACCATGGACCTGGCACTGACAAACCAATACTCGGTTTCCAAGTGGGACACAGGCCCCACCAACACCCTGGAGCGACACCCCACCAAATCGCAGCCAATGCTGCCGAGACCCATGCCACAAAATGCGGCCCACTGCCCAGCCCTGCCTGGAAACAATGGCTGTGGGCATTGGGTAATGACATCACGTAGCAACACCCGGCTTCCTCTCCCTAGTGACTAGCCTCCTTGGAGTTTCTTCAGCCTAGGAACCAAACTTGCTTTATAGCCAGGTGCAAACATTTTACAGTTTAACCAAATGTTTGTGAAGCGTTTTCCCATGCCTCATCTCATTTGATCCTCACAGAAGTTCTGGAGTAGGTAGATAGGAGACTCCGTACAATCCTATTTTCTTTTCATTAGCAAGACGCAAATAGCAATATTAAAATATTTCTTCAAATTATTTTCAATGTGCATGAATCTGTGCACCGGGACACTATTTATAATAGGAGACAGTGATTAAGTATACATTATAGGGGCTAAATTAATGTGTATAATACAACACAACTATTTAAAAAATTATGGCAGCATATTGTACACTTTACACAGCCAGACACTATTCCTTAAGGGCTTTAAATACAGGTATGTGAACAATTCTGATCCTCCTACCTCATACCACTAGTCCCATTCTATAGACAGGAAAGTCAGGACAGTAATTCCTTAGGTGAAATAACTAGTAAGTAGTGGAGTTGGGACCCACACTAGGCAGTCAGGCAGAATTCATGCTCTTAACCTCTATGGCAGTGATTTTCAACCTTTTGATCTTATGGCACACAAACTAGTTACACTAAAATTCTGCAGCTCACACAAAAGTACATATTTTGCCGATCTAACAAAACAAAACAAAAAAGTCTCATTTTGAATCATTCACATCGGATGGCTATCATTGTGTTGGTTATTTATTTTTTTACAACCTAAGGGAAAAGAGGTCAGTGCCCCTAAATAATCAGTAATGCATGTTTTACAAATTCTTGTGGCACACCAGTTGAAGATCACTGCTTTGTGGTATACGGAAGTACTTGTACTTACAGGACAATAGCCCGACTATTTCAGCGAAAAAGTGTTTCTGAAATCAATAAATATTACAATTCCATTTAAAAAAAAAAAGCATGTATTAAAAATGTCTGGAAGGACACATATTAACAGTGATTGCAACTGAGGAGGAATTGGGAGCTTGGAAATGGGAATTCATCATTTTCCAATTTCTGTATACACATGTACTTACTTCTATGATGTATAAACAAGCATTAAGAATAACACACATACCTAGTAGGGCAGGAACCTTATTTTAAAAAAGATTTTAATGAATTCTAGATTTATCAACATTGCTAAAAAAGTACAATTTACTTACCTCTAATTTAGTCGTGATTTATCATAAGATGTATTTCAACACCGTATTTGTACAAATTGGTTTCCATATGCTAAAATATTTCAACCACCTCACTGGAAATAAAGACATAGTACATAGCTACATTTTTTATGTTACATTAAACTCAATTTAAATTATTTTAGCACTGTAGGTAGACCTTTATTACGCTATCCATGCTGAATGTGCCGTTCTCCATTTCTGTCCCCTACTTGGTGATACTGCTCGCCAAGTTGAGAAATCAGATAATTAACCGAGGGTTAAGAATTTGTTTGCTGAGTTCCTTTTACTTTAAAAAATCTTTCCATCAGTCAAAAAAAGCTTATATGGAAAAGGATCTGACAATGTGTAGATTTTTCAAAACCGCCTACATTTGAATATATGCATTTCTGGAAGCTGATGTTTTCCAATGTCTGATCTTAGACTGGGTTCAGAGTGACTGGATTTTTACTGCAAGAGTTTCACTTCCTGACATTTCTATTCAGTGCCCGAATGAAAAGGAGTCCCATCCAGTAGCCCTCCAACCTCTGCTTTAGATATTTCTGGTAGAGCCCATTCTGACACTGAATTACTTACTATTATTAAAGTGTTTTTGTTAGTTTTGTGTGTTTTTTAAATAAAATTGTGGTATTTTTTTCTATGTAGATTCCACCCCACTGGTTCTAGTTCTTAAAATGTGAACTGTTTGCATAATTGATCATACAAACCCAACAACCAAGAAACATTACTAATTGTCTTCTGTACTTTACTAAACACTTTGTGTTTAATATATTTTAAATTATAAAGAAATTACAAGGAACTCCTAAAAAATTTATACAAAAATATTACAAGTTAGGACAAAGCATTGCGATATGACATTTGAGAACATGCAGAAAAAGTAGCATAGGGTTAACATTTCATTGTTGACAGAGTGCTCTGGAAAAAGTACCACAAAACTACTATCCACAGTGGCTTTTCCTCCACTGCATCTGCGGATGAATATACTGAGGAAACAGTGAACTTCAACCTGATCTGCTATATATTATCACAGGTAAGAAATCTGATGTATTGTATAAAGTGTAAGAACTATGAAATAAAAAATAACCCTTTCTATGAATACTCAAATTGATTTCAGCTTCACCTCAAGCTTCTACAGATTATAATTCTTAGTAGACCAACACTTTTTGAAAAAGTGTAAAATGCAGAATATTAACAATCTATGCCATGCAATAAAAGTTAACCCTTTGAAAATAAAAGGCTGTCAGAAAGTTCTAGCAATTGCATTAGCTTATCATTTAATAAAACATGACAAGGCTATACCTGTATTAGTTTCTCCTTAAGGAAATGGAAGGGACAAGTAAAAGACCGGGAGAATACAAGTTTTTACAAAACAAAACAAAAAATATGACCCACGATTCTTTTTAAGTCTCTAAAAGGAGTTGGGATTAATTAAAACTGGAAGGTGCCTCGTATCTTTCTTTATAGATTATAAGTTTTGTTAGCAATATAAGTGACTAGCTAAAGAGGAAATTACTAAATAGGTTTATATGAGGAAAAAATGTCATTAAGAAAGTTGAGCATCCTGTCCTAAAAATCAAGCAAATGAATCTGAGGTCTCTTTTAGTTTGATTATGTGAAACAATGTCCTTTAAGTACAATAATTATTTTTCAAAATAATTCAGAATTATTCCTTAGCTGATTAAATGCTCTATTTTTAATAAAAATAGTAAGTAACCCTTCATTTAAAAAATCTTATCTCTGGCGAGAAGTAATAAAATAGTAAAATTTGTAATTTTATCTATGGGCTTACTGTAACATATGTATTTTAGAAAACAATATATTTATGAAAACAGTGGTTTGGGTTCTTATGGCAGTTGTTACAATTAGAAACACCAGTATGGGAGAGAACAGACATGTAATATGTTATGAAGGCTAACTCAGAGCAAAAAAGTTTATTCTACAATAGAACATTGGAGGAGTAAATGCAATTAAAGTGTAAACAAGAAATTGTAAACAAGAAATAGCATCCCTCTCTTTGACTAAATAGTCTATACAAACTACATAGATATCAAAGGTTTTATATATGTACACAGCCAACATAATATCAAAATATATTTTATTCTGGACCTCTTTCAGATCTGATTCAAATTACAGTTGTCAAAGCAATACAATGCAAAGGGAAACTGAAACAACAACAACAACAAATGTGCCTAGAAAGGATAAAGGGTTATTGGGGACAAATCATTGTGATGTGGAACCAAAATACATCGTGAGTGTAACTAACATGGTCCAGGACAGCATAGAACATCTATCATCAGTCTTCCTTACACAATCATCATGAAAACTGAACAATAAAGTTCTTCAACATGTACAAAAACTGTCATGGGCTGGTTTACACTTTTACAACAGTTTTAAAGTTAACTGGATAACTAAAGAAATGATGCAGACATTTTAATCCAGTGCTATAGGTAGGCTCACAGAATTAGACCCAAAGGATTTGTAAAAATCAAAATTAGAACATTACAACTACAATGTCAAAGTCAGGAAAGAAGAAAATCACTTCCGTATTTAGGGATTACAGAGCTACAAAACGCAGTCTGTGTTTTTGTTTTTAATGAGATGGATAAGTACATCAAACTAGATATAACATGCAGGATGTTTTTTTGAACTTATCCAAAAATCCAAAGAAAACATCATGAAACAGCTTACTAGAAAGAAAAAAAAAAAAAAAGCCTGTTATTCACCCTGCTTCAACACTGACAACATAAAGGCAGAAATAAAGAATGCTACTAATACTTCAGAACTACTGATATAAGACATCAAATTTCTAAATCAGTGTATTTAAAAAAGTGAACGCTTCCTGTTTTCTCTCTCTCCTCTACATTAACTAGAATCATGTTAAAACAAAACAGATATTGAATGTGACACTTCAGAGCTACTACTGGAAGGAGTAATAATTCATAACTTCCCTACCCTCCTTCCATCTCTGCTGATTCAGAAGGGGAAAAAAAAAACACAAATAAACCCACAAACCAACCAGGGTCTCTTGTAGATTTGCTGCTATTCCCCAAAATGTTGGCATTTGCTGCCATGCCACAATGTTGGTCCACTGAGTAGGATTCTGTGGAAACTGTCAACAGTAACTCACCAAATGGAAGTACCATCCTTAGCATGTGAGAATAAATGCAGGTTCTATCCAAGTGGACAAATGCACTTACGAAAATGAAAACTGTTTTGAGAAGATAAACAGCACTACATTTGAAATTTACTTTTCCTGTTCACATAAGGATGATCATTTGTAATTCCTTTAAATAGCAAAAATGCATACTCCTCTTCAGGCCTCTATTCAATAGTTTACATTACTCTTAACAAAATCATTCTACATAAACAGCTCCTTAAAAATAGTACTCTCTCATTAAATCTAATTTGACAGAAAGAAGTTTAAGGAAAAAGGAGTGCTTTGTAAGTGAAAATGTACAAATCTTTGGCCTTTCTCTTGACATTTTTATATGTCAAAAAGCAAACAAAAACAAAAAAACCACCCTTCATGTAATTCAATCTTATGATTACTTTTGCACCATATTTGTTTTTTACATCACAAAAGGAGGCACTTTCAGTATCTATAAAAGGGGTTTAATCCTAAAACATACTTAGAGAATAATTAAAACAGAATCCAATACACTCTAAGACCTAGCAGGAAATTAAGTTACCACTTCTAAAAGCCATTTGAACGCCAATGATGGTACCTGATCAACAACAGGAAACGGGAATTGGATCAAATATAAGAGCTTAGGGCAGTGGTCGGCAAACTCATTAGTCAACAGAGCCAAATATCAACAGTACAACAATTGAAATTTCTTTTGAGAAAATTTTTAAACTTCTTCTAATGCCACTTCTTCAAAATAGACTTGCCCAGGCCGGGGTATTTTGTGGAAGAGCCACACTCAAGGGGCCAAAGAGCCGCATGTGGCTCGCGGGCAGCAGTTTGCCGACCACAGACTTAGGGGATTTCCTACATGGAGAAGTAAGATCCCTTATGATGTTTAGGAGTGACAGCTGTTCTTTATTCTATTTTAATCAGTGAATATTCTATTCATTCAAGTTTTCCTTTCTATTTTTCCTCATGATAAGCTTCTGAACAGTAGCCTAAACAACAATGATATATAATGAATACCACAGAAAATCTACTGGAGTCAGTTGAACTTCAGGAATAAGTTGTCGGAAAAAAATGAGCAAGAACTTCAAATATAAAACTTTACTAGCTGTGAAACTTGGTTTCTTACAATCATGTTACTGCTCAAATCAGAGGCAATCTGCTTTTTATCTACTGGAGCAGCATCGTGGCACATCAGCAGGCAATGATGATGTTGAGAACAGCAGCAAAAATAAACAATTGTATGCTCACAAAGAACCCAAGCCTACAAAATGGATACCTTCCAGATAAAGTTTACACTTAAAAGACCCAAGACATCAGGATAATAAAGCTCTGTATTTATAATCTTTCATATGTCCTATTGTGGCTATTATGCTTAAGTAAAACAGCTAAAAAAAAAAAAAGAAAAACAGAAAAGATGACAATACCATAAAAATGTAGCTATTTGGCAGCTATACTGCAGAACTACTTGACCATCTTTCAATCAGCTGGGGGAAAGTCAATAACTGTATGCAAATGAATAAAATGTCAATATCAAAATACAAAAGTACTATCAATAATCACCTCTGACTTTCAGATTTAAATTCAGTGCAATTGACAAATGCATCGCTAAAGGAAAATGCAGCTTAAACATACGCAAAACATTTGTGTCTATTCCTGGGAGCACATTTAAAAATTATTGCACAGATTTTTTTATTTTTATTTATTTTTTTAAAACAACAACAGAGGTTAACCACAGATGTGGACCTCCAGCAATAAAAGCAGGATTTCAAGTGCCAGATACTCAGCATATTAGGTTTCCTACATAAGTCACAGGGTAATAGTTCTAAGTATCTATAATGTGATCCAAACCCTAAAAACAGCTGGCACAAAACCATCATAAATGACTGCCTCTCTGGATGTAAATTTTTAAAAATATTATTACAGTATCATAGTCCCCACTAACAACAACTGGGGTACATATAACAATGTATTATGGAATTAAGTGTATTTATTTTCTTTAACAATAGCAAATGCTATCCTACCTTAGTAAAACCAAGACTTGCTTCAATCAATGCTCTTATGTAAAAATAGCAAAACAACAAATGCTGAAAAATCAAAGCTGCATTACTTGGGCTAAATCACTTTGTACTTAAAACAGAAGTTAAAATTTTAGTAGTAAAGGCCTCAAATAATTAATAATGGGAATAGTGTTATAAATTTGCTAAGCGATTCCTTAATTAAAATCTTTGAGAGATAAATTTGACAACTGTTCTGTTCAAAACTGACAGTTCTGGCTTCTCACCTTAACCACGACAAACTTGTTAATCACACATACGAACACTATCATTGGTCAATTCTCTAAATTTTTGCTTTTAGTTGCATGAGCACAAGAGGTTTGATCTGATACCTACATCCTTAAGAAAATACTTGATATTATAAACAGTAAAAGTAGTGATTACTGAGAAAAAAAATAGCAGCTTAAATCTATCTATATTTGAAAAAAAAATATGTAGTCACAAGTACCACAAATGCAGAATCAGAGCAGCAGGGAAGTTAGTGCAATTACACATTTAAAAAAGAAAATAGGAATCACTGCTATTTAAAAACACCTTGAAGCAAGTCTTGTTTTAAAGATTGTTTTTAAACTAAGATAGCTAACATTTTGCCATGTAATGGCAGTGTTATATGCCGTTATCTTGCTTTGTATAAAGAAAAGTAACACGAGAGATTTTTAATACTGGAGTTTGGTTATATTACATATTTAAGCTTCTACACAGAATGATGGACACTTTTGAGAAGCTAATCCTTATCCAGAAACATTTTAATCTCTTAAAAAACAAAGCAAAACAAACAAATAAACAAACAACAAAAACCCCAAACCTACTTTGCTCCTTTTACAATAGTGCACATTTTAACCATAATTTAGTTATGGCTACAAAACTTCAGAAGATTTTTTTTGCATCTTCTCTATGGTATATTTTTTTAAAAATTTGTGCCCTCCTAGTATTTAATTGGCAGAAATATGTCCCAAAATAGAAACTACTTCATTTAAGCCACATCACAAAATAAAACAAAACGAAATAAACAAAAAAGAACAGAGCATAATACCCTTTTACTGATGTGTCTTACAGATTGACGTGACCAAAGTCATATATTTTCATTAATTTCCAATTTCCCCTTCCACAACATGCACCAATTGAATATATGCTCTGGGAGCCATAAAAGGTACCAAACATTTATCTTTTCAAAAGAATGCATTAAAATATTTTTAATAATTTTTGTAAATTGTGAAAAAAATATAAACAAGAAACTGATTCACTCCCTTACTTCATGCATCCATAAACTAAACCAAAAACAAAAGTTTAAAAGCAAGAACAAACTACTGCTGCAAGTTTTTATAAGTCCGTTTTCTCTGTACATACAAACTGCTCAACTATTGAAGGAAAGAAAAGAATATAATCCATGGTGTCTGCTGATTCAAAGGGGAGAAACAAGGCTGTCATTAGTATCCAAAAACTGGTACATGTATGGTCTGCTTTTATAATGCATATTTCTTTCTTCTGTTTTTCATATCCAAAACTTCTAAATGCTATTTTAGGGGCACAGCAGATTAGATTCCAGCACTTGGTGAACAGAATTCACAAGCTGTGACAAAATTCTGTCGTCTTCAGGGTGCAATTTTGTGTATATACACTGTATGTATATATTTCTTTTAGATTTGGCTGTAGTGGACTGGCCATGGTTCAAGTGGGACGATAGCAGTACATGGGTCAGGGACAGTCATTTTGGCTATGTACACATTCATAGTCGGTCCATGGCTTCCAACTAGTAGCGCTATTTCCGAAGGTCTAACACACAAACCTGTAAGAAATTAAAATAATCAACCAGTGTGTGAAGAATTTCATTATACAATGGTAACTTAACTTTTCTATAGTACAGTTTGGAATCTATTTCTTGGTTCCAAGTTCACAAAGCTGGTAAAGTAGTGATAATCATGGCAACGGATACTTAACAGAAATCAGATGCATCGTCTAAGCCAGCGGGAGGAAATGACGGCGGGCTAACACTACAGAGGCAGAACCGTGGCTAACATTTTGAAGATTTACTCTCTGCTAACTAAGAAGTAAAAAAAATGCTCAAAATAACCCTAGCCAGTTTGGCTCAGTGGATAGAGCATGGGCCTACGGACTGAAGGGTCCCAGGTTCGATTTGAGTCAAGGGCACATGCCCGAGTTGCAGGCTCAATCCCCAGTGGGGGGCCTGCAGGAGGCAGCCAATTAATTATTCTCTCTCATCATTGATGTTTCTATCTCTCTATCCCTCTCCTTACCTCTCTGAAATCAATAAAAATAAAAAATAAAAGGAGTTAAAAAATGCTCAAAATAAACCATTTTCTATCTTTTGGGTCTATTAAACTACAGCTTCAGTAAACAGCTAATAACTGTATCCTATCCATCTTCCCTTTGCTTTCAGAACTTCACAAGCCATAACTCATAGTTCTGTAAAGAGTTGGCCAACCTCACCCTGAAAAGTCTCTCAGTATCACATATTCCTCAAATGCAGCACTCAACTGCCTCTATTCCCCCTTCCCTGGCCACCAACACTCTTCTGCAGGGAAGAGAAAGTAGAAATAGGCAATGAAAATTCAAATCTCTTATAGTGGTGTCCTGCTATTCCTAATTTCACTAAGGAAGCTTGATTTTAAAAACAACTGTCACTTTCTTGATTATGAACACTCTCTTTTGGCAAAGGTAGTGCAAAATTTGTTTACATTTTTTTAATGAAACGAACATGAAAAGTATACAGCTTTCAGTAAAAAAGATCAATACCATATCATAAAATTTATTTTGAAGAGAACACTAAGTCACATGTATTCACTATATTTACATACACACACCCTCTGGAAATACTGTATTATACTTACTGAACCATCTGATGCACTGGCTCCAACCTTGTCTCCTGCTGCATTCCAGCAAACTTCAAAAATTCCACCTGTTCCCCTATAGCTGTGAACTAGAGCACCTGTCTAAAAATATGAAAAACAAAATTTTATAAATACTAACATATTGAGGTAAAAATATTATAAGGCTTTATTTCTAGCAATCAAAGGTAAGATTTAGATTTAACTCCCAAAATAAATACAAGCTCTAAAATACTAGAAGAGTGATTTGAGGATCCTTTCATAAAAAGAGAACACTCATCTGCTCTCAACAGATCATTCGCAGTCAGTTTCTCCAGAACTGATAACCATTCTCAGCGAAGGCACCTTTGGCCTCTTGACACAATTAACAATAGTTAGAAGTCAACATCCAATGCATGATTTACACTTTTGATGATGTTACTAAAAGCTGCATGAGTGTGGCCAACTTGTAAAGACAATTGTAGTGTGAGTCTGTTAGGTATTCCATATTAAGTAAAATTCCCTATTAGAAGAGACCCCTAAGCCATAGGAGTTATGAAAGAAGCTAAAAAAATATACGTACATAATTCTCAAATTCTTAAAAACATACAAGTAGGAACACTAATAATTTCATTATCAATTTAGCTGAATCATAAGTATAATTAAATTAATTTTTCCTTTAGCAAGAGGAACAATAATCATTCACCTGTCACTGAGTAATTAAAACACGAAAAATGTACTGTCTTAAGAAACCAGTCATTAAATAGGGCAAAGGTCAGAGGTTCTGCTGGGAGAAAATGGACAATGAAAAAATATGCTTCTGGTGTTCTGCCCTGACAAACAGGATGGCATCTCTCAGCTTTAAAGCAGCCTAACAAGCCAAACGAAGAGGGAGCAGGCCTTCCTAAAAAGAACACGTTAGCAGACATGTACCTTGTAAATAAATACCTCCCAGATAGCTAACCCAAATATATCACTAGAAAGTCTGTTTTTCCTTGCTTTCCTCTTCACAGTGTGTCTGGAAATACTTCAGAAACCACAGATGCACTGCAAAGGCTGATCACATTGGGAAGGCTCTACTGCTTCCTAATTTCCTACCTAAAATTTCTAACAATTTCAGAGATAAATAATTAACAAGTATGAATTCAGGTCTTGAATATCTACAAGTAATTAGAACAGAAAGAAGTGGTAGTAACAAAATCTAAAATCTGCTGATATATAAAAAGTAAAATCTATAGGACAGTCAACTTTGGGGTAAGAAAACAAAAACTTTTCTTTTAAAAGTACTGACCAATTTCTAAGTTTGAATTAAGCTATAATTGCATGGTCAAAAGACAGAGCTATGACATTAACAAAGGTCAATGGATCATCAGCATCTACTCAAATCTATATGTATATTCAGACCAGATTTCAACAATTTACCTGTGAAATGCTTATGTAACATATCACCCAAGTAATGAAAGAAAAGAACTACATGCATATATGATAAAAGGATAATGACTGTCTCCTACACTAAAAACTCATTAGATGCATTTTACTATTTTCAAACTTAAAAAACGTAAAATGACATTTTTGGTGCATAACAGTGATACAACAAAACAGCACAGATAGCTGCTCAAATGCCCTTAAAAAACAATCAGTATCTGCCATTAGAACTCTCAAGTCCTATACCCAAATTTCATGGAAATTGATTTTCTCACACTGGAATAAATGAGTGATTGAAAAGATATACAACAGACAAATTATCCATAGACTGTATGTAAAAAGCCTTTGCTATTCAGTCACAACAGAAAGAGTAATGTGAAAGGACAGCCAAGGGGAAATGGACTAGTGGACAAAGAGCACAGCAATTTGCCAAAATCCATAATGTTCCAAAATGAGCAACAACCAGTAAATAAAAGGAATATAGTTTTTTAAAGATGATATTTGTGGTTAACAATAAAACACCTCAGAATAAATTTAGAAAAAGGAAAGTCTTTATAATGAAATTATAAAACCTTACTGAAGGGGAAAAAATACGTAATTAGAGGGACTTACAAAGTTATAGCTGTTAAAGCTATGCTAATGACACAGGAATATACAAGAGCATCTATGAATAAATCACATAAGAACTTCATATATGAAAGGAGTGGTAACATGAAACATTAAAGGGACAATAAATTGTACTGACATAACTGGTTATCCATCTTCTAAGATAAAATTAGAACTCTAGCTCAAACCATATATAAAAAACCAATTCCAAAGGAGTTAAAAATATAAATGTAACAACAAAATAGTGAGAGTATAAAATGAAAGAATCATATTGCTTTTAAACACACACACGAGATGACAACAAAAACTAATAGAAACAGTTGCCTGTAGGGGAATCAAGACAGAAATGGGAGCAAAAGTTCTCAGTGTATACCTTTTACAATGTTTTGGTTTTTGGGGGGAAGACCACCTGAATGAGTAACTTATTCAAAAATAATACTTGAGCCACGGATGGGTGGCTGTTAGTTGGAGCATCATCCAATATACCAAAAGATTGCAGTTTGATTCACTGTCGGGGCATGTATGGGAAGCAACCAATCAATGTTTCTCTCTCACATCAATGTTTCTTTCTCTCTCTCACTTCTAAAAATCAATAAAAATATAGCCCCAGGTAAGGAAAAACAAAAACAAAACACTTGAAAATGATAATTTAAGCAAAATAGTCTGACCAGAAGCAATGGAGAGTAATACAAAGAGAAACAGGCCATAATAACTTACTGCGGCTGTACTACAACCAGTGAAGAGCTGGATCAGGGAGTCAAGTGACTGCTATTAAAGAAATTGTATGGCCCTGGCTAGGTAGCTCAGTTGGTTAGTGCTCATTCCAATATGTCAAGGTTGAGGGTTTGATCCCCCATCAGGGCACATACAAGCAGCAATAAATGAATGCATAAATAAATGGAACAACAAATGGATCTCTCTCTCTCTCTCAAATCAATTAAAAAAAAAGTAACAGAAAAAAAGAAACAGTATATGTAGAATAAAAACTAAAATACTGAAAAGATTAAAAAAGAAAGAAAGAAAGAAAAGCAACAAACAGGTTATTTTCTCCACTTTTAGGAAAGATGCTCTCTAGCACTGTCCCTAAATGGTAGTAGAGGTTTAAGTTTGTTACATTGTTCTTCAGTCATAAAATCGTGCCCTTTAGTACATTTTCACTGCTCATATAGGTTTTTCAAAGACAATCTTTTTAGAAAAAAAATTATTTAATAAATGCACTTTAAACTCTCACATTTTAGGTCTGCAAAAAATGAAATGAAGAGTCTAAAGTTGTTTCTAAAATCTAGTCTATATCACGAAAACATAACTTCAGTCAGTTTCCATCTTTAATTAGCTGTAATTTTTTAAAAAATATTCATTTAAAACCAAGAATTGAATTCAGGGCACAAAAGGAATGACAACCAAAATGGAAATTATATGTACAGGCTAATGCTTCTTACTGAATATGAGTACTTAACTATTCTTATACAGACATGTAGACATACCTGTGTGTTCCAGATGTGCACACATTTGTCAAAAGAACCACTTGCCAGATACCTGCCGTCAGGACTGAAAGCTACACTGTACACAGGCTCTTGGTGTTTTGTCAAGGTATGGATGCAAATTCCTCGGTCTACATCCCATAATCTAACAGTAGAGTCAAAGGATGCACTGACAGGGAGGAAAAAATGTTATTTTATAAGTAATGAAATACTCTCAGCCCACCCCCAATATACAATATTCATCCATTCCTAACAGCCAGCACAAATTCCTCATGAGAAGCAGACTGGGCTGTTAGAAAGAAAGTGTTCGGGAAACCAATCTATAATGAGAAAAGGCAGCTTCAGGGCATCCCCAGGTCCCTGAATTGAAGCACATAAATGAACTAATTCACTGTATTCCTTTGCTCTTTATATTAATCAAGGGTTTTGAACACTGTATTGACTATATTTTTAACTTTATAGATTCTTTTAAATGCTGAAGAAATTTTATTGCACTGTGCCTCAATTACTTGGATAACAATCACCAGCAAATATTTGATATCTCCAGACAAAAAAATCCATGACTTGAAATAATAAAACTCCGTTTAAAAGTTCCCATTTAAATATTTATACATATATTCTTTGCAGGATACATTCCCACTTCATGTAATCTTCCCCTAATTTTCTGTCATATTTATTAGAAGTTGCATTTGTAGAAGACTCATAAAAGGAAGAGTAAGACATAAATATTACCTTGCTAACATAAGGTTGGCATTTGGATTATTTGTCCCTGGTCCTGTTGGACTCCACTTGATAGTATAAATTTCTTTATTATGTGCTTGCAAATCATGGACACAATTGTCTTGTTTCATACTCCATATCTAAGCAAAAAAGAAATATGTATGAAATTACTTTTCCATACCAAAGGTATATTTAAAACACTACCTTGACAATTCAAAATGTGAGTGTTATATAACCAAAACAATGTTTATAGAAATCAGGGACTATTTGGAAATAAACTAAAATGTAGAATATTACTTCACATTTTCTCTTTTAAAAATGACAATTCTTTCCAAATATTCTCTATTGTGAGGCTTCAGGACTTAATTAAGTGTAAAAGAGAAGCATGCAAATTGACCGTACCTCTGCTACGCCCACAAGCCACGCCCACAAGCCAATCAGGAGTGACTATGCAAATTAACCCAAGATGGCTGTGGCCACAGAGCAAGCAGGAGGCTGGGCTTTTCCCAACAATGGAGGAAGCCAAGCCTCCTGCAGCCCTGGCCTGCGTTTGAGGCTACAAAGTTTCAATTACAGAAGATAAATAAATCCCAACAAAAATGGCAGCAGCCAGGAGCTGAAGAGAGCAGGAGGCTTGAGTTGCCCCCAGCAATGGAAGAAGCCAAGCCTCCCCTCCCACAGCCCTAGCCTGCCCTGGCCTGCGCTCAAGGCTACAAAGTTTCAATTATAGAAGATAAATACATCCCAACAAAAATGGAGGCAGGAGGCTTGAGTTGCCCCCAGCGATGGAGGAAGCCAAGCCTCCCCCAACACTGGCCTGCTTTCAAGGCTACAAAGTTTCAATTATAGAAGATAAATAAATCCCAGATACCAGGGCCTCCGCTTGGGTCGCTGAGGGGCGTGGCCGGCCTGCAAACCACCACAGGTCCCTCACCCAGGCCACCCTATGCCCCAAGGGAACCCCCATCCTGATCCGGGACACCCTTCAGGGCAAACCAGCTGGCCCCCACCCGTGCACCAGGCCTCTAGCCTATCTAATAAGAGTAATATGCAAATTGCCTGTCACTCCAACACACAAGATGGCTGCCCCATGTGGTCAAAGATCCTGCCCCCATGTGGACACAAGATGGCAGGGGAGGGAAGTTGCCAGGGATCAGGCCTGCAGGGGAGTGCAGTTGGGGGCAATCAGACCAGCAGGGGAGGACAGTTGGGAAGGACCAGGCCTGCAAGGGAGGGAAGTTGGGGTGGTCAAGCCTGCAGGGGAGGGCAGTTAGGGGTGACCAGGCTGGCAGAGGAGGGAAGTTGGGGGCGACCAGGCCTGCAGGGAAGGGCAGTTAGGGGTGACCAGGCCTGCAGGGGAGGGCAGTTAGGGGCAATCAGGCTGGCAGGGGAGTGGTCAGGGGGTGATCAGGCTGGCAGGCAGAAGCAGTTAGGGGCAATCAGGAAGGCAGGCAGGCGAACAGCTGGGAGCCAGCAGTCTTGGATTGTGAGAGGGATGTCTGATTGCCCATTTGGTCCCAATCCTACTGGGATCAGGCCTAAATGGGCAGTCGGACATCCCTCGAGGGGTCCCAGATTGGAGAGGGTGCAGGCTGGGCTGAGAGACACACCTCGCCCTGTGCACAAATTTTGTGCACCAGACCTCTAGTCCTACATAATAAAAGGGTAATATGCAAACAGAGAGAATGGCAGAACAACCGAACAACCAATTAAAGCGTAATATGCTAATGATCTGCTAAGCCTGCTCAACTGCTCACTATGACATGCATGACCACCAGGGGGCAGACAGTCCACTGGTCGACCAGTTGCTATAACATGCACTGACACCCGGGGGCAGATGCTCTGACTGGTAGGTTAGCTTGCTGCTGGGGTCTGGCAATTGGGACTGAGTGAGATGGGCTGGACATGCCCTAGAGCCCTCCCCTGGTCCCTCCCTGGCCCAATCATGCACCGGTGGGGTCCCTCAGCCTGGCCTGTACCCTCTAGCAATCCAGGACCCCTTGGGGATGTCGGAGAGCCAGTTTCAGCCCAATCCCACAGGCCACGCCCCTTGGAAGGGTGCCAGATGCAGGGCTCATGGCTGGCGAGTGCTAGTGTGGCAGTTCGAGCCTCTCCGGATTGGGACTGATTGGGCGTAAGCCCGTGGCAGGCACAGTGGGGCCAGGATGGGCAGAAGCGGCAGGTAGGAGCTGCAGGCGGTGTTGGACTGCGGGTTTCAGCCTGATCCCTGCAGGCCACCCAGAGGGACCCCCACCCATGCATGAATTTGTGCACTGAGCCTCTAGTAACTCAATAAACTCCTTAGGTGATATTTCTAAAATGTTTAAGTTATTAGTTTTTATGCTGTCCATTAAATAAAAGATTAACATTATAAATTGCTCTTAGAATTTAAAATCAGAAAACATTTTGCAACAGAGGAAATAGATAAGCGACTTACAAATAAAATATGATTCATGTATGACACCAGAGCATAGGCAACAAAAGCAAAAAGAGACCGAGACTACATAAAATTAAAAAGCTTCCACACAGCAAAGGAAACAATCAGTAAAGTAAAATAAAAAGGCAACCTACAAAATGGAGAAAAAAACTTAACCAATATACAGTTAATTTCCACAAACATATAAGGAACCCCTCCAACTCAATAGCAAAAAAACTTATACTGATAGAAAAGCATTTTTACCAGCAATGTTTGCAAGGAAGCCCAGGCTTGAGGGGAAAAGAAGAAAAGAAAAAAAAAAAAACAAAAAAAAAAACACAAAAAACCATCAAACTAAAAACAGCAGGTATTTAAGGAAAAAAACCTCCCAGGTTACCAAGGTTACATTTAATCTGTTCCCGGGAGAAGGAGCAGAGTTCCCTAATGAGCATGATAGCTATAAAGGTCACCATGTCTGCATGTGACCTTTTCAGTAGTTAGTATATTGCAGAAAAGGCTTCGTTAATTTTGTAGATTAATAATAGGTTGTTCTTTATATCAAAATGTTTTTTTCCTCTTACTGTGGTATGTGATACGCATAGGCGTTAGTTCTGCTTTTAGTTACACAACAAGGAAAATGTAAATTCATGCTGAGATGTGAATACTGGCATGTCAACTAGGCTCACTCACCTAATAAGTGATTCTCTGCAATCTACCAATTTCCGGCCAAGGGTGACATACATTATCACCATAGCGAAATTAATAGTTTGCAGATCTCAATCAATTCACGAATGCTACAGAGATCTTCATTTCTTATTAGTCAAATCTTTACATGTGCAAATACACTTACTGCACCAATATATGACTTTCTAATAGTGAAGACAATTTATAACAGCACATTGCTAAGTACCATGATTCCCATCATGCAGCCATCATTTTAAATGGAATATTTGCTCTATTCAAACATTTGAAATACTTCATAAAAGAAAATATAAAGAACAAGGTTTAAACACTCAATGAACTATGAGACATTCTACAATGTTCAAATGGCCTGCACAGTGACACTGTATGACATCTCCACCCCATTTCTCCCCGCTATCCAAATTACCTTCAAAGTCATGTCATCAGAACAAGAGGCCAGGAGATTGCCAGTTGGGTCCCATTTGATAGCATTTACTTCATTCTAAAAATAACAGTAAATATTTATATTTTCATTTTATAGACCAGGTTGCTCTTTGATCATTAAACATACATATTTCAAACCAATTCTGAAACATTACTTATTCACGATAATCACTTCTAAGAGGGGAAAACCCATTTCTCACCGTGTGTCCCTGGAATGTCTTAATAGGTCTGTCTTGTCCTAATTTGCAGACGTGAATGCACATATCTGTACTACAAGAGGCAAAGGTGTTGTTGCTCTGCCAGTCAACATCCAATGCTGGTGCTGAAAAGAAAAAGGCCAGGTTAGCAGCGTTCGTTCCACACAAACTGCTACCTGGGAGCCTTCACTTTAAACCATGGTTGGGCATTAAGCATGCTAATGGAAATGTAAAATTCTACTTTATACTTTTAAAAATGGAATTTTTAAAAATTATATCTAAATATAAAAAATATTAACACACATCAGGTTAGCTGCCTCCATGCCAGACACAGGCTAATAAGGAAGTACACTGGTCTGGTAATCAGGAGGTCAGTGTTCCTGAGGGCATTCTCTGAATTTCTAGCACTGGGTTTTGGTTTCTCATTTGTAAATGATGCTACACTTCTTATTTCTAAAAGTCTGTGAGTGTTCAATGAACAAGAATCCTTGGTTCTGCCACTCCCTAACTAGTAATGGGCTCTTGGCAAGCCACTTAACCTGTCATGGTATTTTCTTCATCTAAACAAATGGGAATAAAACCTTTAACCTTAGTACACAAGGATATTGTGAAATCAAGTGAGAGGTATTTATGGCAAGTACTTTGTAAATTACAAGCTAGACAAATGTTACACTGAATAAGTAGCATTCTCAGCATCTACTCAACTGATAAATGTAATACTGCATATGATTCACAAATATATTTTCTTCTAAGAGATTCCCATCAATTACCTCTTAAAATCTATGTCACTGAATTTCAAACCTCAGAAGCCCAAAAGCTGTCTGCATTTATTACTTATGTTAGCACTACTATGATTAAACATTCTTCCTTTCATTGTCCCCTTCTGAAAGGTGCAAAGATTCTATAATTAGCAATGCAGATTAAGGTAATGATAGCAAGTAATCGGGTTAAGCAATAGGAGCATACCAAAAACAATGGATTTAGAGCAGGGATAGACATACTATGACCCATTAGCCAAGAACAGTTTCTATATTTCAATTGGCTGGGGAGAGGGAAAAAAAAAATCAAAAGACTATACCTGATCAAAAGAAGATCCAGAAATGTGAGAATTATATGCAATTCAAATTCATATATAAAGCTTTATGAAAATCCAGCCAAGCTCATTTGATTGCATATGGCTGCTTTTACACTGCAAGTGTAAACTTAACTGCAACAGAGATTCTACAGCTTACAAAACCTAAGTTATTTTCCGAACCTTTACAGAAAAAGTTTACCATTTAGAGGAAACAGAAAAGGTCAAATTTAAGCTGTGTATACTCATTATTAGAGATATAAAAGGTTTAATAAAGGAGGTTGGAACTGGTGTCTATGGGAAGGGAAAAACAAAGCCATTCTGTGAATATCTAATTGTAATAGTAATTGGCAATATTGAGACTAAATATATTATAAATGGGTGTTTTGAGCACTTAGATTGATAAGCCAAAAAGTACGTCATCATGTGTTAGGGCTTGCAACTATGGAAAGGAGAAGAACCAGAAGAAGAAGGAATTAAAGCATTTAACAACTCAAAGAAATATTTACTCAGAATTTTGAGAACTATATATAGCAATTCATTTTTAAAAAGACAAAGGGCAACAGTGAACCTAATTTCACTGGCTAGAGACTAATCAGGTAAAACACTAAAATCTAGAGTGCAGCTCGAGGAAGCTAATGGTAGTAACATGGCTGAACACTACTGGAGAACTAGCTTCGGGTATATTTCCACATTGAAAAACCAGGGATCAGGAACCTACCTAGACTGAGTCAGTAAAGGAAAGTAATACAAGGTGGAAAAATAACTTACTATGAAACTTACTATGCAGGAGGTATAAAATATTAAATCCTCTCCCCAAGCAACCTTATGAAAACTACAGTGATATATAAAAAAAATTAACATAAATTCACCTACAAAAATTTCTAATTACAAGAATTCCCACCATATTAAAAAAAATTAACAAGACACAATTTTGGACTGGGCAAGCTGCGTGAATGGTAGTATGGCAGTGACTGCTACTGTCATAAGGCGACTGCTACTGTCAATAAGGCAACTCCTCGGGATGGCCTGGTGTCCTCCCTCCCTCGCAGAACCTTCTCACCAGTCCCCAGCTTCTGAGTGCCTGGGTGCTAAGGGCTCCTCCCAGGGGCAAACTTCTTCAGAGAATCACCCTGCTCTGTTGCTTCTACTTACCCAAAATGTGGCTAGTACCCAATAGCGGTTGGTATGTAGTTGGAGGGAAAAGAGTAGGTTAAAAAACCCCTAGCACCCTTGGCTCAAATGAGAGAAATTCTGAGGTGTAAACACACCTCCCAGAGCAGTGTCTGATGAGGCTAAACATGGGCTGTTTCACCAGAAACCCTCCCTTCCTGGGCCCTTCTGCTCTTTCCCACCCTGCTTCCCACACTCCTCCACTTGTTTCTCCTGGAACCGTGGTCGGCAAACTGCGGCTCGCAAGCCACATGCAGCTCTTTGGCCCCTTGAGTGTGGCTCTTCCACAAAATACCATGGCCTGGGCGAGTCTATTTTGAAGAAGCGGCCTTAGAAGAAGTTTAAGAATAAAAAATTTGGCTCTCAAAAGAAATTTCAATCGTTGTACTGTTGATATTTGGCTCTGTTGACTAATGAGTTTGCCGACCACTGTCCTGGAAGGTTTCCTTAATAAATCACTTCACTCAAATGCTTGGCTCCAGGTCTGCTTCTGAGAGAATCCAACTTAAATCAGTCAGTAAATAAAACTACAGGCCAACTTTGATTGGCACCGTGTGTGAACTCTGCTGCCGTCTGTATGCATCATGATTCTCAGAGTAATACAGATGACTGCTGGCGTGTCACCCGCTCTCAGGCCCACTTCCTTTCCACTCTGCTCTCCTGTGCTCTGCACCTTAGGGCTGACTTCTCCAATCACATAGTACAGCATCCTGTGCCTACGGAGTTCCCACAGTGGAAGACACCGTCATGAGCCCAAGGTCAGCAGAAACAAAGAAGACAGCAATTTTGTTCCCATTTCTTTCAGGCTGGGACTCTGGCAGCTGCTGGGATTATTCCATGTTGCCTGTTCCTGCCAGGCAGCCTCTCCTCAAAGGCTCTGATTCACACCGGGCATTTGGCTCCTGATGCTTTCTCTAAGTCTTAGGTTTCTGGCAGTTGTTAAACTCAGAGTTACCTCATATTCCTCTGTTTTTCACTCTTCCAACACCTCTGCAACTATTTTCTTGTATTAAATTCCCTTTCTTGGAATACCTGGTTTAGTCTGCTCTCATGCCCGGAATCTGAGTAACTACTTACACTACACTTTCATTTTTGTCATTAAATATGTGACTTAAGATATTTCAAAAACCATTTTAACAAAATGATTCTTAGGTAAATAATTTGTTCAACTAAGAAAGAAAAAAAGTGAAAAAAAATTAATTCTAATAAATTGCTATGAAGAAGGCCAAGTATCTGTCCTGATGCACAAGGGTATTAACTTGGCACAGAGCTGTCAACAAAATCTTAGTAGATGAAAATAAGTAGTAGTATTCAGACAAAATACTGTTAGGTTCAAAACAAAAACAAAGTGTATATGTGCAGGTACAGATAGTGGAGGAGGCGGGGAATGCTGCAACATGAGCTGGGTGATTAATGCGTCTGTGATACGACTGGCTCTTAAGGTGCAATAGTTATGGATTGGTGCAATCTAAGAACATATACCTTCTTACTTCATATTTACTCCTAAAATGAGTCCAGGTAACACACGTTCTTTAGGATAGAAACAGACTCTAACATAAAAT